>JAWZSL010000001.1:63797743-65097743 GCA_034769285.1 Lutjanus argentimaculatus
CTAGGGCTACATTGTAGTTTTAAATGTACATATGGTTGCACTGTATTGTCCTATAACAAACTTTTGTGATCCAGGATGTACAGTTTATTTTCTGTACAGGCAAGCATGGCATCTCAGTTACTCACTGGTCACACTTTGACAGATACAAGCCCCTGAATTGGGACACAGCTTATATGGTATGTTGCGGTACATGAAGAAATGCTTCAATACTACCCACTTTGTATTCAGTGGGATTCTGGAATAAGACAGGACTGGAACGGGATGTGACTATCAGCGGTGGAAAGAGTTCTAAAACTCTGTACTCAAATAAAAGTACTGTTATATTACTAAAATATTTCTCAATCGCAATTGCAATTACAATTCTTCTGAAAAACTATTCAGAGTATTAGTTGCTTTTTAACCCTTGATGTTCAATGCATCATCAATAGCAGCATTAAATCAGTGGGGTTATTGTTTCTCCAAATCTTCAGTCTCAATTACTCCGAACGCCTGCTCTGTTCTGCTCTGCTCACCTCTACAAACCCAGCCTGGTCTCATTCCCAACTCGTCACATACTGACGATTCGTCACTGCCCCTTGGCGATTCACACAGACGTGGACGGCACCCTGCGCCAAGTAGTTTTTTGTGCCCCAAGCCTAACCAAACTGTGACAGTCTTACAGCATTAATCACATGTTAAAAAGACTTTCTGGTACAAAAATGCAGATTTAAGGTTTAGATATTAATTCAAATTGTATTATGATTTTAAAACTTAGTAGATTACACAGTGTAATGAATACTTGAGTATGAGTAAAATACAGACTTGAAAGTACAAGTACCCCCCCCCCCCCCCCCCCCCCCCAAAAAAAAAAACTACTTATTTTCCAGTAATTTGAGTACTTGTAATTAGTTACTTCCACCCCATAATAGAGCGTCATAAAACCCATTCAAATCTACACGATTTTCTTATAATGAGGATAGAGGGAATCTTTTTCTTTCTAAAATCAATGATAAGCTCTTTGTTCTAGATTTAAAATGAAGTGGTTTTCATCACACCATTTCGCACAGCTGTCTACCTCCTGGTAAGATAGGTGGTTGTCTTTAAGGATACAATCAATTAGAGCTGAATCCTCTGAATCCTCCATCTGGAGGTGACAGCGAGAGGCTGAATTTCACCTGCAGTCTGAGGTATGCAAAGTAAATAAAAACAGGGACAACACTGTGCTTTGATAACTCACCACCAAGCCTCACGTACTGGGGTCTAGTTGTGAGTTAATCCATAACCCATGGAAAAATGGTATTGTTTATGTTATAACTTAAAAGTTATATGGACCAGAATGTGAGGCTGAATTGTATTAAAAAGGTTTGGAGGTGTCAGAAAAGCAACAGCAACACACAAGGGATTTTATAGAGATAAAAATGCTTTACATTTAAATATTGTATATTTTATCAGTTTATCAGTATGTGAGCATTTTAACGCTTTAAATTTGAAATGTAAAATTGAATGCCAAAATGTCTGGTCTGAATAACTGGTCTAACAGTTAATGATAACAGAAGACGATTTGTTAGACGTGTTTCTATCAGTCAATTAGAAAATAAGGAATAAAAGACTCTCCTAATTCTTGGTTTTGGATAAAGTTCCTGAAAAAGAAATAAAGTAGCACACTATTGTCTCTGTGCCAAACTTCACTGGAGCTTCCTTAATCCTCGCCTGAATGGCAGCTCGGAGTATTAAAAAGTGAATAATGAGAAAGATGCTTCTGTAATGCAATGAGTTTTGAGTAATATCAGCCCCTCGGGGATGATTACGTGCTACAAATCTGAGCAGTTTTTTTGGGGGGACAGATGTGTAATGATTGTCCAGCAGTCTGTTGGATTTAGATAGATTTAGATTTTCTTATTCAAAGACGGACTAAAGGGAGATAAGGCTCTTTTTGCTATGTATGTATAATCGGCGGGCAGTTAGCTTGAGGCTTGTCAGCCTTATATCCACTCTGTCGCTCTCCATTTATCTGGCAGGTCACCTTCTCAGTGGGTGTGAATATGTAATACAGCCTTGTCATATCCCATATTAAACGGCTATAGGCAAAGGCTAATCGATTACCCGCTAAATTATAGATGCTTCTCTCCAATGCAGCTGCCATCTCAGTCAGAGGCACTTATCTCAACATGTAGGAAGGGGTTGGTTTTGGTTATACTGCTGCTGAAATCTTTGGAGTTTGGATCTTTGGAGGTGTTTTTTATTGTGTGGAAGGATTAGATGAATATGTGCATACAGTCTTAAAGCAAATATTTAGATTGTTTAGATCCAGTCCCATTTGCAGCTTTTGGGTCAAGTGTTAGGGTGAGTTTCTTTCATTTTTTAATGCAGGAACACATTGTTTCCTCCTTGTTGAGACAGTGCTGCTGTGTATATATATTTAAATGTATTTGCTTGCTGCAATCGGTATCAGCCCCTTCTTATTCCCAACTCGTCAAATACCAATGTTTTATCACCCCCTTCGGCAACTCACACAGACATGCACGGTATCATTATATTTGCCAACCTTGAGACCTCAAAAATAGGGAGGATTTTGAATACCAAAGCAGAGAGTTTCTGGGGGGGAAAAAAAGACAGATCTGAGTTTCATACATTTTATTTTTTGTAAATGCCTACACATAACCAGCTTTCATTGTGGGGAGCATTCAGCTTTACCTGGTCCAATTTCAAATTTGTTCACAGTAACACAGAAAATTACAACATAACATTTTGTACGTGACTTGCATGATGTGACTCTGATCTTAATAGTCACTTCAGTGACGTCACGTGACGTACGTAAAATAACACTTATTGTGGCCCCAAACACATCTTATCCTAAACCTAGTCAAGTGGTTTTTGTTCCCTAAACCTACCCAAGTTTCTGTGCCTCAACCTACCCAAACTCTGAGTGTTTCACAGTGTTTTTTACCACATGACGAAAAAAGACTGAGATGAAAATGGGTTGGATAGTCACAGCATCTTATAGCTCCATAAGTGGGTTAATATTTGAGTGAATGGACGACCTGATACCCTTTAACTTGACCTAACCTTGTGCACTTGTATGAGGTAATGAGGGGTGGTGACAAGACGTTGATATTTGGCGAGTTGGGATGAGAATGGGTTGCAGCAAACGGCTTGGATTTTATAATATGCTATTCATACCATATTGTTTTATTGCAAGTTTAACCCTTTTTTTTTTTTTTATCTAGGAGTAACATGTCGGGTTGCTTTTCCTTTACCAATTTTATTTTTTTAGGGGTCATTTTTTGCTTTTATAAGAGATACACAGTACAGATGTAATAGGAAAAATGAGGGGAGACAGAGGTGGGAAGTGACACACAAGACCAGTCCCAGACCAGACTCTAAATGGTTCCTACCTTAGGCCCTAGGCCACAAGGGCCCCCAAACACCTGTTTTCCTAATTATATGAAATATATAGGTTGTATTCTGGTTTTATAGGACAAGAATGTGTTGTTATTCTTGTCTGATTTAATCGTTGATATTTTTTCTGCACAACACAGTATTGCTTGTGCATTTCAGCCTGTTTACAGAGCATGATGTGAATACTAAGCGTGATGTGTAGTGTTGGAGCCTCATTACACCATCCTAAATTGCACACCTGTCAACAAGAGGCCACTAGGGCAATGGAAAGAAAAAACTATGATATTGTGCTCATTAATTCCCGGCAGGTAGTACATCCCCCCAACGACTGTAATGCATGTTTGAGAGGGCTGCATCATGACGAGGCTCTTATTGTGATCACACACTCTGTGACTGAGTGTCCCTCGGAGCTTCCTGAGCGTGGTGGACCTCACAGGGCTGCTCACCTCAGGCACTTTGTAAATCACCAAGTCTTATTAACTGCACAGGAAAGCTTGTATTTCTTTTCCAGCCCTTTGGTAGCACTGTGTCACACTGCCTGATGAATTACAAACCCTTAAGACAACACCCTAGTCACATCTGGGGCCAGGGGCTCCTGCCCCGGAATAACTTAACATGACCATCTGGAGCATGGATAAAGATCGAGTTCCTGCTGTATTAGGATGCAGATGGTGTGACTCAGAGATGAGCGGAAATACATCAAGTCAATCATGTAAGTTGTCTTATCATGTAAATAAAATACAAAATTCTGATGTGGAAAAATATATTTAATAGAAATACAAGTAATTTGAAATTTGAAAATACTTAATATAATTAAATATGTATTTTAAAGACATTTAACTGAAATACGGCCAATCTCTGGTGTGACTGAATGTAGACTTGGCTGAAACTGCTTCACGAAAAGACAGGGAGGCCAGATGACCTGCAGATGACTCTCATGCAAAGAGAATTCACTGTCATTTGGAGAAATATAATTAAATGAGAGGGAACTATTAAGAGGGCACAGATCCTAATGATTTCTGCCTGCTCGCTTTTCAAATGACATGTTTTCTCATGGACAGGACACTGTCACATCATATCTATTTTTTCTGATTTCCCATGAATACCTTGAGGCAGTATACCTATGTATCAGCATTGGAAATGTGCTGAAAATGTAATTTTGTGCTGTATTGCATCTTTAATGGCATTTGCTCATTAACTTTGCTTATGCATTCAGCCAAGTAATTGAATTCCCTTTGGTGGTGAAGTAGTTTCTTTCTGCATCCAGATCTCTCTCTATACTTCACCTTTGTGTAGCTGCACACAGTAAAGCTATTAATTTATGTAATCGCAACCACTGGCTTTTTTTTCGTTATAAAATGGATGAAAAGACAACATTAATTTCTGTGGGTGTTTTAATTTGATCCACTGTGGTCACTGGCTTTTAATTTGTAATGTGTTTGTAGTGTGTTCTCTTATACATTCAGGCAAGCAGCTGCATTGCTCAGAACCAAAAGCTGTCCTTTTTACACCATAACACACTTTGATTGTAGTTATTAATTGACCCAGGCTGGTGACGTTGGCTGTGTTGTACAGCATTCCAATGGGAAACAATATATTCACTTTTTCCCTGTAGAGGCATGTGACGTCTAAATGAAGAAGTCAGCAAATCGGCATTCATAAGCATATCAAAGAAACATGTACAAAGTAAACCGTGACTGTTTGATTCATACATATCCTCAAGGACAATGAGCTGCAGACACATTTTTTTGTTATTGTTTTATCTGAAATTCATAATGACAGAGGCTGAGAATAGGCAGGACTCTTTAATAAAACATCCAAAATACACAGATAGGCACCCAAATCCAAATATGTTATTTGAGAAGGCACAAATAATGCAATGGAAACAGATATTGATTTAATACACAGTTGAATATTATTATTATTATTATTCCAAAATGTAATACAGTTACTACAGAGTACAACTTTTCACTCTGTCTCCCACTTTGCTGTCATATCTTCAGCTGTTCTATTAATAAAGGCATAAAAACCCTACAAAGAATTTAGAAAATACCGCTGTAGCTTTACTGTTTAAATGGCTCGATATAATTTTGGGCAATCATTGGAAGTGTTAACCACTTTTGAGGAGTCACTGCAAAAAAAATGTGTGTTTATGTATGTATTCTATATTCTTTATATTATATTCTTTACAAATAATATCTGCCCATAAATTGATGTCGGAATTTTTGTACTCCTTTAATCCAGTGTCAGCCAGGCCCTAATACAAATACTGCTCCTGCTAGATTCAGTGTCTTTTTGCAGTCACAACATGTAGACTGTGTGTTCAGCGCCCCAAGCCTGTATTTATTTATTTATCTTGCTGTCATGAGCAAATCATGAACAGGGATCATCTACGTAGTGCTTAGTTTGAATTTGCAGACATGTTAGCATATCACAAATAAAAAGTACATCAAATAATGTGACAACCTGTGAGACACTCTGTACACAGTCGTGTTTTTCAATTCAAATATGCATTAAAATTCATGCTTACCCTCGTGTCACCTTCGTATGATTACCTGCCTTCCAAGTACACACAGGAGTTACGGTACGAGATGTTCACTTGACATAAAATCGGGAACAAAGACATGTCTCCAGGGGGTAAAGGAGGGAAAGAGTTAAAAACAAGTGGACAGGGGCACATTTTGTGTGTTTTGTGGAGGCAGTTTGGCAACAAATAAATTACACAACCCCCCTCTTCTTGGTTATGCTGTCATGGTGGAGTGGTGAAACCATCCATTAGCTCTTCATTACCTGTCAGCCTGTTGCCTCATGTTGACAGCACTGGCATGCATAGTCATTAGGAATATCTAGTTTAGGGGATGTTGTGAATGAATGACAACACATGCACACACCCACTCATTAAAAGTCAGGTAAAAATTGGTAAACAAACTTCTGTTTACTTTAAGTCAAACACAGATTCTCCTAAATCCAAAGCCGGGCCTCGAGAGTGTGATTTGAATTCATGGATGACATGAGGAAAAAGAAAAGATAACAGTGTGATCACACTCTAATAATTGCTCCATGAGACAGCTCTGCAGAGGGATTGGCTGCCTGTTTTCATCTGGTTGGATCCCCTGCAACCATTTGAAATGTTTATGATTAATGACCTTCCTGTACATCCTGACAGGTCTGCATGTAGCTTCCTGTACATGCAGACCGCTCTGCTCTGCACAGACTCCGGCCGACCTCACCGGTGGCTCGCTTGACTGACTTCCTCTGCTTCTTTAAGTTCTCTTTCCCCTCTTCCCTGGTAAGCCAACCAAACAGCCAGGATCCCTGGATGATGTGTGTTTTCATCCTCCAAACAGCCAGAAGGCTGTGCAGATATTGTCAGTGAGCTTGAAGGCACAAAGCAGAGCAGGGCTGGCTCTGCAGAGATTGCACCATAGCGCTCGCTTCAGGCCATGAAGGCAGAATGACATGCAGAATGTAGGCTGCATTATTCTCATATGATTTGACCTTTTTTCCCTTCAGCATTGCTTTATGAAGAGAATGAAAATGTATCGATCATCTCGGCTGGGGCCTGCACTCACAGCTTTTAACATATTCATAATTAGAGCTCGACAGTACAGTGTGGTGTTGCATTGTGAGTTTAATATACTTGTTTTGTCTTCTGGAGGTCTATTTTTGGATTAAATTAATCCAGTGTTGCCCCTAACATCAATGGGCAGGGCCCCCCACACATTTCAGCCACCCACTCACTAATCCCCACCATCAATCAAGCAACATGACTTTAAGGGCTGCATGTTATTAAAACTAATTGAAAACTGTTTCACCCCTCAAAGCAAATGCATTCCTAACACCCGCCCCGCACGCCCCCACCCCCCAGTTATTTAACCTCTAATACAAAACAAACACCACTGTACTACACTATTTCTTATTGATTATGATTTCTAATTTAAAATGACTTAAGACAACAAATTACATTTGAAAAAAAAAATAGTAGTCTGTTGTTCCCTTGTTTGTACAATTATTAAAGGTAGAATTTGCAACATCGTTTGTAAACACACCATTCAAAGCTGGCCCCTCCTCCCCAGCTCAATGAAGGAGGTAGCGCTAGTAGCAACAAAGCAGTGAATCAGAAAAACAATTATTTTAAATTAAATGATTGTCCGTTTTACAGTGGTTACATTCTTGAGCACAAATAAACAAGCCACACATCCACACACAATTTTGTTTTAATACTGCAGAAGCGATCTGCGTGCGTGTGTGTAAAACTCTTTCTACAGCTCTCACAGAGAGGGAGCAGAGAAAAGAGATGGAGAATGCGATATGACTGTGGGCAGCATCTTTTTTATAGAGTTCCGACCTTAAAACCTGCGCACTTGTTTTCAGGCGGGGTATTCAGATAAACAGGCTGATGCCCAGAAACGTCCCAAGCACAGCAAAATATGAGAAAATAAGAAAATACAGGCAGAGGGCAGGATCTTTGCAGATACATCCACCACCACACACTTCTAGTGGGTCATAAGTGATGATTTAGAGGGATTTTATTAGAGTCAATACACTGCTTTTGGTTTTATGATGATGTTACATATTATGCCTTTAAAGATACGACATTTCTGCATTAAAATGTCTAAAAAGGCTAGACATAATATATCTTGTTGAGCTGTGCACTTACATTATCCCAAATGTTCCATTCAATGTTCAAAAACCCAGCAAAATCCACAATTTATTTAAGGTAACAGTGTTTCCTTGCTTGTGGAGGAAGAAGGTCGGTAAACATGAGTAAACATAAACTGAAAAAAAAACTTAATTAATTACTTCATTGTGAACATGATTTCTGTCTGAGTCATGTCAGATAGATTTTCATCTACAATGGTGTTTGTTTAATTTTGATGAGACAACTCTACTTCAGATACCTTCAGACTACACCATTGTTACTACATTGTTATTGTTTTGAGGTGAGCGAGAATACTAACAGCAGAATTTGCATATTTTACCTTATTGTCACAAAAATTTTAATTTACATTTTTATAAGCTGACCCTAATTAAAAATAAAAAGGTGATAAAAAGTTTCACTCAAAATCCAACAAGCTCAGGTTGCCGACCATCCGCCTGGAGTCCCCAGATCGTTCCAGCTGTGGACCTTTGTTGCATGTCGCTTCACGTCTCTTTCTCTTTCATTTCCTTTCATCTCTTTGCTCTCCACTCTGTAATAAAGGAATAAAAATTGCCCAAAAAGTAGAAATTAAAACAGTTAGAGCAATTCCTATGTTCTTTGCTCCTTTGTGCTCCATTCTGACTTTGCAGCACACAGTCACACACAGACACGAGTCAGGCAAGAATGTTTTTAGAGCAGCAACACCCGCCTTAGAAAAACCAACACCTCTATCCAACATTGACACAGACAACCCCAGTCCAGGCCTGAGGCCAACATCATCAACAGTGGGGTAGGCTGCAGCTTTCCTGGAAGACTCAAAATACTGTAAAAGTATTTCTGTATCAACCTCGGTAAGATACTGTGGTTGAGGAGGAAACACTGCAATCGTGAAATGTTGTGTTTGAAATAAAACTCCAAATGTATTAGGTACACCACAACCACAAAAAGAAATGCAGGGATTAAGAGTTAAAAACCCACTGAAAATACATGCAAAAATAAGGATTACATAGTGGCAATGTCCGACCGCTCAGTGAAAATAAAGGCAAAGCATTTCTTTGTCATATTACCATTTAAATATGATGGTTTGACTTTTGAGGACAGCTCACGACTCCACAAATTATGTTTTGCCTGATTTCCACGCGTCTTTGATTGAAATGTTCAGCTTAATATTAAACCAAATTTCTTTGACACAACAGTATATTGTTAGTCTTGATTTCTTTCATTTATTTTTCATGTTCCACCCTCATGCTGGATCATCCCTCAAACAGGATGATGTGTGAAGGATGCAGCTTAATGGCTCATATAGAAACCGTGGCCTCAATCTGCTATTCTTTTCATTACAGGCACTGTGGAAAATAAATCTCCGTTCTTAGTCCTCCCTTTGTTGTTGGGAAAAATACACAAATGTGCAGTGTATGTGTGTTAAAGGTTGTTTGGCCAAATGTGGTCATAACAAACCGACTTAAAAATTGTATTACACACTGATATTTTCTGCCATGGATCGGGACTGAAAAATCTGTTATCTCCTAAACAGTATGCAGATGTATGAACGTCTATTCTCTTTAGCTGAAAGATATTTCAGTTCCATGTGAGGAATGTTGCGTGGAGCGTGAAATAGTTTCATAAAGCTTGAGGGAAGAGGTGTGTTTGATTCATAACTTTCTCACATCTGAAATGAAGTGTACTTTCAACCGTAGCTTTTTTTTATGCCATCTGTTGTTTAGATGCCAAAATGTAGGGATCTGCATATCTCAAAACTAATGAGAAACTAATGGGCCATCACAAAAAGTCCATGAATACGAGCTGTGACATTACGTGGAAGGAAATGATCCCACATGCAGTGACTCGGCTGTGTTTTGTTTCCCATTACACAAATGCGTTTTTTTTTTTTTCAGCGAATACAGATTCTTTCTCCACCAAGTCGTCTTCAAAATCACCTCTACCTGAACACAGATTGTTGTACTGCACAAAGAAAAACTTTTTCTTTCATCTACCATAGTGAAATCTGCCTCAATCCACCTGTCTGTCTGCTCATTTACTTTACCAGTGATCAGACCTTTCCAAATATCCCTTGAAACGGTTGAACTGACCAGTCGAAACAGGATGCTGTATATTTGCTTAGATATGACATATTAGGAATGGAGAAAAAAAAGGAGGCTATATAGGATGAAAGTTAGCCTTAGTCTGTCTGTCCAGTGACAACAAAATCAGCCTAACAGCATGAAGTTCACTAATTAAAAAGTTATAGCTGATTTATTTAATCTATACAAAAACAAGAGTGTATAAAAAGGTGCCAGCCTATTTCTTGACTTTAAAGTTGCTGCTCACAAAGCCTCCTATAAAACTGCAACTTGTCAATATCACACTTTTGTGACTTAATATAACATAACAATATATTTAACGGCTAAGCTAGGCTAACTAAAGACTGTAGCTTTAAATTTACCACATAGGCATGAGAGAGGTATCTACCTTCTCCTCTACTGTTGGCAAGAAAGTCAATAAGCAGATTTCCCAACCTGTCAAACTATTTCTTTAACATAGTTGTAATGAATGAATGTTAACTGGACACCATCTGTTTGTGTACTGCTACATCACCGTTCATGAATTGTAACATTTGTTAACATAGTGTTTTGACCTGAATTACTGTTCTCCGTGCAGACGGACTGCTCCAGCGACAGTGAGAGTGAGGACAACTTCATTGTCGTCCCTCCACGAGACCACCTGGGCTTGGCCATCTTCTCCATGCTCTGCTGTTTCTGGCCTCTGGGGATTGCAGCATTTTACTTCTCACAGGGGGTGAGAACACACACACACACACACACACATCAGAATTCTGGTATGACAGATTTATTGGAAAATACAGGGAAAAAAAGCAAGAGGGACTTAGCTGCATTTTGATAAGTGCTTCTACACCTCTCGATTTGTGAGGACCTGTCCTTGGTCCTTACAAGTCAGTGAGGTCCACACAGAGTGTTCAGGAGAAACAAACAACAACACACAGGCCTCCAAAGCTGTCGTGGTCTGTCACATATGCTGCTGAGCGTGTGTTTGTCGACATCTAACATAAAACAGGTGCATCTTACCACCCACACACACATTTTCAGTAATTGTAGACATATAAGCACAAAAACACATGCCCATTCACAGCTGTACGTATGACTCACCACCTAAATGTTAAGGGCTATCACACATAAAAAAAAGTACTGACAGCTGACTCTCTTACTTCCAACGCAAGGCCACTTTTTACTGAGCTACCCATCAATAACTCAAGGCCAATCTGTAATGGCTGCTTGATGCTCTGTAAACAGGTTGAAAGCCGCCTTTAGGAAGAGTACATAAATCACTTTCAAGGCGTTATCAGTAAACTCCAAGAAAGGAGGTGTTCAAAACACTTAGATGTGAGACAGGCTTTGAACTAGTGGCGGTTTCAAGAGGATTGAAGATGAACCCAATTACAGGTGGACCGACAAATTAAAGGTGATGAGCTCTCAGACACATTAAACAGCCTTGTATGGGCTGCAATTTGGAAAGCAGAATGTGTGGGAATAAATGCATGAAAACATAGAGAAAACAGTGTGTTAAGTCCTTCACAAAAGTTCATTTTTCATTTTCTAGGGACAGTTTTTTTTTTCTTTTTGCTTAAGCTATACATCAGCTGTCTTCCTGGGTTTATTTATCTTTCTGGCTTCCTGTACAAATACATTGCTTTTGGATGTTGAAGAATCAAAAGGAGTTTCTTTACCATAAAATATCAGATCTTCTATCCAGAGCTTTGGTGCTGAATCCTTTAATGGTGCAAAAATTGGCATTTCAACATGCATTCACAAAAGCAAGGAAGTAATATTGCCTTGCCAAAGATATTTGGTTTGATGTAAAGCTAAAGCTGAATTATTATGAACTGTAGAGAAAGGAGTTACTTACAAGGCCTATGGGATTTTAGACTGTGATCTGTCAAGGTAGGATGAGGCAACACTGTTTATTTTGAAGCCTTTGCCAATATGTCCTCAGCTGAAGTCATCAGCAAAATGCACATAATGGTTGTCTAATTGATTCCAACTGCACTTCCTCCCTCTTTTCAATTCTCCGATGATGGTGTGTCAGTCAAACAAAGAGCAAAAGGATCACTAGTTGTCTTGCTGCTAATCAATTCTGTCGCTCTTGCATGCACCATGCCAAAACAGGAAGGGAAACTAAAAGGCCATCATTACACAAACACAAACATGCAGCGTATGTTTAAAAGCACATGTAAACAAACGCATGCTAAAGACAGACAAGCCTTTTCAGTAAATTGTTCTGTCTTTGACTATAAATTCTTATCAAAAGCTTTGACATTTAGCTGTCTTATCTGTGGGCGCGAGAAGTCCGAGGCAGATTAAGGCAGTCACTGAATTATCTTGTCAGGAGCTAATTTGATTCTTCCTGGGTAATTATGGGGAAGTGATGGCTGTGTTTAGGGATGGATGGCTTTTCTGCCAATCTCCCTCCTTTAGAAGGTGCCGTCCAGAAGAGCTGTCAGGAGAAGATATGGTGGGAGTCTGGGATCGCTTCATTTTATAGCTCAATAACCCACTTCACTGGTCTTCATTTTATTCAATCACTCAGGGAGCACCCTCACTAAATGAATTAATTCTGTAGGAGTTAGCATGAGGATACTGTAAGTTTTAAGCAGTACACGATCTGCACTTTGATTATCTGTGTGAAACTCCATGCCTCTGCACTGTCTGTACTGAGAGAAGAGTGTAGGGATCTGCAGGCATCCTGACCTACAAAGCCAAAATACAGTAGACCTGCCTATTTGGTCAATATGTAGATATGAAACTGTCACTTGTTTTACCGTATAAAAATATTATACAATAGGAATGTGTAACCTCTCAAAATCTGCATGTAAAATTTGGAGGAACTCAAGTTAAATCAAGAGAGCTTGTTAAGCTAAAATTAGCACGTGAGGTAGCCACAGCTAGCTACATGTGCTTTGTAAGTAAACAATACATATATATTTGATATATTAGTAACTTATTTAGTAATTTGGAGAAAAATGCAACACCAGTAAAGTAGTCCTGCTACAGGTAACTAGCCTAGCTTAGTAGCAGTTACTGCCACTTTATGCAATGCTGACAAATTAGAAGGATCAGGAAATGATTATTCTGACTTAGAATCAAAATAACCCAAAAAGGTTACCACAACTGCTATCCTGATTGTCACCCCAGATTGCTAAAATTAGGTACTTAGGTAGTGAAAGAAAGAATGAATCGAACTACTAGCATTAATCCTGGATATAACTATAGATCAAGGGTTCTCAAAGTTTTGATGACTGAGTGCCAATTTACGGAGCCAGCATTTGAGTGGCGGCCACAAAGGAATCCCCCCTTGACCTTGTTGAAGGATTTGTGATTGTCTCATGATCACATTTAATATTAAAAGTCCTTGAACGCAGAATTGAGATGCTTGTAGCTAAGCCAGATCACTTTATCTGCCACCAAGGTCTGACCACGTTAGAGCTGATTCATTTCTCCTGAAACTTTTTTTCCTCAGCGTTCTATCCTGCGGTGCCTATTTCCATCTTTCTTATGCTTTAAAACCGTCAAGTTATTCACTGAAACACAGCATTAACATTGAAGGCAGAACGTAATCCCTGCGACACAAGGTGCCACTAGTTGCTATGCAACCATAGCTTTTTATAAATTGTCATTCTTAACCACCTGACAGATGCTTGTTGGGGGGTGCAGTTTAATGCAGTAGCAGCATAATAGTGAAAGTATTGAATTGGAATGTTAAAAAAAAAAAACAATGCATGCATTTCATGTCACTTTGAGGGGCCGCAAAAAATGTTTCTGGAAGGCTGCCATTGGCCCACTGACTGCGCTTTGAGAACACCTGATTTAGATGTAACTGGTAGCGATGGCTCAGAGCTATAACTCAGAGCCTGACATGAACACTTCATCTGCTTGTCATGATGGCATAAAGTTTATGCCATAATTACACTGTATAGTTTCAAACAGTAATCACTATCTAGATTTTTTTACATCATATTTAAAGTCTTTAACAATGAATTTTTGGGTAAAAATCTGCCTAAAAAGACACAGAATTAGTTATTAATACTTGCCTGTGCAGTCTGGCTCACTAGGTTCAAAACTAGAGCACAAATGATATATCGGTCAACCGAAACTATCGACGTGATATTGGCCTATCACAGCTATAACAGTCAATATCTGTATCAGCATAAATATTGTTTGATATGTGCCTATATGAAAACTTTTTTTTTATGGAAAACAATATAGATTGTTTTTGTTAGATTTATAGGCAGCATTTTATGTATTTTTGATCCTTTTTCTTATGTATGCATGTATTTTAGTGGCCTTATATAATTTTAGACAGCAACATTTATTGTTAAACTGTATAATATCCTTCTTCCATTACATATCTCTGTCACAAGTGTTAACCACTTTTGAGGGATCATACATTTTATTATGTAGAAAGAATATCAGTCAATGTATCTATCTGAATTTTATTAGTCCCTGATATCGGTATCAGCCCCAAAAATCAGGTAGGGGTCGGGCCCTGCTCAAAACCTAAAACCCAGTATTTTTATCAATACTGCTCTAGGGCAGTGTGACCAGATGCATTATGGGATTAGACAAGGGCAGCAGAGTGAGCCGAGAAGAAAAGTTTAGAAATGATAGCGCATCAGCTTCGTCACTTACTCTGAGGACATTTACAAACAAACAGGTTAGCGACTGTAATAGAGTCTGTGGACAGCAGATCAATAGTGTTTTTGTCCCACTGGAAGGTCAGGCCTAGTCAAACAGAGACAGTCCCTGCACGGCTTCCCAAAGAGAGGGCACCAACGACACACAAGACAAAACAACATGCATTCTTGTGCTGCTTTGAATTGCTCATATCCTATTTGCCACAGACTATGTTGTTAATTCTGTGTAACGTCTTTATGGTAAATAGTGCTTTACAGTTTTAGGATTCAGCGTTAACCGCCCACACACACACACACACACACACAACCGATAATGACTAAAATACCATGAATATCTGGGGGAAAATTAGCTTGGAGCATTTGATTGGGAAGCGGAATTGAGTTTCAATTATTGCCACTAATAGGGTGAGTGTTTTGTTTGGAGATGCTGATAAATGTTTCTCTCAGCTCTGAGACATCTGTGCTGGAAAGTGCAGAGTTGAGGAGACGCAGTGATTCCTTTCACGATTATGCAAATAAGACTCCCCTGAAGTTATCTTACGGCATACAAGTCATCATAATGGATGAAAATGAATGAGCTAATTATTGTGCAACAGTTTATGTATTTGCATATGTGTCTGCATGGGGGAGGTCGGGAGACAGACACAAAAAGAAGGAGGGAGAACGGAGAGAGATATGCGGCTTTGTGTTTTGTTTATTTGGAAAAAAACCTGTTAAGGGTGCTGAATTGACTCCGGCGAGCACATTGCAATATGAGTCTCCATGCAGCTTCGTCTAAGATGTTATCTGTCTTCCTATGACACCACATTTCAATCATTTTGTCAAGGTTGTGGAGATAAAGCCTTAATGCTTCTAACCATTTTCCTCTCAAGGGGATTCAAGGAAAAATCTTCACATTGATACACAGTATATACAGTATGGTATTTATACACAGCGAGCGCACTTTCACCCTACTGAACTCCTCTCATTTGTTCCCATTAAAGCTTTATTATATTTAGTCTTTCAGAGTCATGTTCTTCAGGGAAAACCACAACATGCTTTGATTTAATTATTTGTCGTGAAGTGGAGAAAAAGACTGATAAATCAATTATACCGTTTAACTAATGCTTTCACTGAAGAAATGAAATAACAGGCATGTGACCTTCAACTCCGTTTCCTGCTAATGATGAAGAGAATTAAACCGCTGTCCATTGTCACATTATGACTCTGTTCAGGATTTCTCTCCTCCTGAAGACCTTGCAGGGAGGGCGTAATACATCCTCTGAAGGAGAATGTGCTCTGTCTCATTCTTAAAAGCAAACTCAAATTTAATTTCCCATAAGGCCTCCATAACAGTGCTTTTGTTTCAATAATTACTGTATTGACATGGAAGCTGCCATGAATACATGTCCTTTGTCTAGATTTGCTTCCTGACCTTTCAAAGCATTTGTTAAAAGAGTCTTTCTCTCATCGGGCTCTCTTTGTTGTGGCATTGTTTTCTAAAACCGTCTTGGCACTAATGAAACGCATGGTGCACAGTGGAAAGTCCCCATGTGCAGTTTTTTCAGCACTAACAACCATCACTGAGAAATGGTAAATTGAGTCTTCTCTATTTATTATTTATTTATTCTTCCTTAGATAAAGATGCTGTGAGATGGAGAGCTGGCTGCTTCATGAGGAGAAACAATTCAGCTACAGAAATCTTTGTTCCTATAACACAGTGCAAGATACAGTTATAAGTCTGTGCCAGCGCTGCCTCCTGAAAGTCAATTATTCGAAGAACCAGTCAGTTTCTCGATTTTTTCTCACTTGGTTGTTGTCTACGCATGTGGGAGAAGTTAGCTTTTAGTGTCAGCTTCCTAACACATTGTTAACAGTCTGTTTTACCCCAAGCTATGATCTTTTATAAGTAGTTTTGTTGCCTAGACTATAAAAGACAAAATGTCAGTGTCTAGGCTGTCTTAAAGCGATATTCCACTCTTAGATAATCATCCACTCAGTATGTACTCACCCCTATGCCGATGTGAAGATGGGTTAAGATCTCCAGTTCACTAAACAATCCTGGGGTCCGTTTCACAAAGCAGGTTCAACAAACTCTGAGTGTAACTCTGAACTCTGAGTTGATCTACTCTGAGATAAGAAACTCTGAGTTTTCGGTTCCAGAACAGCTGATTTGAGTTGGTTTACTCAACTCGGAGTAGTTTCACCTGGAGTTAAGCGCGTGCACCACAACTATAAAAAGCCAGCATCAATGGAGCCCCGATTCGACGAGTCACCATGGCAACGGGGAAGCGGAGGGCTGCGTTTTTCACGCCACTTGAGATGGAAATCTTAATGCGCTCGTATGGAGAGTTTGAGCACATTTTCAGAAAAAAGTGCAACACCGCAGCAGCTGCCAAAGAGAGGGAGACGGCGTGGGAGAACATTGCTGCCCGGGTCAATGCGTAAGTTTAAATGTAGTCCTTTGCAATCACAATAATATTACAGGGGAAACCGTTTGAATGGTAGCCTGTTAAGTTATTTCATTTAGGTGCAATCCCGCGGGGCAGAAGCGCACATGGCAGCAGCTTAAGATGAAATATAAAAACATTGTTCAAACAGGTAAGACCTCGGCATAATCTCATGGAGGTACCTCATTTTGATCATGTTTTACATTGTAAAGTAGCCTAATATTAAGTGGCTGTTTCACTGTGCAGTTGTTTTATCCCACACAGCCTAAATGTCTTCATCCATATCATGTTCTGTTAAATAATTAAGCCTATTTAAACTAACACAGACTTCTACTCAGCCAACAGAAAGAAATCCGATGCCCGTAAAACGGGTGGTGGCCCAGCACCACCACCTCTAACGGAGGCAGAGGAGCTGGCCCTAAGACAGAATTTAGATGTTCTGCATCTCCGACATTGTACAGAAAACTTCCATTGGCAAAGAATCGCAGCGCAACACACAATATCTGATGGGATGTGAGAGCATGACTGCGGCTGCTGATGTTGCAAATGTAAGGATGGATTAGGTTGTGTATGTAGATAATAGATTGTGACGTGAAACGGTATCGCTCAAAAAGGTAACTGTCTGGAAATGCAAGGACATCTATGCGCGGTCTGATGACAATCTCCCGACGAATATTTAATTCTCTGCGCAATAATGCTGCTCCTTCATCCACTGGGTCGTTGAGAAAAGGACATGCCATTTTGACAGACGAACGAGGTTACGAATGTATGAATGAATGAGGAAATCAAATAGCGTGTGTGGCTGAAAGAGGGCGGAGACAGAGAGAAACTCGAGGTTCATTGAGAAAAACCTGGTCCCGACCAGGTTAGATTCATAGAGTCTGTTACTACGGTAACTGACCGAGAGCTTAAGTTACCTCTCTTTGTGAAACAGGCTAGAGTTACCCCTCTACCTCTGGTTTGAGTTACCTTCCTTTTTGAAACGGAAAACTCAGAGTTTCCCTCATTTCAGGGTTAACAAACTCAGAGTTTTCACTAAACCTGCTTTGTGAAACGGACCCCTGGAGTTTCAGCAGTAAACAAGGTTGCAGCCAAATCCAGAAGGATGTAAACATGGCGTCGATCTCGCGAGACTTCGTATATCTCGTAATGGACGCACGTGTGAAAATATCGCAAGATCGACGCCATGTTTACATCCTACCTGCTACCTGCTACAGTTGACATTTCAGCTAAAAACATGGCGTAAATGGTGTCTTTTGCAGTTAACTTTTAATGTCGCGGCTCGCGGACACTTGGATTACACCACACGAGCAGGATGGAGACATTTTGTGTTTGTTTTGGGTTCTTTTTTTAACGTTTTAACTGGGTCACCATTCACTGCAATTGTACTGGATTTGGCTGCAACCCTGTTTTCTGCTGAAACTCCAGGATTGTTTTGTGAACTGAAGATCTTCACCCATCTTCACATCGGCATAGGGGTGAGTACATATTGAGTGGATGATTATCTAAGAGTGGAATATCGCTTTAAAATTTGAAGTTGATACTGAATTTGAAAAGACAAGTTGGGGTAATTTTGCAAAACAAAGCTTAAGATATTGACTTGAACCACTATCTCATCAGTCACACTGACAAACATTTCAAACACATTTTATATTTCTTGAGAAACTTAATTTCATGAGTTGATCGAACAATGTACAGTGCATTCATGCGGCTTATAATTTAAAGTAAAAAATTCTTCACTTCAAGTTAGAAAATCTCATGTTTATGAGTTCAGAAGTGTTTTGAAAATAAATACTAGAAATTTTAAGTTTAATTTAAGAGGATGATGAAAAGAAGAAGAACAAAATTTGCAAAAATTGTATGGAAAACTAAAAATCATTCTGTTAAATGAAAACATTAAGTCAACTAACCCAAGCATCTTTCTGCCAGAAAGTCCTGAAGGCCAATTCTCCCGTATGTGTCGTGCACTGAAAAACACAGGATCAAGTTTTACAAACCTGATCTTGTTTCAATAAATGTCTCAGAAAGTCTCTACACCAAAGACAACCCTAACATGGTGACATGCAACATTGTAATGAAGAACTTGCATCTACAACAAACAAACAAACCACTTGAAATGAATAAAAATCCATTATGCAGTTATGCTACCTAAAGAAATGCCAGAAGGTATCTGTCCTTTCTGCTTTTGCTTTGCTTGGCAGTATTTTTGCAGTAATATATAAGACATCTCTGTCTTATTACTCTAATATCAGCCAGGCTTACCACATCGCACTTTGTGTCAAATGTAATTTATGCATCACACTGTATTAACTTGCTAAGAAACTGCAGACAGAAAGATCCAGATTGTCGAGTCTAGCTGAGAGTTCACTGTCTTGGGCGGCTGCTGTGGCTCAGTTTGCGTGACTGTAGTGCAAATGGGAAAAGACATGAATAATACAACATTTTTCATAATTCTAGGTGCAAAGTATGGATGAAAAGGAGTCAGTAAATAAATATTCATAAAAAAAAAACATCTGTATAGATGACAAAATACCGGCACCTGAATTAAAAAAAAAAAGGTGACATGTATCCTGCGTGAAAGCTGCTTGCAGGGGCGGATTTAGCAATTTTGGGCTGAGGGCACAGACATGGGGCCCTTTACATCTCTTGTTTTTCCCCCTTTTTCAATCCTTGAATAAATAATAAATCATAAAAACAGACTTCCAACAAACTTATGGAGGAGTGCTGATGATGAATTAAGCAGTCTTCAGTTTGGTGGTAGAGCAGTGGATACTTCTGTAGCTCTCGCCAGACAGTAACATTATGTTTTCTGGTTGTCTGCCCGTCTGTACATCTGTTGCTCCATCCCATTCTTGTGAATGCGATATCTCAACGTGGAATTTCTTCGAATTTGGTACAAATGTCCACTTGGATTCAAAAGTCAAAAGTCACATTGGCCTTACATACATTCCATTTTGTGAATACAATATTTCAAGAACACTTGAAGAAATTTTTTTCAAATTTGGCACCAATGCCCTCTTTGACCCAAGAATGAACTGATTAGGTCAAAGGTCAAGGTTACTGTGACATCACAAAACATGTTTTTGGTCATAACTCCACTTCTTTCATATGCTAATTATGACAAAATTCATAACTAAACTCTTATGTTAAAAAAAAAAGTCTCTAAGTGAAGACAGCATGTTTCTCACTGGAAATTATTCACTGAAGTCAAGCATGTCAGTATACTGAAAAAAATACACTCAGTACCTTTTATTTAATTTCTCACTGAACTAAACTGCAACCTGACTGGTTAGCGGAGGCACACAAGGCTTTAATTCTTGTTAGCTGCTTATCTGGGTCAGGATCACAGTGTCAAAGAGTAACATCCTCCAGCATCTCCTGGGGAATGTTTTATGTGCTCCAGAAAGGACTTTCAGGCTCTCCAGTGTGTGTTGTATTTACCTCAGGCTCTCCCCACAGTGCAGAAAGCTATGCAGAGCACACTTAAAAAGAAAGGAGCCACAGGGCCAGGTACCTGAACCAGCTGGCTCCTCTCAATGAGGAAAAGCAGTGGCTCCGTTCCAAAGTCCTCCCGGATTTCTGAGCTTCTCATTCTGCTGTACAGAGTAAGGTTAGGCATCCTGAAAAGAAGCTTCATTTGAGCCACTTTTATCCGCAGCCTGAGAGCTTGTGTGCGAAGTCGAAGGTCAAAACAAGGATTTATGTAGAGGCTTGCTTTGGTGTTTAGTTTTCTATTCACTGTCACTGTCAGATACAAAATTCGCATCGCTGCAGACACTGCATCTACTGTAACTAGCCACAATCCCTCTTAACCTCCATCGTGAATAAGAGACGTAACCTTGTTCGCTTGGAGCTATGGTGCTGTTCTGTAATGAAAGCGTTTCCATAAAAGATGACTGTGGACTCTGCGTTAGAGGTAGAGACCCTGATTACAACTTCATCACACATCAGCCCCATTATCATTAGAATGAATTCAACAGAATAATGAAGGTCATTTCACACACTCACACGCTACATTTTTAACTGTGCTGGCCTACAGTCAGCACATTACTGTGCCAGATGTATTTGGTTATAGGTACAATAAATTATGGTTGTGATTCAGTATTTGGAATAAGATGGAACAGAAATTAGTTTAAAGGAAGAGAGTGGAGATAGAAAATAATAATAAAAAGAATCACACAAGTCCTAGACATTGTCCCTGTAACACTTTGTACTGTTGTCTGTGCGTGTATTTTCTGCTTCAGTGCTGCCCTCTACTCAGCTATATAAATGAAAACAACAAATCAAAAAAAGGCAAAAAAAAAAAAGGCATCTCTCTTCCCTCAATTCCCTCATGGCAAACTAGTTCATTCAAATAGCAAGATAGCTGGAGGATACCCAGCATGAGTAGCACTGTAAACACATCAACAATGTGGCAGGATATACAAAAGAAACTGTTATTCAACCACTATTCTTTGTTGTATTTTTTGTTGTATTTTTGTAAAGTGTCTATATCATCTTATCCAGACTAATATGAAATGATACAAGAAGCAAAAAACCAGTTTTACCCATCTGATTAATTGATAAATGTCAGTCTGGTAGGAGAGAGTTTATTTTGTCACACTCATTAACAAGAAGCCGCTGTAGTTTCTCCTACCAGTGGTAATCCCTTCTCAATTTTTATCAATTATTGACAATAACTGAGGAAGCAGCTAATAAAAAAGAATCCAAGATGAATGTTTGTAAAATGATGCATTAGCATCAGCTTTTTTTAAATTTTTACCTACATAAACTTACAGAGTTTTAAAGTGTTTCAGTTGATTGTTTTGATCTTATTAGTAGTTTTTGGTTCACTCTCACTACTCTTATCAGTTTTTTTAGCCACAGCACACTTCTGTATGAGTGGAAAAGCACTAAAAACCCAAATGGCAGACAGACAACATCAGTTGAGCGTTCAGTTGCTGCAGCCAAGAGGTATTTTTAGGTATTAATTATGGTGACAAAAACTGAGCTAAATTGAAAGTGAGTATTAGACTTAAATTTGTCAGGTGGCCAGAAACACAGCTGCAAATGGAGGCTAATTTTGCTGCTGAGCAAACAGGAAATAGTTTGCTATCGTGTTAGCCATATCAACTTTACTGATCCATAATATGTCAAGCATGTTTTTTTTTTGTGTGTTCTATTCATGAATGCTAAAGTTAAGTGAAAAATTATTAACAAAACCAGTTTGATTCTTTATAAATCACACTATAGATTGAATTGAAAGATTGAATACTTATTTAGTTGTCATCAATAAATATTGCACACTATGTGGATACTATCAACCAAGGATATTAACAATTCATTTATTACTTATAATGAAGTATGACATGATATAATTAAGTGCTAAGTGTTACCTCCTCATGTTGTAGTGATTGTTATTCAGTGCACTGATGGATTCTTCTGTTGTGAGCGTGTGCAGGGGCAGCTCTGTGCCTTTTTAAAGCGCAGAGAGAGTCATCAGAGGAGCAAGACAGCACAGCAAAGGGCCACTATCATAATGAGCTGAGAAGGAAAATATAGTGCCACTAGTCTTGTTGACAAGCCTGATTCTATTGTTGTTTCAATGAGGTTTTAGTTCAGACAGCTCACATGAAAACAACAGCGAGTTTTGTTATTGAGGGTTTTTATAGAGCCAAAAACCATTGTAACATCAAGTCTGTAGTATTTACTGTCTTCACTTGGCTTATACTACATTAGTATTCAAAGGCACCTGTTATTTAAGCTGACGGGTTAACACAACACCACACAGAGGACCTATATGTGCCTATAGTGGGTCGTAAAAATGCACTATAACTTTAAATGCATGGCAACTGGGTCATGCTGATGGGGCTTGTCTTGAAAAACAAGTATAAAAACCCTCATTAACAAAGCAGTGTGGACACATGAAGAACCAGCTTTTTAATGACCTATATAGGTATTCAAATTTTTAGCTTTCACCATATAAGAATTCCTTTCATAATGTTACTTTCCAAACAATGGCTGTTAAAATGTTTGTATGTTTGGTTTCCCTTAGTCTTTAAAGATGTTGTGCCAGTGACAGCTGTGACCATATTGGCATTTTGTTTTCTCTTTCTTTTATGAATGTGATGTCTGAGGAAAACTTTGATGAAATTTCTTCAAACTTGGTGCACATGTGGATTCAAGGATGAACTGATTAGATTTCGCTGAGCAAAGGTTTAAGTTCAAGATCACTATGACCTCACGTCCATCCCATTTTTGTGTACATGATATCTCAGGAACACCTTTTGGGAATTTCATTACATCTGGCACTATCGTACTACCCACTATTAGACTTTGGGAGTCAGTGTCACTGTGACCTCACAAAACATGTTTTTGCCATAACTCAGGGGTTCAATGTGATGTGAAATGATGACATTTTATATCCAGAAGGTCAAAGGTCAACTTCACATTACAGTGTTCTGCAAAAACACTGAGCTCTCTATCAGTCCTCTGTCAATATAAGGATAAAAAATACATTTAATGCCTTTAAATACCTTTAAAGTCTTACTGGACTGGAGTAAACTGGAACTTGACTGGTTGGCGGAGGCATATAACCACAAGGTGGTAATTTTATTTTTCCTATTAATGAGAAATTATGATAATCTGTCTCTCTTATGTGTCATTTATCATTCAGTACTAGCAGCTGAAACGATCGTAACCCCTGGTCCTTGACATTTTCGCACTAATTGCCATTTTTCAGTCCTGCCATGCATGATGAGCTCTCCTGGGTTGCACACGGTCAATGGGCCAATCCTCCAATTGCATTCCCTTTATTTTTTTCTACACCGCCACAGAAATACTTGACAGCTTCTGTAATTATGGTTCTTTTGAAAAATGGGTCAGTCTTTCTCTTGAGGTCCCTTCAAACTGTATCTAACTTAGTTCTTCTCTTGCATGTTCTCCTTTGCAGACCACCAAGGCGGTGAACAAAGGTGACTTCCCGCTGGCCAACATTGCTTCCCGACGGGCTTTGTTCCTTGCTGCCCTCTCCATCACTATAGGCACCGGTGTGTATGTGGGGGTGGTGGTAGCTCTCATTGCCTACCTTTCTAAACCAGGACACATATAGCAGCCGCACCTTCCCTAGACACACCTCCAGGGAGCCCAGGAGGAGAACAACCGCCTCTTGGGAACGTCATTGCTCCTGCAGACATGGAGGAAAGTTTTTTCGGGGATGTACAGTTTTTTCCCTTCCGCCTTCCTTTCTTTCCAGCTTTCTCTCCCTACAGGCCCTCTGTCAGCCAAGATTAGCCACAGTGACTGGAGAGAGGTCAAGCTGGAGGGTGACAAGAAAGGGGATAGACAAAGGGTGTTTCTTTTTGTTGAGACAGAGAGTAATGGAAGTATTCCATGTTGGAGTTCAGTTTGCATCCCACTGACTTAAACCCCTGCTGGCTTCATCCTCTTTTGGCTGGATTTTTAACTTCCAAGACCCCAACAGAAATATAGAGGAGAGAAGACTGAGATGATAACTCCTTGAACTTAAGCAATTATTAAAGAGCAGAGGTTAAGAGGGGTTAGAAATCAACACTAAATCACTCTTTAACCAACTCTATGTTATTGTTATTTGAGCTGCATTTAAAATTGTAGCCTCTTTGTGGAGTCCTGTCTCCTGTCATCGCAGTTAGCCACCCAGGACTGTCTTTAATAGACCCTCATCAACTCAAAATACTCAAAAGACTACAATGGTCTCTAGGCGGACTGGCCACACTCCCAGTTTCTTAAATCATGACGAAGGACGGCTTTCATTTACGGAGAAACTCTAAAAAAAAAAAAAAACAGAACTACTGATAATAATTTCAATCAATGAAGAATAAAGCCCTGAGAGGAAAAAATGATAAAATACATTCAGAGAACATTTTTTCTCATTGTTCAAACTGGCATGAGTTGCAAGAATCAGAATGGAGCCTCAGGCCTGTATTTTACCCTGGAGAACCTGTCCATCCATCAAAGACCGGCCCTGAAATCTAACAAAATCTGTTCATGCTAGATATGGTTTGCCTACGTCCACGCAAATGTGCTTTGTTTTTATGTTTGTCTTTTTTGTGTTCCCTGCTGTCTAAAGGCACCTTGATTACTCTCGCTTTAAGGAATGTTCATTTATAGCCTTTTGAAGTAAAGCACAGAAGCAAGGTGGCCAGATGGTCCAAAATTCAGGGGAAACGGTGTACAGTGCCCCCCCCCCCACCCAAAAAAAAAGAGAACACTGCATCTGGTAACACAATGTGAAATGAAACATCAGCCGTTCACAATGGGCGAGGAAGTTATAAATCAGGTAGATAATGTCATTAAAAAGCAGGCCTCACATATCCTCCAGGGCTGCACATATAAACAAAGTGTGGCACTCTGACAGCTCTGAATTTAGCTGTGATCAATTATTCTTTGCATGACTCTAGCTATGCCAGCAGTGTACTGCTCCGCATGATTGATTGGATTTAGAACTTGTTTTTGTCAGATCATAAAAAAGCTTAAATTAAAATTGATCAGGCTGTGAAGGGGCTCATATTTTGTGCAATACTTTAAACCACATTCCCCAATTCAGCTATTAAAATAAAGGGAATTTTAGAGTAATAAAGCATTGAGAATTTCAGTCTTTTCCTTTACACACTCTTAGAAATAAGGGTTCTAAAGGTAGAACCTTGCCAGAACCATTTCTGAAAAAGAAAGGGTTCCTGAAGTATTGTTTTGGGTTCTCTTAGGAACCCCTTTCATCCAAATTTCTTGGAAGAAGGGATTGTTGAAATCCTTGAAGAACTCTTTTGTAGCATAAAATAAAAGGGTTCTTGGTAGAACCCCTGGTGTGTCTTAGATAAAACCCTTGGATATATAAAAAGGGTTCTTGGTAGAACCCCCTGGGCTGGGTTGTAGATAAAACCCTTGAATAATAAAAGGGTTTGTGGTAGAACCCCCTGTGTGGGTTCTTATTAGCACCCTTAGAAGGTGTTTCTGGATAGAACCCCCAGAGAGGGCTCTGGGTGGAACATTGCACTGTAGAAGGGTTTTCTTTTAAAACCTCTCATAGGGGGTTCTAGTAAAACATTTCAGAGATGGTTCTAGGGTAACCCTTTATATTTGGCTCTAGGCAGAGCTCTCTGAAAGGGTTCCAGGTGAAATATTTATAAAAGGCTCTATCCAGAACCATTGGTTTCTGAAGAACCCCTTTCTTAGGGAAAGAGTCTGTCAAGGATTGTTGAAATGAATTCCTTTGTCAAGGGTTATTTGTAAAATCACATAAAACGGTTTGCGGTAGAACCTCCTGGGTGTGTTACTATTAACAGCCTTAGAAGGTGAAAAGATTGTGGATAGAGACCTCAGAGAGGATTCTACGTGGAACCATTGCACCATAGAAGGGTTCTCCTTCAGAACCTCTCATAGGGGGTTCCTGGTTGAAACCTTTCATAGATGGCTAATGGTAGAACTTTCTGAAAGGGTTCCAGGTGGAACTTTTATTAAAGGTGCTACAAGGAACAAAAAGGGTTCTCCTCTGCAGCCAAGCTGAAGAACGCTTCATGGTTCTTATTAGCACCTTTATTTCTGAGAGTGCAGTTTTAAGAATTCTGACTGAAGTTGAAAAAAAAGACAGTCAACAGACAGATTCACAGATTCTGTTTGTATGAAGGGCTTGTTAGTCACTGAGATTTTACTTGGTTTTATACTGTAGACAGGTAGATGCTGGTTCAAGCAGTTAAGCCTCAAGAGGTGACATTATACACTTAGCTTCCCTGCACAGATCCACATTAGTCATACCTGACATTTATGGTGCACAATTAGCTCCCTGTAATGGCTTTTTCTGAAGGAATGTGTACTCTCTGGAGCATAGCCCTAAAATAGCACAACCACATTAATTTCACTAATAAGCCACTTTTGCCGTCGTTGGTTGCTGTCAAACCCTGCAAGTAAACAATCCATTTACACATCCTCGGCTCTGTGAACATTTTAAAATAAACATGTAAGTCAGTTCTGTTGTGCTAATGAAGAGTGAACATTGCCCATATTCTCCAGTGTGCTTATGCTTAAATAAAGCCGCAGCGAAAGACTTCAAGCTTTTCTTTGAGTTTTATTTTCGGCTGCCTTTATGAGTAAACATCCAGCTGTATTTTTGTTTAAAGGCGAGCTGAATGCTGAATGATTTCTACGTTTTTGTTTGGAGAATGACCTCTTTGAGTCTCTTGTCATCTGAATAACTGTATATGTTTGGCCTTATAACCTCGGACCCCATCTTAACACACATCCCAGTGATAACTCATGAGCTACGTCAGTGTATGCACACATCATGACGATCACTGTAACTATACTGAAAGACTCTGTACGTTTGCTCTCATCTCTTGGAGGAAGTTTTATTGCTGATAATGATGAACATGCTTTGTGTTATGTAGCGTGTCATTCAAATGATGTGTTTTTATCCGGCTTCTTTGGCAACCTGGTATTGTGCAATGTGTTACAACAGTATGTGGGTTTCAATGCTGTTGTTATTTTCATCTCATTGTGATGAGCTGATGTACACAACCAAGCAACAAAGACATTTGCCGAACGCATTCCTCAATGCCAGGGTGATGTAGTACTCTTTTTGTGTCGTGCTTTTAAGCCGAATTAAAGAAGATGACATTTTTTATTACGTTTATGTTTGGGGATTTTTTTTTTCCTATATTGTGTGAAGGCAACATGTACATAGTGCAAATAAAGAAATGTTCAAATGTAATGACAAATAAATCAGAAAGGAAGGATGGCCTTTCTTAAAAGCAAAAATTGTTTTTCTCTGTGGTTTATATAACGTGAAGCTCCATAGTCGGATTCATATCCGAAAAACCCTCCATAACCTGAGAGAACTGGCTGAGTAATTGAGATGCTCGAGTTGTCCTTAAAGCAAAAGCAAACACAGACTGAGTCACGGAGTGTAGGTGGTTTTGCCAGAAAGAGACGGAGGAGCAGCTCTGAAATTTGTAGTTGCAGTGTTCAGGAGAAGAACACCTTCCTTTGTGCTGTCACCTTTGTGGTTATTGAACATAAATGCAGCTGCACTCAGCTCAGCATTTCACACATGGAACAATGCAGGTACACGACAAACTGGCATGTCGCACTGTGCCTTTACGTGATTTTGATAGTCACATTCATGCAGTCTAACAGAGCAGTCATCACATTTCAGTGGGTTTGGATTATCCAGTATGGGTAGGTATGTGGCCTATTATCTACAACAGTGGTTCCTAACTTTTTGTCTGATGTACCCCAGCAGCTGAATCAGATGAGTTCAGGATGAAATCTTTCAACTGTTTTTTTATTTCTATCCAGTAGGTGATTTGTACATTTTTAACTGGCAGGAAGGGCCCAATGGGAGCAGCATGTTCCCATTAGGCCACTGATGGAAAGACTTACTCACTCTGAAAGGGTATATAGTTCAAAGAATAGATCCAAGATGAAACTGACAGAAGGGCAAGGCTGAGAAACAAAGGCAAAAATACAAATCTGTCTGCTACTTCAGCACCATGGACAGCACCATGGATTTATCAACACACCGCACAGATAGGCTACTGATATTTCAGAGTCATGGCCGGGGCCATAGATTCTAACTTGCACAGACTTTAGTCATCAAGGGTCAATGAGTCAGACAGACTGGACAGACATCAACATATTCTAAACTGTCTCTGCTACCAGGAGATGAAGCGGGGGGAGGCAGGTTAACACAAATTCACCATTCAGCTGTTTCCTCATAACTTTTGTTGATTATTTCAGCTGCTCATCCATTAGTTTTTAGCCATTTCAATGGCTAAAGTTTTACTTTAGTGAACAATTTCAAAACTCTTTATCCATTATTTTAACTAGGCCTATTTCAACCCACTTTTAACTAGATGTCCTTTGTAGGTCCGTTTCAAGTATTAATCATTACTCTTTCAATTATTGTTATATGTTTATTAGGCTGCCTTTAGATAACATTTTCAGCACTTCATCATCACTTTTAGCTATTATTTTAACTGTTTGTTTATTATTTTTAGCTTAGTATTTTAATTGTTTATTGCTTTTAGATAACCATTTTAGCTGTTTATTTATTATGCCACGTTTAGATAACTATTTGTTACTTTTAGCCAACTTCTTCACCTGTGTATTACTTGCAGCTAACTATTTTAACTGTTTGTTAGCTTTTAGCTATCTAGATAACCACTGGCTTTTAGCTGACCGGTGTCCCTGTTTTCTAGGGTCAGGCCATCAAAAACAGGGACTGTCCCTGGAAAGTTCCCATACAGACTGCAATGTGAAGTAATATTTGATGCCTCAGGAAAATATCAGGCAGCAGAGCCTACGGGTTGGCAACTTAATCACATAGTGCTTGTTTTCGGCCAATGGAGGGGGCTGCTCTAACTACTAGCTCTTGTTAATTTTAGGGAAAACTGTTTTCAAGCCAGACCTAAGAGGAAGGAAAGGAGAAAGACTGGATAGGAGTGGGTAGAGTGAGGAAGATAGAGGAGGATAGGTAGAGTTGGATCATTGTGGCTACTTATACCCAGGGTGAAAATAGCATTGTTAGCTATGGATCCCTGGTGCTTGTCTCTGCTAGGCTATTCCTGGGTGTAAATAGCCACATTGGCCATTCCACCCCAGAGGCAAATTGCATCTGCTATTTGTCTATCAAATCACAATTTCTAGTTTTTAGCTGAGTTAGTTGGAATTTAGGTATCCACCTAGAGCACAATACCCTGGTTGTGAATCACTGATCCACAACAGTGAATACATCAGTGAAATAACCAAATTGTCGCATGTAGGTAGGTACTAAACCATACATGCAGGCAAATCCTTTTGTGTCAGATCTGATTCGGAGGTACTACAGATTTAACATGGCTGTGTTGTGCCAGTGAACATGCAACAACAGTGGGTGTGACTGCAGCACCAGCTGGGGAAGAGCTCTCATTACAGGGGTGAGTAAGGAGTGAGTCACAAGCTGATGTCTTTGTCAGTGAACACACGGCAGCACAACAGACTATGTTGAGATGCTTGCCTAGTCATCAGGGGTGAAAAATACTCAAATAAAACAAAACAAAGAGCATGCTCCACTTTTTTCGCAGGGATATGCTAAAGTGGCTATGCTCAACACCAGACGCACAAGCAGATTGAATTAATCAGCACTATAGATCAAAAGATGACTGTTGTGTTTCCCGGCGTTCTGTGAGTTTGCCTGAGCAAACAAGACAGTGAGCAGGAAAATATTTTGCTTGTCCTCTGGTGTTCTGTCTGATTTGTGCAAGAGGGATTTCATGTGCTCCCTTTAAAAATAATTTGTGAAGTTGTATGTTCTCCAGGAAATTGGCCTGTTATTATAAAGTTACAAATAGAATCATCACAAGTTCTCAATCATGACAGAACAGAGTTTTCCTTTTTAAGATTTGACTAAAAAAAGCTGCACTGAGCATCTGACTTCCCCAGTTCCTCTCACTGTGGATGAGTCAGTTTTCATCATTTCAACAGCCATTTCTTGCCTGCATTAGTGGATCATGCCAAAGATTATCGGGGGAGCAATGAGCCTGCTTTTATTTGCTCTACTCGTGTTTCTAACTGGAAGCTACAACTCCAAACTGCAGTTTTTTTTCTGCAAGTGGACTTCTTGAGATCAGGTATTATATTTCACTCAAGGATGGTGCAACACTCTGGAAACCTTCACCTCATGAACTCTCATACTCCGTGTTTGGAGGGTTAGTTTTAAAATGTATTCCTCAACAGATGACTGCATACATGCCCTGAAATGTCACTGTAATGTATTCCACAGGAATACTAAGCATATTCTAAATACTCTGGATTTCTTTTCAAATGCTTCAAAGTCATCTTGCTGAGCCCAATTGATCCGCCCCTTTTTGCTCTGTGCTCCAATAACAGTTGACCAAGCTTGGTACCCGGGGGAACCTCTATCAACTTTCTCCTTTCCTGTTCCCTGTACTTTCAGTACTCTAATTGCAAGGCTTGTCTATGTTGAAAAGAAAGTCCAATTTTGAAGATGGTTAAAAGATGTTGCTGGGGGAACTGTAAAAGCAATGTATAGTTATAGCTAAAGTTAGCTAATGTTAGCAAATGCTAACTAACTAGCTAACTAATGACTAGGATTAGCAAGCTAGTTAGCTCCCATTTTATTAACATTAGTTATCAGATGTAACTAGTTAGATAACAATCGATATAGTTGTAGATTAGCTAACTAGTTAGCTAGCATTTTGCCAACATCAGCTATCAGATGTTTTGTTTTGATGCTAACATTAGCTAATTTATATATAATATGTTCCTTTTACAGGTCCCCAAGAAACATCTTTCTCTCCAAAAATAGTTTTTCTTGTCAGCATAGACAACCTAGCACACAGCATATCTAAGTACAGGAAACAGTAAAGGAGACATTTGACTGAGGTTAGCTACAAGCTACTGTTACAACTGTACAACATTTGAACACAGTGGGAAAAGGGGGAGAGACTTAAGAAGGGTCAATTCTCAGGCTCTCTCTGAATGTAATAACGGCTGCTTTTGGGAATGGCCTCACTGGAGATATCCCTTTACTGTTCTAACTAAGTCACATAGAGCACTGACATTATCAAATAACTGGGTGCTGCCGTTCTTTGGACACAAACAGTGAAGCATCTTATGCACGCCACACACATCCAAAGGATATAACTGTCATGTGTTGAATGAACACACCATGCTTTTGGTTAATCATTAATACATACCCGTGATGTGGGTTAGCTAGTTAGCCAAACTAATGAGAAAGTCAAACCAAATTGTTTTGATATAGCCCAAAATCATAATTGTTTCAGGGGGCTTTACAATCAGTACAGCATAGGACACCCTTTATTCTAAATGTTAGACTGTCATTAGTATGACAGAGCACAATAGCATGACAAAAATGGTCTTGGAGTTCCCTCAAGGTGCGTCTTCTTCTTTAGAGCTTGCACTGCACTGTATTGCAGTGAAATCTGTTTATGGTAAATGTGTGTCTCATATAAATAAGTGCTGAGGATGAACTGAGGAGTCTCACAGCCTCATGAAAGAAGCTGCTCTGTTGACTTGGTGTACGGCAGTGGATACTTCTGTATCTCTCGTCAGACGGCAGCAGAGTGAGCAGGCTGTGCCTGGGATGGGTATTCTCTTTTAGTATCCCCCTGAGGTAGCTGTGCTTCATTTCTCAAGAGTATGTATACCCTGCCGAGTGGTTTGTTTACAGAAGTTGGCTACTGTCTTCCTGAATCATTTCGGCAAATACACAGTTAATCATTTATCATCATTTAACAACATCATTTAATAGTCCAAGTTTGTGGGGAGACGCCGAAACACACACAGGGTTTTAATGTATGGATTTTTAGATATACCCTAGATATACCATAATTAATAAGTGAAAAGTTAAAAAACAAAATAAAACAAAACAAAAAAAAAACTTAAAAAAACAAAAAAAAAACAAAAACAAAAACAAAATGCAAAAAAAAGTCAGTGCAGTTTTACTGTTTGCATTGTATTGTACACAGGTGGATTAGGCAAAAAGAGCTGAGGAACAACTTTATACAACTTTAATTGTGGTACAATTTGTGTTTTAATTACAGCTTGCATGTCACATGTCCCTCACTGATTATTTTCTGATTCTTTCCTGAGCTGCTGTTGCTTTACTGCAGTAAATACTCACTCACATTTTTTCCAACAAAGGTGGAGACAACAGCCTTTTGAAACCAGAAGACAGAGAAGGAGATGCATTTTATTGCAAATGGTATAGATTTCTTTGCTGGCAATCATATTGTTTTCCCAACCTGCCAGAAGATTGGGGGTTGTAATACCGAGTAATCCGAGGTTCCAAACTCCCCTTAAATCTTTTTGAGGTTTGTTTGGGGAGATAAAGTGCCTTCAAGGCACCTTATAGAAGGATTTCATACAGCGAGGAAGCAGGAGAAAATGGAAAATGAACAGAAAGTGAGTAGCCTCCTCCCACTGAGGTCATTCCCTACAGCTGTAAAATAAAAAAAAAGCTAATCCTTTTCAAATATGCATACTTAGTTAACCTATTGGATTTGGAGGGGTTCATGAAAATGCTTTAGTTTGTCATTGATTTGGTTTAAAAAAGAAAAAAGAAGATATGCTAATTTTAGGTTTAATGGAATTGCTTGGGGCATTAAAAGGGTTTTTGGACAGATTGCAACCTCAGATAAAGAGGCTCATTTAGCTTATGCGACTCAGGCACTTTATAAAAATAGCACCATGAACAGGTGCTGGTACCTTGTGAATTTGTAATGCGAGACTATTCAGGGGAAAAAAAGCACTTCGAGGAGTGGGCTTTGCCTTTTCTACTGAGGGGAAACTAGATGTCTCAAAAGCTCCAAATTAAAATAATAATAATAAAAATAAAAACAAGGCACGCAGATGTTATGTTTTCTAATGTTCTCATCCTGGATGACAGCAGTAGCCAGGCCCCAGGCTGTTTCAGCTCCATTTCCATAGCAGTCCCTAAGGCTACGGCTATAGATCACAAAAGCATTCTGGTCATGAAAAAAAGCCTTTGGTACAAACTTATTCCCATCTCCAAACTGAACACCACTGCAGAGCTTTACCTATCTCTCCATATCTATATTTAGACTGGGTGTTCTTTGTAGGTATATTTGCTTTTACTTATCTCTTTCAATACGAAAACCTCTATGGACAGAAGAAAATTGTGTCCCTGTGGAATTACTCGATTGGAAGACTGTCCTGTATATGTCAGTTATTCATTACTTTGTCAGTTATTCATGAGAAATGGTTGGAAATGTCCACACTAGATGAAGAGACATGCATCAGTTGACACTGAAGCAAATGTGTTTGTTTGTTTTGTTAATTATTTGTTGTTGTTTTTTGTTATTATATCCATCCGTCACCCATCAGTCCGTCACATTCTTGTGAACGCAGTATCTCAATGATGAACTGATTGAATTTAGTGGTCAAAGGTCAGAATCAAGGTCACTGTGACCTTATGTACGTCCCATGAATGTGTTATCAAAGAATTGCCATGAGGGAATTTCTTCAAACTTGGCACATATGACCACATAGACTCAGACATGAACTGATTAGAATTTGGAGGTCAAGGATCAATGTCACTGTGACATCATGTCTGTCCTATTCTTGTGAATGCAATATCTCAAGAACACCTTGGCACAAATGTACACTTGGACTCAAGGATGAACTTAAATAATGGTGGTCAAAGGTCAAAGCCACTGACCTCGTGTACGTACCATTCTTGTGAATGCGATATCTCAAGAACAGTTTGAGGGAATTTCTTCAAACTTGGTATAAATGACCACTTGAACTCAAGAATGAACTCATTAGGAATTATGTGCTAATTATGACAAAATTCACATAAATGTCTAATAAGATAAAATAACGAGGTGATGACATTTTATATCCAGATCAACTTCACTAACATTCTAACGGTCAGCCCTCTGTCAGTCCTCTGTACAGTAAAAATAGTCTTTAAGTGAAGACACCATTTTTCTCACTGGGAATTATTCACTGGAATCAATATGGTGATAACTTCAATTTTATTATTTAATATTTAATTTATATAATTAGTCTGGACAAATAAAACTGTAAACTGCATCTTGACTTCACCTCACTTTGAGGCATACAACCTCAAGGCAGTAACTCTAGTTATTTAAGATACTATACACACACAAAGACAAATCTAACCATACAACTAATGGGAGTCATAAAACCCTAAATGATACCTTTGATTTCAGGCATTATCATAAATAATGTATAAGCTACTTGTTGTAAGAGTGGACTTTTCCATTATATCATTCCTGCATAATAACTTGTTTGAATCAAGGGTAGATGCATGAAAGAGCTCTTGAAGTAAATTGTGCAATTATTTACATGTTCACTGTATTTTTTTTGGTACAGCATCAGGATTGTTGTTTACCTTGCAGCAGCAGCAGTTTCTTTATGCAGGGGATATCCAGGCTGTTACTGCAGTTGAAAAGCCAGTGAATAATGCAGGTCTGGCTGAGAACCTCTCATGCAGAGAAAAAAATATCTCCATGACTCTGCGCACCTCTCAAAAAGTATAGGCGGTGCGTTTCCAGGAAAGCCCTTTCAAATGCAGTGAAAGTGTTTTCACATAATAATGTTTTCACATAACTCCGGCTTTTATCTTGCTTCTGCACTTGTCGGTTTGTCTGTAAGCAAAAACGAAAGGGGGGGTGAGATAGAACTAATTTTATGGATTTTGAAACCCTCAGGAGAGAGCCAGATAGCTCTGTAAAGATTTATTTATCAACTCAAAGGCAAGCAAGGGAAAGCAGAGCCAGAGAGGGGGAAACATGAGATTGTACAGTAGAATCTATGTACGTACAGCTTTTCAAAGTTAGTCAGAGGCAGCAGCTGAGCGGCTGAGGGGAACATATCTTTTTCCTGAAGATAAGATAAAATAAAAAGCAAACAGAGCAGTTATCACTGTGGATAACAGATTCATGCTACAAGTTATATTATTCAGCTTTACAAGACTGCAAACTGGTGAATTGGAATATAAGTGAAGTCGCTTTTCTTAGGAATAGTTCAGCATTTTGGGAAAGTTATTCTTAGTGAAGCTACAGCGAGCAGCCGGTTATCTTATTTGGTTTTCTGGCGGCGAGTTAGAGGAGTGACACACCACAAAGCTGTATGCTAACTTATGCTCAGGAACAAATAGATGCCTTTTAATTCTGTTTACTGTCTGGAGTCTGTTTTGCGGACACGTTCCCCCCATAGCAGTAGGTTAGTGTCTGTAGTCCACAAACAGTACTCGCAACAAATTGGGGATACATGGATGTTAGCATAGAGTCTATGTGAACACCCTCTGATGACAAAATTTACGTCACTTAGACCCCAGCAGACCCTTGTGGATGCAGAAAGTGTAAAACCAGATTAGCGTGACAGCCAGCAGTAAGTTATTTGAACATAAAGACTGGAAAGAGGGGGAAGCAGCTAGCCTCACTCTACCCAAAGGTAACAAAATCTGCTCAGCACCTACAGCTCAAACTACAACTTACTGTTTACACTTCCGTTTTGTGTGGATTAATTAAATTAGATATATGTTTCCTTGTTTCCAGTCTTTATGCTAAGTTAAGCTAAACAGCTGCTGGCTGTGGTTTTATATTTAGCACTTAGATATGAGTGTCTTCAATCAGTCTTCTTGTTTAAGTCTCATCAAGACAGCAAATAACCTTATTTCCCAAATTACTGAACTATTCTTTATGGTGTTCTCTTAGAAAACAAGTCTGAGCTTAACCTCTGCATGACAAACCCTAATAACTAACTCAAAGGACCAGGTTTTAGTGGAGGTGAAGTTAGAGATTGAAAATACCTCCTGTCACTCTCCCTTTACATGTGTGTAGGTGGACCTATGTTGGCCATGAAACTCGCACTATGGCCATATCTAGAGGCAGCGTTCGGTTTGTGTGTTCTAGGATTGGCAATGAAACATGCTGACCTCCAGGCAAGAGGACCTACAGCTGTGGAAAACAGCTCATTTGAAGGTAACAAAACACACAACGATTCCTATTTTTAAGTGATTATACACAAATGGAAACATCCTTATAAATATTATTTTCCATTTCTGTCATGTTCTGCCATTACATCCCTGAAAATCTTATGCACTGGACCTTCAAATTCAGTACAAATAAAAAGTGATATCCACATAAATAGGAGATAAGGATTTTATAGCTGCTTGCTGTAGCTTAATACTGTATCTACTGTACTGTCTTCTCATTTACGTCTTGACAAGACATCAAATAGGTATATTTCCCAAAATGTGAAGCTATTTCTCTAAAAAAAGGACAGACTCTGCCATTAACTAAAAGTTCTCAGTCATCAAAATGTACAGTGTCAGTAATGAACACATTTCAGGAATCTGCACTCAAGCATATACTGCTTCAACAGCAGTAACAATATGTCTAACGATCCTATAAGACATGGGTACAGACTTAAGCATCTTTAATTCATGTCTCAACTGATTAACGCTCACACAACCAAGAAAAACACACACAGCCATTTAAATCTGTTGCCTGTGGCAAAAGAACATCAGTCCATGTTTTTAGCAGAAGTGAAAACTAATCTCTTTTTTCCACCATATTGGCTTTTGTGCGAGTTCAGGGCCACTGCCTAATAAACATTTCCAAGCAGTCACGACTGTCTATGAAATTCAAAAGCTATCTTCCTCAGGACAAAGAGGAGCAGGATGCGGATGAAACGTAATAAAATGAACAACTCAAAGCGACCTGCTCCGGGTAGTGCTGTGGGTGGCTGCTGACAGATGCTGGTCCTGAGGAAGTGCCTTCAAAAGGACCTATTTTTCTTCCATAATGGTGATAAAAAAGGACAGAATTTCGACTCTTCCATCTGTCCACAAAATGAATGCTTTTCATACTGGCACAAGCAACAGACGCACCAGTCTCGACGTGTCGCGCATTGAATTAAAATGCTATTTCATTAACTGAAACATTAAAAAGGAATCAGCGCAGCAGTTAAAGGGGCTTAGACCTTTCACACTGGCAGAGGTATGGCAGAGCTGCTGCTAATCAAAACCAGAGGTTTGCCTCAAGCGGTGATACACTGCAGGGGAAATATGGGCATCCATTGCTTCTATGACTGTATAGTGCCAATTTGCACATGTTAATTGAGAGCAACTGAATGTCTACAAGGCAAAACTGACTTTCGAATGTCAAGGTTGCAAGAATACGACTCCCAGCTGAGTGAAGACAAGTCAATTACTTCCTTCCACCTCTCGCATGACTTTCACAGATCTGCACATATATGTGGCCATTAAACTGCGATGTGTGAGCCAATTAGGTAAGAGATCATTGTAGATAGTTTCATCTTTATAATAAAGTGTAAGAATGATGACATGCAGAGCTCCTAAGTGATAAATCTGTCCACTTCCTTTAACTCCAGCCAGGCAACTGTCACATTAATGATTCCTAAAAGATTACAGCATTTCAGATGAATGACATCTGGACCTCCTCGTCTTCAGTGTGCTCACGCTTGATTGAGTTAACAGCATCTCGGCGGGAGTTTTGATACACTTTCTCTCTGGATGAGGCCCACAGTAGCATGCAGCTATAGGCAACATGAAATGGAAATAATGCACCAGCCGCCCCCACACACTTGCTGCTGCCATTATCTTTAACAATAAACCCGGCTCTGTAGGAACATCCCCTGCAGCCGCCACTCACACTCGCTTCTCCTGTTCCTTGTGGTTTCTTCTTTCAGACATGAGCCACCCTGCAGTGTTGGCAAGTTTCAGACGGACAACTCCATTGTCTCAGCCTCCGCAGGTGAACCAGCACACAGAGGCTTAGTGCACATGTACACAGGTATTTTTAAACGTCCACTGTGTGAGATTTATTGGCAGAATATGACAGAAATGGAATACAGTATCCATAAGTATGTTTTCATTAGTGTCTAAGTACTTGAAATTAAGAATCATATTTTCATTACCTTGAAAGGAGCCTCTACAAAGGGCACAGGCCCTCTTCCACAGTGTCTACCATGTTGCACCGCCGTGTTTCTACAGTAGCCCAGAATGGACAAACCAAACACAGGCTCTAGTTATGATCTTTCGAGTTTCATACTCACCATGTGCTCTCCTTGACACTTGGAAGTGGCCACTAAACCTTACACACCGCACTGCTCCTTTAAAAACAGTGTTTTAAAATGAAAACTTCTCTGTCCAGGACAGGTTCATAAATAATCTCTGTTCATGCCAATACACCTAAAAACACATATCACATTACCATTCACATGCTGGTATAAACAGGAAGCAGACTGTAATGATGTGGGAGGGAAATGTAACTGTTCTATACGATATTTTCCTGGATAATGTTAGTTTCATTAAAATATTTTCATTAGCATTGTGTTTTTGTCTTCATCCATTACATCATTACATCAATGTATAAACTCAAATACTCCCTCACATCTAAATTCATATTTTGCCAATGATGCTTATAGCCTACATGATGAAGATCATTACCTGGTTAAAGAAACAAAAATCCAGAGAACAAAGCAGAACAAAACAGGCAGAAAAGCAAATGGGACAAAATGACACTGAACAAAGGATCTGGGCTGGTATGTGTAGTGAGTGACTGACGAGGGGATGAAGTGCAGGTGGGAAGATGGGCTGTGAAACTCAGGTGAGGGGAATAAGATGACTGAGCAGATGGGAGTGCCAGGATCAAGAGAAAAGTCTGAGGGGCATCTGGTGGATGAATGGAAAATGTCAGTGAATGTGGCTGAGGAACCGGGAATGTGGTGGAATAAATGAACAAAGACAAACTGCAGCCTGTGACACATGCACATGTACACTTAGTTGAACTATTCTTTAAACTGCATTTGAATTGTATTTGCTTTAGGCTACAGCAGAACCACATTGTCTCTTTATTATATTATCATTTACCAATTGACAAAACTTTTGTACCTAGCAGCACTGCCAAATGCTAACACAAAGTACATAATTTTGATGATGTGATGCTTCCATGAAACAATACTTGTAGTCACACAACATGGCATGGAATGTGTATGAGTTGTATGCCAAGATCCTTCACTTTGGGCTTTACATTCTATATTTTGGTGTGGTATGGATGCAGGAGGATGGTGATGGCCTTACAGATTTGTCAGATGATGACTGAAACAACTTGCTCACTTGGGTAAAACAACACGCATGGGTCATAAGCTAATTTCCGGGGGTCACCAGATGGTTGTGGAAAATAAAAATAAAATACTGTATCAACCAGGCACAAGCACTCAAGAATATGCAAAATACAGCTGTCTTCAAGAAACAGCCACCTTACTAATTGTTAAAACTATAAACCAGCACAAAAATGACTGATATAAACCACCATGTCCTGAACAGACACAAACACGAAGAAAAGTAACATCTGCATTTTGTAACATAAAATAGCAAACTATTTGGTCCAGCATGATGGGAAATGAGGCTATATTTTATATTGGGGAATAGTTGTATATGACATCACCTGTACAAGTAATGTAATTGGCCTTAGATTAGAATTTAGTTAGTGTGTTATTGAGACACAAACATTAACCTGATTACTTACGGTTACGACTCAAATTTTTTGAGAACCACTGACCTAAAATGCTGTTTGTGTGTGGATGAAAGCCCAAAAGCATAGAAAAAGCTATGTTAAGGGCCAGGGTTTCATAAGATTAGTTTCAGGTAAGATTTGTCCCTTTTATCATTATGGAGGTACACCTGTTCTCCCAGCTTAAAGCCCAAGACACAAGAGATTGTTTGCAGGAAGCTGCACTTAACTCCCTCACTATTTCCAGCTGGCATCAACAGTCTGATTATGAGCCTGGCTAATTGCTTCAGTGCTAGAGCCTCTTTGATTAGCAGCAGTGCTCCAGTCTAAACAAATGAGGACTCCTACGACACACAAAACTGAAGAATTTGTTGCCGTGTGGGCAAAAGCAAACTTCCTTTCTGGTCAGACTTGATTTCTGAGACATACTGTACTGTGGGGTTTGTTACAGCTGAAGTGCCTAAACTGGTCTATTTGAATAGCTCTTGAACGTATTGACTGCCTCACAGCATTATGTTTGTGCTTGTAAGCACAGACAAAAGCCAGCAACTCAATAGAGCTTACCAGGATAAATGCTGCTTCAGTGCCACAAGTGCGCTCAGATCACACAATGACAAGATAAAAGGGGGTTAGCCACATACATGAGTCAATGTGTGTAACCTGGGGAATGTTACTGAGACTGTTTGGCCTTCAAGCAAAGCACGAAATCACCAACAATCACCTGGTGGCAGGGGGAGACCTTTAAAACTGGGACCAGTCACTCAGTTGTCTTGACACAGCAAATGGAGCGATCGCTCCTTGGAAAGGTCGCGAGGAGAAACAAAACGATGCTGTACGTACTGTAAATACCATCAGGAGGAGTAGCATTAGACAGTAGCCTACAGGAGAACGTGAAAGAGCAGGATATTTCAAAGACAACTATGTATAAGAGAGAAATAGAGACAGAGAGTGAAGGGAATGAAGACGAGACAGGGTGCAGCCAAGGCCGTCTGACAGACAGGTAGTGATTTACTGCCTTCCTGCTGACTCTCACGTTGTTGTCTCTGTCCCTAATTGACAGTCAATTATCTCCCAATGACAGCCACATCCAATGGTGAGCCGGTCTGCGTGAAGGCTCAGTCGACATCCCCAGGGCACGGGCCAAGTTTACGAGGCCCAGCTCCAGTGACAAATCAATCTTTCTTGTCAACGTTCTTCCTTTTGCCTCGAGAATCAGGAAAAAGGCCCACTGTAGGCGTGTGTGAGTGATGTCTGTCAGAACGCACACACCTACGCTGCAGGAAGAAGGAAAAAAAGGTACTTTTAAATGAATAAAAGAGACTGATTACAGGGCAGGTGATTGTGCTTGATTATTATGTTTTACAAGAATGGATAATGATGGCGAGGATGGATGTGGTCTTAAAAAAATGTCAGGTCACGTCGAGTTTGGAGGCGGACCATCCAGTTGTGTTGAGTGACACTCTCAGTTGAACTATACCTCAATGGGTGTTAACATAGCTGCTGTGTTTCTAAATAAGATTATATACAATCCTAGACACTGTAGGCTGTGAGAGAGACAGATGGAGATCTGCTCAAAGCTCCAGACCCTGTGGTTTCAAGCATGATGCATTAGCAAACCAGTCGGCTGCTAATCAATTCTTAATTATGCTGTGGGCAGAGGAATCCAGCTGTTAGGGTTATTGTAGAAAAACTCTTCTCCCGGGTCAAAGGGTGCTTGTGAAGCTCAGTGGCAGCAGAATCAATGTATTGATGATGTTGCAGCAGCAGGACCACAGCAGTGCAAAGCGTGAAAAAAAGCACACTAACTGAACTGCTTCTCTGTATTTCAGCATCATTGCAAATGTTGGAAACCTCCATGATTTTACATGCATAAATAAAAGTTTAAATGAATAGTATAGTGTAAAAGTATACTCAACAAAACTATACACACACAGAATTATGTTTTGGTTGCCATTTTTAATGAGTTGCAACTTCTTTTCTGCACACACAGCGTTATTTTTCTCAAATTTTGTTCACAAATTTGTAATCTGTGTTATAACATTTTTACACCAAAATTAACACCTAAATGACCCTTTTCCCATTGCCAGTAGATGAGTTTGCCTTTCTATTTTTTCCTGATGTGTGCTGGAAAGCAGACACAACTCATGTCTGTTTAGGAGAGGATATTATTTATTGTATGTTCAGTTCTTAGTACTTTTAGAGCTGTGGTTTTAAGTTTAGTTTCTCTCCTCCGTTGGTGTTTGCTCTTTGAGGTATCTGCTTTATTTTACTGTTTCATGTTTCCTTTCAGCTATATGGGGGTCATATTAAGTTGCTGCTGATGAAAACCCTGATTTTGCTGCTTCATAATAAAACCTTTCAACTCTTTCCCCACCAATGACAATATTTCCGGCAATTGCTGTTTTCACAGCCAGGCTGTAGGGGGCGCTGTGACAGATCATTTGACAACATTTTTTTCGCTTTAAGAAGCAACGAACTGCCAGAATTAAGCAGCAGAAGATGATGTTATGTAGCATGAAAACATTGGTGCAGCTGCAGATCACTGGGACAGAGGGCATCTTGACGCAGGCACAGGCTGCTCGCACTGCAGTTCCCGGACCTCCACAGCAGCCGGGACACAGCTAGGCTGCTCACACCAAATCCTCTGGGACTCACGCGGCAGTTGGGACAGAGAGCACTCCAGGTCCTGGGCCTCTCAGATAGATTGTTTTCGCCAGGGGGGCGGGGGACACACACAGCTAACATTAGCCATAGTGTGTCACACACATAATATGGAATGATTAAAAAAACAAAAATAAAAATGTGAAGTCGATATTCTGCTTAAAATGTCTTTCACAAAAACACCCTTTTCTCAGTTTTTTTGCCTGAAAAGAGGATTTTTTGATGCAACCAAACAATATTCAAGTGAAAAGAACGAATGAAAAGCTAGAACAAAATGTCAGATCTGTTCTTTCTTTTGATATATTCCATGTTAACATATTCATGGAACTGAATATTCTATGGTGTTAAAAAATCTGTGAATTTTGTCAAAAATGCTGGCACTGGCTGGCAACTTTTTTTTTAAAAACACTTGCAGAGCAAAATAATGGGGGACTGTTATAAGAAGAATTTATAGGAAATTTTACTTTTTTTGTGAAGGCACGATATGGAAACAAACAACCACCAGCCGATCAGAAAAGAGTATTCACCCAGACAATGGTGTAATGGGTGTTAGTGGATTTTTTTCTCTTGTGTGGCAAGGGCTCCTGCTTTGCCAAGAAATCCATCCACCTGACTAGTGTGGCATATAGAGATGCTGATTTAACAACAGGATTATTGCACAGGTGTGCCTTGGACTGGTAACGATAAAAGGTCACTATAAAATGTTCAGTTTTATTTTGAAAAAAGACATTTATTAAGAACCAAACTATGGTTATGTCACATAGGGCTACAGATACCTTTTTTTCATGACCCACCCTACTCTGCCTCTGATTGACTTACCCTGATATTCTTACTTAACTTTAATCAATCACTTCTTATGCCTAAAACTAATCAGTCCTATTAATGAACGCAATAAGCTCTAACCAATCAGAGGCATAGTAAGGTGGGCCATGCCCTACTAGGGAAAGATGTGGTATCTGTAGCCAAACAGCTATAGTGCAGTGCCAAATAAATACGATAAAACGTTTCAGAGTGGCCTTTTTATTGTCACCAGTCCAAGGCACACCTGTGCAATAACCATGATGTTAAATCAGCATCTCTCTCTCACACTTGTCAGGTGGATGGATTATCTTGGCAATGAGCAAGTGTTCACTAACATGGATTTCAACACATTTGTGAGCAAAAGAAATAAACATTTTGTCTGCGTAGAAGAAGTCCTTTACTTCAACTGTAGATATTAAAAAGACTGGGAAATGTGAGCCGAGCCTTGCTTTGCTGTGAGTGTGTTTCTTTATGTGCAGTGCATTTTTTTTTTTTTTTTTTTTGGGACCTTGAGACACCGCTCGGATCCCAAGGTTTCCTTCAATCACAGCTGTTGTTGTAGATAGCTTTTTTATGCGAGGTCTCATCTCCCATCATCGATGAAAACAGCTTGATAAGGGTGCGTACTTGGTCTGGTAATGAAAAGATGTGCTGTATGCTGGCAGGCAGGGAGAGTGGTTCCAGACACCCCCCAACACCTGTCCAATCAGCCCACAAGCCTTAAATGTTTTCCATCAGTGCTGCTGGTGTTCAGGAGCTCAGAGCTCACAGGGAAACGCTAGTAATTGGCTTCTGTTTGTTCCTGGCCTTATCAGTGTATTACTTTCATGGATAACTTGGAACTAATTAATCAGGGTGTGGAGGGAGGAATGGGATTTGCCTTTCTCTCTCACTCTCTTTCATTTTCTTTCAAACACCATCTCTTCTGCGATGTTCTGCGCTAGCCCTTTCGGAGCAGACTGACACGGACCCAGAGAAGTGGTAGAGAAAGAAAAAAAACGCTTTGAGTATTTCTCAGTTTAAGAGGCTTTGTTTTTACATGCCTAATCCTATGTGTTTGTCTCACAGTGCCACCGCTGTTTTGTTTTAATGTTTACAATATGTGTCTGCTGGCTGCCCCGCAGCAACTTACACTCATTTGAATGCAAAATAACCCGATTTCATTTTTTAAAAACATCACACTGTGTTCAAATAATTGCTTTGAAACAATCTAGGAATTTCATCTGTTAATGCCCCGGGAAGTTCTTTAATGGAAAGTGACTGAGTGTTGTTGAAAAAAGATGCTGGAATTCCCTCAGAATCACACTGGTACACATATCTAATAAAGAGCAACAAAAGAAATATGCACAGCACATCCTTGAAACACAGGAGATATGATCAGCCTCGGAGTTTTGTTATCATTCTACAAATATCAACAAGCAGATGTGACTCTCATTACTCAGTTCTTACTTGTGATGCTTAATTAAATCAGCATGTTCTTTTTTTTGAAAGTAATATTTGATATTTGATGGTTATATGTTCAGTCACTCTCATTGTCAGGATACACTTTCCAACCTTTGTAAACATTTTTCTCTGGAATTAAGTCCAGCATCTGTGCCATATATTGCGAGCCACAGACTTATATAAAGCTTGTTTGGAGCCACAAGCTGTGTGCTTAAAGGAGAAATATGCAATATATTTACTGCACTATGGCCATATGTCTTCAGAGTATCTGTTTACATACATTAAAAAGGGTTTTGACCTATTTAAAAATGGAGATATGGTGGATGAATGGGTTTGGCACTGGACTTTCCATCAGGAGACTGGGGTTGGAGTCCAGATCTGGGGATCTTCCTTTTGAGTCTAGTGTGGAACTAGAAGTTAGTGGTAACACTTATTTGGCATATTATTTTCATTTTTTTTTTTTATTATTTTTTTATAATTGTTATTATTTCCTGTTATGATAGGTTTAGGAAACAAAAATACTTGGTTAGATTTGGGGAAAGAGTGTAGTTTGTCTCTGTGATGCGAGTTTGCTATTTACACCCCAGGAGCAAATAGCATTGTTGGCTATAGGCACCTGGGTGCTTATTTCTGCCATGCTCAACTATATACACCCATGTGTAAATAGCCAAACTGGCTATTTGCACCCAGGTTTGAATAGCCACATTGGCTATTGCACCCTGGGTGCAAATAGCCACATTGGCTATTACTTTCTGGGTGCAATAGTCACATTATCTACATACAACCTCAATGCAAATAGCATTGTTGACTACAGAAAACCAGGTGTTTGTTCCTGTCATGCTAGGTTATACACACCCACGTGTAAACAACCACATGGGCTATTCCAACCCAGATACAAATAGCCATGGCTAATTACATTCCAGGTGCAGAATAGTTGGCTGGGGACACCTTGTTCCTGCCATATTAGGCTATATACACTTGTGTAAATTGCCACATTAGCTTTTCCACCCAAGGTGCAAATAGCCATATGGGGTATTTCATCCCGGGTGCAAAAAAGCATCTGCCTAAAAATAAATGGTAAAGGATTACTTCAGGAATGCTTCCATTCATATTATGAGCATCAAATGGAATAAAAAACAAGGTATCACATCAAGTACTCTATTAGTATCGATATCTGTACTGGTATCATAATTTTTTAAACAATACCCAGCCAACTAGAGTCACAACGGGTAAAACTTGAATATATGTTACACAGGCTCTTTAAATATGTACAGCTCTTGAAATCAATATGGACCCAAAGCGACCCCACGTCCAATCAGCATAAACCAGCACACCTGACTTTCTACCTACCAGCAAATTGGGGTAAAGCAGGGGCAATCTCGCAGCTTTGAAATATCCTCTTAATGTCTCCAGTGCCACAATTTATCGAGGATCCTCTGAAAGATTCATTAAATTTCAACAGATAGTAGGAGATTACAGAGCGAGACAAAGAGCAAGACGCGGCCACACAGATGTCTACTATCACTGCTGCATTGAGCACAGCCCCTAAAGTTGCCATACTGTTGGCAGAAAGCCCTCCCTCCTGGCTATGTTAAGCCTTTGCGTAGCCAACATACGAGCTGTTGTTTGTATAGGCGAGCAGCTGCTGTGAGCTTCCCAGGGATGCTGTATGTTCTACATAACACGCCAAAGTACACACACAAGACAAAAGTGATGCATGTCTTCCAGCTGGAGTTGGAGAGAAAAAAAGCACTGAGGAGCACAATCCTATTGCCAGACAGGAATGTCGATATTTGACAATCCTGCACAACCCTGAATTATATACAATGCCAGTTTTTTTTTTTACTTCCAAGGTTAAAGTTGTTCCATTTCTCACTTTCTATATTATCAGAGTATGGTGAAGGTCAGGAGAAGTTGATAAACTGTGGCTAAAGGATGGCTGGGGCTGGGCTCCTTCCAAGGGCTCGTACACTGACTTACAGCCAACAGCACAATATCTACACTCACCTGCATCTCAACAGGTTTACAGCGCACAAACGCACAATAATATAAACATATTAGCTAAGACATGGACTAAGCAGCATTTCAACAGGATGTACAGTGCAGGAACACTCAAAGCCAACAGCACAATAAATTCACCTATATCTCACAACACAGGATTTACAGCACAGGCACCCTCAATTAAAGCCAACAGCTTATTAAAAAAAGACGCCCCTGTCAACCATGAGATAAGAGAAAGGTTTAAGCCACCACTAATATTAACAAAAACAAAGCATAACTAGAAGAATGCATTCAGTAGAGTGCAGATCTCTACCAGGCAACCTGAAAAGAATATCTGGATGTAACCCCTTTATAATCACCCACATTTTACAATTTACAATTTTATTTAGCAGATACTTTCATCCAAGGAGATGTGCATCTGAGAGCTGATACAACACAAGCAAGGATGTAATCAGGAAAGAACATGAGTAAGTGTCTAAGAGCAATTTTCTAGTCTGATAGGATGCAGGTGCCTACTGGCAGTGCAAGTGGCAATGCATAGAGTGCAGGGGATGCATGCATCTTTTCATAAAGACTGCGGGGGATTCTGCAGATTGAACAGAATTAGCTAACTAATTCCACCATCGGGGAACTACAAAAGTGAAGAATCTAGCTAGCGACGTAGGGCTCTGTTGTGGTGGCTGAATCAGGCGTCTTTCATTGGCAGAGTGTAGTGAGCATAGATATGAATGTGGGAGTTAGGCAGGAGCTGTTTTAGTTGCTGTTTTGTAGGCAAGTGTCAGGGTTTCGTCTCTGGCCACAGATGTCACTGACATGGAGGCATAAAAAAAGGCTTTCACAAATTGTGAACTGCAGAGGTTCTTTGGCAGACAGTCAGGAATATACATAAAAATACATAAAAAATCTGGCTGATCAGTCCGGTAGTACGTGAGATCAGATGTGGACATTCTTAACAAGAGTAAATCATGCACACACAAGCTTTGGGGTCATATAAAACCTAGCAAACACAGGAGAAATCATAAAATAGTCTTACCTTACGCAATGCAATTTTTTCCTCTCTGCCTCGAGCAAAATCAACCACATGATATCTTTAAAGTTGAATGTATCAGTTAGTTCAGTTCAGCTATGACAGAAAGCTGCTTTGAAGTATTTTTGCAACATCTTAGACCTCAGCTCATTATTAATAAAAAATGATTGTCTGCCAAAAAATGACTGTATCGCCCACTTTTCACTTTCGGTCCTTTATCCATTTCATTTGTAGTTTTGATTCAAACCACTCTTTAGGACTCGATTTCATTTGAGTTTTTCCTGTTTGTGCTCTCACATGGATGGACAGATCCACTGAAAGGAATGGGGGGACGTGATGCTACAACCTGCTGCACCTGCCTTACATATACACTTATAGGTAGCCATTTGATAATTTTGGGGCCATGTAGCCCCCTGCGCCCCTACTCCCAATGTCTATGGTTACAGTTAATAAAAATGCAAAGTTTAATTTATATAAGGTTTATGATAGGATGAAAATCATTTTATGCTCTTGGTCCTCGAATGATGGAGTTCATCTGTTTGTTCATCTAATCAGCCTGAATCAAAAAACAGCTTGGCTAAAACAATGTCAGATGTCATGTCAGATGTTTTTTTTAATCCTTAGAAACTTTTTGGCAAAGGTAAGCACTGTCTATCATGTCTAGCACAGGCTAACTTCAACCAATCAGATCAAATTCTTGCCAAAGCCAACCAGAGAGAAGAGCAAAAATAGTTGCTTCCATGGATGCTTCTCACTGTCGTCACACCTAAAACCACACCTGTAGCTGTCAGAAGTCCCTCCTAGGGCACCACTTTTGGTGTGGACACAAACGGAGATGGGTTCTCGTGGGATCTTCCAAATCCCACTGCTTCACAAGGTAAAAAGCTATAAGGCTCAAACTGTATATTGTGTACAGTGTCTTTGAGTTCAGAATATAAATGGTTACTTAACTAAGCCATACTGTATTGTTGAGCGGGAAACATATAGTGGCTGGGTCAGTTCCTGTTGAAGCTAGAATCTGTGTGGAGTCCAGCAGTTCTGGCAATGGTCTGCCTATTTCTTACAACAACTGATGGTAGAAAAGACTGCAGAAAAGAGAAAGCACAAACCATTTTTTTTTTTCCTGAAGTGGTGAACCTGTTACTGCCTGGCAGGAAAGCTTGCAGATGATCCATTAACTGGAAGGAACAGAGGGAATGTGCACCATTAAGGCTGAAAAACATGTGAGTGGACTTTCAATGTTTCTGCAAATGTAAATTCAGCTAACAGGCACATCATTTGCATTTGGCTTCATACTGGTGTTTGTGGTGCTGTTTGCTGCACCTTCTGTTGCATTCTGAACTTGGAGGACACAATTATTTTCCACTGGAATCTGTCTCTCCTCTCCATTTACTGGGCCATTTTTTGTCATGCTCCTCCACGCTTGACAACTCAACCAACTCTTTTGGGCATAAAGCACGCAGCCATGGAGAAAGGGGTTATAGAATTTGACTCAGTACCCACTAAGTTTGCAGGCAGTGTGAGACGATTTCATTTTCTCCTACATTTTGGGCTGTCAGGTGGTGATTTCTAGCTCAAAAAATGTACTATATAAAAACATATATTTGTTCTTAAATTCCCATTAAGTCCAAATTAATGTTTAAATGTTTGCATCACATACATATTGCACTATTCATCATCCATACATCAGTATCTGTCCCAGCAAAAAAACCAAAACATTGTTTTGAAGGTATGCTCTGGAATTTTTGGTATTTCAGAGTTTGTCTTCTGTTGGAAAATGATTTAAAACTGTTGATGATTCCACCGGAGGATGGACTGAGAATGTTTTCCGTCTGCTCAGCTTCAACTCTTGGTGATTTAATTATGTAATTTCAGACAGATAACGCCAGCTCTAGCAACTTACTCATTAATAAAATAGCCAACTGTGACTATTAGCTGCAGTTATCCAGCAACGTAACTGGGCTCAGCTGCCTCTTAGTGAACACAACTGGTTACATGGATGAACATAGTCTCCAAGACTGTCAGGATACACAGTACAGAGGTTGTTTACAGAGTTTGCTGATGGAAAAATTGTTTTACTTGTTGCTAAAGTTGCTTAACTAACCACTAACTGCTGTTAGATGGTTAGCTGTGACTCACCCCTTGGCTGCTGGGAGCCAAACTCAGCAAGAAAACCACCTCGGTACTGTGGGCTATTCTCTGTTGTCAAACTGGCCCCTGTTGGTATCGGAGGCTGTTTTGTTCCCAGTCCAGCCGTGTTCATTAGGAGCTCTGAGTCCAGGAAGAGTCAGCGAATATGACCACTCTCCTTCCTACATCCATGGATGGATGAAACCACATTCAGCACTATGGGCTACTGTAAACACCAATCAATGTCCCTAGCTGCTACCAAGCCCTGAGGAAGAGTGCTTTTCCAAACCTAAAGTTAGTCACTTGGCCAAAAGAAGTCTCTACTGTGCTTGGTCTATGGGCAGTACAATGCAGCAGAATAGTACAAAGCACATGCGGAAGCTTCGATACGGGAGTTTGCTTCATGTGCCACTGAGCAGGCATGAACAGAAGCCTGCCTCCAACGTTATATCCAGTTCTTCTTTGTACATCTGTGGTTCTTACACAGAACGCATAAGCAATAAGCACTCCACTGACCATTTCAAAAGAACTTCAGTGCAGTATACATTAAATAATGAAAAGGCTAAACACAGTGGTGCTGGATACATTGGCAAAAAGGATATTTTTTATGTTTCTAGTCACTGTGAATCTAATGTCATTTCCAAATAATTGCATTTGAGTATTCATTCATGCTTCATTATCAGGAGGGAATTCAAGCCTTGCGGAGGTCTTCTATTATTTAAGAAACAGCAGGGATCATATTTGGGGTATAAAACACTTTGACACATTTCTTTGGTGATGAAATGTATCCTTACACTTCTGCCTAGCATGAAGCACTTTTTCTACAAATCTATCATTTGAGTAGCAGCCCATGGGAGTTCCGCCTTGTCATTTTTTTCACCCCCTTCTCTCTGCTCAGCCTTAGAGTGTGGGAGGAGTGCAGAAGGGCCTCGCATTAATGCCTCGTGCTTTCAAATGGAAGCCCATCGACTGGGGATGTGTGTTCATTTCATTTGCTTGATATCTAACTCCGAAGGAGGGATGGGAAGTGTGAGGATTAGCAGGCAGACAGACACACAGCATGGAGGTCTGTCTGGCTCTGTTGACTCTGTGGGATCCCAATAGACTCTGTGCACACATATACGGGGGCCAGAGGCTAGCAACGAGGCGGCTGTTGATGTTTGAAAACATACACATGCCGATATGTGGACACGCAGGCCAACACTCACTCACACAGACAAATGTTAATACCTACTTGTATTTATTAATGCCTGAGTGAGCACACACATTGCATTTCATTTGGATATACTTCTGTTATAATAGGCTCCCTTAATTTTAGAAGTAACACAGTGTCACATTTTTTGTGCCCTCCCGAAAAGCAGATTGACTCCCACCTACATGAAGCTCAGTGAAAACTCTCAGCACACTGTGTGTATTTGAATTAAACACACATTATCACAGCATTTTTATGACAAGCCAGAAAGCACGCGGTATACTTAAGCTTATGCTTTTGATTTCACATGTTGTGTATGTGTGTGGTGATTTATGCATTCTATAGTGAATCAATCCTTTATGAGATGACTTTTATTTGATTACAATTAGAAGTTATAGTTCCAAGTATAGGGGAGCTAAGGGGAGCCCAGTTCCCGTGAAGAGCACATGAGCTCCCCTGAAAGCTTACTTTGAGAAATTCAGGGGGAGCTCTAAAACATGATGTTCCTGAAATAAATAATAACAATAAAATGTGCCAAGGCTGTGTGTTTATTTGGTCTTTACCCTGTTAGAAGTTAAACTACTGCTTGATAATGAAAATAATTGTCAGTTGAAGCCCTGTTTACAATGCACAGTTACGGACCAATGTATTACAGTGTCAACCTTGACATTTAAAGCTCTGCAAATCAATATTTTTATAATAACAAGTGATCAAATGACTAATGTATAATGTAAAAGGTGTTGCTCATAGTGACAGTAAATTGTAAACTCTGACTATTGAATATTTTTAAATCCCCAACCAGGGACCCGATGGGATCTCACAGAACTAGTGGGTCAGTTTTCGGTGACTGAATACTAATTTTCGGTGCACACTCTAGTAGTGAAGTTGCAGATTTCCTCAGATATTTCAGCGCTTAGCACACATACGAAGCGCACTTTTCTACATCCTAGATGCAGCATTTTTGTTGCCGGAACAGAGTAAGCCTCCTGGAATTCTTTAGAAAAAGGCGACTTTCTCTTCGGCATGACAGCTAACGGTTAGCATACAGACAGGTTCTGTCAGAAAAAGCCTATGACTCATTGACTACCAACAGCCTTGACAATGACAAATTGATTGATTGACACACAGACAGAAAAATCAGTGTCAAATTCAGACACATGGTGCATTGTTTGTGTTTTTATATTTTGGGACAGAAGATGATAAGGGCTGTCTGTGTAAGGCCTGAAAACAAGTATAACACATCACTCACTGCTCTCTAGCCTTGTTTTGTCACTTTCAGTAGGCAGCTGTTTTCAGCAAGAAAGCTCTAAAACCCTCCATACCCTACGTGTTCAGCACCAAACAGCAGAAAGACACAGTTAGCAACTAGCTGGTGAACATTATGGAAAATTTACTCTGCAGTTAGTGGAAACCAAAACAGAGCTAAAAGATAGTGAATATTGCACTTTCACCACGTGGCCAGAAACAGTCCAATGAATGCCAGTGCTGCTACATGTGTCCTGGATGTGTAAATAGGCAACTGTTTGCTAACACGTTAGCCACATCAACATAATAGGTGATAATTTTTTGTTTACAGTTTGTTTCTGCTGCCCCCAAGTGGCCGAAAAATCAGTTATTGCAGGTTTGACATCCTTTTGGTAAAATCCAACATTCTTATTGGCTATTTCAAGAATATTTACTCATTTGTGTCTGTGTAGCCACTAAAACAGACATGTAATGTAATGTTTATATAGATTTTAAAAGCACAATATGTAAATTCTGCTGCTCGAAGTCTCTCACACATTAAAACAACAATAAAATGTAATTTGATGATGTTAAACAACCACCATAACTGATTAAAATCTATCAGGCATGACTCAGGCAGAAACCATGTTAATGGATTAGGTAATGTGTTAAAGTTTAATTCATATTACCTTTAGTCACATTCGATGGCTTCCTTTCACACTCTCTGATGTATCTAATGTGTCCTGTTCTTCCCTGGAATTTAGGAACTAGTGGCTAGCTAGTAACTGCTACCAGGAAACGCACCATTACCTTAAATAAATTATGGATTTCTCTGTGTTTGAACATTGTTGGCTACATAATATAATGCAAGTACACAACTTAACAAAATAAGACATGTCTAGCATTTTTAGACATTTTAATGTAGAAATGTTACATATTATAGTTTTAAATGTCAAAGAGGAAGCTGTTATGGATTGGTCAATGAATGTGCATTACATTTAAGCAGCCAGCATATTCCTGTCAGCAACAAATGCAGAAAATTGGTTTAAAAGCATGTACATGGATGCATGTCAACATATGCTTTTTCAGCTTAAACATAAATATACAGGCTCCCATGTTTAAGCTTTGGAGTGCCTCATTTAACAGCCATGCTGTGAATCAAATGCAGAGAAAGGAAAAATCTGGAATGCAATTTCACCACTGGTTGCCCTTTCGCTGCCTACCTCAATTTACATAAATGTGTGAGTTTGTATATATGTGCAGCCACGTGTGAATTTTGCACGTGTGGGTTTGTGTGAGTGCGTGTGTGAAGGGTGCAGCTGTGATGTTGTGTGGACCATGTGAGTGCAGGTGGCACATATTGGCTAGCTTTGCGTGTGTGTATGTATGTGTGTGAGCCCGTGATCCTTAGCACAGCTGTGATATGGCAATATACCCAGCATCAAGTTCAGCTCAGGCTATTCATACATCATTCCCACAGTTGGAAGATCCTACAGTCATTTGCGAGGATGCGCTTTGGTAACCAGCTCATCTTCAGAGCCACTTGTCATCTGTGCACTCAGCAACACTGAAATGACGCCTCTTGGGTCCTTCAGAATTAAAAGTGTGACAATTTTCTGCAGCACCTTAAGAGAAAATCTTATATTTTTAATATCCTCATGGATTTGTAGCTAGGTTTGTCCACTCACTATCCTTATTTAAGTGCTCTTCAATTTATTTAAAGTTCAATCAAAACCTTTTTTTTTTTTGAGTTCTTGAGGTCAAGTTTTTTTGTGGTGCTTGGCTCTGTGCATGTAAATATGTGTGCGTGTCAGTGCAGCTGTGTGATTGTGTGGGTGTTTTTCAGGGCTAAGATGAAAAGCTTTGAGATGAGAGCAACAAGCCCTTTATTATTTTCTCACAGAGATTTATGTGCAATCTTCCACTGTGGCTCAGCGGGGCCTGATATCGGAAGCCAGTAATCTCAGCTGTGGATTTGGTGCCAGAGACAAAGGGTCAACAACCTCTCCATCCACACGGGACTCTCCGCATGTGATGGATAACCTAGACATCAGCAGGACATCAGGGATATTGTTTCTGCCTTCAGTACTGACAGCCATCGCGTAGGCACCTTAAATGTTCACTTATATGTCAGTTTTCTCAGAGATATAGACATACTGCTGTGTCGTAGCCGCTAACTAGTCGGCATCGGGGTGAAAGTAGATTGAAATTCCTGCAGGTACTTCTACTCCAGCCTTAATTGCTTCATATTGTTCTTCTACCGCCCCCGGCTTCATGCATCCCTGAACATATGCAATCAATTTTTTAATGCCTGTGTGGTCTGAAAAGAACATCATATATGATTTATTTAAATCATGTAAGTGCCACAGAATAAGTTGTGAATGTTGACAAAACCTTCAAAATCGTAACAGTTTGTTTTGTTTTAAAGGTAGAATCAGTAGGATTTGTCCAAACTTTTCTGGCAGGCACCAGAAAGATAGCTGACTGTTGATGCTCATTCTCAGCACATCAAACAGACTTTTTGGGCTTGTAAAGCATCTCAAACCACAGCAAAATAATGAGAAAATAAGAAAATACAGGCAGAATTAACCATGAGAATGACAAAGAGATGATTGTCTAATGAGAAAAATACTGCGATTCCCCCAGACAGGTAGGTGGAGACAGAAGCAATTGATCAAGACAACTCTGTAGATTACAGGTTAACACTATTACAGCTTAAATTAAACAATAAAGGAGAAGAAGGAGAAGAAAAACAAGTAAACAATGTTAAATAAACAAATTAACACTGTAACCATCTTTTTAAACATGACAGATTTTAACAGTTTTCACCACTTTAATCAATCCTCATGAATGTTGCTTATGAATGTATTTATCTTTTGAACCTCATCACGATTTTTAACATCACGACAGACAATGAAATTACTGTAATCAGCTGCATTTGATACAATGTGCAATAAGTGATTCTCACATCATCAGTGATCTCAGTTTTTGCCAAATGAATATTAATTTCAGGTACGACTTGCACATTTCCTCATATAATCCCCATACACAAACAACAGATGGTTCATATAGGAAAATTATTTCACAATCACATGAGAGCAGCCACATCCTGTTAGTTTCAGACAATGAGGTATTTCCAATATAAACAAAGTTTGCCACCTATTCAAGTTTAATGAGAGCCCCTTTTAAACTGATAAAAACAAAAAGATGAATTTTATGGCTGATAATATAAATGAAGACTACCTGCAGTAAATAACTTATAACCAATTTCTCTACTCACACAGTGTAATTCTGATTATTCAGCACTGCACTCCTGCCTCTCGGAACGCTCTTTGAGCCATATACTCTGAAAGCCACTGGGACAATTACTGAGACACATTGACACGAAAATGTAATTATAATGTCATTAAATGATAATCAAAAACGCGACCATCATAATCCCAGCGGGGCCGCTACCTCCACATTTGCCATCCACATCGCCAGCTCAGTGGTGTACATAAGGCCTGCGAGGATCATGCAGGCACTGAGAACTGTTGGCAGCACCAGCATCATTTCTAAAGTTAGTTAAGTTACTCCATAAGATACAAACATCACTTCTACTCCACACTTTCAACATGGCATTTAAACATACAATATGCAAATTCTGCTTCTAGGGATCTCTTTCACATTAAAACAATAACAAAAGATGTAGCTTTATGGCGTAGTGAAGTAGTGTGGCATTGTGGGAGTTGTTATCTTCATTTTTAAACAACTACCATAATCTGACATGATGTAGGCAGAAATCATGTGCATGGAAGAGGTAAATTCACATTGCATCTAGTCACTTTTGCTAACTTCCCTCCTCCCGCTCTGACATGTCTCGCGTTTTCCTGGAAGTTATAGCAACTAGCGGGTAATGGCTAGCAGGAAGCACACTGCGACGTTGAATAAATAACGGATTTCTCTGCAGATTTTTGAAACATTTGGTAAAATGTAAGAGCACAAATCAACACAATATACATATAACATATATTCAGAATATTAAGACATTTAATGCAGAAATATTATAACTTTAAACATTCAGGCCAGACTGCTGTCATAATTAGTAACATACACAGCTCTCTGCATCCCTGCTAAATGATAGCATTATAGCATGCATGTATTTAATGAAGTCATCAAATTTCACTTCATTACAGGTGCCCACAGCAATATTTAAATTTGCAGCACTTTATTTGCTTGAAAGTCTCTAAATACATAAAAATCAATATCTGCACCAGCAATTTAACATAGTGATCCAGGCAAAGTGTGTAGTGAAGAATTAAATGCCCAGAAAATATATTTTCTCAATTAGCTTATTAGCACAAGAGATGCCATGAATACAAATTATTCTGCCAAAGTTAAAACAGTTTTGGTTATTTCATAAGAAATTTCTACATTTGTATTTTTGTCTCCGTTCCTCTCACGGATTTGAAGTTGACAATCCACAGATGGAAAAATAGGTATCAAACATCTGGTTGTTTGGATTTGAACAACCACATAACCGCATCCCTTAACTTTTCATCTACCACCATCATCGGGTTAAACTTTCAATTTGTCTAGTATTTTGATTTATAATTAGCAGCCAAACTTCACATCAGCCTCAACTTAGTGTTAATTAGCAAACATTAGTATGCTTATTACCTGAACTAAGATTAACTCGGACAATATGATACCTGCTAAACAACAGCACGTTAACGTTATCACTGTGTGTTAGCATGTTGACCTTAGTATTTAGCTTAAAGCTGTGCCTTCAAGTACAGCTTCACAGGGCTGCTAACATGGCTGTAGGCTCTCTGTTGAATGTAAAACTTAGAAAAGTAATATTTAGTAAATTGCAGAATGTTTTTTATTTAGACATTAACAACAAATGTTATAAAGAAAAATCTGATTTTGAAACCAAGTTTTCAGAAACTTAAACAGTCATCTCATTACAATGGTAATGAACTTCTGCAACTGAGTAGACTACAGTTAAATTTATGCCAAGAGTTGCTGCCAGTATCAATAGCAACCCTGGAATCAGCCTAATAAACACACAATAACACAATCTTTATTAAAGAAAGTCACGTTCACCTTTTTCTATCGAAGACGAAGCAGAGCTGCAGAGCTGCAGAGATTGATATTGTCTGTTGACCCACTCTGACAAACAGTTGGTGGCAAATAAATTCTTAACTCTCAGGATACCTGCAACAGTGCTCTTATAGTATGTAACTTAAAAAATGTAAAAAGAAAAATCACATAAGATATAATTGGAATCTAAAACATAAAATAGTACAGCAGCTAAAATTTAGGAATATAATATAAAATATAATACTGTTGTATATTAATGAGTAAAAGTAAATTGTAAACTGTACAAAGAGGTTGAGTAGTAATATGTATTGAAGGTATGTATACATAATGAGTAATAGGTTGTGGACAGGTATGCATACTGTGGTGGATGAATACTGTGATATTCAAACAGCTTATTAACAGGTATTAAAATAAATACATATGCTGTGAGATGTACAGGTATAAACAGGTTGTAATATATACTAAGATGTAAACAGGTTGTAAACAGTAAGTAACCAGGGTAGTGTGCAGGTGCAGCCGGTGCAGTAAGTATAGTATGAATAAGGCAGCATATAAAGGAGTATGAAGTGTAAGGTCACATAGTGACAAGCACAAAAGCTCAAGAGTTCAACAATCTTATATGGCCTGCAGGATGAAGCTGTCCCTGAGCCTGGTGGTGCAGCACCAGGTGCTGTCAGACGGCGGGAGGCAGAACAGTTTGCGGCTGGGTTGATTGGGGTCTCTGATGATCCTGTTGGCCTTCTTCCTGCACCGCTGGGTGTAGATGGATGGTAGCTCCGTCCTGGTGATGTGCTGAGCAGTTTTCACCACCCTCTGTAGAGCCTTCGGTTGAGGGCGGTGCAACTGCCATACCGAGCGGTGATGCAGGCAGTCAAGATACTCTCAATAGTGCACCTGTAGGATTTACATCGTGTTACATCAGTCTTCCTCTTGTGCCAGATTTATGAAGCTGTAGCTGCTGACTTTCTTATTTCAAGGTTTATCAAGCATTCATTACCCCGCCGGAGGGGATTATGTGATCACTTGTGTGTGTTCGTGTGCATGTGTGTGTGCGTGTTCAGTGAACCTGAAGCTTGTCTGGAGCTAATCTCGCAGACTACTGGACCAATCAGAGTCATTTTACTGTGCACAGTCATAACTGTATGCTGAAGGACCTCACAGTTTTTGAAAAACCTTGATAATCCCTGTTTTTTTATGCCTCCATGCCGGCGACAGAGCGACATGATTTTGGGTCATCATATTCTTGTGAATGTGATATCTCAGAACACCATGAGGGAATTTCTTCAGTCTGTCTTCATCCACATGTACGTAAGGATGAACTAATAAGATTTTTATGGTCAAAGGTCAAACATAATTTTGGTCATAACTCAAGAATTAATTTGCTAATTATGACCATATTTCACACAAATGTTTAACAGGATACTAACAGTGCTAGAGAGTAACTACTTACCTGTACCTAAACTTAATGTATCTGTAATCCATTACAATTACTAATCAAAATATTGGTGATTACAAAGGTTACATCCAAATATTCTTTTTGGGTTGTCTTGTGAAGATTTGCACTCTACTGAGTGCACTATTTCAGTTACTAATTTTTACTGGAGCAAATTTGGTTCCACTCCTGTAATTTAAAGGTATTGCATGGCTGGATAGATAGTTTGAGGCCTCATCTGTCTTCAGCAGGTGGGTTCTGAACCTGCAACGTACCAGCCAACAGAAGAATAGCAGACTGTCCATACACAGCAGCAGACAGTGATCCTGCTCCATTAAGCCCAAACACTTTCTCCAAACACCGGTGTACCCTGTGCTAGCAGGCTTTTTTATGTGCACTGGGTCCATTTGGATTGCTGTAGAAATCTAACCTCAGATGTGCTGCTCCTTTGATGAAGATGAGAGAAAACCAATTCAGCCAGGGAGGAGGCTATTCTCTCCTGATGCCTCTCTCACAGTGATTCTCCAGCAGCAGTTTGAAAGCTTACCTAACAACAGGGTTGGTGTGGAGGTGTGGAACGACAGACCAGCGAAAGTGTGTGAAGAGTCAAACTATATGAAACACCAAACAAATCTAAGGATCAAGTTGTTCTGGGTTTGCGTGACTCATGCCTCAGCCAGATCAGCACAGACACTGGCAGATAACACTGAATACAATTTGTAAATGTGTGAAAAAGTCCTTCCTTATTGTCTTTCCTTCCAACCACATTATTTGATGTCTCTAAAGACAAATCTATTTACTAAACAAGTCCCACATGGTAGCCAAAGGCCATCAGTAACATATCTCATTACTGCATGAAGTTTTACAACAGAAATTTTAGGGAGAGACCATTTGTCTCTTTGGCTCAATTACAGACTTTTCTTGGACTCTGCAGGACGATGTCGCGACGGCCAAGCCTAAAGTTATTGTAAAAAGTAATTCTTTCAACTCAGTTGTGAGCACATTTTTTATCTGGGTGATTGCCATAAGAGTGTGCCACACATTTGGGCACAAGCTCAGCAAGAGGAAAAGTGTGTGGAGGATATTGGCCATTGTGTAGCTCAGCTGGGATTGTGTGTAAGCTTGTGCCACAACATCAAGTCACTGCCACTTACCTGCTCTATTGACTGTTAAACAACAGACCGCAATAACAGTGGGCCTTGGAGTGGGGAACAGCTCCTGGTCTGCCCATTTGGTAATAAACAGTATCCGGCTCATTTCACACTCTTCAGATCGTTCTCCTGGCTCCTACAGCTGCTACAGACAGGAGACAACATTTAGACATAACTAGGCTTTTTAATGAATTGATCTTTTGATTATCCTGTATTTTATAATTAATCAATAAGTTGTTAAGTCTATAAGACAGACAAAAGTGTTCATTATCATTTCTTAAAGCCCTTTAAATTTCTTGTCTTTAAAGATACTGTAAAGCAACAATAATGTGAGTTTGTCACACCACAGAAACATGTTATTAACCACTCAGCCAAATTTGAATTATGAAAAAATCACTAAGAACATTGAATTAGGCATCAAAATCATAAGAACTGACAAACACCACTACGACCTGAAAACAATCCGAAACATGGACACTCCTAGCAGCTTTATTGGACATGTTCAGACATGTTGGAGCCACCAGAGCCAGAGGACAGTGACAGGATGGTATCTTTTTTTCTTCTATGTCAGGATGTTGGAACTGAAGTGAGCTGAAGTGAACTGCTGGGCTGATTTGGACTAAGATAATTGTTGAGGTACGTTCATAACTGATTGTTAGGGAGGGTGAGGGAGAAAGGTTTCTTTCATGTGCTGGTTTGATGGGCTTTTATAGTGGCATGGGGACCATGGCTTCAGCAAGTGACCAAGCCATGTTTCAGGTCCGCACAAATAGTCTTTAACACAGAAATCATGAAAAACAGATCCAGAATTCAGTACTACATAGTTCTCAGTCTTTTCACATGTTTTCAGCAACTATGTTCTAACATGTATGATGTGTTTAGAAGAAAAACTCCCGTTTTCTTTGCACAGACTTTAAATTGCTTGTTTTTTCTGTCCAACATTTCAAAATCCAAAGATTCACTAGCATTTTTCTTCATAAATGACTTGAAATGATTAAACAATCATTAAAACTGTCAATTGATTGTGTAAAGAATGACTAAGCCATTTTGTACACTTATGGGCAGCAGGAACAAGCTGTAAACAAAACACTGACACACTAGCTGTGTCTGAAACCACTCTCTCCTTCACTACTCCCTAGACACTCAATAGTTTGCTCAATAGTGAGCACTAACTTGACATTTGGGGCACTTACTAATCATCATCATTTTCCCTCATCAGTGACAGCTGTAGAGTTGCTCAACAGTAAGTTTTGGATTTGTAAAATGTGGAGCATTGCATTGCAGGATTGACGAGCTCTGTCTTGTTTCTTCAGTTCAGTTTAGGTTGGTGCTGGATGAATCCCAAAATTAAGGAGCTGGTTTTCAAACAAAAGTCTGTGAGCTGGAAGGTGGTGAAGCTTTAGTGTATCTTCAGCGGGACCAACTTTCAAAAGTTGGCATCTCTTTGACACTCTTTCAGCCGCCACGCTCCTCCGCACAAACAGCTTAACCACACCTCATTATTATTTCTCAATAAAAACCGGTCCTGACCTTGGAACACATCACTGGATGTCATCCGTCAGTCACTGTGGCCACTAAAAAAGCTCCTCTAAACCTTTTGTGACTGTCTTTCACAGTATTTCTTTGGTTCAGATCATTTCATCATTTTGTAGTGTGATCCTCAGGTTTTACAAAAATGCTGTAACTGTTACCTAAAATTGGACTGAATAGTGTCCTGTGGCATACATTTAAAAAACCCTGGCGTGTACTCAGAGTCCATTGTAGTCAACTTTGTGAACTCTTGGATGTATTGTGAACCGCAGCATAGCCTGTAGCTCAGACCATTACAGCAGTCAGTTCTGGCTGTGCCACGCCTGGATTTGAAAGTACAATAGTTCAGCTACAAATAGAAGTCTCTGGAAGATTATTTGGTTTTCAGCAGATGCCAAGGCTGACTGGCACAGAGTTTATCCTCCCTCTCTCATAAAAAACAATAACTTCTACGGTGTCAGTGGCTGCAATTTCTTGATTCTACAAGTGGGTGCAGAGAGCATCGTCTCACGAACATGATGGATGTGTGGAAGAATAACTCAGGCAAATGGAAAAGTAAACAGCCGCGGGTGGTGAGAGTATTAGAGGAGATTATACAGGTGGCGGGCTGCGGGGCTGCCCCAGCCCCATTAGCATCAATACTGTCCTGGCTTTAGAGCAGAGGCGGCCTGCTGCTCCTAAGCCCTGCTTCGAGGGCCCCTCACTCCACTCCAGGTGTTTGTCTGCGCTAAGCTCGCCTACATCCAGTGAGGGGTGATACAGGCTTAGCATCCCACTTCTAATGCTGGGAATGAAGGATTGTGTGTGTGCCACCAAGATCGCAAAATCAAAGTTGTGTGTTGATCTCACATTTCATCATGTGTCCCTGAAGGGAAGTACACAGTCACTGTTGACAATGTTAAAGTCTGTGGTTGAATTTGGGGCAACTGAGCTTTCAGCAGCTTCTCCTCAACCTTTAAAATCTTTTGATGTGACCAGGGTTGTCCTAAGTCTTAATGGCCTTAATTTGTTTTTGAGCGTTAACATTAGCTATTCTCTAACGGTAACTAATGTGTGATTAAATATGTTGTTTTACCTTAAAATATGGTGCCATGTCCTTGTAGATTTTTACTATCCATTGTCTTTTCAGTTGCTGATCAATAGGGGGGTGGTGAAATGATAGCAGTTTGTCAGATTTTGTATTATATGACTTATAACCTGAAACACGGCAGTGCGGCATCATATGACTGTTCCACCCTGAGGTGAGGTCAGCAATAAATGGCCATTCACCATGTGAATATGGTAAATAATTACACAACAAAAATAAATAAATAAATAAATAAAAAACAAAAATTTCAAGCTCTCTTTGGGGCCCTCTGGTGGCCACAGGGCCCCTAAGCAGGCACTTAGTATGCGTGTGCCTCAGGCCGGGTCTGGATTTGACTGACAAGTGCATTGCTCAAGCATGTTATATTGATTTTGTTTAGGTCAAAATAATGAGACGCTAAATGTTTAGCATTAGTCAGTTTTAATAATGCCCTCATTGCTTATGCCGTGCTTGTATTTTCCGCTGCTGTCCAACTACAATCACATGGAGAAGCGAGGAAAAAGGGAAAGGAAGGTCTTCGATTTTCAAGATTTCGGTATGTGTAGATTGATTGCCAATTAGACGGGCAGACAGCACTCTCTTGGTTCGGGTTTTGGGACAGGTATTGATGCCCCAGGCCCTCTTGCTGTGCCTTTGTCTGGGATTTTTTGATAGGGTGCATTTGTGCTACCATGGGGGCATAGAAATGAACCATTCTCTTATTTGCACTCCTGTGTTCTCTCAGAGGGAGCTGCTTTTTGAATGCTAAACAGTGTTGCTATATCTTCAAAAGGCGACATTGGATTGATCCCCCTGAGCAACAGAGGACTTTTCCATCAAATCTAGGATCAATTTACCTCCATGCCCCGCCCATGTTCCACCACCTGAAAGCACAAACACAGAAATAATTTCAGATCAGGATCCATACTCTTGGGATGTTTACTTTTGTCCAGTTCTTTATTGGCCAGAAAAGGACTCTTCAAAACATAAGACAGACATTAAACCATCCTTAAAACAGAAAACAAGATAAAATACAGATAGAAGTGGTTCTTGGTTATTTTAAATTCAGAGATATCAAGTTTATGAAGATACAATTACCCATTACTACAAGCCAGTGGTTTTCTAACTGTTTCTGCCCAAGGCATACCACAGGGCAAGAGAATTTCTCAAGGCACACCTGTAGTCATATCCATGTAAAAAAGCTGCCATAACCAACCATTACTTGAACAAGCACTAGACAATCAGAGGCAGAGTTCCCAGAGTGTGGCTGGGAAAAAAACACAAGATATCAGTCAAAAATGTGATGTGTCACACTCTTAACTAGAGGAGGACACTGAACAGAGTGCGGATCTCCGTCAGGCAACCTAAAAAGAATATTTGGATGTAACTCCCTTGGAATCATGAACATTTTGATTAATAACTGTAATTCAATTACAGATTTTCTCTCAGTAACTGTAGCTAGTTACACGTACATGTATGAATTCTTGATTTATGGCCAAAAACATGTTTTGTGAGGTCACAGTGATCTTGACTTTTGACCACCAAATTATAATCAGTTTATTCTTGTGATGAAATTAGTTCAGTTTAATCAGATTTTCAAAAATTGTAAACCGCAGAAGTCCGTCAGCATACAGCCATGAATGTGCACAAAAATGGGCTGATTGGTCCAGTGGTATGCAAGATAAGCTGTGGACAAGCTCCAGGTCCATTGGTCTCTGCCATGTGGAATAAGTTCCACTGACCAGCAACTGCTGCAGCAACTCCACTTTAACAGAAGGTTTTTAATGGATTTTTAGGGCATAGAATTTACATGTGTATTAGGAAATTAGTATGAATAAATTACTGATAAAGTAAATCAAAAATTTATTCATAACATTTTGTATAGTTGTATATTGTGATAGTAATGTATGGTTGCCACAAAATCCCACCGACACCAGTGTGCCTCGGTACATCATTTGGGAATCATTGCTATAAGCTATAAAAAGCCTACAGTATGGCATTATGAACAAAACCAACTGCAGACACAATGTACAGAGTAAAACTATAGAAATAACATAGATCTAACAAACTTATCTATCTTGAAGCATTAAACAGGCTTGTTATATAACTGACATATATGCAAATGACAGCTCCTTCCTGAATGTTATGGGAGCAGTTGATTAGAAACTTGCAGCATTTACATTTTCCAACTATTTTTATATTCAGATTCTGAATTCCACATCTTTGCTTCTCTGCAGTGAAAGGCTGGAACAACATTATTGCTTTTTCCCCCACTGAAAGTGTTTCCAGCTGTTGTCAATCTGCATTAAACAAATGACTTCATCATATCTTTCGGGAGTTTTGGGAAAAGGTGCTACCTGATGTCAGCCGATTTCAACTGACTGGACAAATTGAGGGGGTGAAATATTCAAGTGCCTCTTGAATTTGGAGCCTACCTCTTCTCTAAGAGGTTGATGAACTATGTTTTCTAAACCTCCATCAGAGGAGTAGGCTCAAGTGGGTTTTTCAGGGGGCATCGTGTCAAATAGTTTCCGTGTCGTACAACCAACTTTTTGAGAGTAGTGCAAAGCTGAATTTAGCTTGTTGTACTTGTTAACTGTTGTACAGTCTGACGGGAGTGATGACGTTGCCTGCAATTGGTTAGCAATGTCATGTGATGAATTGTGCATTTCATATGCAAGGTTTGGGAACATGTTTACCCATTGTTTACTTCCACATTGGGTACATTCAATGCCTGCATGAATGAACTACACTCAGTTTTGAAAGAAATACGTCCACGAATCAGCTCCCTAAATGCTCAAGGATTTACAAGGACGTTGTTGTGCTTTTTTTGTACTGTACATCCTCCATTGCATTCATAAATGACAACATCATGCATAATAGTTATGGTTTTCTATACATTCTAAGCTTAACTGACAGTCAGATTCATAAATACCTGTTCTTATGCACATTTAAGGTAATTGGAACAGTGATTATCATATGTATGCAGCACAGCATGTACAGAAACCTGAAATTCCCACGAGTGGGCTTGAATCATGGTTCTAAGAACTCAGCAAAAAATAGCATTTGAAATACATTTTTCCTGATGCGACGTAAGACCATATTAATTATTTACAACTGTAAAATAGTATTGAATTTAATGGTTGTTGCCATTGACTTGGAGGGCAAAGACATGAGAACACCCCACAGCAAACATGCATGTTTTTGAGCAAGGAGGAAATGCTAGCATATTATATCATATCATATTGCATTGTATCATACCATACCCTACCATACTGTACTGTACCATACCCTTCTGTACCGTATCGTATCACATCGTATTGTATCATATAATATCGAATCACATTGCATCGTATCGTATCGCATCTTATTTCATGGTATTGTATCATACTGGATCATATAGTGTCATGGTATGAGACCCTGCTATGAGTTCAAGCCAAGTTGTCGTCCTGGAATCACAGAAAGCATCACTTTCAGTGGAGGAAGATGGAACATTTTCAAACCCATCCCCTTCACCGCTTCCTCATTTTACGATGAAGTGAGGCTTTGTGGGATGGATGAGGAAGGGATTCACCTGCTTATCCTTCACAAGTTCTGCTGCTCCCTTCGGTTGTTTGGTTTACTCATAAGGCGGCATTGTGACGACCTGCATTGTAGATGAGATCGTAACAATAGACTCCTTTACCATTCAAGTGCTCCGCTTTTCTTTTGATGCTCTGCAGCTTTGTATGTATGTCTCTCCTCGCCCTCCTCAGTGACACTTGGAGGATGCTATTCATGGCAACTTTGCATCTCGTTGTACAGAGATATTGGAATCTGAAAATTCTTTGAAGTTCAGACTTTGAGATGATAAAAAATATATTTTAAGACTCATTTGACAGCCAAAGCAATTACTGTTTTCCCCTTCTTTATTTATGTGTCTCGCAAAGCCATTTCTTTGTTCTTTCTCACTGTTGTTAAGAAGGCGATGATGCCTTGGTGGATATGCAGCACAAATAAATCATGCTTTCTCAGTGTAAACAGAGGCACTAGATAGGCACAGTCATGAGACAGAAAACAAACTGGATGAAAGAAAACTTTACCCTGTTTTTGTGCTTGTGAAATTCCTAAGAGCACTTGGTGGCACACTTCCCAGATGCTGACTGTTTATTTAGTTCAACAGGTAAAAGACAAGACCAGATAAATGTTCAGTGATTTCTGTAGGGAAATCATGTTATAAATACAGGCAACAGATGTAATACATCCCATTAAGGATCAGAATCTAAATTTGTTGTGCCTTTAATAAAAGCTGAACAAAGGATTTTGCAGAAAGAGTTTTGAAAGGCAGAGAAAAGTTTATAATACAGTACTGAATTTAAAAGATATTCTGACTTAGATTCCAGGGAGGCTAGAAATGAAGTTTCTGCAGGAACACTTTATTTGAAGGGGTGTGCATAAGACGGTTATTGATCTGTCCTAACCATGCTGTGACACCTGTCATGAACATGAAGGAATCTTTATGAATTTTTATGACTGTTATTAAGTGTCATTCGGTCAATTGTGTCATTTTTAATGCATTGTTTGAGATGTTTTTGTTATGACAGTTTGATATTAATCAATAATGTCTTTGTCATGACAAAGAACCATCAACCAAAATAACATAACTCTATAAGCTAAATCACCTTGTTACTGTACTCTTCAAACTGACCTTATACCAAATAATGACATCTAAATTAGAAAACGTCCAAATGGTACCACTGTAATTGAAGTACAGGAAATTATACTTTCTACATTATACAATAAAACAGTGTAATAATGATTACTCAGATAAAAGGTTTTGGGACATACACTCCCTCACTTTCATGCCAAGAGTTAAATAATAAGGTTGATACCATTCTCATGTTTGTATGGTAAATATAAAGCTAGAGCATAGTAGCTGGTTAGCTTAGCTTAGCACAAAGACCAGAAATAGGGAGAAACAGCTAACCTGGCTGACTGTTAATTACTGAGCTTTAGAGGTGCTGTAGGTAACTTTTGCACCTCTGGACAGAGCCAGGCTAGCTCATTTTTTGTGCTTACATTGTTTATGCTAAGCTAAACACACCAGCTGTTGGCTGTAAGGTTAGAGTCTACATACAGACATGAGAGTCGTATTGATCTTCTCGTCTAACGAAGGGCAAGAAAGCAAATAAGTGTATTTCCCAAAATGTCCAACTATTCCTTTAAGGCTGCTCAAAACATAGAGTTCAACCTATTACCTTCTGGCCGTCAATACTAAATCATTTTTTGTTATGAAAGTACATTACATGTATAGACTTGCTTCAAGTGTTTATTATTTTTCTTCCTTAGAGTCACCTTTATTGGAATGGAGTGATAACTTGGTTTCTGAAGGCTGTGAAGTTGATGTCCTCATCTTGTTTTCTCTCGCCTTGTGCCTCTAGAAGAGCAGTGAGCAGAGGTGGGAAGAGTTGATTAAAAAGCTATAAAGCTACAGAGGGAGTGAGACAGACACAGAGAGACAGAGACAGATTATTTAAGACAGAGGACGAGAGACAGAGAGAGATGTATGATTGCGTTGGGATCATCTCCTTGTGGCCAGACATCCTCTTGAGTATTGTTTTTGATAGCTGACTTCATTGAGTGTGAGTTTACTAGCAGAGACACTCTTGGCTGATAATGAGTAATGCAGTCAATATCCTCCTGACAGATAAGACCCGCTCGGATTGGACACATAGCAGCGCAGCGCTGCTGCAGTGGCTCGCTTCAAATGAAGGACCTGGCCCAGGGGATCGGTTGGTCATCTGTTGCGTGGCTCCCAGAGTTTGTTTCCAAAGCTAATAAATCAGGACAGATTGAAGTTCCAGCCTGCAGGGGAAATGCCATTAATTTACAGTTAATGAAAACAAAGTGGTACTCTCCTCTTCAATGTTCTTTCCTCTTTACCTGGAGCTACAGTGACTGCATTTTTAAAGAAAACATGATTGATTTTAAGCCCAAAGAAAGGCCAACATGATTGCTTTGGATAAATGCAGGTATGCAGTAGATCACTGAAAATGTGGTGCGAATTCAACAGGTTAAGTATAATATTGTTTGAATTATTGGTCCTCCTTACAAAGAGCAAAGCATGCCTCATATAGAAGCTCTCTACTGAAAGGAATGTGTCCATGCTATGGTTTTCTACACACAAAATTCACCTTATTTACTTTTGGCCTCAAATATCAGGTGATCATCTTTGTGTGCAAAAGCCAACATCAGCAGAAAGGTAAGTTAAAAAACTGAAGAGTTCTTGCGTGTGAGTCCCTTCATTGGTTCATTTTGTTTCAGATCTATTTCATGATTAATTCAACCAGTCTATTTGCCCATCCCACCCTTTGAGCTGTCTGCTATCATTCTGCATCCTGCATCAAACCCACCTCACTGTGTATGTTTGTACACGAGCCTACAATCTGTGCAGCAGTCGGGATGGAAAATTACAATTTTCCTGTTTACTGTCTATAACAAGCCTAAATTTCTCATCAGGAGCATCAGACCTCACAAACAGGTGCGACATTATCATAAGCAAGCTGACTGCATCCTGAACAAGCTGCACACAGAGCTCTATGTTTCATCTCTCCACATTATTGTTACCACAGTGTTAACTGTCAAATGTTGCTATTTGTAGCCCTTCAAAAACTTGTAATAAGACTGTTCACTAAGCCTTGCCACCCTTAGTTACTGTTGCTATGCCTGTGAAGCTTTCCATTCTGGCACATGTTATTTTTTTTCCCCCAAGACTAATCCGCCTGGTCCTGTGATTGGCTGTGAGCGCAAGTGTAGATATTGGCTGTCAGGAGAAATTTAGCAAGGAGGATGTGGGGGTTAGATGGATCAAACACAGGACTCTCACCAAGGAGAGTGAGTTGCGTGCCTCGAGTTAAACTTAATTGTTCCCTTCTTTTAGTCTTAGTTGACTTATTATTTTCTTTTTGTTATTATTATTATTTTCAATATTCAGAAGCAGTTTTTCAGGTTTAGACACCAAAACTACTTCTACTTAAACACTAGGTTTAGGCAAGAAAACAATTGGGGTTACGGTTAGGAAAAAGATCATGGTTTGTGGTTAAAATAGACCCTTTGACATGTTTTGAAACAAATGTCCTTCCAAATGGTACTTACTATAGGTAGACTAAAAGGTAGTCAATCCCCACAGACAGCCAGATCTTATTCCCAACTTGTCATGTACATATGATTTGTCACCGCCCCTCAGCAACTCATACAGATACTCATGATAACCTTTAGCAACAGCAATTGACGGAAAATCTCATCATTGGCAGGGAAGTTTTTTGACTTAGATGATGGAATATCTTGTCAGTGGCGGGGAAAGAGTTAAAATGCCATGCTTTACAGGACAAATAAAGATGTTTACAGCCTGGAACAAAAAACAGTTTGGATCTTTTAGCTAATTTTCCTGTTCATGACAAATGCCAACAAGGTGAATTTTTAAATAACTCACCCATTTAAATTATATTAAGGGTTAAAGTTTTCCACGTTTATGGGAACAGGCACTTTGAGTGATAGGTGGGTCAGTGGTGGCTAGCCGCTAGATAGCTGCTTCATCCAGCTTCCTCAGCTCCACCCACGCTCCACTTCTTTGGAGTCAGGCCCTGCCCAGATGGCAGTGTCTGGATTCATCATGCTGGCTCTTCTGAAACCTAGGGCTGACGTCATGGAGACTAGGTCCATGTTTTGAAAAATCTTTGGTCTGTGGATCCATGTAGTAGACATGTTTACAGCAAGCAGTTAGTCTAGACACTGTGGTCTTTATATAAACTGTAACCTGACGAGTATGAATATGAAAATGCAACAGTAGGCTATAGCCAGACATGCCAACCTTTACAGCACACATTAGAATGGAAAAATGCACATTGTCCAGTCCTTTTACACTTGCTTTTGTGTTTTTGGTTTTGGTGAGGCTAAAAAATACACCATCCTCCTATTGCTCTTCTTATAGCCCCATCCACACACAAATTACAAGATGAGTCAAGGCAGTCACATCCTCATTCTGTAGTATCTTGTAGGAGAAGTAAACTCTGAAACATGAGCCAAAATGGTTTGACGAATTCAACACTGTGTGTAAAATTAAATAACACTATTTTTTAGTTGAGTGACCATGAGTTTTGACCTATTTTAATCTCAGTGTGTGGTGTGCAGTAAAGTTAATGGAACTCTGCACTGATGCTGAAGCAGCAAACACAATGCAGCCCCGGTGTCTTTATTTGCTACATCCACCGTCTTTTCTTTCTCTTATTCGCTCTCATTGCTCTCATTATAAACCATGGTGAATTCACATTACCTTGATCTCTGTATAGACAAGAACTTCATGCGCTCAGCAGGTGTCCTAAGCAACAGGAATCCTAACTTTTATCTTTTAATATTTTGAGTTGTCAGCCGACACCCTTCCAGCACCTAGCCTACATATTCTGCCAAAACTTGCTTGGAGCGAGCTCCCTATCCCAAAGCACATTTTTAATACATCAGAAGCATCAGAGGCAATCCTAAGGGTGAAATTATATCCATATCTACCTGTACTACATGAAAAGTTTAAGTCTTTTTTCCCCCTTAGTGATTTTAAGAAACAATATGTTCCAATTCTCCAGATACAATCAAAGAGTTCTGCTTTTAGAGCGGGCAGATGAACAAATGCACTCAGACAGAGGGATTTGGGACTCCTCTGCCTTTGTGTGAAATATTACAGACCTGATTGGAAGTGACACAGCTATAATTCAGCATGGTGAGAGGGACCAGCCTTTGCTCCAGCTCCAGCTCTCTCTCTCTCCACACACACACACAACACAGACCATATGGGTACTTCCAAGGTACAACCAATTTTCTCACATTTTCATCAGAATATCCTTATGCTAATTAGAGCTGCAAAACTCATATCATTTATAATTTTATAGCCAGCTGGCAGGGTGACAGTGCATGGAAATAAGAAATGACATGAAGCTAATGTTTTAGACAAACAAAAAGCACAAGATGATGCTCCAAAAGATGCTTAGACATGGCTCAGTGCTACTGAATTAAAAAACACTGGAGGTGGATGGGAATAGTCTAGACATACGGTGGAGGAGTGTTTGTTTTACACTTTCAGCTCAATTTTTCCTTTTTCCTGTCTTTGTTGGTCTATCACACAATAATATCTGTGCTGTGGTGCAGAAATCCTACATGTATCAGTTTATTTTCATTACTGGCAATGCAGAAAAGACTTAAAGGAACAATTCACCCCAAAATCAGAACTTACTCCTACCTGTAGTGCTTTTTTGTCCACCCGGATTGTTTTGGCATGAGTAGCCAAGTTTTGGAGATATCAACACATCAAAAGAGCTAGCTCAAAGTTCAGTTCACAGAGATTAAAAAGAACCAGTTTGTGTTCATGGTTCACGATTTTAAATTTTGAAGTAAGCTTGGAGTCCCAAAAATGAACTAGTTTTCAGTTTCATTTCTACTGTTTGTTTGTTTGTTTTTGTCGTTTTTTAATTTACAGGCATGATATGCAACATTTTCATTAAAAAATAAACAATATGTAGACTCAGAAACATAATCCCTTTTAATCATCACTTATGACCCACTAAAAGTTTGTGGTGGTAGCTGTATGTGCTTGTATTTCTCATTATTTTGCTGTGGTCAGGATGCTTTGCCAACCCAAAACATTGATATTTGACATCCTGGGAATGAGACACAACAATTAACTATCTTTCTAGTGCATTTATGAACAGTTCAGACAAATCCCACTGATTCTACATTTAATTTTAAATAGAACCTCCTGCTACCAGGGATGCTGGAGTCTATATAATGATGTCATACTAAGTGGTGCACAATAGTCACGTTTTTCATATTAATTTTAATGGTCAGGATATTAAAATAGACGCTGACAACAATTTACAACAATTTAAGAATGTTTTACACTACAGCAGACAGCAAACACTGTACATACAGTCGAAATTTCCATCTGGGAGCCTGAAAATTCTGACTTCCCAGTTCAAAGTGAATGCACCACAATGCATAAGACCTGCAAGGAGATGAAGAGGGAAACAAGACAGAGGAGATGAGCATATATAACGCAGGTCTATCTGTCTGTCCATAACGGAGACTCCAGTCTGTAGTGTAGCCCAGGTCATACAGTTTATGCTGTATGATCAAACAAAGTCACGTCGACATTTCTGTCCATATTCTCTATCTCTCTCTCTCTGTCTCTGCTATGAGTCTGCATCACACTATTTTAAAATCCTTTTTCTAATCATTCTCTATTAGCATGTTCATGCACAATACAGGCCATAGAGATGTCTGTCTTCATTTGTGGTACTCAAAGAGATAGAAGATAAATTTGCAGAAATCATGACCAGAGGAGGTCGACATCTCATACTCTCACAAGTACAAGCCTCACATCCATGAGTAGATGCATACTTCTTTTTGTGTGGTGATATGGTTGGCTGGTCTAGTTCAGGAGATAGAAAAAAGTGCATGAAACTGCACAAGGTCTGTAGATTATCTTGCGTAAATGGGGTTTTGATTTCTGGGAAGAGACATTACTGTTTAGTTTTTTTTTTTTTTGTTTTGTTTTTTTCAAGCACCACAAGCCATCTAGTTCCATTATATTTCAGACAGCATAGATCATAGATCTCTATGACTGAGATCTCCAGAACTCTGCAACTCACAACAAAACTATGGATGTACTGTCTCTTTAACTTAATGTTTATATTCTTCTAATCTCCTCAGCTCAATTGATTAATTAATTGGACTAGTTACTTCTTGATTATGGGTCATGTTGCAATGAATGTAAAATAATCATTTTTTGTGAGTATAATTAATCCATAGTACGTGTGTAAACCATAGATATCCTCCATATACACAGCTTCACACACCTCACTTAAGGAATAAAGCTCTCACAAGGGCAGTTGTGTAGAATGCTTAGCTTGTAGGTGAAATGTATTTCCCAGAGCACACATCTGAGATCTCCTTAGTTCCATAAATTTCTTTAATTATTACAATACCAAGGCAGCCTGACTGAAGCTTGAGACGTTGTATGACTAAAACAGCTGCAATTATTCAGCCTAATGTACTCAGCAAAGGACTTAAATTGACACAAGGGAGGATTTGATTCATCTGACTCAAGCCGGATTTACAGAGTATTTTGTTTTTAAAATGTTGCAGCAGAATTTCAGTCCAGTTATTACTGAAGCTTTTCGTTTTAAAGGAATAGTTTGTGGGGTTATATGAGGCACTATAGTCAGTCTAATACCAACAGCAGTGGTTTTCAAACAGGGTCCAGGGACCAACAGGGAGTTTGATGTAGGGGTTCCCCAGCAAAAGGGGGAATATGATATTTTAATGTTTATCATATTTTTTAGAAGTTGGAACAACAAGGGAAAAAATAGGGTGGCTGTTTTGATTGTAATTTATAGTTTGATCATTGAGTGACTATGTAGTCTTTATTATTTTCAAACCTGAACATTTTTTTAAAAAAATACTCTAAAGAGGGGTTTTCTTACAACAAAGTCATCTCAAATTCAAGGTCTGTGATCTAATCTAACACTTCAAGGAAGCAAAATGAAGATTTTGAAAAATTTCACTGCTTTCCTTTGCCATCACACAGTCTTTTCTGACAGGAAACAACATTTTCCCTGCATTTTTGCTGCTGACCCAGTCCTCAGCAGTACATTGTTTAGCTTCTGTGTTGGTACTCTGCCTCTCCAAACTGTGGTGTGCTGATGGCCATCTACTGTGGGTAATACACCAACTGTGGCTAAGTATCTCATACTTGGCTTGATCTCTGTTCTAAAAACACTTTTCAAGAACGATGGATTCCTTTTTGAAAAGCGTCATTTGAAGACAGACCCTTCATCTGGTCACATGTACTCTTACTGTCTGGCTTTCAAGAGGAGGAGAAACAGCAAGGACAGCGCAGGGCATCTCACCTGACATGTCCTCTCCTGACATAAAGAAAGGAATCACCATTATGCTGGATTATTTCACATTCTATATATTCCAATGAAAGGACACGGTGGAAGTAATATTAACGAGTATGAAGTTATGTAGACGCTGGCAATCAAAACTCTGCTGTCACGAAAGCTCTCATTTAAAGTGTTTTCTTGGAGTTACTAATGCAGACAGCCAGTTATTACCCGACTTCTAATTTCCAGGCCCTTACTTCATAGTTATTCCCCTGTACGTCGCTCTTCTTTTCTTGTGCTGAAACAAAATCTTGCAATTAGCTCTTATCTTCTCATTCTGCAGACAATAGCTCTGGCTGAAATGAGTTCATGGTTCATGGTCACGGTGCTTTTAATCACAACCCCGGACATTAGCCATTAGAGGAACCAACAGCTGTGCTTACACCCACCCAGCTCACAATAGAGCCCGCATGGTCATTATGGGAGGTTCATTTGGCGAGGCTGAGGTTACTAATAAGGCTGTCTTATTAACATGGGGAATCAAAAGAGGGCATTAGCGGGGGATATGTGGGGATAGTTTTCCCGTCATTTTGACAAGCAGGGTTGTCGAGCCTTCAGCCTTCACCCAAGAGGACGCAGTAACACTGAGCCCTCTAGGAAGCTGAGAGCAAGTGCATGTCATATGACAGGCATGCTTCTGTGTACTCTGCTTGTTTCTCAATATTTAACCATGAAAAACAGAATTCAGGTAGGAGTAAAGGCCTTGTTTAAAAAATTAGTTAAAGTTAGAGCAATAGTCCAACATTTTGATAAATTTGCTTGTCTGCGTTTTTGCCAAGAGTTAGGAGACCACGTCAATATCACTCCTTTATGTGTATGGTAAATATGAATCTAAATCCAGGAGTTGGTTAGCCTAGCTTAGCATTAAGAACAGAAACAGAGGTAAACAACGAGCCTGGCTTTGTCCAAAGGTAACTGGTAAATTAACTGATATTATATAGCGCTTCTACTTTACTGGTGCTGTATACAACCTTTACTTCCTCCAGAGGCAACACTCAACCACCAGCATCTCAGACCAGAACAAATGCACACTTTGTTTACTCAACAAAGTTTGGGAAAAATGTCATCTGAACACACACTGCTCACAAAAATCAGATCATAGTTTGAAACTGGGCAGTGCTGACCAAGTGTGAATCAAGATTATGTTACTATTTTTGTTTATTGTTGTGACCAGGTGACCACCATTTTGGCTCTGATTTGTAACGGAGACTCCAGAAACCGTCAAACTCAGCAGTGTTGATGAAAGATGGCTCAAACTCATGTTACTGCTGAAACATATTTTAGTGTATAGTTTATATGTAATAGGAGAAAGTTACTCACAAGGATGTCGTGTTGACACAGGGCAGACAGGGAGGCACAAACAGGCACATAATAGATGCAGATGACTTCATTCTCTGTTCAGAATGCCATCACTCAGCTATATCCTTACATAGCAAATAGTATATAGGGACCTTTAACAGACACAGAGAAGTTAGAAGTTGCCTCCCACTCACCCCTTCACATACACTCAAACCTCCTAACAGGGCAAGTTGAGGTTCAGTGTCCTGTGATTAGTAAAGACCCAGCTGCTCAGGAGGGGCCGTGCACCAGCTCCTCTAAAGTTCATTATGGATTGTTTAATCCATAAGTAAGTCCTGTTGCCCAAACCTAACCACGCTTTGACAGAAAACCAGGGGAAAAGTCAACAAAATGCTTCACATGGGAGTCAAACACAGTTTTCATGGGTGGAAGTCCTGTACTTAAACCATTCACCCACCACAGCCTGATCCTAAAATAGGCTTTGTTGCTCTTTATATTATGTCAGCTGACTTCCTACAACCTTTCTACCAGAAAGCCCGTTCTGGCAGACAGCTCGCTGGACCCTCTGCCAGAAAGATTTCTGACAAAATGGCAGAAACAACTGAAGCCTAACTTCTTCCGTGTGCTTATTTGCAGGACCATTTCTCAGCCAAGATCAGTGACTTCTTGGAGCCTGAGCTGGTTGCTCTGCAACCTCATGGCAAAATCATTTCATCTTTTGTTCAAATTAATCAAATCAGATATAATATGTTCAATAGTGAGCTTTACAGGTCCTGGTAGCTGTGTTTTCTTACCAGTCTTTACTCAATTTTTCCAATCTCTATGTAAAGCTTATAAGCTCCTGGCTGTAGCTTCATAATGAATGGACTGAAAGAAAAGTGGTATCAATCTTCTTATCTAACATTTGTAAGGGTGTTTCTAAAGATGTCAAACTATTCCTATAAGACTGTACAGAGGTATAGTTGATGGGCGACTATCTGAGGTTTAGTCTAGAGGTTCAGTAAAAACATGCATAGTAGAAATGAAGACTATGGTGACCAAGTAAAGAAAGTCAAATATTGGAGATAGACTTTTTTTTTTCAACAAAATACTGTTTGAAAAATACATAATCATCCCCTCTTGCCTTAACTCTACTCAAACTGTCTTTTCCGTAACACTCCTTTGGGTGAGCCTTGAGATGGATGGATGGATGAACAGGTGGATAATTCTTCTTATCTTTGGATCCAACCTTTATTGAACTTTGACAGCCTGGCTGTTCTGCTCTCTGACTCACAGTTTGGATGTTGCATTGAGGGATCAAGCTTCCAGCTTGTGATGAATCAAAATCGAACAGGTGGTAGAACTGTACGAGACCACAAAACAAACATATACAAAGGATTATGTGACCACAAACATGGATTACCCATCAGGGCCTTTATTTACCTGACCTTTAGCCCTGATTATCATCTGTTGACATGTGGTCTGGTGCACTGGCAGCGACTGGGATTAGAGTTGCAATAACTGCTCGTGTTAATACACTGAAAATCCTTCATCTCTCTCTCACACACACACACTCATACTCACTTTCATCAGCAAAAAAGCATCACAGGATTATTGATTCAGTGCAAATAAACAGTGAAACAATGGACGCTGGAAAAATAAGTCAGTGGTTGTCAGTCATTGATTTACTTGTCAGTGTGGGTCTCTGATCACCAGCTGTAGTACGTGTGTGTATGTTTACTCGCTGAGAGATGAAATGGGAGGCGCTGGACACAACAGCAGCAGCAAACCTACAGTAAATCACTTCAGAATAAATGTGAGAGGAAATTGATCACAGCAGTATGAGGCAGCAGTAAGTAAATAATACTTTCTTATTGAATTAACTAATGCTTTCCTCCTCGGGTTTGCCATGCCTTCAAGGTCTGAGCATGCTCGCTGGAACAACATTATGCATAATTAAGCATACAAATCCACATTACTCATGGAAAATTCATAAAAAAGTGTCTTGTCTCCTCCACTGACATGAACAATTCAGAACACCATTTCGCAAGCAGACACACACCTTAAGAGAAATAAATTCACTTCAAACTCATTTTTGAGTCAAATATAAAGTCCCATTGTCCCTCTGTGACTGTTTTTTTTTTCAACATAAAATCCTGACAAAATATGCATCACAAAACCCTAGATGCACTGCATTCTGTTTCTGCCACCTAATGTGACACGATGCTGAATCACATTAAGCTGCACCAGCTGGTAATGACAAAAATACGAGTATTATTTGTGGTGATTAAAATTCAAGTGTTTCCTCAGAAATTGGGAGTCTCAAACCATGAGTAATACTAATTCAACAGGTAAAACTGCTGTTAAGAGAAAAATGTAAATGAGCCACTACTTGAAAGGGCTTGCTCCTCCTACACTGTAAAAAATAAACTATTTGTTTTAACTTAAAAAAGTTAGTGTGCAAGCTGCCTTAAAATTTTAAGTTGACTTGATCTGAAAAGACAAGTTGAGGTAATTTTGTAATGATTCAAATGAACTTGGCACTGAGTGTCAAACTATGCATGCTGGGAAGTCAGCTATAATATGCTGACCCCAGGTCTATAGAAAGTTAGTTTAATGAGTTGATTGAACTCAGTTGAGTACATTGAATCAACTCATTATTTCAAGTCAAAAGACTTGGCTAGGGGAACTAATTTTTAGCAATTCTGAAGCGTTCTGAAAATATTTTTAATTTCTTTTAATTCTAAGTTTAATTAACTTGAGTAAATAAAACATGTATATTTAAGTTATGTTAGTGAAAAAAGATTAGTTGGTGTGAACCATTTTGCTTATGTATACATGAGATAAAACTGTATTTTGGCGTAGCTACCTATACCTATATGATGTCATAGAAAGTGATATTTTAATCTGAATAAACATATGGTTTGATTCTCAACTCATTCAGATCATAGAAATGTATTGATTCTGAACAGCATCTAATGGCACAGTAGCAGATGTGTGAGATGGAAACAGGTGAATACACACACATTCATATTCACAAGGTACAATAATCAGAAGGTTTTCCAAACAAAGACCTCAGGATCCATAAAGAACAGCCAGTACAGGGGACATGAATATATTCAGGCTGATGAGACAGAAGCTGAAGAAGGTCATCAAATCTGCCAAGCAGGAATATAAAGCCAGGCTTGTGATTCAAGAACGAACACCCCTGTAGCTGTCTGAAAGGCCCTGTTACATCTGGCATTAACATGTGTCTTGCTTTGTCTCAAGTGTGTCTCCATCTCACTTCTCCGCTCCATATGCAAATAAACATGTTTATCATTTCCATTTGTAAAGACTAGTGTCCAACATGCTAAGAAAAAAAAAACAAAACAATTGCTGATTGTAAAAGAAGGCCCAGTTAATTAAGAATTTGTCACTGACAGCGTTTCACAAAGTTTATAAAGTTTCTCCTAACTCAACAACTCACAAAATTGTGATTTCTGGCCCATAGTTTGTGCATAAAATTTGACATGGTTTAAAATTTCATAAAAGTCATGAGTTATTGTAAACATTGAAGTCTGCTGAAGCAGTGTGCTGAAATACCTAGCTGCTAAATGTTGACAGGTAAGACCCAGCATAGGCCGTCAATACTATGTATTTAATGCTGAATTTAAAAGAATGCACAAATGATTAAAAATATGTCATAGGTGTATCACAGGGTTTGTTAGGTTTCTCCTCACTCAACAACTCTAAAAATTGCATGATTTTTTTTAGGACGCCTGGGAATATATTAGTTACTAGTTCAGTGATGAAATCAGTTAAAACACACTGTGTGTTCACAAACATCTGCTGCTTATCTTGGCAGGTAAGCCAAACACGTGATTTGCATTACAGTGAACCAAATGAAAACAGCTGGAATCAGACAGCTGTTTCATGGGTACTTACAGGACGTCAGTGGAAAAGGCGGTCCTTCAATATGTCCCAAGACACATTCATGTACACACTGCCTAAAGAATGTTTTGTCATTTTTAAAAGTGTCTGTGTGTTCAGCTCTCTATACTTTTGTAGCTTCTAACTGAATCTCTGTAGTTTGAAGTTTAGTTTCCCTCCTGTATCGCTGTTTGTACTCTCAGGTATCTGCTTTATTTTACTGGTTTCATGTTCACTTTCTAGTTGTTTGTTTGTTTTTAATTGATTTACTTATTTATTTTTTGGCTTTATTTTTGAGAGTGACAGCTGAAGGTATGACAGGAAATTGGGCAGAAAGCGGGGATGACACACAGCAAATGGGCCACAGGCAGGAATCGAACCAGCAGTCGCTACAGAGCACCAACAGCCCCAGCACATGGGGCGCACGCCCCACCAACCAAGCCACAGTGGCGCCCATGGTTCATGTTCACTTTCAGCTGAATAGGAGTCATGTTAAATTACCGCTGATTAGAGTTTTGTTGTGAAGAATTTATAGGAAACAAAACTTTTTATTCACCGGTTTAAAACCAAACAGGTGCCTAAGAGTGTTCTGTATGATACCAGTGCCAGAAAGCTGGCCAGCAGTATGGTGGCAGGCCCATCACACCTGGCTCACTGCCTCTTCAGCATCAGCACCACCAAGCACCTGAGAAGTCGTAACTAGCCTCAAAAGACCATCCTTGATCCTTCCTCATTACCTGACTACACATTGTGGTGAGCAGTCAAAGCCAACACCTCTGATCCCTCAGCCCCCTCACATATACATGCACACAAGCACATGCACTTTCACAGATGTACACTCACTGTATGGGACAGTACAACCCTCTACAAAATGACCCTACCATCTTGCAAGGACTTGAAAATATGTGCATTTGTAGTATAGCGCAGCATGTTTATTATTTTTAACTTGCATTAAAGCGATACCAAAAATTATATGTAGCATAACACAGTGCACTTTACACATTATTATTCTTAACTTGTATATTCTTGTAGTTTAAAAACTGTAGTTTAAAACAGTCCTCCTGGTGGACTGCTGGGCTGGTGCACATCATGTGCACACAGGTCTGAGCCATAATAAGCTGTTTTTTCTTCTTCCTTTTTAAAAAGTAAAAACAGGGTTCTCTGAGCACCTTCCAGCAAGATGCAGCTGAATCAGGTGCTTCTCAGCTTGAAGACATCTAATTTTGAGTCAACAAAAGGGGGCAGAAGCATACTGATTAAGCCTTTAATTGTGCAAACAGACTAACAGTTCAATGCTTAAAGATGCTTTATTTTTTGAGTTTTTAGAGTTATTTGCATTTAATAACCATAAGCATAATAAATGCAGGGAAACAGGAGTCTACTGGAACAAAAATAATCCCTAACTAGAGCTCTCATCTCTTTTTTTTTTTTTTCTTCTTCTTCTTTGTCTTCTTTCTCTACTGTTTAATCTGTCATTAAGCAATTTGATTCCCAGGTGTTATCTGGTTTATGCATTACTGGCTGCAGTGTTGGATTATGTTTATTAATGAAGTTATCACCAGAGAAATCTGCACTACACACCCTGAGCTGTGCAGTAACACATTGATTTTGTGTCCAAACCAAAATGTGCGTGCCTGAAGTGAGCCCTGTTATAAACCCATGGACACTTTCTTATGAAGCCAACCACTGCCACCTAGTGGACAAACTGTACGAATGTCTGGATATACAGTAGGTTTGTGTGTCATTGAAACAAAGAAACTTACTGGACTATTGTTATTGTAACTATTGTTCTTTATTTCACTGTGACCGGTAAATGTATGAAACATGTTTCTCTTGCAGGAATTCATTCATGTGCAAGTATCGATTTGAAAATGTCACCTTATTTCAAACTTTTTGGTCAGAAAGTCTTTGCTTTATCACTCCTTGTCTTCTTCACTCTGCCCACACGAAGGTCAAATTTCAGAGTTCTTCTTGGTTCGTACCACTGCTCCTATCAGAGGGTAATTGGCAGCAAACCACAGGCCTAAAGAGTCCCACAGGTCTGTTTTGTTTACTGAGAAAATTTGGCATCCTTGAGACGCCTCTCTGCTTTATCGCTCTGTCTTTCTGAACCGACTGCAGTATGCTAATCCTTGAAGACTTCCGCTCCCACCTGCCAACCCTCATTATTTTCATGCTATTTTTGAGATAAACAATGTAGAGTAGCTCTGTGCCAGTGAGACTTCTCCTATCATACAGTAATGAAGATGGAGACGGCAAACTGACTCACAGGTAAAGAAACAGAGAAAGACTCCATCAAATATTTGCTTATGCCCAAGGTCAGTTACCGCAGTGAAGCTTAGACACTGATCACATCACTCTTTAAAATTATAATCAAATTTTTAAAGTTTAAAATGTTGTTGATTACCAGTCAAATGCTTGTGTTCACTCAAGAGGAATAACAGACATATTATCTGCAGAAAACATATGGCAGTTTTATGACAAACAACATCTACTTCATATCAAATCTTACTCCATATGTTCACTCTAAACTTCATCAGAGTATTTGAAGGATAAGTTCACTTTTTTCAAGTGTGTTTTAAAACAATACACACGCTCATATGTACATTAAAAGCGTTATTGGTAGCTGCAATCATTCCTCCTCTCTGTACTGACTGTGAAATGATCCCTTCCTAATATGACACCACTGTAAAGCTGCCTTCAAAGCAACTTTAGCCCCATGTGGAAAAAAGAAAACAGACCTCTCATTTATTTGAATGGAAACAGCCTGATGGCACAGCAGGGGTCCTAATGCAGGGGGGTCTTGCAAAACAACGCAGGGGCGCCTGATGAAAAAGCTCAAAATTTGCTGCAATGCAAAGTCATTCAACATGGCCAGGGGTGGGCAATTATTTTTCATCTGAGAAACTGATCAGGCTGCTGCAGGCCAGACAACAACTGTGAAACAAGCTCTGAATAATGGCCAAATTTTGCCCAGGTCTGAACAAGGAGCTGCACTGCCCAATCAAACACATGCAAGCGTACATCCCTGATAAATTACTTTAAAACGTGAATGCTGTCTACTGTTTACCTTGTTGTAATGAAGGATACTTCATATTTATTTATTTATTTATATAGTAATAAATTTCTAAAGTTGTCAGAGATCAATACTGGCATCTGATAAAACCTCACAATCATGCATTATTACTTTAATTGGACTCCCTGGACTTTATTTCTTGTCTTACTGTAACCTGAAGCAACACCAGCCCACCAACGCTCCTCATCAAGTTTACTCGAGTCCAAAGTTCAGCTGAAGCTAACATGAGGCTTCAGCTCACTGATTTATACAAATCAAATGGGGATCTTCCAAATTTTCATTTTTTTAGTACAAAAATCCCTCAAAAGTGGCAAAAAGGAGAACATTCACACAATGAAGACAGAAACTTACACCAATTTAATACCAGTTTAGTATTGTATTAGTGCATTGTGAAATTTTGCATTTTCATACAGACTAATTATTTCACCCCCATGCTTGAAATTCATCTCTTCGTGGCTAATATAAACAGGAGAAATGGTTACAGCCACCAATAGCTCTTTTAATGTATGCTTGGGCACAAGTGATGTTTTAACACTAACTTATCAGAACCTATCCTCTAGAAGACCAGTGTGTGGGCTTTAGTGACATCTAACAACATCTATCTAGAGCCAGTGTTTAGTTTGTGCATTCTGGGCTACGGTAAAACATAGCTGTGCCACATGGTGGACTCTGTGGAAAAACCCACGGTCTATGTTGATGTAAATGGCTCGTTCTAAGAAAAGAAAACACAGTGATTCTTATTTTCAGATGATTACTAATGAAAATATGAATATTATATCCCATTTCTGCCAATAGATTCTTGTAATGTTACACACGTAACCTTTAAATCAGATAACGACTTCTTTTTTTATTCCAGCAAAATGAAAGAGAGTAGTGTTAATCTGATCTGGTGATTCAAATCACATATAATTCCTCTTGATTAATTTGTGCTCAGAGTTTGTATTAAAAATCTTGAAATCAGGCCATTAAATTTGACTCTAACTGGAGCAGACATTACTGATGTGTAGGTGGAAAGAAAACTGGCACTGTCATCGAGCTCAGACAATACCAGTGCAGTGAGTTCAGTGCAGGCTAAACTTGACTGAATGATGTAAAACATACATCAGGGATACGATCAGCTCAACTTGAAAAATTAATTACTCTGGTGAATCCTTGCCAGTATCAGGACACAGTCTGAGCATTTTCAACTATTCACACTCACTGAGGTTTTATGTTAAAGAAATAAGCCCATACAATCACATATAATTATGTTATCTCTAAATATAGACAGAAAATACACTAACTACAGAACAGTTGAAAATTCTACTCAAATACAATAATGCAGTCACTGGTATTGTCTGATCCAAACAAATGGCTTCAAAACTAATTTTTAAGACAATAAAGCCTAAATCACAGATCACCCTTTCCTTCTCTCTACACTTCTTGCCCTCCCCCTCTAAACTCTTGGATGCTCTTGGCCTTATCTCAAACAACTCTATCCTCATGCATACAATTAACCCCTTCCCCCTCTCTCTGTACTCCAACCCCACCCTCTTGACCATTACCCTCATTAGCATAAGCACAATAGCTAAACAGAAAGAAGGCAGTAGGCAAAAACCACAAAGGCAGTCTCCAAGCTCATTTCTATTCTTTAGCCAGTGGCTTGGTTTGACCTGTGTGTTTGCACATTTGTATGTGGTTATACTTAGCTATTTTGTTGTTTTTTGCCTTTTGCTTTATCATTTGTACAACAAACTGGTCTCCAACGTCAATTAGCTCAGCAAAGACTGACTTGCAGACCTCTGCCACTAATGTGTGATGTGTTCATCATGTGTTCGTCCAATTCATCTCACCAGAGAATCAAATCGAGATGCAGCTGATGGGGCATAAGATTAGAAGCACTTAGAGAGGTTATTGGTATCACTTCAGCCAGAACAATGGGCTCACTGACTTGGAAGGAAGACCAATTGATTCAGGAAAATTACAAGGAGGTTTAACAGTTGCCTGAGTTATTGCAATGTCTGTTTTTAGATATTGTGGAGCATAAAATAACTGGTGGATTTAACAATTTGTCAAGCAACGAGCTGACACGACGAAACACCATTTCCTAAGGTCATGTGTAATACCTAACACCAAAAATGCAGTGTTAAATAGCCTGTGATATGGGAACTTTTCAAGCAAGAATGAAGCAAAGGGTTGATGCTGGTCGATAGTTTATTGAATACAGCCAAACAGCACAGATTTCCTCACCTGCTGAATGACTGTAATGCAGGCTGCCAGTATCACCAGTACCAATTTCAGGCATGTAATGGATAAGAAAATAAATACACTAAGTACAAACATTGACTGAAATCTATTTTCCAGAGTTGTAATAGTGGCAGTTCTGCAAAATCTGTTTGTCTGCATGGAGGTGAAGAATTGGAACATCATTTACTGGAAAAAAAAAAAAAAAAAACATAGCTTATAAAGACAAGTATTCCTTAACATAACAAGGAAATAGGTAGCTTTGAAATGAAGGATTGTACAAAAAATAAAATATCTTCATTTATATTCAGTTTTTAAGAAAAGAAACCTTGCAAATATTTTTCAAAAAATAGATTTTCTGGAAACTTAACCAAAGGGTGCATGCTGGTTAAGACAATACATTCAACAGTGTGATGAGGACTATTTTAGTGCAAATAAAGTGTGACCAAACTCACGGTTTATATAAATGTTCACAGCAAAAGATGCATCCTAAAAGTTGGCCATTAAAATGGCAAAAACTACATAAAATTGGGTGCACAAAGTGAATCCCTGAGGTGTGTACATTCAATAATCAAAAGGACTGGAACCCTGTTTACAGAGGATGGCTGAACAAGAGTAGAGAGAGTAAACCCAACTCTGAAAACAAATACTGGCTGCTCTTTTCATTCAAAGAATCAAAAAAATACAAAAACAAAAACAAACCACCTGTAATCTCCCAGGTCAATATTACATGCATCAACAAAAATTCATACATTTAGGCAGTAACAATCTTACTACAATGAAAAGTGAAAAAATTAAAAAGGACCCATGTACAATGCTTAGCAAGGATTAGAGGGGAATAGAAGTGAAACAGCTTCAAACAAAACGCCACCAACAACAGCTTTGAACTGGCTGTCGCCTGGAGGGCAACATGCAGATGTCCAGGAGGGAGGAATGAGCTGTGGTGGTGGGGCAGAGCAAGGACACAAAAGCATTTAGATGCTAAGCCAGCGTACTTAACAGTCGTTCAGAACATGAAGTCAATAAGGTGTAGGTAGTATTTTTACAAAAAAATGCAAAGGCAGGAGAGATGAATGAGAAGAAGTTCGTCAGAGCTTTATTTTGCCACCTGAAAGCCCTTTTTTTCGAATTTACCCATGAACCAGTGACACCCCGTGATACAAAGCTCGCTTCCACATGTAGTATGTCGAGCGCGGGGTGAAGGGGAAGTAAGACCTGAACTCTTTAAATGTGGGGAAGGATTTTTCCTCAAAGCGTTGCTGCAGGAACAGCTTGGCCTTGGCCTTGAAGTTGGCCAGAGCCACAACATCCATCGAAAACATCTGCTCACCTATGGGAGCCTTGCCGTGAAGGGTGTGCTTTGAATGTGGGGCATCAAATGGGGGCATGGTCGAACTTTCGAGATATTTAGTCTCAACAAATGGGAGCACATGCTGACTATCCATCATTCTCTCCATAACTGTGTTTTCTGTTGTGGTGTTCTCAAGACTCTCAGGGAGGTGGTGGATCTCTGCACTTTGTGAGATCATCTTCTTCTTGCGATTCTGACCGCTACGCCACAGCCAGTAGAAACAAGGGGACATGGATGGGAACTTGAGCTTGAACTTTGTCAGGGACCATTTGGACTTCTGGACATGCAGCTTTGCAGCATCTCGGAGCTGTTTTTTACTCATGTAAGCCAGCCTGAAGCTTCTGTGTTTTCGCCTGCAGATCCTTGTTCTTGGAAAGACAGGCTGGTTGGCATTAGGCAGGACTGGCGACAGACTTTTTGGACTTTGGCTTTTGTCAGGATCTGAGCTGTCCTCACTGCTGCCAACACTGCCTTTGTAACCTCTGTTGAACAGCATGGCTTCTCTCCTCCAGTTGTAGTATGTTGATCTGGAGATCCCTGGGAAATTTCTTTTGAAGACCCTGAAAGGGAGGGCAGCATTCATGGCAATGCAATTTTGCAGACAGCGCTTAGCTTCCTGCATATGGGTTACACTCTGGGATCTCTCCAGATCAAGCTTGCCAAGGCTGAGGCCAAACATGCTTGCCACGCTGTCGTGGTGGTCCGGCTCATCCTGCTTTGCATCAGGTGAGGACCAGGCCTCCTGTTCGGTGCTCTCTCCAGGACTAATCTCTCCAGTTGATGAAGAGGTGGAGAAGTTTCCTCCGGTTTTCAGGAGCTCATGCTTCCAGTTGTAGTAGGACGACCTTGAAATTTCTGGGAAGAATTCTTTGAACTGGTGCAGAGGGATAAGCTTACCCTCCAGGTAGCAGGCCTGCAGGAAATACTTTGCCTCTATCTGGCTGCAGACTTTTTGCAGTGCTCCTGTGTCTGCCTTTTCCAGCGGTAGAAAGTCCTCTTGGTGATGTTGTACTTGTCCTTCAGATTTGGATAAGAAAGCTGCAAGTCCGGGTTCAGCAGCTCTTCACTCTTGATCGATGATTCCCTCTCCTCACTGTCAGGGCTTCCAAATGTGAGGTCGCTTGTCTGGGCAAGTGCCACAAAATGATTCGGCCTGAACAGCGACTCAGACTGCAGCTCGCCAGACCACATGACATGGAGGGTCAGTGGCTCTGAGTCATTGGTCCAGGTCCTTGGACGGATGACGCGGTTGAAATAGGGTCGGATCTTGAGGTTGAACATGGGGTAAATGGAGTAGATGTTGAAATGCAGGACTGATGAAAGGGCGTACACGTGCCACATGTTGGCGTATGAGCCAGGGAAGCAGGAAGCTTTGACATCAGCATCAAAGATGGCCTCCAAAACTGTTACGGGCAGGTTGAGCATGTCCTCAGACTCGTCAGCGCAGAGACTGAAGCGAACTGCCTGAAGCATCATTTTTGAATCAATCATCCCAGACAGGTAGTATCTCTTCCACAGCACCATTTCCACCACTGTCCGCACCTGTGGAGGAAAATAATGTAGTTAACATTATAAGATGCAGTAATCAATTGTTGATCAATTGTTGAGTCTCATTCCCAGGTTGACAAATTACTGGCACTTCAGACTGGTGGCTGTAAGATGGTTGATCGTTGAGTCTCTGCTGCATAGTGCAGAGTTCCTACACCTTTTTCAAAGTAAAAACAAACATTTTCAAGAATTCTCAAGCTTCATGTTTCAAAATGTTGCCTGTAAGTACATTTGGCATCCATACAACCTGGCTAAGCCAGTGGAAGTATTCCAATTTCAGTTTCAAGCACTTTATCCAAAATCCAAGCACTTTTCTTACCTTGAAACACTGCACTAAAATTAAAGTGTTAATGGATTTCCAGCAATCATACAAACCCTGATAGGTCAGGTGCTATTCAAGGTCCAGTAGTTTGAAATAAAACAAACAATGACTGTCCAGCTCACTAACAGGCCAAATGCAGATTCAAGGTATTGATTGGCAGTAAGGAAAAATCCAAGGCATTCTGATTGTGATAGAAAAATCCTTTATTCTGTGAATCAAAACCCAGTGGTTAAATCATGAGTGGATAATGTTTTTTTATTTGTATATTTACAATATGATCAGATTTTTCCTGCCAGTCAACACCTTGAACTTCTATTCCATATGTTATCATGGAATTTTTGTCCAGTGACACTAAAATTAAACTCTCTACCACAGCTTTAAGTGCACAATAAACTACTGTTTTGATGTTTTAAGTGCAATTGTATACATTTAGACAATTACTGCTCACCTGTAGCTCCAAACTAAGTTCAGTGTGGCCCACTAACAGCATGCTAACTGCATCAAACAGTCGATTGCCTTCTCCACCCTTGCAGTTCAGAGGCAGGAGGCCCACGGGTGCATCAGCTGGGTACAGGCCATGAGCCTCGTCGTCCACACCTGCCCACTCAGGGAAATCCTGGCAGGGGGTCACAGGGAGCTGGAAGGGAGCGAGGACCTGGTCCACCTCCAGGGCGACTCTGGTCAGAGCATCCAACCCGGAGCTCTCTGTGGCCTCCTGGAGCTCCCGCAGGACAGACAGCACGACCTCCTTCCTCTGAATCATAGCTGGTCTGATGAGAGCTGGAGGGAAGAGGAAGAGATGTTGAATGTTAAAGATCGACATGTTTCTGGGAAGTTTGTAGATATTAAACTCTTTACATGCTTTAAGGAAGTATTCATGCCTTTGTGACCAGACTAGATTATGCAGACAACTGCGGTCTATCCGCTGGCAAACAACAGCTGCAGCTTAATTAAATTCCATCAGTGCCGTTTTGGCTCAGAACAAAATAAACACATCTCATTAATTTATTGCACCGGATTAATTCCGGTACAATGAAGAATTAAACTGATCTATCTGTGCTTAAATTCAAGTCTAACTTTTATTTTGTTGTGTGTATTTATTCTTCTGAGGATCAGTGAAGGTTTATCTTATCTAAAGGTTAGAACTACAAATTAAAAGTCAGTAAAAGTTGATGATAGCTTGTGTTATAGTGACATTTTTACTTATTGTTTCAACTAAATAAAACTCATTCAGATTAATTTCAAAGCAGGGGGACTTAGTATTAGGCAAAGGTCAGCAATTGCCATAAACTAAGCTACCATGGGCCTCATAAAATGTCTATAAATTTATACTTTAGAATCTTTTTTTTCTTTCTTAAGTTTTTGCTAATTAAATATGTCTTTGTAAAAATCCATACACTAGTATCAGAATACTTAATTCAAGAGTGTCTGCGGGCCTCCCCACTAACTTGGACTACTCAGTGATCCTACTGCGCATCAGCGAAAATGATTCAGGAAGACAGCAGCTAACTAGTGTAAACAAACAGACTGTGTATAGACTATTGTAAAAGGAATCAGTTATCCAAGCAGTGCTGAGAAAAGGCAGAAGCAGGGAGATACTAAAAAACAATACCCACCCCAGTCACAGACAGTTCACCCTGCTGCAAGAGATACAGTAGTACCACCAGCCTGCAGAGCAGCTTCTTTTCTGAGGCTCCTCAAATCATCCTCCACACTCTATTAGAAACAGAGTTTATTTTTATGACTTGTTGTTTATTCAAGGATTTATATACAAGCATAACAAGGGATGTAGAGGCCTCCCTGCTTGCATTTGCCTGGTGAGGCCCCAAAATGACTAAATCCGCCCCTGCTTCAAAGTCATTACCTACAACAGCGTGGCGTCTACTTTCAGCTGCGGCCTAATTATGTTTTTGGGTGATTTGTTTGCCCGTTTTCTGTAATTTCAAACACTTGAATGAACTTTAAATCAATTCAAGTTTATATCAATTTGTCCTTTCTTTTAAACGCAACATAAAACGCGCGTCTAGGTAAAAAAACAAAAAAAAAAAAACAAAAACAACAACAAATGACCTCGTCAATCGCAACGCAACAGTGGAAACAATTATGTTCCTACCTGAGTGTCCAGAGACTAAAAGAAGAGCCTCAGAAGAAGTGGCTTGTTTGTGGCGGAAGGTTTCACAGCTGATGATGTTGATCTGTGTCTCTTCTCTGGGAGTTTTAGTCCATTGTGTGCGCGCCGTGCAGCTCCGGAGTGTCCTGTCCTCCGGTGAGCAGCACAGGAGATTTTTTGGGAGTGATAAGCAGCACCTCCCTTCAGGAAATTGTTAATCGTCGATTCGCCTTTTTTGTGTCTGCGTCAAGAAACACCTCCTTCCCTCCTCCCTCCCCCTCCTCCTCCTCCTGTAGTAGACTACAACCAGGGTCAATTTCAATGTGAAGTGTTAAACAAAAGCCAACGTGTCATGGCCCATCAGAGCACACAGAGAGAGGCTTGTAGGTTAACAGGTATCGGTGTTTTTAGGTTTTGGGAACATGTTTTCTTTTTCTTTGCTTTTCCTTTGTCAAGGCCAACTTCAGATGACAACAGTTCACTTTCAAGGTTACTTGTCAAGTTCTCTAAGCATCAAATAACAGCCAGGGCTACTTTTGCATCATAAATAAACTTCCTTACTCTCATGTGGTCACACAGAAATATAATTGCCTGAATTTTGTTTTACTGCTTGTTAAACTTGGTTAAATTAAATTCAAGTTAACTCAAAGGGGCTTTATTGTCATGGGAAAACAGATGTTTACAAAAGCAAATGTGAAATAAAAACCACACGAAAGTACATCTGATGGCAGAAATTTGTCTTTGTTTGTTTGTTTGTTGTTTGTACAAATGAGTGGGGGAAAAAAACTTAAAATAGAACAAGCTAACAAAAAACCCATAATATTTGCAGCAAAGAACTTGCTCCTTCTTCCACAGTTACCATGAACTTATTTGTTTTTTGTTTGTTTGTTCATACCAATTAGTAAGCCTAAATGTTCAATGATGTCAGTTGGCTGTTGCTTGGGAAGTTACATGCATTAGCCTACACACACATAAAGAGTTTAAATATGCTACTTCATCTGTCCCCGTAGGAGCTGTTTATGGTTTATGTTTATTAATTATTCCAACATCTGAGTGATTGCATGATGGAAGATGGTCCAGCTGACTGTAAAAAAAATCATACAGGAATTAATTGGAATTTAAGTTCTTTTAACTTAGACTTTCTAGTATTTTCTGTAACACACTTCCACATTCATGGCTGCTTTTTTTTGCATGATAGTAAATAAAACACCATGTTGAAGGTTTGTATTGAATTCAGTTCATACATCCTTACACTTAAATGTTAGTAAATGTAAGCTCTTTGTCTGAAATGAAGAAATGACTCTACAAAAGGAGAAAAAATATTTGTAATATTCATCAGGGTGACTGAAGAGTTGTTGTTTCAACTTAATATCTTAAGTTTATTGAATATGTTTTCTCAAGGAGAACTGAATTGTATCAAGTCTATTTGACTTGCAAAAGTTTTACAAAATTACCTCAACTTGTCTTTTCAAAATCAGTTGACTGAAAATTTTAAGGCAGCCTGGACAATAACTTTTTTTGAGTTAAATAAATAGTTTATTTTTACAGTGTATGGTTAAGGTTGCCATTAAATATAGTGAAATATCTCATTTATCTGTCATACTGGCCTATTATCGACCATTGTACCAAGTTAATCTGATTAATTGAACTATAATTTTTAAAAAGTTGAGAAAACTCATGATTTCAATGGTCTCCACTAGATTTTTAAGATTTGAATCAAGCTGTTAAGTTTAAAGTTTAAAGTCTAAAGAAAGTTTTGCTGACCTGTAATGTCTTATTGAGATAATTTACTTTTTTTGTGGATAAACTTGAATCTTTGAATTTTAGAATCTTTGAAGTCGCCTTAAAATTTTGAGTTTTTTCAATTTTTTCATGAACTAATTTGAAAATGGAGAATTCAAAGAAAGATTATGTTTATTCATTTGATTTGATAAATATGATTAATATTTGCTCATTGGCCTTCTACCACTGTTGAAAATTAAAATGTTGATGTATTCCTTGTGTAAAGGCTAGTTTGTGGATTAGAGTGGATATTATGTGCAGACAGGGTGTGGACATGAGCTTTATGAGAGGAGAGGAGGATCTCCTGAGCTCTATGTCTGCTCGTTTCTCCACTGTACCACTTTTAACACCTCCTCTCCTCCTGCCTTTTGCAGGATTTCAGTAATCAAGGCCTTTTGTTCCACACACGCACAACAATCCCAGGCACTGTCCCCCATCCCCCACTGCCCCCTATACTGTGGACCCCAACCCTATAGCTTTTTACACACACACACACGCACACCAGGGGACTGCAGCATTTGGCCCCCACTGATCTGTCCACTCCAAGCACTTGGCAGACAAGCTGGTGCCTGAGTTCACTGGGGTTCAAGGCTTTGACCTGAAGCTTATCAGCTACTTGGACAATGTGTGAGTGTGTGTTTGGGGGTGGGGGTCACAAAAGAATGGGCACAATTTCACCACTTTGGGTTGTATTTCTGACACTAATGTAGACACCCACTTGTCCTTGACTTCAGTATGGTGAAATTTTGGGAAATACAAAAATAAGATTACTAAATTTATTGTACAACCTGAAATTATGATGACATGTTTTGTAAGGAAAGGTCAAAAGAAGTGTTTAAAAATTGCATTAACAAAGTGGAGTGTAAGAGAGGTCACACATCAGTACACCTTTTCAGTACAAAAGCCACTTTTTAAATAGTCAGTTGTTCCATTAAAGAAGCCCAGGAGACATCCTGTGGCAAAGCCTTTTGTACAATGTATTATTAATTAGAGACGATTCAATAAAGCTTCTTAACATTGACCTTGTGGGGGAGGCTCATTGCTGAAATACACAGTAGTGTCACTGTTGTACGAATATGCTGAATGTGCCACATTGTCCCCAGATCTTCTGATTTGAGCACAAGTTCAGGGACATTTTATGTACTTTGATATCCTTCTCATTGCTCTTTGTCTCATACATTGTTTCTTTGTCTTCTTCTATTCACTGTACTGCCTTAAACAAACTGCAGGAAAGATCTTGTGCCTGCTTTCATTCTGTTTTTGAAAGAAGACATCAAGAAAATGAACATATTCAGTTGTGATACATAACAAGGGCTTCAAACTATTCCAGTACAGCTTTTCAACTTCATTCATCTCCCTTCTGCTTGTCAATTTTTGTGTCTTCACCATCTCTTCAACCCCCTCAGACTCTTGGCTGTAGCCAATCACACACCTTAGGTGTGTAGATTAGCTGTGCTGCGCTGCACTGTGAACACAGTAGTGGGCTGGCTGCAAGCATTTAAAATGCAAATAGGGCAACACTGGGACCGGCTCCGGCAGTTTCTCACCTGCTGTGGCTGAGTGTGTCTGTGTGGATGCATGTGTGTGTGCAGGTGTGACTGTGTGTGTACTGTACTGGCAGGGGAAAGTAGAAAGAACAGAGGACTGCAGCCAGATCTAAACAAAACTTAGCTCAAAATGTTTGTAAAGGCCAAATAGTAGGTTTGCATACAAAAAGTGCCACATTTGGCTGTGCAGCTCGACTACCTGAGTTTTTAACTGAATGCCAAACACCATCACCTACAAAAATACCACATAGATGTAAAGTTGTCAAAAGTATTAAAGTATCAATATTTTTTCCATACAGTATGTTTGAAATTAAACAAAATCCAGTTCAGTTCAGTCTTTATTATCCTGCCTGGAATCTGGTTTGCAGCAAAACCAGACAGTGTTCAGTGACTTTTTCCTGAACCAGGTCTGTGTGCAGGTCGTTTAAAAAATTCAAAAAATATATATATATCTTTAATTTGTGCATTTGGGTTTTTTTTTTTTTTTGCCATGGCATTAAATAAGTATCAAGTAACTTTTTTATAGTATTGTATCAAAGTTTTAAATTCTGGTATTGCGACAATGTTATCTGTTTGAGGTTCACACAATAAATTGTGATCTTTGGTTTTTCAGCCATGTTGCCTGCTGCAACTTTTGCAAGTCCATCCACCTCGTTTGGACACCAAGTAAATCAAAACACCTTCAGTTACAGTCAGTATACTATGATTCACTTGCATTGTTGTCCAGACTGCTTTATGAATACCTGAAAGTTACAGCTGGCCTGTATTTATTGAAAGTGAAATGTTCAGATTGTCATTTCATTGTGTTCTTGAACTTGATATTGTTCAGTCAAATTAGGCACAGTCTGTGAAAGAAATGTGACACCAGAAGGAACACATATTATCTTTAAACGGAACACAATGTTATCCTAAATATTTCTCTCTACAACTAAGGTTTTGTTTTATTTTTCCGGCACAGAGCCCAAAGGATACTAAGAGACAATACCCACTCCAGCCACCTGTTCATCTTGCTGCTTTCTGCCTTTTGCCACCAGACTACAAAGCATTAAAACACACTGTCAATGTTCAATAAAAACATTACTTCAAAATGTAACTTTTCAGGAGCTAGTAAAAACAGTTATGCTTTCAGCTTTGTGACTATTGCATTTTTCTGATGATTCAGTGACTTTGTTTGGCTTAAGAAAGATTTTTATTGAAAAATCACCAAATCCGGAAGTAAGGGTTTTTCACAGGACAGCGACGATATTTGACCAATTTACTGTATGTAATATTAATGTGTGTTTTTTTTGTAAGTCATTGTACAACCTTGTGTTGCGTAATGATAAATAAATCTACTTTGTATGTAAGATAGCTGCAGACTTAATAGCCAAGTTTGTCATTTTTTGATTTATTTTAGACTTTAACACAAAGAAAATAATAAGAAACAATATAAATCTCAGTGGATGGCAATTTCAGTGATAATATAATAATCTGACAGAGATACAGGAAATACATTCAGTCTAAAGTTAGTCAAAAGTTTTTTCTAAAGTTAAAATTCAAAATGAGTCGCAGGGCAAAATAGCTGTTAGTTTTCCTATGTACCAACTATAGTTACAGTGCAGGGATTTGGCGTGGAGCACGTCACAATATTAAAGTACACGGCAGTTGAAACTCACAAACAAAGGCAAGCTATAGTACAAAGTCATATTTTGGACAACAGACTATTTGTATCGGACACAGGCGTATTCAGTGGACTCATACTCATGGGTCCACACCTGGTCAGAGCCAACAGGTAGACTAAGGTCAGCGTAGATCACATCGTCTCCATTCGTAACCTAAACACACACAGATATGCACCGTCATTGACTTTCAAAGGGGTCAAAAGCACAAAAAAATGTTGCTCTGTGTGTTCTGGAATGAGAATTTACTTACATTGTAGGTACTGGTCGTATAAAAAGAAGACTCATCAGGCTGGTTGCCTATATTGATTAAAATGAATTTAAAGCAATTAAAAATAATAAGAAGAGGATTTTTTTTGGAGACAATTTAAAATAATCCATTTGCTCCAACCTTCACAAAATGGTTTACATGGCATGATCAGTGCTGTGAAGATGGGCGTAGATTTCTCAAGCTTTTTCTTAAAGTGATCAGATCAATAAAGTATTTGTCGAAGGGACTGATTTTAATACGTATTTGAAAAGTACAAAGGTTACATAAGAAAGCCTGTTACACACGACTCTACTTTTGCACAATAATAACCATCATGTGGGGAACAAACGGAACATATAAGTTATTATCACATCTTGCATAAGTGATTGCCTCAAAGACCACAGGGTACAGTTGTGCAAGATGACCTGAATGCGTGTTTGGAAGTGACTGTATGCATTTGTGGGCCAGTCTTTGCACAGACTGTGTTAATTTTCCATTTCAATAGACGCTTTTCTACAGGTTCAAGAAGTTTAGAAGGACTTACTTGTTCTTCTTTTGTTCACAACAAATGCTGCAACCAGTGCTGTCACGACCACACATCCCACAACCCCCACACCCGCGCCAATTGCGTCCTGGTTGCCACCTGAAAATGCAAATTACAGTCATACATTAATTCACACTGTATGACCGAAAACTAGTGCTTACTAGTCCAAATCCATAGTCTGAGAGCTCGAGGTGAAGATATGTCTGTACAATACATAAGAAGCTACAGCCGCAGCTTAACTTAGCTATCTGTAAACAAGGGGAAAATGTGAGCTTGGTTTTGTCACAAGGATTGACATGTAATATTTCTTTTGTTTAATCATCACTAAAAGCAAAGTGTTAGGGTTAGGGTTAGTGTCGTCTCTGAATGTAATAGTGATTAAAAAAGATTAGATCTTTATAACAGCAGCCATGTCATTTCGACATGAAATAGCAGGGTAATGATACTAATCAAGGTTCCATTACATTCAGGTCAAACAGAGTCAGGCTGCTGCTATTGTGCATGAGGGCACACTGGAAAGGCTTTGCTACACTAAATGGAACGGGACCTTAAATAGTATCATCGGTAACACCTTTGATTACCCCACTATTTCATATCAGTATGGCTGCTGTGAAAAAAAAGGTCTGTTAGGGCTATTTGTTGTCCAGCATATTTTTACAAAAAGGTCAATTTGTATATGAATGTCAATACTAGCTGGTCTTTAATACTGTACCTTCTTTTTCTTTGTTTTCAGGTTCTAGTTCTATGATCAGTCCTCTTCCCCTGCCTTTAAAAGCTAAAAAAGAAAACAGCATTTCTCATTAATAATTCTTTGCAGTCAATACCTACAGTGGTTTCTCTGGTTAGAATGAATCTTACAGACCTGGACAACTGACCCGCAGCAGCACTGAAGTCTGGACTTGTCCATTTACAGTCGCCTGGCACATAAAATTCATGTTTCCAGGACTTTGAAAAGAGACAATCAGGGTTATATCACATGGAGACTGCTGTTTTATCTGATGCTGTGAGTCCTCTTGTATCTCAGTGCCGGCTTCATCCACCCACATCAGGCTGATCCGTTGTGGCTGCTGTGTATCACATAGTCCCCGCTCCACGTAGGTGAGGAGAACACACTGCAGTGACACCGTTTTTGCTAGGAATGAGGTTTAACTCTGGGCTGGCTGAAAGAAGGGAAAATGTATTTGTTTTATTTATGTGTTTTTTCCAGTATGCTCTCTCACAGTCAGGTGAAGTAATTTTTGTATCAACCCACTCAGCAGCAATAAAACTTCAGTCTTGACAGTACTCACTGCTGTAATGAGAGAAGTCATCTGGTCTTCGTCGGCAGTGATGGCGTCCGATGTACTCCGATGTGAGATCATCAATTTGCAGAGAGCATTTTGGTTCCACATGCTCTGATCGAGCTGTCTGAATCTCTCCATTACTGACTATGGCAATGTAGTCATTTGTTTCACTTGTACTGATTTGCCATATATGAAAGCAGACTAAATCTCCTTCACATGGAAATGTAATTTCATAACCCCGCTCTGGAAATATCAGACCATCTTCTCCTTTTACACCTGAAGAAAGAAGACAAGGAATCAGATTCCCTACTATATGTTCAAGATAAGATTATAAGACCAAGATCACATGATAATCATGTTTCACTTACCTGTTCTGATAATAGAAAGCAGCAGCAGCTTCATCACATTGTGTGCGATTCCAGACATCTTGGGTGCGATCTGTTCACTGTGAGAAGGTACATTTGAGGTTCACTGTTGTTACCCTCAATGTTAGGCAACATGAATGTCATTTCCTGCCTTTGCCAACATCCTCAACCACCTGATGTGCAAAACCTTGACAGCTATACGAGGCACTCTGACTGTGGGTCTAAGTATGAGGTTTTCTCCATCTGGCAGAAAAGTTTTAATTAAAAAAAAAACAAAAAACAATTCAGCTGTTGTGAGTCATTGAAAATCTGCCAGCAATTTTCTTGACATTATCAAAAACTAAGGCCCACTGTAAAAGAAAAAAAAGAGATCATGCAGGAATTCAGTGGAATCAACCAGTCTTTTCTAATTAAGGCAATGTAAATATACAAGTTTTATTAACTCAAATTAATTAAACCAAAAATGTCTAGTATTTTCAACTAATAATATTTAAGATAATTTTCTTATTTTGATCAACTTGAATCTTTGAGTTTTAGAGACAAAAGATATTTTGAAAAGTTGTTGCTGTAAACTAATTGAAGTAAAAATGAATAATGGTTAATAATTTAATATTTTCAGTTGCAACCATTTAATTTTCAAGCACCTAGATAATGACAAATCAGATTCACAGCTCACTGTTCACAATTTTTTAAATAAATATTTTGGGAGGGTTGTAAAACTCAAGGATTCAAGTTGAACTACAGAAGAAAAGTAAATTATCTTTAAAAAAGATTATAGCTCGGCAGAACTTTACCTAGTTATTTCAGAACTTAGGAGGTTAAGTTTGATTCAAAACTCAAATAGTCTCAAAGATAATTGCCTTTGAGTTTTCTTCTCTTCTTTTTACAGTTTTAGCGGACTTCCCATCATGCATTGTTTGAGAGTTAAAACTCTCCTAAGACTCCTTTATATGGTTTGAAAAAAAACATGGCAGAAACGTGTTGCGTTTCTCTAATTAACTTTAACATAAGTCATAGTTGCTTGTTAATGAAACCACTGTGAACCACGATGACAGTTAGTATTGAATCCAGTCTCTACGCCTTTAGGCTGGAAATATACTTGCTTTTAACTACGTGTTCGCATACGCTCCCCTACACATCCCTACGCTTCATGGCTGCCTCGCGTATCCTGCGTCCATTTGGAGCAATGGTTGTGCACGTCCTCAGAAATTAATGCTACGCATACGCGAATGCAAACGCATGGTTAAACATCAAGTATATCTCCGGCCTTACACTTTAAATTTAATAAATTCACTGGCAGCAGTTTAACTTTTGTCTTTGTGTCAATGCTGGAACAAAGTAGTTCCCACAGAAGCAGCTGCTGCTGTAAGTTCTTTGTGGGAAATGAAGAACGACTCTTCAAACTGAGAAAACACAGGAAGTCAAGTTTGTTTGTAATGTTCATCAGTGTGACCGAGGAGATGGATCAGATAAACGTGTTAAGCTTATAGAACATGTTTTCTCAAGTACAAGTGAATTAATATCAAGTTTATTTGAATTGAAAAGTTTATTTGTTTTGAATCATTACAAAATTACTTCAACTTGCCTTTTTCAAACTCAGTCGACTTAAAATTTTGAGGCAGACTGGACACTAACTTTTTTAAGTTCAAACAAATAGTTTTTTTACAGTGTGTATTTGATAATGAGAGGAGAGGGAGAAGAAGAAGAAGAAGAAGAAGAAGAAGACGAAGAAGAATGTATAACAAAAAATTCAAAGGAAAGCATGGACTCTGCTTGGTATAATTACACTGCTAAATTAGGTCAACACATCTCATACAACCACAGAACTGGGGCACACCAAAACCCGTTCAGTTGTTTTAAACTGAACGGAATCACAAATCATTTGGGGTTTGTATTGCTGTCTGTTGTGGTCTTAGCATTGTGGATTTATCAAACACTGTCTAAGTAAAAACATATTTGACCTTCTGCAGGGCTGATTGGTATTCTCTCTGTTGTTTGAGTTTGACAGACGACTGTTTTCACAAGATTTGTGGAGAAGTGTATTGATGAGGACAGACTGCGTCCTGCGAGGAGAGATGACCTTACAGGACTGAATATGAAGAAGATAAATGGATAAAGGAAGGTCTTAGGGAACAGCAGGTTGCAATAGCAGTTGTGCAATGTTGTGTTGAGATTGTAATTGTAAATTTTTTGACTTTGTTGCAATTATAGCAGGCTAAACAGCTTTCTTTCTCTGTCTCTCTTTCTGTCTTTCCCTTTAAATTAGACGAACTCAGTGACCCTTTAGGATGTTGCATTTACCACTGCTCATCAGCAGATGGCACTTTGGCACTACAGTGCCTGCCTTTAGTCACAATATTTTCAAGACCATTTTCTTTGGAAATGTTGCTTTCAACCTTTTCTACTTCACTATCTTGAAAGACATTCAGTTCAAAATGTGCAATATTGGGACATAATGTGCTATATCATGGAGACAATCTGTGAATAAAATTACAGAGTATTATTGTAGGTGTAATTTAGGAGAGATTACACTGGAAACCTTTATTTTTTGCTAAAAGAAGGACAGGGTTTGGTCCGTGTGGCAAGTAGGAAATCAGCTTTTAGGTTACAGCTTGAACAAAGTTTTGTTTATAGACCCCAAAAGTTATCATGGAGTCAAGTGGCGGAGTTTTATTTTCGGTCAGTGTGGTAAAAATGTAACGATTGATGGATATTGGTAGACAATACATCCTTGTACTGGCTGGTAATGGAGCCTATTCTCAGGGGTGCTCATTAAGGCACCGCCTGGGAAGAGGTACCAATTATGTATGGGACATTAATAAATAACAAGAACAACAGTCCAGAATTTGCTAGAACTGGCCAGAGCTCACATGCTATAATGTTACCCTGGCAAAAAGACTGGAGGTCCGATCTGTTCAGGAAGGACAGAGTGCTGCTAGCAAAATGGTTTACTGGACAACTAACACCTGATTTATACGCACTTGTTTTTTTGGATTGGGTACTGCCCTGCCAAAAGTGGTCAGTCAAGTGTGGATGCCACTGGACTCTGTGAATGGGAAAGCACTTTATCAGGGGCCTTAAATAAGGAAACCTTAAAGGCAGAGCAGGCACACAATGCAGTAATTATTTAAAAGTCCAGTCTCATGCAAAACCTGTATGTTGCATGATTTATAAACCACCATTAACCAAAAATCCTGGTGATGCACATGACATATTTTACATAGAATTATGGCAGTGAATGCATTTCTATCAGTGTTAAATCCTGCAGTCTCAGATGAGTGTTATTGTTATTCTGAAAGAGAGATCATACTTCAGATGTCCATAAATATTCATTCTGGTGGTTAAAAAAGGCAGAAGTAAGGGGTGTGATTGTTTACTAGTTTTTAAGAGTCTGGTTAGAACATGGGTGTTAGAATATAAATAATGTGTTCAAAATTTAGGGTTTGTATGTTTAATGTGTTGCTTTAATATAATTTAACTTAATTTCTTTATTTTCATTTTTGTATTGTAGTTTGTGTGCTTTTGTTGTAACCTTTTATAAATGTAGAATCAATTTTGTCTGAGTTGTTTAAAAACTCCAAATTCTTTCTTTCTTTCTTTCCCTTTAATTCATATGAACTCAATGACCCACTAAGTTGTTGTTGCACTTACCACTGCTCATCAGCAGATGGCACTTCGGCACCACATTGCCTGCTCCCTCTATGACAATGTTTTCCTGAGTATTTCCTCAGGAAAAGTGATCATATCTTTGTAATGGATGCTTTCAAGCTTTTCTATTCCCCTATCTTGAAAAACCTGTTTAAAGACATTTGGTGTAAAATGTGTATTAATGGTACATTATGTGCAATTTCATGCACATGAGAACATCCATTTTGAATTAACCATATACACTCACTTGTACAGCAGATTTGATATTACACACAGCTATATTTCTCACATATATCTATGATCCTTACCATTAACCTGTTTATAGTTTTGGCATTGTGTATACTTTATGTTTGCACTCTATGTATTCACATTTTCTAACAGTCTACATCACTTACTGTACAGATACCCATAAAGACTAAACAAGGACTAACAGGACGGTTTTGGACATTTTGTTTGGCAGCTGATTGGACCATTCAGTCATAACGATCAACAATTTAGTCAAATGTAGTTCACAACACAATGATTTTATGTGTGCACGGTTCACTCAACAGATGTTTGGTGTTACCCAGAACAGTGCGAGCAGTGCTGGCTGGTTTCTTCTGCAGCACCTTCTTAAGCTTTGTGAGACACACACTGGGTGTTAACAGACAGCAGGGGGCATTACTTGTGTTGAATGCTCAAATAATCAGGTTTATCAATATATCTGCGTGGGAAAAAAGTATGTGTAAACTTTGAGCCTCATTTAGCTGCATTTTAATCAAGTTTAGTAAAGTAAGCCCTCAATTTTGAACATTTTGTCCTGTCAACTGTTATGCTATATAACGTTATAAATGCTGATGGCAGCATCGTATGTCCGAGAGCTTAATCAATATTTCAGTGCTGACCAGTCAGGAACTGGTGTCGGTTTAGTGCTGGTTCTCGATACCCAGTGCTACTATCGTATTACATTCTGTATAAAGATTCAGCCGATTATCATTGTTTGTTTGGCCTAAAAAATCAGTTCGTCAGGCTCTAGTGCAATATAGTTTTCTTGCTGATGATTATGGTTTGTGCGCACTGAAAAAAACCTATTAGGCCTCATTTTCGTTGATGAATGTATGTTTCACAGGAGCGACGTAATGTCTCATTTATCATTATGGACTTTGTCATCACAGAATATTGTGCTTATCAAAAATGTGTAATGCTGTATTCATCAGTGCAAGTGTAGAGTGAGCTGGATTCCAGACAAACAGCTGCTGAATTTATCTTTATTTGCCCATTTGTACAGATCCTCAGTGACAAATCTAGACAAACAGGTTATGTCTGACTATGTTACAAAAATATCATGTCTCAGTTTTTCAGTTAAAATCTCTTCATTGTAACAGCGAACTCAAACTGGTCAAATAGAGACTTTAAAAACTGCTCAAACTCAGACATTCAGGGAACACATGACTACTTTAGACTGAAAAATATATGTTATATATGTATACAGTATATATATATTTACACTGCCACTTCAAAACACATTAATACAGTTACATCCTGTACATATTGCATCTTTCACATCAGCTGGATTAAATATTAGCCGTCAAATGGCAATCACCAAGTTTCAGATGTAATCAACCTTATATAGAGATAACAGTCACTGTTCAGGAGGTGTAATTTTTGATTATACACAAGCAGCTTCTACAGACCTACCAAGTATCCCTTTGTACTTCTTCCACTTTCATTTTTCATCAAACCAAAAAACAAACTTGAGAGAGCTTCTCTCAGCAGCTTTGAACAATTCAAACTAGTGACATTTTAATTTAAAAAAAAGTTTCCAGGAAATCTCTTTTTTGACTTTCAACTCAGTCTGACCACCTGTGAGTGAACACAGGTGTGATACATTCAACACACTGAAGGTTTTAGTGCATCTGTGATTTCTGTTCTCCAACAGCCTTTCATTGTACTCCTTCACAAACAACAACAGTAGCGTGATTTGCTGTTGTTTTGCAACTTCATACAGAGTTTGGAAAAGCATTCAGGGAAACTCTGAATCGGAACCGACACATTTGTACGGAGAAAACCGTGATTGCTTCACAGCAAGAAATTCAACATCAGGCATTAAATGCAGACAAAATCATCTGATACTGACCACACACATGCAGAAAGCAGACAATTCCCACTCATTAAACAATAATTGTACAGTAGATAATATAGCAACTTCAAAAATAAATAAGTCTAATTAAAGTCCCAATCCAGGTTAGGTACAGTATATGGTACACACATTTGTCAAGTTTAAGGAAACAATACCTTCAAAATCTCTCATAGGGATAGTGAACACTGAACAAGGTCTTTTTACTCAATAAACAGTAACCAAAAGTAAGAAATATTGTTATATATATTTTTTCGACACCATTTAAAGATAATTTATTCATCAACCGTTAGAAAAAAAAATATATGTGCCATTTATTTTCTCTTGAAACAATCCTCTCATATTTGTAGCTCGTATAATACCAAAATGTTCTAGTGCTTCTGGGTACAAATGTGGTTTTTGGATTAATTTTATTTAAATGTTCCCATCCAGAACACACATGAAATAGACTGCCACAAATCATCTATGTTAACCCCTGGGGGTACATTAAAGGTGACACGATAATATTTGACAAGACGTTAAATAAGAACAAAGTAAAATGAATGAGTGCCATCCTAAATACTGGGATATGTTTGTTGGCCCCTCAGGCTGAACTTTGAAGGGAGCCCTGATCATAAATTTCCTTCTCCAATAACGGATCATGTACAGCTTTAAAATATGTTTAAATATATACAATATGTTAAAAATAACTGATAACCAAAATTTACAAAAATAAAATAAAATAAAAAACAAGTATGGCTGCTACATGCAGCGTCATGTTCCACCTCTGGATCAGGCCTTTAATACAGTAGTAAAGTCACAACGATAAAACTTCGCATTACTCAGTAAAACACTACATGCCAGACGGACAGCCAAACAAGACATAAAACATAACGCCATCTGTAATCCTGATTCACACAGCAGACACTTTGCTTTCTGTCCCTGAAGAGCTCTTTACAAAAGTGGATTTCTACTGACAACGTGCTGTGTGGACTCATAGTGCTTTAGTGAGGATTAGATTATAGCTGCAACATGTTTTTGGTTTGAGAGCAGAGACAAGCGATAAGTTCTGCACACTTATCAAATGCTACATTCCTTCTCTCTTGGCTCTTCAGAGGATACAGTTCAGATACTAACAGGCGCTTCAGCTTCCTTCCATCATATTATACAGTAAGGCAGGAAAATATTTCCAACACGAGTTAAAAAAGAAAGTAATCAAAATCAACAATATATACAAATGCAGTTAAACCCTGCACATTTCAAGATATATGAGAGACAACTTTCAGTGTCTACAGTGTACACACTATTAAGCCACATCATCAGTTGTGGCTCAGTAAAAAGTCTAGACAGAAGAGGTTTCTCACAGGTAAAAGCTGCAGTTAAAAACCTTCATGAATCTCATAGCTCCAAAGTTCCACTCACATCAGAGGAAACACCATCTCCTTTACAAGTCTGCATCTCCAGAGGCAAACCAGAAACTTAAATTATTGCTAAAAATAAATATGTTTTTGACATGACAGTTTATATAAACCAGGTATTTTCTGACTCAAACGTGGGAATGACTGGTCTGACAGTAATAAAGGGTGCTTCTGTATATTTTGTCTTCCCATGCTCTTGTAAAGTGCCCAGGTTGAGGGTGAGTCCCTCTGTGCTGTCACAGGCTCTGTGCGTGGTGGCTTGTCTGAGCCGGCTCACAGTCTTTAGGTCCTTCCTCCACGCCCCGTGCATACATGAGGACGAGAGTGACGGTGGCGAAGGTAGCTGCGTTCACAGGGAAGGCTCGTAGCAGCGTGGAGGTGAGGCCTCGTGTGAACACCATATAGCCCTCTCTCCTGACACTCTGTCGCACGCAGTCAGCGATGCTGCTGTACTGGTTGACTCCGCCCACCCCATCTGCCTGCAGACGCGATTTGATCACGTCCACGGGATACGTGGAGAGCCAGGAGGCGATGCCAGCCATGCCTCCGGCAAACAGTAGCTTGGGAATCATGTAGCGGTCGTCCGGCTCACAGCCGAGGCTGCGCGTCAGCACGTCATAGGCCAGGAAGTACACTCCAAAGCCAGGCGTCTCACGGATAAGCGTGGTCACCATGCCTCTGTTTACGCCCCGCACACCCTCCCGATTGTAGATGCGCACCAGGCAGTCCAGGGAGTTCTTGTACAGCTTCCTGGAGGACTTCTTCTCTCCAGTACCCTGCATCTGCATGCGGGTTTTAGCAAGCTCCATAGGGCAGCAGATGACACACTGGATGGCGCCTGCTGCCGCACCAGCAAGGAACTGGTTTGTGGGAGTGTCGTGTCCCAGCAGCCGCATGGTGTTTCCCTGGACACCAAACACTATAGCATTGATGAATGTAAGGCCCATCATGGGGGATCCAATGCCTTTGTACAAACCCAAGACCTGTGGAGAGGGTCAGAGACATGACTTCAGACAAGGTGTGTTTACACATCACTATTACAATTACCAGCACCCAGGGGATCATTTTTCTCTAAAATAAAAAAAAACAACAACAACAAACATTCATGGTCTTATTTTAACTGTTAGCAACTTCAGATAAAATTGTCTGTGTCTTTTTATTAATATTATGATTATTTTTATTATTTGGGCATTTTTGCCTTTATTTGATAGATATAACATGATGGGCTGAACAAATGGGCTGTAGGTGGGAGTCAAACCGGTGGCCCCTGCAGTGGACAGAGAGCCTCAGTACATGGGGCACGTGCTCTACCAAGTGAGCTACAGGGCATCTCTTGTCTCTGTCTTTTAACTTTGTCTTTTCGTTACATAACCTCAAATAGGGCTGGTCTGATTCACAGACATAATCAATATCATCAGTTACTAAAATAAGTTGATTTGCATAATGTGTGTCGGTCCATCACAATAAACTGCTGCGTCTAGTCGGAGCATGAATTCATCCAGAGAAAAAGTTGCAGTGAACAAACTTTGCCCACTGTCATTTAAAGTGTGGAGTATTTTAGACAGAGACGTGACAGCATGCTTCTTGATGCTTGTGTGATACTGCATATTAAGCTTACTCCAGTGATGAAATAAAAACATCTCATGATCATTTTAAGTTTTGAGTCAGTACTTAATTCACAGATTCTCCAATTAAGTGAAAGGGTTGACACAATGCTTATACTGATATACATTACAGCAATTCTTTTGAATTTGAGGTCCAGAATGTTTCTTATCAGGCATCTGACAATATGAAAGAGGTCGAATGTTTTATCGATTGACAGAATGACTGTTCACTATTATCATTACTGTAATGTGGTTTATGTGTAAGGATTATGACTGGATAAAATATTGAAATATTAATGAAACACATTTTTGATAATTATTTTGGGTAAAATGAATTGTTATAGCAACCAAATAATTGACTATTTTGACTAATTGATAGACTAATTGATAAGTTAGCCATTAGATTAGTCAACTAATTGAAAAAATAATTAGATTAGATTAACAGTTTAAAAAAATCATTAGCCTCCCTAATCATTAGTGCAGCCCTAACACAAAATACAAACATTTAAGTACAACTCTAACACACAGCTCTCACAACACTGTTTACTTGTGTTTCCATCACAGTGAGAAACTCCTTTACAATCGTAACCTGTATTTTATTTTTGTTGCTGTATACAGTATGAGACAAGGACAACCACTTTTGTCACTCCCTGTTTTTCTAGTAGTAATAGTAAACGTACCTGCAAAGAAAGTGAAAAAATGTGACCCCACCCCCTCAGGCTATTCAAATAATAATCCTATAAATAGGTGCTCCTTCAGTTTGCCACTGCACAAGAATGTGTCAGCACTTTGAATAACGAATCCTGTGAAGTAAATTAGATTTTTAAATACACTTCTCAGACTTAAAATAGTTATACTAGTTGCTTGGGAGAAAATGTGATAATAAAAGGGGGGGGGAGTCACCATGATTACAGCAAAAGTACAGAAAAAAGATTAATCAGGTCAACAGGGAAACACAAAACTCTAGGGAGCTTGAAAATAACCAAACCAAACAAGTCTGACCCTTCCACTAAAACTAAACTTATCCCCACCCAAAGTACCCCCCCACGTTGTAAAAGTGCCCCATTCAGTCATAAGACTGAGAGTGACATAAGTCTACTATGAGGTCACTTTGACCTTACTGACTTCACAGACCATAACAGCTATCTAGGTCCAGCCATGGCCACTGGACCTTGACAGAGACTGATTCTGTCAAACACAACTATTACACAGGTGTCATCGTGAACGGCAGGCTCACAGCTTTACAGCCCAGAAAGGTAGATAATGGGATAATGATAGCAACAAGGATAGCAACACTTCAATCAACCCAAAGAGTGGGAAAATCTTCACATATGTCAAGGCCACAGATAACATGGCCATTAGGGATGCACCGATACCATTTTTTTCAGAGTACAAGGACTTACATTAGGGTACTTGCCAGTACTGAGTACTGATACAAGTACATAACAATGTCATCACAGTTCTTAAAATAACTTTAAAAACATGTTTTATTTTCATCAGATGTTCCTCACTTTCTAAATGTAACAGATCATTGTTGCCGTTTTCTGCTACTAATGTAATTACATTTTTGGGTTATTTGTAGTGAGTTACTTTACTAAATTTGTGTTCCTTTATTAAGCTGTGCAGTTTGCTGTATTATTATATATTTCAGCAGGAATAAATCCACAACATTATTATGAACTTGAAGAATTAAGTTTACGGTTTCATATAATTCTTTCATTATCATTTACAGCACTTTAACTAGTATATTAATCACACGTTTACATGTGCAGTATTTAAGTTTCTTCTTCATGTCCCTCTGGTCTAAGAGCTAATTAGTTCCTACCTGCCATGTTTAGGGGGGACAAGAATAAGTGTAGCGTCATGTGCAACAGTTTGGCTGACCCTGCTGTGAACCCCAAAGAGTGAAGTTGGGTGTACTGTGCTGTCAGGCCGTTTTAGTGAAGATTAACAGGAGAATAAGGAAGAGTATACAAAGAGAAGTTATATTGCCAAGAAAAGAGGGTCACAGACTGGTGGCAACCGCGTTTTTTCTTTGTCTTCGAATTAATTAGCCGAGTCATTCAACTAGTTTACGCCTGCCAGGACTTGTTGGGCAGCGGTTGGCTGTGGTCTGCAGGTGCACTCTTTGCATTTATTTCAGTTCTACATGGAATTTTACAGACAGTTTCCAAAGTTGCTGCGGTCATTAGTGGATGATGCTGAGGACAGCGAGTCTCTTTTTATAATGACGTCGCAACCAAGAAAAGAGGGTAAGCATCGGAAAACACCTTGAACTCTGCATCGTTTTGGTTTCTTAGATGTTTGATCAATTTGCTTGTGTCGAGCGGCTACTTTTTGTGATGTGGTACTGGAGTAGTTTTAGGAGTACGAGTATGAGTACATGAGGACAGGTCGGAACGATACCCAATGCTGATATCGGTATCGGTGCACCCAAATCACCATAATCATCTGTCAGAAATAATACTGACTGCATATATTAGCATTAGATCTGTGTGGGAAATAAATCTACGTACCGACTCCTGTCGAATGATGGACTGGAAACAGTGAAAGGTTCCACGGTACAGAGGCTTATCAACACTCTGGACCTGCAGTCTCACCTGGAAAAGAAGACACTCTTCAGTGATCACTCAAACCCTGGAAAACCAATCAGTTTCCCACTGGCATTCAATCATAACAGAGGGAAAGGGAGTATTAGAAATTATAGGTGATAAATATCAGTTATAATAATATCTGTTTCGACAAATTATATCAAAGCATTTAATTTAAATTCTTAGGCAAAATACTCGCCAAAGTATGTTTGAAGTTTTTTTTAATGCACTTAATTAGAAAAAAAGAAACAAACATTTGAGGAGTCGAGAAGGTGAGCATAAACTACATGCTTTATGAACTTGAAAATATAAATATGTGAAATCAACTGTTGTCTATATCGGCATCAGGCATGAGAAGCAGGTAATTATCGGTGTTGGCTGAAAAAACCCACACTGTGTTTCAGTTTTTAACTTTGTTGTCATTTTTTAAAACGGTATTTTTAAAAAGGCGCATTCAAACAGACACTTACCTAAAACTACCTGTGAAGTTGTTAGAAAACTCTGTAATTACATTGTGCCTTAACAAAGAAAAAAAAGTTTTCCCACCTTAACTGTGTCAAATGGGTGTCCAACCAAGACTCCAGCAGCACCTGGAGACAAAGGAAAGAACAGTGAGAAAAATACAATGGGCAATGATAATCTATAATCATGATCTGTCCTGATTAAAGGGTATTTTATTCTGTATTGTTTTTGTATAGTACGAATCAAAAACAAAAACTGATTTTAACTTAATCATAGACCTGACAAACTGCATAATCATGGAAGAGCGAACAACTTCACCTTATGTTATTTTAATTAGCTGATACCTGAAGAACAGTGTGCAGCCTCGTTGTTACTTTGTCACTCACATCATTCTTATAAAAAAAGTATTTGTATGTGATTTGTACCAAGGTTCTCAACCTAAATTAACATTAGTTGTTTTTCACCTCTGTTACTAAGTGTGTTGGTTCTCACAGTAAAACACTCAGGGTGTGTGTCTCTGTTCTGGACCCACTGACATATCAGGCTTATTTAACAATTTTTGGCCCATTTGACCACTCTTTGAAGACCAAACCTCTTGCTGCTAGCACTGTTGTGTAACTTTGGAGTATGCTGCCATCTCCTCCCGGGTAACACAGCCTTATCCAGCCAGAGCCAGCTCATCATCACCTCCTAAAACTTTCTTTAGCTTGCCTTTGAAAGTTACATAATGCAGGCTTGTGCAGCAGATGCCCATGTTCTGATGCCAGTTTGGGTTTCTCACCTGAGTCTATGTTGAAACCTAATAATAGTTCAAGGACTGACCACAACATTTTGGCATATTGCTTATACTGTGGTAGAAATGTCTTAATATCTGTGCGTGTGCTAGATCATTGTGGGCAATGCTGCTAAATAATGAGTTACACTGTTTTATGACAGTACTAGATTTTTCTATAATTTAGCTAGGAGTGGACGATAAAATGTTTCCTTTCAGTTGATATCAGTATTTTTAATGACACATTTTTAACAAAGAGGAGAAAAATGTTGAATTTAACCACTTTATTTTGAATTTAACTGCCTTATTTTGAATTTATCCACCTGATTTTCAAAGGTACACAAGTAATAGACTATAAAACTGCCATAATGGTAAGCTAACTATTATGGAAATATAATTTTTATTAACAATTTCCTCCATGCACCCTTTTTCTCGCTTCACATTGTTTCTGTTGCTGTGTTACATGTTGATGGTGCATCCAAACAGCACATCTGTTAAATGATTGGCTGTTTGCACTTAACAAAACACACTCCATTATCAAGGAATGTGATGGGCTGTTCATACGCCAGTGTGTATTCTTAATGTGCTCTCATGGTGGTTGGCATTTAAGTGAGACTATTGAACATTTTATTGGACAGTTTTCTTATTGCTATTGATCACATGTCTATTGCTGACACATCGTGTTTTACTGCCCAAGCCCAATTTCTGCGTCAAAATATAATATCAATTAACAGTTTAAAATAAAACTAGCAATAAAGGGATAATTCACATCACAAGTTAGCAAACACATTATCATGTTATTGTGATGTTTTAAATTTACTGTTAATTGTTTTGTTTATTTTAGCAAAAAATTTTCTTTATGCCATTTAAAGAATTACACAAGAAAATACAACAATAACACTTTCAATAACAGTAATTACAGTGAAAAATATACTTGAAATTGCTGGCCCACCTGTGTGTAAACAAACCACAGCAAGCTAATCCTACATAAGCACCTGCTTTGTCACCTGACCCATTTGTAAAAAGAGCCAATCAGGAGAGAGTCCCAGCTGTAAGCCAGGAAAAGAACACAAGCAGGCCACGTGTGTTTGACACAATGACAAGCGGTCATTGACCTCAATGCACTGGTATGATTGGAATACAGAGAAAACAAGCAGACGAGGATGTTGCATCATGGTCATAACATTTCTCAGTGACACAGCCCATCCTTTCATGCCCAAGGATGCAAGTTTCAACTTCACTGCTTTCAAATTAGCTAACCTCATTGTCATTTTCCTGACACAAGAGCAATGAGCATCCCATCTGACTGTGTAGATAGTTCCCAAAAATCTGCCACACTGTGAGAGTGTGGGAAACCAGATGATCTACTATGTCTGCCAGGAGTGCATGGGATTGGTCGGTGAAGGGGTGTGCACTGATTCATGACATCTGCCTATGATGTGTGCGGACACCTAAAACAGCCAAGCCGTCCTAGCTCGAAAGCTCAGGTTGCACTTGTGTAGTGTTTGCATGCTTTCAGTTCTCAACAGGCAGAACAAGTGACTCGAGGGAGAAATGCAGAAGGTCGCAGCACCCTTTGTGAGGAAGACATGAAACAGTAAACATTTCTTTCCCATGTGAATAATATGCTGTACATTTGGGCTGGGCCATACGGCTTGTAAACATTAGCAATATTTTTAAGCTGTTTTGTAAGATATGACAACTACCTAACTGTAGATACAGTAGTTAAACTGAGCTCAACCTTAAACATCTACAGCAGTAAAATGCAACAGACACATTAATGCAGCAGTAATAATGATCTAAAAACATCATGAATAATAGTTAAGCACCAACAGGGATCATTCTACTGTACAATGAGTAGGGGTGTAAGAAAATATCGATATACTTGAGTATTGCGATATTATGTTTTGTGATACTGTATCAATTCTCAAAAAACTGTATTGTGATACATGCAAAGAATCTTGGCAGTGGTGTGTGTTTTGTGTTGTTTAAACCCCTGACTGCTAGCTAGCAGTGTTATCTAACTTCACTCCTCTCATTGCATAAAGAAGAAAATTTTTTTCAAAACTTTTTGCATACAGTGGTGTGCTCTTTGTACTATCACCATTTTCCAAATTAGTCAAAAAATAGCATTATATCACCTTTCTTAATGTATTGCAATAGGGTACAATATATGAAATGTAACCACTTTATCGTGACACATATCAATCTTTCTTGCCAATACATAGCCCTGACAGTACTTTAAGTACATTATGCTATATTACTTACTTTTATTAAGATTTATAACGCAGAACTTTTATTTACAATATGGACAAAATCAAATAACTTTTTCTGATATTGTAGGGTTGACTACTGGCCCCAAATCTAAGATGATATCTCGTCTCATAACACGATATTGATATTGATTATAATACTGATCTATTGCCCAGCCCTAATGTACACTGGACATACCAGAGACCTGGTTGATTCAATTAAATACAACGTGTGTCTTTGAAGGTCAACATATTTAACTGTACTTTCTGTATGACGTTTTTTTTTAACTATCACAAAATTACTGTAGGGACATAAAAAAGAAAGCATTTAGCAATAATGAACTTTCCTAGTTGACACTGCACCTAAGGCAGAATAAGCCTCTCACAACTTAACACTCATTCAAAGTCAAAGCCTGGCACCAGGTCAAATGCAATCAGCGGTATTCAGAGAATTTACAGTGTTGTCTTTAGTGTGCCGACCGGCGGCGGTATTTCGAAAATACACTTGAAATCTTGTGATGGAGTTGCATCACATTAGTAGGAGTGGCAGTCATGTTTGCGATTTGCTACAGTTAAAAAAATAGAGGGGCATTTAACCCGAGCTAGGTCAAACTATGTTTCAAATCGAGGTGTTTTTTTTTAGAAACTGTACCTCACTCATCTAGTAAATTATAAGATGAAGCGTGGCTGCCACTGACTCACCTCCGATGCATCCTGCAACGAAGTCCATCACCGCGCCTGCACGTTTAGCTAAAAGACTACCGTCAAACGTCACCTAATGCTAATCAAACAGGCTCTCAGCGATTCTATGAAACGTTTTTTAAAACTGTTTACTTATTTGTACACCTGTTACTGTTCTGTCTGTCTAATCTAGCTAACGGTCTAACTGACACTTTCAGTTAGCGTCTGTTAGCTAGCTGGCTAGCTCGTTACGACTCCCCCTCTAACACCTGACAGTCCACAAATGCTGACTATTTTGCTTTCTCTGACCGGTTATTGAGCTTATTCTCTATTTATTCCGACAAAACTCTCCTGTTGACCTACGCGACCTCCATAAACCGGCGTGGCGTTTACAGTCAATGCGGACACCCTGCCCGCTGCCGCCTGCATCAAGGAGGTTTATTTCTGTAGCAGGCGAGCTAGTTTCGCAGGAAGTAATGTGTAGGGGGGCGGGTATTACCGGCGTCGGGTAGAATTTCTAGCCAATCAAAACGAAGAAATGACGCCGACACCCCGCTTCAGACGTAATCCTCGTTATTCATTGGCTGCAAACGGCAAGGGCTCCCAACGATGAAATGCGTCATTAATGCCGTGTGATGTTTTGCTTTTGAATGGGCTACCCATGAGGGCTAGTGTCACTGGATGAAGGCGGTTTCATTATTAAGCTATTGTTATTAGCTTTTCACAGACCCCCTGGCAGAATGCCATAGTATACTTTAAACGGATCCCTGTTTTGGAACCACTGATGTTAGGGTTAGGAAAGTTTTTGAATTGGACTGAATTGAATTGAATGTACAGCTTCAAGGAATGATATAAAATATGTGACATTAAAGAGATGTCTTTAAAGGTGTAAAATTACGTTTTTGTGTAAAGCATGATATGCAACACTTAAAAATTCAAAATGTTCGTCTTCCATGCTTTTTGCCTACGCTAGCCACCTGTTTGCAAATGCTGAGCCATTCGGCTATCTTCGGGTGTAGTCGGGACCAGTCGTGGCCGATTCTCTCAGTCGACGCTGTTTGGCTAGCAGCAAGACACGCCTGTGCTACGCGTGACGTAATAGCAACAATTCAAGGTTATGGTTATGCAGCACATGCTAGATGAAGAATGGGAACTCATTTGACAAGTATCTGCCCGTCAGTCCCCACCTGACAGGATGCATATCGCTGATTTTGTGTCCGGATCAATTGCAGGTAACAGCTAACGCTAGTGTAGCTAGTTTGTCGTTCAACGTTAGCCTGAGTTGGCTGGAGTGTTTGCCAATTAGCCCCGCAGCTAACTGTTACTGTACGTGTGTATGGTGAGGATTACAATATGACAGAGGATAAACTCTACTGCAAAACTGTTTTTACCTGTCCTGTCTTACGTGTTGCATCTGTAAATGTATATTCTCAAGATAACTTAACTTGAAGAATTAGTAGTAAACTGACGTATAGACCCATACTTGTCGACATGAGACGGTGTGCAGTGTAAGAAATAGGTTGTGATAATGAAAAGGAAAAAAAAATTAGTCATAAATCAGGAGAAATGCTGAGAATTCTGGGGGAGAATAGAGAGAGGGCACTGAAAAACAGGAGTCTACTGAGGAAATTGGGAGGAGTTGGCAAGTATCACACGACCTGTCCGTGAATGTGACTTTTAGGTTTCCTCGCACACACTAGTCAGAGCGAGTCTGACACGTATCACTTCATGCCTGTCAGACCTGCACAATGTAACTTCAATAAGTTACAAATTACAGACCAGCCAGTGATCATTCATCAGACATAATAAGTTTTCATTGGCAGCTAGGAGGAAAAATATGCTCTCCTTTGCAAAATTAAAATAATACATCCGCTTGTCTGTCATCTGCACTCTAAATCAGTTTAATAATCTTACTAAGAGCTGGGGGGGGGAAAAAAAAACCTTCCCACGGGAGTTTCAGTAACATCTTAAAGTAGCCTACTACATTTCAGAAAATTGGGGGAAAAAAAAACATAGTGGCATTAAATAAACTGAAACACTTGAATGTGTGTCAGGAAATCTTTAAGAATGCAACAAGAACGACAATGCAACAAACAGTTTGCTGGGGCCAATATCAGCTACAACTAACCGCTTTATCATTTATAATTCTTTGTCTGTAACCACTTACCCTTGATGGATGGGGGGGGGGCTGTAGCCTATCCCAGCTGACATACCAGCTGGGTGAGAGGCAGGGTACACCCTGGACAAATCGCCAGTTCATCACAAGGGTGACACATAGAGACAGACAACCATTCACACCTATGGGCAATTTAGAGACACCTGTGGGAAGAAGCCAGATTACCCGGAGAGAACCCACGCAGACATGAGGAGAACATGCAACTCCATGCAGAGAGGCCCCGCCCCAGCCACAACCTTGTTTTGTTTGTTGAGTGAGAGCATCGCTGTGCCTCTCTTGTGTCCTTGATGCTCTCTTTTCTGTAAAACACACAGGGGCATGTGGAGTTGCAGTTGGCTACCCTCTGGACACTGTGAAGGTATGGGAAGTTACATTGAAACATTTAAGATGGCTGTATGAAAAAAAAAATGGACATAATTTTTGCACCATGTTATATATCTTTCTAGGTCCGGATCCAAACCCAGAAACAGTTCACTGGAATATGGCAGTGTGCACTGGCAACGTTTTCAAAGGAAGGAGTAAGTGGAACTGGTGGAACTGGTTAGGGCCAGGCAACATGGCTTATAATCAATATCTTGATATTTTTTGGCTATGACACTACATACAATATATATCTCAATTTATACATTGTCTTTACATACAATAACTTCTCAAATGGTTATGATTTTCTTGTATATGATGCACCCAGCAGTGTATAAAGCAGGGCTGGACGATATTGATAAAATCAAGTATCACGATATTTTTGACCAAATACCTGAATATGGATATTACGACAATATTGTAGGGATGACTGCTGATGCTTTCACAAAATATGAACACATTGGGATTTTTGTTTAGTTATCATCAGTAATGAGGATATAATGAAAAAGTGTGTAAAGGCAAGTAATAGAACACCTAGAGCAGCCTGGTAAGTTCAGAAAATTACATCACTTTATTGCACCTTTTAAAAGGCAGGAAAAGACAACACTTATAACATTTCACAGTACAACAATATCCAGAATCTAAGATGATATCTAGTTTCGCATCACAGTATCAATATCATATCTATATATTGCCCAGTTAGGGAACTGGTGTGATGAGACCAGTTTTTAAGTATGCTTGCAAAGTATGTTAATATGTTCTAATGTGACACTGTCCAGGGAGTCTGGAAGACCAGCTGAGCAAGAATAAAGCTTTCAATGGAGCCCACATGTGGTAAACATGCCACTCTTGGTTCAATAATATTGTCAGAGGTGTAACAATATGGGAACTACACATTTTCAACAACTTTCTCAGATAAAAATTATTCAGTGTCTGCACATCGTTAGTGTGGCCATCAGAATCAGAATATGAATATGAATTTATTTGCTGAAAAACGCTGATAGATGTTTAAAAATTGACTGCTGTCACTCGTGTCATCAGGTGCACGGCTTCTTCAAAGGCATGTCCTTACCCATCACCACTATCTCCATGACGTCCTCAGTGGTGTTCGGCACATACAGGAACTGCCTGCAGTGTCTTAGCCAGGCACGAGGAGCTGCTGGTGGTCCAAACACCAAACTAGAAGTCTTCCTGTCTGGGCTGGCAGGGGGTATAGCTCAGGTAACGGGTTCAGTTTTACAAACGCTCTGAAAACTGTTGAATCGTGTGCTTCATTTCACCTGCAGTTTAGACAGCAAAGAGTACAACCGTGTGTATATTTGTCATGTGAAATTAAAGGGATAGTTTGGATTGTTTGAAGTGGGTTTGTGTGAGTTACTTAGCGATAATCAGTTTTGAGGCAGTTTAGCAGATGGCACACAGGACAAGCAGCAGAATATTTTCACAGCTTTACCTTGCCATCTCACAGCCTTTTCTGGCAGGAAACCGCTAATGTATAAGCCAAATATCACCGTCTCCAAACCAACCAAACTCCATAGGTGAAATCAGTAATTTTACTTCACAGAATAAGGGAATTGCTGGTCTACCACTGCCTGGATCTGTTTGGTTGTTTGTGTTATTGTGTGACTTCGGTGAATGTGATCTGTGACTTTGGTGTTTCAAAAGGATAGTTCAGATTCGCCAAAGTCACAAAATAATACAAATAAACTAACAGATTGAGGCAGTAGTAGACGAGGTAAAATGACTGATTTCGCCTGTGAATTTGGTTGGTTTAGCGAAAACGGTATTTGGTTTATGTGACAGTGGTTTCTCGTCTGAAAAGGCTGTCTAACAGCAAAGTAAAGCTGTGAAAACATTGGAAATATGGCATACACATAAACTGGAGGTGTGCCGACTGGTATCTACTCTATAATTCCAACTATCCCTTTAAAGGTTACTTCACCTAAACACACAAAAAATACATGTTCAGTGCTCGCTTCTGACATTTCTGCCTGCCTCCAACAGATATCAGTGATGGCTCCAGGTGACATAGTCAAAGTGCGTCTGCAGTGTCAGACAGAGTCCAGGCGAGAAGGAGCCAACATGCCAAAACCCAAGTACCGTGGACCTGTTCACTGTCTGCTGAGTATTATCAAAGAGGAAGGGATCATGGGGCTCTACAGAGGAGCGCTCCCACTTATGCTAAGAGACGGGCCATCATTCGCAATATATTTTTTGACTTACACAACCGTCTGTGAGTGGCTGACAGAGAGTGGCAAGAAAAGACCGGGTGAGTTAAGTAAACTGTGCATCTACTGCTTCTCAATGAGAAATGCTGTCAATGCATGCCATTTGAAGAAGCAGCAGGGACACCTGTGTAGGCAGCAAAGCAATATACTTCTGTGGATAGGGACAGCAACAAAGGGTATTTTAGCCGCTAATCCTATATTTAGAATATTTTCACCACTCTACCTTGCCATCAGACAGACTTTTCTGGTGGGTAACCACCACTATATAAGCCAGATATTGCTCTCTCACACTCAATCGCTGCCTTGATTTGTGAAATAGTGATACTGTGTGACATCAGTGAATCCAAACCAACTGTTAAAAACACAGAAGTCACACAATCAAACAAACAAACTAACTGATTAAGGCAGCAGTAGACCAGCATCTCCTGTGGTCTGTGAGGTAAAATGATTGATTTCACCAGTGGTCTCGGCTGAATGAGAGAGAATGATATTTGGTTTATGTTATGGCGGTTTTACATAGGAAGAGGCTATCTAATGGCAAGATAAAGTGATAGAAATATTCTGAATGTACCATACGCTTAAACTTAGAAAGATTTTTTAGAGGACTTAGGGGCCTTATTTTGAAGTGCATAAAATATGTTTTTGTTGCTCACCCTGTCCACAACAGTTGACTCTCATCTACTATAAGTAATAAACTGACAATGGATAATTACCTCATACAACCCCATTTCAAAAACAAGTAATCCTGACTTTCCCTTTAAAGGCAGATGCCACCATGCCTTCCCCATTATGTTACAAAGACCTTGAGGACTAAAATGCAAAAAAAAAAAAAATGTAAATGTCAGTGCATTCCGTTAATGTCAGTGTCTTTTCTTTTCCTCCAGATTGGAGCAGTGTGATGCTGGCTGGTGGAATAGCAGGAATGGCAGGTTGGACCGTGGGAACACCCATGGACGTGATCAAAGCCCGTCTGCAGATGGACGGAGCTCGGGAGACAAAGCGATACAAGGGGTTTTATCACTGCATCACTGAGACAGTGAGGGTGGAGGGAGCGGGAGTGTTCTTCAGGAGCTTAGGCATCAACTGGCTGCGTGCGTTCCCTGTCAACATGGTGGTGTTTGTTACATACGAGGTTCTCACTGGTTTCCTCCGAGCCGGATCTAACAGTGTTGACCCTCCTCGTTTAGGGTTTGAATAGTATTGACTACCTCAAGTCTTAATGTCTCATGTCCTGTTGGGGATAGTTCAAATTATTTGATGTAGGATTCTATGAAGTACTTATCATTGGTCAGTGTATTAGCTGCAGTAGCTGTCAGGCAGCAATATCAGTTCAATCAATATAATATCAATCAATCAATATCAGTTTAAGTGTACATTATGTTTAGAATAACATGCATGAGACAGCCTCTTCGAACAGGAAACCTCTGTTATTTAAGCCAAATATGGCTCTGCTCAAATCAACAAAATCAGCAATTTGACCTCGCAGAACATGGACGCTGCTGGTCTGCTGTTAACCTCAATCTGATAGTTTGTTTGTGTTATTGTGCGCTTTCTGTGTTGTAAAGGATGGTTTGGATTCCCCAAAGTCACACAATAACACAAACAAACGAACACATCAAGGCAGCTGTAGACCAGCAACTCCTGTGTTCTGCGAGGTAAAATGATGGATTTTACCGACAGCATTTGGTTGGTTTGGAGAGAGTGATATTTGGCTTAACAGTGGTTTCTTGTCAGAAAAGGCTGTCTGACGGAAAGGTAAAGCGATGAAAATATTCTAAATGTAGTCTACACTTAAACTGATAGTGATGTTTTTTTAGGTGGACCTTTTTTAAGTGGCTGAAATACCTTGTACAACCCAATATCAAACAATCTGAACTACCCTTTAATGCTGATGATTGTTTTACATAGACTATTGCAAAGACATTTGGTATGATAATGTCTGTTACAATGCAATATTTTAAAAGAATGGTTGCTTCCACCACCATCACCTGAGCTGTCTGTTACAGCTAGAATATTCAGTTAGATAGGGTAATGTATCCTAATATGCTCAGGAGTAATTTTCCAGTAATGGGCACTGTTGGTACCATTGATGGGATCAGCAACCATCTGACCACTAGATGGCGTACCTGGTCAGTGTGTTACTTTTTTTCTTTTGCTCCATATTTATGACAAGGAAACACTCAACAAGAACAGTGCACCAAGAAACTGTTGTATTATACTGTTTAAATTTAAGCTATACTTGACTGTGTTCAAGACTTTTAGGGCCTTGGATTTAAAATTTATGAATGAGCTGCAGCACGCACAATTTACAAGCATGATACCCGTCCATGCCCACGCCGTATGTACATATATCACAACCTCCATGGCAGCTCCTTTCCAGCTTAGTAGCAACACGGCAAAACTTGACAACCAGGATAAAATATTTTAAACCTGAATGAACTGGAATTATGAGAGGATATATAAATAGAATTTTGATAATAAAGAGTTGACTGCGGATGGTTTTGGAAAGCCGTCTGTAATCGGTAACATGTAGAAACTCATTTCTTTTATTCCATCCTCTTGAATACTTATTGAATGTTCTTTCCCAAAATACAAACACACATTTTAAGTACTGCTACTGACATTTAACTGACATTTTAAGGGCAAGGGTTTGATTTCAGACTGGAGGACAACCAGGGGAAAAAATGTGAATGATGTTTCTTGTAATTATTTGTATAATTATGATAAACATGCTTATTGTGCCTTCCACAATAAATGTAGCTCTACTAAATTATTAAATGCTGTATTAATCTCTGTTTTATTACTGCATGAACAACAGTAATCTTACATACTACTGATGGAGACTTAAAATAGATAGAACATTGGAATATTCATTTTTAGGCCCTTAGATGTAATTAACATTGGGTTTCCATGGGTCCTTAAATAGTCTTATAAAGTCTTATCAAATAATCTGACTTTTAGGCCTTATAATGTCATAAAATGTCTTAGATATAAATCTGACAGGTTGTAAAATTTATTGGATTATTACATTAACCAACATGGACTTCAGTTTTCCTTCATATCCTTCGTACTTCCTTTTTTGCCTGTAATGACATGAAATAGGTCTTGAATTGCATTCATAATGGTCTTAAAAAGTAGTTTTTATAAAAGTGTAACCTACAGAAACCCTGTGATATTTAATTCTGCTATCTTTGTATGTCTATATTATAAACACACACGGTCATCTGTAAATGGAAATAAATGTACAAGTAAGGGAGGGATTATAAGCAACTGACTACAAGTGGCAGTTTCCTCAGAACCCACGCCTGAAGCCATAGGGACACAAAACCAAGTTAATGTATATATGAATATGAAATGTGTGCTATACTGAATACGCAGCATGATGGCACTCATAATGATAAAGTGCCAGTTGAGGGTACACAGGGCAAACAGGTATACACATACATAGTCATGAAATATTCAAGTGAATAAAGTGGCTATACTGTGCTAGTGAAGTGCTGTAGCTGCACATTTTAAATTTTAATGAACGTGGTGGGTGAAAATCTGAATGAACCATTCAGTTTTATTCAAGAACTCGGCTGAGTTGCTCAAGGTGTTGTGAAAAATGTATATGGCCATGCAGATTTAAGAAACGTGTATGAGTTTTAGCTGCCAAATGGATCCTAGTTTATTTATCATAACTCCTACTTTCACATTAAAATAATCACACCTAGACATAAATGAGATAGCTATAAACAACAGAAATACTTAAAACTACTACGAGGAGTTTTTTACTGGTTATGATATTGTCCCAATATATTACTGGTGCCTCTGTATGACCTACATAAGTTAACAAGACCATCATTAAGAAGATCCGCTGTTGTTATATAGTCATTCTTCATGCCTGCCACCAGGTTGGAGTCTCTGTGAAGTCAAATGAAACAAGCTTGTGTTTACATTTTCCCAGGTAAAGTTACAATGAGTAGTACATTAGCCAGTTAAAAAGAAGCAGGAGGAGATTTTTATTAAAATGATTTCATTTTATATTTTATATTTTGTGGTTATTACAGTGAAAACACCACTGCTTTTGTCCACAGAGTCCACCAAAATCAAGTTCCTTGTAACAGCTTTAAATAAACACAAAAGAATTAACGTCTTCACAGCAAAGCCCCCAGACACCCTGTTTCTGGGCAAAGCAGGCACAGAAATGTGCTAATAGATCAAATGTTGCTATGTGTATTGTGCTGCTCTGTGGAGTTTTACCACCATCTAGTGTATGAGTAGGACAACATCTTGGTAAAGTTATATACATCGGTCTCTGGGAATAATATTGTAACATTTACTATAGTTTTTTGTTGTTGTTGTTGTTTTATATGTGTTTACTTGAAAATATAATTATTATCCTCTGTAGCCCATAACTAGGAAATCTATTTATTCATAATGAACTCCAATGGAATGTGTCCAGTGTAATGTGTATTGCAAATGTTTTGTTTTGAGGAACTTTACTCTGTTGTACAGATTTTGGATTAGTGTGAAGTGTGAAAATGTGCATCTTTTGTCAGATATTTTAGAGCTGTGAAAAAAATGTACAGCATACCTTTAAACACTTCAACAGATACCTAAAATCCTTAAAATGTTTTGGATGTTTTTTAAAATGTATTTTTTGACAGAGACGAGCCAGGAACATTTAAATAAAAATGCAACCGCTGCAATGTACCTAGGACTTCTAGCTATAGCTAAATTTCGGCATCCTTGTCCGTGGTACAGCACTATAATACAGACATGGAAGACTAGCAATGAACACATGCAGACAGAAACCAGTATAAATATTATTTGTGACAACAATAACTGAAAACAATTAATATTTTAAAATTCAACACTTGATCCCTCAAAGTTCCGCCCTTTTTCGCTCTGTTCTCCAATAACAGTGGAGTAAAACTTGGTTTCTCAGTCAAATTGCTTCTGTCCTGTTTCCCATACTTAAACATGCTATGTGCTAGGCTCCTCTATGTTGGAAAGAAAATCACATTTTGATGATGATTTTAAGTAGCCAACTAATCTACATGAATCATTGGCTAGCTAGTTCGCTAGGTAGCAGAATTTAGGAAGGGTCAGTTAAGAGTGATGAGTTCATCAGTAGATTTTAATCTCTGTGAGTTTGAGGAGATGCCTGTATTACAGTAATTAAGGGGTTACAGTTTCAGTTGTGATCAGATTACACAAATTAATCACAAAGATCACAAATTAATTCTACCATTGGCCCAGTGTGCAAAATTAAATTTTAAGATTATGCTGAAATTCACACAGCTGCAAACTCTACTCAGAAAAGTTTCACCTGACTGGAGGTGGGCCATGCAGGAACAATTTGTGGTACTGACTTGTAGCCTAAAACCACACTTGAAAAACAGACAAGAAACCACAGGCGAAGCTTGAGTTTGTGTGTTAAATGTAGCCTCCACACCGATCATGTGAATTCAACATACCATGCCATAACTGCACAGTAAATGAATACAAATAAAAAGGTCATGTGTGCTTGAGTTTTTGCTGTAAGTTTTATATTGAGACGAGTCACCATCTGCCGGAAGTGTCCAAAGCTGTCCCAGGGTCACATCCCTTGTAAAAGCTTCTTGAATGGACTGTTGCAGCCACTTCTTGTATTATTTTCCAAATTCTATAGAGGGACAAACAAGCCTATTGTTTAATGAAATAATGAACAGAATCAGATTATCCCACAGGCAATATCAAGTGGAATCCAGGAAACATTTTAAGAGCTGATTGAGACAACCACCAGCGCTCCAACCAGCCCACAGACATTATTACAGCAATAACTCCATCTCTGTCTCTGTCTCTTTGGGTTTTATTTGTGTGAACTGACAATCATTGTGAATACCACGTGAAATATGTGTGAGATTAATGTTTTCTACATGTGTAACTGACTCATGCTTATCCCACCATGGGTGCAATAAAGAGCTATTATAAAGAACTCAGCTGTAATGATTTAATTGCCTTACGAATAACAGATTTACTCAGTGGATGAAGAGGGGTCATGTTGGGTGAGACCCCATGAGATCTGTTTTCAGTCAGTTCTGTGGCAGACCTACAGATTACAGGCTGTAAACAAGAACAAACTGAACACTAAATCAGCATCTTTTCAGATAATTTAGATTTTGTTTTTGTGCATCTGCAAATCCACTCCGCAGAGCCACAGCTTACTCAGAGACAACTTTTTCTACTAACTGCAAAATCAGTCATTTTCAAACTTGAAGAGATATTAGTTGGAGTTAATTGGTTTAGAGTGACCTAACAGAACGATTATGAGAAGTTCTGTGTAGTTCACGGCCTCTGAGCCACAACGGTTAACGGTTTGGCCATACATAAAAGGGTGCTGAATCTCTATGGCTTTATGTCAGCTCCAAACCACACACTTACAAATAAAGGCTCCAAACGGGTTCTTCAGGAAGAGCTCAAGTTCTACCCAGAACTATTTGCTTCTGAAAAATCCGTTTTGAAGGAAAGTTTGCCAAAGGCTCTTTGTAAGACTAAAGGTTCCATTAAGAACCCTTACCATCCACAGAACCCTTTTTGGAAAAAGGTTCTTTAAGGATTGCTGAAACACTTCGACTCTTTAATTTAATCTAGAACCCCTTGGGTGGGTTCTAAATAAAACCCCTGGAATATAAAAAATTACTCAGTAGAACCCCTGGGTGGGTTCTAGATATAACTGTTGGAATACAAAAAAGGTTCTCAGTAGAACCCCTGAGTGTGATCTAGATAAAACCCTTGGAACATACCCCCTGAGTGGGTTCATGTAAGCATCCTTCAAAGATGGAACCCCCAGAGAGCGTTCTGGGTGAAACTACTACACCGTAGAGGGGTAGAACCTTTCATAGGGGGTGAAACCTTTTACAGATCATTCTAGGTACAGCCCATTATGTTTAGTTCTATTTAGAACCATTTTAAAGGTTTCTAAGTGGAATCTTGATAAAAGGTTCTATTAGGAAACAAAAAGGGCTCCTGCAGGGACAAGCCAACAAACCTTTATAGTTCTTGCATGTATCTAAATTTCCAAGAGTGCAGTGACGAGCTTCATAACCCAGGCTTTTCCACAATGGGATACTTGCTGAAGTTCTAGGAATTGCAGTCCGTACTGTGAAACAAGAAACCCCGTGAATGTTGCCTTTGTTAGCTGCTTTTAATTAAACCCTTCATGTCTTTTCCCCCTTATGCAACAACAGCGCACAATTATGCAAGCGTCTAAAGATCTCATTGAAAAGTTACTGGCTGGTTGGTGGTGAAAGTACTAGAATTGAGCGACACCTTTTCCACAGTTATCTTTAATTCATTTCCAACATGTTTGCAATGCTTCAGTGTTGCTCATATAACATGTTCCTGGGGATAACGCAACAGCTACACAAGAGACACGGCCTGTTTATGGTATTTGGCAAAAAAGATCTGTTTGTGACCTGGATTATTTTGTTTTTGGATGATCTTCAGACAGTTTATACAACAAGATGGTATCACTTAGTTACACAAAACAGATCATGCAACAGATTTTATAGATATTATTAAAACACTCGTGAATATTGTGTTGGTGGCATTTTAATAAGCAAATCGGTGGGATGAGTTCTAGCACATGACTCACATCAGAAGGGCCTTTCATGTCTTTCAGCTGTATTGCACTATACTGTATGTTTCTGTGTTGCTCTGTGTTATATAGGGTCTCCCTCATCACAAGTCCCTAATAGACACAGGCTATGGGCAGCAAAAGAACAAGATTCATCAACAATAATTGTCTCAAAATAAAAAACTTTCAATGGCTATCCAAAGAAGTGCTGAAACACATGATAAATCAAGCAGCAGGGTTTTGCGTGGGTGACTCATTAAATGATGGGTGTTCACATGATGTTCAGAAAGCTTCATTTTGTTGTCAGAATTGGTCCTTGGTAACTACCACTTGGGCCCCCTTTCACCAATTGCTGTTTGGGCTATTTTGGGATCTCTGCGCTCCCCTGTTAGTGACGTGTGCTGCTGGGTAAATTTGCAGCTCTGGCGGCCTGGGCCTGCAACCTCAGATGGCATCAATCGGGAGAACATGGAAGGGTGGGAGGGATTAGAAAGAAGGGTACCAGCGAAGATGCTAGAAGGAGGAGAACAGAGGGGGGAGGAACTGGACAGAAAACATTAAAAATACAACCAGTGATAGGAGGACATGAATGGGGTTTGAATGAGCGGACATGATGCTCAGAATAAAATAGAAATAGAAAATAGAAACTACTCAAAATAATAGAAAAACAGTCAGGAAAATAAGGACCTTTTTAAGTGAATCTGAAGAAGAAATCTGTTTGCATCAGTTGAAAAAGACTCAGGAGAAAAAATGAACTCTTATTTTTACTGATGACTAACAAGTGTAGGGATGAGTGATGGTGCTGGTGATGATGGAGGTGGAGGAGTGGGGGCGCTATTGTACTTCATACTTAACTGGAACTAACTGTGGCAAAGGGAAGGAAGAAAGGACATACTGAATAAATCTTTTTGATGCTCACTGCAAATTCTGCCTTAAATTATGTGTCTGGTAATGTGTTTGTGTTGCACTTGTTTTGTCACTTGTATGGAAAACTTCCTAATGACAAGCAAAAGTGCTTTTAAATGGAAATGTTTTCAGTATTGAAAAAAAAAATCACAAAGAATTCATCATTGTCTTTCACAATGCCTAAAGTAATTCCTTTTTTGTTAAAGTTTATTTGGGAAGTCAGTTGCGATCTGCATTAGCCATCACTTACTCCTGAATCACATATATTTAAAATTAAAACATCCCTTATTGGTTGTTGAGTTTTAAGTAAGTTCCATTGCAACTGAGTTTTTGAGTTTCACTGCAACTTGTTCCAGTAGAAACCAACTGAGAGTTAGTATGTTGTTATCTGTTTTCATCGTTACTAGCCGTAAAATTAAATCTGTCTAATTGAGTTGTAAAATTAAGTTTGGTAACTAAAGCTGGGTAAGTAACTGCAAAGCATCATTCATTTTGTGTTCTACAAACCTGGTAATGTTAATTGTGTTTTTTCTCCAACGCAATTTTAGACTAGTGTCTAAAGAGTGCAAAACATTCCAATTATCTTTCTAACCTTCATCAGACAGATGGGTTATTTACAGATCACAATAAATCTAACCATCCAGGCTATCATTGTCAGTGAAAACTGAATTTAAATTGAATTAGCACAACAGCAGTGGAGGCAGCACTAGAGAGTGGTGGTATAGTCTATAGATGAATGGCATGAAGCTCAATATGGATCCTTGCGGAACACCTTTCTCAGCATCACATTAAATATTGATTGAAAAAAATGGCTAAATTGTTAGCTACAAGCTACATGACATGCTGTTATGTATGCTCTGAATTCTGACTGCTGTGACCTGTTCATATAATTAACCCTCAGAAATGACCACATTAGCAAGAAACATTATCTAACAATTTTACCGTCCTAACACCTTCAAGATTATTTTGATGCTCGCTGACTTGTGTAGGAAGAATGGTGCCTCTTTCATTCCCACTCTGCGTCTGCTCTTGCAGTACATAACTTGGGTTGAACAAGCATGATCTCAGAAGGTCTACGTAAAGCTTTACAGCACTACCTCACACACCACCAACAATGTTAGTGATTTTGGTAAAACTGGATCATATTTTATGGAGAAAATGTTTTCTGGTTTTCCCTCAGATATCCTCCAGCTGCTCTGCCTCAACTCTCAATCATTTACGGAGTTTCCTGATAGACAGACAACTTTAATTGTTGCTAAAGTGACTGTGCTAACTATTACGTTAGCTGCCATTAGCTAGTTAGCATAATTAGCTGTGCAACTATAAACTGTAACATTAGCTGCTGTTAGATAGTTGGGTCAGCTGGGCAAGCAGGTAAGTGACTTGGAACAGGGCTCAGCAGCCTTCACAGGCTCATGGCAGAGACAAAAAGACTAAAGAGTATGTTGATGGAGGAAGGTAGAAGAGAAGAGAAAGAGTGACAGCAAGAGGAAATAGATTCAAGTAAATCTCGGACTGGCTTTTAGTCGTTGGCAAAAGCTTCACGTAATAAAAGGCAGCCAAACTCTGAGTTGCCCTTCTTGCTGTTTGAGTAATAAGTAATATTAGCTGGCTTGCTATGTCTTGTTTGGCTATGTTAGCAAGGTTGTCGACTTGCTGGTTTTTGATCATTAGTAATATCACAAATACACAGCTATCTATATTTTCAACTGTGGTGTATAAATGAATTGCGCTAAAAACCTGTAGGGGTGCCGAATCACAAAAAATACCAGATCTTACATAATGTTGATTTCACAGCGATCACATAACAGTAATTCTATAATGTTGCAGCAGTTAACAGTTAATTACATCTCCAGTGTCACCTACCTTTACCCAATTCAATGACCACAGCCAGTTCACATATGGAGGGAATTCTTCAGTTAGAAAATTAATTTTTTTTAAATTTGTGAAAGTGATACAACATAGGTTGTAGGGGTCTTCAAAGTTTTATTTACTATATTTTGGGGTTTCCTCTCGTTTGCACTCACCGTAGGTCAACAGTATGAAGAATGAACCTCTGCACTTTTGCTGGTGGTTTCTGAGGTGGAGGGTACATCAGAGTCTCTTACTCTTTAAGTTACCAAACAATCCACTGTGGCTCACAAGAGTATGATAAGAGTGATAATAATACAGCTAATTTGCCAGTAAGTTTCAATAGTATGTAGCTAACTTGCCATTAGGTGCCACACAATAATTTACTGGGTTAGCGAGTTTTTGTACTTTGCCTTCTTTACTAACAGGATGATTTAACTTTGTCATTAATACAGCGGATTGCTTTCATGTTAAAAAAAAAAAAAACTCTGAATGGTTACTATCAAACAATAATTTGGCCCCCACCCCTACAGTAACTCTGAGGATCCCCTAAGTGTCACAGACTCCTGGTTGAAGATCCATGACGTACAAGGCCAATTTCAAATTTGTTTTCTCTAGCTGACAGTTTCATGCTTTTTTCCCCTTTATGTTTTTGTATTATATGAACATCTAACAAGTCTTAGTGAATATTCTGTGGTAAAAATGACAACTAAGTAGACAAAACAAAGTTCTGAGATGTTGAAGTGTCAGATTTCTCTTTGTGTACAGATAATAGTTGCTCTATATTCACAATCAATCATTGCTTGGAGTGTGGCTTTTCCTTTTTTTCCCTTAGTTTTACTGATACAAACTTCTGAACAATTATCTACAAGACGAAAACACCAGAAGCAGCGGGCGGGTAGTTTCTCAGAATAAGCTCTATTAAGACTGATTTAGTGAGATTCTTCATTTCATTGGGCTGCTTGGTTTGGATATCAGCTCAGACAAATTTAATTCAAAACAGAGGTCTTTCAACTTGTCTGGGTTGCTGGAAAACCAGTTGAGGTTAAGATCACCCATAATAGGCTGCTCAGAGGATCTATGAGTTGACCATAAATTCCTAATCTTCTCCAGAGCTTCACTAATTGCAGAGGTGGGGCGGTAAACACCCAGAACAGTGATGGGAGCAATCTCCGCACCACAAATGTCCCCAGTAACCTATTTAAATTTTTCAGGCACGGAAGCAGAGTGAAGTTGACACACTAGTGAAGTTTGCATAAATCAATATAACACCTCCTTTCTCTTTACTGTCACATCTAAACACAGCAAGTTATGTCTTCACTGGCATCGAGCCCAGTTTCTGTCAGGATAACATCCCATGCAGTTTCACTTAATGATACAACACACGAAGCCCAGCCTCAGTCAAGTGAGGATTGAATGTCATAGATGTGTTAGAGGAAGAGGAGTAGTGTTAAGTATGAGATTCCAACCCTGTCTCCTGGGAAAATATGCTGTCTGAATTTTGTTTCAATCTGCTAAATGAAAGATGCTCTTGATGAAGATATCTGCAAGTTCTCACTGCACGTATCTGCAAAATGCTAACTGGCATCGTTTTTCCAAACACATATGGGGCAGCATATCACCAGAATGACTGCTAAATGCTGCTCATTATGCTCTCTGATGTACCTATCTTTGGCTGCAGCTAGCCTACTAGCTGCCATTAGCTCAGTTAGCCGTGCAGCTAATGGCCCTATTATGACCTGCAGGAGTCACTTGGGGCAACAGACCCAGGGTCAGCAGCCTCCCAGTGGACACAGCCGAACCAGGACTGAGCACTGCTTCCAGGACTAACATACACCAATTTGACAACAGGGAATACTGTGCGAAGCTGATTTACAGCGGCTCCGATCAGGAGTCTGACTCTGTGAACAATGAGGATTGCAGGTTAGGACAGGAGAGACATGAAGCAGATCACACCTAATGTGATGGGTTAATGATTTACTTTCAACCAAACCGGATTAGATTTAACAGTGGAAAGATATGTGGAAGACATTTTTGGTGAGTTTTGTTTTGTCTCTGTTGAGTTTAAAATGTGTTTTACGATTAAGCGTAACTTTTACTTGGTAAAAGAGAGAAACTTGAAATCAGAACGTGTATGGTTTATTACATACAAGAGGTGTAAAAATATTTAATTCATTTTTAATTTTTTTTTTTTTTTTTTAGAATAAAAAAGTTAAGAGAGCTTATAAGAGGACTACCGCCTCTTGAGGTACAAAAAAGTATTACTGGACAGGCTTGATTAGGGCTTGCTAGTTAGTATGCTAGCTTCAGTAGATATCGCTACAAAACAATAGATATATAGGTATGTAAAGGAAGGACTTCTCTGCTGAGTACTGTCAGTACTGACACGCAAACACACATGGGGTTGTTACACTGGCATTTTTGGCCATGCTAAGTCAAACCATGCAACACTGATTTGTATTTCCATTACCGTTTTTATTGCGCCGCGCTGCGCCCGAGATGGACCCACTCTGCAGCGGGGCCAAAGTGAGCCTGACTCGCCTCCAAGTGGCTTGACTGCGGTTTTTAAAAATCACTTTATGTTCAGCTCTCAGTACTTCTGCTTCAAATTGAATATACATGTTTTCAAACGTCATTTCTCTCCTCTGTTTCTGTTTGTACTCTCAGGTATCTGCTTTGTTACATTTAGCTGATGTCTGTTGGTCCGTGCTCGCTCATCATTGCCTTGGTAAACTGTTGTGTGCATGCATAAAGCACGTGTTGTTTGTCTGGTAGGAGGGGCTCAGGATGTAGAAAACAAAACCTAACTCAAATGAGACTCAACCATCAACCGTTTTAGGCTTTCTACCTACTGCAGCTTTAATACTGATGCCTCTATATGACCTACATACAGAAAAGTGACCATCAGCAAGATGATTGGCTATTTCTGAATAGTTGTTTTCAATGGGTGCCAGGTGAGATACTCCTTGAAATCACATGAAATGAGTTTGTGTTTATAATTCCCCAAGCAAAGTTATACTGGGTCACACATTAACCAGTTAAAAAGAAGAAGGAGGAGATTTTTGTTTAGAACATTTTCATTTTATGTTTTATGTTATATTTTGTCGTTATGACGGAAGAAACACTGCCGCTTTTGTTCACAGGGGCCTCCAAAATCAACACAATATGACAGTTCCTTTAAGTAGCTTTAAACTATACTCTACTACTAGACTATATTTTACACTTTGCTGCTTTAAAGTGCAAGACAGGGCATGCTTAACTGAAACCATAATCTCTCCTGAACCTAAAGGGATCAGTATGCAGTATTCAAACAAAGCCTTTGGGTCACTGAACAGCCCTCACCCACCCAAGGGCCACTGCATCCAACAATTTTTCTAACTTTCTTTCTTTTTCTGTAACAATAGACATTCAAACCCAACCCACCTGATGGGCCAGGTGTGTGGAGATAAAGTAAGGCCAGAACTGAACTTATCTCAAAATCAAATTTTTGATATCTTTCACACAATTACTTCTTAAAGAGTCTTACCCTTCACAATGACTGCAGACTTGACTCACCTTTGGTTGTGGGCATTAAAAACAACTATAAACACGTTTACTTTCAGACATGGTTTCAGATGTTATAGGAACCAGTTTTATTTCAAGAATGCTCTGACCAGGCAGTATAAGAACTGGAAGACATTGTCCCTGCACATAATGCAAACAATTCTGTTTCCCTCAAAAAGTATGTGGTGAATTCAATACTTGTATATATGCCAGGACAGCTGTACAATGCAGTGAACATTATGAATGGCAAGTTGGGAGTCATTTGAGCTGAGCTGACTCCCCCAACTGTCACTTGGAAGCAGCTTTAATGGATAAGGTGGTAAGTTTTATGTTTCATGTTAGCCTCTGCCATATGTCTACAGGGGCAAGATGTGGCAATGTGCCACATAATGCAGACTCAAGGTATGTTAGTGCAGTTTTGACTTTTTATGTTTCTGTAACAGAGATATTTTTAGTTTTTGTGATTGTTGTAGCCTAAAGTCATTTGATCTGGTAGACAAGATAACAGAGGGTGCACAGGAAGACTACAAGTGGGGCAACCGAGAAGATCACAGAGCAGGTAGGAGGCAGGCAGAGAAGCAGGACAGATAGTTAATAAGCAGCTTTTTCAATGAAAAATGCTCCCAAATGTGAACCAGATAGGTTAGGCTCAAGTTACAGAGAGAAATAAAAATAAGGTAACTGCTGACCAGGACTATGCACAAAAATATGCACAATAGAGTATTTATCAGGAACCAAGGGATATAGAATCAACAGGTCAAGAGTATGTGACAAAAAAGACAGGTTGCACATGCAACAAGGCCAAAACTGTTAAGCTAAAATAATAACTTAAGCTAAAAATAATGCAGTATGTTAATCTGGGTTAATGAGGTCAGTGGATGCCTGGTAGGAGGTGAAAAGAGAGAGTTTAGTAGTAAAGCCCCTTACACTGTGCTGATGCCCACGCTGACCAGGTGGAGAACATTTTCTGTCACTTTTCCCAACTCTACATATCGCATTGGCTTCTGAACCGGGAAGCCACACCACCCTAAGAGCATGGAAAGAGAGAGGGGATCGAAACAATCCCTCACCTGGGTTTAAACTGTATATATTCTAATACAATTACTAATTACTAGCACTTGCAATTGTAAGCATTTTTTTTAATACATAAAAAATATTCTTATACCAAACAATGCATTTTTCACCCTCAATCAAGGTTTTATTCTACATATTGCATACTCTCTGACTGCCTATGAAACATATAAAGACATAAAGTCCTGCATATTAAACACATACTTGAATATCAGATTACCTGAACCAGAACCTTGTTTCACCAATGCAATGAGCCCTTCACTAGAAGAATGAGCACAAAATACCCTAAGTATCTAAAGAACAAATGCATATGACCAACAGAAAGATCCAACAGCGCCTCCACAATTTTCTTTATGACAAATTAGGTTTCAAAATTTTGGGACAGTTTGCTTGTGGCAGGTGGACAAAACAAACACATTACTTAAGAACTGGTCTTGTCATCACTTGGACTGCTAATGCTAAATGCTAATGCAATCTAGTTTATATAGTGTTAGGATACATATGGCTCCAATGCATCATCAAGCCATTATTTCATATATACTGTAAAACAAATTTCTGAATTTCATTCACAGAGACTATAAATGTTTCTTTAAATTAGAGTCACTGGATGATGACAAAAGTGAACAAGAACTTCTGCATTTTTATTCTCACAGTAATGTTCTTAGAGCTGTTGTGTTGTACATGTCAAATGTAAATCAAATGTCTCTTTATGTTTTATGATGCTTTCATATGATGTCACTGTCTAGCACTGTATTGAATACTTATTATAAAGTTTTTATGTGAAGCAGCAGCTGTAGCACTGTGCCCAAGACTAATTTCCCCTCAGGGACAAAAAAGTTTTCTTTTCTCTACTCTACAGTATTTTCACAGCTGGGAAGCAGAACTTGTACTGTACTGTGATGTTGTTCCCCTTTTCTGATTTAAAGACAAATTAACAATATTTCCACCCAACAAAAGCATTTTTCTCTAGAGGCCATGATAATGAATTGTCACCTGTAAGATTAGCTGTGGTTTCACTCGAGACCAGAGTTATGTTGTGACTGAGACTCATGTATACACATGTGCTGGCTTGGTTTGACGAGGTTTGACTTGGCACATCATTCAGCACGGCAGCGATTTCCACTTCCATTACAACAAGGCTACCTGCTTGAAGGTGTCTTTAACTACAGACAAGCTTAGCTTGACTCAAGTGGCTGTAAAATGGTGAACAAACGCCTCATTTCCTGTAAATTCTCTCATAATAAAAGTCCTGCAATTTTGTTATTCAAAAGCTTTTATTATCCAGCTAAAAGTGAACATGAAACAACTTAAAAAAACAAAAACAAAACAGGGACTTGAATGTAAAACCGATGCAGGAGAGAAACTAAACTTCAAACCACAGAGATTCAGTTAGAAGCTACAAAAGTTCTGAGAGCTGAACACTTTTAAAAACGTCTTTGCTCTCCAGACTCCAGCTGACACTGTTGTAATGTGTGCACACTGTATGGTAGTATATTGTACTTTTATTTTAAATTGTCTTTTAAAATTACAATCCTACTATTAATCTCCATTTTTACTAAATGTATCTCCAATCTGAATATGTCTTTTTTTAGTCTGTAACTGAAACCAGCTACCTTTTTTCATATCCTAATTATGTAATCTATTACATGTATCCATTACGCCAAGCCTGAGTCAGTAGGTTGAGAAGTGCCTCAGTAGAAGCTGCTACAGCATCATTATCTACCAGTCCTTGTTTAAAGGAGCAAAAACAGGCCACAGGAAGTGCTTGAGAAAGTGAACTGAACTGAACCAAGCAAGGGTCTGCAGAGTGCACCAAGAAACACGGAGAAAATTAGTGAGAAAGAAGAACGCTTCACAATAAAAGATAATGAGCGGGCTATAGAGAGAACAGAGAAAGCAGGAACAGAGGAGCACAGCAGCAAGCGAAGGACGAGCATAACAGGGAGAGAGGGGAAATAAAGAGGAGGAAAAACAGAAAGATAGATATAAGAATAGGAGAGAGGTGAATGGAGGGAACCGTCGTCACGCAGCACTGGGAGCGAGCCTTTCAGCAGCCTTGATGTTGGCATCTCTGATCGCCCACTCACTCTGACAGCCCGGTGCAACGGTGGAGGGTTCACACCAGGTCAGTCGCACACAATCACGCAGACATGCAGAGATTCTTCTTGACTCTGACGTGACGACACTTTGGCAGAACCGAGGGGCAGGAAACCGGAAATATTCAAACCATGTGTTGAGCCCAATATTTGCTGTAGATAAATTCCACATTTCTCCCATTAGTGAGGGCATTGTTTGCAACATAATGATTTAAAATGTGCTAAAACTTTATAAGATGATGAAATGATTGCATCTTTTCTGCAGTGAAAACTCTGTGACATCAGACTGTAGATTTACATCATAAACCGGGCTCAGCAACGTTGCAGAATAACAGAAACATTATGCATAATTGGCAACATAAAAATAAGAATAAAGAGGTTTTGTTTTCTTCTTGGATTTCTTGCCAAGCTAATTAATAGAACACAAAGATCATTAGCTGCAAGCTTCATTGGATTTTACCATGAGTGTGTTGCTCAGAGAGGAAACAACTGGGGTAAAGGGTCTGAAGGGACACTGTAATGTCAGGGGTACAGTAACTTAAAACTGAAAATCAAAGAAAAAATACTTCCCATTGTCTGGTAAATATTTATGGTTGAATTGTGTTTCTTAAGACTTTGTTCACATATGAAAAAAATGATCTGTGTTCCCACCTAATTGACAAGGGCCTTAAGCTGTGTAAATTATGATTTCTGTCTGTCAAAAACAAAGATGGTAGCGTGACATCGTTATTAATGTTGCAAAACCTCTTGGGTAGAATATTGATGTGGGTAACAAAGCATGAGACCACTGTTTGTTTCCACTTTCCAAAAACCTGGATGAGCTCTGGTGGCAGCCCTGGAGGTGTGAGGGGATAGGGATGGTTTGCTGCACTCACGTGAACCCCCTACATTTCCAACAGAGCTCAGCCAATGGTGGTTTCTTTCAACTTGGACCTTGATCTTTCCCTAACCTTAAACAAGTTATTCTTTAAACTCTGACCACAATACGTCATGAGCATAAAGGACCTTTTTTTTTTTACAACACATACCACAATCTATGGGTGATTTCACATTAAGTATGACTGCTTCGGGGCAGACGTTTAGCTCAGTTGGTAGAGCGTCCGACCCATGTATGGAGGCTGTTAGTCCTCCGCAGCGGCCACTCGCTCGACTCCCGCCTTCAGCCCTTTGCTGCGTGCTATGGTGTAGAAACGCCTGCCAGTCGCAAGATCCCAATAGCAGTCCACTTCTCTGTTTTGGCATGGTTTGCTTTCACACCTGATGCAGACTGTATCACCTTTTCAAGTGGATCTGGGCACGCAACAAAGGACTGTGCCCAAGTAAAGTACACAGTGTTCCCACTAATCAAGCGAACTGGGCTTTGGAGTCAAGAGTATTCAGATCTGAGTCTGGGTCTCTAATGTGAAAGCCCTCTACAGGGATTTATTGGCAACATATGACAGAAATGGGGTATAATATTCATTAGTATGTTTTCATTTGTGTTCAGGCTGCCCTGTGAAAGCCAAAGATTTGAATCATCAGTTGGAGATTCCTCAGTCAACATTGAAGTTGAGCATTTCTTTTTTTTTTTCCCTTTGTCAGTCATGTGCATTGCAGTAACAGGATAATACAGATCAGAAATGTTCAGAGAGGACTATCAGGTCTTACCAGCCCCCACACTTTGCACCAAGTTTACTCTTTATGGTGCAATTTTGTTGCAATATTACATTCCTTTACATATAGCATTGAAATGTATATCAATTGCAATTGTCAGCTGAATGCTGCGACATCTGCATCATAAAAATGATCCAATACCACCTTGAATATGTTACCTCAGGCATACCTGCACTTGCAAGATGAAAAAAGGAAAATGAACATGTTTAGTATTTTGGAATGTGACATTTACCAGAGACTAAAAACTCCTTTATTCTTTTGTCTTGCATGTAGTTCTCGCTGAGCTTTGATTCTTAGAAATACAGAGAAGGGTGCTGTCTAAGAAATTCTGACCTCTTGATGCAACTGAATAATTTTAAAATACCTTATATAAGAGGAATGGAAAATCTGCTGCATGCACCATGAAAACATTTGCAAAACAGATTTCTTTGCTCTTTTTGATCCAACAGATTCAACTATAAATCAGTAATATTTTACTGAAAGTATGTGACTATTTTATATTTGGATAATATATCAGAGGCGTCTTCTTGGTATTTTTAATCCTCTCGTTAGGCAGATTTATATATTTTATACGTTTAGTCTGGCCAATAAAAATGTTTTTTTTTGATGGAGGAACACTGGACACCAGCCATGATGTGATATTATCGTCATGGTAAATGATATCCCATCAAATGGCCATAACAACATATCACATATATCAATACATGCTTGCTATTGCACAAACCCACGTTTATGTTTCTCTGGATTGAGCCCTCAGGTTGTACTGGCTCGTGTACTGTAATGTCTGACTCATACTTTAAGGTGAGGCTGTGCAAAGTGCACAGAAAATGTACATACCACATTTTGTTGACATGGAGACAGGAGCTCAGACAAGTGCCCCAGGCAGTAATTACAAATTTGAAAGTTGAATATGACAGAGCTTAATATGAACCTAAGGATTAAACACACAAGGCTTTATTAGGACAGACGCTAATCATTCCTTGGGCTGAGGTAAATGTTCATAGTGATAAAATGTTAACTATGCTGTAAATAAGCCTCCGGGTTTAACAAACAGAATTGGGAGTTGGGAGCACAGTTCATCTGGGAACAGGGCAAGAAAACAGGAACGTCTGGCACATTCATGATTAGGTACCAGACACAGAGACCTGTGTCTATATATGGACTGCTCTGACCAGTGTATACGTCCTCATGCATACAGTAAATAAATACAATTTTACGACTGCAGGTTTTGAATATTATCAATTGATCTGTTGTTTATTTCCTTGATTAATTGTTTAATCATTTAGTCAATGAAAATGAAAAAGAAGTGAAAAATCACAAGTAGAGTCCAAAGTGACATCTTCAAATGACTTGAGAAATGTAACAGATAAAGGCTGAACCCAACTGCAGCACAGTGGACAGAAACAGTTGGTAATGACTTTTATTATCACACCTGCAAGACAGGAGCTGAGCAGGTAATGCAGCACAGAATAATGTTGTCACTTAACACAATGTCTCAGTGGTTTCGGATTGAAAGACGAACAGAGCCAAGGAGTGGGATCGTGAGCGGAGACGTGTGCCCACGAACCCAAACAGTTCAGTTCAGTTGCAGGTGACGGTACCAGAAGGGAGCAGGCAGGAGACGTGGTCGACGAGGCGTAGGATCCGGAACCAGTTGAGTTGACAGACAGAGCAGATGAGCCGACGAGGGACAGGCAGGAGGTAGGTCGAGGCCAGGCGGAGGATCAAAGAGCTGACAGGTAGGTACACAAAGGACCTCCACACAGGAACACATGTGGGGACACACGGAGAGACGCCGAGCCGCTGACAGCCGCAGATGAGCAGGAGGAAACAGTTACGCTGTAGCACTGTCGTCAATTGGAAAACGCTGGGCAGCCGCAGACAGACAGAAAGCAAAGACGACGAGGCAGATCTCGTGGTTGGGGACAGAAGGCTGGTGCGTTCACCGAGAGACAGACGAAGGAGGGAGGCAAGAGGGTAGGGTTGGCACGGGGAATCAGGCCAGAGATGAATGTTGGAAGGTCTTGCATGAGAACAAAGAACAATCTGGCGACGAGTTAGTGAGCAGGAGAAGCTCATATGCAATTAATTTTGAAATAAATTATATTATTGAAGCTGACTCCTCTTTTGCAATAATTTACACATAAATATGCCCCCTCTTATCTATCCTTTTTAGTGATCTGAACCACATACTGTATGTCACTTTCATCTGGTGAGAACAAGCGCTGTAGTGCTGGGCCAGTCGATACATGTAGTGTACGTCCATGGCAAATTCTTCATCACAGGTTAGTTAATAGTGTTACTGAGTAAATGAAACGTGTGACAACTGTGCCTGTAGACTGAAGTGAGTCTTTGTGATGGTGTAACTAAAGGTTTTACAGTGAAAAAATATTGCTCTTACCTAAAATACCTGCTTTTAGAATGTTGGGCAAATGTATCTCAATGTGACTAATTTACATAAATTGAGATGACATAATCAACCCTGTTAACAGCATAAAGTAATGTAGGAAGTGGAGCTAAAATGAACATGTTTAATTCTTCTCCCTGCTTGTAGTAAAAGTTCATGTAATAAGCACAAGTGCATCCCACTGTGCTTGAAATTAACTTCATAAGAAGTGATGACATTTTTAAGAATACATTAATATCAAGGAAACATGAGCAGAGGCATAAATTCACATAGTAAAGGCTACAAATTTAAGGAGTGAGCCGACTATTTACACCATAATTTCGTATCTAAACTGATGAGAAGACAAGATGCATCAAGATGCGTCTGGTTCAGTTAATCCGGTAATTGATTGCAGAACGTCGCAAAGTCTGGGAAAAAGTAAAACAATTTTGAAGTTAGTGGAGACAAACAACTCAGTCAGTCACAGCTGGGTTTGAGTTAGTTTGATAATCACCAGCTGGACACAAGTGTTATCCAACATAGTCTACACTGTTTAAAAGGGCTAGTTTGGATTATTTGAAGTGGGCTTGTATGAAGCAGTTATTATCAAGAGTAAACGGCGGTTGATACGCCCCCAGTTTCCAGAAGCATTGTGCTGCTGTGGACAGGGTCAGCAGCAACATGTATTTTAGCCACTTATAAAAGGCCATCTAAATATTTTCACCACTTTACTTTGCCATCAGGCAGCCTTGTTCCATGGGAAACCATCGTTATATATGCCAAATATCGCTCTCGCCAAACCAACCAGACTCCATAGACAAAATCAGTAACTTTACCTCGCAGGGCACGGTAGTGGCTGGTCTACCACTTCTAAAGTCTGTTAGTTTGTTTGTGTTATTGTCTGGGTTTGGAACATCTGAACTAACCTTGTAAAACACCAAAGTTACACAATGACACAAACACACTAACCAATTGAAGCAGTGCTAGATTAGCATCACTCCTATTCTGTGTGGTAAAATTATTGATTTCACCAATGGAGTCTGGTTGGTTTGGAGAGATCAATATTTAAGTGCAATATATAAGTGCAATTTCTCATCAGAAAAGGCTGTCTGACTGCAAGTTAAAGTAGTGAAAATATCGTAAATATGACATACAGTTAAACTAATGTTGATTGTGCTTAAGGTGGACTTTTTTTAAGTAGCTAAAATATATTTTGCTGCTGACCCTGTCCACAGCAGTTTATTGATAAGCTTCTGTACTGGTACTCCTCTCTGCTTCTCCGAATTGGGGTTGTGCCAACCACCATCTACTGTAGGTAATATACTGATTATTAGTAAGAACCTTATACAACCCCACTTCAAATAATCTATCCCTTTAAGGCTCAGCCCCCCCTGCAAGTCTACACTGGATTAGCAGTTGTACATAATGTACTCTCCTGTACTTGACAAATCAATGAAAAATGTACACAAACCCAGAAGTAACATAGAAGATCTGAACTGCATTGGTCCTGTTGTATCTCTGAACATAACTAGTTTGTGCATAGTTTTGGACAGAATAGCAAATTACAACCCATAGCACAGCATAGCAGCTCATAAGGTGGTGCTGTTATGATGGTATTAAATTAAGTCTTTTTAGTAGATTAAAGTTCAATCCAGTTCACATTCACTCATTGCTATTAACATCCACAGTACACTCTGTATTACTGTGGTGACTGCGTAATTCTTATCCTACAGTTCACCCAAGGCCGATGTATAGTAAACTACTTCAGTGCAAGTTATAATCACAGTGAAAGAAGGACAAGATCCGCTGAAAGCCCCGGAGGTGTGAGGGGACGGTGCGGTAGTTCCGGCAGAGTTCAGGAGGACATTGGGCTCTTCGACAAAAAACAGTCAAAGTTGGTTTCTTTCAACTATGACCTTGTTCTTTCCCTGACTGTTTGCTGTACTCACATGAACCCCGTAGTTCCATCAGAGCTCAGGAGGACATTGGGCTTCTTGACAAAGAAGCCTTGTATCCTGTTGGAAGAACGCATGAGGCCACAACCTTTTGTTTCCCTCGGCATAGCTTCAAACTTCTGTTTGAAGCAGACCTCCGCACAACGTCAAAATAAAAGTCTGGACCCAATTAATTACAGAATATATCAGATCCTCGGCAATAGCTTCCATTTCGTTGTGATGCTCAATTATACATTGTTGGCACTGGCGGTGTTGGTTGAGCTTCCTGTTATTATGTGGTCATTATGGGTTTGTACATTCCCATGCCTTTTTTGTTACCTTATAATGGTGAATAGTTTTCTTTTTCTTTTTAGACTGAGCTGTGTGATGAGTCTTATTATTATAATTTATTTCTTTTCTGGACTAAAACATTTATTATGTGATAGCTGATTTATTTTTGATTTTTTTTTAAATATACAAGTCAATACAAGTGCTTATTTTCTTTAGTTATACTCATTTTTAAGAATTAAATTGATGTTCTGTCCTCAAATAATGACACAAAATGATCTATGCATGCATGCAAAGAAGCCCCAAAATGAAAATGACCCTGCTTTTATTCTTATGAGGGGGCAAGTACAACACAACTACATCATGTTCATCCCCAAAGCCCTCGAATCATTTCTCACAAAGTATTTTATAATTAATTGAAGAAAAGCCAAATTTGGATTCCCCCAAAAATACACAATGGAGTTCTCATGGCTCATGAAGCATTGAATTGGACATATGGAGTATGTAAATTGGCAAGGTTAATGGGTGACATTCCTCTGGTGATCATTATCAGATAATGGCGCCCTGATTATAAATCAGACCTTTGCTCTCTTTGTGTCTTGTGGTCCAGTTGACCTACTCACAGAGTAAAGCAGGAAAAAGAAGAAGAGAGGCAAATGAAGTAGAGCGAAAACAACTTCATAGCAGAGAGATATGTTTAAAAAAAACATAACAAGCTTTTTGTGCAGTCTTTTCTGGTTTCAAAGTCCTTTTAAACAGGCTTAAAAAGTTGCTGACACAAGGAAACCTGCAAGTGAAAGTATGGAAATAAAATGAATGTTATATATGTCATCCAGACAGTGGTATAATTTATTCATCCATGGACATTCTGTATGATTAATTGTTGTCTCTCAATCCAACTTTTAAAAATTTTGAATAGTTTGGTAACTTGGTAACTCTTTATTGGAAACTGTCATAACCATGTCATGACACCTCTTATTAACATGAAGGAGTCTCTGAATTCTCTGCTAAGAAATGCAGATGTGCACTAACAATTAGTACTTACAATTAGATTCTGGCCAGACCACGACCGAACACAGCCTCCGAGACTGATGGTGGCCAGTTTAATGACACGGGAAACAGTACCAAAGTACCAGTGTAGGTTTCCTTGTAGATTTGGCTCTTTGCACCCCGTGGCTGAGTCAGCTAATTTGGTGGTTACCTCCATGGCTAACTGAGCTAACTAGCTATGGCCAGCTACAGATAACAGCAGACAGTGGTTAGCCTACTTTAGCAACAAGTAAACAAGCTAACCACTGTCTATCCATCACTAAACTAAATCACTGATAATGTACTCTGTCATTAAACTGGCCTTATAACATTTAATGACAACTTTATAACATAAAAGATGACAAAATTGACTGAATGACACTTAATGACAGTTATAAACATTCATAAAGGCTCCTTCATAGTAATGATAGTATCATGATATGGTTATTACAGTGTAATGACAGTCTTATTCATACCCCTTCAAATTAAGTGTTACTAATTGTGCAATTTGTAGAATTATACTAACCAGCACACATTTCTATAAATCTCTAATTCTAGTAAAATCAGACATTGTATTTTCTTTGCTTTGCAGTGTTGATGACACACAGTTGCTCTGTGATTTGCTCTGTTCTGTGTATCTGACTGACACACCTGCATGTGGGTGTGTTTGGATGACTGAGGCTGATTTGTAGGGAGTGTGGGAGCAGCTGGAGGAGTGCCTGCTGACCATTCACCTCGAGCTTGAGCCATTGGTTTGGGTTGGTAATAGATAACAGGAGCCCTTTAATCTAGAAAATTTGTTGTGTTTTAGGTTAATTGTTGGTCATTGGTCTCTGAGATTTGTGCTCAAATCTGTAAATATTGTAAATAGGTCGTAGTTTCACATTGTGGTGGTGCACATTTTCTCCTGTTCATTCTCAGAGAGGAAGTTTTGTTGATTTACATCTTGATAGATTGTGTCCATTCACAGCAATCTTATGGCCTGCCTATTCTGAATCACTTAGACTTCTGATCTAATTTCGGCTTTTATCACAGTTCAAAAAATTTACATCCCTTGAATGTAAATAAAAGCATAAAGAATAGCTCACTTGTAAAATAAACAAGTGAACTATTCTTTACAACAAGGTGTGAAAGTTCATTAAATTAAAAAGTAAAAGATACATAAAGAAAACTATCTTAGTATATTGAGAAAATTTGATTTTGATCTCCCCATAAAAGTTTGAGGACAACCATATCCACTTCATATTGTAGCATCATGGGACTGTATCATAAAATAATAAAATCAATCTCAGTAATAAGCCAGGACAATCAGACTCTCACATGTGATAACCCATATTCAGAAACGCTTGCATAATGTTTAATTTTAATGTGCTTTATTTATTCATTCTTGCTTACTTGATCTTTTTTTTTAAATCTCATTGAGCTTTTGCAGATTTTTGCAGCCTTGACTAAATGATGTTATTTTATATTTATATGTGCAGTGACCAACCTGGAGACAATACATACTGTATGTGTGTCATATTGTCTCCTGCAAAGAATGGAATAAATAGTAGAAAACAGTTCTCTGTATTGAGTCTGTCTTATCTATGCACAACTAACCATACATATACTTAGTGAGCCAGTTAATGCGGCTGGCCTTAAACATACTGTATATGTAAGTTCAAATGTAGCATGGGATCATGGGAGTTATTAACGTGACTCAGGCAGAAATCATGCTAATGGATGAGGAAAAATATTAAAGTTTTATTCAGGTTACTTTTATTCATGTTTGCCAACTTCATTCCTCACTCTGTGATGTATCCAACGCATGCCGTGTTTTATAGAAGTTAAAGCCACTTCACTGGTACTGTCACCGTTAAGTACACAACTTACCAAATTATAGACATTTTAATGCAGAAATGTTACATATTATAACTTTAATTAGCCCACCCCCATGGATTTTTTTGTGTTTAGCTTGTTAGCTAGCTACATAGCTATAGAGCTTGTTTGCTAGATAATAACCACTGACAGAGCTTTATTCTATATAGCTTGTATATAGTACACACACACACACAACATATATACATATATATTTATCATATAGATGCATATATACAGCTTACTAATATGTTTTGGACAGGTAACTTATGATTTTAGACTAATGAAAACTATCATTTGGTGTCAATAGTTGAAAAACTTCAAGGCCTACTGTCCAGCGATGTTTTAAGACATAGAATGATCTTTGATTGAATGGCTCTGTCTGTTATGCTTTTTTAAGTATAGCTTCAAACAAGTTGTGATGTTGCAAATTCTACTTGCATGTGCATGTTTTAAACTAAGATTTAAAGTGAACACAAAAACATTACTCCTTCAGCAGATTAATGTGAAAACAACACACTATTCTGCACAGACATCCAAGTACAGGAACAAAAAGCAAAACAGTAGAAAAAGACTTTAACTCCTCTATTGTATTTCATAATCTTTAAGTTTAAGTTTGTTAAAGTTGTTTTTGTTGGAAAGTATTTTCTGGAAAACAAATTGTGGTTGCATGTGCGTCATGCTGTAACTTATTTTGTTCGAGATGAGAGATGTGCTGTTGTACAATTAAACCGCTGACACAAATATATTTACAGTCGTCAGTTCAACGAAGCCTTCGTCATTGGATCAGCAACACAAAACATGAGAACTGGAATTCAACCAAGATATGTACCCTACATTTTTCTGAGAAGCGCCGTAACAGCTGGGGAAGGAAACATCTAAATGCAGCTGCTGCCCCATCCACTTTGCCTTTCCCTGGTGTAGGGCCGCAGAGATAAGTGACATTGCTGACAGTACCGCACAGTGGTTGCGAGAACTTGATGTGAGTAATTACAGGTACAAGATACAAGATAAAGGTACAAGATGCTTCGTTATCTCAGTCATTGTAATGAAATCTTCCTGAACATAAAATCATTGTTTCCACAGTTACATGCAGCCTGGAGTGGAGAAAATGTGAAGCAGCTGCCAAAAAAGCAAACATTGGAGCAAGACAATAAAAAATGACTGAAAGTGAAACACTGAGGTCATCGATGAGCTGAAACAGAACATCTAAACAGAGATGTGCAGAGGTTTCAAACAAATTGTTTAGCTGGGTCTCAGAAAAAAGCAACAGAAGAACTGTGTTCATTTACAGCAACTCTACACTTGTATTTTGTGCATACATCACAGGCAGCAAAAGTACACACATTCTTTGCTCAAGTAGAAGTACAGATACTTGTGTAAAAAAAACAGAAGTGCTGTTTCAACTTCTTTAACGTTGAGTAAGTGAAAGGTAAAGGCTTTGAAGTGTTCTCAAAGCGTAGAAGTAAAAAGTAAAAAGTAGCCCTCTGAAGGACATTTCTACGGGCTGTTTCTGTGCAAAGCTAAAGCTAACCAAACCTTCGTGTCTATTTTGTCTTGTAATTGTTTGTTTTATTGTTTGATTTATTATTAAATCATTAACGTTGCCCTTGTCTTGTTACATTTTTTTTTTATCTTGTTACATGTTGTGCGTTGTTTCTGTCGTGTTACGTCCTTTACATCATTTCCGTCTTGTTATGTCATATTGTTTTCCTCTCTTTACATCTTTCAAGTTGTTTCCGTCTTTTTAAGTCTTTTCCATCTTGTTAGGTCATTTTCGTCTTTTACATTATTTTCATTTTATTATATAATTTTTATCTTGTGAGGTCAATTTCATCTGGTTCCATCTTTTACGTCATTTCTTTCTTGTTATGTCTTTTACTTCATTTTTATGTCTTGTACGTTATTTTTGTCATTACACTGTTTTTGTCTTGTGCAATTATTCAAAAAGAAAATGAAAATAACTGATAATTCCCCTCAAAGTAACAAGCCTGTTTTGAAAATGTGAGGAGTAGAAAGTACAGATATTAGTGTTAAAATGTAGCAAGTAAAAGTAAAAGCGCAGCAACAGAGTACTCACATTTTGTTGCTTCCCACCTCTGGCATAAATGCATGCATAAATGTTTTGACCTTGTTTCGCCACAGTCATCCTGACACTGTCCGGTCTTGTTACAGCAACAGATAGAAATACTCTTTTCTTCTGTCAGACAGATAAAAACTGGCATCAGAACATCAGCAGGGGCACGCAGACTGAACTCTTTGTCCTTTTGTTCCTGCTATCCTTTAAAAGAGAACTGAACAATAATTAAATAATTTAATATTGTGCATAATGAAATTATTTCAACACCCAGCCCGGGTCAGCTCTCGCTCTGACCATCAGGGATGGGATATTTTCATTTTCAGACTGTAGTTAGTATTACCTCGTAGTGTTTTAGACTTAATGGGTGCTGTTGAATTTTATGCTGCCATTTCTGCTACCTTTCTCAGTTACTCACCGTACATTTCCCGTTTGTCTCACTGCCTGCACCATTACTTCTAATGTGCAGGGCTAAATTGTGGTTCATAGGCATGTACATAATTTTAGTAAACAGAATTTCAAAAGCTAATGGTGTCTGAGAAAAAAAGCTGTATATCTGTTTTCATCCACAGTATTATTTCTGGCGACATGAGGGGGTCTGATGTGAATCAGAGAAGACAACAAAGCACATGATTGTTAGACATAAGTTGGTTCATTTTTGTCATACAAAGAGGAATATGTTAATGAGAGGGTAACTTGTGGCCATGCGTACCTTTACTTCTTTGTGCCCATTTGATTATGTATCATTATGCCTCTGGGCCAGTGACAGCAGTGGCCAGAGGCAGTATGTTTTAAGGTTGTCTGTCCATCTGTACATATGTCCACTGATGCTAACAAAATTAGCCAACATAAAACCATTAAAATTAAACAACCATTCAGACCACCAGGACATTTCTGGATCTTGACCAGACATTTCACTGGCTATCAGTATTCTTAACTCATCATAAAATATGGACAATACAGAAAAAAATGGGATTCATTCTCTACTTCTCCTAAACCACACAATTCACATAACCTGTCATCCACTTGGATGTTTTTAAATCTGCCAACTTTCACAGAGGAAGGATTCCTGTTCACAGCTGTGCAACTTAAGATCTCTGACCCCTTGTTAAGTTTGCTGTAACAAAAGATTCAGGGACATAATTATAATAACAGGCCCTAAAGCTCTCCCAGCTGAATCTGCCAGGACTTTATTCTAACTTCATAAGTCATAAACTCATCAAGAGGAAATCCCAGATATTTATATTCAGGTGTATACTCCAGTGTGACAATACCAAAAGTCATTATCTTCCTTCTTCTTGGAATACCTTTTTTCATGAAATGAATTATCTGTGTCTTACTTTGATTTATAAGTCATAACTCAAGAATTCATACACTAATTATGACAAAATTAGACATAAATATCTAATAGGATAAAATGATGAAGCAATGACGTTTTATATCCAAAAGGTCAAAGGTCAGCTTCACTGTGACATCATAATAATCAGCTCTCTATCAGTCCTCTGAACTCCTCTGTAAAAACACCATGCTTCTCACTGGAAATTATTCATTGGATTCATGCATGTCAGTTTAGTGATTACAAAGAAAAACATTTAATTAAATTCCTTCAAAAATCTTTGCGACACATTTTACATGAGTCTGGACAGATTAAACTACAACTTCACTGGCTGGTGGAGGCATACAACCATGAGGCAGTATTTCAAGTTATAAATGTCATTTTTTGTGCGTTTGTATTTGGACACCTCATGAGATACATGGCACATGTACAATCTAATACAACCCAATAGAACTGCTCTGCTATAAAGTCTACTTTAATGATGCCTATAATATGGTAATTCAATTATATGTTTTAGCACTGAGGCCATTGTTAGTGGCAGTGTTGTACTGGACAGCATTATATTCAGGTGTTTCTAATAGTCTTTTTTTTCCAACAGAACAAGCTTTACTGCTTGCTATTCGCTTGCTAGCTAACCAGCGAGCAGTCAGCTTAACACCTACAAAGTGTGAGGAGCAGACCTGGATTTTCATCATCATCATCATTTTATGGGCAAGGCCTCTAAAAAAAACTCTAACACACCACTGATTATGTGCGTAGCGTTTTACTTGATATAGCGAGCAGCACAGAAAGTCACGCTGATCGTGTGGCCCTAAACAACCGCACAGAGTGTTGACAGCAGCCCAGCCCTGAGCAAACCAACTCAATTCAGTGATGTACTTAATTGACCTAAGAATGAAAGCTGTGTTTGAGAAAGAGGTCAAGGCACTGTGACATAACTGAAGGAAGCAAGACATGTGAAAAGGTGAGCCAGCTGAAAGAGCAGCTCAAGGAAAAGGACGATGTACCCAACACAGTGACGAAAGACGTAGAGCCCCAGCCACAAGCAGGCTGAACTGAACAAGAGCAAGTGGTAAAGAAAATGTGATGCCCTGGAAGAAAAGTTCAGAAGGGAAATGACTGTTAGCTGACGAAAGGAAAAAGTTGTGAGTATGAAGAAGGCGTGCACAGCAGAGGAGGAGCTCAAACTCGTGATTATTAAAGACATCCATCTGCAGGAAACCCTGCTTCTGCTGATCATTTTACACTGGACTAGTGGCTCTTTGGATTCCAACTGCTTGTTGCACATCTCTTTAAGAATTTGCCTTTGGATGTGGATAATTCTATTTTGCAACAAAAAGCAAAAGAGCAGCTGAAAGGTGGTAGAGGCTGCAGCCCGGCTGACTCAGCAGGACAAAGAGAGAGGATGAAAAAGGACAAAAAGATGCACTTCTGTGTCCGTATTACATAAACGTCTCATTTTGCAGACCCTATCTTAAGGGTTTGGTAACCATGGTAATTAGGGATAGGACCTGATTTAGGAAAAAAGCTAATGTTCCTATCCAGAATTAAGATGGGAAAAGTTTTTTTTCCAGCTATCTTGCTAACTAGCTAGCGGTAGTGTTCACTGACCGTAGCTAGTGGTAGTGTCAGCTAACAGTAGCTAATGGTCATGTTCACTAACAGTAGACATTGTGTTAGATAACAGTAGTTAGGCTAACAGTAGTGTTCGCTAACAGTAGCTAACCTTAGTCTTAGCTAACAGTACCACATGGTAGTGTTAGCTAACTTGTTTATTCAGCATGGCTGCTGTTTTATTGCTTTAAATGATGGACATCAGATGTGGTGGAGACTGTCAGCTATCTTAGTTGAGTCACTTTCTTTTATGTCCCGAGTTAGTGTTTTAAATTTCCCAAAAAGAACATCTTTGGATTTCTCTACAGATGTTACCAAACCCTCTACCCTCATTTTCTGTAACCGCTTATCCGTGAGGGTCGCGGGTGGCTGGAGCCTATCCCAGCTGACATTGGGCGAGAGGCGGGGTACACCCGCCAGTTCATCGCAGGGCCGACACATAGAGACAAACAACCACTCACTCTCACATTCACACCTACGGACAATTTAGAGTTACCAATTAACCTGCTGCATGTCTTTGGACTGTGGGAGGAAGCCGGAGTACCCGGAGAGAACACCGACACGAGGAGAACATGCAAACTCCACAGAAGGCCTGCTGGCTCGAGGATTCGAACCCAGGACCTTCTGCGTGCGCGGCAGCGCTAACCATGCGCATCATGCGCCACCCTCTAACCCATTTGTCTTAAAGTGCCCACCTGCTTTTTTGTGTTTCAGTGTGTTTCAATGATAAAGACGCAATAAACAGTTGTTTAGCTCTGTCAGATGACAAAAGCAATGTCGGTTTCATGGTAACAAACAAAAAATTTGATAGTATTTTTTGGATTTCATAACCTTCTGTATTAGGCTACCAAATTGTGAAAAATCCTAAATTTTAAGACCTTTCCTATCTTAGCTTAAGACTTATGTCAGGAAGTTTCTGTAATATGGTCACTGGTCTCATAAGAGCGATGGTACATTCCTTTTTTCCTGACCCCAAGCTATGCACATTGCGGTGCACAAAGCCAAGCAGGGGAATGACGTGTGGAACTTAGCACATGCTTCTGACAAAAAACATCATTGGTATTTTTACTGAAGCGGAGAAGGAGTAATATCTGCTGCCTTTTCAAATCTGTAGCCGGTTAAATGAGCTCTTTCTATTAACAGACCACAAATACTGTATGGAAAATTTCAAAATTCAATGAATTTATGTGTGCTTGTTTCACTGAACTCAGTGTGACAGTCTTTACTGTGTTTTTCTGTCATTTGCAGTAAGTGTGTTTCTGTCTTTCCTCTCCTCTGCTCTGCGTGCTTCGACAAGGTACAGATGATTTTACTCGAGATGACGACAAGTCGGTATGTTACTATAAGTGCAATAAAAGCTGCCAAACAAGAGTAATTTATTAATGTAATCCTCCTAAAACCAAAGATGGATACATGTTGACCCCAAACCACTCGAGCAAAAGCAAGCCAGCTAGTCAAGCCCAAAGCAGTCACCCTAGGGGGAACTCTGTACTAATAACATACACCATGTTCTTTCTGTTTCCATGTGACAGAGTTGAAGTAAGGCCACAGATCCCTGGGACTAAACCAGCCTTCAATGAGGCCCATGGAGTTAACATACCAGGGAGTAAAGAGGTCAGACAGCCAGACATTTCACTTATTCAAAGGCTTGACACAACAGACTTGTATCATAAAACAGATGCTGCCGTTGTTTGCATGTCAGCAAACAGGTAGTAAATGCTCTAAAACCTTCTCTGCTCCACTTAACTCTTTCAACTCTTACTTCTGTGAAACTGCCGGTTGAGTTTGGGAGACACAGGCAACAGTATCTTTCAGTTTTATCCCGTATAGGGACGTGAGAACAAATGGAGGGGCCTTATTACTCCTAATTGACACCGTCATTCTGTTTTGGCACAACCAAAAACAAAGAGCAACGTTGATTGACTTTGACTAAATTAATTTGTTTTGGGGGGTTTAGTCCCACTTGCATTAGACTCGCTCAATGAACCTTCATCTCGCTGACCTGATTCAACCTCTGTTGCATTGCTCAATTTGCCTGTTTGTCCAACTGCTGCATTTGAACATACAGGGCTTTATTTTGTAAATAGATCTCTGCCAGCAACAGGCCGTCTACATTTTTTCATTAGGAGACCACCAGCCCAAGCCTCATTAGTAGAGAAACACACAGAACCCATAAATTGCAGGGAGCTGGAGCTCCACTAAATTACCACGTACACTTGTGCAGAAAAAAACTCAAAGCAGGACACACAGGAGGAGGGATGATGGAACGTCATTCAGTGGTAATTATTCTGTTTATTTCATTTAAAGTTTTGAAACATTTGTTTTTTTTTCCTTAGAAAACCTTGCAGTGCTCCTTTTGTCCAACAAAAGCCACGTAATTAAAGGGATACTTCACTCAAAAATGAAAATTCAGTTGGATTTTCCTGGAATTTCACAGGAAAACAGCACTGCAGAATCTCCCAAATAACTTCAGTGAATGGTGACCAGTTTATAAACTGAAACACCCACCCCCCTGCCTTCCCAAAAACATGAAATGCCTGCATACTATTCGTCTCTTCACTTAAACTGAGATTGAGATTAAACAGAGAATCTGCAACACCGTTTTCCTGTGAAACTCCCACAGTGTTTTCTGGATTAAAAAACTAAACCCGACCTTCATTTGGCATGAGGGTGAGTAGATAATGATTGAATTTTCTTTTTTTTTTTTGGGTGAACTATCCCTTTAACGTGTTTACAGATTGCAAAATATTGTAAGATTTGTTTTGTTATCACTGGTGAAGCTCTTTACTGCGACTCAAATATGGGAAGTCCCACTGAAAAATGACATGTATTGGTTTGGCCACACAGATGAAACATATCTTATTCAATCTTACAGGAGCTGTCCCTGTAAAAAGGCAGTTATCTTCTCTCCTCACTCTCTAAGCCTGCAGAGGCTAGAAAAATGGCTAAGTGAGTCAAAAGGACTATGAACTATGTTCATTGTGTTAGAGCACATTACCGTTATTCTATTTGCACAGCCTTCACACTCTAATGGTGCAGCAAACTGGTGAGTCAGAGAGTGATACAGTGGGCAGCACTATGAATGCTCAGCAAGCCTTATTAATGGGTCAACTAGAATAATCTCCAGATAAAAATCTTTTTAACCCGTTGAAAACACCAGAATAACACAAACAAACAAAAACAACTGACTAGAGAAACAATGTTTCTGTAAATGGAGCCCAGTGGCTTTGAACAGAGCAATGTAGCAGCTGTTTAAACAAAATGGACCTCCATTTTTTTTTAAAAAAAAAGGTCTGTCTGTAGTGATCCTTTCCATAATGTTGTCAGACACTTATAATAACAATCTGGACCTGTCAGTGGCAAAAACAAACACTTTTAGCATATGTGGAGGAGAGGGGAGAGAAAAGTGTTTTTATAAGTCTCTGTGTGCTCAGCTTTCAGTACTTGTGTAGTTTCTAACTGAAATTGAGCTGATGCGGGACACAGGATGCCGGGGGGGATTCCCGCAAAATATCAATTGGATATTTTGGAGTTGTGTATACTGCTATTGAAAACCCTACATTTCCTGATTTTGCTGCTTCATAGCTTTTTAAAAAAACAAAATATATATTGTGAAGAATATATAGGACATTTAGCTATCAGACACCTTCAAGCAGGCGCAAGCTCCGCCATGATGTGCTGGCATGCTGAGTCAAACTGAATCAAGCCAAGCAGGCTACGCGTGAAAGGCAAAAGAGTCACAATTACCAATGGAGGCGACAAGCCTTTGTTGCCTCCGCCGGAAAATGGGTGAAAATTAACGTGTCAACCCAGGGGTTGGAGCTGATAAATACCCATGAATGAATGTCAATTATACCTTTTCCATTGAAGAATAAAAGCTAGATGTCAGTAGGTGTTAGTGGGTTTTTTGTCCAGTGTGAAAGTGGCTTTAGGCACACAAAAAACATAGGAAAATAGGGTCTAGATTGAAAAATACCTAAGTTACCCTTCATGTACGTTCATTTTTAAGAATAATTCTATCTTGTGTATCGATCAAAAAAATTATTTTCACTTAAAGTGTGTTTTGTCTTCAACTTCAATCAATTTCTCACTTGATGTAGGAGTAGTATTCTCTTTTGTTATTGGTGTGGTCGGACTGCTTTCATATCATAAAACAGGCTCTGATGGTTAAACCAGGACATGAGTGGACCTTGTGTTTGCAAAATGAAACCTTTCATATTTCTGATTTGTCAAACTGAATGTTTTACATCAAAGCAAATGTAAAGACAGAAAATCAGAAAAGAAAAGGGCTGGCACCCATATAAACATCAGAGGCAGAAAAGTAGACTGAAAGGCTTTTGAAGTGCTGCACAAAGTCATGACAAAAGCAGGACACGGTGTAATATCCAGGCAGCACCCTGAAATGTTTGTAGACAACTTTGGGGAAAAAAGGGAAAAACATCAGTGCAACAACAAAAGGGGAGGATATGGGTTAAACCCTACCTTCAGATATCTGTTTTCTGGAAAAATACTGTGCTTTGGATTTATTGACTTTCTCATTTCACCCACAAGGATTTATATGTTTATAGCTAATCTAACAGCTGAATAAACATCTCACATTATACTCCAAATCCTTTGTAAGTCTCTTTTAGGATTACCAACTTTTATCAGATAAACACACAGTTCAGTAAGCAAATTCAAAATTAAATCTGTAAACTGTCCGTCAAACTCAATGCCTGCAGGTCAGATGTGATAAATCTTAATCTGGCCCAACATTGTAAGTTTGCTCTGATGAAAATTTAATACAGCTGTAATCTGTTCAAATACAATAAGATTAAGTCTCCCTTCCGACAAGCGTTCAAACACATGCATCACAAATCCCAAAAAAGTGTGAAATATGTCAGGAAAGGAAATATTCTCACACCTACGTTCCTTATGAAGTATAACAATACAACCAATTGATTTCTGGATTTAAGTTTCTTTCTTTAATTAAGACAAGCTTTAATTGTCTCATTCATTCCATAAAACAGACTTAATTTAAACTCGACAGACAAACAAAATAAAACTCACCAACACTGTCTTCTTCAGTCTTTGCACTGTTATCATTGAATCTGGTTTCATTGAAATAAATCCTCAATTCATCACATTAGATGTGAAAATAGTCTTATACTACAGGCTCTTTTAATCTCATTTGTCCTCCAGCTCAGTGGGTGTGTACTATTCCACTGAATGGCCAAAAAACAAAACAAAAAAACAACCGGCGATGGACTCAACCAATCGCTAATAGCCTATATAATTATCCAGTCAGTCACGCTTGCGGTCCTGGAGAGCGAGCAACCGTACATATTCAGCATATTCAGAGAGACCATTTGTCAGTTCCTCTGACAAAACTTCTGAGACTAAAAAGCCTCTCCACGGGCACACTGGTGTTGGAGTATTGGCTCGAAGAAAGACTTGATCTTGGGGAATTTGTTCAATACACTCATCTCAAAACTCGACTTGAGATAAGCTACTCTGCGATTTCAGCGTCCACCGAGGCCGTAGAGACCCCCACAGTCATCTTTGGTGATAGACACAGACTGTATAAAACATGGACGTAGCACCCGTGCACGTCACCCATTGGTTTCGGGGAGTCGGTTTTGTGACCAAACCATGGGCATTTGAGCTGCGCCATCTTGGATTTTAGTGGGAGTGTACTTTCCATATTTGGCAGAGAGGCGGTTACTCTACGGGTCAGCCAGGGTCAGCCGGCTGAGAGCCCGCCCACTTAGCTCGGAGCAACCGAGCTAGCCTAAGGCTAATCAGCTAATCAGCTAGGCTAACAAGCTAAGTGGCAGCTACACTGCAGCTTCATCCACCACACGACAGTCCCCGAGTCCGACCCGACTAGCTCGACCCCGTGCGACCGCGACACACAGCGATTATTGCACTTATAGTGACATAACGAGTGTAGCTGTCACCAGTGTTCACCTGGTGTTCACCTTTCACCTGGTTCACTATCTGTGTGGCAAACTACTCTTAAAAACAGAGATCATAATGTTGCTGCTGTGTTTTAAACATGACTGTTTCAGATAGAGAGGTTTTAGGTGGAGCTGCAGGGTTTGGTGGAGTTGTGGAGGGAAATTTATTTCTAGCCTATTATTTAACTGTGAAACAATCATTATTATTTCATATTAATAAAATATATTAAAACGTTAAAAACATTATTATTATAATGTCATTATTATTATAATGATAACAATAAAAATAATGATAATGATATAATAATAATAATATTAAAATGTTTAATATTTAATATTTACCGGCTTTCACCGCAACCTCCATCCACTATCCACTTACAGTTAAAACAGCACACAAACAACAGCAGCCGCTTACTGACGGAGCTGCTCTGTCCATGCAATGTCGGACTTTTTAAACAGAAAAATGAGACGAAATAAAATTGTAGCCTAGTATTCCGCAATAAACGACTCTGAGAGCACAGAACACACCGCAACAGCGTTCCTAACATTAGCTGCTCCTTCGTATCAGCAGCGACCATAAATTGGCAATTAAGTCATAAGCCAGCGGCAAAATATGCTAATACATGCTAATTAGTGCAAACATCCAGGTAAAATAGCGAGAAATTTACTTACCGAAAAAACTGCAACACAGACTCCTTCGACGGTCGGTTAGTACAGTCTACACTACAACAAGCCATACTGTCACAAAAACCTATCCGAACATTGGCAAACAAACACGGACACTGCAGCCCCTGTCAACCGCTGGAAGGTAGCCGGAGGCCTCTGATGTAGCCACCTAGCCCAGCCGATGCTTTGGCAAAGAGCTAAATAACACTAAAACGGTTGTGGTACAAAAAAACTAATGCATTACTTTACTTAAAAAACAACAAAAAAGTAATCTGAGTATTCTAACAAGTTACTTTGTAGCAAGCTACCCCAAACAATGAAAGAAACTAGCAGGAACTTTCTCTTTGTGTGGATTTTGGGGACCCCTGTGGACAAAAGTGGTAATGTTTCCCTGAATGAAGACTCTCCATCTGTTGAATTTCTCTTTGCTGATCCTGCCCCAGTATCAGACATAACTACGGTTGGGTATTGTTTTTCTTTTCAGGTACTGCTGTTAAAGTGATACTTTTAAAAATTCTGTGTCCCAACTCTGGCACTGCCAGATGCATTCCTGCGTTACACACAATTGTTCTTAGACATTTGTTGGATGTCCCGGCCAGTGTTGTAATGCTTTCAAGTGAAATACAGCTACACTTTACACTGTTAAACTCAGCATTTTAACCATATTTACAGCAGCTACGAACTAGTTTCATGCTGCCAGCATCATGTAGAGTGAGTGTGGCCAAAACGTTAACAAGGGATGTTTAGTGATATGTCTATAATATCCACATCAGAGGGCAGCTATTTCCATCCACAACTCAGGCGTGTGGCACAGAAATGAGGCACCACAATCAGCGTGGTGACTCAGTCCTTACTGGTCATATAACAGAACCAGAATTCCCTATTGGCCATACCACTCAAAATAAAAATCTCCTCCTGCTTCCTTTCGATTAGCGAACTGCAAAACTTGGAACTTGGAAAAATGTAATGTGATTTTGCCATGAACTGTACCCAGAAAACAGACATTTAGAATGATATGTACACAAAAAGCCAATCTTACTCACTAATGGTCAGTTTGCTTATGTAGGTCAGTTAGAGACACCAGTATTAAATTGGACTATTTCATAACCATTTAAAAACTCCTTGTTATTGATTTACAATAAGATGTATTTTCCAAGCTATTTATCTCACATTTTTAGTTTACACATATGACAATCATGACAAAGGCATAAAAATTAAAGTAGGCAAAGTTCAAAAACTTGTTTTTTCCCTTGCAAACTGAAGACCAACATTTGTGAGGTGATGAAAGAATTATTTGTTTTTACTGTAAATTAAAATCTGTACATATTTATTTGCTATACCACGAGTTTTACAAAAAAAATAATGCTGATTGGGTCTAAATTCTTTGAATATTATACAATAATCAGGTCAGACAAAGCTGATTAATGCCTAGTTACTGCCAGTTGTCAGCACACTCAGACGAGACCAAAGGCCACCACTATGAACTGGCTTCTGCAGCTCCGTGCTAATCCACTGCTTTTCTTTACCATGTGTAGGTTAATGATTTGATACCCATTTCACACAGTTTCGTTATTGTGTCACTTACATTTTATCCTAAAAGCGCCGTATTAACCGCATTTTTTTAGGTCTAGTCTGTGTGCGTGTGTAAGTGTGTGTGTGTGTGTGTGTGTGTGTGTGTGTGTGTGTATGGTTGGTGTACATGAAAGAGAGAGAGAAAGAAAGGTCATAACGGACAGCAACTGCAAACTTGGGTTTTTGCCAACCACACAGCCACTACTAATTGCATCAACAATTAATTGGAAATTGAAAACGGTGACAGTAGCCAAGTATATCTTCTTGGACACAAATGATGGAGACAAAATCAGATTCATTTTATTTCTCAACTGATATTTTACTCTCAGAACAGAAACATAAAGCATTTCTGTTGCCAACTGAATGTACTAGATTCTCATAAAACCTTAGAATTTATGTGTGGCTTTCCACATATTTCAAGATTTTATGGAATCGTGTATGTGCAAGAATTTTTATCCTGTAGCCAAATATAAATTCTTTATCACTCGATGGGTTCCCATGAAAGTTTACCTCATGTGGAGAGAGGTATTCCAGCACTAAACTATATCCTGGGTATTTGGCAATTTCCTGAGGGTCATATTTATGTGGCGTGACGGTGAAAACATGTATGTCTTCATGAGTCTATTCCATATTATAGAGGATGCAGTTGTGTCAATATTATTAGGCATGCTTTGGCAAAAGAAAGTAAATGGGAAAAGCAAGTACTATAACAGTAGTTTGTGGAATGAGGGATTTATGTAGATAAAAACAAAGTTTTTCTGGTGACAAGGGTCAAAAGGTCAGAAATGCAGGAGTCAGCCAGCAAACCAACTCATGAAGGATAAAATTTCTGATTAGTTTTGAATGTCACATTACAGTCTACACAAAGTATCATATTCTGACTTAATAGTTGTGTCTCGTGCCAGCTTTTTTGTTCTGTACATTTGCACCGATAACAATACTAACTCACTGTTCTTGAAAAGTTCTATAAAGGTGACAAATGTCCTGTACCTTTACAGAACATCAGAGACGTCCTCGTTTGGCTCTGAAAGTGCAGTTCAAAGTTCCCTGTATGACTTTAGGGGGACGTTCCATTTTGGTTGTTGTGCCGCTGCAAGATTACAAAGAGGACATTTGGGTCGTAAACAGAACATTCCCATATGGTCTCATGTTGGTCAATTAATGTTAGGGAAAAATGAAGTCAGAAATAATGCTCAACAAAAAAAAAAAAAAAAAAAAAAAAAAAAAAGAACTGAGATAATGTTACTTCTAGCAGGCTTTGGGGATATCAAGACCAGCAGTATAAACAGAAATGTTATGTTTGCTTGTGCCTACCACGGTGACATTTAACATCATGCTCAGTAAAAGAATTTATGTGAACTGAAATGCTAAGAAGCACAGTGGCTGGAATTTGTTTGGTTTGTGGTTTCTCCTGCCATTAAAAATATGTATGTTGAGTTAATTCTCCTGTCAGCATCCTTGACCCAGGAATTGGCTTAAACGCAGAGAACAAAATTTAAGATACCAATTTTTAGAAAACTTCTTGTAATGCAGTGTTGTAGTCAAGACCACCTAAAGCGAGACCAAGACAAGAGTGTATTGAGACAAGGCCAAGTTTTTAAAGGGTTGAGAGTTAATGTAATGTTAAATTAATGACGCAGGTCGTTTCACATCCATTGATGATGTTAACAAATAAATGAGACATAGGCAATTTAGTGATATCTCCTTTGTTGAAGTCTTTACCTGTCCCAAGTACTACAACACTACTGTAAGTAATGAATGTGATTGAAGGAACTAATTAGGGACGTCGGTCACCAAAAGAATCCTGAAATATCACTGAAGGTTCTGCAAATGCTATGGGAACATAGTGTAGACCTAGATGGAATGTCCAATAGTAACGGTCTCCTAAACATTCTGGGAGCTGCATTGAGGAGACAGTTTAGGACCATTACTAGATCCTAAATATTCCCTGAAATTCTGACAATTAACTTTACCCCTTACCCTTTAAACTCCACATCATCATGAGCTCTAGGTTCTAGGTCTACGTTCTAGGTGAAGTCCTTTACAGCAGTGGGGAGGTTCCCAAATGTTGGAACCTTGAAATGTTCAATTTCTAGCTGGTATGGTCCCCTAAATATTCTGAAAATTCCCTGAATGTTCCCCCGAAAGTCCACCAAATGACGTCCAACTTCCAATTATAGGACTCCACATCATGACCACCTAGGAATATTCTGGGAATGTTACAAGGCAACGTCCTTTACACTAGTGGGGACATTCTCAGAACATTCTGGGAACGTACGATTTCTATCTGGATAGATAGGGCCTTTCACACTTTTTAAACATCCCCACAACGTTCTGAATGTTCCCTGAGAGTTTGCCAAATCCCCCTACCATTTAAAGAATTCCACATTATGACCATCTGGGGACGTTCTTGGAATGTTGCAAGGCAATGTCCTTTACATCAGCAGGAACATTCTTAGGACCTTCTGGGAACATACAATTTCTAGCTCGGATGGTCTCCTCTAAAGGTTCCCAAAAAGTCCCGAATGTTTGTAATGTCCCCCTACCATTTTAAAGAACACCATATTGCAACCATCTAAGAAAGTTAGAAGGCAACATCCTTTACATCATAAGGGCTGTCTCTAGGACAATCTGGGACCATACAATTTCTAGCTGGCTAGATAGGGCCTTTCTTGTTTTTGTGAGTTTCGTGGCCACCATAGGTTCTTTTACACACTTGGAAGGGGAGGCTCAGACGAGGGGTTTGCACTGGTCCACCAGTGTGGAGGATTTAGTGTCATCTAGTGGTGAGCTTGCAGATTGCAACCACATGAATACTGCTCACCTCATCCTAATACTTTGCCTCTGTTAGTGATAACACAATACGATGTTTGTTATATCGAGTCTGAAATCTCAATTTACTGCTCAGTTTAAACCACTGACTGTCTATTATGTATGGAAGTAAGTAATAAATGAGGGAATGACATTGCCAGACTAACCTTCTTGGGGGCCCCAGGGCAAAAATAAGCTCATGGGCCCCATTAGGCTGTCTTCCCCCCACATTCTGAGCAAATTAAAATATTAACATGACCCAGTTTGCCAGTGTGGTAAGTTGATTCCACCCACTCATTTAGGAATACGCACCAAGTAAGCACAAAACTGAAAAAAATCTCAACTTTACAGTTTAGCGCAGGGCCCGTTTTCAAGCCTGGGCTTTTAGGATTAGCAAAGTAAACAATTACCTGGAGGCCCTTATGTCAGCAGACATTGGGCTGTTATGGTTCATATTAACACATTTTAATTACTGTAAGCTATGGGGCACATACTCTTCTTCACTTCCAGCAGAGGTCAGTCACCATTCATCAGCAAGTGCCATACTCTCCACTCTCACGTCACGCTGTCCATCAGTGAGATCTGTCACACTTTGTTGAGTGACAATTCACTCAAAACATGACTCAGCTCCACAGTTCACTGTGTCCCCCAGTGGAGTGTTGCAATATGTTATTACAACATTTTATACACACGATGTCTTGTATCACTTCTAGCAATGTATTTGCCCTGAAACGCTGTTACGTCAGAGGTCCGAGTGTTTTCCCACTGCAGTTGTTTTTTGTACTTTTCAGGGTCAGTTCAGGTGAATTGATTGCCCGCTGTGGTGACAGTGCTTGAAAGCCACATCAATAAGGGACATCACCACCAACAAAGGAATTAACACTGGGGTCGTGTCCCCACTGCTGGCTCAACGAGTCCCTTTTGAGTCCAGTAACTGTGGCGTGTGAGTGAGATTCGGAAGAGTGGGGAAAGACCAACAGAGAGGGGGCATGGGGTGATGGGATACCACTGCAAGACCAAACATGTTTTTGAGAGAATGTCCTCATTTCATACGCAACAGACCATCACCTATTTTAATGACCCTGTTGTTTATGTGAGAATTGTTCTGGCAGAAACAGTGGGCAGTAGAGTGTAGCGCTATATAACATTTTATTGCAGCATGGACATATAGAACATAGACAATAAAATTTCATATGGAATCCATTATTCATCAACCCAGTTTTATGTGTTTTACTATAAGGGATTTCCCATGAAATGGAGCAAGTGTTTTAACCATCTGTGGGGCCACAGATGGACGGTATTTGACAGTATTTGAATTAAATGTATATAAAATATGTATTTAATTACTTTTGAGTACTTTGTAGTTTGTATTTTGCTGGACAGAAAAAACAAGATGTAATTTGCAAGAAAATACTTTAAGAGCTTGTGTCTGTGTTTTTGTAATACTTGAAATACATTACTGAATATGTCCTTTTATTCTCAAATAAGACACATTTTTATCACAGGTTTTAATCATAGGAAAGAAAGGAAAAACAAATACGTTATGCCAGTCTTCGTGAATCTCATGACATGAGTTGAGGAAATCTGCTTTGGTGTCTGGTGTAAATTTCCCCCATGATAAATGTGTATAATCAAAATATGACCAGATATTTCATGCTAAGCTTTACTGAATGACACTAAAATATAACAGTGGAAAAAAGTGATTAACAAAAACATGCTCTAAAACTGGCAAATATGCTGACTAGCTAGAAACCACCAACACATCTTCATACCCAAACAACAAAATAGGTCAGCTGTTAATGACATAAAAGGACATATAAGACCATTGGAGAGTAGCCTACTAGCGACAGGCAGATCGGACCTTAAGTACATGATGTAAGTCATGTAACATTGCATTAAACATGTGGTTAACGTTGCAAAATAGTTGTAGTCTGGTTAGATTTAGGCACGAAAACTACTTGGTTAGGTTTAGGAAAAGATCATGGTTTGGGTTAGCATGAGTACATTACATTTCATAAGTGATGTCACTTACAAAATGTAACTTAAAGCTAGCTATTAGCCAGTTAAAAAGAAGCAGGAGGAAATTTTTATTTGGATAATTTAAATTTTATTGGGGTTATATTTTGTGGTTATTATGATGGAAACATCATTGCTTTTGTCCACAGGGGCACCCAAGATGAACAAAATATGGAAGTTCCTTGAAGTTGCTGTAAGTAACAAAACTTTTAAGAAGTCAGTGTTGACTTTTGGTTTCACATGATACATGAACTCCAGTCTTCTAGGTCAAAGTTCTGTCTTTGACTCATGAATTCACGGAATTCACAACGTCCTTATCTTGATTGGCCACCTAAAATCAATGATGTGGGAAATTAGCACAATTAATTTTTTCAATGTACAGGGTTACATCAGACCCACATTGAGGCTACATAAAATGTGATAATATCAGTTCATTTCGCATACTAGTATTTTTTACTTCATTTCAACACTTTGCACGTGCAAGTATTTGTTGAGATGGTGAGACAAGGCCAAGATAAGAAAGGAAAGTGTTAAAGAGGACAAGACAGGAAAAGAAAGTGAGAGAGGATGTGACTGAGCACAAAACAAAAGGAGGAGGAGGAGAGAGTTGAGAAGAGGACAGAGGACGAGAAAGGAGGACAGAAAAGGAAAGGGCACGTTGGCTTCATTAATGATCACAGGGTCTGCGTGGATTCACGCTTGTTCCAGCTGAGTAATTTTCCGGTGCATTTGCAGGCCACCTGGCACAACAACCCCCGCCACCTCCCGCCTCCCCAGGACCATTACATAATCTGAGAGAATGACACATGCACCTAAACTGTGTTGTTGATTAGTTTGTTACAGTAGCTGAACAACAATGAATTGAGACTCCAGCTCGCTGTGGATGACCTCAGTCATTTCACAGCTATCTTATTCTTGTGAATCACACCATTTCTACCTTTTGGATTGTGTCTCATTCCAGCAGCACGTAGATTTATTGCACAGTGGGTGTTAGCAGTTGTAGTTGGGTGGAAAAGATGGGTTGTTCACTGTTGGCCCGAGCTCAGGGGATCTATAAAGTTCAAATGAGGTTACAGATGGAGCGAGCTAAGGTCAAGTGGTGATACTGAATAAGCACATGTCTCACGTCCTCAAAACCAGGACAGTCTGCTCTCATAAACATCACAACAGAACCCGGGCAGAGGGTGTTGTAATGTGTGTCTCATGCGTGCCGTGACTCATCCACAGCCTTATTTTCAAAATTCCTTTTTTTTACACTCCTGGAGAAGTTTGATATCTGACTGTTTTGCAAATGAAAGGATGTTATACTTGCAGCATGCAGCATGTTCCATCTAATTCAGATAGTTATTACATAACAGACAGTTCAGTGAGTACATAAGGATCCCTTTCTGCCTCCAGAGAAACCTGAATTCCTCATGGCACACATCCAAGAAAGAGCAAAGATCATGACAGGTTAGAGTTAAGTTCACTCACATGTTCTAAATAAGGACACACTACTGTCAATATAGGATGTGTTTTCTATAAATATACTGTATGTGTATAATTTACAGTCCAAACTTTTGACCCAGCAGTTTCTGGTGTAGAAGTCTGGACTTTCTTCTCTCACAGTACCTCTTCCATCACAAAGGACCACTGCCTTCAATATCTTAATTTAATGTATTATTCTTGTCCAGACATTCATGTAGGTCAGCTCCATATCATACAATTTCCAGCATCACTTGAATCATGTGCAAAGTTTAATGTCTTGGTAGCTTCAACCAGGGAGGAGTCTGCCAAGGGGCATGTGATAGAAACTAAGTAGCAGGGCACTGTGAAGCACTGGGAGGAAGCGTCTGCGGTTCTATGACAACAATATTTCCCAAATTCCCATGACCGCCGTTGTTGTACAGTCTAACATCAACCCTTAGGTTTTTATTATCTATTTGTATCTACTTTTTAAAAACATCTTTTCCACTAAGAGTACCAACCGGAAGATGCTTGCTCTCATATGACCTTTTTCTATACACATGTGCTGGCTTGATTTGACTTGACTCATCAACCCAGCACGGTGGGGATTTACATCTGGGCTACCTGCTTGAACATGTGTCTTGTAATATCCTTGTCTTGAGTGGCTGTAAAACACAAGTTAATCTTTTCCCATAAAATCTATGCAATTAAAGTCCCCAGATATTTTGTCATCTAAAAGCTTTTATTATTAAAGAAGCAAAATCAGGAAATGTTTGGTTTTCATCAGCAGAAACTTAACACGACTCCTATCAGCTGAAAGCGAACATGAAACAGTAAAATAAAGCAGATACCTGAAAGTACAAACAGCGATGCAGGAGAAAAACTAAATCACAGAGATGCAGTTAGAAGCTACAAAAGTACTGAGAGCTGAACACACAGAGACTTTTAAAAACGTCTCTCTGCTCTCCTTCACGGACATGAGTTGAGTCTTGGCCCTTCAGCACACACCAGAAAAAGAAACAGGAAGGTAAACTCTCCACCATTTTCTTGGTTACCAGCATGATGAGTCTCCATCTAATATATGATTGGTTGCCTGAAAAAAGTGACATGATGACACCAGTGTTTTTCAGAAAAGTTTAGAGATTTCCAACCAAAAGCACTCAGAGCAGCCACACAAAAAAGGTAGTGTGCTGTGAAAAATGACGCTGGGCGCAGTGATGCTTCTCTAGGTTGCCACAGATGCTCTCTTCATTAGACCGGAGATAAATTTGTTTTTAACTACACATTTGTATAGGCATCATGGCTGTCTCATGTATGCTGTGTTGATTTTGAGTGATGGTTGAGTAAGTCCTCAGAAATCAATGTTATGCATATGTGAGTGCAAACGTGTGTTTAAAGAGCAAGTATATCACCGGCCTTAGACACAACTGAAAAAAAAATGTTGGCACTCTGTTCTATGGACGCAGGCCCTAATATTTTCTATGTCCCTGCAGAATAGTTCAACATTTGGGACACCAGTTATTTGCTTTTCAATGAGGAGATGAATAACATCTAGATCTGTTCACCCAATATGAAACTGGAGCCAGCAGCAGATTAGCTTAGTTTAGCATAATGACTGGAAACAGTGGAAAACAGTTAGCCTGTCTTTTTGCTCCAAAAAATATCAGTATAATCCTCCCCAGCCCCTTGTAAAACTACAGATTGTCACTTTAACATTTCAGTATTTGTACAGCTTAAACAAACAACAACGTGTTAAACAAGTCTTTATGCTAAGCTAACCAGCTGCTGGCACTGGTTGCACACTGAACAGACACATGTGAGTGTGCTATTAAGCTTCTCATCCAACTTTAAGCAAAACAGAAAATAGGTGTATTTTGCAAACTGTCAAACTAATCCTTTAACCGATTAATCTCGCTTGCGCACCCCTCTAGACATCAGATTCTCCTGCCTGCTCCTTGTGAAATTTGTTGGACTGATTTAGCCCCTGCCTTAAGTGAGATGAACTTTCTTGCATGTGATTGTTTGTGTGTCATGCTTTCAGGTTCAACTTTGCCTCACACCTCTCCAGTATCTTATCAGCGTGCAGCACATATAGTACATCTGCTCAACATGCAGAACAGGCGGAACAGATATCGAGATTATGACAGGCTCCAAATCATAAAAGAAAGAAAAAAAAACAGTAACAAGGGTACATTTACAGAGTCAGAGGTCCACACAAAGTTGAGATTAAAGGAAAGGTTATAATATATGAAGTGTGCTTTGTTAGATAAAGGACAAGTTGAACCCAATAAGGTATTACCTTTGAAACTTTGACAAAAACCCTTATCTCTTGACTTTTACCCTTCAAATTGGTCTTGTGCAAGCTCTTGTTTATGTAAACATATAAAAATATACATCTCCTGCAAAGTCTGCAATATCAGCAGCCCTAGTTGCAGTGATATTTTATGAGGGGTATGACCCCAAGGAAACTGGTGATTGTGTGAACTTCGAATGTCACTTTTTTGTGACTCGTGAATGTAGAGATTACCTCCTATTAAAGTAAGCCTTTCATTAGTCAGATATGTTGAGCCTAAAGCCAGAGTTTGCAATGTCATAAACTAACTCATGCTGGACACCTAACCTGCTCTTGAGAAAGTTAAATGTATCAAGATTAAAGTTAAAGGGCCCTATTTAGACAATCTACAGTGCATGGTCCAAAGTGCATGGAGCACGTGCATTTAGGACTGGTCCAACTCCACTTTGCTATTCCAGGCTGCATAATTTGGGCATAAGTAAGGCTTGATGGGCAAAGGTGTTGTATTTGGTCTCTTAATTAATCATCTGCATGTTTTGGGCACAACAGGAATTAAGCCATTCACAGTGTCATTTCCCATTCTCTTTAAGAGCCAGGTGCGCCTACCTCTAGCACATTCAAATGGCAGATTCAGCAAGTTGGAGAAGCGAACGGAGATGCTGAAAGACTGGCTCACTTGTAGTGATGCAGGCACTGCAGTTGATGGTTAGGTGGGCCAGGTCATAAAACTTTACGTTATCATTAATTGAAGATAGGCTGCAGGTGGGTGAAGTTGGGTTAAGCATATCCTTGTGTCCAAAATGTGTGCGTGTGCTTTTTTTACACGCAACTCTCAGCAGCATGACTGTTGTGACATTACAACACCTCTCTCATCATTAAAGTAAATTTAAAACATTTCCACATCAATATCATCAATATTTAAGCATCAAAATTTAAAAACAGAGTTATTAACAACAGGAAAATAAATAATAAAAGAAATAGTTTTTAGACAGCTCTGGTGAAAGTCGGGATTTATACGGCTGCTTTACTCCAAACAATTTCACGGTATGAACTCTGACTGTGTGAGACCTTTACATGATTAATATTCATTAACATTAGATCCTAACCGATCCTGCCGGATTTTAACAATCAGTGAAGTTTCAGCTGTTGTGCCTCATGTGTAAATGCACACACAGCTTCATCCTATTTCACTCACCTGTAATCCATTTATTGTTATTCAGAATGTTAATTTTTATGACCTGTCGATTAACAGCAGTACCTTAGAAGTAGAACATATAGGTATTCTAAATCATCTAAATATCTGAATAGTGCGCCCTACACACTGTGGCTACAGCAGGAGATAGAGTTCTAAGATCTCTACAATTTGCAGCTGTCGCAATAGAATTAAAAATACTGCAGGATTAATGAGGGGATAAACTGCAGGTGAGGGAGTGGGAAACCCCAGGTGAAGGGGATGAGCTGATTAGCGGGGATGGAGAGAATGGTCGGATCTGAAATTAATTGGAAAACAGGAAAATGAATAACAAAACTAAGAGCTGGCGGGGTTGTGACAGACACATTACTACCCACTGCCATGCCTGCTAACAGGTGAGAGACAAGGTTAAGAGAGGTATGTATAAAGTCATTCATCTAAAGATATAGATGCAGCTTATGAACATCAATAGCAACAAGTATACAAGCTAGGTGGCACTCATATGCAATGTGACAGTTTCACTAACAACGATTTTTTTTTAAATCAACCCTTACTATTTTGTTACGCAATGAAAATGCATAAGTGACTGCCACTCCCTCCTTTGTTCAAAAGGTGAACCACTAATGTGCTGTTAACAGACAGGACATATGGAATGAAAAGAAAGATCATCACCCCTCTGATGAGACAGACGTGACACACCTAAAAGGGAAATGTTTGCTTGTACTATATGCATACTATGTATGTCGTTTGTCTGTGCCATTGTCTCGCTGTTTCTGCTGAACAAGTTGTTGCTCGTATGCAAATTACAGGAGCGGTGGGATAAATATTAATTTTTAAAATGTACAGGTTTATCTATTTTATATTAGTTTTTATGCAATTTGCAAGTTTACAGCTTTTGTAAGAGCTCTACTGTGGACATTTTTCAGTGAATATTTAGTGTAACACTTCATTCTACTGTGCATATATTCAGTATATTAAGTCAAGTCAGTTTTATTTGCATAGTGCCAAATCATTTTCATATAGAGCAGGTCTCGACTGTACTCTACAATATTATTTACAGAGACCCAATGGTTTCCACAAAGAGCTAGGGTGACTGTGGTGAGGGAAAAGCTTCCTTTTAACAAGCAGGAACCTCGAGTGGAACCAGACTTTATCGCAGGCAGCCATCCAACACAGTTTTTAGAAGAAGAATGAAAAATTAAATTTTACATGCTCCTCAAGGCTGGGGGAGAATTGAAAAAAGAGATACAAATGAAAGTGAAGATGAAACAAACAAGACGTTTTAATATGTGATGCCTCAGCTGCCTCAGATTTTTCTCAGATTGTCTCACTTCCCATATACAGCTTATGAGTCAAATGATGGGAAACTTGACAGAGGTTTTGGTCTTACTGTCAGACAGCGTTTCCAGTCAACCTCTGGGACACTGAGTACTGTGACAGCACCACAGATTCATCTGATGTGATATGCAGATAGTGGAAGGAGCTACTTCAGATGACTTTGAATTACCAGGTGATAAAGGTTATGTAACATACGTCAACAAACACAAAATGTACTTGCTGAGGATGTTGAAACATTGTGGGGATGTTCAGAATGGGCAAACACAGGATAGGCACAAACACACACAAAAACAAAGAGACACACACACACACACACACACTAATCTCGAAAGTGAAATATTGAAGGAAACCTTATGACCACTCACACACTTGGATGAATCAAAACACTTGCAACAGCTATTTGTGTTAGAAAAGGTGCATGCGTACACACACACACACACACACACACACACACACACACACACACACACTCCAGGTCATGTAGCGTATCATGACACACTTTAAGGCCTGATAGGTTGGCAGCATTTCAAAAAGGGAAATCCAGGGCACTGTGGGGCATACTGCTTTTATCATGCCCTTGATATAAAGACTCACCTCAGATGAACTGGGTATTATCTCACTCTGCATTCATCTGTTTTTACATTGTGTTTATTTCCTTCTGTCTGACATACATATAAGTGTATGAATGAATCTGAATGAACAATAAATTGTGCAGCACACCGGTGTAATTAAAAAGTAAAAGTGTTTTGCATTGTATGGCTGTTGGGCAACGTTGGTCCATAACTCTGGTCCAGACTGAAACATTTAAACGACTATGGATTAGCGACACCAATAAGTCAAAGGTTTCTTTTAACACTGTCACTATGCTAACCTGCTAATCTAAGTGGTCAATCATGATAAACATTATACCTGCTTAGCATCAACATATTAGCATTGTCATCGTGGGCATGTTAGCATGCTGATATTAGCTATTTGCTCAAAGCACCACTGTGCCTAATCAGGGCCTTGCAGAGCTGTAAGCATGGCTGCAGTGTAGACTGTTCACCCTGTTGTTTGTGGATATTTTCTTTTTTGGGAGTTTTTTCCAGTTGTGGTGTGCCAACTCAGTTATGTATATGATTTAAACCATCGCTTGTTCATACCTGTGTAGAGACTGTTACCAAAGCCTGGTACAGTGGCATAAGGAAAGGTTTTACAGCCAAAGTTACTTTGGAGTTACTTTGGTTATTATATTGTGGAAGTATAGAGTTCAAACAGAAAGCTATCAGAACCAACCATATACTTTTGTTATACATTTATGATGGAGATGTCCTGGTACAAAGCATTTCTTTTTGTGGTTTGACATGATTGGGTGTTTTTTTTTTTGTTTTTTTTTTTTTTTAATATTAAACAAAAAATCTATCCAATGTATCAGACAACAAACCGGTTTGTCTGTTTCAGGCCAGAGCACCTTGCCCTACCACTATCAAAGACAAGCTGACAATCAAACCAGATTGTCATTACTATCAAGATGGTACCATGGATGACTGCCTCTGTGTATTGATGTACATTGCTTTGTTGATAAATTCCGTTTTATGCTGTGGTACCTGGAGCTCAACACCAACAGCAACACCAGCAGAAATATTTCTCAGTTTTTTTTCTTTTTATCACTGGAATTATTGGACTTTCTGGTCAAAGGTGCCCTCACCTTTGACCATGCAGTAAAATGCAAGGAAAACATGCCCATGCACTTGTGCATCTCTACCAGCCAGACTTCGTGCACCAATCCCCGGAATATCTCTTTCCAACATGCAGTCACTGTGTAACTTACTGGATGAACTTCTGTAACTGATGGGAAAAACAGAGACATTCATTTTCTGTTTTATGCTTTATGGACACAGACTGCGCTCTGAATCTGAAAGCCTTCCAACTCTTCAGACCGAATCTCGACACAAAACTTGCTGACAAAACAAAAGGTGGAGGTATCTGTTTCTATACTAACAATGGCTGGAGTACTGATGTGACAGTAATCCTACAGCATTGTTCTCCTGACCTGGAATCATTCTCCATCAGTTGTAAACCTTTCTACTCCCCCTGTGAGTTTGTTTCAATCGTTCTGATCCTGTTTATATTCCACTGCAAGCCAACGTGTGCATGCATACTGGCATGCTTACCAACAGGATACTGTGTGTGGAGCAGACAAGCTCACTCAGCCATGAACTTAAATGCTCGACCAGAGAAGAGAATACTCGGGATCACTGTTACAATCGACAGTGCCTATCATGCCTTGACTGGGACACTCTGACCATGTCATGGTTCACCTGATTCTTTCGTACCGGCAGAAACTAAACCTGATGTGAAGACATCAAAGCAGTGGAACAGTGACGCTGTGGAGGATCTTTGGGCATGCTCGGACTGTACTGACTGGTATGGTTTTCAGACTGCTAGGAACAGCCTGCATGAGTATACAGAGACTGTGATGTCATTTGTCAGTTTTTGTGAGGACTGCTGACACGGCACTGATGAACCCTGGCGTACAGCCAAACTCAGGCAGTTGAGGTTGCAAAAGGAGGAAGTGTTCTGGAGTGGGGACAGGTTTAGCAAGGCAGTCAGAAAAGCTTAACAGCTGTATTCTGAGGAACTCCAACTGTACGCCACTGACTCCACTTCTGTCTGGATGAAGACAGACATGTCAGACAGATCACAAACTATAAACCTAAAGCTCCACTTCATTAATGACTTGCATCTGGCCAATGAACTAAGTGAGTTCTACTGTCACTTTGAAAGACAAAGGGACAGTTCTGACACTATCCCCATGACGCCATCCACCAATTCAGCAGGGCCTCTTCACAATTGCCCCCCTCCTCTTCTACAACAGTGACATCTCTTCCCATCCTGAAGAGGGATGTTAAAAGGCTTTTTAAAAGGTAGAACCCCTGCAAAGCAGCTAGGCCAGACTCTTGTCTCTCCATCCACCCTGAAGTACTGCACTGTCTCCATTGTTAACAGACATGTCCAACATCTCTCTAGAGACATACCACACACCAGCCTGCTTCAAGACCTCCTCCATCATCCCTGTCCTCAGAAAGCCACGGACCACAGGACTTAATGACCACAGGCTCGTCGCCTTGATCTCTGTGGTAATAAGGTAATTTGAGCACCTTGTTCTGTCCCACCACAGAGCCATCGCCGACCCACTCCTGGACACCCTGCAGTTTGCCTACAGAGCAGAACAGATCTGTAGATGATACAGTAAACATGTTCTTCTATTTCATTCTGCAACAACTGGAACCTATGCCAGGATCCTTCTTCTGGAGTTCAGTTCTGCTTTTAATATCATCTCCTGCACGTATATCACAAACTTCCTGTCTGACAGGAGACAGCACATGAAGCTAGGGAGGACTCTCAGTCCATCAGCCCTGGATACCTTCGAGGCTGCATCCTATCCGCTTTGCCCTTTTCCTATGAACTAACAGCTGCGCCCCCACTGCCCTCAGTGGACTCATCCCCGGTGATGAGTTCTCCTACAGGTGGTAAGTTGACCACCTGGTGACCTGCAGGCAGAGCTCAGAGACCTAAAGACAGTGGAGATGGTTGTTGATTACAGAAGGAACCCAGTCCAACCCACCCCATCAGCCTGTGTGACACCACACTGTGGTGTCTCTCTGCTTCCTGGGCACCATCATCACCCAGGACCTCAAGTGGGAGCTGCTCCAAACAGCTCCAACACTGAGAAAATCCAGCCAAGGATGTATATCCTGTAGCAAATGAAGAAGTTCAACCTGCCAAAGATTATGATGGTGCACTTCTATGTTGCTATCTTCACCTCCTCCATCACTATCTGGGACATTGTTGGCACTGCTAAGCACAAAGACAGACTGCAGGGTATCATTCACACAGTCAAGAAGGGGATTGACTGCAATCTGCCATCCTTCCAGGATTTGTACTCCTCCAGGACCGGGAGGTGTGCAGGTAAGATTGCAGCCAACCCCTCCATCCCTGGACGCCAACCTTCTGAGACACCTAGTGCAACAAGACTAATTCTTTTAAAACTTAATACTGTGTGAACTGCACATTCCTGCTCAAGACTGGACAGCTCTTTGATTTTAATAGCTACTGTACATTTTTATTGTTTATATAATATTTTCCTATCTATTATTGTCAGTTTTACATTTTATATTTATGCTTCTTGACTTGCAGTGCTTGCTTTCATCTTAGTTTATATTCATTTCATATTATGTTTATTGTTATGTATATACCACATGAAAACCTGCTTGGAAAAAAAAACAGATTCTGAAGATTGGAGAGGCCACCTAAGGTTTTCAGTCAGCTTTCTGTCTGGCAGACTAGACTCCATGTGAAATATGTAACTAGGGAAAGAAAGTCTTATACAATAGAGAACGAAAGGTTACATATATAACCACGGTTTTCTGAGAAGAGAATATTTCTGAGAAGAGAATATCTCTCCTCCTCATGGCTTCATGGATTGTACTCAAATGGTCACTAGTGAGGATAAGGATTACACAGGTGGTTTGTCCTAATGTATCTAGGTCAGCTGATGTCAGTAGGTCAGTCCCCTCACATATCGGGGCATATTTAAGCAGGTGGAGAAGTGGTTAAAAATGTGACCTTTTGATCTGTTGCCTACACTTAAGGTCACCAACCTCTAATCCTGGCAGCATTACGTATTTATACTAGGAGCAGGCAGGATGGCAGGATTGTCTCAGCTATTTCTGTTGCCTCGATCAGGCTTATGGTTGCTGAAGGTTTTATATTAAACTTGAAGATATCTTTACCTCACTTGCCTTAATCCAATCTGTTTAAGTTACCTGAGGAAGGATTTAACACGATAAGAATTCAGCTGGATGATCTTCAGGAGTGCTTGGTTGCTTGGTTCACATTTCCCTACTGAGTCGTATAACTTTTGCTCAACTTCATGGAACAGTTTGCATTATGTTCTGAGACTTAAAATCAGTGGCAATCCCACTCCTAATATCTATTTATATTGGCCTAGTTTCAGATTGTACAGTACGTGTTTAGCTACATACTAGTATCAAGCAACAAAACCGATAGAGATATTACTCCTGGCCTTGCTTTTGTTAATAAATCGGAAAGCTTTGCATGCTTGTCCTGTTGTCCAGTACCATTTGTTTTCTTGTATAGATAGTCCACTTGTGTGTGTGCTCTTTTCTTGGGTACAGTTATATATTAACTGCTCATGAATGTAACTGCTGACACAAGAAGGACAGGTCTGTTATTGCTAATGTGCTCAGAAAACATCACATGGCTCATCCATATTCTTGTGCTGTAAAGATCATAATGTAAAGACTGAGCAAGTTTAAAGCTATATTCCACCCCAGAACGATGATCCACTCAATATGTACTCACCCCTATGCCGATGTGATGATGGGTGAAGATCTTCAGTTCACAAAACAATCCTGGAGTATCAGCAGAAAACAGGGTTGCAGCCAAATCCAGTACAATGGCAGTGAATGGTGACCACGGATAAAATGTGAAAAAAAAAAAAAAAAAGAACACAAAACAAACACAAAATGTCTCCATCCTGCTCGTGTGGTGAAATCCAAGTGTCCGTGAGCCGCGGCATTAAAATTTAACCACAAAAGACACCATTTACACCATGTTTTTAGCCAAAATATCAACTGAAGCCTCTCAGGCTCGAGCCAGATGCACAAGAGATCTCACGATATTTTCACACGTGCATCCATTAAGAGATATACGAAGTCTCGTAATACATCGACGCCATGTTTACATGCTACCTGGGAGGCTACAGTTGACATGTACTTGTACTTGAGAAAACAGCCCAGACACTCTTTTTTTTTAAATTAAAACAAACAGATTATTTTTACACTCAACACATGAAACTGCTCCCAGTGAATTTATTACATTTTAAGTGTAAGGGGGTAGGAACTGAATTCAATACTAATATATATATTCAGAGTACTCAGTAGTACATTTTATTCAAACTTTAAAAAAGAGGGGTCTGAGGAGAATTTCAACTCTCAAACAATGCATGCTGGGAAGTCTGCTAATCATGTTTCTTTAGAAATTTAATTTAACAAGTTGATTGAACTCAGTATAGTCGATTCATTACATTTATTATTTCAAGTCAAAACACACTGAAGAACTCATGTTTACAAGTTCTGAAGAGTTTTGAAAATAAATACTAGAATTTTTTAAGTCTAATTAACTTGAATAAATAAAACTTACATAATGAAAACCTATGTCATCACCAATAAATTATTCCAAGTCACACATCCACAATAAATTATAAAACATTACACACAAATCTGAAGTAGGATGGTGTGCTGTCAGCTCCAAAGGCTTCATATCGACGGGGAAATGCATGCTCATGCATGAGCCATAATTTCCTCCGTCTATATGAGGCCTAATGCTGAGACACACAAAATATATCGTAAAGTTGTTTTTGACCCACTTTCCTTAGGCTATCGGACGGATTTTATAGCTCACTAAAGTATGTTTATTAGTATGTACAACATTGAAAACTCCTAATAAAAGAACAGCCCTTCCTCTTAGTATTGAGTAAACAAACCTTGTAAGATACAGGCTTGCCCAGAAGAGTACTAGCGAGAGATACTGCAGTATCTCCATTTTTACAACCCTGATTCTTTTCTAATCTCTCTGTATTTACCAGTATATGTCTGGTGTTGCTGCCGGCCCAAGGACTGCATCTGTGCTCCATTTTTTCCTATCTCTTTCATGTTCCTTGTATCATTCAGCTAATTCAATCCCAAGTCATCTTCTCTCATTGCTCTAAGCTAATGTAACACCGACGTTATGTAATGCCATGCAATACGCCAAAATAAATTAATCTGCGCTTTGACAAATGTCCCGTGGGTCTAGTTTTTATCAATGCTCATAAATAACCACAACTCCTCAAGCATCGTTCCTGTGCTGCTGCTGCTTCCTGCTACGCGTAGGGAGTGTGTTTGTGTGTGTGTGTGTGTGTGTGTGTGTGTGTGTGCAGTCCTCACACTCCCAAGCCTGACACACTCTAGAGGCCTATGAAAAACGTCACGGCAGCTGGCAGGCATGGGTGGACCTTTACCTCAGATAAGATCTGGGGTTGTAAGTTACAACTCTCTTTGTGCCTGTTGGCAGGCTGGTTCCTATACTTTGACTCACGTTGTCACGCCTGCTCACCTCTTTTAACCTCTTTCTCCCCACATCCCCATCAGTTTTTAGCATGTCACTCATCCGGTCTGTGCCTTATACCCCACTCACTGTTCCTCCGAGACACCTCAGCCTCATGTGACCTCGGTCCTTCTGTGCAATCTCTACTTCCATGCCTCTTCCCTCCTGCTGCTTCTCCCGAATATCAGAGCGAGAGCCTGCTGTTACTGTAGATAAAAAGGCTCTCTCCCGGTAACTCTACCTCTGTTGGACACATTTCCCAGTGCAGAGCGGCTAGGCTTAAACCCAGAGTGATGGCCTGAGGGAAACAAAGATGGAGAACAAGAAACTGGGAAGAAATTTTTTTTTTGCCTTGTCCTCAGTTCATCTCACTTTCAGTTGTTCATTTCACTGAAAGGAACATGAATCAATCATTAATTCCCCAGAACACTGATGACTAATCCATCTTTAACCCTCTCCCTTGTGGAGCAGCTGCTCAGTGGCTTTAAAATGACACTGTCCCCTCATCAGCCACTTTCTGATATGTGTAAATGTGTATCACACTGTGTGACAATTAGTTAGTAATTCAGACTGCCAGACTGCAGCCATGAGGTTGCATTAGTTTGACTAATTACGCTACATGATGAAAGTACAACAAAAGCTCTCTGCACAGCACTAGTATTACCTGGGAAACCTAGTAATTTGTAATAATTGTGGAAATCGTCTGTGATCTTTATCTGGTGCAAATCTGCCATGTCTGTAATTTGTAAAGTAAAAATCATACTGTAAATTATCTACCATATTTTGCAAAACATAAAGGTCATGTGGTAATTAGTCCCATGCATTCATATCTACAACACAGGACTTTTAGTGTTGCTCTTGGTGATTGTAGATCTGCCACAGAGTCTTTGTTTTATGGAGTACCTCAGGGGTCAGTACTTGGCCCCCAGCTTTTCACCAATTACAGTACGTGCTGAAACTAGGACGCATTATCCACAAACATAATATGTGGTTTACATTTTTACACACAATGCACAGCTTTGTTTCTCTTTCGACCCCACCAGTAGCAATCAATTAAGCACTCTTGGTGCATGCCTAAATGAATTTAAAAACTGGCTGTCAAATCATTCCTCTGACTGAATACAGACAAGTCCAAAGTCATTATCATAGGCCAAGACGCAGACATGTAATCACATCACATCATAACTTGGTTCATTCCCCACCAGTGTCATCTCTTGCTGGAGAAATCTTGGTATCATTTTTGGCAGTCAGTTTCAATCAGCATGTCAAAACAATTGTCCAGTCTTGTTTCAAACAGTTACACAGATTTTCTATTCTTTTATAATGCTTTTATATGGAATTTGATCAGGTTCTGTTTTTATTATTTATTATGCAAATTGGCATAATGTCTGTGATTTAGGGTCTGTTTTCTGTTTTCTTTTTTCTCCAAGATTTTTTTCCTCAATGCCTTTTTTGTGCCTCTTTCCTGGTCGAGAATTATGGAGGCTGTGTTGGCAATTATAAATGAAAGTTTCTTTTACAGCTTTTTGGGTGCAAAGTCAGGGGGCTCATCTCACTACACAGCACCAAGAACCATTCACAGAAAGAGCAAGCTCAAATCCATCAGGAGAGCGAAATCTCAACAAATGATAAGATGGATGACATGCATGGCAGCACACAGTAAGGAACAATTTTCTATCTTTTAACAGGCTTGTCATCATATCTAGGGGATAATGTCAGAACACTTGAATAAAATACTGACTTTGCTTTATCTCATGTGAGGGCGCTGCATGAAACACAGACGTGTAGAGAGGGTCGCTAATTTCTAAATCACATGAGGTCCCTGGGTTATAGTACCAATGCAAATAAATGCTGATTTTACAAAAGCCTCCGACCAAACGTCAAACGAAAAAGAAATGACATGTTGAGCATCAGTCAAGTGGGAGATATGAAGAGCATTTCTATCCACATTCTTTATGTGCACTTTTAATTTGTACATTAAAGGACCAATGTGTAGGATTTAGTGGCAGTAAGCTTTCAACTAGATTCCCCTCCCTGCACAACATAAAAGGCTCTTTAGAGCCAATGTTTTGCTAAATTTTACATACTGGTTGTTTAAAAACCCTGAATGGAAATGTAAAAAATTAAATATTTTAAAAAAGATGGAAAAGTTGATATACCAATTAAAGCAAAATGCAACAACATGCAAGGGAAGCATACTTAGCGAATGGATAATGACGCACAGGAAGCATGAGATCTAAATGTCCGCTGAAGAGATGAAAAATAGCTGTGATAATGAAACTGTAACCTTCCTCAAATTAATACATGAAAAACCAAAAAATGTATTTCCATTTCCATCATGTTTTCTATATTGTTTTCCACCAGTTGAGGACTGACTGATGGTGCCTTTTCTTTGATTTCTTTTACAGATTTTCTGGAAATGTGGTCAGAATTTGTACTATATTTGAATGGAAACCTGAGGGTTACTGCTTGATTCTACTGGGCACAGCTGTATCCAATCTCTGCTCTGCTCCGCAAAGAATATGCACCGCGTCTATTTTTTTACGATGCCGTCAAGCTGCACAGAGTAGATCAGGCAGGCAGAAGTCAGCACAGAAACAGCATCAAGAATCTGGTCAATTTTCAAAATAAAAGACCCTATGTAAATCTGAATCCATGGTGTTTCCAAACTAATTGACTGGGGTTGTGGACTGGTTCTTTTTACTTTATTACTTATTATATGAAATAGTAAAGTAAACACCAATTTTAACAATGATACTAATTAAGGTCCAATCCCAATTAGAATAGCAGGGCCAAGAAACGATGCAATGTGCTAGAATGCAGTAAAGAAGAATACGTAAACAATGCAGGTTTCAAAACATTCACAAAAGTCAACTTTGCAAAATAATTAAAAGAAATGTCTTTGCAAATGTTTTATGAATAAGGATACACACAGAACTTATTAAAAAAAAACACTGAGCATAGCTGTGTTCCTTTACAAGAAGCTCCGCAGAGTTTCATTAAGATGAACTACACACAAAACAATGCAACAGTTTCTACACTATGCAAAGATTTCGACACTAAACTAACTCACTCACCACCTTAATTAACCGTAATACTATAGGGAGTGATTCGGCTGCTCTGCTGCAATAACAAAGAGAGATGACGCATAGCACATATAACTGCAACATCCCTGGTTTAAATCTTGTTTAAGACTTTTGTTGCATATCATCCTCCCTCCCTCCCTCTTACTTGCCCTAATATCCCATCTCACCGCCTATAGGCATTTTCCTGCTGGACTGGTGAGTACTGATTTTTCAACAGACAAATATTTAGGAGAGTATTTGTCCAACTGCTCTGCTGTTGGTCCTAATTAGTTTGCAGCTACTGATTTTTTTGCTTTCATCCATGGCAGATAGCTCTGATCACATGTACTGTACATTATTTCCACAGTGATATGCTTCAAGTTTTTTGGGCCCAAGGACATCAGACATAGCTGCATATATTTCCTCCATTCATGGAAACATCAATGAACAGTGAAAAACAAATTAATTCATAAATTCCGGTCAATGAAATTCAATGACGATGTGAATATATGGTGATGGTGAGCTTGAAAGCATCCTCAAGGTTATTTTGATCATAAACAACCTTGATGGCTACAAGAACACTTTGGCTAACACTCTCTGAATCTCCCTCTCTCTGAGGGGTTGAGGCTCACTGTGCTTTCATCCTCAGATAAATGAATTTTAAAACTTTATTACATAACAGAGTGTGGAGAGGCATATCTCCATAGTAACAGCAGTATAAACACCCTCTGGCTTCATGTTGTGGTAACTGAAGCTGCTCAGCATTCAGCCCTCCCCCTCTCATCTCATAAAGGCACCGAACATCTAAAGACGCAGCAGCCTGTCAGGGATCCCCCATGAGGGTCAGAAACACAGGATGATCATAAGAAATGCATGCATATTTCAGGCAAAGATTTTCTGATGAAATCAAAACGAGAGGCTGTCACTGTTTTACGTAATTAGGTACCTTAAGCGACCCTCTCTTTGCTTTAGTACAATATGTGCCAATGTAGGTACAGTATGTTCCTTGAAGCACAATGAGAACAAACTGATGAATAAATAAAGCAAAGACGACTGTTTGAAGAAATAAAATATATATATAATTTTTTTGCAGTGCAGAAATCACTTCTGACTTCAAAAAGAAAAGAAACCCCAGGAAACGTTACCTTCATCACTTCTAAAACATGCCCTTAAAAAGAGAAAACACTGGTGAAATCCAATTTCTCGCAGACCAGAAAATGAACACAACAAAAGGAGAGAGGCTGAAAGGAAAGGTTAAATGTTAAAAAAAATTATCATATGAATCATAACTTTGTGTCAAAGACAACATCTGTCCAGACATTTTAAAACAGAGTTGTACCAACAAAGATTAATTTAATCTAAGATTATGTCTGATCGATATTTAGAAAAAATAGGTTTAAAATGAATAAATCCAGATTTTAAATTAAGCAGAGCTCTGTTGCATGTCTGTGTTTAATAAATCCAAGTTTAGTGATGTAAACTGAAATTAAATATTTTAATCAATATGGAGATGCTTGCTTACTCAAACTTAAATAAATAAATAAACCGTTTATGCTATCTCAACTGCTGGCTGCTTTGTATTTCTTAACAAAGTGTGGGAACATAAGTAAGTTGCTTTATAGCAAAAGCAGTAGCAGTATAACAAAAATGGAACAATTGATATATTTTATTGCACACTAGCTTTTTTAGCATAGCCCAAGGGTCGCAGCAGTATAGTATCATTCCAGTATACCCTAGTTTGAAAAACTCACAGTTGTCATTTGTTGTCACTGGACGATATTGTAGATGTATATTGACCGATATTTTGCTAGTTATACTTTGTATGGAGGGATGACAGGTTACTCATCATTGTATTTTTCTTACTGCCCATCTGATTATTATGCTGTTCATTGAAGCGGTGCTGCTGAGTCTGTTACTCTTACTAATGTTCCTCTTTTGCACTTGTATGTTTTAAAACCAAGTGCCCCTCAGGGACAAATAAAGTTGAACTTGAACCACCCTGCATTTTACGGCACATAGCCTATTGTATAAGCACGTGACATGTAAAACCTTTTAATCTTGGAATGTACAGTATGCTACGATAATATGTCCACAACCCAGGAGTGAGTAAGAGGCTCTCAGTTCTTTTGAATCAGTGTCTGATCATTTTGTGCTCTTAGGCTAAATATAGAAACAAAACTGTCAAGCTGTTTTCTTTAAAGTTAATAAGACAGACCCCTGACCTTAAACACAACATACTTAACTGGTGCTCTGATGGCTTCATCCATTAGTGATAAACTTCAACAACTCTTTTCCCCAAACCATTAAGCTGTAGATCAAGAATCTCAGTGTGTTAACAGACAGTCACTCAAAGCCAGAAAATCATCTTGTTACTTTTAGAGCTTCTGTTTTACCCATGTTTTACAGCTGTTTCTGTCCATGCATAAGCAACATATTTGCTGGGGAGGACAATTTAAAGATTCTTTACACAATCAAATGAAGGTAATAAACACAAATAAGTTGTTAAATTCAACTGAAATGGCCATGCCTCTGAGGCTCCGAGGCTTGTGTAAAGCACATACTGTATGGACTTCAGTTTGTGAGATATACTTTAATGGAGCAGAGCAAAATGTAACCAGCAGGTCGGGTATCGCTGCCTGTACGTGTGCAGTATGTGAAGCATGCCAGTCATTCAGTGGGTGTGTGTAAATATTTGACCACCCGTGGAGACTCTGTTGTTACATTTCTCTTTCATGTGTTGGTGTCGTGTTGCCATCAACGGTTGAGACAAATGACTCAACATGCCTGCACTTGTTCCACTGCATCACCATTGACATCACCATGTCCTCATGTAGATAATACATAGTAGGGGATAGTGGGGTAAGATGAGCCAATTTTTACTTACGTTGTCCTCGCCAGAAGGACACATGAGACAGAAGTACAGTGAGAGCAGTTATCCTCATTTCAGGATGACTCCTAACAATTGAAATTATAAGAATGTATCTGACAAAGGGCCCTGACAACATGGCTCCTGCAGCTGAACTTGCCCCCAGGTAAGTTGATCTGAGTCAGTGGGTAAGTTGAGCCATCTTGGGGTGAACATAATTTAAAAATAATTTACATCTTTCAAAAAGGTGATTTAATAACACATTTTCCCTTTACAAATAGTCTAATTTATTTCGTTAAAGCTACTTTAAACAACATAAAACAGAGCAAATAAAGTTTAAAGTAATGTGATGTTGAGCCCCAGTTGGTTCTCTATAGTAGGTTTTTGACATGACATAGACCAAATAACCAAACCAGTTGTGTAATACTGAACAATCTCATTCTTCAGACTTCAGATACTTGACTTAAAAGTGCCTTTTGTTAAGGTAAGTAGAACTAAATTGAGCAGTTTACCCCACAGCATGAGCTTTGCCCCATATACGTACACCATTTTGAAAAAAGCAATTCAAGCTAATCTTTAGCTAAATGAGTCACATGGTTTCATATTTTGGCAAATCACCGACATGTATAATACACATTTTTAGACCTGGATAAATTTGCTTTGGCATAACAGTATGCAGCAGCATATCTGATATGCAGAAAATTAACTGACAAGCAAAAATGTTTTTGTGTATATACTACTTTTAACTTTCCACGTGTGCTTCTCTCCATCACAGATATAAATGATAGGTGCATCCTGAACAGTTGCCTAGAAACAAATTTACCCACTGGCTCATCTTACCCCACTCTCCCCTAATTGAGTACCCAGTTAGAGCATCAAGCACACTGTGGGAATAAATCAGTTAGAACCAGGTGGCACAGTGAAATTAATGTGCATGTCTTTGTGAAATGGTTCTATAGGCTGAAGTACTGATGACTGGCAGGGCTGGTTGGTGAACCTGTAGCTCAAGAGCTAACTGTACTACCAGGAACAGCTTCCTTGTGATTTTTCTATACTGTGCTGTTTCCTCCCCCGAGCGCTTTGTTCATAGTACATTATCTCATTCATAAAAGGGTTATTGAAGAGAGAAAAGAGAAGCTCTCAGAGCTCATAGACTGTCAGTGAAAACATGTTAGCTTTTTGGCTTAGTTCATCACAGGACAATAAGTTCACACAGTTTACCAACCCATTCACATCCCAACTCATGACATACCAGGGATTTGTTACTGCTCCTCTACGTCTCACACCAATGCACACTGTACCACTTGGCAACTGTATCAGACTGCCAGAAATCCTATTTAACATGTGGTTAACTGTGTAAAACGGTTGCAGTTTGAGTAGTTTTAGGCCTAAAACCTTATTGGATTAGGTTTAAAGGAGCAATATGTAAGAATTGATTGCGCTGCAGCCCAAACAGTGAGTCGGAGCAGACTGTATATTAAATATGTTGAAATCCTATTTAATACACAATATATTGTTGAGGCAAGTTGTTTTCCCCGCCCTCTCCTCCCCAAACTCATGGAAGCTCAGGCAGGCTGCAGGAACACTGCAGGAGGGCAAAACAAGCCCAACATTGTAATATGACAGTAACAAGCGATGATGAGTCCTACACGTCACTGAAACGAGACAAAGACATGACAAGGTAAAAGTCACATAACAAATGTCACGTGTCCCTGCAGCGAGTCAGAAGACAAAACATTCTGGTTTCACACTGGACATGAACCTCAGTCTCCTGCCTGAAAGTTCTGTGTTTGTTTGTGTTGAGTCATCCACCCACCCCAGCTCTGCCATGTTTGGACTCTCTTGGTCTTAATACTGTGTCAACAGCCCAGGGCGTCTCTTACAGTCGCAGATGGGTTTACATTGAAGTCTATTTAAAAGCCAGGTGCGTTTCTTTCAGTTACTAACATGCGTTTCTGTGTGAGTGACCAAGGAGCATGACAAAACATCAGTATTTGATGAGTCGGGAAGAGACCAGGCTGAGTTTACTCAAAATTAGGACCACTGACGTCTGTCTCTCAACTGTAAACCATGCCTCATTTGAGAAAAAGAAAAAAGAAACCTGCAATTATGAAAGTAACACTATCACTGAAGTTGGTATTGCCAGTTCAAAAGCCCAACAGACCTTGAAAGATTAGCTAATTATTAAGCTAGCTTAATCATGGATCTTTTTTGGGGGGGTTGTTTTTTGATTTTGATATAAAACATGTGGCCTGATGTGGCCAGGGATTTATTTCTTCCAGGCAGCAACAACTTGCAGAGGTGCTCTTCACACGCTCTCACACCAACATTCAATCCTCACATTTAGACCAGACTAGTTGGCAAATGTAGGGAAGTAAAAAGTAGATTACTGGCTCAAAAATACCTAAGTAAAGAGTAGTTTTTAAAAATTAACATGAACAGTACTCATTCCTTAAAAAACCTACCCTTTTACTCATGTTACTTGCAGCAACTCACCATCCAAGCTTGTATCAAATTGTATTGATGCAACAGCTAATCTACAATCAATATGTGGTTCTCTGTTCACCTTAAAGGTCAAAACTTACTAGACAACTTGTTATTGGTCAGTTACAATTTGCATGGCAAAGTTCACCGAAGCTGGAATCAAAATAAAAATCTTTGCAGACTTACTTTACCCCATGAAGAAATCCACTAATTGCATCAGTTTCATTGATCCCTGCCAATTGTGCTTTGCTTTCACGTCACAGATATATTCTGTTATTTTAAAAAGGGCCAAATAATTTTGATGTAGTAGCAGTTTACAGGTGAAATATTAAAAACCCCTAACATTCAACAGTGAGTAATGCAGTTTAAAGTGAGTTGTTTCCCCCCACCCTTACTCTCCAGTCTCAAAGCTCTGGCAGGTTGCCTGCAGGTTGCGGTTACATTGAACCTACATGAGCACAAGACAAGTACAACATTGTACTTTGACAATGGCAAGCGTCAATGAGTCCTACACTGTAAGTTGATCAGCTATTTATAACTGTTGATTGTCTGTCTGTTAATGCAAAGCCTGTTATCCTGAAAACAAAAGCCCGCTGCTCTGAAAATACATTCTCTGGAGTTTGAGACTCCATTAACATATTGCTCATTCAGAGAAAATTCTGCATTCATCTTATCTTCATGTAAAGTGAATAAACTGGAAATAGGCAGTGTGGCCACAACCAAAACAGACGTTCCACAAAAGAAAGACAATTTGAAGGGAGAACATGTGGGCGGTTGCAATGGTCTCAAAGTATTTCAATTTAGCATGTTTCCTTAATCTGTGATGACAAATCATGGTCAGTGTATAATTTAGTACAGTAAATATATTACATATTTCGAGTGGTTCCTTTAACTTTTAATATTTCAATTCTGTAAAACGAAGTGACTCAGCATAAATTCTATTGTATAAATGCTATAATCTCCTTGCAGTCCCGTCTGAGTTTGTGGAAATCCCCATGCTTTGTTGTCTTCGTATTTAAGAATATTTAAGACTGTATTATTTGGAGGAAAAGTCCCAAAGTGGTCTAGCTCTATTTGGCCTTAAACCAGAACAAACCAAGTATTAATACTGTCTCAGTGAGCATTAATTCTGTTATTACCTGTAAGCCTATTATCAAGAAGCAGCTGTTTCAAAATCAGCATCTTTCCTTAATCTGTGATGACAAATCATAGTCATTTTATAATCCAGTACAGGAAATATATTACATATATCTCCCTTCAAGTTAGCATGGTCGCACCGCTGTCCGTAGTTACAGCCTCTTTTGTATTTCATGGGTGGTCCCTTATAACTTTAACTTTTAATATTTCAGTTCTGTAAAATAAGGCAATTCAACATAAATTTTCTTGTAAAAATGTATCAATCTCCTTGCAGTTTTGTCTGAGCTGGTGGAAACCCCCGTGCTTTGGTAGCTTTGTATTTAAGAATATTTAAGACTATTATTTGGGGGGGAAAGCCCCAAAGTGGTCTAGTTCTATTTGGCCTTAAACAAGACCTAAAGTCAAGCCTTAATACCATCTCCAGCAAAAAAAACAAACAAACACAAAAAAAAAACCCCAAACAAACAAACAAAGGATTTGATAGTGAAAAAGCATAGTCTATTATTATCTATAAAGCTATTATCAAGAAGAAGTTGTTAAAATGTTATATTTTAAAATTTTTGATGAAGGCACAATATTTCTCTATCATGCTTTTAATAAAAACTTCATATTCGTGTTGTGTGTACTCTGCAAAATGTGTATACATAGAGCTGTGTGCATGTGTTTTCCTGGAGATCTTCATTAATATGCGATATCGTGATTAAAAATAGGCATTGACATGCTAGAAGGCACACAAATGTACTTCGCCCTGTGCACTATTGTACCTGTATTCTTCCTGTTTTTTCTGCCCCATAAAGAGTTCTTCAGGTCATGTCAGGTGAAGACAGCACATGAGGGAACAGGAAAGTGGTCGGTAAATGATGCAAAACTTTGCTCAGCTCAACTACTTAAAGAAATTCATATCAGCTGTTAAAGTGCAAAGGTTTCTGTGAGCACGTTTAACTATATGGTGCTTGTTGCTAATTGACAGGTTTTCACAGAGTCTGTTACAGTTGTTACACTTTACCTGACAGATAACAGCACTGTAGATTATATGTATGCTGATAATGAATAAGCTGGTCACGCATTAAGTGAGGATTTTCACAGACATTTGAGGGGCAGCAGTTCAAACTGAAAATAAAGAAATTTAGAATAATGTGGTGCCTTGGTAGAGGTACATGCTCACATAAAATCAGCCACTATTTAAGGTTTTACTGAGTGCATTGGAAACAAACAGTAGGGGAGACTTAACACACTGTTGTTCAGAAGCTATTTGTATGGAAGACAACAATATGTGTTCCTAAATGGCCACAAATCATTAAGCAAATCCATCAAATATGGGGTGCCCCAGGGCTCTATTTTGGGGCCGCTCCTGTTTATCCTGTATATTAATGACTTTGTAAACTCCTCCCATGTCCTTCATAAAATATTGTTTGCTGATGATACCAACCTGTTCTTGTCGCACAAGAGTCCATTTGAACTTCAAGGAATTCTATATAGGGAGCTTATGAAAGTGGATACTTGGTTTAAATGCAACAAACTATCTCTCAATATTAGTAAGACAAACTATATTGTTTTTGGCTCCAATAAAAATTAAAAAAAATGCTGAACATGTTTGTCTTAAAATACATGGGCAGGATATTGTTAGAGTAAATTCTACAAAATTTCTGGGGGTCCACATTGATGAATATTTAAACTTCAAATACCATATTGATGATTTAACAAAAAAAATATCTAAATATGTTGGGTTGTTTTTTAAACTAAGGAATTTTCTCCCTCTTTCAGCACTCCTTACTTTATACAAATCTCTATTTGAACCACATATAAATTATTGTAATATTATATGGTGCAACACCTTTCCTAGTCACCTAAAAAAATTAGGGATTCTCCAAAAGAAAGTTATACGTGTCTTGTCATGGTCCAGAGGTAGTGCTTCAACTGGCCCTCTTTTCTGCAAGTATGGTCTTCTGAGGCTTGCTGAGTACAATGTCTTTCATAATGCATGTACAATGTATCAGGTTGTTCATGGGTTAAACTACCAACTAGTTCACCTTGTTCCAGTCTGCCTCCCTCTGCACACATATGACACCAGGAAAAAACATCTTATTATGGGGAAAAAACGAAGGCTTAAATGCACCAGCTTGAGCATTGTGAGCAGAGGACCATGGATATGGAACGAGCTGGAGAACAACATTAAAATGTCACATTCTGTTTTCCTTTTTAAGAAGAACCTTAAGCGGAAGCTGTTATCTACATATGAGGAATTTTGAACTTATGCCCCAGATGTTCTGATTTGATTTGTATTCCTGTTATTCTACATTACTGATATGCTGATATTTTTTTTTTAGATCAGCATTTAGCTGACCATGTTAGAGGGTTGAGTGACTTTGAGTTGGTGTGTTAATCTGACTTGATGTGTTGCTTGCTGGTACCTGATCCAGCATTTTCTTGGAGTATCTGGGGCACTTTTGATGTGCTTTTGATGCATTTGATGCTGATGTACACTTAAATATATGTTCAGAATAACTTTACCTGTGCTAAATATCGGACTGATGTAGTATCTGGGGACCTTTTGTTTTATCTGTTTATTATGTCTATGGTTTATTGTGTTTCATGTTGGGCCCCCTCCTAAAAGCTTTGGGTAGCTTATTTGGGGTGTCCCTCTCACACATCTTTATTTGTGATGGATTTGTTGAATGGTTTATATATTATTTTGATGTGTGAATAAATCAAATCAAAAATCAAATCAAATTTGTAACACTACAACTAAGAGGCTCACCATTCATTTTCACTGATTGCACATAAATATACCTTTCCAGTTATAAATATCTTATGTTTAGACAAATGAAAGCTGACATATCCACAATATATACATATTTACATATATACATACATGGATGTGAACTTTTTAACACATCACCCACTTATTTAGTTTTTCCTTAACCATTTATTTTTTTCACTTGTCTTTTTTGCCTCCCCCATGTCCCCATAGGGCATCTATAACTTCTTAAATTTTCTGTTAGTTTTCAGCTTCATGTTGGTGACACAACTCCTTGTTAAACCAAAATGTGACATTTTTTACACTTATTTTTTTCCCCCAGATTAAACACATGATACACTGTGTTAATTGGGCAGATTTAAAGGTGTTGTCTAGGCAGATTTTGGTATCTTCGGGCAGAACCACAGGAGCTGTTTTCTCCCATTTCCAGTGTCTCAGACATACACAAGATAGATCCTCTTATCCAACTCTTAACAAGGAAGTATGTTTTTCCAAACAAATGATGTGCCTCCAGTGTGTCTATGTGTCTAGGATGGCAAAACACATGTACATTATATAAACAAGTAGGTCAAGGCAAATCTGTGCTGCAACTAATGTAGACACACAGCTCCTATTTTTGAGATTGGTACTTCACGTTTGCCTTCATTAGACAGTGCAACATGCAGACAAACACCAGCACATAGAGTGCATGAATGCAATGTCCCAAACCACTTCAAAACCAGGATGTTAACAGTTATATAACTACAGTATATACTGTATTTCTGCATTTTAAGTTGACAGAGCCTGTAGAGAAGTGGGCCATGTACTGATCCTCTATACTACATAAAAAATGTGAGCCTTGCTTTTGTTGAAACCTGCTGACTATCCAACATGAAAGGAATAACACGTGAATTCTGTTTGGGGGATTCTGTTCTCATTAATAAGTTTTTATTTTCCAAGTGGGTCACATAACCACTCGATTCCAGGAAGACCTGTCCCTCTGAGCCTCTGTTATCGTGCCCTAATGACAAGCAATTTTCTGAAACACACTAAAGACTGTCTTGGGGGAATGTGTTGGAAATGAACAAAACATGAGCGAAATTCCTGTCCAAATCAAAATCACATTACTGGAAATCTCTTTGGGATAATAACTTTGTGCTTTGACATTTGAGAATAGTCTGATTTTCACAACTGTATCATATCAAACCTCAGCTGACGCACTTTGTCCCAGCTTTATCTGTTTAGTTTTGGTGGCTGAAAAGTCAAAAGAGGCTGCGCGGCTCATTTCTGAGCAGACTGATAAACCACAGCGAGGAACCTATCTTCCCAAGCTCTGACTCTTTATCAATGCAACAAGATGAGTTATTTTTCTGGGCTAAATGGCCAGACGGTGTGACGCGATAAAGAAAAAAAGCCAGCCTCTCTCAAGATGGGCAGTTTGGTGTATGAGCGCTGCTCTTGTGGACAAAGGATGCTGGTGATCCAAGGTGATGTATCAGTGTGCATCGGAGGCTCCATGCAGCCACAGCGGCCTAGACGGATTAGCCTGAGAGGGACTACATGATGGTTGCTTAGTAACTACAAACCTACTCAAATGCTTGACGAACATAAGGGACAAGGCTGTATTTTGACCATGAATAGGCAAAAGTACTTTTTATTGCAACCTTACCTAACCTCAAAATACATATAACATGTTAGGTGACAACCATGATACATAAATGTCATAACAATCACCTGACAGCCCTAAAACTAGTGTTGCAACAATGGGTGCATGTGTGTGTGTATCCTACCTGAGACGTGCGTATTCAATGACTCTCCAGTGGCCAGTGTACTAATAGTGGTTTATGCTGGACGTCTGCCACTCTTAGTGCTTTGCTGCAGGCTCTGTCCAGGCTGTTTTTCCTATTCTGGGCTGTCCTTGCATGACCCACGCTCCCATGCCAAGATCCAGGCTGTGTCTAATGAAAAGTAGGGTTCCAGCAGTTTATTTCTGAAAAAAAAAACAAAAAAAAAAAACAGAATCAAGGCTCAGTGTTTCATTAAGCCATACTTGTCAAGCCTGGCGGTTGAGAATGTGAAAAGTAGCAGTAGCTGTGGGATTGTGGTGGCAGACTAGGAGGTTTAGAAGAGAAAGAGGTATTTATACAATGAAAAGGGTTTTTATGTTGTTCTTTTTAAAGCAAAACACATCTTTGATACTTTGTTCAGAAATAATGCTGTAACAGTGATCAGAAAAACCTTAATGAGATTGAAAAAAATACCTTTTTCTTTTTGTTTTTCTCTTGCATCTTGTTTGGTTTCATTGTTCTATTTGTTATGCTGAAATTATGTGGTGTTACTGCAGGGTGATCACACTGTCTAAATTAGCAGATAGTTCTTGTTCCCAAATCGTCAAATACCGAAGATTAGTCACAGCCCTCTGTGACTCATACAGATGCGCAGGTTACCCGTTATTGACTGTGTGCGCTGTACCGGTCTTTCAAGTGACTTCAATATAAACCCATCTGTGGCTGCAGGTGACTCACCGGACTTTTGATGTAGGAGGTGGGGTGGATGGATGGGTCAAACAAACACAGGACTGCACCTGGAGACTTGGGTCCATATCCCATGTGAAACCAAAGTTCTGAGGTACATGACGTTAGGTGTGTCACGTGACTTTCGTCTTGTGACTTGATTCACTGACGTAACACGAAAACGCAACGCACGCCACGCCACGCCACGCCACGCCACGCCACGCCACGCCACGCAACGCACGCAAGCAACGCAGAACGCAAAAATCCAAGCACAAAATACAGCACAACAAACACAATGCAAAGCAAAAATGCAAAACAAGGTACTAATTTTAACCCAAAACACGATCTTTTCCTAAACCTCTTTGAGTACATTTGGTGTCTAAATCTACCCAAACTGAGACTGTTTCACAACATGTCATCACATGTTAAAAAGGCTCTCTGGCAGCATCTCATACAGGATAGCTTGTGCATCAGTATGAGATGCTGTGGGGTCATGACAGCAGCATCAATAATCAACCACTTGGGATGAGAATGTGTTGAAACTAGGTTGACCTACACTGGTATGTAGGATTTAGTGGCATCTAGCGGTGAGCTTGCAGATTGCAAACACCTCATCTCACTCTCCCTGCCCAAGCATATGATGGCTGTGAAACTTGGGCAAAACATGAAAGTCTGTATCCAGAGCCAGTGTTTGTTTTTTTGCAACATGGCGGCCTCCATGAAAGAGGACCTGTGCCCTCTGTAAATGGCTCATTCTAAAGTACACGACACAAAGATTCTTATTTTCAGGTGATTACACACAAATGAAAACATACACATGAATATTATGTTCCATTTCTACCATATCTGCCAATAAATCCCCATAAACCTTGCACACTGGACCTTTAAATATCATGGCATCAGGTAAAGGTGATTGGTCCGAGGGTTAAGGGTGAAGCACCTAAGGGTGCCAGTGTAATTTAGGAAGTGAAAGTAAAGGTAGGTCAGTGACCTATTCATCCAATCCCATTTGCAATCATGTGCTTAGAGGGTATTCATTGGTCAAAGTGTGCGAGTGAGGAAGATGAGGACCATAATGTTAGGGACCCATGTCTAAGAGTTTGTATGCTGACAATCTTTGCTAGAGTTAATGAGCTTAGGAGTATTTCTGTGATGACCTCTCGAACCTGTTGGGTCACACACGGCTGAACCCGAGCTAGTCTTAGAAGTCCTAATGATTCTAGGAAAATCACATTCAACACCAGCCAGGAGTTTCTCTGCAAGCCAGCACACATGCTCTTTTCTTCCTTTAGCCCTGGGGGTAAACAACCGAAAGACGCCAGTGGTCTAATCCAGATCACAGCAGCAGTTTCACAGACTGGTGCGGAGAAATCAAATTCACAGGAACTCCTGATTATAGAGTGCTAAGTGTTGATGGGAGGGTTCCGCTGTTATAGGCTATACACTATTATAGGCTAGGTTCTCTTTGTACTTGACGGGTTACGTCTGTTACTTTTACGACAAACACCCTGTTTGGCAGCATTGCAATGACCTTTAAGACAAATTACATCAGTAGTGTGATATTACATCTGACAATAAACTAATCTGTAGGCTTATTTTTTCTTTCAGTATTTTGCAACCTCTGCTCAGACTGGACAAGGTACCTATGAGTAATCAATGTATTAGCTACAGTAAACACAGGTCGGCGCGCCCCCAGTTAGGAAAAGCAGAAAAGAGCACAAGCATGGTAGACATGCAATAAAATGCTGTGGACAGGGTCAGCCACAAAAGCTATTTTGGCCAATTAAAACAGTTCAACCTTTAAAAAATCTAAATAGGTTTAAATATATGCTATATTTAGAATATTTTCACCTCTTTACTTTGCCATCAGATGGCCTTTTCCAATGGGATACCCCAATTTATAGGCCAAATATCATTCGCTCCAAACCAACGAAATGAAAACTCCAGGCGAAATCAGTCATTTTTCCTCGCAGAACACAGGAGTTGCTGGTCTAACGCTGCCTCAATCTCTTAGTTTGTTTGTGTTATAATGTGACAGGTGACTGGCAACTGGCAAGGTAAAATGACTGGAGTTTGGCTGGTTTGGAGAGGGCAATATCTGGCTCACATATCAGTGGTTTCACATCAGAAAAAGCTGTATGACAGCAAAGTTAAGTGTTGAAAGATATTCTAAATACTTTGTACACCTAAATTGATTTTTTAAGGTAGGCCCTCTTGTAAGTGGCCTTTAAGTGCCTTTTGCTGCTGTCCCTGTCCACACAGAACATTGCTTTGCCTCCATGCTGGTACTCCTCTCTGCTTCTCCAAACTTGGGGCATGCCGATCACCACCGTGCACTGACTATTTATAAGCACCTCACACAAACCACACATTAAATATTCTGAACTATGGCTCTAAACTCCAAAGAAAACACGTTTACATTGTGTCCTATCAGTCTGTTCAGAGCCCAACACCAGACTGACATTCAGTTGAAGAGCCAGCAGATCATCACCTTCATTCTGTAACAAGTGATTAATCAAGCCTCTTTCTTTCTGCTGTCATATTATGCAGTGCTTCTCGGCACAGAAAGTGCGTCATCTTGTAAATCCATGGATGAAAATTTAATGGACTTTGCATGGTAGAGTGAGAACGATAAGCTTCACGAGACAAACCCGTGTGTCACCAGTTAGCTGTAGTTTTTGGCGTCGATGGGCGGTCCATTTGCACATCAGCATCTGAGTCACACACATTTCATTGGAAACTGTTGTCTTTGTCCATTTTTCTTCAGGAATCCGTGATTATAGCGTGCCTTTTTTGAATTGCACAATATGAGATTTATGTCAGAAGTGAGAAAAATCAGTTTTTGCAGACTCAGGCACAACGTTGTTTTTGTTCCACCCTATCACAGGAAAACAGTTAAACCACTTTGGCAGTGACTAATTCATGACATAATGTGGAATGATCCAGTGTATTTCATTCAAGAGACTGTGAATGGCATCAATATACTACATTACATTACTATTTTTTCTAATGTTTAGAGGTATGTTCAATGCAGGTAGGCGGGTAGTCACATTGGTTTGATCAGAAATATTGCTAAGTAGGTTTCACATACAGGGAATTTGCTGTGGTATGTTGGAACATAATGTCAAATATAGTATGACAGACATGTCAAACATATGGCCTGCAGGAACCAGCCCACTAAAGGGTCCAGTCTCCCCCACTGGATGACTTTGCAAATTTAAAAAATTGCATTAATTGTCATTAAATCCAGAGCAGGAAACAGTTCTCTTAAAAAAAAACTATGACCACTTATTGTGGTCATGTTAAAAGCTATTTAACATTTCAGCAAAACATTGTCAATCAGCTGCTGCAGTACAACCCCGATTCTAAAACAGTTGGCACGCTATGCAATGATCTGCAAATCCTTTTAAACCTATATTCAGTTGAATTCAGTACAAGGATACAATATTTAATTCTCAAACTGATAAACTTTATTGTTTTTGTAAATATACACTCTGAACATTCTGAATTTGCCTGCAATGGATTCCAAAAAAGCTGGACCAGCAACAAAAGGCTGGGAACATTATAGAGACCCCAATTTGGAACATTTCACAGGTAAACAGGTTAATTTATAACAGGCGACAGTATCACTATTGGGTGTGAGACGCATCCCGAAAGGCTGGGATGGGGCGAGGTTCACCACCTTGGGGGTTTGGGGATTTCACCATCTACAGCCTAAATATCATTAAATGATTCAGAGAATCTAGAGAAATCTCTGCATGTAAAGGGCAAGGCTGAACACCAAACAATGAAATCCTGTGACCTCTGATCTGAATCCACGACTGTATATAGGACACTACATGGACTCGGGAACACTTTGGAAAACTGTTTACAGTAAACACAGTTTGTTTAAGCATCTACAAATGTAAGTTAAGACTCTACCATGCAAAGTGAAAGCCATGTATCAACAACATGCAGAAACACTGCAGACTTCTCTGTCCCGAGCTCATCTGAGATGGACTGACTCAAAGGGGAAAAGTATGCTAAAATTAAAGAATTTCTAGATCTCAACAAGTTGTTTGAATCGTAAAGAAGTAAAATACTATGTTGTTGTTCAGTTCCAAAATACATAAATGTTTTGTGCATATGATCTGTAAATTGTAATGCACACATAATGACAGTAGACTGACTTCAGACATCTTAAACTGTTCATCATCTATTTTGGTGGTTCATTGTGATGGTAATTGTGAATGTTTTCAAAATGTATTTGGATGAGATTTTATCTACAGGTTATTATGCAATGGTTTTACTGGTCCTGCTCACATGATTCAAATTGGGCTGCATGTGGCCTGTGAACTTACATGAATTTGACACATATTGTCCAATAGTTTTAAACACAATCAAATTGTAACAGCGTGAGAAGGATAAACTGACTATGTTGATGTATGATGGTCTGCCAAGACGTTATATAACTAAGATATAAATTAGAAGTGGTTCAAAATGTTTTTATTAAGTCCGAAGCGCTGGGTTGTAAAAACCAACAGCTTCTTTTGTGTGAAACATATGTAACTAACCCCCCGACACAATGTCTCTCCTTGAGTAAATGCTGTCAGTTAATTCGAAGTGGATGGTGCTGCGTTCTACTACTCTGTTTACAAAACTAATCAGCTTCACACTCGCAGATGTTTGTGTAAAAGAAGCTGAGACACGTAGCTGTTGCACATCTGGTTTGTTACAGCCATTTCTCACCAGGTCGTCTGCTGTTCCCTTTAGAGTTCTGCGAACACCATCACGGGCCTCCAGAGCCACAGCTGCTAAGCAGTTCCAGGTGTCTCCTGTCAGCCCGCATGTCTGTGCCGTGACCACAGGTGTAGCTCACACAGAAATAAACGCGTCTTAAAGGATAGTTTCATTTTATCACAACTCGGATCTCATGTGGTTGCCATCGGAGCTGTATATATGACATACTATGTACCAAGTTAATTGCAGAGATCAGACAGGCTTTAAACAACCCTGCAGGGTAAGCCACATGTATTTGGAAGAGAAAACAAAGGCGCACAATAAAATTATTTCCCAAGATGTCCGTTGTAAAATCTATCAGAGTTTATAGGCTGACTTCCTGGTTCAACTTTGACCTACTTGCTGTTGGTTTTCACAAATACAATTTTACTGTGTAATAAAGGATTCAAACTGGCATTTAGGATGCACTCATATTCTGTTTTACTTTATAAATGAAGTGGTAGGAAAAATAACTATACTGTTGGCTGTTCTTTCAGAATGTTTAATCATCTTAGCGCTTGTGTTTTCTAGCTCTATCTGACTTTGCTGTGGTGGCATCAAGGTGTTTGCAGATCTAAACAATGACTTTTAGTCCAGTGTTATCATAGCCTATAGAAATGATGGCCAGAGTGACAAAAATAAGTTAAATAAATCTGAATAATCCTCTAAAGCCTTGTTGTTTCACTCTCATTTGTATGTTTGTTGAAGAATAAGAGATAAATAGTGGTCACAGGAAATGGTAGTTTATTTTAAGCTGTTGAGATATGACATTTGAAGGGATAGTTTGGATAATTTGAAGTGGGGTTGTATGGGGTACTATGATATATGCTATATTTATAATATTGTTACTGCTTTACATTGCTATCAGACAGCTTTTTCTGACCAGAAACTGCCATTATATACAGCAAATATTACTCTCTCCAAATTCAAAAAATCCCATTAGTGAAATCAATAATTTACCTTGAAGAATATAGGAGTTGTTGATTTACTGCTGCCTCAGTCTGTTAGTTTGTTTGTATTACTGTGTGAAAAACTATTCCTTTAAATCACTGAAGTCACACAATAACACAAAATACTAATAGATCAAGGCAGTGGTACCCGTGTTTTGCAAGATAAAATAGCTGTTTTTGCCTGTGGAGTTTAGTTGGTTTAGAGAAAGCAATATTTGGCTTATACAACAGCGGTTTCCCATCAGAAAAGGCTGTTTGACACAAAGATAAAGCAGTGAAAATATTCTAAATATAGTGTACACTTAAACTGATATCGATTTTTTTAGGAGGACCTCTTTTAAGTGTGCTCCTCTCTGCCTCTCCAAACTGGGGGCATAACAACCGCCATCTATTGTAGTTAATACACTGAATATCAATAAGTACCTCATACAAACCCACTTCGAATAATCTGAACCGTCCCTTTAACATTCAGGGAAATATGTTTATTCACTTTGTTGCAGAGTGTTAGACACTGTCACATCTCTAATGTGAATACAAACCTATCCCTAGTAGCCAGTTAGCTTAGCTCAGCTCAAAGACTGGGAACAGGGGGAAACAGCTAGCCTGGCTCTGTCTAAAACTAACAAAATCTATCTAACTGCAAATCTAAAGCTCTCTAATTAACACGTTCTTTCATTAATAAAAAAACAAGTGTATAAAAGCAGACATTGTGGTTCTCCAGGGGGTGGGGGGTTATGTTGCTGGACAAAATTCCTAGAGTCTCCGCTGGTTGCCTGGCAACCGCATGATAATGACAAGGTGCTGGTAGACGGATTTTGATATGTTGGGGGTGAGGTGACGACACTGACGTTAGAGTCAGACCTGAACTGTTATCTTTGTGTGTCTCAGCTGATAGGATGAGTTGTTAAAAAAGGATATAGTGATATTTTATTTAATTTAAGCATTTATCAGGCAGATATGTCCCATTGAGGCTGAAAGCCAATTTTTTTGCGATGGAAGTGTAGTGGATTATATAAAATGATAAAGGTAATACTGAAATAGATAAATATACCCAAAAAGGGTTAAAAGAGTTATCTATTATTGTCCACTTTTTGCTATGTTGCTATATTGTCATGTTTTAAGTGCTTAATTGTAGGGTGTCTGTTTCATTGACCATAGATTTTACAATTGTCTTGAGATTAGGGACCGACCAATGCTAGATTTTTTGGGCTGATGTTGACACAGATGTTCGGGAGTAAACAATTTCGATATTTATATATTGACCAATATTCCTTATTTACATATATATATATAATCCAAAATTATATCAGGGCACTGAAACAATAAACGTTTACTGGCATTTTTAATAATTATAAAATAACTATAAATACGAAGCAAAACAAAACAAATACAACAACTTAAATTAAGAAAAAAGATCAAATACACATAAAATGCTGCTTATAAAATTAAATAAAAATAGTAAATAAAACCAATCTGCATTATGTTCTGTAAAGAAATATTGAATACCAGTATGCTGATACTGATACTGACTCATATAGCTGTGCTTGGTATCGGGCCAATAATATCAGCTAACCAATATATCGGTCTGGTTCTACTTGTGATATCAATCATTTCAATTTCATCCAATTTAGCACTGAAAGTAATCAATTAAATTACAAATTAAATAAATAATAAGTAAGTAATTAAAATCTACAGTTACATTATAATAATAATTGTCTTATCTGCAAATGAGCTTGGCTCTTTCAAAGCCTTAATTGGAGTCACTTAGATTGGACACTTCAACAACAGAAAATAATCCAATACAGTTATCCTATAAATGCCACATTTGTGAAGGTTATAGCATTTATTTTTGCTTAAATGTTGTAGGAAGGCTGTTAAGAAGTACTAAATAGTCAAAAGCACAGAAAATGTATGTATGTATGTATGTATGTATGTATTAATTCATTAATTCATTCATTCATTCATGTTTATCTGATGCAAGAATCACAGTGTTGTGAATGCTACCTGAATGCTAATTTGCAACACTTATCTCTAGAAGGGCATTTATGAAAATAAAAGATTGGGACACAAAAGATGGTAAATTGGATTCAGCAGAATGGTATGCATAATAGGAAAAAATGAACTTTTAATGTATTGAATGTGTTTCAGTTTTGGAGCTGGTGGTGGCAGGTTTATACTGCCTCTATTCAGCACAAGATGTTCAGGGGGCCCTGACAGATCTGTGAATGACTCATCCAGCCAGCCTTCACAGTCTGTGTGAGTCCAGCGCCTTCTAGTGGTCGCAGAAGTCCCTGCAGGCATTCATTCATTATTACAGGGAGATCTGAGTCCACAGGCAGAGTGAAGTCAAGTCAATGTTTTGGTTTTTTTTTTCTTTTGCTGACTTTCAGGACTAACCGTGCGTTCAGCTACAGCCAATTAAAACTAACCCAAGTGTCTCACAATGATATAAGAGACATCCATCAGCTGTCATGTTTTATCTTCATGTGTGGACTGAGGACACAGTCTTTCCGGCTGTGTCTTTCCCCCCTCCCTCTCTGTCTCTCTGTGGATGTTTGAAACCCAGGGTGGACGGGAGGTAATCCCCACCATGTGAGTGGGCGGCGCGGGTACCGGAGGCGTGTTTTTTTTTTTTTTTTTTTTCTTTTTTTTTTTTTTCTTTTTCTTTTTTTTCTCCATTATTCAAATGCTGCTGTACCTATAAAAAGAGTGCCTGCGTGCGTCAGATAGTTTTTCTCCAATGGGTAAAGGTGACTAAATACTAGTTGTCTCCTTTGCCGGCCCAGTCGCATCCTATCGGCAGGGGAAGAGAGATGATGCACCACTCCGGCGGTGTCCAAATGGCGAGGGCGCTGAAACACGCAGCCCTGTGCCTGATGCTGCTGCCCCGGTTCCTGCTGGCCGCCGTCATGCTGTGGCTCCTGGATTTCTTGTGCATTAGGAAAAAAGTGCTGCTGAAAATGGGAGAGCGGCAGGACAGCCCGGACGACCCGCCGGTGTGCGTCTCTGACTCCAACAAGATGTTCACCTTGGAGTCCCTCAGGGCCGTGTGGTACGGCCAGAAATTGGACTTTCTCAAATCGGCGCACCTCGGGAGCGCTGCGCCTAACACCGAGGTGATGCTAGTGCAGGAGCGGAGGCAGGTCCGGATTCTGGACTGCATGAAAGGGAAGAGACCGCTCATCCTTAACTTTGGCAGCTGCTCCTGACCGCCATTCATGACGCGCCTGGCGGCGTTTCAGCGCGTCGTGAGACAGTACGCGGACATTGCGGACTTTTTAGTTGTATATATCGAGGAGGCGCATCCGTCGGACGGGTGGGTTAGCTCGGACGCTCCTTACCAGATACCCAAGCACCGCTGCTTGGAGGACAGACTGAGAGCCGCTCAGCTGATGCTCGCCGAGGTGCCGGGGAGCAACGTAGTGGTGGATAATATGGACAACTCATCCAACGCCGCTTACGGAGCCTACTTTGAGAGACTTTATATCGTGAGGGATGAGAAAGTGGTGTACCAGGGGGGCAGAGGGCCAGAGGGATACCGGATTTCAGAGCTCAGAAACTGGCTGGAGCAATACAGGAACGATGTGGTGAAATCCCAAAGAGCGGTGCTCCATGTGTAGTTTAAAAGATGCTGAACTGCCCATTCCGCTTAAGTGTCCAACACAGTGCAAAATATTCAGATGCTGCTATCAAAATGTTCACACATGGCACATTTATGTTGTTTTTTTTTTTTTCTTGCGTAAAGATATCCAGGACTCTGACAAATAGCCGAAAGTCATGTTCAAGCTGTAGGCTGTTTTATTGTGCTCGTCTCTACCTTAATTAATTGCTCATAGCGATTGTTCTTTATTTTTTTGTATGAAAAAGTCTTGAATCAGTTGAAACTGGATTCGATTAGTGATGATCACTCTATTTTTCTACAATACTGGTGTGTGAGCGTACGCGTGTGTGTGGTGTGTGTGTGGTTGCGTGTGCGTGTGCGTGTGTCGGCGTGTGCGTGCGTTCAGGCTAATATCTCACTCTGGTGTTTCTGTGAAGTTCGGTTTTTAAAAGGCGAAGCCAAAAACCGACACTGATGTTTAATGACACCGGTGTGGGTCCGTATTAGCAGGATGCCTTCCTACAGATGATCGACTGCCAAACGTAATGTAATGTTGAAACCATGTAATTGAACAAATGTTTTTAAATAAATGTCAGATCACACGATGATTTACTATGATTCAACTGTGGAACAAAACACTCTGTTGTTAATTTTGTTGATTTTTCTTATTTAATAAAAAAAATGGTATGAATTTTTTGTTTAAACTTTAAGGTTTGATGCCAGTTTTATCCACAGCAGCCATATTGATATGAAATAGTAAACAGCTGTAAACAATGATACTAATTGAGGTCCAGTGAGCAGCCCCACTCTAGTTGACCTGAATACTGACTTTAATATGTAACATATCTATGTCTAAAATTTTTATGTAATATATTTTGTTGAGTTGTATTCATATATTATCCCAAAAGTTTCAATCCATAATTTTATCAAGGTAACAGCATGTTTCCTGTCAGTCATTGCTATAGCTATTTGCCAGTTGCTATAACTCCCAGGAAAACACAGGATGCGTCAAAGTCAGGAAGGAAGTCGGCATACGTGACTAAACTTAATGTGAATAAAATTTTAAAGCTACAATATGTAACATTTCCGCATTAAAATGTCTAAAAAATGCTGTATGTTATTTATATTGTTAAGTTCGTGTACTTTCATTATCCAAAATGTTTCCGACAAGGTTCTAACACAGACAGATCTGTAATTTATTAAGGTGACGGCACGTTTCCTTGCTAGCTGCTGCTCGCTATAGATGCTATAACTTTGGGGGAAACACAGGATACATCATATATGTGAAAGAGTGAGGCAGGAAGTCAGCACAAATGACTAAACATAACATAAACAAAAACTTTCAAGCTATAATATGCAACATTTTTGCATTAAAATGTCTAAAAACTCTGAATATATGTTATATATTTTGTTGAGTTGTGCACTTACATTATCTGAAATGTTTCCAACGATGTTTAAACACAGAAATCTGTCATTTATTCAAGTTAATGGCGCGTTTCCTTGCTAGCCCTTGCAAGCTGGTTGCTAGCCTAACTTTCAGGAAAACATGGCGTGAGGAAGGAATTTGGTGCACATGACTAAATGTAACATGAATAAAACTTTAATATTACCTCGTGCATGAACATGGTTTCTGCTTGAGTCATGTCAGATAGATTTTCATTAGATATGGTGGTTCTGAGCCTAAATAGTGAAGACCACAACTCCCATGATCCCCTGAGTCTTTTTCTGTTGTTTTAATGCGAGTGGCAGAATGAATTCAATTAGTATCACTGGTAACACTTTTGTTTGCCCCACTATTTCATGAATATGGCTGCTGTGAAAAGGGTCAGTTACTAAGCCAATTCCTTTGAGTGTCAGTCATGTGTGTTTGCCCCAAAATCTGATGACGATAATCTTCTTCATCACTTTTACAGGATGTTTCATGATTGTTTACAGAATTTATCTTCATGTGATTGTTTATCTCCCTGATTTGTTTTGTTTTTTCAGACTTGCCTCCACTGACTTTTGCGTCTATAATCAGGTTTATTCAGGTCAATGCGATACCCATTAGCATAGTAATCTACAGCAGTGTAAATACTGTGTCCTTGTGACTGATTAGTAAACCATTCATTCTTCATTAACCCACTTTCAGCCATGAAATGTGGCAAAAAAGGAAGCTAGAAATCATCTTCTCATGTGCAGGGAAAAAAGATCACAGAAGTCAATTTGGTTTTATTTCTACAGCTCAAAGGAAGAGAACAGTTTCATGTTGTCTATCTGGCTATCAATCTATTGAAGAAGGTCAGAAAAGGTCAGAATTTCACAGTTTAACAAAAGGCACTTCATGTTTCAGGGAAAAAAAATATAATTTAATTTGTTCTCTTTATTGAGTTTAAATATTCCTTTTCTTGGCAGCTAATTTGAGGAATTGAGTCAAGTCACTTCTGATCTGATTCAAAAAGAGAAAGCTGTGTTTTGTCATCAAAAACAACTGCATCATGCTGCAGGAAATCACACCCACCAAACAGTAGATCAAAGTCAACATGCTTGTTAGAAAAAAAAATCAGATTGGATCAAATGTTTCTTTCATGTGCGAGCCGTGACATTTCCTATACGTGGATCAGTCTAAAGAAACAAAAGAGAGTTGAGCTGATTAGGGTGATGTGATGCAGCCAGCGTCTTTAATCTATTTATCTTTAGGCCCATCACTTTCTTGCTTTCTCATTATTTCTGGACTCTCTCTCTCATTTTCACTTTCTCCTCTCTTCTCTCCCTTATAGCCTACATACATGTGCACACACACATACATGCAGGCACAAGCAGGAATTCACACACAGACACACTGCCACATGTAATTAGGATTAGAAAACAAAGCGATTACTGTAGCTCCCACGTGGCCATGGGCATTACATCACAAACAGTTGTTTTTTTTAAATTTCACTTTATTTTTTAAAAATTATGAAGTCTATATCTAGGACTGCTTGTAGTAGGATTCACTGATGACTGACAGCCATCGACCACTGAGCCCTCTACCATCGTAACATCGTGATTTAAAGCTATAATATGTAACATTTCTGTATTAAAATGTCTAAAAACCTTAGCCACATGTTATAAATTTTGTTGAGTTGTGTACTTATATTATCCCAAATGATTCCAACAATGTTCAAACCCAGAAAAAACTCTGTAATTTATTCAAGATAATGGTGCATTTTCATCCAGATGTTGCTAGCTAGTTGCTAGTTGTTCTAACTTTAATATTACCTTGTCCATGAACATGATTTCTGCCCAAGTTATTTCAGATAGATTTTCATCACCTGTGGTAGCTGTTTGAAAGTGAAGATAACAATCCCCATGATCCTTCACAGCGTAATCAAACCACTTCTTTTGTTGCTGTTTCAATGTGAGAGAGACCTCTAATGGCAGGATTTCCACATTGTGCGTTTAAAAGCCTTCTGTAATTTAGGTCCTCTCAGAGCTGCCACAAGGAAGGAGTTGTTGGTGAACTTCCATTTACATGTGGGAGAGAAAATAAAAAGAAGCTTTCTTTACTTGTCATTGCACTAACTTTACATCTGCATGTCCCGTTGATTATTTACTTATTAAACCCAACCAGTTAGATGAACCCAAGATGCTCGGGTACATTGGTGGCTGTGCTTCTTTTCTGTGGGCCGTTGTTCTCTACTGGCACTATGTAGTGTGATGTGTATTTGTTTTACATGCCGCACATCTGTTTACTTCCTATCAGCACTATAGTAAGGTTACTTAACCAACAGACTTAGTGATTTTTCATCCTTAACTTAGTTACTTTGCATTTCACGGTTAGCTTGGCATACTGTCAGTTTTGTATATAGGGTTTTCATGCATTTTGATACCTCCACCTAAGTGTCTTAGATAACTGTTCGCAACGTTAGCTAGCCAGTATCATCTTCTTCTTTTGACAGAAATAAAATCAAACTCAACAAAAACATCTTGGCTTCTCTTTCCACTGTTCAGGCAATCACCATCTCTAGTTTGGTCAAATTAAACCCTTAATCCACTGTGTTACGTATGAGAATATCACCACGAGAGGAGCGAGAGGGAGGCTGGACATCAGAGAAGCAGCAAGGAGAAAATGTGAGTACAGCCAGAATATCTTCACATCTAATGTGTATAATGTTGCAGTGGTGGCCAAGATATTTTTGGTGAGTTTGATTTTGTTTCTCTTGAGTTTGAATAAAGGTGACGATGCTAGCTAACCAGCTAACATTGCTATTGGTTATCTCAGATGCTGACATGATTATCAGAAACACTATATACAAAACAAACTGTCAATACCATTAACAAAATGCACTAAGTTAACTGTGAAAAGTGAAGTAACTACCTCAACAGACATGCAGCTCATAAAACAGATAAACATCACACTACATTGTGCAAGTAGAGAGTTGTTGCTAGTCACTGCACTAACGTTATGTGACATCCTCATTTTCCGTTTTCTTATTAAACCTGTCCAGTTCGGCGAACCCAAGAGGCTCAGGTACAGTGGTGACAGTTGTGTTTCTCTTCTGCAGGCTGCTATTGGTGTGTTTCTTTCAATCTTGCCGTTGTTATTTCCTCTATTGTCTTCTTAGATTAGCTTCCTCAGTAGACTAGCTAGCCAGCCAACACTGATTCAAGCTTCAGCGGATGAATTCAACTAAGTTACAGACATATGATCCGGAGATGATAAACCTTTCAAACCAGGCATGGTGATGCCTGATGGACTCTCGCCTGGCAGGGATGTGAGAGCTAATCCGGCGATGGGAGCCAAAGTTTTCTCAGCTGATTGAGACAGCCTTTAGCTGTGGCTTTTATTAATTTTTAAGATTCATAACCAATGAAACTCTGTATTAGCCGATCACATATGGTGTTGTTCTATTTCTTCCTGACAACTTTTTATACTGTCACAGAGAAAGATTTTGGATCTTTTCAGGAGTCCAGGCCCAGTGAATGTAAATTGCCAAAGTTCAGTAACTTCTTTCAGTGTTATTTGTCATGACCCTCCCACCCATACTTTAAACCCAAGCACCAGTGAAAGGGTCAGGTCTAGAAGCCCTAGATTCGAGCCCTAGATTTGTGAAACTCTTGCGAGATTTGTGTGCCTTGTTTCTTCACTGGGCACAGTGAACAAACTAATTAGGTTTTATAAGGTGGCAACACTGTGGGGTGAGGGTTAAGGAAAGATTATTCACAGTCCTGGGTTTCCCATCTGAGCACGGCCCAGTGAAAGAGAGAGAGAGACAATAGTGAGCTAGTTAAAGCCAGCCATTAGACAATTACAGAATGTGGCAATTGTGCACGTATTCCTAAGAGCAACCCCAGCCCTGAGGAGAGGGTGCGTTGGATAGGTGACTCATTATCCCAACTGTGGCTACTCCTACAGCTACAGAAGTTACAGCTGCTGCTGGTCCCGCTAACAGCGCCAGCCCCGAGGATCAGGAGCTAAACTCAGTCCGGCTAACGAGCCCCACTGTGTCTACGCCCACCGCCACTAAACCTGCACCTGCTGACACCGCTGATGGTCAACTAACTGAGCTTCTTCAGCCAAGAGTTTGATTTTCCAGCAACGAAAAGTTTTCAAGATCATTCAAAGCAGGTTGGTTTCAAAAATAGAAACAGGTCCATTATGCGAAAGAGACTAATACTGCCTTGTGTTTCACCTGTTGTTCCTCTCATAAATAGAGGAGACTTTAAGAGCTGACAACACATGTGTGAAAGGAGGCTTTTAAAATTGTCTCAAAGGGAAGAAAAAAATTGGAGAGGACAAAAAGTCTAGTTTTTTTTATCTAGGAGCTGTGAAAAAGATTTGTTAAAGAAACAAATGCATCAATGTGTTGCTTGTTGGACCTGGAGGCGAAAGAACAAAACATGGCCAGGCCAGTTTGGGGACTGCCTTTGAGGTCAGTCATTCCCTTAGCCTGAAGGACTGGGCTGCTCCCATCGCTGTGGTGCGTTAAGGCAACTTGTGCACATACACTACCAGCTGTTCATGAGTGGCTGTTCAGGAGAGACAACTTGACGTCTGAAATGATACAGAATGAAGTACTAGAACACCTTGCACATGCTGTTCAGCACAAGATTGCCTCTTGAGCATGTGACTGTAAATATTACGGGCTCACTGCTGATGGAGGCACTACGTGGTTCTTCCAAGGCTGTGGCAAGAAGCCTTCAGAGTGAGCAAGAATTTGGCGGGTGAGGACAGTCACTGCATTTTAAAGGTTGTGTAAAGCAACAGTAAATTTGTGTTCTGACTTTGTCAAACAACAGAAACGTGTTATTAATCACTGAGCCAATTTTGAATGAAAAAAAAATCTAAGTGTATAAAATTAGGTCTCAAAATCATGAAAAAATGATTAGTTTTCTCTGCTCTGAAATGTTGGGGGCATGTTAAACACTGCTACAATCTGAAAATTACCTGAGACATGTCTAGCAGTGTCATTGGACGTGTCCAGGGCCAGAGGACGGTAGCAGGATTTTTATTTATTTATTTTTTTTTCTTGTGTCGGGTTGTTGGAACTGAATTGAGCTGAAGTGAACTGCTGGGCTGATTTGGACTGGGAGAGCTGCTGAAAGTACATTTGTAACTGACTTTTAGGGAGGGTGAGGGGAGGGGCAGGGGAAGGCGACGTTGTGCATGTGTCGCTTCGTGGGAGGTTGGGGGGACCATGGCGCCGGCACGTGACCGAGCCATGTTTCAGGCCCGCCCAAAGAATCCTGAACATAGAAATTGTGAACACTAGTTTACCCGTCTAAAACCACAATTGAGGACTATATATTTCTCAGTGTTTTCACATTTTCAGCATCTATTTTCCTCACATGCACAATGTATTTAGAGGAAAAGATCCCATTGTCTTTTACACAATCTTTAATGTCCTGTGAAAACCTGGTTTGATTGGAAGTTTGAATGCTTTCTGACTGTGTAAGTCATGCCCTCGCTACTGTTGTATAGTCTATGAAGGATGTACATCATAAATATGTGATGTGATGATAGCATATGATGTTGCGTACAGTATCCTATGGGTATCTAGACTAATGAAAACAACATGAAGCGCCCACAACTCCAATCACCTCCCACTGTCTCTGCTGTCAAGACAGATGTTTTCTGCAGAGAATCAGAGGTCTGTTCTGCTTGACAGTGATAGGCTTTCTTCTTGTGTTATCAGTCAGTCTCAGGTCACCACTGTAATTTTAAAAAGCTCTTTGGTCAGACATTGCTGATTGACTGACCCTCTTATCACCGTGATTGCGCCCGAAGGGCTGTAATTGATTGAAAAAGGAGGTTTAAATGGGGACAGGCTGTTTTTCCTCTTTAGCATAGAAACAGTGAAGAAGTTTTCGAGATGGAGGCAAGGGGGCAACTCAGTTCCCCTGCTCTCAGTTACCCTTCCACTTATGCATTAATGCGGCGTGCTGTATAAGGACACGCACAGCCTCAATCTACAGAACACGCATGTGGTGATATAATGAGAATCAACTGAGGCATCAAAGAACCTGAATACATTAAAACCACACAGCAGAGACTTGGGCCATGTTCAGAGACATTCTAGAAGGTAATTGGAGTTGGGGGTGCTGAAACTATGTGATAGTGTAATGGAGACAAGTTTTCAGCCGACAAAGCCCTAAGAAAGATCTGTGTGAGGATGCAGTAGACACAGGGAGAATAAAGACCGCATTTCCACCACAGGAACTTTCCCAGGGACTAGGAACTTTTGGTGGAACTCAATGCCTCTTTTCAACAGGTGAAGCACAAGGCTTTATCAGTCTCTTTCACACGATGAAACCATTGCTGCCATCGAAAACAACCTGCTTTGAATGATCTTGAAAGCTTTAGTTTCCATCTCAAAACACCTGGCTGGAAACTCCTTTGGCTGGAGAGGCTCAGTTAGTTGACCATCCAGGGTGTCATCAGCTGCATGCTCAGTAGCTGTGGGCGTAGACACAGCTCGTTAGCTGAACTGGAGTCAGCTCCCTCTCGTCACGGCTTGAGCTGCTTGCAGGGAGACGTTCACAATTACCATTTTCTGTCGTTTCTCCCTCAACAGTGCCTGGGTTGAATGAATGTGTCGGACGATCATGAAAAACTGAGTACAATGTGATAGACTAATACAGAGTTTGATGAATCTGTTATCTGAATCTGTAAAAAAGTCACAAAACTCTTTAAAAAAAGTTTTTTAAAAAAGTTAAAACTTTATTACAAACTGCATTTCAACGTCAGGTGGGGATGTCAGGCTGAGGCTCGAGGTTTCTGTCTATCTAAAGGAAGTTTTTTCTCAGCAATGTCATCTTAGTGCTTGCTCCTCATGCTCCTCATAGGAACTATTGGGTCTGTGTAATAGAACCATAAAGAGTGTGGTGCAGTCCTGCTCTATATGGAAAGTGCCCAGAGCAAACTTCCATCATAATTTTGCGCTTTACAAATAAAATTAACATAACTTTTTGATTTTATGTTGGATTTAGCTTTCATAATTTATTTTTCTCCACACAAGAAAACACTGATTTTGATTTTGCTGTCACAAGCCTTGTTGCAGGAAGTTTCCAGGAAGTTTCTTAAACAATGACAACAGATTGTGGCACAACAATCAGGAAGACTCTTCTTTTGAGAAGATTCTCTAAACCTGGGATTTGTAATGGAAACAGGTGGCATATTCTCAATCAACACCAATTTGTTAAAAAAAAATAATCACTTTTTAAAGCAGAAAAATTTGCTCAAAGGGTGCAGGATTTAGCGGAACCTAGTGGTGAGCTTGCAAATTACAAACACCTTGTGTCACTCTCCCCTTCCTATTCTAATAAAACAAAAGGAAGCATCTACAGCCAGTGTTTTCCATTCTGGGTTATTGCAGAAACATGGGGCTGTAACATGGCAAGGGAACAAAAACACAACAGTTCTTATTTTCAAGTGATTATACACGAATGAAAACATACTTATCAATATTATATTAAATTTTCATGTTATTATTAAAATATGCCAATAAATCCCTGTAAATCTCACACAGTGGTCCTTTGAAGACAAAAACGATGTGTCTGGACTTTGAGACACATAATGTGGCCCACATGAGGGTTCAAACACTGCTGACATACTACAAGCAGAACTTCTTACCTTGGAGTTTTATCAGATCATGCCACTGTTTGCATCAGACGACATTGTCTCCCAAGGAATCACATTTGTTTATGTTGTTGTGCCGTTTTTTTTTATTTTTTTTTTATTTGATCTGCCAAGAGACTAGAGATGTAAATTAACTTGAAGTTATTCTCTGGTACAGTGCATCAAATGGTGATATTTATGTTTGTCCCTTTGAATTAAATAAATAAAATATTTCCATAGAACCAAGTGCTGCTATGACTGACCTGACTCTCAGATATGGTTTAAATGTGCAGTAAGTGATTCTGTAGAAAGCTGATCTTTCCCAGGTCATCGAAAACTGACCTTTTTAGAATGACACTGAACAATCAACTATCTTACCGAACTGTGATTGGCTGAAGTCTCCTGCCTCGTGCTCGATTTATAAGGCCTAAAAAACAGAGCCAAGAGGAGGAGCAGAAGTCTATTTTTCTCTCAGACCTCATGAGCTGAAAGGTTATCATGAAACTTTTTTTTAAATGACAGGAAAAATAAACTGCCAACAGCTTTGAGCGCTCCTCACAACACACAGCGATTTGAAATGTGATGTACAGTACGTGTGCACATAAAGGTGAGGCATTCAGGCCCCCCCACCCCCCCACCCCCCCCCCCCCCCACCACCACCCCCACCCACCCACACACACTCTTTTACCCATAATACCTAATTTCATTTGCTATGGAAAAACAAATGCATGACCTATATTTCTAATGGAGTAAATATTACATGTTTGCATGGTTAAATAGATAAACAAATTAAGGCTTTATCACATTTTTTGATTACTTACAGATAAATCAGCTTTTCAAAATGTGACATACTTTCAGTCACTCTTTTAAAAATATCTTCTTGGACGGCACATGTTTGTTTTGTAGTTGTACAACAAAATTAATGATAACATTAGAATTAGGGCAGCTTGAAGGTCTAAGGGTGGAACTTATCTGACACTCGCTATAAGCAGCAAACAGTGTTTCAAACGCAGTGCAAAGTCTGTTTGTTGCAATCAAATGACCTTTTGGTATTCAATACTGAACTGAAAGAACAACTGAAATTCAGAAAAACGGAATGACAGTATGGTTAAGTATTATTGACACATACTGCACATGCATGTATCAAAACTACGGTGACATTCTGTGTTTGATTTAGTCAGTTATGCTGCTTAATTTCTCCATTTGTCTCCCAGACATAGAGGCACCAGGCAGAAGTCAAGGACGTCATTTTTGTTGTTGAGACATTTACTGATTATAAAATGTGATTTGATTTGGACCAAACAGTTTCTTTGCTGTTTTGGCCAGCATACAAAAGATTCTTAATTTCGCTCAGTGAAGCATTTCTTGGTTAAATCAAGTTATTAACTGTTGAATAACACACAAAAAAAAGTCATAATCCTTGTAACATGCAGGGAAATTCCAACAAAGGGCAACCTGGGACTCTAAAATATCAGTTATAAAAAAATGCTTGATATAAGACGAAGTCTGGGCAAATGGCTATTTGTCTTTAATGCTCTGTTATAGCAACCTCTGATCCAAAATCCTATGACATCCTGTGCTCTTTCATTAGATGTATCTGTACAAAAGTAAAGTTAACCTCTATTTAAAGCTGCACTTCTCAGTGTTTTAATATGAACAATAGATCAAATGACCATGTGTGTCATGAGAAAGTCATCATTTTTAGTCAGTAGGTGATCTGAGCACCCCCCTTCTTAACAAAATTAAAATGCAAGGAAATAAAACCGCTCTCCACCATCCTCTCCACCATCTTTAGATTTTCATTTGGGAATTCTTGAGCTCTCTCTTAACCTCTCTGTGTGAGATCTCTGCGTGTGCACATGGCCCTGCAGTCTCATGCCCTTATTTGGGCACTGGTTGGGCTTTTACCTATGCTAATGAGGAGCAACTGGCACTTATGAGAACAATGGCATTCATCATTTGAAGGACAGACACGAAAATTTCTGCGATTTAAGAGCATATTCATGAATTTGACCTTGCTAGGACCTTAAAAAAACATGGCTCTGAAATATAGGTTTCCTTAATTGTGCAGTGAATGTATGATGTATTAAAGAAAATACGGGACAAAAAGAATTGAAGTCGGTTTGCTAGTTGCTGGCAAACAAAATGAACCGTGTCGATCTCCCATTACAAATTAACAAATCGCCCATGGCTTGTCATGATAAATCCACAGAGAATTACGCTCAACCGCACCCTCAACTTGACTTAAGCATTTTAGCATCTTTTAGCTTGTTGTTTTGGTTTTCCAGCCATAAAATTTACTGGTTCTGATTCAGTCTGATTCAGTCTCGCTTTAATCATTGTATTTTCCATCCACAGCTGCAAAAAAGCTACAAAACCCCAATGTATACTACTTGACCAACACCAGACTACAGCCATTCAAAGTTAGTGAGTAGCTGGTGAACATGGTAGAGCATTTTGCTAAAATATAGCCAAATATTTCCCTCAGAACCGAAAGCAAAAAATCACTGTGAATACTGGACTTAAAATCATCAGGAGTTTAGAAACAACTCCAAATAAAAATGCTAATGTTGCTCCATATCTGCTGGATGTGTAAATAGGCAACTTTTGTCAACACGTTCACCTCATTGACTGTAAAGAAAGATGAATTCTGCATCTCTGCTCCCTCCCACTGTACAAAAATGAAGCCAAAATATCCTGGATATGACCTCTGCCATCTTGTCTTGTCAGTGTCGGAGCTGTGGTATTAAGGTCTCGCCCTTACAGCCAGCCGACTCAATCAGGGGAAAGGGTTTAACACACATCAGCGTGATGAGAACTATCTAAATTGACAGAAAACATCTTTGGGGAAAATTTATTTGACGTGTACTTTAATGTTTTAGTTTGGCGCAAGTCCAATTAACTAACATGGACATTATGATCTATACTGTAGCCAGCCACCAGAGGGCGATCAAGATATTTTGGCTTCACTTTCGGCGAGTTGTCACGTAAAGCTGCAATGATCATAGTAGATTAGTTGTCAACTGCTAAATCAATCACCAACTCTTTTGATAATCATGTAATTGCTTTTAGTAATTTTTTTAGGAAACAATATCCAAATTCTTTGATTTGAGCATTCCAAATGTGAATATTTTCTAATTTATTTATTCCTCTCTGACAATAAACTGAATATCTTCTGATATACATCTGAGGATGTCATTTTGAGCTCCGGGAAACAGTGGTCAAGATTTTTCAGTTTTATGGACCAGACAACTGATTGTTGATTGAGAAATGACGACAGGCGAATCATTATGAAAATAATCATTAGTGCTGCCCAACTCTGTTATGTTGACCATCTTGATATATGTCAATGATTCATCTTATCAACTTTAAAAAGTAATAATGTCATTGAAACTTGTTGCAATGCCCCCAAGTGGCCAAAGAAAATACAGTAAAATAATGCAGCTTTAGATAACCATAAAGAAAGCTGATTCATCTTTTACTCATAAAAAAATTCGATCAGCATATTTTATAGATTCAAGGAGTTGTTGGCATTTCTTTTATTTATAGTCTTCTGATAGGTTGCACTGTAGATAGCCTATAAACATATTCCATGTCTGCATCTTTTTTTCTTTGTTGTTGTTGTTCCACTCACCCAGCTCCACCCATGGCCCCACCCCCTGCATGCTGGATTACTTGCAGACAACAAGGTCTCATTTTGGCACGACAGAACAGTACCCTCCCTCCTCCCTCCATGAATCAGGGCCTTCAGTACTGAATTGTCACGAGTCGAAAGATATTCCCAAGCCCTACTGTCTTACAGTTCATGAAATAAAATTATCATTATGCTGTTGTGAGACAAGGTACAGCTTAACAGGACATAAAATTGCTTGTTAAATAATATCTCTTCATCTAGCCAATCCCATGACTTTCCATTTAGCTGCAAGCCCTTGAAGTCATATGATGTAGAAAACAAGGTTTATAGCCATGGGACAGTGTATCCATGCAGAGAGACACTGTATAACACACTTTACAATTTTAGATTCCTGACCTCAGTGACCCCGGGATAACTTTACAGTTTAATCATGAGAGATTTTTATTTGGTATATGACTGAAGGCAGAAATTTGGCAGTTTTTCAGAGACAGGTTCATCTGATTCTAAAAATGTAATAAACGGCATACAGGCGACGGAGGATATGAAGATGCTTCTGCGGGACAACACACCTGTACTGAACAGGGCAGCATTTTAATAGATTCAAGTCTGAGCCTTGTGCAGAACGGAGTCTCATATAGTGTATAGAATTGTGCAGACAATATAACTTGTGAAAACAACATATACTAAGAATAAATAAAAAATGGATGAGGCAGAAACACCAGAGGGTTATAGTCTGTTTCATAAACTATGCACACAGTATAAGCCATAATATCATTGAGAGAATCAGTGGGGAGTTGACCAGAGATGACTGTATGCCAGTATTTGACTTTAATGTAAGGGCATGTAAGTTTAAAGGGATAATTCACCCAAAAATGGAAATTCAATCATTACCCAATCACCCTCAAGCCAACTGATGGTCGGGTTTAGTTTTTTATTCCTCAAAACACTGCTGGAGTTTCACAGGAAAACAGCGTTGCAAAATCTCCCAAACAGCGTAAGTGAACTGTGACCAGTTTTCAAACAGAAAAGGCAACTGAAAAAAACACAGAATGCCTCCATACTGCTCCTTTGGTGTAATCTAAGTCTCCTAAAGAGCTGGCATGCGCACGCACACCGTCACATCACACACACCCAGTTCAGACGGTGTGCACACACACTTGAACGTGGCTTCAAGTGAAGGATCTACAGTGAAGATTTAGGCTAAAAACATGGTGTAAATTACTTTTTTACTTTTTTGTTTTTTAACATTATAATAACTTTTTTTTCTGTTGGTTTTTATGTTTGAAAACTGGTCACTATTCATTTGAATAGTTTAGGAGATTCTGCAAAGCTGTTTTTCTGTGAAACTCCAGCAGTTATTTGTGGACTAAAAAGGTAAACCCTTTAATCCGTATGAGGGTGAGTAGATAATGACTGAATTTTCATTTTTGGGTGAACTATCCTTTTAATGTATGAAAGGCAAATGACCTTTGTTCAGTCCTTGACTGTTTTTCCAAATTTGCACTGATACTTATTTTTTAAAAATAATAACTTGAACAAGTGTCGGCATTCGTTCAAGTTTGTCATGAAACAATAATTAAATGAATAAAAAAAGAGACTGTTGAAACTGTTGTTCACGATTTCTGTGTTCAGGATTTTTTTCAGGTGGACCTGAAACAGGGCTCGGTGACATACCGGCGTCATGGTCCCCCAACGCTGTAAAATCACCACGAATCAACACACGAACAGTACCCTACCTCTCCCCTCACTCTCCTTAATGTTTCAAACATACCTTCAGTGACTCTTTCAGTCCAGATGAGTTCAGCAGTTCACTTCAGCTCACTTCAGTTCCAACAACCCGACACGGAAGAAAAAAAGATGCCGTCCTGTCACTGTCTTCTGGCTCTGATGGCTCAAACATGTCTGGACATGTAAAGTAAAGGTAATAGTGTCCATGTTTCAGTCTTTTTCATGTTGTAGTGGTGTTTGACACTGAGACAGTGGAGCAGACATTCCTCAAGCATTTCAGAGTAGAGAAAATTGCTATTTTTTTCATGATTTTAAGACCTAATTTTGTACACTTTTTTTTTTACCATACCACATTAAGTTTTTCTCAAAATGTCCTCTTTTCCACCTCATTCAAAGAAAAAAAACTTTTTTCTTTTAATATTTGAACTTTATTTTCAGTTTTACAGCATTTCTGCCAAGACATTTTTTATGTGCGAATTAATTTAATTAGCAATAAGTAAAAGGAGATTTGTTCTTAAAAGTACATTTGATACTTTACCGACCGAGACTAAATCCTATTAGCTTCAAGTGAACTTTAGAATGGTTTTTGAAGAATGAAGTGGATTTTGTCCCCCATCTCTGGCTCAGGAGTCACACCAAGACAGCATCTCTTCATGGACAGTGTGGCGAGAGGGGATGTTTACAATAACACGTTCAATGTAAATATGAGCATATGAATATTGTTTTAAGACATAGGGTAAAAAACATGAGTCCTCCTTTAATTGACATTAGAATTTATGCACATCTGAGACAAAGTTTGAGCAGAAAATTCATAAGTGCAAAGTAAACTTTGGGATGCATATTTTTGGAAACAATGAACAGAAAATAATAGTAATAATAACAAAAGCATTGAGAGATTAAGAGGAAGTGGAAACAAGCACTTTCATAAGCAGTTTTATATTCTATGAATGCTGAGATGAATATGGTGTTTTCATTATGTCCTTTTAAAAATTAGGTGATTATATAATAAAGATATTATAACATTGTTGCATTAAAATGTCTAAAAACAGCTAGACCTGTGTTACAGCCTGTGTACCTGTGTACATACCTGTGTTTTCTGGGTTACAGCACAACTTAGAAAAATCCATAATGTTCCTTGTAATGGTGTGTTTCACTCAGTTGCCCATCAATGGTGTCATATGCCCTTTACCCCCTCTAGTTGCTATAACCTCTGTGTAAACATGCAACAAACAACGTCTGCTTTTTTCAGTTATTTTTTTCATTCATTTGTTTGCAGTGTTGGGCAGTAATATACTGCATTACCCAGTGATATATTACTGCCCAACAGAGTACAGTACAGCCCAACACTGTAATATTACATTCATTTGCATTGCTCACTTGTGGTGGTTGGGTCTTGTCCCCATAAAGCCCACCAGAAAAAGTTTGGGAACCAGTGCGTTAGTTAATGTTATGTACTAAAGCTGGTCTTGGATTGAGCGTGTTAGCTATGTAAAATGTTGAAGTCTAATGACTACTCTGTGTCATATTCCTGGAGGGGTGACTAATCACATTTACAAGCAAAATAAATGTTTTGAAGGGTGCTTTTAGTGCCCAGGCATATGTGCAAATTCCATATTTGCATGTGCAGCTGCACAGCCACTCAGAAATGTAATAAGCCGACCACTTAAACTTGTATGAAGAGTAACTTAAAGTGCAAGAATAAAGTACTTACACGTGTTACCTGTGTCAACTTTTACAAACATCACTGATTCATGAAGACATCAATCATGGTGAGAGGAGGCTGTTTTGGAGAGATGGCAAAAAGTAATTAGTGCGAGAAGAATATGCAGGAAATGGTAGGAGGCCATGATGATGCAGACAATAATTTAGGGACGGAAACTAGATGAATCATTCAGTTATTTTTTTTTTCTTTTGGAAAAAGTGTCAGTCTGGCAGCCAGTCACTCTGCATATCACCTCAGCATGGCATCTGTATCCCGGTTGCCATGGCAATGCGGTTGCTATGAGATCAATTTATCTGGAGATCTGGCGGTTGCAGATGTCACTGGGTGCTGCTCTCAATAACAAAGCCTCGGTCAAATTACAGACAGTTAAGGCTCATACTCATTTCTTATTCTGACCCCGGCTGACAGATAAGATCTTAATAAAGACAGAAAACGTCAGTCAAGTATCTGACAGCCTGGATATCATCGTGTCTTCAGTCCATCACAGTTTGTTGCATCTTCCCTCTTCTGATCGGTCTGTCAAAAAATACCGAACCAAAGGCACACTGTGAAGTATTCAGTACAGCAGATGAATACCATATGCCAGTCAAGATCAAAGTGCAGCTTGACATACAGTCTCTCCCCTCCAGCCTCACTCGTCTCTCCCATCCTCCTCCACTTCTGAGCCTCAGTGCTGTGCAGTACAGCGAGGCCCCCTGCGTGACGCATGTCTCTGCTCCTCTGACGTGTGGGTCTGTGCAGAAGTGGGAATACCACCTACTTCCTTTCCAGTTGCTAATACCCCTGAGCAGCATATGAAAAATCTATTTATTGCTCTTCTGTCTTCATCATTAAGTGGCACAAATCTGTTAGAATCATCGCATTTAGGGACTCAACTACTATTAACACGCAGGATAAACTATTTTTAACATCATGGTTGAGACTTTGTTTGGGTTGAAGAGTTATGACAAGCGTAAGGTTAGCATTACCCTCTATGGAGTGACTGCAAATTAAAAGTCCACATGAAACGGAAATCAGAGTGATAGTTGCTTCTGCATATTGATGTGTGTCCTGTAAAACCAGGCAGCGGCCGATAGTGCTGAATGAGTGTTGACGCGATGACGCCCAGCCCATTAGCCCCTTGGCTAGCTGCTAAAGCAGTTCATTGTAAAATGCCTCATCCACGATCTGCTGCCATAGAAGACTTTCCCCAAAGTGAATAAATTCTAGCCAGCTGCCACAAAACAATGGTATTTTGAGGAAAAATAACAAGGGTTGACATGGCTAACGTCTTGGAAGACACACTGACATACAATGCTGTTGCTAACTTAGCTAACTAAGGAATCTTAGCCTCAGCTCTGCATGACTAAAAGTTGAAGATTGAGTGATGGGGGATGTTGTGATATTATTGGTTGAAACTGATACAAAAATACAAACATTTTTTTTTTTGTTAGCATAAATTATTAAATAGGTTCATTTCATCTTGACACAATATCCTAACAAGTACAGTAAAACAACTGGGCTGGTCCACCTAGTGGTCCGCAAGGCTGACAGCAGAAAAATAAAAAAGACAGAAAAATAAAACAAAATAAATAAATTTGACCTTACATCCATAGCTCTTTTGATGGTGGAGCAGCTCATGTAATTGGGGTGTTACATGGTCCCAATACTTTAGTTAGGCAGGTGCAGCCCAACACCTTAAGTAGAATGGTCCATCCATGTCAGAGGTCAGGGAGGAAACAATCAAATTAAATCAAGGTAATGCGAGGCAATGGGGCTGGTCCAGATGAAAAATGCCAGGGCCAAATTTTGTCCCCAGTCCGACCCTGGAGTAGGGACGTACTGGCTATGTGCATCCAGCGAGTCAGTTTAATCTTTCCCATGGTTCCACCAGGAACCAAGCTTGCTTAGTTGTTATTGGAGCACAGAGCAAAAAGGGGTTAGAAAAGTCAATTCCCTCTGACCAACCAGTGGTCTGCAGTGTTGTACTCCTCCCTTTAGTTTCGGCTGAGTCCACTTGGAACATCGACCAAGGTGATGCCAAAAAGCGACCAGGTACAATCCACAACTTTTGACAGCAGAAAACCAAAAAAGAGCAAACAGAGTCAAGCTGACCCGTATTGTGAGCCTTACAAGGCTTTGATGCTCAGTTGATAGACCAACATGGTTTTAGGATGAATAGTCTGGTCTCTTTGTGACCAACGTGCATGTGACACATTTAATGAGAAATGATTTATTCATCAAATTTCCTGAAGCCAAACTGGATGCTCTCCAGATCTCTGATGCACTTCACAATCCCAGTTAGCTCAGTGCACGTTTCAAATGTCCTCAAAGTTTGCACGGCTCTCGCTCCGAGTTCACAGGCACAGCCGCAGCTAATGCCGTGCAATCTCCTCTCACAAGATTCCTAACATAACCTTAGGCAGCGTGTTTTCAATAGTTTTCACACAACACGTGTCAACAGGGGTAGCGAACAACCATGACCTATGAATTATCTTTAGAGGTTAGAGAGTCAGACCAAACAGCAACAGGTTTCCTCCTGAAACTGAGGGTGGACGTCCAGCAGATGATCCTTCCTCCATCACCTACAATAAAATCAACAAAGACAGATTTTTTTTGTGTTGGTATGAGACACTCTAGCAGGACTAAATCAGCCTGACCTTACATGACTGCCAGTGATCATTTCAATTAGATCCAGCAGAGGAGGCTCATATTTGCTTTCTATCAATGGAGGGCATCTATAAAAAGATCACATGTGGCAGTGTGACCTTCACGGACAGAATCATTTACAAGTCATTGCAGAACATACTCAGTATAATCAGTTTGTTGTTGCTACATGATGCTTGTTGCTATTTAATATGTGTTTACAATCGAGAGAATCTGTAATAAAGTGAATTGAAAGCATTTTTTTTTCTTTTAAAAGCAATAATGCTTGGGAGCTCATGTCCACTCTTAGAAAGAAATGGTTTTAACTAGAACCATAAAGGGTTCTTTGGGTTGTCCTCATAAGAGAACCCTTTTTGGTTCCTGGTAGAACCATTTTTATTAACTTTGAACCATCTGTGAGTGGTTTCACACAGAACCTCCCATGAGAGGTTTAAAAGAGAACCCTTCAGTGGTGATATCGTTCCACTCAGAACCTTTTCTGGAGGTTCTATCAAGAACCTTTCCAACCTCTAAGGGTGCTAAAAGAACCCACCCAGAACCCACCAAAAGTTTTTATCTAGAACCCACCCAGGAGGTTCTACCAAGAACTCTTTTATATTTTCAAAGGTTTTATTTAGAACCCACCCAAATGGCTCTACCAGTTAACCCATTAATATTCCAAAGATTTTATCCAGAAGCCATCCAGGTGGTTCTACCGAGAACCCTCTTATATTATGGTACAAAGAACCCTTGATAAAAGAGTTCTTCATATATTCTTCAATATTCTTCAAAAAACTCTCTTTCATTCTTTGAATGAAAAGGGTTCTTAATTGAACCCTTGGTCTTTCAAGGAACCCTTGACTAACCCTTTCTTCAAAAAATGGTTCTTTAGAAGCAAATGATTGAAAGTAGAACCTCAGCCATTCAGAAAGAACTGATTTGGAACCCATATTTCTAAAAGTGTAATAACAGCCCCTAGAAATGAGCTTGAAATTGAGTCTACACAGTACACGTGTGCTCACAGCTTGTCTGAATGGAACCTGAAGGCGGGTTAAATGAGACAAAATCCCTATTTTTGTACAAATCATTGTAATACATGCACTATAGTTTGTGACAAACACACTCAGAAGCAATTTACCTGCTGAGCATACCTCTTGCTACCTACACAGTAAGTACAAAACAACCGTAAATGCATCCATGCAGACGCTGAGAAAAATCATTCATGCATGCTGTTTAGATAAAGTCTCTCATCTGAACATCCCCTTCCCTGAAAGGTTGCCTCCATTGCTCTCTGCACATCCGCCTATCGCTTAGCCAAGTGGAAAAAGAGCAAAAGAGTGTGAAAGGCCTCTGCACGTGTCTCTGTTTCCCTGTCTTCCTTGTCTTATTTCCAAACACAAGCCAGTATTTTCTGCCCCTCGTGTCTCTTAAGTGTGTTCTGACCTTGTGTGCGAGAGCTGCGCGGCTCCAGACGGTCAGGTGAGGCCACCGTGTACACTTTTCTGCTTCATCTGCCCCACATATAGTCAGACAGCTACCTGTGTCACTTGTACAGACGAGGGCTTATGTGTTTGCGTGGATTCAGACAATGGGGATGTCCCCAGGTGCCCCAGATAACGGGAAGATAATAAAGGTTGTGTGTGTGTTCCAGACAGTCAGAGTGGAAGAGCATCCTGGACTGACAGGCTGCAGGATTACTGCTTGAAGAGGTTACCACAGTTTTATCTCACAAATGCACAAGCACGTGCACACACACGTTTTCAGACTCGCAACACCAACATTGTTATATATTTTTGATCAGGCAAAGGGGCATGTGGGGTTGGGTGGTAACACTGATCTTATTTATCTAAAAGCAGAACTCAATCAGACTGAGCTGCTACATCATAATCAGGATTGGCAAGCGTCTGGATGTGGTGCTTTACCAAATTGATCTTTCTTCTTAATTAGAGGCTGTTCTTAAAGGCAGCCACATGGTCATAAAGGCACCCATGAATCAGAGGGCATTGATCAATGCCCTCTCAAGATGTTGATCCATAGATGTAGGGAAGGGTAGGGTTGTTCTTGTAGGCCTATTTGTAATATCTGGGTGATAGGTTGGCTGAGATTAGTATCCCAGTGGAGATTCATGTTGTTATTCAAGTAACACTTTGAAGTTTTATATTACCATTATTACTATTTATTTATTAAGTGATTTTGTTCCAGACTTGTTGATGTAACAGTTCACTCCCTAGAACCACAAACATATTGATTTATTACACTCACTGACACCTTGTGGTCAGCTGGTTGATAGGTTTGTTATTTGTTATGGTCTTGTCCAACCAAATTCTCATTGGTTGGACAGTCGCTGATGTTACTTTAATAAGGAGAGAAGTTTCTTAATCCATTGTTATGAGGGGGCGGGACATATGCAGACCTCATGTACAAGCCCAATTCCAAAATAGTTGGGATGTTGTGTAAAATGTAAATAAAAACAGAATACAATGATTAGCAAAAACTTTTTGATCTATATTCAGTTAAATCGCCTTCTCTTTTAACAACATTCAGTAAGTGTTTGGGAACTGAGGACACTTTGTCAAAGTTTTTAAAGTGAAATTCTTTGTCATTCTTGCTTGATATACAACTTCAGGTGCTCAACAGTCTGGGGTCTCGTATTGTTGTGTTCTTGTATTTTGCCCTTCATAATGTACCACACATTTTCAATGGGAGACAGGTCTTGACTGCAGGCAGGTCAGTCTAGTACTTGAACACTTTCACTATGAAGCCATGTTGTTGTAACACATGCAGAATGTGTCTTGGCATTGTCTTGCTGAAAAAGACATTGTCTGGATGGCAGCATATGTGGCTCCAAAACTTGTATGTACCTTTCAGCATTAACGGGGCCTTCACAGATGTTACAGTTACCCATGATGCCATGGGCACTAACACAGCGCTTGTAACAATCTGGATGGCCCTTTCCCTCTTTAACCTGGGGTCACCAAGTCCATGATTGTTGAAAACAGATTTGGCAATGAGGGTCGGTGATGTTGGACTAATGTTGACTGAGGGACAGTCAAGAGAAACTTTTTCCCCCTTAATCAGTCAACTGGTTGAAGAGTAGGTACAATTTCAGTCAACCAAGATTTTCTCAGAGTTGACTACAGCCACACTTATTATCAGGATTATTGCTAATAAGTAACTTTTTAACTAATTTAGGTCTACATGGAGCAACTAGAGGTTACAACCTAAAAACGTATTACAAATTACATGTGAGCCAACAACTGATGTATGTGAATTAATAAAAAGTTATCAGCCAGTCATTTACCTTTGTCTGTACTTTTGCATATATGATGTCAACGACTTTCCGAGTTGTTCAGACTTGAGGGGTTGTTTATGTGAATTTTCCCATGTTTCTGTTTATTCCAACCGCACATTAATGAAGCAGAAGCACAGGCACACTAGGAGCCATGCAGGGTGTGCAGCCAATAAGGATGAGAGCTACAAAATAATAAGTAGACTTTGTGTGCTCTCTCCATGTGGCTGTGACTGTTCTGTACACTCTATAAACCAGTTTTTTAAATATTTATTTTGGTACTTTTATTATTTGCACCCTGAGGTATTGAACTTGTCAATCAGTCATATAATATAATATCTGGGTCCGCCATAACTTACGGTAGAAAACCTGAAAATAGGCGACTGACTGTCAGCTGGTGCAGAGGTATTTAATTAATTTACCATTGCAAATTATAAATGTTTACCTTGCAGCAAATTTGTAACAGTGCTCCTTTTTGTTGACAAGCAGAGCACTGAGTATTTTTGTAATGTTTTAGCTTGTTTATCTTACAGTTTTTTGTGTTGTTCACTATCACCGCCTGGTGGAGATCACGCAGTGGGTCGTGTGTGTGCATGTGCAAGTGACTAGTGGAGCTGGAGTTTGTCCACAGCTAATCTCACATACCACTGGATCCATCAGCCTAACATTTTTTCTGCACATTTATGACTGTATGCTCAAGAACCTCTCGTGGTTGCAGTGAAAAAAAAGCATAAAAAACTATATTGATTGCTCTGTTTTATACCGGCTGCTGACCCCTCAATCCTCTTAACTGGCCAGTAGGGGCCGCAAGTAGTCAACAAGTGCTAGGCTGGAAACAAGGCTTACCTAGTCTGTTGCAGGACACATTTTGGCCTTTGTTGTAGCTCAAAACTGAGATCCATAGGAAAGTTTTGTTTCATCTTAAACTGGAGCATCTGCAGATTAATTCAATACCCAATGTTATGACACACTAAAGTTAGGCACAGTACAAGATGAATTAATCCCTGTTTTGTTAACTTTGCTGCCATTTGCGCTATGCGTCTGCACAGTAGCTATATTGTAGAATTCAAGGTCTGCTAGCAAACAAATGAGATGCAGACTTCACTACAAACTTCTGAACTGATTTTCATTGAATTTAGTTCGTTAAAAACATGAAAATTGACTGTGATAGTATATTAAAAACATTGCATACATCTGTAAGAAAACTGACACTATTATACAACAAACTTAATTCAAAACTTTACAAATTTTCGCTGGTTGCATCTGGCAGTTGTGGTGGCATTGCAGCAGGTGCTTCGCCATCTGTTGCCTAGCAGAGATCTGGCTCTACTGAGTGCACTCTTATATTTCTAGAATTGACTTCATAGAGTTTAGGGTTTCAATCCTGTCTCCTTTTGTTTCTAGTGCTGTGACTGTTGTTGGCCTCCTGTCACTCACTTTTGATACTGATGTGGTTTGTGGTAAAACATTTTATTAGCGTGGTGTTTTTATTTGAAGTGTGGTTTGGTTTGTGTTTTTCACCAATAAAATATGCCCACTTCTCCCATCAGTGGGTGGTTGGCTTTCCAGCCATGGTACAACTGCCTTTTCTCTTCTTTTCTTTTCCAGTTTTAGTAAATGTTTTGAATTAATAGCCCGTTATGGCAGATAACCCACACTGACTGTTGCGGCCTCTTTATTGAGCCCCTGCCTCTTAAGTCATCTATTAATTGCAGCTATTTACCAACCTTGGGAGTTACAGAGAGCCCTGGATTTAAAAAATATAGCTTTAAAGGTCCTTTTTTTTTTCATAAAAAGGGAAAATGCTTGTGATTCCTTCAGAAAATTAGCAAAACGTGCACATCAAAAACTTATGTCTTCAAATAAGTATTCATATATTTCCCAAGATATGGCTTATCTCTGTCTGTGTAACAAAAGCAATTAACAAATGTTGTACTTTTACCCTTTTAAGGAATATTCACATCATGACTGAGTCTATTGAGCATTTGGATTAATCAAAAACCTGTTGATAAATGCACTGCAACTGACGCTTATTTCCATTATCAATTGATTGGTAATATTTTTGATTAAGTGCTAAATCCTTTGGAAAACAGTGAAAAATTAGAAAGAGAAAACGATCAAATCTGACATCTGAGAAGCCGAGCCAGCGTGTGAGTTTGGGGTTATTTTTGCTTCAAAACGACTAAAAGAGATTAAATGCTGAAGTGGTTGCTAATTAATTCTCAGTTGATTGACTAATAATTTAACTGAGCTATTGTTTCAGCTCCAAACTAAAATCAAGAATATACTGAGCATAAAATCCTGTAAATTAAGTGCAGGCTGCTGTGGTGTCTAAAGAGCAGCGTCAGCAGGATCCTCTGGAGGCTAATACCTTAAACGTACATCATTATCATATTTAAACTCCACTGTGAATACAGAAACACTATTTATACACACTACATTAAAAAATGAATACGGATGTTTGGTCATGCTGAAAATTGATTCTGGTTCAGTGGAATTCATTTCAGGTGCAAAGAGGAAGTTTAGAACTTTGTAAACTACAGTAAGTCCACAGACGCCTTTCCAAGTCGACTAAGGTGTTTCTATGAGGTAACTGCTTCATCGTCTCTTCAACATGTAGCAGTCTGCAACAATCTGCATTTCTGAGCTTGTTCTGAATATGTACCATCCATAAGGAAAATCGTGAAGGACATTTATCACTGATTTCTGACATTTAATCGAGACCAAATCAACAGATTAATCAATAATGAACTTTTTTTTTTTTTTTTTTTTTTTACAGAACTGGTGTGGCATTAAGTAATGAACTTGCAGATTACACACATCTCACCCACCTACTCATCTAGAACCAGAATTGATTTGTATGTTCTGGGATACAGTAGAAATATTTCGGCCTCCATGGAAGAGGACCTGCACACTCTGTAGATATAAATGTCTCATCTTTAGATAACAAAAGTCAACAATTCTTATTTTTAAGTGACTGCACAGTAATGAAAGCATGCTAATGAATATTACATGCCATGTCTTCCATATTCTGCTAATAAATCCCTGTAAATCTTACACACTGGACTGTTTAATAGGCCAGTGCATTAGTTGAGAACTTAATCAACAGATTAATCCAGTGATTCACAAAGTATGGGCTGTGGGTTGACCTTGAGGTCATGAAAAATAAACACTTTTTAAGTTGCAATTTTATGTTTGAAATTACCATAAAATATTTAATAATTTCAAAAAAGTAATCATGATTAATAAAACAAAGCCATGGGATGTAAATCAAATTATATATCTCACCTAGTTTAACAGGTATTACACCGTATCTCCGTACTCAGTGGACATTTACAAATTAAAAGAAAGAAGCAACACTATTCATTTGGAAGTCCAGTGGGTGTTGATGGTAAATGTAGTGAACAGAAGCAATAAATTCCTCAGTGTGTGCTATATTGATCGAGAAAGCTGAGTCGTCCTGAAAACCCAGTGATGTCACAGTGATGTCACTGGCAAGGGTTGGGATACACAGCAACATGAACGTGGGAGTCAGGAGCTTGAGTGCAATGCATCCTGGTACATGTAGGCAGGAGAGTGAGCAGGAGAACTCAGCTCTCAATATAGCAGCACTAAGGAATTTATTACTTCAAATGACTACATTTACCATCAACTGACTGGACACTCACATGAAAAGTGCAGAATTTCCCTGTTAAACTACATTTCGTATCTTAATTTTTTTGTAGTTCTGTAATGCTTCATAACTCATTATTCCTGTGAGAAAAATACTTTCACTGCGCTTTGAGCTCAGTGTTTTAGTCCTTAAGTGATATTTCACCAACTTGTAGTGTACCTGTCTTGTAGTGTCCCCTGTAAGGAAGTTGTTAAATCCGGATGAACCCAAAGGGAAGATGGCTCTATCCTGTCTCCCTCTCTCTCGTGTGTGTGTGTGTGTGTGTGTAAGGCAGGATGCCGGGCCGCTGCTGGGCCTGATCCCAAGTCCCTGGCTTTGATGCCGAGGACTTTGAAGGCGAGTGTCAAGCATCAAAGAAACTGGGACTGGGCTGTACCCCAAAACCCCTCAGTCCTTGGGGGTCGGAGGGGAAGAAGAATGAACAGTGGAAGTGCAAGGTGTGACTTCTGACTCCGCTTGAGACAACTGACTGCAGGTGCTTCAGTTTGAGAAGAGGAGGAGATGAAGAGGAGGATGGTGGATACGAGAGCACGAAGCTGAGTCGGTTCTCAGACCCCCGGGGTGGTGCGATGAGTCACTTTCTGCCTCCCAGTCCTCACAAACACACACACAAAATCAGGTCCACACAGATGTACCCACACCACACTTCAGAGCAAAGTAATGCAGCACTGAAAGCTTCTCCTAAAATCTGATTGGATGTAGTCACAATGGGGGTCGACACTCCAAACTTTTGAGCACTGTTTCCATGGCGATAGGTTCTGACATCTTATGTCGTGACAAGATGTTTTTTTGGTTGCAGGGACCAGAGGAGGAGGGGTTTTGCACAACAAGAATCAAGCACTGACAGTCAAAGACGGCTGTCAGAACATCCTGATCGAGAGAGTGAAAAAAAAAAGAATCACCATATTTCAAGCGAAGAACGACAGTACAGCGCTCTGACTGCAGGCAAAAACAATGAACCCAAGTGACCTCATACGAGAGCAAAAGAGAGAGATACACTGAGTCTTTTAACTACGCACAAAAACCACTGACGTATTCCAATTTTCAATGACGCATCCAGCTCAGAGGAATATTTCTTCTTAGATAATTGGGGTACAGTGTGTTGATAATGAGGCAAATTGGGTGTTTTTTTTTTTGTTTTTTTTTTTGTGGGAGACAATTTGCACCCTCATTAAGGCCAGTCATTTTGGACACAATGGCTGTTATGCTACAATATTTAGTTCTCTATGTACATTTAAGTTTGACCCTGACAGATGAGATCAACGGAATCAATCAAGTCAACATATGCAGGAATAAAAGTTCAATTCCATCATTGCAGCGTCTTTTTTTCACTGTGTCATCATCATCGTCACAGCAGCGGCCCACCATTTGCGAAAAATGTGCATTTGTTTTCTAAATCCCCGCAGGTTCATTTGGGTTCAGCGCAGATCCCAGCAGGGGTGCTAGACACAAGAGGGTGGGCGGGTGCCAGCTGAACCTCACTGTTGTCTTCAAATGAATAGAGGAACTTAAGTGACCTCCGACGAGCCAGCGTTAGGGCAATGTGTCCTTCAAATTATTCAGTATGAAAGTATGACTGACTCATGAATTAAACCAGAATATCGATGCCAGCTCAGTGAGAGATGCAAGGATTAACTGTTAATGCGTCCTAATTCAATACTGCAGCATGATCGAATAAATTATTACTTTTACATATATGCTGCTGATAGTCTGTCTTTTGATATAATGTGTATTTTGAACAACATATATAACGTATAAGTTATTTTCTCTTCATCTCTCCCATCTTTATTTATGTCTCTCGTATTTTGAGAGTTTACTTTTATAAAACATGTTTTGTTTAATGGCAGAGCTGATGGCAAAAGAAGAGTTTCACTGTGCAGGGAAACTTGTTTTAACTGTGCATATGAAACAATAAAACAATACAATAAAAGCTTTGATTTTGAAATTATTTCAAACAAAAGAAAACAAAACATTTAAACAATAAGCGTGATTCTTATAATAGGTTTATATGGTTAAAAAAAAACACTAACTGGAGCTCTAATATGTGTATTATTAAATAATTCAAGGAAAAAAGCTTTAATGGAACGGATATCAAATTTGAAACCTTGATCTGTATTTTTTTTCTCTCTGGCTATGTGTCTGTTGTTTTTTAAACTACCAAGTACGCTTCATGAAACCTTCATTAAAGGGTTCCCGTTGGGAGGTGGAGGTGGTCTATACGGACCATAGAGAGATGGATTTACACCTTTGGTACTAGAACAGCAGCATGGCGCAGTGCAACAGTAACAGTTAACTCAGCACTGCAGTAATCAGAAATATTTATGATTAGGATAAGCCTCTTGAGATGAATCATCGGGGTTTCAGCAGTGTTGAATGTTCGTCAATTTGTCCAGCAGGTGGCAGCAGAAGACTGCATTTACATTTAAATCTGTCAAATTCAACAGGAAGAATTACAATTTATTTTTTGGATTAAAGGGTTTTGTTCCTTAAGGTTTTTATGTGGTTTAATACTAGTGAGTAATAAGTGTTGGCTTCCATGGCTGAATGAAATTTTTGACAAAAATGCCATATCTTCTAAATGCAAACAGTAAAGAATGTAACTATTTTAAATTATATGAATGTTAATCAGGGTTTCTGCAGCTTTCGACAATTTAAATTGAAGACTTTTTCAGACCTTTATGAATGCAATTTAAGATCATATCACATCCAAACTTGCAAAAAAAGAAACACATTTTTCATCAGTGTTTATTTGTCTGAAGTTGGTTCGTTTTGTTGTGACAGCATAATCAGTGCAATTTTTTCCCCCCAAAACACACATCAAAGTCAGACTGAAGTTAAATTCAACTTTATAAAAGTAATGTTAACTTCATTTCAAGGCCTGAAATTCTGATTATTGGATTTTAGACTTTTTAAAAGCCTGCAGAAACCCTGGTTACTTCAGGGGAAAAGGCTGGATGGAACAACCGATTGAACAAACTGTACAAAATAACCCAATACCTGCTTGACTGATATTCGCTGGAGTGCACCAAAATGAAACAGGGTTAAGAAAAAGGATAAAAACAGAGATAACTGTGTTTTGCACATGAACCCTTCATTTGAATTCACGGTACTGCATCGAAGCAGACTGGTTTGTTGTGACTTGAACTGGTTTTCTAGATACCTTAAGACTTCAGAATCAACACCAATGATATGGACTTGACTTGTTGTGATTTGCTGTTAATTCATCTTTCACAAAAGAGACTTCAGACTGATTATTTTCTGTACACTGTAAAAACAGATATACTTAACCTTTGTGGATGGTTTTGTTCAAAGTTTAGTAGAATATTTGACATTAAGCTTGAAGTCTCGCAGTGATCCAACACAGGATGGACCTGTATGAAATCACTACCAGAGCTTTGTCTATCTGCATCAGTGTGTGGTTGTAATGAAAGAGCACCACTAGAAACATATCAAGGGTTTTCAGAGAGTAGAGCATAAGCACCAAATGTTCATTTTTCCTCTGACATAGAAACTAAAGGTCAAACCTGACAGCAAAGCCACAAAAAGCTGTTAACCTGTCCAGAGAGATCAGTTTGTTTCCATTAAAATCCCTCTAACTGGCCTATTCTGGGCCGGAGGTGGGCTGGTGTTCATCACTCAGCGTGATCATGACCAATGACGACTCGCAGAACAGTTCTTTTTTTTAGGATGAAAATATAAAACTCACATGTTCTCTTTATTTGCTGTATATAGATAGATGTACACCACTGGAGATTTGGATAAAAGCACACACAAAAAGCTCATGTATGTAGAATCTCAACACATGTCCGGAGATGAAAAACAAACAAACAAAAAAAAAAAACAAAAAAACAAAAAAACAAAAAAAAACAAAAACAAAAAAAAAAACGGAAAAAGATGTTGGATTACAAATAGATAAAAAACTATCCAAATTCTATACGGTTTCTAAATGTAAATAGTCACATGTGTTGAAGTTTGTGCCACATACCAACTGTCTGCAGTTGCTAATAACCTCTGTATTCTGTACACGGGGTGTTTTGTACAAAATATGAAATCTACCATTTAATAATAGTTAAAACATAAAATAAAAGTACATTATATGTACAATATTAGATGAAGCCATTTAGTATGAGACGTATACTAAAGGACACTTCATTCTTTTCAAAGAAAAAAGAAAACAAAGCTTATGTAAAATGAAGAGAGCTCCAAAGAAGCCAATATTAAAGCCATTTCGAGAAGAACAGCAGTCACCAATGGAAGAAGCAGATCATCATATCTACTGTTAATACCCAGGGTGGAGGGGGGTGAGGTTTTTTTCTAAAAGCCTTTGGTGAATGTTGTTCTTCAAGACAAAACATGGAGAGAACAGAACAACGCGACTGCAGTTATTATTATTTACAATTTGCACATTCAGTTGAAACACTGACAAGGAGGTTCTGCAGGCAAAGGAAGAATAAAAACCACAACAGAAAGAACTTTGCAAGCATCCAGAAGCAGATCAAACAGATGTCCAAGTAACGAGCCCTACAGGGGAGCAGGTTTTCACTGACGGGGGTCGGAGGGGGTGCAAGTTTGGGCAGAAGGGTCCAAACAATGGTACGGCTCTGAAGCGGAATGGGACAGTGGGGCACACAACAGAAAAAGTCACGATGGGTAGCGAGTTCCTCTCCTGTGGTCACGTTGACAGGCACCCAGGCGAGGTGACCCCCCCATACACCAAGACAGACAGCATCACGGATTTCAATTCTTTTCTTTTTTTCAGTTGTGTTTCTATTTTCTTTCAAGTTTTATCAGGAAGTGCTTCATTGTTGAAGTGGGGGCGACCGTTCTGCTTCTCCTCACGAGCTTTTAACTACAAACACCGGCTTTGTAGCTTCAACAAGGCAAGCGGCTGGAAGTGCGCCAAGTACGGACATGATCTGTTTTTGGAAACCAATATTACTGTTTTTAGTTTTTTTTTTGTTTTTTTTTAATTGATCTGGCATTTTAGTTCATGCTACTACTCGATTCTCCGTTGAGCAAATATCCCCTTAGACTATAAAAGGCACTGTGAAAAGAAAGGCTCATGTTTGACCTCTTCAAACCAAACATACCTCATCTATGAAGCAGTCTAATCTCAAACGAGTGTTTTATAAACAAAAGGGTCTTGCTTGAGAAGAGTAGAAAAAGCGATCTCTATCAGCGTGGTTTCTGCCCCCATTTGACCTCTTTCAGTGCACAGCAACATTGTGTCAATCCCAGACGGAGCAAATGCATCTCTCTGACCTCTCATGAGCCTCACATGAATGACAGCAACTTGTTCTGAATGCTAATGACTGTGTTGAACACACTCCTACAACGGCTGGATGCGAACGGGCAACCAAAAATAAATCCCACAATCCCCTCTCATGTAACTGGTGCGGCAGGCCGGGCCAAGGTCTGATCAGATGGATCTAAACATGTACTAAACTATCTGACCATTGTTTGAGCTGCCGACACACACTGCAACCTGTGGTACAGGGATAGTTTGGACTACTGAAAGTATGATTGTATGAGGTACTTATTAAAAGTCAGGTTATTAGCTCCAGTAGATGACAGTCAACACACCACTCCAGGTTGGAGAAGCAGCAGGAGTACCAGTGTAAGAAAAGGTCAGCAACAAAACATATTTCAGCCACTTAAACAAACAAACAAAACAGTTCAAGTATACACTATATTCAGAATACTTTTGCTGCTTTACTTTGCCGACAGGCAGCATTTTCTAACGGAAAACTACTGTTATATTAGCCAAATATCGCTCTCTTCAAACCAACCAAACTCCTTAAAGTGAAATCAGTAATTTTATGTGGCAAAACACAGGAGTTGCTGGTCTACCACTGACTTGCTCTGTTAGTTTTTTGTGTCATTGTGTGACTTTGGTGAATCCAAACCATCCTTTTAAAACACTCAAGTCATACAATAACACAAACACACTACCTGATTCTGATATTTCTGATACCTGATATTGTTAAGTAAAGCGTACACTTGAACAGATATGATCTGACTGACCCTGGTACTGCTACTCCTCTTTGCTTCTCCAAACTCCTGGATGCCGTTTACTGTAGGTATTATACTAACCATCGATAAGTACCTCATACTACTCCACTTCAAATAATCTGAATAATCCCTTTAACTTACTGCCTACACTTTTAAAAGGGTTGTTTTTGAGAAAGGAACTGAATTAACGGGAGAAGTTGGCAGCTGATGAGGCTTTTACACAGGAGCAAAGATCTGTTAGGTGACAAACTTGAACCTGGTTGACCTCTGCCAGGCCAGCACTGTTTGATCAACAGAACTGGGTTGTAATGCTTTTAATCCAGACACACTCTGCTGGGTGCCCCGGATGACCCTGTCCTGATTAACAGAATGATCAATGAATCTTCACAGCTAATGGAAAATAAACCGACAAAAAATAGCAAGCTCCAAACAGAATGATTATACAGATAGAAGTGCATTTGACTCTGAGGGGTATACTAATGTAGGAAAAACATATAAATAGCTGTCTTGTTTAAATGTTATGAGAAAAACAGCTTATATTAAATGTAGAGAAACAGACATTATCTCATTAACTGATGCTTTAAAAAACAAAATTAAACCAGAGAACGTCCTCTGTGGGGGCTCATATTATTTGTACAAGCACCTGACATCTATAAAGAAGAGGCAAGAAGAGAAGACAGCTCTCACACACACACACACACACACACTCTCACACACTCACACACACTGAACAAAACACCTGAGAGAAATGACCAGAAGGGGGCAGCACAGCACCCCGAAAAAAAAAAAAAAACAATTCGAGAGGACAGGAAAAGAGAACAAACAAGGGAGGAAAAAGAGATAACGACACTACATTGTGAAGTTCAGGGCACGGTGCATGTCGTGGTCACCACAGACGTCTCCGCTGGACAGCAACCAGGTGGGTAAAAGAGTGTGTGTCGGGGGGTAGGGACCGAGCACCGCCTGTCCTGCAAAGCTGAACCAGGCTTTAGAGGTGTACGGCTTTAGACATTTTCTGTGTCAGGTGGAGCTGGGACTGTTCAGGTTTGTGTTGTGCTGGGCTGGACTGAGATACCAGAGTTCTCTTGTTGTGCTGGGCCGGCCTCTGTGGGCCTGTGGTTCCTCTGTGGTGGATGCTGCTGCTGCTGTGGCTGCTGCTGGTTTACGGTGGATCTGGGGTGGTCTCTTAGTGGCCGTCGTGCGTCGTCAACATTTCCTCGGCTCTCCGGTGCAACTCCAAGGCCGTGACAGTGCAGATGTCCTTGGGGAGTTCGGATTTCCTCCGCATCAACGGGCGTTCTCTACGCTGGTCTTTTTGGATCTAGACACAAGAAGACAGTGGAACAGAAAGGGATCAGTAACATTCAACACTAATACACACTCCAACCTACAACCCTGATTCCAATAAAATTGGAACACTGCGTAAAATGCAAATAAAAACAGAACCGCAACTCCTTTTTGACCTATACTCAGTTGAATATAGTAGAAAGACAAGATATTTTATGTTGAAACTGATAAACGTGTGGAAAGCTAAAATAACACCTGTTTAGAACATTCAAAAGGTAAACAGGTGATAGTATCATGATTGGGTATTTAAGGGGCACAAGAACATTTCTCAACACACAATTGCAGAAATTTCAGGGATTTCACCATCTACAATCCATAATATTATTACAAGATAAGACAAGTTGAGACTCATCCATGCAAAGTAAAAGTCATATATCAACATCATCCCTCACAGTCACATCACAGTCATGTCATCATGTCCACCGGAAGAAAAAAGTACCATCCAGTTTGTTACCAGCACTAACTTTCAAAAGCCAAGTTCTGTGATGGTATGGGTGTGTGTTAGTGCCCATGACATCATGGGTAACGGTCACATCAGTGAAGGCTCCATAAATGCTGAAAAACACATACAGGTTTTGGAGCAACATAATGCTGCCTTCAGCCAACATTCAGACGTCTTTGTCAGAGACATCCCTGCTTTTTTCAGCAAGATGAAGCCAAGACGCATTCTGCATGTATCACAACAGCCTGGCTTCATAGTAAAAGAGTTCAGGTACTAGACCGGCCTGTCTGCAGTCCAAACCTGTCTCCCATTGAAAATGTGTGGTGCATTATGAACCACAAAATACAACAGAGAGTCCGGACTGTTGAGCACCTGAAGTCATATATCAAGCAAGAATAAAAAACAAATTTGCTATCAAAACTTCAACAACTAGTGTCCTCAGTTCCCAAATGCTTTCTGGGTGTTGTTAGAAGAAAAGATGATGTAACACAGTAGTGCAGGCATCAAATTCAGAATATCACAATTTACAAAAGCAACAAAGTTTCAGTTTGAACATTAAATATATTGGCTTTTTACAGTATTCAATTGAATATAGGTCAAAAAGGATTAGCAAATCATTGCATTCTGGATTATTTACATTTTACACAACGGCTCAACTTTTTTGGAATCAGGGTTGTACTTGTGGTCAGTAGGTGAACACAATAAAGTCACCTATGTCTGAAACTCTCAAGCACCCTGATCTCACACTTTCAACAAGCACATAACAAAAACATGTTTTTTTCAGTACAGTTTAGTCTGATCCAATGTCTCACTGAGGCTGCACGTCCAAAGCAAATTTGTGTGTGAAGAGTAAATAATAGCATGGCATGCCGGCATAAGTGCCAGTTCTCCCACTTTGTCCCCTGTTCCACTTGGAACAGTTGGAAGACAGCTGGGATGATACTTTCGGAATCATGCGACCCATGTCTGCTTTGAATAATCATCTTTACAGAAGAAATTATTTATGGGACAGTGAAGGAGGCCGTTTTTCTTCCGAGTTTGTAACATTACCTGAAATGGCCTTAAATGCTTGAGCGGAGGCCTGTTACTAAGCCAATTTGTGTCCAATCACATGTACATAGTTTCAGCTAAATGCACCCATTTAAGCATACACACTACACGCAGTAGAATCTAAACATACAACTCCATTTCTGTAAAACAGATTAAAATAGAAAGTGATCATTTGCTAATTCTTTTGGACAAAATCTCAATTCAAAGACAATATATTTAATCTTTAACATCATCAGCTTCATTGGCTTTCGTAAATATATGCTTACTCTAAATTTTATGCCATCAACGAGTTTAAAACAAGTTAGGACAGGGTCAACAACAGACTGGGAAAGAAGTGGAACGGGCAAGAAATGGTCGCCTGTTAGAGACTTTATAGAAAGGCTCAGTCGATCAGAATCGAGGATGGGGTGAAGTTTACCACTGTGTAAAACACGTATAAAAGGATATTAGTACATGCGTTCAGGAACGTGTTGGTAAAAACAGTTTGTTTGCAAATAATTGCACTCTGTTTTTATCTAAGTTTTACACAATGTCCCACCTTTACTGAATCAAGGTTGTACTAATAAATAAATATTTAAAAGGCCCTCAATAATTTCACTAATGTAATAAGCGATATTCAACCTAAAAACAAAGTAAAACATCTATGAGCGAAAACCTCCGACAGAGCCAAACGAAACAAACGTGGATAAAGTGAAAGAGGATAATTGTCTAAATTAAATTAATGCCTGAGTGGCACAACATGCTGCTTTCTGTGTAAGTTATACATTAACTCAAAAGCACGAGGCAGCTCCCAATCTATATTATGACAGGCAAACTTAAGTAAAAGTACAGTAGTTTACCTATCAAATGAGAGTAATCAGTTGTGAATTCATTGACTAAAAACCAGCCAATGAGTGCTCACTAAGGCAGGAACACAAAGATAAAAGCATTACTGTCATTCTCCAAACTAACAAAATCAAAATCATCCTTTCAACTAGTTTATTAAATTATAGCTTTGGAGAGTTTGCAAAGCAATCACACTGGAGTCAGACATCAGTCATAAAGCCTCACACAAATACACACCACTATTCACTGCTACACTGCACTATACACACACACTCCTGACCTGTGTGGCTTCCTCCTCTACTGTTTTCTTTAAAGCGTTGACGTCGTCTAGCAGCGGCCCGTCTGTCTCCATGTCCATCGGACTCTCTGAGTTTATAGAGTCGATGTACATCAGAAACTGCACAGGGAGAAGAGAAAAGAAGGGGAGGGACACTTATTAAAAATGTTTTTGGTCCGTGCTCATTTAGTCCTACTTTAAATCAACTTTAAGAAGTTTTTAGATTTCATGTTCAGGCTCATTTGGACTCTCAATGACCGTTTCTCTAGTACCACTGTTAACATACAATATTTGGAGCCTTTACCTACTTCTCCTACTCAGCTTTTTTTATTTGGCTATATTGGTGCATGCTGCAAGTGTAAGTGAAAGACTTGCACTATACTAGCTGCTTATTGTAATAAAAAAAAACGGAAACATTTTATACAAGATTATAATTCCTGAGGCATCAGTCAGTAACATGACATGACATGATAGAAAGTTAAAATCTATAAAACCTGTGGGTTTGATTTTGCGAGATTCTCAATCTTCAGCCACGCCTCTTCTCTTTCTTTCCATTTGGCTTTCTCTCTGAAAAATAAAAACAAAACAGGCAAAATCATTAGAGACTGCACCATAAGGAAATATTTACAGAAATATACAGTGATGTCACAAACCTGTTATGTTCAAAGCATTTCAGGAGTGTACGGTTCAGTTTACTTTTCTGGCTTGCGCGCCTGCTTAGTCATTTTTTCCATTTCTAATGATGTTTGTATGATGTTTTCTACGACGTTTGTAAGCATGTAATAAGACCAATAGAGCTGTAGCTGAGCTGGAAAACTCAGATGTGATGTCTCGCTTATGACTTACTTGCTTTTCTCTGCCCTGAACTGTTGAGTGCAGTCATCAAACAGCTTCTGGTTCATCTCCATGAAGAGCTTCAGAGCGTTGTAGATCAACCCGTGGATCGTCCTGCAGACAGACAAGCATTACCACGGGTCACTTGATTTGCGTACTTAGAAGAAAAACACAGAGATAGGCACGAGGGAAAGCCCGCGTGGTGACTCACTTGTTCCAGTGGGTCTTGGAGTTGCGGTAGAGAGATGGGAACATGATGGGCAGGATCTTGGCGGCGTTGTCACTGATCAGGCTCATGATGTACTCATTGTTCCAGTAATACAGAGCTCGCTCTGCCACCTAAACAACACAGTATTTCATGACAGGGTTACATTACAGACAGACAACGTTTGATGCGGAAAAAAGAAACACGTGTATAACAAACATATTAGATCACATTATGTGTGTGGCGGGATGAATGTCAGACCTGAAAGTGAGGGCTGGACACACACTTGGCCAACTGTCTGAAGAGCGGCTCCATGACTTTGACAAACTCTGAAGGCTCGATGACGTCCAGGATCTCCTCCAGTTCATTGAGGAACATCACCTCTTTTGGACTGTGGGTCTTTGGCCAATACTTTAACAAAGCCATCACCGTCTGCACACAAAGAGACAACATGTTTATTGAAGCATTTACAAACAACTTTCATATATAGTCTGAAAAACGAAATGATCTAATGAAAAATACCTTCTCCTTTTTAAAGAGGAAATACACAAGTCCTTAGAATTGAATTCAAAAAGGAGTACTGAAGTCTGAATAGCAAGTTGGAGCAATAAATGGTATAATAAATAGGTTGAATACCTCTTTAATTTACAATCTATGTTGAAGCAAGTTGTTTACCTGAACCCCCTCCTCCACAGACCTGAAACTCAGGCAGGTTGCCTGCAGGCTGCAAAGACACTGAACCTACACGACGAACGCAACTTTATACTTTGACATAAACAAACGACAACGAGTTCTTCATTGTAAGTTGATCAGCTGTTTATAACTCTGTTGATTGTCTGTCCATGTAAAGTCCAGCCTGTTATCCTGAAAACAGAAGCCCAATGCTCTGAAAATACACACTATGGAGTTGGAGCTCACTGACTGCCTGCCAGACTCCATTAACATATTTCTCAATTTAACCATTAAACATCTTCTCCTTCTACAAGATTATTAATGATTTCTTCCGACTCATAAACAGACACTTATTCATACGGCAAGAATTTTGCAAATTCTAACTCAAATAAACATGAATCAGGCAAACAAAAACAGACGTTCTGGAGGGGAATGGAAATTTCAAACAAGAACAAGCTGGCTGTAGTGTTGTTGTTAGGGAAGTCTGTATTTCAACTTAGCATGTTTACTTAATCTCTGATGACATATCATGGTCATTTTATGATTTGGTACAGTAAATATATTACATATTTCTCCTTTAACTAGCTATCATTCTACTCACTGTAACTTTGCCTGGGAAAATGTAAACACAGGCTCGTCCCATCTACATGGCGTAAATCGTTTCATTTGATTTCAAGGAGAATCCGACCCAGTCACAGGCGTTAAGAGTAACTACACAGAAATAGCCAATCATCCTGCTCATGGTCTCGTTTGCTTATGAAGCTCATATAGAGGCATCAGTGTTAAATTGATACAGTTTAATAACCAGTTAACAACTCCTTGTAGTACGTTTGAAGAAGACGAAGGAGGAGGAGGAATGGATCTCTGATCTGTGCAACTAATAATTGGTTAATAATGTCCCAGACAGACACAGACACATTATTAGAAAGATAAAATATTTCAAATGCATTTCCTCTGCTTTTGACTAAGATTTGAAGATCAGGCCATACAACCAGGCAATTCTGAAGACAAACATACTGCACGAGTACCTGACAAATCACACTGCAACTAAGCATAGTAGGAAATATCAAAAACTACACTCTAGCAATGGAGTCCCTGGATTCAGACAGTCATTAACTCATCTTGAGCAGACAGGATATTGAAGGATAATTCAATCAACAATATTAACGACACAACAACCTTAATAAATCAGATCTTACCGGTTCTGTGAGAGTGCTATCCTTCTCCAAGAACTGTACCACACAGTAGGCCAGCTAAGGGAGGAAAAAAACATAATGTTACCACTGCAATGCTGTCAACACAGATCTTATCAGGGTTTTTTTTATGGCCATGTAAAGTATAACATAATATTTACCTGCGGGTGGTATACACTAAGAGATTTGACTTTGTGTAATGGCAGCAGAACTTTAAGCAGGAATATCTTGTGCTCTTCTTTCAATGGTAATGCAAATCCATTGATTATGCTGCACAGAGAGAGGTGGTCATTAGAAAAATAAGTTACAAGGTTCATTTATCATTTTACAACATGGGGTTGTTTAATGAGATGCTAGTTGATCCTCTTTATGCTACTTGCAAAAACAAACATTATTTACTGTCAATGGGTGAATAAATATAAGTTAGAGAAATAAAACAATTATCATGGTAGAGTTCTGAGGATGAATAGTACTGTACTACTTAAGACTCTAATAGATGCCAGAAACAGAGAGAAAACAATTGGTCAAAATGCACCTATTTAATGATTTTACTACTGAAAACCATTTTTGAAACAAAACCAAAACTTCTCCTTGAACCATACACACCAGAAAGGTTTTATGGGTGCACCTCTCCAAAACATCTTACCTGCCTAATATTTCCAGTAATTCTGCTATTCCATTATGATGTTCAGTCTCATAAATGAACCTGAAAAACAAAAATACGGTGATATGTTAAAAAAAAACAACACACACACTCCATTAGTCACAAACAAGTGGCACTAATGTACCTAACTCGACTACTCACTCACCTATAAAATATGTTATTAATCTGTTTCCTAATGTACGCTCGGAGGCCCAGGAACTTGCCGTAGATGCGATGAAGAGTGGTCTTTAAAAAATCTCGTTCCCTGGGGTCTTCACTGTCAAACAGATCTAAGAGCTGTGCACAAATAAAAAGGTTACTGAGACACTGAGAGCAAATACAACTGAGCACAAAATACTAAGATACATGAGTGAGAAATACACTCAAACAGCATGAGAGCCAACATTTACTCTAAAACAGTTCTAACCATACACACAATTAATAATTAAAAGCTCACCTGCATTACAAACTTCTGGTCAATATACTTTTTGGCTATGTTTGGTTGAAAATCAGGTGACTCTAAGAATCGCAGGAAGAATTCATAGACGAGCTGAGGAAAGAGGAGAAGAGGTTAAAAGACTTGAAAATAACAGCTGAATGAATTTTCACTTAGGGCTGGGTATTGCCACTGACTTCCCAAACTATTCCAGTTGACAAGGTCCTCATTCCATTTGTTTCAGTATTGATTTGGTAATGGATATTTCAGTTATTACCAATTTTACTTGGATATGAAAGAGATTCTCAGAAAACTAATGCTGTAACTTGTGTAAGGAACCCTGTAAACAGGTGCATTATTAAAAATATCAATGTTTATGTTGAGAATTGACCTATGGCGATTACCGGCAGCAGTTACAGGTCAGAGCTAGATAGTGAGCAGACAGGGGGAAAAAAAAAAAAAAAAGGAAATTGACTTTTAGACAGATTCACTGCTCACTCGAGCAGTCAGTGGTCATTCAGATGAGCCTGGCAACCTGTGTGCCTGAAAAGCAGATCTTTACCCAAAACTACTAAAATACTGTCTGGTTATTTATCAACAAGTATGCACACTTGTTTGTGAACTTCTTCATATTACATTCAGCACCTCTATGTGCTGTTTTTAGCTCACATAGAGTCCATTAAGCTAGCACAGTTGGCAGAGAAAAAACACTCTGCATGGACACAAGACAAAACAGTGTTAAAGCTTCGGACACTCACAGGAAAGGGCATATATTCAAAGATCAATCTTAGATTTTATGAATCAGTATCAGGTCATTCAAATGAAGATTAATTCGAATTGGAAAAATCAATTTTTTAAACCCAGCCCTGTTTACTCTCATCAGTGTACAGTGAATAAGCAAGACTTGTGTTTGCGTGTGTGCTGTGTACTTGTAGATGTGGCCATGCTGCCTCTAGCGTGGGCTCATCTTCCTCTGGGTCGAACTCGGCACCCGTGGGGTTGGATGATGGCGGCAACGTCCTAAACATATTCACGGCAAACTGTGGGGGAAACAAACAAAAGTAGGTCAGCTCAACAATCTTATACTGTGATTTCACATTAATAGTTCAGAATTAGACTTAAGTGTGGAGCTTGGGGTTTATTGATTTAAGCAAATAAAATAAAGTCTAAATAAATTCAAAGAGATTTGTTAAATAATTTGAAATACAATCATATTCCTGTTAATATTTGGCTGACTTAAAAGTGAATGTAATAACATTGAAGAAAAACATGACAAACTTGAGTCTGCCAAGTTGCTTTCTCTAAGTGCAGGTGAACAAACTATATCAGTAATCTGAAGAAGACATGGTCTCTCCAGTAACTGAATTCACACAATGGAAGCAGTGGACATTAGCCTTTTTTTCTCCATTTAACACAGGATGCTCAACAGATGACTGAGCATTTACCCATTACCCAACATTGACATACAATCACCTTTTATGCTGCATCGAGCTAGGGTGAAAATGTAACAGTTGCTTTTGCCAAACCCGAGTAAACATTAGCTCTGGTTGTTGAGTTTGTCCATTCTGCCTGCAACTTTGGCAACCGATGACTGAACGTTTGCTTCTTAAACACAACTGACAGCTGAAATACTGACCCTGACAGGAGGATTTGGGGATCCATCAGTTACAGTATTTGAGAAGCAAACAAGGTTGTTTACAATCAGTAACTTATCTCACAATATTAGAAAAAATAATAAATAGGTTGTTGAGGAAGTTGACTGCTAAATGCCAGAGAGAAAAACAGTCTTTGCAACAGTTTTACCATGTCAACATGAACTAAAACAGTGCGATATGCTGGCTATTGTACTGCAGATCGCAGGAAAAAAAAGTTAAAACAAACACTTGTGCAACATTATGTAGTCTGTAACCTCTGTAAACTGATTTATCAATATCAATATAAATGCTAAGCATGCTTGTGGAAGGAGCAAACTGATGTCTCTGACATAACGTCATAACTGTTACTTCTTTACATTCTGTTGATAATGTTAGTTCATTTTCATTTTATTTTTTTTATTTTAAATTAAAATTCTGGCCATATCTTATACATTGCACCTTTAAGCAAGAAAATGTTGAGAAAGAATGAATGAAAAGTTGTATTGATGGTTTATTATTCCCTTCTGTGCTTGTCTGAGATAGAAGCCTGTTTTCACTGGCAATACCATTCCCCAAACTGGGAAACATCCATCCATTTTCCCTCTTAGTCTATTCTCACTTTCCAGACAGCACACTTAAAGACAGTCCCTCCAGAGTGCAGTCGACCAAAGGTCAAAACGCACTCACTCACCATCGTGTTTATATTCTTAGCAGAAACCATTTCTTACTTCCCCCTCCAGAGAACGGGTCTAATGGAACAACCACTGTCGTGTCATCCAAAGGCCTGCCAAAATATTGTTCTAAAGCCTGAACACGGAGGCATCAAACATGCCCTGAACGAACAAGGGCTTATGGGAGAAAATAATACATAGAGCCTTAACATAAGAATACACTCTTTATGGCTATAAATGAGTTTATCGTGTCCATCTCCATACTTTGATGATGAAAGCCATCAGTGGGCTTCAAAGAGTCTTTGTCTTTAAGGGGGCAGGGAAAAGGGGCTGCAAGGAATAAGAGTATATTTTCATGCTGATTTGGCAGCTCTGTTGCATTTTCTGCTGCACTGATCAAATAAAGCCATGGCGAGGAGGATGGGGGTAAATTTGCACCTTGATCACCTGCAGTTTACCATGTGGCATTGAGGCAGGGCTTTGATTAACATCAAAGGCTTTTTAATTTGGCTTGGGAAAGCAAACCTGGCACCATGAGCACATCCAAGCCAAAACCTCAGAGGAACTCATTTCTAATAAATATACAGTAGAAGCTCAGTGAAAGCCATATCGATAAACAGGTTTAAACCTATAGAGGTAGGAGCTACAGACATTTTAGGTTTAGTGATCTTAAATTAAGGTTGTCAAGAATAGCCATACTTAAATACTTTTTCAATACCACATACAATACAAGGCACAACAATAAGGATTGCCCACTTGCCCAGGACAAGTAAAATGCCATGTCAGGCAAGTGATAAATAAGATTTCAACTAACAGAATTTTGATTATCAATTAAGCATTAGTCTTTTTTAATGCAAAAATGTTAGAAAAAGCAGTTTTCAGCCTCTCAAATGTGAAGATTTCCCGCTTTTCTCTGTTTAATATCACATTAAACTAGTCAAAGTCAAGTCAAAGTCAGTTTTATTGTCAAGTATGCTATATGCATGACATACTAATACTAAAACTAATTATCTTTGGGATTTTGAATGACAAAAAGTATTTTTAAAGACATTACCTTGGCCTGTGAAAAATGACAGCAATGATAACAGCTAATAAATATGACAATATGTCCAGGGACAAGTAAAAGTTGGCTTTGGGCAAAAAGATTTCTGATCCGGTGGCCCAACCGGGCAAGCAAAAAAAAAAAAAAAAAAAAAGTCATTTGCTGGCTCCAGCATCTTAAATATGAGGATTTGCTGCATTTCTGATAGTAAATCTTTGTTGCTTTTGGGTTTTGAACTGTTGGTTGAGCAAAAGAAGGAATTTTAAGATGTCAATTTGGGCTCTGAGAAATTGTAATGAGCATTTTTCACATTTTTTAAATCATTTTATAGACTAAACCAATATTGGACCCATTGAATTGTGAAAATAATCAGCAAATTAACCGACAATGAAAATAGTCATTAGTTGCAGCATAGTTCAGGCTTTATTGTCCTGCCTGAAATTTGGCTTGCAACACAGCAAAACCAGACAATTAGTCACATTTTCTATACTAGAACAGTGCTGGATGTTTATTTAAAAAAAAGAAAAGAAATTACTCTATTTTGTGTGCTATTTTGCCGTGATTTCGTATCACAAGTATCGTTTTTTCTGATGGCACTGCATCAAAGTTTAGAATTCTGGTATTGTGATAACCATACCTTATATGGATTAATTTTCTTGGCCATCTTTAAAGAAACACCACTTGAGGGAAACATTATCACTTAATGGTTAAGCAATGATTTTTAAGACAGAAGTTTCAATTAGAAAGTTCAAATTGAGGTCAGTGATGCTCATGTGAGTTTCCTATGACTCAGTGAAGAGTCAAAAATGAAGACTAAGTGGGTCTGAAAGTAGTAAGCATTTCTGGCAGTAGAAACCACAGTGCATTCTCTTTCCATGGTGCAGAAATTAAGCCCACATGAAAAAGAAAGATCTAGCGTCTTAACAAATAGCAGATCCTTATACAGAGGTTGATGGAATATAAAAGCAATAGCTACATTCTACTGAGTCAGATGGCTCTTCATGGTTGTACACATTTAGTGATACACAGCAGAGCCTTACTCAAAAGAATGCCTCATAGAGCTTTACAGACAGTGAAAGAAAATCCTTCCCACCCTCAATGAGACATCATAACAAAATGTAACTGAGGAATTAATGTAGGTGAACATTTTTAAACCTGAGCAACCTACAGTACTGTGGTGCTACACTTATCTGAACCAAACACACACAAGAAATGCATGATTTTTTTATGGAGCTTATTAATATGGGCTTATTATATAAAACAGGCTTAAACTAGCTGCAGAATAACATTAACACTAAGTAGGGTAGGCCTATGTTATCCATTATTGGTGATTATGGTTGCCAATTTAAATTAGGAGAAACATTCATTTGTGGATAATGGGGATGATTTTAATGAATAACAAAACTTCACATGAAACTAGGTTTTATGCACATAATGAAACTATGTGATACTATTTACAATGTACAATATGAAACCCACCAAAACAGTACTCTATTGAGGCCCAAAGAGAAACTTGGAACAGTAGAAAAAGACCATTAACTCTTTCCAATGTTTAAATAAGAAAATGTGTGTATTTCTTCCAGCTTAATGCCACCAGGCACGGATGTGTCGTGTTAAGGCAAACTGGCAGAGATGTCAGCACCTGCAGGGTTTAAATCCTAGGTCTAGCGATATTTTGGAGTTTATTTACAGGACAAACCAAGGGTTAGTTATTTACATAACTAAAGCTGTTTCTAGCCTAACCTGACTGCAAAGTCAATTAATGTGGTATGAAAAGCAACATTTGGGTACAACGGGCTCAACCACCATCCGGAGGTACAGTAAACAAGATGAAAGAAGGCAACCTGTTGCTTTCCCTCTAAAACACTCTCATCTTAATGCCACATTCTTCATCCGGTCATCAGTATAAGCACTGTCTTATAGGGGCTGAGTTTGAAATCACTCACTGATTCACTACTGCCTTCTCACTAATCAAGGATTGCTATGTAGAGAAATATATAGTGAGCTCACAATATAGTGAAGAAAGAACACTGTTGGACACTATTCAGCTCATTTTCTGTGCTGATAATTACGCCATTGCTGTCATTTTTCTTTCAGCGCAAGGTTCACACATTGTTATTTTTTATACTGTTTTGATTATGTCTTTTTAATATGTGCTAAATCAAATCAAATCAAAATATATAATATATAGTAGTAGGATAGCTAATTAACTCATTGCTCAACCTACTACATTCAACAATTACGTTTTCTATTAAGGAACATTTTATAGTTCAAAATAAAATAATATTAATGACTGTTTTTTGACTTTGTTGTTGCAAACGTCAATGGGAAACTGAGTTCATAGATAAGTTTGTTTTAATACTGACCATGTGCACCACCTCTGGGTAGATGGGTTCTGTGATGACGTTCCTGTTGTGGGTGATGTACTCCACCATCTCGCTTAGTGCTGCCCGTTTCACCTCCTTCCATTTCAGATCACTCAGTGGGTCTGAGACAAAATCAAAGAGGACGCAGCACTGCCGCAACTTCTGGATGAACAGCTTCTCCTGCTCTGCAGGGGGAACATCTACAAGACAGAAATGGAAGGATGGTTACAATCAACATGTCTGCCACCGCATGTAAAGATTTCTTGGAAAAAAGGAGCAAATTCAAATGTTAATCCTAACTACACAATAAAGATAATAACACTATCTGTGAAATCATCCCTTGCACTGTCACAAACTAAGATCTTACTATCGCATAGTTTGACAGATAATAATTTGATCCCACTTCCCATCATCAGCATGAATAAAAATGTTACCAGATTCTTGACTAAAGTGATCCAAAACAGGACCAAATGATACAAGAAAAGGTACATGTTTAACAGAACAGAATTGACAGAAAGGTTAAAAAAAAGTTGCTGGAAGTTTAATATCGAGGAAAACACAGGCATGATATTGTTTGTTGCCATGGTAATCCATGTCAAAAATCAGTGCTGGTCATTTTCTTTCTCCCCTCATCCTCTCTCTCACAGTCAGTAATAATTTAGCTTCAGGACACTAAACCTTTAAGGTTATTCAGGTTCAGAACAGCCATAATTTGCTGCTGTGGCGTTCATGTGGTGACATGTAGATACTTCATTTAAAGACTTCATAAATCAATAACACAGCCCATGTCAAAGACTGTGTCACCACTACATCAATGATGCAGCAGAGGCTCCAAATCTGCTGCCAGGAATATTAAGCCACACCTGTCTGTGTATAATCATTAACTTGCAATTTAAAAATCATTACACGTTTTTGTAGCTGCTGCACACTCAGTGTCAATGAACCAACCTCCATTTTCTGCCAGTGTGCATGCATTATATCCATAGAACAGCTGCCTTAAATAATCAGTGATTAGCACAAAGCAACCAAAACACTCTTGCATAACATAATATGCAATCAATCAATCAAGCAATCAAATAAAGATTTATAAAATGAGAGAAATGTTGATGTAATCATTTATCAAGTGTTGCACCAAAAAAGGTACATTTTGAGCTAATGTTAAAATATATATATCAACTTTCAACAACTCCTAAAAAAAATCTAGGAGCACAGGAGCTTAAATTCAGAATCCCCAAGTACTTTTGTTCTGCACTTTGGAGCCATTTCAAGCCTCCTCCCAGAGGACCTGAGGGCTTTCCCAGCTCGTACACCAAAAATGTTTCAGACACATAAGGTGCTTAAGGCCATGTAGTGCTTTATAAACAAGTAAAATAACTTTAGAACTGTGTTAAAACTACAGGTAGCCATTGTAGGGATTTGAAAATAGGTATTTTGTGTGTTCTGAATGAGGTGTTACTGACTTTTGGCTTTTTTGGGAAGACCAGATAGGACACATTATAATGAGCAGTAATTATATACTTTGTCATGATGTAGGTTCTGCATTGGGACATGCTGCTTTCACTAGAGGAATAACTATTTTAATTAAAAATTGACAAAATGTCAGAAGCAGCCGGTAAGAAATGACAATATACAAACAGCTTCACCTGCAACTTACTTAGCCTCAGTTGGTTAGATACCAAAGCTACAAAAATCCTGACCCTAAGGCCAGAAAGTTTTTCAAACATAGAGATTATAATCCTACCTATGGGGGAGCATTAATTTGCTCATCACAGCATGTGATTTATGAGTCAGTCTGGCCTCCCCATCAACAAGCTGCATGTGGACTGCAGGTCACCATGGGGACCACAGACAGAGATCGGACTTTGGACTAGGTGGTGACCACTGATAATCAAGAGATGGATGCGGGCTGCTGCTGTGGCTGTTGTTACACTGGAATCATATGCTACTGATTTCCTGTATCCATCAGCTACAGCCAGGAGATGTGTCAGCCAAACTGACCTCATAAAACACGAGTAATATCAACTGGCATTCAAGAGAATACGCAGCACCAATCAGTGGCACGTCATACAACACAAAAGGCAGAAATGCAGAGTTGGCATTATGTTCACATAAAATAAGCCAAACAGATTTAAACATGGGACTTGTGGGACTTTGGTTAGCTATGCAATAGGAAGAGTGTCAAACCCAGCTTTTTCATTGGGGCAACAAATTCCCAAAGCACAGTTCAAAATGTTCCTGCAAAACGCATCCTAAAATAAAACCACAAAAGTACACAAAACTAGAAAAGATTGCTCCAATAATAAAAAAAAAAGATTAAAAGAACAATATGTAGCAATCGCACATCCAAAAATGGTACTGGAGTCCAAATACTGAGTTGAAGCCATAGACAGTATATTGAATAGGTTGAAATCCTATTTGATATTATACTGTCAATGGTTGAAGTGAGCTGTTCTATGAACCTACAAAGCACCTGCCAGTTTTATGTAGGTACTTCCTCACAACAGTGAACAGATGTATACTTGGTGCATATAAATCTCTACATATAATCAAATACTCATGACTTGCATGTGTGTTTACTCCTCTCAACAGAAAATGTCCTTGGTCTTGCTTATTCTTTTAAAGTAACATTTTGCATCTATTATTTGTATAATCTCCCTTTTAATAATCGACATATTACACTGTAGACACTAGCAGTTCTATTCCATAACAGACATGTAAACTTATCTAGCAGCTGGAAACAGCAGATACTGGGATGTAATAATTAATTTGCAGTATTTTCTGCGCAGTCCTCTTTTGAATATTGCCTCTACAGCATGTGGAGGCACTGATCCAAACACTGCAGTTCATACCAATCAAAAATATAATTACTTGGCACTGCTTAAATAAGTAAATTCTAAGAGATCCAGTAATGTAGGTTGTGCACACTCCCACACAGGCTAGAGTCTGAACCTGGGACTGACAGCATCAAAGGACGGACTTTCCCTACACCTCCACATTTCTGAGTCACACACACATACAAATGCAGCTACCTGTGTGCTACCTGTAAATGCCTTATTTTCTGTTCTGTATCCTATATCCAGTATCATATAGAAATACTTATTCAGTACACCCCCCCTCCCAAAAAACACTTGTAGAAAAATACAACACATAACTTGGGTCTCCTGAGGTAGAAGATGAGGCGTCGGTCGTAAGGCACATTCTTCCCATCTATATCAGCCTTTAGGGCTTGCTTGTGCCTTACAGTACCTTGAAACAAGAAGTCCAGCCAACTCAATACAAAACATTTTTGAGTCTATATTAAGACAGAGTGTAGAATAGTGACAAGTCTGCAAGTAGCTTTGCAGTAACATCATACTTCATTCCCACTATCCAAACTGCAGGCCACAAACAGGATCTAATCGACCGCATCAAAGGTCAAACAGCTGGCAATTTGCTTCCACCCCTGAGCTTTGGCTACCACATCCGTGGAGAACCCTTATGGGGATCTGTTTTTGTTTCAACTCTGTGTTTATGTAAGGCACAGCTGAGTATATTCTTTTGTTCTGTCTTCCTATCCAACAAGCTGCGATTTTAATGTGTGAAGCTGCTGTCATTGAGCAATTTAAGTTTTCTTGAGGAAAAACTTGCTGACACTTTCAGAGTCCATTTGTGTACCATTTCCCTGCTCCCTGTCTATCAGCTACAATAGCTAAAAGAAGTATTCAGCCTTTTTTTATGCTCAACAGAAGAAGATATGCATTAATAACAAATTGCAAACAAATTAACAAAAGTACAGAAGTGTTTGGCCTTGAGACACCCCACAAGCATCACCTTGGCAGTAGAGATTAAATGGTCCAAAATTTTCCTATCTTGATTATAGTAACATAAGTTATCACTACCAGTATTATAGTGGTATTGTTAAAATGTGCTGAAAATGTTCGAAAAGTACTGATACACACATCACCACCATCAAGTTTTGTTTTTTTGGGGGGGCATTTTTGCCTTTAAGTGACAGGACAGCCAGAGAATAGACAGGAAACGGGGCAGAGAGAGAGGGGATGACATGCAGCAAAGGGCCGCATGCGGGAGTCGAGCCAGCGGCCGCTGCAGGGGACTAACAGCCTGCATACATGAGTCGGACGCTCTACCAGCTGAGCTATACGTCCGCCCACCACCATCAAGTTTTATATTGAAAACTTCAACAATTTGAAATGGCATCATGTCCTAGCAACTCAGTGTTTTCAGTGACAGGTTAAACAAAGTCACGTTGCACACTGTGTTTGGACAACTTTGATGGATGCAGGAAAAACAATTTTAATTGCTAAATGTTATCTCATTTGTCTTTGAATGAGAAATATGTAAGACCCTGGCATTCAAAAATGAGTACTGCAATCCAAATAGCAAGTTGGACCCACAGACAGTATATTAAATAGCATGAATGCCTGTTTAATTTACAGTCTACAGTTGAAGGAAGTTGTTTCCTCCCACCACCTCCTCCCCAGACTTGAAGCTCAGGCAGGTTGCCTGCAGCTACAATGAACAGGAGTGCAAGACAAGTGCAACACTGTGATTGGACAATAACAAGCAATGACAAGTTTTATACTGCAAGTTGATCAGCAGTTTATAACTGTCAATTGTCTGTCAATGTAAAGTTATGTTTGTTATCCTGAAACAAAAGCACACTGCTCCAAAAATACATACTGTGGAGTTGTGGAGTTTCCTTAATCTGATGACATATCATGGTCATTTTATGATTTAATACGGTAAGTATACAACATATTTTATATTTCAGGTTTATTAAGTTAAATGGAGATAATCTGTTCATAAATGACATGTAACAATTGAACTTAAACTTAATTCATCAGTACCTGAAAGATCTGTGCCTGTTACTAATGAGCTGAAACATGGGTCTACTACCCATAAGCACCTCATCTCATCTCAACCCCTGAGTGCTACGAGGTCTTCCAGCTCCTGTTACACAACAGCACTAGGGTTTCTGAACAGGCCTAAAATATTAAGAGACATGCTGTGCAACTTCAGACTTCACACACAGGCCTCTCTGCATGGATGGGCAAATAACCTTTACTCTTCTAAAGACTCCAGCGTGCACACAGGAAACCAGTCATGAAAACAAATTACTCCAAACTACAGATCTCAAATCCTGCAGTATCAGCTGGTGAAATACATAACTGATTAATAAACTGGCACTGATGGCAAATAGTTTGTACACTGTATGTGTCAGTGTAGACATAGGCCACCCAATGCTAATTAGGCAAAAAGCATACCCTCACTAGTCACAGCATGAGAGCAACCTCTCACAGATAATAGCACATGTCCAGTAATAGGATGCATGATAAATCTACACTGCTTCATCTGTTTCAGGAGGGAGGCTGGTTGCAAAGAAAGTAATATATGAACAACCATTAGCCTCAAATCTGTTAGACTAAAACACTTCTTTAGAGAAGTTGTCAGTTTCTGTTTTCCATGTTCAAAACTTGTTGAAGTCCCAGCTTCAGACTCCCCTGTGGTTAGACTGTAACTCTAAGCTACAGCAGCCTCAACAACAAGCAGAGCATTTCAACTTGCACGTGTGTCAGCTGACACCACATACCCACATATACAATACAACAGAGATGCACAAACTGACAACAAGCTTTGACCTCACTTCCTATGACATCAGCAGTCTTGATGGGGGGATGGGAGACTCAAAACTAGCACTCCTCACTCTCTCCTCGCCCTCCCTCCCTGACTCAAGCTAAGCTATGCAATGTCTTGGCAAAAACCCTTCCTCGTTGACATACAAACACAATCCCCCGCTTCCTTTTCCAAAAATACTCCTGCCTCCAACGCTAAGAGGATAAATGCTCTCAGTCTCTCACAGCAACTTTTAGAAAAGTCATCTGACACAAATATATTCTTCTGCAAAATCCAAAAGTAACAGCTGCAGTTGTTAAATGGCAACAATTCTTGCCCCCTTGAAGCACACAAACACAGAGCAGCACAGGAGGCAAATCTCCTATTCTCACCTCTAAAATGCATGAGGGCCACAGGCTGGAAAGGCCCATTGGAGCTCGGTGCATCCAGAACCATCCCACTGGCAGCTCTAGTACATGCCAACATCAGTGAGCTGAGGCAGGAGACAGGGGAGAAGAGGGCAGCCCAGGCTAAGGCAAGGAGCCAGCCTCCATTTTAGCACGAACACTCTGAGCAGAAAATGAAGCTCCCCTGCTGCTGGAGGGAACCAGCTAGTTAGTGATGTCATAGCTCACTGCGGCCACCCGGTTGGCTGGCTGCGGTCACATGGGCTGGCTGTCAGAATACATAAACATGAGGGAAGGGATTGGCTGGTGGGCTGAGGGGAAAGGGGTGGGACTGTTACTGTGATTGGAGCAAGAGCAGCTACATCTGTCAAGAGTTTTAAAGCACAAACTACAGATATGAATCAGTTCAGCCTGTTTTGTTATTTAAATGCAGGAATAAGGCCAGGAAATACACATTGTTATCCAACATGTAGGCTGAGGAGAAGCAGAGGACAGCTTAAGTGACACCCCTCATTTCTCATTCACAGGGTTCCTACACCTACACCCAAATTAAAGCACTTTTCAAGAATTATCAAGAATCGTTTTTAAGCTTTTCCAGTACCTTACAGCTGTGGTATATTACATGTTCACACTTATTAAATGGTTCTGTGCTACTAACAACCAAAATTTTGTTTTGTGATAGAAAATTGACATAAGGGTGAACATTTAGGAAAGGAAAACAAAACAAAGTTTCATGTTTTAAAATGTATCACCTGTCTCTAAGTAGACATGGCATCCTTTATAACATGACTTTTTTTTATTTCTTGATCTTAAAAGTAAATTATTCAGTTAGGTAGTGATATTTGTGCATTTTTCACAACAGTTGTACTGTATGTTTACACCAGGTGCAGCTTATCTATTTTGAACAATCTTCAAATTTTGCACTATCTAAGCAACATTTTTCTTTTGCACTGTTGAGTAATTTTGGTACAATCCTTTGCTGTTTGCACATCTTCAGGCTCAGCATGTGACCCTGACCTGGGGACTACACTGGGATCACATAAAGACAGTTTACAACGTACAGTCTACAGAACAAATATCTGTAAATGCATTTTTTTAAAAAGGGATTGGATTGTTTATACAGTTCTCATTTTAGATCTTTATTTTTAACTGAAAATCAACATTTTTTATTTCATTTTAAGCCGTTTTTGTTCTTTTGTATATATAAATGTATATTTCTGAGAAACCATATTTCTTCTGTGTATGTACATTCTTTGTGGTTTTTCACACTTTGACAATGTAAACGTCTGTTTCCCAAAAAAGCTCTTTTGAATTGATTTATTATGAAAAGTGCAATGCAAATCAAGCACCCTTAAGAACCCTGCATTCACAGCTTAGAGTTGTCACGATACCAGAATTTTAAACTTCAATATAATACTAGTATAAAAAAAACAATACCTATTTTAGGCTTAGGTGGTATCTATTTTTTTATCTCTTCCTGACATTTTACTAGGGTATACGGTATTATGGGGGTGATTGTGTAAAACAGCTCACTAGACTGTATTCCACTGTACTGCAGCACTCCCTCAACTGTCAGAGCTAACTGTCATAGCAGTGCAATTCCCACAGGTGGGAACAACACACACACAGAGGAGCTCTGCTTTGGTCACTTCTCACCTTTTCCTACACACAGCACGTATTCATTGTCCCTCTCTGCCATCTCTGCTACTTGCCCTCTCTCACTCTTACTAAAATTACACCCTTGGGATGTTACACCAATCTAACTAATCAGTAGTCAGCAGTGTTTACTGGCTTACTTTTATCATTGTGAGTAAATCCAACATACTCCCAAACAAGCATTCTTCCCTCTGTTTTTATTAGTTAGTCCTGTAACTTTATCCCTCTGACGGCATGCGTGTCTGCTCAGCTGCACTACCGCGCAGGAACTGACCCCTGGAGATGTAAGCTGCACACTACAATACAGCACCTCCCTAACAATTTTAGAAAAGGAGCTTTTGTGATAATGACGGTATTGGAAATCATACCATTGGTATGTCTTCATACCCTGGTATACCATAATACCTTTATACCGCTCAAGCCTAATTTCTTCCAATATCATGGCAAAAAGGGGAAAAAAGTCCTGGGCATATACAATTTACAAATGCGTAAATCTTTTCTCTTTTTTGTATTTTTATTAACAACCTGCACACTCTGGTGGTATAAAAAAAGTCACTCAACACCAAATTTCAGACAAAACAATGAATACTAAACTGAGGACCTGAATGAGCACTCTGATCATTTTTTATAGCTTAGTTTTGTTACTATAATTAACAGACATTGTACTGTAGTACCAATAGTACCAAAAGTATTGAAGTATTGATACTTTTGACAACCTTATAAGAGCACAACACCCAAAAACAAACCACAACGGAACATATTGCAATTCTCAAGTCAAACACAAAACCTGCAGTACCTTAAACATGACACGTGAAACCACAACTGTTAAGCACATACACCACAGGGCGGGCTTAGACATAATATGCTATACACTTATGACAGCTACAGGAATACTAGACAACAACTACATGCTGAGGTTGGTACAAGAAAGAGAAGAGACTAACACTTATGTGTGTGCTGTCTTTGTGTGTATGTGTGCAAGTCTTCGCATGACAGATGGCTCTCCAGGACCACAGCCTGAGCCCAGGTGTATGTGACAGAGAAACAGGAAGGCAGGAAGTCTCAATATGAGCCACACAGGATGTGCATATGTAGCAAGCAGCACTGTCTGTCTCAGCAGCACTGTGGACAAAACCCTGCATTGTAAAGCTGTGAGAGGAAAATCAACAATGACGCAGACAGTTAAATGCACTAAAACAAACACACAAACTAACTTAAGTAAATGTTCCCTTCATGCACAGCAAATTGAGTAACGACAAGATAATTATTCTCTTAATCAGAGTATAAAGGTTGAGTCATAGAATACATCCACCCACGATCACGACATATATGATCACCAATCTCTGTGTGTACTGTGTGTGTCATCAAGCTGAAAACACCATGGGCAACACACACTGACCCATACACACACATAAAAACCATGCAAAACCATGCAAATTCAATGCAGGGGCTGTTCTTTGCATTCTGAAGTAGGAAAGCATACAGTCCACAATGTAGATATTGCTAATGTTTGCTGCACTATCACACATTTCATGAGGGATATCATGAAAATCATCAACAAAGACAAGCCACACACATTTTCGATATAGGCCTAATCAAAGCTTGGGTTGAGCATCCTAACCTTAGTATGCTTCCTTTCTGGGCATGCTTACATGTTAAACACATAAACTCCACATTTAAAATTAGTTTGAGCATTATTTTTTACTCCTTATGACTGTCAGTGTTAGTTTATGTTGACACAAAAACAACTAAACTAATAACATGCACTCAGTTTTTCTCCATTGACTCAAAGACAATATACAAGAACAAATAAAGTCAAGTTAGACTTTGTGGTGTGCAGAAAGGTTAATTTGATTGTGTGTTTTTACATTCCAGAACAGGCAATAAATCTTTGCTTGTTGATTAATGATGTTTATTTTGACCAGCAGATCTATAAACTTTGCTCTAGATAAAAATGCATGTTTATATAATATAGTTGGGGTTCCAGGGTTTCACAATCAAAGCTGTGTTTTTAGGTCAAAGACTCTCCCTGTCTATAGTTAATTTATGTAATGTGTATAATGTGTGTGCAAAATGCATTAATTTCTGGGTTTTCCGAAAACACATCTGTTTTAACACATACTAGTGTGTCACATCTCCTCCCTGTGGGTTTGTGCGGCTGCTTCAGAGATGCAGGAGGTGTTTGGGTGGTTCAAGTTGGGATGCCACATTTGGCAAGAGCACCTGATTTTTTTATCATCTGTTTACATCTGTTAGTACAGCGTCTCATCTCCTGCTGAGCTGTTTTGTTTTAGTGTTAGTGTATTTGACTGCTGAGTGCAGAATAAAGTTTATCACATTTCACTTCCAAATTTTCTTGTTTTAGTCGATTCATTTGCTTTAAATTTTAACTTTTTATTTATTCTTACGATTTTATTCTGGCTTTTGTTGTTTTTACTAAGGAGCTTTTATTTATTTTTCACTAAGTTATATTTCAAGATTTAGATTTCAACATTTAGTTTATTGTCATTTTCTTGTGTACTTAAACACAAAAAGAATGCTATTCCTTTCAGTCTATAGCAGTGTAACAGGAGATACATACAACACGTTGCAAGTGAGGTTTCTACCTTTCTGTGTATCCCAGTTACATAATAAGGTCAATAATGATTAAATAATTTAATAACAACAACATTCTTTCTCAAAGATTTTTTACAGGCACAGGTCGATTTTGAGCAACTGGATGGTCATGACTTCTCACTTATGTATTTATGCAGCTGTTTTAATTAAAGAGCATAAAGATAGGCTAACAGAGCAGACCAGCAATTCCTAATTTGACAAAATATTGTGTATTGGGTAAAATGTAATTAAAAAATGTCGTGCTAGTTAACGCTCACACTTAGGAAGGAAAAAAATATAACAGGATCAAAGATTTTTTTGTGTGTGTGTGTGTGTTTTCTCCCGATTTAACTCTTTGAGGTTTCTGCTTTTACTGTTGTTTGCTTTTACTACACTGGCGAGAAACTATATACTAGACATCTGTTTGTCAGCAGTTTTGCATGTTTTCAACTGTGTCACAATGTGAAAATGAATGAATCCCCAGCATAATGATCCAGTCACCAAACACAATTTTGCAGAGTAGCAGAATTCTAACATCAAGTCTGGCTGGTCCTAATATATACAATAGTGGGGTATTTCAGCAGTGGGGTCTAGTCTCAGCGTATAAAGGACTCTTTCTTGCCATTCTGTTCCCTAGTCATGAGGCAACCTCCCATCAGAAGCTCTGTTGTTCTGACCAAGACAAGACAACGCTAAACACACCCACATGTTACAAATGCTCTCCAAACGCTCTTTTGGCACATGCACTCGTCAGGCTTGAGCTTTTTTGCTGTGTCTGTGCTATTTCTGGAGGTGGAAAGAGAGTGAACTTGTGAGGCGTCATGAGTCTGGTCCTGGATGGGATGGAGAGTATGCTCACTTGTGTGTTTCTCTTAATTCATCATTGATAGCAGCAGCAGGCCAGCCTAAAATACACAGTTGAGTGGTTCATTTACAGGTCTGCTGATTCTCATTGTCATGGTGCTCTGTAATAAGCACTTGCGGCTCAAATCTATTTGGAAAAACAGGCCAATCAACACAGCTGAGGCACTTTCAACAATAGCTACAGTATTTTCCCCTTAAGCAGCCTCCAATGATAGAAACACAGTTCCTCTATCAGTATCCTGGATCAATTCTCATCTCTCTGCTTACATTTATATCAACATTCATATAAAGTAATCAGTTCAAATTAGAGATGTCATTATGGGTACTGTGTATCACTTTAACAAATAGACTGAAAATATTAAGGGACAAAATACTCAGAATTTTCTGTGATGATATTATATAACATATTATATATTATCCAGGGTGGGCACAAACATTCCTCTGCAAGTTTGCATTTGAGATAGAGATGTACTGATTCACTTTTTTTCTGTTCCAATCTGATTCCCATACCTGAATTTGGATATTTGCACATACTTAACTAATACCCAGCACTCTTTTTCTTTATCATCATCATCACCACCACCACCACCACCATCATCATCATCAGGGTTGCAACTAACAATTATTTTCATTGTTTACCACTGCCTAAGATGACGTCCTCAAATGTCTTGTTCTACTCACAACCCAATAATATTCAGTTTACTGTCATAGAGTACAGGAGCCAAAAAATATTTTCATTTAAGAAGCTGAAATTAGAGAATTTTGACTTTTTTTCTTATAAAAATGACTCAAATCGCAAATCACTTGATTATCAGTTGATCCTGTTATTATTAATTGATTATCAAAATAGTTGCCAAGTAATTTAATAATCAAGTAATAATCAATTAATCCTTGCAACTCTAATTATCATCATCAGTAGTAGTAATAGTAGTTGTAAGATTACATGCAACAGTAAACTTCAATCTGGAAAGCTGGTGTAGTTTGTGTAATGTAACTTGTATAATGATGTAATATAAAGTTACTGTTTGTAATGTATTTGTTCAGACATAGTTGTTTACAGTGGGTTATGTTTGTAATTGTCATTTTTGTGCTGGTTTATTGTTCCACCATGAGCGCAGTGGCTAGCACATTTTTTCACTCCTTGCAACTTGCAAATGCAGGAGAACAGAAAAGCATTACTAAGCTCTCAATTCACACTGCTCAGCACAGATTTTACAAATAGAAAACATGAGGTGTTGTTGAACACTGGGCTCTTATATCAATGCTGGATGGGATCAGTCCCATCTCTAATTTGAGACACTTCAAATAAATATTACCTCAACATTTGTGTTTCCTTATTTGGCTGCTTTTTATTACTCCAGGCTGTTCTTTAAAATGACTTGTATTAAGAGTTATGCCAATCCATTGCAAGGTATTTACAAGTTCAATGGGCTGATCCAGAATTTTTATAATTTTATATTTCTCTTTAGTTTTTGTTTTGTTTTCAATTTTGTTTCCAGTTCAGTTTAGTTTCAGGTAGGTTTCCAAAGTGGGGTTGTTTCAGTTGTTATTGTTAAACTTTTTTGGTTTTAGTTAAGTTCTTATGTTTCAGTATTAGTTTTTTTTATCATCATCATAAATACACTTATATTTGTCAGGAGTGAGATTTAAGAATTTCAGAATAGGTACTGAAATACAAACAACACTTTGTGAGGGCAACTGACTCACAGTCACATAGACATCACAGTCTCAATAAACATGCAACAGTGCCTCCTCGTGCTTGTTGTGTTGACAAATTTGACAAAAGTGACTAAGACTAAAACCTAAGACATGTACTGAAGATATATATACAGGGTTTCCCCCAGTGCTTTATAGGCCTGGCGGGCCGCCAAGCTTTTCTTGCCCCCCCGCCAGGCTAAGCGTCACTTGTTTATTTATTTTAAATAGGTTTTTTTATGCACCAAAACAGTGATACCAAAGACGGTATACAGAGCTTTTAACCGCATCTGGTGATATGGTTGAAAGCGCAATGGCAACAGCTTATGGTCGATACGTGAACACATAGGGGGTGAGAGGTCAGGTGTATTTTCCATCATCTGAACGCCCAAAGCCTCTACCTGTCTACACGCTAACAACTTTTACGTGTCATGTCGGAGGAGCACTGGAGGAGACGATGAGCCCACTCGTTCACCCCCAGGCCAAAGGGAGTGCATCCCCGGTGGAGCCAGTGCAAGTTAGCACGGATGTTAGCACGTCGTCGGAGCAGCCTTCTGCGAGCCGCGATGGCAAACATCGAACTAGCGGATTAATCCAAAATGGTTAGCTGACCCTAAATTTAGCGGATGGCTCTACAAGACCGAGTATGGTAAGCATGAAGAGTTCTTTGAAAAGCCCAGACGGATTGCTTGCACTGATCCAACCTGCACCATGTGCAGCAAAAAGTAGAAGAGGTCACACAGCACCAGTGATGAGAATAACGGCGTTACTAACGGAGTTATTTTTTTCAGTAACGGGTAACCTAACTAATTACTATTTCCATCGTTACAATGTCGTTATCTTTACCGACAATTAAATGGAGCGTGTTATAAACTATAGCTACTCATTGAAGCTCTTGTCATCCGACTTGTCTCTCAGCCACAGGAGCTGCACAGCTGTTTATTTTTTTTCTTTGGTGAGGGAGGAGGGAGGGGCGGGACAACCGCATAAGTGATGATGATTGGCTAAGGTAGCGTAAGCTTTCACGGTAAGCCAATCAGAGGCAGTGTTCAGTTTACACACAAACCACACACACACACCGCAGCCCCACACACCCAAACTAGCAGAGGTAAACTGCAGCAATGGCGAGTCTGGAGGGAAAGTTGGCGTTTTCAAAGTGGAAGTACCGACACCACTTTATTCTCCCTGAGGTAAAAGGCAAGAACGTACATGTGAAGTGTACATTATGTCCCGGAGCGAAGTGTTGTCCACGTCCGTTGTAAGCAACTCTAATCAATAAATATTAAAAGTTATGTGTAAGTATCTGTCTATGCAATTCTACTCTATGCAACTGGCTTGTGAAACCTGCTTAGAAAAAAATCCAAATTCTTACGACATATTTAAACTAAAAAAAAAAAGAGTAATGCAATAGTTACTTTCCCCGGTAACTAGTTACTTTTATAGTGGGGTAATTCAGTTACTAACTCAGTTACTTTTTGGGAGAAGTAACTAGTAACTATAACTAATTACTTTTTTAAAGTAACGTGCCCAGCACTGCACAGCACAGCATACCTCTTCAGCCTCTGAGTTCCCTGGTTTTACCCCTTGGCCATGTTTGCACTTTTTTATTTATGTTAATTTATTTTACTTTTAAATGTGACCGGCAATGGCTTGTTTTAAGATTCACTAGGATTTAACTTAAGTGAAAACAATTGATATTATTTATTTTAATTGTATTTTTTTGTTTGTTAAAACCGTATTTCAAGATTGTGCCTTTTTATAAGACTCTATGTTTAAGTATTGTTAATAAATGGCTTATAATAACACATAATAGTCATAATTTCAAAATTCCTGTCAACTTTAAACATTTTTTTTTTTTTTACAAAAACACGGTAGGCCGCCGGTGGAAACCCTGTATATATATATATATATATATATATATATATATATATATATATATATATATATATATATATATATATATAAATTTTTTTTTTTTAATTTTAGATTCGTTTGTGCAGTACACAACATAAGTTCTCGTTCTTGTAAGTTTTCGTAAGTCTGCTTTTATTTCAGTTAACTAAAATGTTTTTCACACCTAGTTGTAGTTTAGTTTTACTTGATTTCAATAACCGTACTGTGATCACAGCTACCGAGTTATGCTTTTTTTGTATTTTGATGTGAGCTGTTTGACCAGGGAAATGTCTCTCATGAGGTATGGGAGTCTTTTCCTCTACCACCTGCAGGAGTGAGACAGGAAACCCTTCCCTGAATCCTGCCTTGCCCTTTTGCATCCTGCTTTAAGTATCTGCCAACCATGTTAAAAATATATATCTGCATGAGTTTCAGTGTCCATTAAAGATTTTCTGACCAGCTGCCAAACACTCAAACTTTTTACCTGGCTGCTGAAAACAGACAAGATAATAACTACTAAAAAAAACATACAAAAAGTACTTTAGAAAGATGGGATGGATGTGGAGCTTGTTCAGTGCGTCATCTACATGTATATATACACTATAGTACACTCACTGTCTTAAGCAAACAATATTACAGACACTCTGTCTCTATAGTAAGTGATGTAACTTCTGTAGTATCTGATGTTACATGAGAATTGTTTACAAAGTTTCCTTCAAACAGAAAAGAAACAATGATATTCTCTCTCCATGATGATTTAATAATAATTATAGTTTATCCATTGACAGAAAAGGAATACATTTGAGGTACTAAAATATAGTTTCTTCCAAAACTGTCCTAAACTTATAACTTATGTTGCTTGGGATGTTAAACTTTAACAGGGATAATACACCTTTATCTACAAAAACATTTAATTCATTAATTAGAATCTGTGGTTTTGTTTGTTTTCCATGGTAAAATATCAGGGGAAGGTTTTTATTACATTACTGTCCCGACAAAGGAAATGTTTGTCCTAGTTAACCAACATTACAGTAACTCAAATATGTGATACTCTGACCAGCAGGTGGCGACAAACCCTGTGAGACAGATGCTTCATGCAGGACAGCTCATGCTCGAATAGAGAACACATACAGGGGCAACAACTGTTGCTGTTCTGGGCTTTTTGGCAAGTCCGTTTACACTTGAAACAAGACCGCAGTGAAATAAACAGGCCCCTGCAGAGCATTTATCCTCTGTTTACGAGCTGTAGGCAGATAGATCTCCAGCAAACATTTATCCAAAACACAAATTTCTTGATTTGTGTACTTTGGTAGAGCCTTATAAAACAAACTCCTCATATTATGCCTTCAACAGAACGTATTTCAATTGCTGTGCTGCAATATACAAATGCTGGGACATTTAACATGTAGTCTGGAGTCACAATGGGCACATTTGGTTTTGGGGCAAGTTCATGGGAATGGCCTGCTTCTGGTCAGGGTTTCCAGTCTCGCTACAGCCTTGTGGCTCTGCAGGGCGAGCTCTTAGACATGTGTTTCCATCGGGAGGTGGTGAACATGCCTGGAGAGAAAAACAGGCCAAGCGAGGAGGAGCATGTTTGGACAGGACTAAGTGATAACATCAACTGGGCCACTGTGGGATAATGTTTTGCAGAATGTTATCAAAGCTTTCATTGGGGTGTGGGAAATGAACAGCTTTTATCAGAAATAAAGTTATTGGTTTCTCGACACAGTACAAGGGTAATGGCTAACCAAGATAAAGCTATGGGTGTATTATTTTATGATAAAATCGACTCCTTTGTGTCCATTAATTCTAACCTAGCAGAAAAGACGAATGGTGTACAAATGTGCTCAGTGTAGCATAACAGCTGCTGTCACCTCTAGTCCCAAATAGTAACTCTACTTTGTTCTTTTAGCCAAGTCTTCCAAAGAGAGTAATAACATTTGTACATTCTCCCTGAAGAGGAATGCTGCCTTTGCTGCAGTGTGTTGTAGTGAGGTGCTCAATGCAAGTAAGGTATTCACACTTAAAGGGACAGTCCACCCCCAAATCAAAAATACAGATTTTTTTTTAGGGCTGACACTAACCATTGTTGTCATTAGTGGTTATTCTGTCAAGCTCAGTCTTTTTTCATTAATTTATTAATTGTTTGGTCCATAAAATACAAAAACTTCTTGTAGCAGCTTAAAAATAACTGTTCATCAATTATAGTATGGTAGTTGGTGATTAATTCAAGAGTTGACAACTAATTGATTAACCAACTAATCGTTACAGCTAGGGGTGCAACAGATCGCAGTTGACCCGTGTCCCGTACAGATCGCCCTCCACGGTTCGGCACGCATGTGATCCGCGGACTACGTGTGAGCATCATAGTTGTACTGCCACTGTTACTTTTGTATAAGTTATAATACCCAAAATCTCAACGCAGAGTTGCAGTGAAAAGACAGCACACATGCTGCTGTGTGCAGCGCATCTCTGCGAAGAGCAACTGATTTAAAAGCCGTCACTATTCGGGGCTGCAGCACTGTCACTGAGGCACTGACGGCAGTGTGTACGCCCCGATCGCCTAGGTAACCCCAGATGTTTATATCAGCAAAGTCAGACAGATGACAGCTAGTAAAACCATTGCGGTTTGGCAGTGTTTTAATCTAGACAATGTAAATAATGTTGAATGTAGACTGTAACATAATAAGCTGATACATAATCACTCGACTGGAACAACATGTGACCACATTAAGCACAGTCACGGACATAAACCTGCAAGTGGAGCTGCTGCTGCTGCAGCTAGCACTGCTAACGTTAGCCACACTGTGTAGCAGACTGGCAGCTAACGTCAGCTCTGGGTCTGTTTACCTGCAGACTCTGTGATCCTCTTCGGTCTGAAAAGTTGAAGCATTTTGTGAGTTGTTGTAATGTTTTATAAGTTAATGTGTACGGTTTGTATTGCACATTTAGCGCGCATAGCGCACATTTCAGAGGCATTTAAAGTACGTTTTGGCGATTGTTGACCGTGATTAACGGCTTCAAATAGCTCTTAATACACTTTTTTTTTTTTTTTTGGACAGTGTTTAACATTATAAAATAAAAAATTCTGCTCAATTTTAACTGCTTCTGACTGTTTTTTTTTAGTGTTAGACTAGTCGACCAGTCTAAATTAAATTTAGCATTTAATCGACAGGGAAATTAGTTGCCAGGAACATCCCTAGTATATACATAGTACAGTACTGTATAAGTTTGAAGTTTTTAATATTACTAACATTATCATTATTATTATTAACCCTGATCCCACCACTTTTTTCTTTTTTGCTGATCCGAAAAATGATCCGATCCATGAATCAAAAACCGTGATATGATACGAACCGTGAGTTTTTCGATCCATTGCACCCCTAGTTACAGCTGTACATATTTTCACTCTGACCTGTAGTGCCATTTCTCCATCTGGTTTGCCTTGGCACAAGGTGCCTACTTTTTGAGATATCGCCCATAGAGTTGTCTGTTTTCTTCCGAATATAATGGAATTGGACGGCACTTAGCTTGTGGTGCTCAAAAATATCAACAACGGGCTGAATCCATCGCCGATAGGTTTTTCTTTTTTTTCTGATTTTTGGGCAATATTTATCATTTTATTTTGCGCACTCTCATCCAGCAGCACAGTACACACCCAGTAAGCTGAACAATGAGTGCTCTGACCTGGGTGAGGAGTGAGAGGAAAACAGCCTCTAGAGCCTGACTCTTTGCACTCTTTTTCACTTGGTGAACTAAGGATTTAATTTGACTAAACCAGACTTGTTGATTGATGGAAGAGTGGACAGACAAAAAGGCGGTATTGTGAGTTTCACATGCTTTCCTGTCAAATTTGAATGAAGAGTGCTTTACGTGGAGTAGAGGGTGACACGGGAGTGGATTTTCATTCCTGTCCCGTCCCACTCCCACAGAGAAAATTTGTGTCCCGTCCCAGTCCCGGGCCAGAGGGAAAAAAAAATTCCTGTCCCATCCCACTCCCGGTAAAGTGACTCCCACTCCCATCCCGCTCCCATTCAGAATGACTCCCACTCCTGTACCGCTCCCATTTTTTTCCCTACTAGTCTCTAGGTAATTTCTGTTTGACAGATCAAGATATGCTGAGCTGATTTTTCCCGGAATCTGCCCTGCAAGTGTGCCTCTTGAGTCCACTCGTCCCAGACTCACTGGTGTATTTGATTAAAACCAAGCAGGTTTTACAAGCCGCATACGTCGTTTTAACGTCATCACACACAACTCTAATGGAGTTAGCTAATATTTGCGACTTTCCCAGTAGTTCAATCAGCTTAACAGAAATGTCGTTATTTCTTACTTTACGTTGTAGTAGGGCTGGGCGATATGGCCTAAAATTTATATTGCGGTATAATTTGAAGCATGTGCGGTAACGATATATATTGCGATGTAGTCTTTTCTTCTGTATATATATGTCAAAATGACTGTTTCTGAACATACTCACATAGCAGATACATTGCAGCAGAATAAACACACTTCAAAACATAGTAAAAAAAAAAAATTAAGTAATTTTGAAGCTGTGTAACGGATCTTTCTCCAAACAATGTAACACAAAATTAAAAACAGTATTTTAGGAAAATGTTACTATTAATATGCATTTATTTATTTATTTAGTATTATTATTGTTAATAATAGTTTATTTCTTTAATAAAATATTGTCCTCTGATGAGAAAAATCCTCACCTTTATTCAGCTCAGTCAATATAATGATCAAACGATGCGGGATATTCATGTTTTTGTATTAATGCAGCAGGATCATTTACATCAGTGAGGATGTTTTAGACCACAGCAGACAACAAACTGCACACAGACACACACCGAGGAGATGAAGAGGAGAGACAGAGTCTGGACTCTTCATCATGACTTATAATAATGCAGCGCAGTCACAAACGTTTTTGTGGAGGAGACGACATGTCATGATCATGAAAGTTTTTTATATCAAGTCGACACATCTGTCCATATTCTCACGCTCTCTCTCTCTCTCTGCTCAGACTTATTTTAACTTTTACCTGGTTTCATGTGGAGCTGCAGCTCGATCAGCAGTCGCTCGTCTCCCTCCTCTTATTCTGTTTCTATGCACTGAGCCAGTCGCTTACACAGACAAACCTGTTTACATTGTCGGGTGACAGAAGCTCACGTCTTTGCAGCTGTCAGCTGATTCATTTCCAGCTGCTGATTCAAACTATTGATCAGGCCAATATAACAGAACGTGCGTTAACGCGCGTTAAAAAATTAGCGTTAAAAGGAATTTGCATTAACTTTGACAGCCCTGGTAAAAAAAACAAACATTACAATTTCTCCCTGCTAACCTGATTACTTCTTTATATCGCGGCAGGCTGGTATAGTCAAAATCTCTACCGTTGGCCAAATTCATATCGTTTCTACCGTTATACCGTTTATACCGCCCGCCCCTGCGTTGTAGTTCAGTTTTTCGGCTTGTGCGCTGCTGCTGCTTGCTCCTTCCATCGCTGTTCTTTAATTTTCAGCGGGAAGCAGGCAAGCAGCGGCCAGAAGTACTGTTGGCTTCTGGGCCATGTAGTTCTTTTGACTTGCGTTGCCGTGCAGGCTTATGGAAAGAAAACTACAAAAATTGCGGTGGGCCTGTCATATGTTTTTCGGTGTGCGTGTCCTATTGGTTGATTCCCGCTCCCGTCTGCTCCCGTTAACTTTTTACTCCCGTACCGTCCCAATCACGTGATTAATAGTAAAGTTGACTCCCATCCCGCGGGAATCCCGTGGGAATCCCGTGACCCGTGGGATTCCCGAACAAATGTCAGCCTCTAACGTGGAGTTAGCGAGCCAGTTAATGTAAATATGAAGAATAGGTCACCAATTAACATATTACCCAAACCTACTTGGCAACTCACACTTAAGCAAACTACATGGGTAAATAGCACCACGGGCCAGAGGAAAAATATGCATTTTTGATTTGGGGGTGAAATGTCCCTTTACAGACGAAAGAAAAAAAAACAGGCACTTTTTTCTTAAAAAAAAAAAATTATGTTAAGACTTTTATTTTATTCCTTTATTTTCTTTGTGTTTTCTTACTTTTAGACAAGTCGACTGGCCTAAGTGGCCTGAATTTCCATTTAATCGATAGGGAAAATTTGCCGGGAACATCCCTACTCTACCCTAGTGTAGCTGTTATATCTTAAGTTCTAATGTGCATGCCATCATGTCTAATTCATATGTAGTAACACTGTTAGGCAGCGCACAACATGCAGTGTTCAAATTTTCCTAGACTCATTGCAGAGAAATGCCTTTCACCATGTACTGATGCTTGTGCACACGTGCAATTGTTGCACCGCCAGGTTATATAATTATTTTTAAAGTGCTGGGAAAGTGCAGAGGACAACATTGCTGTGTGTGTTCATGCATGCAGGCATATACCGAAGCATGCATAGATAATATGCCCAGAGGCTTAACGGCAGCATCCACTCCTCGCTTTTCCATCTGGTGCAATGCTGGCACTGAGCTTTGACATTAAAGTAAACATCAATATACATCAGCAAAATCCACCAGTTTCTCCTCTACAAGGGGAGGAAGAGAGAAGACGGAGCAGAAGTATGGCTGCCAGACATTGCTGGTCATTGGCAACATCCTGAAACACAAGGACTGTGGAATTAAAGCTTTATCTCTGGATTACCACTAAATATAGACGCTTGGGTTAAATCCAGCGCAAAGTCCATGCCATGTACGTCCTCTGTTTGCTTCCATGTATTGCGTAATGTCATGCTCAGCTTGGTATTAAAATGAGTGTGATGTCGCAGGGGGATGCTCATAGATATTCCAGTGAGGAAAGAGTGAGTAAATAACTGAGCGTGTGCCTGTAAGTATGCGTGTCAGTGAGGCCTGCACTTATCTGTGTCAAGATTACAGGGATTCCTTACACCGCCTGCCTAAAGGAAAATTCTGCTCCATGCATAGCTCCTTGAATTCAAGACATTTTCAATCAATTATTTTTGCCCACAAAATAGCAATTTGTGCACAACTCCACAACCAAGAGCAAAACCTCCCAGCCTATAAACAGCAGCTCTACTAAATATACCTGTGTGCATATATATGTATATGCTACAACTCCAAAACCTAGAGCACTGGGCAATTTGTTAATAATGTGATTTGTTGACAAGATTTAGTCATTTAACCAGTAAATACCTTTGAAAGCAGGAAGTTTCTGCAGCTCCCTGTTGTTGCTCAAGCTGAAGCGAGAGGAGCTCTGCCTCTTGTCCTTTTTGACAGGTGTCTGGGAACCTGGCTGCTTCCCCTTTAACAGCTGAGTGGTTGGAGGAACACTATTGCTAACCTTCCTGTTTGAGCTCTGCTGAAACAAGAGAAAAAAACCCACATTAATGACACTGAGCAAGAGCAAGCACATGTGGTGCACAGAGTGTGAGACAGAGTGCATGTACTGCTTTAGGAATCTGATAAAACTGTGTGCGTGTAGCCACTAGCTTAGCAGTTTGACTGCGATAAACTAGATGGGACCTCTTTATTACATACAGACAGCATGTCACTATTTACTTAACAAAACAATGTAACAGTGTCTTACATGATGAAACTAAGGTCATAAACCTCACCCAATCTACAAAGGCTATAAGAGTACATTTATCTGGGGACTATTTAAGTTCTCATGAAAACAAACATGGAACAGACCATTATGATTTTCTTATGCAGTCATCAAGCCACAAAGCTGTGTCTCATAAGACTAAAAAAATCCTTAAGGGTTTGCAGGGCTGGATATAATCCTGATGTGGGATAAAGTGAATGTGGCAAGTTTCTCACAGCTGGTCCCACCTGCCTGCTGGGATCCATTCATCAACACACACCTGATGGCACAGAGCTTACTTCACCAGATGCAGCTGTGGAGCTGTGTCAGTCGGAGTCACAGGGGAATTATTAAATTCATTAAAGACCCAGCAAAAGTTGGCCACAGTCTGCAGTGCTACAAGACAGGAGCTTAGTAGCTGGGCCTCTAGAAAGCTCTCTAGTAAAGTGGGAAATAAAGCTGAGCTGGCCTCTGTTATGAACTAGATTACATGGTCATGTAACACAAAGATAGGAATGAACTCTTCTACTTGTAAGTATAGTCATCCAAAGTAGAAACATAGGTCATCTATGACTGTAATTCTAATGTCATGCTTTAAATGTTTCTCATCAAATACAGTTTGTTAGCGAGACAGCAATGAAGCTCTCCTCCTATATACTATAATACTCCCTATAGTCTCCAACAATTCTGATTACCAAGTATGTGGGAGAAAAGGAAAGGTGGGGGGTAACAACAACAGCTTGCAGCCCAGCGATTTCAATCTGTTACAAGGTTGGTGCTGCAGTAGTAGATCTGCTACATGGCTGCTGACACACCACAGCAATACTAATAGCTGATATTGCTTGGTATTATCCAACAAAAGATGGCTAGGTGGCTGAAACCACAGTCTGATAAAAAGTGAATTCAGAAGGTTCACAGTGGAGGTAACATGTATCCAACTCCCTTATACAAAATATGCGTCTTGGGCAACACATAAAATAATTGAATATACACTATTTCTTAAGTGAGTTTCAAGATAGGGAGCAGGTAATTTCTTTAAGCCTTATAACTGACAGGTGTGTATTTTATATCAATGAACTGGACAATGTATTGTAGCAGCCACTCAAATATACACAGGTGGTGAACAGGCTTTATAATATGAATATTAAATGTCCAATAAAAGGGTGGGACCATCTTTTGATTTTAAAACCGCATGAACAGATGTCAGCTGTCATACCAGTCCTGAAATGAGTGCATCAAGATTTTTGACTTCCTGTGAAAAAGAAAAGCCTGCAGTTCCTTGAAGAATGAAAGAAGCTGAAATCACTCCATAATAGTTCAGCGATGTTTAGATATGGTGATTGCAGAGGTCATGGAAGATGTCTGATTTGTTGTTTGTTGAATTCATTAACAGATGCATTTTTATCTTGGAATAGAAGAAAATCATGAGAGTGGTGTCTGAAAATATACTATGCATCAAGTCCCACTGAATGTCCTCATACTATTTTAAAAAATACAGTACATGACCACACAATGCAATACTGTGACATAATGATTCACACCAGATGCCTGTTATTACAGGGCCAACACAATGTTTAACAGTTTGTAATGTAGGCTGAAGGTACCCCTTTGGCCTTTCCAGATGTGAGTGACCCAATCCAGAAGATGTAGGAAAAAAGTCAAACCTAGTCAGACCATGTTACCACTTTTCTCCATTCTATAATACATCTTGATAGGTTGCAGAGACTGGTGCATTGAAGTATTTTCTGGCAACATTAAGATAAATTCCAGCCTTAAGATGCTCACAACAAACTGTTTTAGTAGAGTTTATGACAAAGGTGCTGATTCATGTATGTGACCATTTCTGAGGCACCACTCCTGTAGAGTTGTTAGCTTTCTATTTTGGTGATTTAAACACAACCAATCATTTCTGCCAGTGAAATTTGTTTACATTTGTTCATTAGACTGTTCTCATTAGGTTATACACTGATTTCTTTTATAGCTAGCTGCTTTTATAACTCTGATTAGCTTAGTAAAACATTTAGGTCATTTTGTCTGTCCCCTGGATTAATGCTGCAGAGTAAAGTAGCATGGAGGGTAGGGATGCACAATATGGATTTTTTCAGCCTTTACAGATAATGGATAATGAACTGCTTCTCACGGCCAATATCAATAAAATAAGTTTCACATTTTTAGATTTTATAACCAGCAGTTTACGCATACCACCGAAATATCTCTGAACAAAACTAACTGACATCACTTGAATAACAAGAACTAAGAACAGTTCTGACTCTGTTGAATTATTTTTTTGGCTAAATACATTAAAAAAAAATATATATATATAGAGCATTTTGCCTAAGAATTCAAATTAGCCTAAATAATTACTACTTACTTTTGCCAATATTCATTGGTTTTAAATTCACTATTGGAATAATAAATAATAAATTGTCCCAATATTATTTGTGCACCCCAAATGGAAGGCATGCACAAAGGCATGCATTTTTACAATACTACTTTCACAGTTATATTTTACTGATTTTATTCAATATCAGCATTTTAAGTGCATATTCCAAAACAGCACTGCATAAACATATTAGTCCAAACAGTAGAGAAACCCTGGTGAACTCTACCGACTGGCTGATGCCCTAACTGATGTCATCTACAAGCAATTTCGCACCAGGTTATCAACAAACAGCATCATGAGTCACAAGAAGAGCAACCATGATCCAGGTACAATGCTCTATTCATCAACGGAAGCAGAGTGACCAGCCAACTAAACATCCACAGCACATTACGTCTATATGAGATTCTGATTTAAAGGAGTTCAATCATAATTGCACTAACGGTAGCTTTGAAGCAGTGGCTCCTCAACCAAGCAAGTACATCAAATGCCTAAACCTGCAATTCTTCTCTCACTATGCTGAATTACAGCTGCTACAAGACATCATAAGTAGGATATACTCATACATCTCACCATGGTCTGAACTAGGGGTGTCAACGTTTACAATTTTTTCTACACGTGTAAACGGGACTTCTAACCGACGTGTACCCGGTTACACGTCGGAGATTTATGAGCTTTTTCTGTCGCAGTTGCGCTATATTTTTAAGCTTAAAGTGCAAACTGCATCCCTCTCTCGCAACGGGAGCTGCGTCTGAATTTTAATATACGTCTCATAGTAATTAGCGAGAGAAAGCAACTCAAAAAGAAGCCAAAGTAAGCTGAAGTGAGAGGAAAAAACTTCACCTTTATATCCACAAAGTTAAAAAAGTAGAGGGGGACTCTCACAATTATTCACTAAAATTGGCGAAAAAATATGTTTTCTTCCTCCTCTTTAGACGCGAGGATATGTGATCAGGTCGTGAAAAGCCGACAGAACACCAACTAACAATATAACGTACAACAACACGCAACAATATAGGCTAAAATAACAAGCCATTAACAGTTTTTGTTTTCAGCTGCACGACATTTGCGCATGGAGAAGATGATGAGCGCCGCGCTCTTCTCAAGTCCTCTGCAGCCTATTCTACACAGCAGTTGTCTTGCCTGCGGGTTTTTTTTTGTTTTTTTTTTATATCAACGTAACATTGCGCCCCATGCATCTATTATGTATGCGGATAACTGCACTAGTGGGAACATTTAAGTGTATAGTTAGTTAATGTTATTATCTGAAGCTTTCAGGCAACATGATCACCCCTAAAAATACTATATATATTTGTGAGAAATGAACGAGGAGGAGGAGGAGGAAAAAATGACGTGTGCACGGTTATTGATTTTTCTAAACGGTTATGATTTGTTATCCGTGTACCCGTTTACACGTGTAGATGTTGACACCCCTAGTCTGAACCTGATTCACATTCAAACTTTATGACTTTTATATCACAAAAGTTGGACAAACTGAACCAAGGGTCAAAAACCCACTTTGCTTGCTACACAATAAAACTTGGCCACAAGAAGAATTCTGATGCAACTTAAAGTGATATTCCATCGCTGAATAATAGTCCACTCAATATGTACTCACCTCTATGCCGATGGGTGAAGATCTTCAGTTCACAAAACAATCCTGGAGTTTCAGCAGAAAACAGGGTTGCAGCTAATGGCAGTGATTGGAAACCAAATTTAAATGTAAAAAAAAGAACACAAAACAAACACAAAATGTCTCCATCCTGCTTGTGTGGTGTAATCCAAGTGTCCGCGAGCCACGACGTTAAAATTCAACCACAAAAGACGCCATATACGCCATGTTTTTAGCCAAAATGTCAACTGTAGCATGTAGCAGGTAGCATGTAAACATGGCGTCCATCTCGCGAGACTTCGTATATCTCTTAATGGATGGACGTGTGAAAATATTGCGAGATCGACGCCATGTTTACATGCTACCTGCTACATGCTACGGTTGACATTTCGGCTAAAAACATGGTGTAAATGGCGTCTTATCTAATTTTAATGTCGCAGTTTGCAGACACTTGGATTGCACCACATGAGCAGGATGGAGATTTTTTGTGTTCTTTTTTTTTTTTTTACATTTTATCCGTGGTCTCCATTCACTGCCATTGTACCGGATTTGGCTGCAACCCTGTTTTCTGCTGAAACTCCAGGATTGTTTTGTGAACTGAAGATCTTCACCCATCCTTGCATCTGGCATAGGGGTGAGTACATATTGAGTGGATTATCATGTAAAGATGGAATAACCTTTTAAGTACTATAAAAGAATCATAGGACCCGAATCTAGCAAGCTTTTCCCCTTCCACTCCACAAGAGGTTTTCTGTTTTCCATGCAAGTGCTTTACTAGTATGGTCAAGTCCATTTTATTTATATAACCCATATCACAAATTTGCCTCAAGGGATTTTACAATCTATGCAGCACATGACACCCTCTATCCTTAGACCCTTGATTCGGAGAAGCAATAACTCCACAAATAACCCCTTTGCCAGGTTAAAATGGAAGAAACCTCAGCACTGATGTACCACCACCAGAGAGACACTTTACAACAGGAGTGAGGGTCCAATCAAGGGTCTGTTTGGGTAAGCAAAAAACCTTTACCATATCAGAGTTAAACACAGTCACAAAGGCCCTACAGTTTTAAGAATTACCATCATGATTCATCAACATCAACATTATGCTTACCGTTATTATGTAAATTGCATGATATAAGCTCTATATATCTATAGTGGGGGCTACTGTGGTTCAGATATTGCAGCCACCTGCTACACAATTAATAAACTCTGATTCACATGATTTAATAACGTTGTATCTATAGTAACAACATCAGATACGAAAATTAACGTGATACAATTATTTTGTTATATTACTAAGATTTACCATCATGCAAACATTAGTTTACTTAGGGATGGGCATATATCAGTGGTACATCGATATTGTGATACGAGACTATATATTGTCTTAGGAGTTTGGATGTCGTGATATACTATAAATGTTGTCTTTTCCTGGTTTTAAAGGCTGTATGACAGTAAAGTGATGTCATTTTCTGAACTCACCAGACTGTTCTAGCTCTTCTGCTATTTGCAATATTAGGGGTGCACAATTATTTGAAATATTATTGAAACTGCAAAATGGCAAAAAGGGAAACCCAAATCAAGGAAGCTGCAATTTTTAATTAAGGTAAAATGTGTACCAAAATAGCCTCAACCACAACAAATGTCACATCACCAGGATTTAATGTTTTTTTTTTTGGAGTGAAATAGAATTTCCCACTAATCATATCGCAATATCTGTCAAAATAAATGCATTTTTTTTACCATATGGTGCAACCCTAGCCTTTATCCACTTAGTTATGATATGGACATTACTCATGATTAATGATCAAAAATCTCAATGTGTTAACATTGTGTGAAAGCATAGATCACAGATCAAGGCATAAATATCGCTAAAATATTGTCATAATATTGATATATCGAAGCATTTGGTCAAAAATACTGGGGTTTTTTGTGTGTGTGTCCATTTCGCCCAGCCACTACTCACAGACCTTCCCCTGAATCACTGCAAAGGACAGCAATGAATTCTGATAATGCACAGGGGTTGAGCTTGTTGATTTTATTATGTCACTGTGTGATAAGGCAATCCACTTTCAAAGAGTAATGCTCTAAAATCGACATTTTAAATTGTGTCAGACAAAGTCCTACTATCTTCCAGGCAGTTTCTGGTAAGGTGTCCCTAAGTTAAATTAGCCTACCTCATGTTCTGAATTCTCTTGTCCTCCACTCTTGCCCACTTTGCCAGACTTAGGGGTGTCCTGGAAGAAAAAGTACTTACGTCAATTGGACAGCACCAGTAAGCAATCTATCAATGAATGCCGCCATGCAGCAGTCCTTGCTAAATATAGCATGCCTACCCACCCAGTCTCACACTCCCGTTTGAATACACTGGTTAGTCTGCAGCTAGCTAGCGACCCCAGCATTCAGCGTTAAAAACAGACACCGAGCCCTTACATTTATGCTTAAAAATACACACAAACATTGTCCGAGAAAGCATGTGCATTTAAAGTGAACTAACTCATCTCACGTCTGGATACGGCTTTATTTATTTGTATAGTTAGCACAACGTACCAGGCGCTAACATGTTGGCAGGATAACGGCTAGCTGGTGCTGGCTGGCTAACGTTAATGTGATGGGACACTGCGCTAATAGCTAGCTTAAATGTCTTCTTATGAGGCCGGTTTATCAATAAATACACTGAAATGCACGTCATGCAAACTTTGTTTCCAAGCGACATAACCTCTAGGCAATTCTGAAACCCACCTTGTCCTTTTTCGTTTTATTCGGCATTGTACAACCGTAGCCGCCCTTGCTCCCCTCTCGGATACTCCACAATCAGAACCTTGACAACTCTCAGGGCACCACACTGTAAGGCGGTTCAGCCTGTCCTCGCCTTCTGATTGGCTGCTGTCTGTCAGCTGACTCCAACGGCTCAGATTGACACGCTGAAAGCATTGAGAGGCAGTGGGAGCCCCTGCTGGTGACAGGTGTGTATTACAACACATGATTACAGCAACTATCATCATGCTCTCTTTGCATCATGGACTGGCCTAAAAGTTGTTTATACTGGCCACTGTCTTCTCTGTTTGTCACTTTCAGATGCCATTATTCATAAATAATTTTTACATTCAATTAACTTTACTATCTAAGTTGTATTCTGTAAATACCCAAATTAGAACTACCAAATTTAAAAGTTACTGTTATAAAATATAAATTGAATTAGTGCCTGACCAATACTGTATCTTTGAGGCCAGTGATGCAGAAACAATCAAATTACAGGTTACTAAAACAGTAAACTTCTACTGGAATTTTATAAAACTAAAACATTTTAAAAATATATTGCAAAAAATGTTTATATGTGCATATATTTAACAACATATACACTGATATTGACATACACCTTTGATAAGCTACCATGGGCCAATAACATCAGCTGACCAATTTATCTGTCTGGTTCTACAATTAATAAAATCAAGTATGAACATACAATGTGTGCAGTCTTTTTTTTTTTTTTTTTTTTTTTCAGAAAAAATGTTAAAGGTTTCTTATATGTAAATATTTTAATTTTTGGACTGCACCAAACATACAATTTGGAGAGGTCAGTTTGGGCATAAGGAAATTGTAATGGATATTATATTATATTATATTATATTATATAATTTCATAATTTTCCAACATTTTATAAACTTTACTTTCAGTGCACATTGGGTAATAGTTAAGTCCTGCACCTCTTTTTCTGGTATCTGTGATCTTCTGATTACTGAATATCTCTCACATTCTTCTGATGCAGGTTCCGAACTTCATTGTGCCAATAATTCACACAATTTTCTGTTATGTACCTAACCTCTAGTTTCCTTTCATGGTAGAAACAAATTGCATTACTGCCATCATACTGGAATTTTAACATCACTTTTCAATGTCTCTTTGCCCCCTGAATTGTATTCAGTTCCAATTTCCCCCCCAAAAATCCAATAATAGACTTTTTTCACAACAGTGTTACTAATGATACTAATTAAGGTCAAGTTCGCAGAGCCTTTCAAGTGATCCAATGAGCACTTTAACAGGACACTGACTCTGTTGGACCTGAATGCAACAGAACCTTAATTAGTATCACTGATAACACTTGTGTTTACACTACCATTTCATGTCAAAATGGCTGCTGTGAAAAATGTGTTCTTTTGTCTCTGTTAATAGGTTAATATGCCTTCCATCCTTATGCTATTTTGACATGTCAGATTAGGAGAAAGCACAGGTGCAAATAATGAAAACTAATTACGTCTGAATTCTTACTGGCTTATTGAGACATATGATTAGAAAAGAGCCATTGTCAATGCAACACCTGTGCTTTTCCTGACAAGCCAAAGTGTCTTCAGTGAAAAAGGCCGACAGTTGTGTGTTGGTCTACAGTGCTGCAAAGTGACAATCATCTTCCTTGCCACAAATGTCAACTGTCTTATTACAAATTTTTATTTTCTGTCTTAGCACTATTACCACTCCTGTATGAGCTATGCCTTCACAGATATTGTCAGTCCTACTAGAATGAACTTACTGGTTGACTGTGAGTGATGTCCTTGGATGAATCAAGCCATTCTCTTCAATTTTTTAAAATTTCTATTCAGTTACAATTTATTTGCACAATTTATGTCACAAGGGTTACAAAGATCCTTGTCACTATGGCTACAGCCTTAAAAATGTAACAGTATTATATTTTTCAACCACTGTTCATGTCCTTGAATACAGCTTTGCAATGCTGTTACAAAGTTTATACAAACATTTCTTGCCAAGCATATTATTAGCTAGAAGTTCTTGTACCTTTTTGAAATGTTTTTACACCCACTCCACAGCATTTAGTCATCAACAATTTACCCTTTAAATTTTGCAAGGATAATTTATCTTCAATTATTAATTAATACTGTAATTCTACCCAGATTGTCTATTGTCCTGAGGCAATTCACTATGGTAACTCATCTCTTGCAAATGTATCAAAGAATCAGGATGACCAAAGCATGACTTGTTAACATGGTAAATCTTTATTTATGGGCCCAACCCGTTTCAAGTAACCATATCAATTTTTCGATATATTTACAGTTAAAGTGAGAACACTCAAAGAACATCGGAATGTCAAATACAAAAACAAATACATTAATTAATAATAATAAAACTTAAGATACAAAAAGTGACAACTTCAAAAAATAAAGTTCTGAAAGGAATGAATCTTAGCTGCATACGGTTGATGCAGGGGGAAATAAAGTGAACTTGGTCAAAAAAGGGTTGAGGGAGGAGGGGAGGGGGGCACTCCAGTCTCATTTACCACATTAAACCTTAAACTTTATACAACACTACATCTGAACGCTGGAAGACAACAGAAACAGGCCTAATCCACCTCCTCCATCCGGGATGTGTCGTCGTCATCGCCTTCGAGAGGGGGCATGTCCTCAGTGGGTGCAGAGGTGACATCGTCTGGTGTCAGATCATCTTCATCAATACCTAAAAGGGGAAGGAGGCAGATTATGAGTAAGTAAAGCACTTCATGGCTCATAAATTTGCAAGAAGCAGAGTTAAAAATGTCATGAATGCTTTACATCGTGTGTATTAACACTCACCTAGACCAAGCTTGATCATTCTGTAGATGCGATTGGAGTGGGTCTGGGGGTCATCCAAGGTGAATCCTGAGGAAAGCAGGGCGGTCTCAAAGAGCAGGATGACCAGATCCTTCACAGACTTGTCATTCTTATCAGCCTCTGCCTTTTGCCTCAGGGTCTCCACGATGGGGTGGTCAGGGTTGATCTCAAGGTGTTTTTTAGCAGCCATGTAGCCCATAGTGGAGTTGTCCCTCAGAGCCTGGGCCTTCATGATCCTCTCCATGTTGGCCGTCCAGCCATAAGTGCTGGTGACGATGCAGCAGGGGGACGAGACCAGGCGGTTTGAGACTGTGACCTGTGGAAGTCAATAAGAATTATTAGCATTTTTAGGTTTATTTACATTTTATATAGTAGGCTTTTGGTTGCTTTAATTCATGCTCACCTTCTCCACCTTCTTCTCCAAGATGTCCTTCATGATCTTGCACAGGTTCTCGAACTGAGCCTTCTTCTCCTCCTGCTTCTTCTTCTCATCCTCATCCTCAGGCAGCTCCAGGCCTTCCTTTGTCACTGAAACCAGGTTTTTTCCCTCAAACTCCTTCAGCTGCTGGACGCAGTACTCATCAATGGGCTCAATCATGTAGATGACCTCAAGGCCTGCTTTGCGAAGGCGCTCCACGAAGGCAGAGTTAGCCACCTGGTCTTTGGTCTCACCTGAAATACAGACATAGCAATGCTGTCACACGATTATGTAATATCACATTAATTAACTGAGGTCACCTTATTTGAAAACACTTTTATATTTACATTAGAGCTAAATGATTAAAATATATATATATATATAATTGCAATGAGTCACAATTCCAGCAGGAATTTTTGCATTTCATTTACACTGAAAAAACAAAACAAAACACATAATTGACTATGTGACTTCTGCTAGGGTGTCCACATCTGAAAAATATGATTTGCAGACCAGGGCATCTCTGTAGTGCCACAATGCTTCATTCACAAAACGGTATGTTGTGACACCTTTAACTTTATGAAGAAATTGCAGCTCCTGCAATTTGGATGTTGCACTTGGCCATATTGCGATTTCAATAATATTTTGATTAAATGTTCAGCCCTGATTTACATTAGTATTTATAAATGAAGAGCATCCTCACCAGTGATGTAGTAGATGTGTTTTTGGTTGTCTTTCATACGTGTAACGTAGTCCTTCAGGGATACCATCTCATCTCCAGAAGCTGAAGTGTAGTATCGCAACAGCTCAGACAGCTTCTTTCTGTTTTGAGAATCCTCATGGATACCGAGCTAAACGACAAACAAAACCTAAGGTCACTAACATGCAGTTGAAAATACAGTTGCATCAGTAGACAATTCAAGTGACATAAATGACATTATTTCTCCATTAAAGGGGTCAAATCGGCTTATTTGAAGTGGACCTGTGTGAGGTACTAATCGAATGTCAGTGTATTAGCTACAGTAGATGCCGGTCGGTAATCCCCGTTAGGAGAGACAGAGAGGGGTACCAGCACAGAAGTTAACATTCAACCCTTTCAGTTGGTTTGGACAAAGTGATGTGTGGCTTATTAATGGCAGTTTCCCAACAGACAATTCTGTCTGACGGTAAAGCAAAGCAGAAAAAATATTCTAAATACAGCGTACACGTGAACTGACAGTAATTTTTTTCAGGTGAACCTTTTTTAAAGTGACTAAAATACCTTTTATTGCTGATCCTGGCTAGTGATAAGTAGCCCGTACTATCCCACATCAAATAATCTGAACTATTCCTTTAACAATACCAGTGTTAAAAATGCAAAATTATTTGACTAAAACATGTACTAACTAAAACACTGATAAGCAGAGTGTGTCCATTTCAATAAAAGCTGCCAGCAAGGAGCTCCAACAAGACTGAAAGCAGCTTTACATCAAGACAATATGGCCAAGGATCCGACAGATGGCTCAGAGGCTCAAAGTAAAAAACTGGAAGGCTCTTGTTAAGCTTTGCACTTTAAGAAAAAGTAAGCTCAATCCTGGTAGACAGGGTGGGCAGCATTTTAACACAATATCAAACCGAGGCATAAGAAGTAAAAACAAAGTGGCTGTCAAAAGCTTGACTGTAACAACATTTGGCAATCTCACAGCTTGCATGGTGCAAGGTGAGGACACTGACCTTGATGTTCTTGGAGAACTGTTCGTAGTACTTTTTGTAGTTGTCCTTGTCCTCAGCGAGTTCAGTGAAAAGTTCCAGGCATTTCTTGACCAGGTTTTTGCGGATGACCTTCAGGATCTTGCTCTGCTGCAGCATCTCTCTGGAGATGTTGAGGGGCAGATCCTCAGAGTCCACCACACCCTTGATGAAATCTGAACAGAGGAGATAAAGATTGCTGAGCCTTTTTTTTTTTCATTAACTTAACTTCTAAACACAATAATCTCACCAACAATCATGCTTTCTGAGAGCTACAATTCATAGTTTTAATATCATAAGATTGTCAACCACACCACTGATGAAATTTGAATTTCTGAAATCTCACAAGACACAAACTGGTCAGCAATGTATTTAAATTTTTAAGATGATGTATTATGACAATTTGATTTATGAACAAATGAAGATGATGTACACATCAAGTTTATTATTTAATTAACCTTTTCTTCAGAGTAATCATTTTTCTTTGGGTTTTTTTTCATATTGCAATAAACATTGTATCAAGAACTTTTTAATCATTCTATTTTTGTACATTGAGTTTTTGGTATCATTACACCCCCAACAATTTGTATCAGCTAATAACTGATCCTTCCTAGGTCCCTCCCCTTTTCACCCTGTGCTCCAATAACAGATGAGCAAGCTTGGCACTTTGGTCAATTTTCTCCTTCTCCTTTCCTTTACTTTCATATGCTCTGTGCTAGGCTTGTGTATGTTGAAAAGAAAAACTAATTTTGAAGATAGTTAAAAGATATTGCTGCAGGACCTGTAAAAGTAATATATTAACATCTTAAGTAAGTTAATGTTAGCAAAACACAAGCTAACTACCTAGCTAAACTACATCACTCATTAGTTAGCTACTTAGCCAGCATTTTGCTAACATTATCTAACCTGAGATGTTGCTTTTACGGGAGAATGAGAAAGTGACTGAGACACCAAGCTAGCCGATCTCTTACTGGAGCACAGAGCAAAAAGAGGCGGGACTAATAGTCAGTTCCACATTTGAGTAAATACTCACTGAGGTACTCAGGGATGAGCTCATCGCAGTTGTCCATGATGAAGACCCTGCGCACATATAGCTTAATGTTGTTCTTCTTCTTCTTGTTCTCAAAGAGGTCGAAGGGAGCGCGACGAGGCACAAAGAGAAGGGCGCGGAATTCCAGCTGACCCTCTACTGAAAAGTGCTGTGGGAGGAAAAAGGGTTTGTTAGGTCAGATATAGCGTCCGATTTAAAATTTGGTTATACTACTTGCATTAAAATGTGTCCAATATGGACACCTTGTCAAAAATAATTACAAGACCTACCTTGACAGCCAGGTGGTCTTCCCAGTCATTGGTCAGACTCTTATAGAACTCTCCATACTCCTCATTAGTGATGTCGTCAGGGTTACGGGTCCACAGGGGTTTGGTTTTGTTCAGCTCTTCCTGGTCGATGTACTTCTCCTTGATCTTCTTCTTCTTCTTCTTTTTGTCACACTTGTCGTGGTCATGCTCATCATCCGAGCCGACGTCCTCAATCTCAGGCTTGTCCTCGTCCTTCTCCTCTTCTTCATCTTTGTCTTTCTCCTTCTCTTCCTCCTCTGCCTCATCATCACTCACCTCCTTATCACGCTCTTTCTCCACCTGGATAAAAATACAACTCGGTCACTGGCCATGATTTTTTACTTTGTTAACCCAAGTTACCTGGTTTATAATTCAATACTGACTATTTAAATGAGCACTTACAAAGAGTGTGATGGGATAGCCAATGAACTGTGAGTGTTTTTTCACAATCTCTTTGATTCTTCGCTCCTCGAGGTATTCTGTCTGGTCTTCTTTCAAGTGTAAGATCACCTTGGTGCCACGCCCCATAGGCTCAGCTGTAGAAAAATGGATCAATGTCAGGATCATCCTACAAGTATGCCTTTACAAACAAAACTAAATTGTTAATAACTCTACATTACTTACAGCTGTCCACTTTCACTGTGAATGAGCCTCCAGCAGAGGATTCCCAGGCGTACTGCTCGTCATCATTGTGCTTGGTGATGACCGTCACCTTCTCAGCCACGAGGTAGGCAGAGTAGAAACCAACGCCAAACTGACCGATCATGGAGATGTCAGCTCCAGCCTGCAGAGCCTCCATGAAAGCCTTGGTGCCAGACTTGGCGATTGTACCCAGATTGTTGATCAGGTCAGCCTTGGTCATGCCGATACCTGTGTCAATCAGGGTCAGGGTGCGTTCCTCTTTGTTGGGAATGACTTCAAATTTTGAGGTCCTTGCCAGTATCAAGCTTAGAGGGGTCAGTGAGACTCTCATACCGTATTTTGTCCAGAGCCTAGAGGAAAATCAATTCCTTAATTAAAGGTTCTGACAGTAATTTACATTTCAATTATTCAGTAATTGTTATATTTAGGGTTAGCAAACAACAATATTTTCCTTGAAACAAGGTAAATTAACACCTCTTTCGCAACATGAGATTAATAGCAGCTTTAGACTAATATAATGACAAACTTACATCTGAAGAGTTAGAGATAAGCTCCCTAAGGAAGATCTCTTTGTTGGAATAGAAAGTGTTGATGATCAGGGACATCAGCTGAGCGATCTCAGCCTGGAATGCAAAGGTCTCAGCCTCCTCCTCCATCGGTTGGTCATGTGATTCAGGCATCTATGCAGAGGGGAAAAATGAATATTGTTTTTTAGAGCATGCATACATCATGGATTACAAATGCAAATGCACAAAATAAGTGTTGCTTCCTATCAGCTGGTAGCATTTGTCTCCCTAAAGCATGATGCACAAAGGTCCATAGTAGTATATAGTAGTATATAGTTTTACTTGTTGTCATCTATTTTTGCAGTTATACAGGCCGTTTAAGGACTGGGCGATATAGCTAAAAAATGTATAACAATAAAATGTTTAATTACAGGTGACAGGGATAATTGATCATCGCCTATTAAAAAAAAAAGATCAGGAGAAAAACTACTGAATCTAACAATCTAATATTGAATTTAACAGTCTTATTTTGAATTTATCCATTTTATGTATCAAGGCACACCGGTGAAAAAAAACTGCCATACTGGGAAACAGTCCTGTCCCTTTTTATCAACAGCTTCCTCACTGTCTGCACATATGCCAGTTCTCTTGTGTCTCAAGAGAACTGAACCTCACACTTGGCTGTTTGCATGCCACTCACAGCAGGCTTCATAATCAAGAGATATGAGAGTTTATGAGCCAGGACACATTTGTTATGTGCCTTCATAGCAGTTTGCATTTAAGTCAAACTACTGAACATTTTATTGAACGATTTTCTTATTGTGCTGGATGAAGTGGCTATTGACGATGCATATCAATACTGTTTTATTGCCCAGGTCTACGATCATGTTATGATCAACCAGTATTGTTGATTGTATTGTTGTATATGGTGTGCATTGTCCTTTATTCCAGTGCCAAAGACAAATTTCCATTTTGAGTTAATTTAATGGACAATAAAGTATCTGAATCTGAAAATTATCAGCCTGATATTGGCATATCACAGCCTTTATCAGTATTGGCATATATGTTGTCTAATATACGCTGATATGAAAAGTTACTATTCTTTCTATTCTGTTTGTGATTTTATTTGGAAATATTAAAAAATTCTTGTCAAAGTATTTAAGCAGGGACAAAAGTGTTGACAATACTATATAACAAAGTTTAAAATGATATGTAAAATATTCTGCCTCCATTATCTATGAAGGGATCATTGCAAAAGAATGTGTGTTTGCTTATACTACCTTCTGTATAAAAATAGTCAGATACATAGGCTCAACCTACAAACTGTTGACAGTTACCTCTATTATCTGAAGTAGCAGTGAGCACATACATCAGTAATAACAGCTTATGTGAGAGCGATAGCTTATGTGTGAGCGTGTATCACTTGTGCAGCCAGGTGGTGTGACAGACGGTCCAGCTCTGCTCACTGATCCACCTGCCTTTAATCCATCCTATCTGCTTCTGCCTTTATTCAAATTACGTAATACACACTTTATTTTCAGCAAATGAAATTAAAAAGTATGTCAAAGAGTGTATAAAGTGCTCAGCAGATTCCAAAAATATAGATTAACAGTTTAGATTATTCGGTTCCAAAACCAAGATATCAGTAATGAATGACTGTATGTCAGCCCACGAATGGAGATAAATCATGACAGTGTAATTACATCCAACTGTCATTGTTAGTTATTGGTTGATCAGAGGGGAGCACGTGGTTTGAATTGCATATTAGCATCAGCACAAGTGACTCCATCTGCCGGTTTCCCAGGCGAAATGCAGGTTTCTAGAAGGTACCAAGAGGCGAACAGAGGAACTCTCTAGCAGTTTCCATAGGAATCGAAAGCTCCTCCTCTTTAACCAACATTTGAGGAGATTTTTGTGAATGCTGACCCAGTAGTTCCATGATATTGCACTGAATCACTATGACGGCAGATTGAGGGCATGGACTGAAAATCTGAGAGAAATCTCTATGCTCTTCGGAGATCTGATAGGCTCATTAAAGAGTGCGCCTGCTTAACATAATTCCTCCTGCCTTACAAGTGCACCGTGAATGCACCATGTTGCTATGAGCTTTGAGCGATGCAAAAGGTACTGTAGTCCAGATAGTTACCAAGATATGTTGGAAAAGTTTGGACGTGCGCAAATAATACTTATGTTCCAGAGAGATCACTTAGTCACAAATCTTGATGCAAAATTGACAAAAAAAAAATGTCAAGCACAATGTTGTCATGATGTGATTATAACACGATGTACATTTACTCGATTTATTATATCTTCAAGTAAGTCATCACCATTTGTATTCAGGTATGTCAGTATATTTTATCATTGAAATGTTATAGAATATCAGCTTCGAAATAAAAAAAAAAAAAAAGGCTAAGCTATAGCCATACGCTATATAAACTAGCTAGCATAAGCTAACATGAACGTTAAAGTGTGTAATATTATATTTTAGCCGTTGCCACCTCTGTTGAAGTAGTATAGTAGTATTATATAGAAATAGTTTATTTAATTACCTTGGTCCTCAGTGACTCGAACACCCCGGTGTGAAATGTATGGACCTCGCCTCTGACTTGCAGGCAAACCGGCTGTGTTAAGACGTGTAGTGCGGATGGAGTGGCTGGGCAGCTTTAATACCCCTTCCGAGCGTTCGAGAAATCCTGTCCTGAGTTGTTTCCAGAACCATCTGGAAGCTTCCTTGGTGCCAGTTCCTGATTGGTCCGGTGGGCTGTCAATCATTATGTGTGCGCATGCCTCTCTATTCATTCTTCTCTGTAGTGGACTAAAGCGAGGGAGGAGGAGGCTGAGCCGCTCGTGCCGAGAAGGGAACCCCACATCGGCAAAAGCTCTCGCGAGAACGATAATTTTAACCCAAACCATGATCTTTCTCTAACGTGAACAATATATTTTCTGTCCCTAAACCTACCCAAATTTTACGTTGTCACATTAAAAAAATACAATGACTTTATACAAGGTGCAAATGAAGAAAAATGCCAACAAATCTCGCCAGATCTTCGCAAATCAAGGGTTACCTTCTAGACATGACCACTTTCTGTTCATTCTCGATTAGAGAGGGGGTGGAACTAAAGGGAGAAGAGGATTTGGAAACCTCAATGAACCATGTGTGTTCACTGAAAATTCTAGAAGATCGAATAATGCAAAAGATGAAGTTGCTGAATTAAAGTTACCTCACCTGTATTATCAATATCCATTTTCAACCAATACCAACCAAACAAAGTGATAAAATTCACCATGTATTAGATCCAGTAACGAGACTGCAGGTCTTATTTCTAAATAAATTTTATTACAAATTTGAATGCATTTCATAAAAATGTAACAGTTACAAAAAGAGACATAAGCCAAATCCCAATGACTTAATATTACTCTTAATGGTTGTCAATAGTTTTATGTAAGCAGCTTACACGATGTAGGCTAAGCCACACTGTGGCCTACATTAATCTATTAATTAACTTGTATTGACAAGTTAATACTGTTTAAGAGATGAGGATTGTGTTAGAATGAAATGTGTTATGGAAGAAGCAATATAACTTATAAAAATAAAAATTATGAAAGTAGGAAAGAGTCTAAAAAAAGTGTTTTAGTCAACTTCCTCCATTCTTGATGTGTCATCATCTCCTTCCAAGACTGGCATGTCTTCATCAGCAGGCTGAATGAGGTCCTCAACTGTGGAATCATCATCATCAATGCCTGTGAATGAGAATACATTCATTAGCAACCAAAGCCACTTATTAATGTATAATAAATGGATTAATTCTTGTAATGTATACTGTCAGTAGTCAGGGAGAAAAAAACGTACCAAGACCAAGCTTGATCATTCTGTAGATGCGGTTGGCATGAGTCTGTGGGTCCTCCAGTGTGAATCCCGAAGACAGCAGCGCAGTCTCAAACAGGAGGATGACCAGATCCTTCACAGCCTTATCATTCTTGTCAGCCTCGGCCTTCTCCCTCAAGGTCTCAATAATTGGGTGCAGAGGGTTGATCTCAAGGTGCTTCTTAGCTGTCATGTATCCCATGGTGGAGTTATCTCTCAGGGCTTGAGACTTCATGATCCTCTCCATGTTGGCTGTCCATCCGTAGGTGCTGGTGACGATGCAGCATGGAGAAGCCACCAAGCGGTTGGAGACTGTGACCTGTTAATAATAAAATGTATTATTGTCTTAATCAAGTAAAATTTACCGTTCTTTATTAGCATAACAGCACTGGAACATTATAAATGAGACTGATTTTCTGCAATTACCTTTTCAATCTTCTTGTCGAGGATATCCTTCATGATTTTGCAAAGGTTTTCAAATTTATTTTTGAGCTCTTCCTGCTTCTTCTTCTCGTCCTCATCCTCAGGGAGCTCCAGGCCTTCCTTGGTCACTGAAACCAGGTTCTTGCCATCATACTCCTTGAGCTGCTGAACACAGTACTCATCAATGGGCTCTATCATGTAGATGACCTCAAGGCCGGCTTTACGAAGGCGTTCCACAAAGGCAGAGTTAGCCACCTGATCTTTGGTCTCACCTGGGGACGTTGTTGAAAATTCATTGAATCAATATGCTAAAATCACTTTTTAGATGGCATTTAAGCTGAAGTATAAAAAGAAAAGATGAGAAATCAAGTTGACAAGTTAACCTGTGATGTAGTAGATGTGTTTCTGGTTGTCCTTCATGCGTGAAACATAGTCCTTCAAGGAAACCATCTCATCTCCAGAGGCTGAGGTGTAGTAGCGCAGCAGCTCGGACAGCTTCTTCCTGTTCTGAGAGTCTTCATGGATGCCAAGCTAAAACAGAAAATTATACGTTACTAATGTTGAGCATTTAAACATGTGAAATTCAAATTTTCTATGTCACGGGTTAGAGTAAAAGAAATAAATTCTGATGGCTCGACCTACCTTGATGTTCTTGGAGAACTGTTCATAGTACTTTTTGTAGTTGTCCTTGTCCTCAGAGAGTTCAGTGAAAAGTTCCAGGCACTTCTTGACCAGGTTCTTGCGGATGACCTTCAGGATCTTGCTCTGCTGCAGCATCTCTCTGGAGATGTTGAGGGGCAGATCCTCGGAGTCCACCACACCCTTGATGAAATCTGAACAGAGGAGATAAAGATTGCTTAGCCTTCCAAAGCCGGTCCATTATCTATAACCACTTATCTTTTGAAGGGTCGCAGGGGACTGAAGCATATCCCAACTGACAGCCTGGACAGGAGGCCAGTGTGTCATGGGGTTGACATTAGTAATTTATTGCTCATTAATACTTACTGAGGTACTCTGGAATCAGATCCTCGCAGTTGTCCATGATGAAGACCCTGCGCACGTACAGCTTGATGTTGTTCCTCTTCTTTTTGTTCTCAAAGAGGTCAAAAGCAGCCCTTCTGGGGACAAAGAGCAGGGCACGGAACTCCAGCTGACCCTCAACTGAGAAATGCTGTGGAGAAAAGACTGAAATATTAATTAGTTTGAAAACATTACATTAAGTGATGATAGAAGTTGCAAAGAGGTAGTTTGGTGGCATATTTATCAGCAGTAGACTTTGCTTACCTTCACAGCCAGGTGATCCTCCCAATCATTGGTGAGACTCTTGTAGAACTCTCCGTACTCTTCATTGGTGATGTCGTCAGGGTTACGGGTCCAGATTGGCTTGGTCTTGTTCAGCTCTTGAGCGTCAATGTACTTCTCCTTGACCTTCTTCTTCCTCTTGTTCTTGCCATCCTTTGAGTCCTCATCCTCATCAGAGCCCACGTCTTCAATCTTGGGTTTGTCCTTGTTCTCGGCAGCCTCCTTCTCTACCTCTTCTTCCTTCTCTCCCTCCTCAAGGTCCACTTCCTTCTCCCTTGTCTTCTCCACCTTGAATATATGAAAAGCATGTCAACATCATTGGTTATTAGGTTTTAAACATAAACAGTAGAAATAGTCTTGAATCCTTGAGTTTGGCATTACGGGGTTGCTACCTTGTTTTTGTGTTTTTTTTGCAACTAGACCATGTGCAGTACCAATGAGAGCATGGGGCTGGTGGTGACATGCTACAACTTGGGTGGTGCTTGGTTTTGGCTAATCCATTCAGCAGGTAATAATGCCAGCCTTTCTTGTATTACAGCTAAACTGTACACTAAACAATGTTTCCGAAAACATTATGTTATTATAAGTAAAGGATCACCATCATAATCAATATTCAATCAACACTGCCTACTTTTACAGCTTGATCTGAGTTTCATGAACCCTGTGTGTTGTGTGCTGAACAGACTCACCGAGAATGGCCCATCAATTGCCTGGTAGCCCAGCTCTAAAGCATACACTCCTTTATCATCTATTTTACTCTAAATAGTATTTTAAATCAAATGAGGCGTAGGGTCATTTTCTCATAAGACTCCATTCAAATGGATTCCTTTTTGCAACCTACTGAGTCGTCCCGTGCTGGCCATTAAAAATAATGCAGGTGTTAAGGCACTTCTGCATTGACTTCACTTTTCAGACCCAGAATCTAGGTCAACTAATTATACTGTCTATGGTTTAAGATGGCAAGTTCTTTTAGCTAATGGAACTTAGAACTTACATAAAGTGTAATGGGGTAGCCAATGAACTGTGAGTGCTTCTTCACAACTTCCTTGATGCGTTTCTCCTCACAGTATTCTGTCTGATCTTCTTTGAGGTGAAGGATCACTTTTGTGCCTCTGCCAATGGACTCTCCTGAAAGATGGTGAGAGCAGTGCCCAATAATTAGTCCAATTATCTTTATCATCCAAATAATTGAATAGAGTATTGTGTAAGTTATGGAAATTAGACATACCGGTGTCAGGCCTGACTGTGAATGAGCCTCCAGCTGCAGACTCCCACATGTACTGCTCGTCATCATTGTGCTTGGTGATGACTGTCACCTTGTCAGCCACCAGGTAGGCAGAGTAGAAACCCACACCGAACTGACCAATCATGGAGATGTCGGCTCCAGCCTGCAGAGCCTCCATGAAAGCCTTGGTGCCAGACTTGGCGATTGTACCCAGGTTGTTGATCAGGTCAGCCTTGGTCATGCCGATACCTGTGTCAATCAGGGTCAGGGTGCGAGCGTGCAGGTCGGGCCTGACTTCAATCTTCAGCTCCTTGCAGGACTCAAGTCTGCTGGGGTCTGTCAGGCTTTCATACCTGATTTTGTCCAAGGCCTGTGCAGAAGAAATAAGCATGTTAAAATAGGTCACACATATGAGGGCTGCTTCCATTTGAAAAACTGAGATAGATGTTTATAAAGTTCTGATTTCACTTACATCTGAAGAGTTGGAAATCAGCTCTCTAAGGAAAATCTCTTTGTTTGAGTAGAAGGTGTTAATGATAAGGGACATAAGCTGAGCGATCTCAGCCTGGAAGGCAAAGGTCTCCACCTCCTCCTCCATAACATGTCCAGCTTTCTCAGGCATCTAAAGGGAACCACAAGTAATGTTATGTTTAACAAAATCTTATTCTGGATTGATAGTGCTTAAACATATGTAAAACTCTGATGTATGTGATGTCTTGGGAATAATTTCTCGCTGTTATATTTGAAATCTCTGTCAGCCACAGGGCTTGAGAAGGGTAGCTGCTGATGGTGGATGAACACATGTTCCTTCTGTCAATCAAAGACTTCCCATTTGGTGACTGGGTGGAGTTCTGATGCTTTCCCCAACCCCACAGGCTTCGTCATGTGTCATTCAACACCTTTATGTTAAAGGAAGTACTAGCAGCTATAAATTCAAAGATGGGAGAAAAACTAAATCTGTTTTTAACAATACAGCAGTAATGATCTATTATCTTTTTCACAAGAGAGGCATGCGAATTTAGAACAAAGAAATTTGCCTTTTAGGAACATTTCTTCAGTTACTACAAGTTGAAAACTATCATAGTTAAAATAAGCCATGCAAAAGCTGGTATCTATGCGATTCCATTCCATTAAAACACTACTACCGTAATGCTTTTCTGATACTTTTCTACACCAAGATGTGAAACTGCTGTATCTGCTCTCTGTGCCAACCGGTTTTCTTGCTTACCCACCATTACTCTCACACTCAGGGTCACCCTGCTTGCCATGTGCTCCCTGCATGTTACAGTCTCTCTTGGATACTAATGGTAAAGAGGCTGTTCTACCCCATTACCATTAACTGATATTAAACACCTAAATGAGGTGTACTTTTACTCCTACTTGTGCAATTTTATCAGTTAATTGTTGCATTTTTATGTGTTCTACTACTTTGTAGCAAGTATCCTCACTGTTCTGGCTGTGCTCCCACCATTTACACTAAGCACCCAATATACTGTTAATTTTGCCTTTGCTATTTTTTTTTTCTCCTGAATTTAACTGAATTGCAAAAATATAGCTGCATTTAACTTGAAGTTTAACAGTCTTACCTTGAATATCCTCTTTTTCTACAGTTACTTCTTGAAGATAGTTGTCAAATGTATCACTGAGCTTGTCTTCTCTTGAAGAGCTCCAAATGTGCGCTCCGCCGCTGCTCCTTTGGGTAGTAGGTCTCCCCTGGTGTCTTCCAGTGAGTATCTTTTTCTCTGCAGAGCCCACGAGACACGCCGGTGTCTTTTTATACTTAAGGGGTGGTTTCTCGAAGCTCCCATTCAGAAGCTTCCAGAAGACACATTCACTACAGTGAGGAGGGGGTGTTTAAGGAAAGGCCGGGAAGGTGGGGGCAGCGTGAGAGACACCAGAGCCCTAAAGTTTATGTGCCCTTATAGGGCTGCAGAGTCACAAGGAGTGCCTGTCACTCATAGTGAGAGCCTTCCTGATAGCTTGTCTAGCTTTTACGCCCCATACCCCCCTGTAAGCATCACAGCTGTGCAGACCCTTTGCTATCAGCTGCTGTCATGGTGCCTCATTCGACACACTCACACACACACACACACACATATACCACAGGGCTTCCTATGGACAGCAGGCCGTTTTCTTTTTTTGGCGTGACAGATTGTGGTAAATCTCAAAGGTTTCACATGTTTGAAGCAGTTGGACAAACAAATTGCAACGTGTGTGGAGCTCAGGAGAAGCAGAAAAAGAGATACAGATTAAATGAAAGTCCTCCTGAGATTCATTGTGAGTGTATGAGGCTTAGTGTCATATTTTAAAACATGATTAATATTGAAGATGCAATAAGAGATTCAGGACAAAGACTTGATTGTTGAGTCCCATTCTGATATCATCATTTTTGGAATGAAACTAAACAATCAACCATCTTACCGACCTGTGATTAGCCAAAGTCACTGCCACAGGCTAGATTTTCTAAAGCCTGAAAATGGAGCCAAGAGCAGGAGCAGAAGTCTAGTCATTTCTAGTCTTTTCTCTCACACCACTTTAATTTTTTTTTCCGACCAATTACATTATGCTCAAACGTTGTCAATGAATGTTGTCCAGTGACGCCAAAAATAAACTGCCTACTCCAACTTTCATAAAGGTTATATAGTCATTTGACACACAAAAAAACATTTTTCCAGAGCTTTCACTCACTTCTTGTGGCCTTCATCATCAGATGGACTTTGCAAAACAACCATCTTCAACATGAAGATGTCTCAGAGTTTGTTGGCAAGGATTGCAAAAGTTTACTGGGGTCATGGGAGTTGTTGTCTTCACTGCTAAACCATAGCTGATGAAAATCTGGCCGACATGACTCAGGCAGAAATCATGTTCATACATGCGGTAATATTAAAGTTTTATTCACATTACGTTTAATCACATTCAACAACTTTCCTCATTCTCTGACATATCTTGTGTTTTCCCGGAAGTTATAGCAGGTAGCAACTAGCTAGCAATGGCTAGCAGGAATTACCTTGAAATTACAACACAATTACCTTGAAAAACTATGTATTTCTGTGTTTTAACACTGTTTGGAATTCAGAAATGTTTCGTATTATAGCTTGAAGGGGATTGAGTCACGAGTCAAAACTAACCTCTCGTACACAAATGAAACATGGTTGGCAGGAACTGAGGGACTGACACAGAAGAAGCAGTAATTATGCAAAATTATGATTAGCAAATCTGCAAAACTGTTGGTGAGAGCTGTCAGAGTTTCGAGAAAAGCGAAAAAGGTGATGTCTCAATAGCATACTGCAGTTTGAACCCATCACCCTCCGTAATAACACTTGTAATACGCTGTTCAACTCACACACGTTTTCAAATGTGGGACTACATAGTAAATACAACCTTGTGTAAGACAGAATTCTCTGGTCTCTTCTGGGTGTCAATGACCTCATCTGACCAGATGATGGCAGTGTACTTCACTTACTACAGATCTGGTGTTATGTAATCAAAATGTTCTGAGTTGATAGCAGACACTGCAGAAGCTGACTGTCCATGTGTGTAACTGAGAATCATGGAGATCTGTTGCAATCACTGTAAGGTGATATTTTCTGAAGCAGAGAGCCAAATTCCCCATAGTTTAAATAGTTTTCTAGAATAAGATGGTGAGACCATGTGAACTGAACGGTGACACAGAGATGTATGTCCCTGGAATTAAGAGATGGATGATGGAGGTGTATGTCCTGGTGTCCTGTGATGTCCTTGATCAGATATACTGATTTGAATAAATTGATTACATTGAAGTCTGTGGGTGAGATTTATTGCTTAATATCACAGCAATAATCAGGGCCACAATGCAACACAAGTCACTCCAGTCTAAATCAGTATATTGATGGGACAATTAAAAAAAAAAAATTCAACCAAAGAAAAAATTATTTTCAGGCAAACACAAATTATTAAAATGAAAGTCCAAAAAACATTCACCCAAAACTAGAATCAAACACTCTTTAAACAAGCCCACACCTTCAGTTTATATTTCAAATGTTTTATTAGAGCACACAAAAATCTGTTCGATTCCATCAGATTTTCTTCAGATTCCCCAGCAATCCAACATAAGGACCCAGGTCATGTTCAGCCCTGACAAAACATAGCAAAACATTTATTTGATCAGAATCAGTGCTGTGTTGTACACCTTGTTGTGTATGCAGGCGCACTGCCCTGCAACACCTTTTTAATATGCGTGTTCATATACATGTTGCTGCTGACTGAGTAACGCCTGTGGCACAACCACCAAACGAAAGAAAACATGTCATATGTCAAAGTCTGTTGCACTCTGTTTTTAAGGAAATGTGTTGTTCAATCTGAAAACCATAGCAAGCGGTGCACAACATTACCAGATTGAAACGGTAGTCTATGGCAAGAGACAAATTATCTTTTGATTCCATTTGAACAGTGCCACGAATTACACATATGTTGTTAGTCAATTTAAAACTACTTTGTGAACTACATCTCTGGGCTTGCACAATCATCAGCACCAATCTCGCTGCCTCTTATAACGTTAACTTACTTGAAGTATTTTATCCAGTGACTCCTGGTGCTTTTATCAGGCTTGAAGAGGAAGAACGACTAAGACCCGCTGTTGTGTGACTACATCCTGTATGTCAAATGCAATATACCAAAAATACCTGGATGTCCTCCTGCATCTAGTCCCAATTTGCAGCATGTAAGCCAGCATGTTTTTCTGGCTATTCTGACCCACAAGTCTTCAAAGTTCAGTGCACCATCTTATAATGAAGTAGTATGTCCCAGCTGCATGTATATGGCATGAAAACAGTACGTACATTTTATGGGCAGCTGCAGTATATACTGAAAGTAAAAAGAAAAACGATATGATTTGGAATGCAAGGTGGGTTCCTCTCTCACAATAAATGAAGTAATGTGCACCAGCTCCCTGAAGACGGGGAAATCAATGGATGTCAGGATGGATAGATAACAGGGGTGTTGAGGTGACTGAAACAAAAGCAGATTTTAACATGTTTTTTTTAATCATTCTATATTTGTATTGAACATAATGTAATGCATGACAACATAAGCTACATGCCTTCCAGATACATATTTACAATAAGCTCTGCTCTGCTAATTATTTGCAGCTTTCCTCAATCGCTTTGGCTCATTTTTTGAAAGAGTCTTAACTTGCTCTAAAGCAGAGACACTCAACTTTGCCCGAGGGACACTTTTGCAAAATGACAGGAGCCCATGGGGCCAATTAATAAAGAAGTATTAATAATAACATTATTTATCAGATATAGAATGGATGAACATTAAAAGGCCCATAACTCATCTTTCTTTGAAATTCTTTGGGCCGGTAAACTGTAACTTGACTGGTTGGTGGAGACATAAAACTGTGAGGCAGTAATTCCTTTTTTTTGACTGCTTTGTTATATACGACATTTGACAGCTGACTTTGCACTCTTCTTAACTGGCTGCTAGAGGCAGGATGTGATCAACACCTGCTTCAGCGGGTCTAGTGTGTGTGGGGGTCATGTTAATGTTGGTGGAACTTTGCAGATCCCTGCTGGTTGCATCTGGCAGTTGAGGTGGCATTGCATCCATCAGTTTCATGGTGGGGATCTGCACTCTGCTGAGTGGACTCTTCTAGTTTTCTCTTTTTTGATTATAGTATGGGAAGTATTTTCAGGGGCAAGATTTGTGAAGATAGAATAGGTATTACAATACAAACACAACACTTTGTGAGGGCTCACAGACATGACATCTCAGTCTCAATAAACATATGCATCAACTGTCAAATACTAAAACTAAAAAACATTCCCTGTATTTTTTGTTTAGTTTAGTTTTATGAGTACAATTTTCAGTTAGTTTTCCTTAATTTTTGAAGTCTAGTTTTAATTTTTATTTCAATTAACTTTTTTTTCACAAGCTAGTTTTAGTTTTTAGTTTAGTTTTAGCCAACTATAACATTGGCAAGGGGTCCTTAGCTGAGACAAAACTGAGAACTTCTGGATTTTATGCAATAAAATACATCACAGCTGTCTAGATTACAGCTGTTTTCAGCAAGAAACTGTAATTAATAGGCTGTGTTTGAAGCCAGTTTCTACACTTATACTTTTTTGTTGTTGCTTTTTTTTTTTGCTTTTAACCTTTATTCAACATCTTCAAATAACAAATAGGCAGTATCAGATCTGACAATAAATCTAAGCAGCATAAATCAAAATGCTTAACAAAAAAAAAAAAAAAAAAAAACAAAAAGAAATAATAAATACCTAAGAAAAGAAAAAAAAAATTAACATCCTTAATCAATATATCAAGAAGTAAATCAGAGTGTTAAGGCACCTGTCTTCAGCTTTTTAAGAATAAAAACAAGTCGTTTTTAAAAATACATCTGTAAAAATTACTTAAAATCAAGTCTGTCACAATTTTTTACACTATTACAGGTGTAAAAAAAAAAGATGTTCCTAACATTCAAATTCTGTCTGACAAAATCTACAAACATTATTTCCCACATTGAACTCAACTCCTCAGATTTCCATACATTGGTAAATACCGTCAACTAATTTAATTTCGGTAACAAATGTATTTGTTTATTTTTCTAGTTTTGTCTCACATGACTTCATACGCATGGCTGCAGGACTTCAACGGTCCAACGCATGCGCAGTTGGTAACATCCGGGGGTCGGACAAGGATGAACGCCAATTTCCAAGATGGCGGCGGAGGGAGGAGGGAAGGAGATGAACGAAATTAAAACTCAATTCACCACACGAGAAGGCGTCTACAAACTCCTCACTCACTCCGAATACAGCCGCCCGAACAGGGTGCCTTTTAATTCGCAGGGCTCCAACCCCGTCAAGGTCTCCTTCGTCAATGTAAACGACCAGTCCGGCAACGGCGACAGGATCTGTTTCAATGTGGGCCGGGAACTCTACTTTTATATCTACAAAGGCGTGAGAAAGGTAAACAATATTGACTGCAGCGACGGAGCCTGCGCTGTCCGGGATCAGCCCATTGATTTTGCGTCTTCAGACGTGTTGCACCCGAGCTGTCAACTCTCCCAGCTTCTGTCATTGAAGTGCGCAGATTGTCAAGACAAGGCCATGTAGCAGACCTAGCTAAGTTAGGAGCTAATTAGCATTCTTAGCTAACATTCGCCACAGTACTTGTTTTTGTGTGCACTTCAGAGTCCCCCGGTTTATTTGAGTTCTCAGTCAGTGACAAGCTGTGGCATGAGGTTTTCTAGTGAAGTGGTGAGAAAAGGCTTGTCATGTCATGTCTTGTGGTTTGTTTGTTTATCCTCCTCCTTTACATAAAGCAACCCATGAGAGGCAAGTTGTCAACAGTGCTCACCAGCAGCAGGGTCAGCTCAGGTGTTTCTACCACTGAACTGAGTGTTGACATTGTAAGTTTGGGGAGTGGTAGTGACCGAGGGGTGTTTGTTATTCGTGATGTAACTCGACTGTCAGGCTTTGGATCTGATGCAATGTGATCCACTGTTTGGATGCACACATAGTGATGATGATGGTGATGATGATGTCATTGCAGCAAGCCACGTTTGGTCTTGTTTAGCAGGGATGGATGGTGACTGACAGGGGTGATCATGCTGATGATGTGGCTGTCCCTGAAGCAGCTACAGAATATAAAAGCTAACAATAGCAGCCGAGCCTCCCAATGCTGCTGCTATTTCTTCAATACAGGTGCTCTCAGTGGTCTCTCACAGTCTCACAGCCTAGTAAAAACTATGAGATGAAGTAGAATTTATTTTTCTCTGTAGTCTCAAACGAGTTAAAGATAGGGCTGGGCAATCTATTATTATTATCCAGATTGCAATATGAGACTAGATATCGTCTTAGACTTTGATATTGTAATATTGCATTGTCTTTTTCTTTATTTTAAAGGCTACATTACAATAAAATGATGTAATTTTATGAACTTAACAGATCCTACAGAACCTTTTCACAGCAGTCATTTTGACATGAAATAGTAGGGAAAACACAGCTGTTGTTAATGATATTAATTTTGGCTTAATTAATATCATTAGTAACACCTTTGCTTACCCTACAATTTCATATCAGTATAGCTGCCATGAAAAAAACTATTTAGTCATTATACCTACGTTAATGATGATTATTTATCAAAAATCTCAATGTGTTACAACATTGTTGCAAGATTGATTATATCAAAATATTTGGTCAAAAATACTGTGATATTTGATTTTGTTCATATCGCCCAGCCCTAGTTAAAGTTGGGGCAAACAGATTATTAGATTGTGGAATATACAAAAATATTCAACAGTATCAGTTGTATCAGCTAATTTAAGCTTTCAAAAGCAAGAAAACAGCAAATTACCTTTTCTTTTGCAGTGATGTAATCTTTTTAATGCCAGAGTTTGCCCCTTGGCGTGGAGATGTTCCGCCAAAACAAGTTCCCCCTCGATGCTATTTTGCAGCAGCACCATCGTTGCATCCTGGGTTTAGCAGCGCCTGAGATGTTTGTGATTGGTTTAAAGAAATGCAAACAAGGCAGGGCATTTTTCCCCTATAGCAGAATGTCTATGCATGGAGCCAGACCTTTGTCCAGTGCTGAGTGCTGTGAAGAGAGGTCTAGATAATACGAGACTGCAGACCGATTAATCAATAGGACAATTATCTGGAAATTTGAGGTTATTATCTTTGGCTGATGCCTGTGCTTGTGAGGCCAGTGAACAAAAAATGTCTACAGTCATCTGCAAGCACGCATCCTGTTGTAAACATTTGCCTAAATTTTCAGAATCGCCATAGTCTTTTCCCAGTGTTAACACATTTTCTCCATCCTAAATAATAGCAAGTCTAATCAGTTACCGGCAGCATTTTACATATATATATATATATATATATAATGATGTTATGATATTTAGAATTATGCAGTTGAATGATGTTGCTTCTGGCATACTGTCCCTTAAATGCCATCCATGGTCTGAAATCTACAGCATAACCCTGTATATATATATTTTTTTTTAATTTATTACATCAATAAATAAGGCCTGTATTCTGGATTGTAATGTTCATAGAATGATGAAATTATACATAACTTTACACAACTTTATACATAGTATTTTGGATGCAGCTGTGGTAGGTGGTGAATTAAAATGAGATCATCCTGTGAAAAACTTTTTCAACCTAGATAACTTGCTAGTTGCTGTAGCCAACCCACACTCCTGCAGTGATAGCTAGACTGGAGGCTGGGATGATCAGTTAATTATCAGCTAAGTGACTAATTGGGGTGAGAGTGAAAGAGTGATGCATTTGGAGTGGAAAATATTACTGCCGTACTCTTGACAACACTTTCTTGGAACGCCGGCCAGGCATGGTGCAGTTGTATTTCGTTATTGCAAAAAAGTTGTTTATCATGGTAATGTTTTGGCGGTTCCCCCAGATCTTAATGAGCGCCTCTTCCCCTGCAGCTCTTGATTTAACAAACTTACTGTAACTTCATTTTCTTTTACCCTTCCTCCCTTGCAATATTTCAGCATCACCGAGACAACATCCCCGTCTAAGCCTTCATTGCAGCTCTGATAGCACAGCAACTGAGAGTGAGTGAGACAGCAGGGAGACTGTGAGATCAAAGTCAGAGAAGGACTACAGAAGTATAAGAAGCCATGCTGCGTGACTGGAGATGGGGATTATTGGATAAGTTGTCTACATTAGTGTGTAGCCCACCCACTTGTCTCAATAGGTGGGGAAACACTACATATCTATTCATTCAGCACGTTTCTGCTTATATTCATTTTAAAGGTGTTTCTTGCCTCTAATTCTGATTTTAGGCAACCACTTTCTTCACTAAGATGACCTACAAAATTTTACTGTCGTACATTGGGCCAGTAGTCTAGACTCAGCTTTGGTTTGATTTAATTACTGTTGTGTGGTCTGGATTTTCATTGAGCAGCTGAACTGGTCTGGCAGCATGCCAACTATTTTTAACCAAAGTAGACAGGAAAGTAACTCTTGGGTTCTTTATATGCCCCTCTCATCTCTGTGTTTAGGACATTGTTATAGAATGATTTTTTTTCTCCCAGTCTCAAGATTGTATAAAATATTTTGGTAGTCATGAGGTCAAGCTTAGCGTCATTGTAACACTTGAAATGTCAAAGTCTGTCAAAGATCCTTGTTTTATTTAGAGCTGCCTTGCTTTGATGATACTGACACTGACACTTTATAGTTACATCCCCTAAGCTTTCTCTCCCTCTCCTTTAATGCATAAAAATAGACCACAAGAGAGTTTCAGTGATAAAGCAGAAGGCTGTCACAAATATCACATTTTTACTGCACCAATGCCTCATACATTCCTGTCAGGTTAGCAGCTCTGTCTGTCAGGGCTATATCGGCATTTTCCTTTCAGACCTAGTACAGGTTTACCTAATTGATTTAGTCATCTTTTTCCGACAATAATGAAACAGACTATTTTTCAGTGAAGAATGGGGTCAGTTTTGGGTGCAAACTTACGCAACAGGTAATGATGATGAAGACCTATGCAGTGTTTGTACGGGTCCTTAAAAAGGCTAAAATCGAATAATCTGAATTTAAAAAAATAACTTCAGTCTCTGTTTTTGGAAAAAAAAAAAATGATCACACTGTAACAAAACTGCGTAACAAAACCAAGGTGGAACCAATAAGCACTGTACATTTTTTAAACACAGCAAATTAAACTCCTGTAGTAAATAAAATACTTCATAATATAACATTTCTGCAGTGGAAGTCCCCAAAGCGGACAGAGCTTGGAGAAACCCTCAGTTATAATAAAAAGTAATCACTGAGATGTGATATTCTGGTTCAGCGTGTATTTAGCTAAATCACAGTTTCTGTCCCTGTTGTGTTAGCCTCATGAGCTAAGCTAACGTTAATCCAGCAGAAGAGAGCGTTGCATCACACCATGCTTAAAAAAATCAGTAAACTGAGAATGACTTGTAAATCATACTTAACACAGGTCCACAAATATATCAGAAAACATACTGTGAGAAGTTCGGGTCCACTCTTCAATTCGGCGTATCTAAAACGAACAAAACCATGCTTAATGGATATTTATATCAGATTTCATTGGCAGCTTTATTAGCTGCTAGCATTAATGTTAGCAAGAGTTTATGCTTGACCTGTTTTAGTTACTTTGGTAGCATCCTGTACTGAGAATAAATGAATATTTTATATTAGTAATAGCTGTGAAACAATTACAAATTACTTTCATAATGGTTTTGAGAAGGTTTTAACTTTGATTTAACTTGTTGAAACCTGTAGAAATCCTACAAAGCTAAAATCAACTTAAAACACAGCACATTTTAATTTCATCAAAATGTCAGTGTGTCTTGTTTGGTTTAAATTGTGTTATCAGCCACCTGTTGGAGGACAAACTAAACAGTTAACCTGTATTGTCTGGCTGGGCTGGTCTTCCTCTCTATTTTTGGATAATGACTTTCCATGTGTCACAATTCATTATTATCATGCACCGGGAACATTGGGTCGGCACAACAAAGCGTAGATGGCAGACAACAATGCTCTTGAGCTATCTGTACCGAGTTTTGAAAGAGTTTAGTTTTTAAAAGAAATTGGTATTTTTCTGTAGACTCAAAATGAAATTGACCCCATTTCTGGCGTTCTCATCTGGGATAACTTGTCCCAGGGTGGTGTTTGAGAGAATCAAATGTAATTTGTTGGCTGGATGTTCTTTACTGAGGCTGAACTATAAATGGATTATGTGTCAATCTTCCTTCAAGAAGTCTTTACAAAAAAAAACTGTGAGATAAACATAAGTGCTGAGCTGTAGGGTAAGTATTCTGAGGTCACCTTGGAGAAAAGGCAACATTTGAAGTATAGCTCATATGCAGGTTTTATTTTGAACCAAGAAAATAGTAGCGATGTAAATTTCTACTTTGTCTTTTCTAAGCAGTGTCAAAATGGCTGAGACTAAAAAATCCTTTATTTTAAACTGATTTGTGTATGTTTCTCATTGTTTTAGGCTGCCGATCTTAGTAAGCCCATAGACAAGAGGATATACAAAGGAACGCAGCCCACATGTCATGACTTCAACCCCCTCACAGCTACAGCAGAGAGCGTCTCCCTGCTGGTTGGCTTCTCAGCGGGCCAGGTGCAGCTCATAGACCCAATAAAGAAGGAGACCAGCAAACTCTTCAATGAAGAGGTGGGTTCCAGTCAGCATCTGATTAGATTTTTCTGTTGATTAGATACTGAGGAAAACTTTAATCATGTCAACATTTAGGTTCAATTGATAGATAATATAATGGAATTGGGGCTACAAATGCCGATTATTTTCACGATTTATCGTGTCATCTATAAAATGTATGATGTCTCATCCATCATGAAAAATGCTCATCACAACTTCCCAGAGCCCAGAGTGACATCTTCAAATTGCTATTTTTGTCCAACCAACAGTCCAAAACCCAAAGACTCTTCATTTACTGTCTTAAAAGACAAAGAAAAACAACAAATTCTTACATTTAAAGGGACGGTTCAGCCCCAAATTGAAATCACATGTCTTTCCTCTGGCCTCGAGTGCTTTTTATCAGTTTAGATTGTTTCGGTGTGCATTTCAGTGTTTTGGAGATATAGGCCATAAAGATGTCTGCCTTCTCTCAAATATAGTAGTATTACAAGGCACTCTGCTTGTGGTGCTCAAAGCAACAAAAAAATACATTTGAAAAATTCAACACCAGTGTCTCCTTCCAGAAGTCATTACCCAGGTGCTCAAGATAGTCCACAGACCTGGTGGTGAGCAGTTTCATGTAGGAACTATTTTCTTTCTAGTAGAAAGAAAGTAGTCCCAGTAGACTCTATCATAGAAATATTGAAATATTGGTATGTTTGATATTTTTGTGTGAAAAATAACTGAAACAGTTTATCAATTATCAAAATAGTTTGGAACTAATTTTATTTCGATCAACTAATTGATTAATCATTTAAGCCCTAAATGGAATAACTGACCCATGTCTGTTTTTTTCTCTTTCTCTGTGCCCTTGTGCCTCTCACCCCCAGAGACTTATAGACAAGTCACGAGTAACGTGTGTACGATGGGTTCCTGGTTCGGAGAGCCTGTTCTTGGTGGCTCACTCCAGTGGCAGCATGTATTTGTACAACGTGGAAAACACCTGTGGCACCACGGCACCTCACTACCAGCTCCTCAAGCAGGGTGAAAACTATGCTGTGCATACGTGCAAGAGCAAGTCTGCTCGCAACCCCTTACTGCGCTGGACAGTGGGTGAGGGGGCGCTCAACGAGTTCGCCTTCTCCCCGGATGGCAAGTTCCTGGCTTGTGCGAGCCAGGACGGCTTCCTGCGGGTGTTTGGCTTTGACGCTGCTGAGCTCCACGGGACAATGAAGAGCTACTTTGGTGGCTTACTGTGTGTGTGCTGGAGCCCGGACGGACGTTACATTGTGGCAGGAGGGGAGGACGACCTGGTGACCGTGTGGTCATTTTCAGACTGCAGAGTGATTGCACGGGGGCACGGTCACAAGTCATGGGTGAGTGTGGTGGCTTTTGACCACTGTACCACCAGCGTGGAGGACGGTGATCCCCCTGCTGAGTTCAGTGGTAGTGACGAGGACTTCCATGAGCAGATTCACTTTGGTGCAGGCAGAGACCGAGCGAACAGCGCACATTCTCGGCTCTCTAAGAGAAACTCTACAGACAGTCGGCCTGTTAGTGTCACCTATAGGTTTGGCTCAGTGGGACAGGACACCCAACTCTGTCTGTGGGACCTCACAGAGGACATTCTCTTCCCTCACCTCCCTTTGTCCCGCACTAGGACTCACACTAATGTCATGAGTGCAACAACAAGCCCTCCAGCCACTGGACAAACTACTACTACTACTACTACTGTATCCACCACTAATCCCAGTGGCACCAATGGTAAAGACAATGTGAGCAATAGTAGCACCAGTGGCAACCCAGTTAACTCCCTCCCCAACACCCTTCCTCGGTCCAACAGCTTGCCACACTCCTCCGCCCCGACAGGGGGCAGCACACCCAACAGTCATACAGGCAGCAGCAGCAACAGTAACAGCAGCAGCACCACCAAGGGCAACAGCATCATCGACAGCGCTTTCATCGCCACTGGCGTCAGCAAGTTCGCAACTCTATCGCTACATGACTCGCGCAAGGAGCGCCACGAGAAGGACCACAAGCGAAACCACAGCATGGGTCATATCAGCAGCAAGAGCAGCGACAAGCTTAACCAGCTTAGCTCGTCACGGACGGCGAAAGCAGAAGTAGCTAAGACTCTGGGCACCACACTGTGCCCGCGCATGGAGGACGTGCCACTGCTCGAGCCGCTGGTGTGCAAGAAGATCGCTCACGAGAGACTCACTGTGTTAATCTTCCTTGAGGACTGTCTGGTAACAGCCTGTCAGGAGGGTTTCGTTTGCACATGGGCTAGGCCTGGGAAAGTGGTGAGTGACAGGCCTCTCGAGGATACTGTCATGTGACACCTCTTAACTTGCATTGTCTCGAGTACAGGCATTTTTCTCGCTGCATTCAGAAGCTGTTAATGCCACTTTGTGCAGCCAAAGGTTTTGGTTATATTACACAAGATTTACACTCAAACCCTCAGTATTTTTATGGTTAATAGCACATCTCCAACAGTAAACCTCATGGCCTCACTATTCTGCCTCTTTTACAAACCCCAATTCCAAAAGAGTTGGGACATTGTGTAAAACGTAAATAAAAATGTAACGCATTGATTTGCAAATACCTTTCGACCTATATTCAATTGAATACAGTACAAATACAATATATTAAATGTTCAAACTTTGTTGCATTTTATAAATATACACTCATTCTGAATTTGTTGCCTGCAGCATGTTCCACAAAAGTTACGTTTGGGAACTGAGGACATTAATTGCTGAAGTTTTGAAAGTTGAATTCTTTCCCATTCTTGCTTGATGTACAACTTCAAGTGCAACAGACTGTTGTTGTCTGTATAGCAGCATATGTCTTTCCAAAAGCTTTATGTACCTTTCAGCATCACTGGTGGCAATTAGCAGTGCCCTGGCCACTAACAGTCTAGTACCTACTTTCAAAACAATAAGTGTCCTCAGTTCTTAAATGCTTACTGATTGTTGTTAAAAGAAAATGTGATGTATCACAGTGGTAAACATGTCCCTGTCCCAACTTTTTTTTTTTGAACACGTTGCAGGCATCAAATTCAGAATGAGTGTATATTTACAAAAAAACAATTAAATTCATCAGTTGAACATGTAATAGCTTGTCTTTGTCCTGTATTCAATAGAATATAGGTCAAAAAGGATTTGCATTTCAGTTTTTATTTACATTTTACACAGCGTCCCAACTTTTTTGGAACCGGGGTTTGTAATACATTGAAGTAACACTGTTGTTTGTTATCAATGTGTGTTATCTGTCTCTCCACAGGGATTGCTATCATCTCAAAACAACCCAGCCAACTCCCCCAGTGGAACAGTAGTATAGCCCCAGTGCTGGTGCTGCTAATGACAGCTCCATGCAACAGAGACGGGGATGACCAAGGCCAAGGCCCTGCAGCGCTTCTTCACACACTGTCACACACCACATGACCTCCAGTGTCACCTTCGTTCTCATCACTACAAACCACCCCAGCTCTGTCTTTGTGTTACTGCTCATGTTTTAAACGATGTTGGCCAAGCCAGGGTTAGCAACGTGACCCCACATTTTTGTCTAGGGGGTTAAAAAGGGTGCTATTGGAAGTAAAGAGTGCAAGCTTTAAATCGTCCAGGAGGTTTATGGGAGGGGTTGACTGGCTCATTGTTCCATCTACAGTCATATCAAGTCGCGTCTAGTCTGAAAATAACAAACTATAGTACCCAATCCTTTGTGCCTGTAGATCTTCACAGACTAGACACGCTGTAACCTTTTTTGTATTGGTTTAATTCAGACATTTTTTCCAATATTTTGTTTCTTCATATAAAGGGAATAAGATGAGGGATTGTTTTGGAGCAGCAGCATATCCCCAATGCCAAGTCTCTTTCATTTGTCACTTCCTGGGCGATCCCTTGTGCAGCAGCCCCAGTCCTCTCTGTACACTTGTTCAAGAGAGGCTGGAGGTTTTTTTTTTTTTTTTTTTTTTTTTTAAACTTCCTCTACAAATAATCAGAGCTATCACACTTTATAATGAATTTGCACAGATTTTCTTTCATTCTTTCTTTTGTTTTTCCCATTTTTGAATCCATGACGGTGGAACACAAGCGAAAGACAGCTTTGGAAGCACTTGTGGGGGAGGGGTGGCTCGTTATTGCCCTCTGTCTCAACGCTGGATGCTGCAATCACAGTTTTTTATATGGAAAAAAATTGTTTGCACTTAATAGTTTGTTAGAGGAGAATGGCTTTACATTTTTGGAGTGTGCAAGGACTCCTTGACAAGGTTGAAATATAAATAGAATTAAAAAAAAAACCTTTGTATCTATTGAACATTTATTTTAATATTGTTTCAGATTAAATGGGCTCTGTATTATATGTAAATATTGTACTTCAATGATTTATGGGTGAAATGATCATTAATACATTAGTTGAAAGATCCTCATTTCAGAAAATAGTGATATTTCTAATACAGAAAATCTATACATAATATTAAAATGAATCTTGAATATGCAGGTGAAAATGTTTCTTTTCTGTTGTACATACAGAGAATTCAGGTGTATTTTTATTAATGAAACGTTTGGTATAGGAGATGTCTATGAAATCCTCTTATCTAACAGGTAGTGCTGAATGCTAGCTAGCCTGTTGCTGCAGATTTCCTTTTACAACGTAGGCAGATAGGCGCAGACGCAGCGGTCTAATTCAGCCATCACTCCGAGCTCAGGTAAAAATCACAGGAAGACGACTAACGCCGGCATAGTTCCCCTCACTAGTCTCATCCATCAACGTGTGTGAAATTCACTTTAACTAACAAATAAGACTGACAACCAGGGCTGAAATCTGTGAGTCCTGTCATTGTGAGTAATAATTTACTGAAACCGATGCTGAACTTGTGAACAAACATTTTGACACTGTGTTGAACTGACTAAAATGTCAGCACTTGATGATGGAATAAATGCTTGAGGTGAGCGTGTTTTTTCAGAGCGCCCACGCAGGAAGACTGAGGATTATAACAGTGGGAGCCTTTTCCTCCATGTGACGCCTAATTAAAACAGCTTTGACAGATTACATGTTCCACTTGTGTTACTTTATTCTCACCACATGAATCAACATCTCCATGTAGCGTGTTGTGAATGTGATGCTTCATTAGTCGGGAATATACCATTAGACCAGGCCTTTCCCCCAGATGGGTCAGTCAAACTCACACAAGTTGTGACTGAAACAGTTTCAACAGATTTTGTGTCCTCAGTGTGTTCAGAATGAGAAAAAAATCTTAAGGAATCTTATGGGAGTAAAGTTTAGAAAATCGCCCAGATTTGTTCCTACCAAAACTGCCTTTTATAGTCCATGTGTTTTGGGGAAACTCAAATAAATTATGACAGAAAAACCCAAATGTTTATTACATAAAATCTTCTCTATAACACATAAAGAAGTTTGAGAGATTCATGGTGGGTCAAAGGTGTTTCTTAACCTACCACTTTTTTACTTCTTAAAAAAATAATTTAAATCAGTATAGCTATAATAGTATAGTTGTATATCAGGCAACATAAATTGGCACTGATCCATATAAATGTTAGCATTGATTAACATACATTTTAAACAGTTACTTAAATGGCACTTTTATTTTTCTTTCAAAATATTCGTGACCAGATGTGAAAAAAGTAAATAACTAAAGTGCCAAAGGGGTGGACCTTAACATTTACAATTCCTGATCTGTATATATTTATTTTTTTCATATTCATAAATAATCAAAGGGCTGGATTGAGGTTGTTTAAGGGTTGTCAATTGAACAGGCTCGCACTATGCCATTTTGACCCACTTATGCATCTAAGGGTTAAGAATTTCCTTTTGCACATGCACTGTACCGTATCCAGCTCCACGTCTACAGTACAACAACAGTTTCTGGTTGATTGTGGACAGCACTGAACCCTTTGTCAGAAAAGAACATTCATATATCTGTTTTTTTTTTTTTTTTTCTTTACATGGGCGGCAATGAGAAAATGTTGCATTACTGATTTCAGTATTTTTCAATACTTTACAACGCTTGGATTTTTTTAAAGACTTTTGATATGTTTTATATGACATATTCAAAACACAAGAAAAGTTGAAAGAGTTTGTGTTGTGTGGGGTCATGTCATATAATACCTGTACAACATCATGCTTCTCCCTTTGTGAGGCCAGAGGTCAGGCAACACACGTCACTCCGCTGGCAGTTATATAAGAGTACTTCCATTATACTTTAATAGCATTTAACCTAGCCAATGTATGCTGCCATTAGAACGTTTTACCTGTAATTTTGTAGAACTGAGCCGCTTTAATTAAGGTTCTATTCCATTTAGTGTAGCAGAGCCTTTCCAGTGAGCTAACATGCATAATAGCAGACTCTGACTGTGACCTGAATGTAATCGAACCTTAATTAGTATCATTGGTAACACCTGTTTTTACTCTACTATTTAATATCTAAATGGCTGCTGTGTTAAAGGTGTATTACATGAGGAAGTAGACAAATATTGCCCAAGACTTTCTAGAAAATGGCTCTGACATGCTGATTTGAAGTGCGGTTGTATGAGATACTTATCAATAATCAGTGTATTAATTACAGTAGAAGGCATGCCCCTGGTTTGGAGAAGCAGAGAGGAAATGCTATGCCATGCTATACTTAGAATATTTTCACCAAGGCCTCACCACAGGGGTGTTTTCAATTATCAGCTAGTTAGACCTCCACTCTAGAGCCATTCTGGAAAATTATATGAAAAATTAAACCAACACACACACAGGTGTTTTCACTTATTTTTATTGATTAGATGTCTGCGGTGGAATTACATGAAGTCACCAAAATTCATATAAGTTAAAGATCAAGTTAAAGAGGTCATTTGCCCCACCTGAACATGAGGAGGGAGAAAAAAAATGACGCCTGAAACTAACAGGTGACTGAGGGAGAGACAGTCAGACATAGCTGGCACAAGCCCACACGATCCTGAGGAGAGGTTGAATCAGGAATAATAAGTGAAAACACCTGTGTAGGTGGGCCAGGGGTGTGTAGGGCCTTTAATAAAAATGGTAAAGGTGAGAACTTACAACAAAAAGAGAGTGATCGAGATGTCAATACAGACCTTTTCAAAGCAGCCATTTTGACGTGTTGTGATAAGCACAGGTGTATATAATAAAATTAATGATGGCTGAACAGACGTTTTTCATGGCAGCCATATTGATATGAAATAGTGTAAACACAGCTTACCAATTATACTAATTAAGGCTCTGTTACATTCAGGTCAAATGAGGCTGCCTCTATCATGCATGTTGGCTCACTGCTAAAGTCAATGGAGAACAGGACCCTAATTAGTATCATTGGTAACACCTGTGTTTATGCTATTTCATGTTAAAATGGCTGCTGTGAAAAGGGTCTATTAGCTGTGGATTTTATCAGATATTTTGATTAGCAAAGTGTTTTATGAAATCCTATTGAAAGTTTAACTTAATTTAACTTAATCTAACTTAATTTAAGTGACCAACATGACACTAAACTGACCAGGATACTGTTTGACACAAATGTCTCTCATACTCACTATACCTATTGGTGAGATGTAACTAAGTACATTTACTCAAGTACAGTACAAATTTAAGGGACTTTGTAGGTGGTTTTACTATGGAGTATTTCTATTTAAATGCATAAGATGCAAATTTACCCTAAAATAATGTAAGAGTAAGGATAGTAGGGACGTGTTCATAATGAGATTCAGTATTGTGACAGAGCGGTTGCAATTACAGATGCAAAACAGTATGTTTTTAATTTTTGAAAGATTGCGTGCTCCCCCTCATTATGCCTCACATTAGTTTGGTCCACTGCCTACCAATAGCCATGGGTCTCTTTTTACTGCCTAATATTTAATATATGACTTAAGCAACTATCAAAGAGCAAATCTTTCAGAGTATTATTTGCAGTATAGTTTGAGGAAAGAGAAATTAATTCACAAATATTTTTTTGTCATTGTTATTTCCATGCTGTCATCTTATTCGGCGCTCTTGGCAGCAGCACAGCATTTCTCCACCCTTGCACCAGAGACTGATGCTTTTTATGATTATAGGGACACTCTGTGTATCTGTCATTCTGAAACTTTGCAACAACAGGCTGGGACATGTTTATTGTCCCCCATAAACTGTTACATGAAATGTCAGCCTTCGGTATAGATATGAACATAATCCCTTTCAATGTAATTTATGACCCACTATAAGTGGTGTCTGTATCTACAGAGACCTACCCTCTTTTTGTATTTCCTTATCTTATTATTTGCCGTACTCAAGGTATTTTACCAAACCAAAACATTACCCTATAACTCTCCTATATTTTAGAGACATGTATTAAATAATCAACTAAAATAAACTATTTAAATATTAAACAATTGATTTAATTGAATTAGTTAAAAATGAGTTCAACCTTAAACATCTAGGCTACAGCAGTAAAATGCAACAGAAACATGAATGCAGCAGTAATCTCAATCCAAAAAATATCTTATATAACAGTAAAACACTGTCAGGAACCATTTTACTACTTCAAGTAAATGCTTTGGACAATGCAGGACTTTTACTTGTAATCGAGTATTAGTGTGGTTCTGCTGTTTGGATTACAGTGGGCCAGTAGGTGGCAGTATTGCTCAGACAATCGAGAGCCTAAGAATTCCTCATAACCATTAAGTGAACTTGCATTTGATAGCCACTATCACTTGATCAAACGGGGAAAACATTGTCTATATATGTGTATCCTGTTGTCTCTCTCACTCTCTCTTTACAAATGCATTCTACTACTTCATATATATTTTATATTCCAAGTGGGGAATAAAACTGCTCCTCCATAATTTATGAGTCACTTTTAGAAGAAATACGAGCACTCACAGCCATTAAACCGGTAGCCTGTGGCAGCACGATGAGGGAAGGGGTGTGGAGTGTGATCAGCAGGCTGGAGAGGCCCGATCATCCTGTCAGGGTGTCACTCAACCCATGACGGGCTCTGACATACTGTCTGATCCCCCCCCTGAGCTGCACACGTCAATGCTGAGCAGGTATCAATCAGCATTGGTGCTTAGTCAGACGTTTTACACCAAAAACGTCACACTGACTATAATATATGCACTCTTATGCTGTTTTCTGCCTCTGGACTACTGTCAGATGCATTTATTCAGTATATACAGAGCCAACCACCCTTTAATCTAACAGGCCATTTGAATAGCAATCAAAATGCTGTAAGAGCTTGGAAAACAACTACATTTATCTTGCATCCTCGGGGAATCGGGTTCCACATGATAGGAATTCAATAGATCGAGAGAGAAATCCCGTTGCTTCTGTAAGGTCCTGCTTTAATCATCTTCTCAGTGATGTAATCCCCTCGCATGCACGCCTCTATTATTGACCCTGAGTTTTGTTTACCTAGCAATGTGTGCACCGGCTATGAATGATTAATATAGTCTCTCGGAGCCACAGGCCTGAAGAATGAGCAGCATTCGATGTGTTGCAAAAAACTCGACAGTTTAAGATAATGGACTGAGAGAATGAACGCATACAATTAAGTTTGCAAAATGGCTCTCCACTTACGTCAGTGATGGATTTCCTTTGAACAAACAGGTCTAGTCAGATTATGGAAATGATCAAATTAACCTAGTTTTTCATAAATTCCACAGGGATATTTATTAGCCCATTATTGAGACCTGTATTGAGTTCAGAAATGAAGGAATGAGTCGTGTTAAGAAGAAGGGATAATGAAGTGGATGATTAATTAGATGGAACACTTGAATTCAAGCTCATTCCTTAAAGATGGATGTATTGGCATTTGGCAACTCAGGATCTTGGAGTCCAGTGTAGAGGTAATGTTCTAAAATAGATAAACACCTGTGTATCTGGGAATTAGGCCTAGAACAGAACATAGGTACAGTGTATGAGAAGCTATGTTCCCACAGGGTCCTAAGTTCCCCAGTTCATATTCTGTAGACACACATTATTACACAGGTTTTTAAAATGCTCGATTCTGATTGGTCAATTAAGTCATTCTATGGTCTATTACTTCAGAAAAGCAGACCATTGCTATGACAAGCAGATCGTTGCTATGGGCACAGTTTTGATCATAGACTCATCAGTTTGAAATCAATAAAATGATTTTTCAATTAATATTTTGTGTCAAATTATTTTTTTTAAGAAAGTAGCCATGTAATGTGGGATAATGTACAGTGGGCAGGTCATTATTGCAAAATAAATCCCTTCATGGTCTGATTCAAGACCTATCCACTTAGCATAGGGGTTCTGTACCACCCTGTCAGGGTTTATTTTGCAATAATAACCTACTCACTGTACATTATCCCTTAATTAACCCTCCTGTTGTGTTAAGGTTGAAACCCAAACCATAAACTTTGGAACACAGGACCCTGAGAAAGCACATACTGTATATAGAACTGAGAAGCATCAGACACTGGTAACATAGGACTGGATGTTCCCATTATGTGCTCTATAAATCCTGGGAACATAGAACTTCTGAATACTGGAATGATACTGCATAAACCTACTGCTAACCTTCAAGAGGTGGAGGAATTTTGCATTTAAAATACATGTAATAGCACCTATATGTAGACCTGACGTCTATAGCAAGCTGTGTTAGAAAACACTAAGTTTAACCCATGTCATGACCATTTTGGCCAGAGGTAGTGAGCCGGACTAAATCAGGGCTACTTATATTGCAGAGACCGAATAAAATAATGTCTTGCTTGGTGGGAATAAACCACTGATTCACATTCAAATCTTTACACCCAAAATATCTGGGTTTTTGGTGATACTGTTTTTGGTGGGGGGCAGCAGAAGCAACCTGTGAACGCAACACTGAGTCTTACCTTTTAAGCTGTTAATGCAAACTTGTTAGCAAGCATCTCCCAGTGAGACAGAGCAACATCAGCACTCATGCCCTGTAAATTTAAATCCAATATTCATTCTCCTTTTAGCTCTGTTGGTATCCAGCAACCTAATATGATACTGATTACCTTCTTAGTGTTACACTTCTGTTTTGCTAGCAGTTAACTTTTCAACAAACAGCTCCCAGTCGACAACAACACCGAGAGCTGAAGAAGTTAAATGCTGCGTAGAGCTGAAGGGAACGGCAGGTGATGAGCAAGGTTCATGCTTAACACTCAGTGAAGACTGTGTTTTGACTCCATGTTTCAGCAGCTTATTATTCCACATCTGAGTGTTGGTTTAGAGGAAGGAAAATCATCAGACCTTCTACTTAACAATAATTAATTCAGAGGAATGATTAGCCCTTTGGCTATCTCAAGGCACTTCCCTAGTCAATTATGGCATGTAAATTATAACAAACAGTAGCTTATCTTTTCATACAGCCTTCTCTTCAGCCCAGATAGTTTCTGTATTTGTTTATCTTCCACTGAATTTATTATAATCCGTGTTATTTGTGATTTTAGGCCTCAATTTGTCTGAATTGTTTTGTCAGTTTCATTGGTTGATCTGCTCTCTAATGTTCTCTGATTGTCTTATATCGGCATAAAAGTGCTACATACTTAAAGGTTTACAAATTAACGGGCCGTACATGGAACTGGGTCGCACTTTATTTTACAATACACAATAAGACCTAACAACTGTACTTAGTATTAAATTAGGCAAAACTAGAAATAATATGTTCTTTATTAAACAGTATTAGACCCTTATTAGACTTTATCAGAGGGACATATTAACACAGAACTGTACTCTAAACTAAAGTGTATAATTTCTCAGTTATACTCTTATTGGACTTCATTACAGAGTCATTAGGGATACATTACAACAGAGCTGTTCTGTAAACTAAAGTGAAATCAGATATCTGCTATTTGAGACACACCTTCTTTTGCCGGTCTAGCCAAGACAAATGCCCACTTACTTGATTAAATATTACTGTACTGCTACAATTTATCACCTTGGTAGATCTGTTTGACTTATTGTTTTTAAATGAGGAAGTAGCAGATGTATGGTTTCACTTTAGTTTACAGTAGAGTTCTGTTGTAATGTGTCTGTAATTACCCTCTAATAAAGACTAATATGGGTCTAATAAATGATACAAAAGTGCAGCTTGTTATGTCTTATTAGTGTACTATTGGGTGTATGGTGTTGAATTAGGGTTGTGTTTGTTTGATGTCTAATAATAATTTTGTCTGATATGATATAAAGTACAGCTTGTCATGTCTTATCAATGTATTCTAAAATAAAGTGCGACCCATAACTGGCCCATCAAAAGATTTCATGCACAACTTTTCATTCTTGCCCTACAACACCAAACTAAGTAGAGCGCTTTCAAAGGCAACAGTACATTACAGTTTCGAGGGCTCCAGCATCACTTCACCATTAGTCACCAAGAATCAAGAGCACGGTGCCACTTCCTCCCATTCTCAGTTCTATTCTGAGCCGCGGTTCCCTTGAGATGTGGGCCCAATAATTGGGCCTCCACCATGGGAGCAGCTGCACAATTTGCCAGTCACATGACCTCAGCACAGCAGTCACAGAGTCACATGTCTTCACACTGCATTAGGAATTAAAGATCACACATAGGAAATGAAATGAGACTTCTTTCCCTGCAGAGATGGTTTGTCAGAGGAAGCTTTGTTAGGCTTTGTCAGTGTGATTCAGTGTTTTAACGTGTGTGCTCAGGATATATGCCTTACACTTAGCAGGTCATATTTAATTCATGCAATATTCAGGAATGTTATGTTGAGGGCAGAGTCTCTAAAAGGCCTCCAGCAGAGTCTGTATTTAATATGAACTGTATGGAGAGTCAAGTCAGCGATAACTTTGCAGTTATTCCAGATTTTGAACAGTATGCAGAACTGATTGTTAAACATTGCCGGAGGGGGGAGGGGGGGAGGGGGGAATCAATGCAGCTACAGAGAAGCCACTGAGCTCGGGCCTCAGCGGAAACCATCGATACTGAGCTCTGGTCTAAGCACTTAAAATGTAAATGCATCTTCAACAGCAACAGCTCGAACGAGAAAAGTTGTATCAGTGTCTTGGGATCTCTCCAGGTGCATCGTGTGCATTTATCTGTGAAATCAAAATCTCTGCACAACGATACAGGTGCCTGAATTGGCATATTCTACCACTGACAGTGATGCATTGCAACAAAATAGAACAAAAGCCCTGCACTGACCATACACTCCCTAATACTGGAGTTTATACTACAGCATGTGCCCCATAATGTAAGTTACACTGGCATGTTTATTAATGCTGTGTGCCTAAAGTGACATCCTTACTGCAGTCACAGGAGTAATGGCACTCTTGGTGTGCTCTAGAAAACCTGTTGAAGAGAAGCTAAGTGGGAGATTATTTAAATGGAACAAGGTGTCTCAAAGGATCTCCTTTGATCTCAGAAAATTTATGCGATATAAATATCTTCAAATTAATTATGCATGCACAGTGGGATTGCTAAATCCACAGATTCACCAAATTTATTACTGCCCCAATGAGCACTTGCCTGCTCTTCCCAATTTACTACTATTTAGAGATGTTCTATATTTCAGGTAACTTAAAGGAGAAATATGTAATATATTTACTGTACTAATTCGTAAACGGACCATGATATGTCATCAGAGATTAAGGAAATGTGCTACATTGAAATGCCTCCTCCTTCTTCTTCTTCTTCTTTTCTGATAATGATACAACCTACATTTTCTCCTTTAAAATTTCCATCCTGGCACAAAACTTCTGTTTTTGTTTGCCCATTCATATACTTTACTTTGAGTTAAAACTAATACCGAATGTTCCCTGAAGGCGCAAGTGTCTGTGAGTTAAAATACATTATTAATAATCTTTCAGAAGGAGAAGACGCTTATAATGGTTAAATTGAGCAATACAGAGCAGTAGGCTTTTTTTTTTCAGGATAACAGGCTTAACTTTACATTGACAGACTACTGACAGTTATGAACACCTGATCAACTTAGAGTGTAAGACTTGTTGTTAGAGTCCTGCACAAAAAAATTAAGTTAAAAAAATGGTTTAAAAAATATTTATATAAACTCAGGGGTGCAGGCACCGATAATTGTGGGCAGGCAGCAAGTGAGAACAATAATATGTGTTTTTTCTTCCAGAAATGAAAATTATTGTGCAGTTTTTGTTTTTTCAACATTTCTATCCACTAATGATCACCTGCCAGGAACACAAGTGAGTGACTGCATGTGTGTTTAGCCATGGGTGTGCATCGGGTTGCAGATTAACGGTTGTCAAAGTATAATGCTGTGTTGTTGCTGTATTGCACTGTGTAGGTTCAGTATCCCTGCTACATTGGGAGTAGGGAGGAGGAAGGCAGGGGGACACAACTCGCTTCAACCATATATGTGTAAATAAATTGACTGTGGCCCAAACTCACCATTTGGACTGCAGTACTAAGTTTTGAACATTAGGATGCAACATATTGCTCCTAAAAAGTAACCAATTTGAAAGTCTCCATAGAGAAAACACAACAATATATTGTTTAGTATATTATTAATTACAACTTACAAAACAAAGCAGACCAGAAACCACTTAAATAATTCAATGTAAAGACATATTTGTGTTAAAGAAGCCAAAAATCCAACATTCGTCTTTATTTGGAACAGTCCAATAAAACAGGCAATATGAAGAATAGTCCATAAAGATTTACTTTTAAAAGGCTTTTTTCTTTATAGAGGATGCAAAAGAGACAATAATATATAATAGTAGCAATTAAGGTCACTGTAATCGAACATAACTCTTGCAGAGTTCATGGTCCCTGATATCTCCCCAGCCCCCATTTTTCACATGCGGGGCCACCCCTCCGGCCCCGTTGGCAGGCAGTCTCTTTGCTATCAGGAGGTTCTTTGGGAACAGCTGGTTCCCGCTGCTCTGTAAGATGTTCTCTATCTTGGTTTTCTGGCTGATCGGCATGCAAGAAGCCTTCTTGTGGTGCATGCCGCAGTCGCCGGCGTGGAAAATCCGCGGTGCCTCACTCACCATGACCTTCCAGTAGGAGGGCAGGCAGGACACGGTCAGGTGTTGTAAGGACCAGTCCCAGTTGTAGTCGTCGTAAGTGCAGAAGGTGTCAGTGCATTGGATGAGCTTCTGGTACGTCTCTCTGCTCAGAGCCATCCCCATGTTGTGCTCCGTGGACTTCCAGGCCTTCACCTCTACCTTATTTGCTTTGCTGGAGTAGCCGATGTGGCTGTAGCTCCCCAACGAGAGGATGTCACAGTCAGTGCACTGCTCCCTTTTGAGAGCGGACATCAGCTTTAAGAGATGGATAAAGTCTGGGGACATGTAGTGGTCCTCCTCGATCAGCAGGACCAGACCCTTGTGGTCTTTCAGAACGCGGACTCTGTCCCATACAAAGTGCAGCTTCCACCACCAGTGGTGCTTGGTCTGGGAGAACTTAGCCTCACGGTAGTGGCCAAATGAGTCGGGGTACTCTGCATTGATGCAGCCCAGCTTTAAGGCGTCTTTTTTGGAAATGTCTCTAGGGCAGTCCCTAGGGTCGTTCCCGGGAACTCTTGGGGGTACAGCTGGATGCTGAAGGGGAAGAAAATCTGAAGTACCTGACAAAAGTCAACAGAGGCCACCACTTTATTTATCTCCGGGGACCAGAAATCATGGCTGAATATCAGCAGTATGCTCTCCACACCTCTGGCCTTCCGCAAACTGTCCACTAAAAGCTTTAGGTAGTCTGGCCGGTTGTGGACCTGAACCACAACGACCAGATCGTCCTTCTGTCGCTTAAACTTTTCCTCATTTCTTATTGTCTGGTCAAAGTTGAGCTGAAAGACAATGCCACGGTAGACTAAAGTGGTATTATCCACCTCTGGCTTGGGTATCTTCTCTTTCTCCTTAGGTTTTTCCTGGTGTGTGTCATTTGCTTGTATGATAGGAGGTGGAACAGGTGCCCGGCTGACAGCAGGTGTGGCTTGTTGCACCTGGATATGATTGTTGATGCTACTGCTGCTGCTGCTAATGCTGCTGCTTCTCCTAACCGTCTCCACTTCCTTGGGGAACGAGCCCCCGTCGTTCTTCTTCTGCCTTCCGCTGCTCCAGAAAGCTAGGCCACAGATGACAACCACCAGAGTCAGTATCACCACCTTCCTCTTGTAGATTCGGAATCTCATGATAGGGGCTCAGCCTCTTGCAAAGGGAGAGAAGTCGGTTGTAGTGAAACAAAAAGTGCAGGTTTGCAGCTGTGATGGTGTGCTTTGCACAGGGAGCAAGTCTGATTAAAAAGAAGCTGTTATGGGGCTAGTTGTTGGCAAAAAGAACTGTTGTTGTAAACATGGATCCAGCTGGAATGTCATTGATGGCGGATGAATATTCCATAAGGCATGACGGTTGCTGGGAGGCAGCAGGGTAGCAGTGAGCATGAACCACCTAAATGGAAAATAAATTAATAAATAAAGTTAGGGGTATTGTGGCAGTTAGGGGTGAGCAATGTGGTTGAAATCACTATCACAATCTTAATAATAATCACTTCTGATATGCAGTAATATGATATGCAAAAAAGCCCATGGCAGTTTCTGAGAGTGTGAGGGAACATTTTTAAAGGGATAGTTCAGATAATTTAATGTGGGATATGAGGTACTTATCAAAAGTCAGTGTATTACCTACAGTGGATTCAAGTCAGCATGCCCTGAGTTTGGAGAAGCAGAAAGGGTTAACCCTAACAAATTTTTTTTTGCTTGATAAACAAATGATACAATTAATTGAATATCAAAATTGTTATTGACTAACTTTCTGTGTATGAGCTAATCGAATAATTGACTAGCCTAATTGTTTCTGCTCCACAACTGAGCAAACTCCATTTTTTGATAAAGACCTTGAGATGTGGCAGGAAGCTACGGAACAAGCTAATAAACGTGTGGGGCTAAAAACAAAGCTTAACTAATTTTGTTAGATTTTAATTTAGACAGCAGAAATCTGTGAAACGATAACATGATAAGATCATTTTATGATATGATTCAGCTGAATCACCCAGCTCTAATGGAAGCATACTTGCAACACTAGCAATGATTTAATTTCCCATAACAGAGCACTGCTCACTATGAAAAATATCACCAAAACCACATAGTTTAATACATGCATCACCCTGACTGGTGCTTATTCTCCCTGTGCCTCTTCAGTTATATTATCAGTTGATTATTGCTGCATGCTTCTATATTTTCCCCTGCATAAATCTCTGTCCTTAACTGCATTATCAATATTGATTAGCCGTTTTTGCCCAGATCTGCAGAACAAACCTCCATCTTTTATTTGTTATTAAATTAGTGGGCTCTCTGGCTTCCTACCTGACCCTTTCATCTGTCTTCTCCCTGCCTGGAGACTCCTCCACTAAATGATCACTAACACCGTCTGGTTTAGACATTCGATACCCATTAGAGTCTGTAATAATACAATGGCAAATATAACATAATGAATACATTCCTGGTAGCTACTATAAAAGTCAGCAAAAAACAATGCTACCAGTAAACATGTACTCTAACATTAGTAGGGCTGAATATCGGTATTCAATATTTTTAAAAAGGTATCAACTGAAATAACCCAATACCAAGAATTATCAAAACTCTTCCAGTCAAATTACACCTGCTTTGAATCCCTTTTGTAACCACATCTAGGAAAAAAAAAAAAAGTATTTGTACAATTTTGCTCTAAACTGCTCTCACCGTAACATGAGATTGGCCCTCTACACAGCAGCTACAACCCATACAGTATGTGGGGTGCTGAGGTCAAGAGCCGTGTACTTGACAAAGTTGAAAGTTCAGCTTGGTCTCTCAGATGCCACCAAAATGTTTGAAAGTGTGGCTGTACTACACACCTGTGGCATCTTATAAAAATAAATGCATAAATGAAGAAAGAATATTTAAGGAATGCTTACTTTCACATGATGGGTATCGAACGAAGTAGGGAAAAAGAAGGTATCAAATAAAGTGCTCTACTGGTATTTGTTGTCACTTTAAGGTTACTGGTAATGGTACTGGTATCAATATTTTTAACCAGTACCCTGCCCTAGTAATGAGAGATGCATGATAAATATCATGTAAAAATTATATTTTCATCTATTATTCCAATTATGAAGTTAGTGGTGATAAACATTAGCTATAATAATCTGATTAGACAGGTTATGTCAAATTGAGATCTAAGGTATATGGCTCTATAGAAGATACAATGTTAAGTTTTTTGGTGTACTTCATTAAAAATACTGATTAATATAATTTGAAAAGTCAGATCTATTCTTTATTTTTGTTGTAATAGTGATTTCAGTTAGATTTGGTTCAGTCAGAGCTATGAAATATTAAATTATCCATCTTAGCTCACATCTTAGCCTTTCTTACCCTCAGGTGTGCATAAACTACAGTTTGTACAAGCTCCTTTTTAAAATACAAACATGTTAAGTCACTGGTTATCTTATCATTTATCTTACTGCATCTGCCAAAAAAGAAAATCCATATTGTACATTCCTAAGAGTAATATTTTATTTCTTCTATGAAGTAGGGATACACGATCAGAGACAGCAACATCAGCATCGGCATCAGAGACAAATTGCATTTGGTTGACCATCTGGAAAGCCACTATCCTGATAATTACAACAAATTTGAGAAGAACAAAGAGAAAAAGCCACCTCCGGACAAAAGGGTAAGCATAATATGTAGATTCTACTGAATGATGTTCTCTGTTATTGGTATCAGTATCACCTTAAGGGTACTGGTATTGGTACTGATATTGACATTTTTTAAACAATACTCAGCCCTACCAATCAGAGATGCGTGATAAATATCATAGGAAACTGTTATCTATTATTCCGATTATGAAATTATTGCCAATATTGGCAGATTGTCAAACTGAAATCTCAGGCTTAAGGCTCTATAAAAGCCAAAGTTTCTGGATGTACTTCACGAGCAAAAGTAGTTTAACATTTTAGTTACCCATTTTAAGATCCATTATCCTGATAATTACAACAAATTTGTTAAAAGAAACAGGCATCTCCAGACAAAAAAAAAGTAGGCGTAATATCAGAATTTTAGACATTATGTTCACTATTGTTCAGTAGGTGGAAAAAATAAGTGCATCTGTCAGTATCGGCATCAGCCACTGGCCAAAATGAGACATCAATATATCTGATATCTGCAAAAATCAAATATAGTGCAAAATATTGGACATCTTATCTTTATTGGCTGAAAAAAAAAACATATTGTGCCTCCTTAATAGTAATATTTGATTTGACTTTAAATACAGGGATTTACAGCTGATTTAAAAGTGAAAACAATCTAACCAGTAAACGTTTGTAATGAGCATGTTTCTACATGACTTTTCCATGTTCAGTGGTTTCATACTCTTGTTCTGCAGCTCAAAGTGCAGTTGACTCTTTATGAGACCAGCTCTAATCTTCACAGTCGATCCTGTTTCCTTTCTTGTGTAAATGTTCCATGTTTGACTTGAAGCCTGCTAAGCGTTAGTGTTTTTCTGTCCTGTGTTGGCCGCCGACGGGCGCACGAGCCACCGACAGCTTTCACCGACTTAAACACGAGAAACCGTCGCCGTTAATCCGCCGACTGACGCGAGACGCTCTCGTTTCAACCGAAAAACAACAGTTTGGCGTCGCGGCTTCGCTCGTTTATGACAGCGAGCATCCCGGAGATGCTAACATCAAGTTAGCTTCTGCTAGCGACTTACAAGCAGAGCAGCCCGTCCAGACCGGAGCAAACCTCGTCAAAGCAGCGTCCATGTCGCGCCGCAGCCTCCATGTTTCCGCCACTCACCTAAAACCGGAGCAGTCGAGCGGTCCTTTCATCGACGGACATCAGCACGGTGGCGTCCCGTTCTCCTCCATACCTTCTTCCGGCGGGCTGCGTGGAAACGCTGCTGTCTGTCAGCTCAGCTAGCTGTGGTAAAAAAAAAAAAAGCCCAAATACGGAACCACTGCCTGCCGCTGTCCCACAATGCACTGGTCCAGCGGGGGGCACCCAAGACACCCTAAATATCATGTATCACTGACGCTGACAGCCTTTCTGTGGCTGATCATAGGCTGAAATAGGTTTACTGTAGCTTTAAGCAGTTCACAGGTGCACATGTATACATTTACATGGAAAATCCACCTAAAAACTGGATTTTGCTCACATTGTGCTCCTCCTGTCACAGTAGTCGCGCAAACAAAACTGGAACTGAAACTGGACACCAGAGCATCAGTACTTTAAATTATTGGATGTTTTATCTAACACAGTTTTATTAAAATATATGGTTCACAGTTATGTATAAAAAAATATATAGTTAAATCGCAATGGGTGCTCTCTTGGGTTGCAGATAATGATTATTTTCATTGTCCATTAATCTGTCGAAATATTTCTTGTTTATTTATTTAATGAATCATTAACATTTAATACTTTTCACATTTAAGAAGCTTGAATCATAGAATTTAGACTTTTCAACCAGTTGATTAATCTTTGCAGCTCTAGTGCTGTTAGTGAATTTTTATTATTTATTTTTTGTTGTGATTGGCTGCTACCTTGGTCAGGTCTCTCTTGTAAAAGAGATTTTGAATCTCAATGGGACGTCCTGGTTAAATAAAGGTCAAATAAATAAAAAATAAGTGATCATACTATATGAGTTGCTCCACTCACTGTCTAAAGAGCAGCTGCATCTCCAGTTCATTTCTTATTAATTTCCACCAGTATCTTCAATCAAATCTTTGATCAACAACAATATAGATATTGTAACAGCTGTTATTCGGCAATAAAGTATAAATGTTTAATTTTGCCTGTATAACTGTAGATATTCCATTTGATTTACTTCAATTTCTAAAGAAATGTGAACAGATTAATACATACATATTAATACATTTTCAACATAATGATTTTTTAACCAGGTTCTGTTGATTAGCTTTTTAAAAATATCTTTTCTTCAATATTTCCTAACAGAAGTGTGCAATATTAGGCTCAACACTCAAAAATAAAGAAAGACTACTTCTTTTGGGCTGAACTCCAGATATTCTCCAGTTTCAATTTGGTATAAACATATGTCAGTCACAATTAAATATTTGTCCCAATTACTTAAGACCCGAACGACAAAATATCGTTTGTCATGTTCAACCTGTAATTTGTCCCCTCGAATGTTTTTTAGATAGAATTTTATCTATCCCGAAGGAAATACTTGCACCGCAGATTGCTCAAAAATTACTGTAATGTAAGAATAAAAGAGTAATAAATATAAAGTGTATAAGAAGTAAATGCAGCGCCTAATAGAACAGTAAATATGGAACAATAAAAATCAGCAGAAGTCAAGTTAGGTAGGTAAACTAAAAATAACTAAAATAAAAATCGTGATATTGGTAACGATATATAAAAGAAATAAAAAATAATTTTGCTCATGATGTTAAAAAGTAATATTGCACATTATGCTGAGAGCATTGACCTCAGTGTCCAGGTTTTCGGCTGTTTTGTTTATTCAGTAAACTCAGTTTTGATACTAACAGTGATACTGTGTTCACCGTGGCTCCAGCAGCAGGCTGTCCCGCTACATGCCGCAGTGTTTTCTACCACTAGGAGGCGCCACACAACATCTCCACAGCCGGAAACACTATAATCCGAACGCTTCATTTGCGCAGGCGCGTCCTACTTTCTTCCTTTCCGACGCTCGAGCGAAAGAGACAAGATGGGCCATCAGCAGCTCTATTGGAGTCACCCCAGAAAATTCGGTCAGGGATCCCGATCCTGGTCAGTCCTCTATTTAATCTATCAGTTATCGATATTTGTACTAAAGCGAGTCAGTTTGAGGGTGTTTGTGGCTTCCAAGACTTAATATTTTGTCAGCAAACTGACACCGCATGGAAGCTGCTCCTCAGCTAATATGGCGGAGGAGGATGCTCCCTGCTAACTCACTAGCACTAGCATGTGTGTTTTGTTAGCTGCTCAGTTATTAGAACGAAACTACTTCTATTGAATCTCCAGTAAACTGGTAACATTTTACATGAGTTGTAGAGTAAATTCTCTTTGTTTGTAACAATGTAAGTCTCACGGTATTGGAAGTAATTCCGGTATTCACGGTTAGCCTTGATGCACAGACATGCACACCGAACGACAACCGGTCGTAAGTTTGTGTGAACTTCCGCACTGAACCTGTAGTTTAGCGTGTGAAAGATTTATGAATTTTACCTCCAACTTGCAAAGCTAATCAGTAACACCTTTTCTCTTCTGTTCCAGCCGGGTATGCTCGAACAGACACGGTCTGATCCGTAAATACGGGCTCAACATGTGCCGCCAGTGCTTCAGGCAGTACGCTAAAGACATCGGCTTCGTCAAGGTTTGTAGTTTTGTGTGTTTATATTTGATTTCGATTCTACTTCACTATCACCTGAGGGTCATTGTTAACGACTTTGCTGCTAAATAGCTGGCATAGCGCGACCACAACATGTGCACAAACGTGGTTCATATAGTTTTTTTTACACTTGTATTTTAACCAGTCAGAGTTTTAATGTTTCTGGTGAAAATTGTCTTCTCAGTAGTTTTTGGTTTTGAAGCGCATCTTTACAGGAATGTAACATCCTTGCTAAGTCAGCATTGCATTCATGGCTCAGTGTCCAGTTTGAATGACCGAATGGTGAAGTTCAAACAATGCTGTCTGCTCATCTTAGGGTGCAAAGTTGTTTTTTCAGGCATAGCGTAGTTTTAACTTAATCTAATAGTTAGTACAATATAGTACGCATCATCTCTTGGACAACTTTGTCATCTCTAATAATTTCACTTATGAATATCTTGTCCTGCTTTATTTTCCACACAGCTGGATTAAATATCTGTGCCGACACCTCCTCAGATGGGTGAAGTGATCTCTGGATGGATGGCTAAGATGGGATAATTCAGCACTGCAAATAAATGTGTTTTTTGTCCAAGATAAATGCATTGTGTTTTTATTCATGTATTGTTTTCTACACATGATGCAGGGTGAAGTGTTAATGTACAGGGAGGGGGAAATGAAGATGTGAATATCTTAATCTGAACATAAATTACAGAGCATAAAAAGGTTTGATAGCCACTCTCAAAGTTCTAATAAATTAAATATTGATTAATATTTTAGTCTTAATATATAGGAAACGATATACTTTAATGTAAATGATAATTGTTCTTACTCTACCAGATAATTGTTTTCTGACTGCTAGTTTAAAACAGTTTTCAAATGATGGTTGGAGGAACTCTTTAAATGTGCACATGAGATCTTACAAAATACTCAGTGTGCACAACTTATCTAATTAATCCTCTAAAGTCAAAAAGTATAATCCTTGGAGATGCTACTTGAACATTCAGATTATGCTGACCTGCAATAAATACTTTGAAATTTAACATTTTTAACTCAACTAGTTTATAGGTCTGTGTGTTACTGTCTAATTGCTGTTGTAAACAGTAATGAGTACTTGTTATATGCAAATGTGTGCAAAAAAGACACCAGCTATATTAATATGAAACAAGGGTTTCTGCAGGTCCTTAAAGGCCTTAAAATGTCTAAGGTTTTTGATAGGTCTCTTTTTAAATGTTTTTTTGGGGTGTGGGGAGGTGTATTGACCTTGTAACAGCTACAAAATCAGTCCCAACGTTGTTTTAGTAAACATGCAAGCTGCATTTATCTTTTTGCCATTCACAAATTGCATTCCTGATAAATTTAAAATTTAATCCTGGTAGGGTCAATAACAGGTGTTACCAATTATGTTAATTAAGGTCCTGTTGTGTTTAGTGCAGCAGAGCCTTTCCAGTGGACCAACATGTATGACTATTCAACCTGAATGAGATGAAAGCTTAATTACTGTCACTGGTAACACCAGTGTTTACTTACTATTTGATGTCAAAATGGCTGCTGCAAAAAGGGTCTATTGCAGTGTCAACAAAGTTATTGTAATGAAGATATTTACTGCAGAGCAGTGTGTAGCATCATTTCTCAAAGGGGTTTTCCCCCTCAATACTTAGGTAATATGTTTAAGCATCTGCATAATTAGTGGATAACACCAGGTGAGGGGTTGGTATCCCAGTGCACAATGTTGATGGGAAGAAAAAGTATATGGAATAGAAAAGCTAATTCTAATTTGACATGAAAAGAAGCCTCGACAGTACAAGACAACTTGATGTCAAATATATCAGGCGGAAACTAAACTTTGAGCTGTATTTTGTGATCAAGCGATCACATTTCTTTGTTAAAGACTCCAGAGACGTTTGCAGAGCTGCACAATGAAGCTGTACAATGGACCCCTGCAGCTGTAGATAGTGTACGAAATGGCACTGCAGTGAAGAGCTGCTGATTAATTTCCAAGTCAGCGTGCATTAACATGAACTGACTCACCCCCTTCACATCCAAGAATTGCTAACACGCTGAGATATTGGTCTTGTTCAAAATGCATCAAATCTGATAAGTCCCCTGTAGTGTGGCTAATTGCTAAGTGCCTTGGTGGCCTAGGCTATCACACCTGAAACATTGAGAAAGCTCAGCACAAGCACCAGTCTATCAGCGATTGTCTTTAAGACTGAGTAGTGTTCTCTCATATCTGTTGTTGTCAATATACTTATATAGGTAGGTGGGATTTGAGGCGGATCCATAGACTTTGGCTGGGATTTTGATATATATGTCTGTCTGTCTTTTAAACAGAAGGTTAGGCTAATTGGAAGCACTAGATGGCAGCAGCACCTCACATTCATGATTCAAGACCAGCAACTGTACAATAGAAATGGCTAGAGCACTATGTAATGCAATTTATGCATTCAGATATTATCAACACAACATTTATAATATGCAGATAACCAACCATTTCCCCCCTTTTTATTCACACAGGAGCTCAAATTAAGGTTCTGGCAGTCACTAAAGCTGGGTTGCACCGACAACGATTACTTTTTAAATCCCATTAAATCACGGTTTATCTTTAATTTTCTAAACCTTTAAACTAGGTTAAAAGTAAGAAAATATGACATTTAAGCCCCTCTTTACAGTTAAGTTCAGTTTTAACTACAAATCTAGATTAAATCTAATTCTGTTGCACCAAAACTAGAAATTCCAGTTTCAACAGTAACTTTAAATATACACTTGAGTTGGTTTAACTTCTAAAATAGCTCCATTTTAGATGGATGGAGCAAAACTTGCATTCCTCAAAGAAAGTTAAGGGACAGATGCAACCCAACTGAGTTTTATGCTGCAGCTTTTCTTTCTTTCACTCCAGTTGATAATTAAGTCACAGGTTTTTCTCAAAGGGAGGGAATTACAGCTTGTTTGCTGACCCATCATGGCTAAGTAAGCTACCAAAATTTTTACCTAGGTAGCAAACAATGTAACGTTTGGTTAAATTTTTAGGCAGCAAGCAAATAATGTAATGCTTTTATACTTACAAGCATCTCCATATTGATTAAACATTGATTTCAGTTTACATCGCTAAACCTGGATTTACTAAACTGAGATAAGTTAGTTCAATTGTGCAACTGAGTGTTGCTTCATTTTTAAATTTTAGATTGACTAATCTTAGATTAAATTAATCTTTGTTGGTTCAAGTGCATGGTTAATATGAGGTTTCGCGCAGTTTGATGAAAAGAAGTTTTCGAGACATACTGAGAGAGCACTGAAAATATTTTACTGAGGAAGATATGCTTTGATTTTTTTCTTTTTAAATAATTTGATACATTTACTTTGATTCATGCAGAAATCTGCTGCGTATGTTTAGATCACGCCTTGCACTTTGATGATTTATCAGGCAGAGGTTTGGGTTTGGTCCTATTTAATCCGAGGCAACAAATAAATGATGTTTGTCAAAGTCATGTTTTATCAGAAGTAACAGATCTCTTTGTGCACAGCAGGATTAAGATGGAACTTTAATGATCCCGGTGGGGAAACCGGAATGTGGCAAAGAATAAATAAAATCACAGCAAAGTGAAGGTTATATGAGTACATGACCTACAGTTTCAACACAAGAACATATTGTGTAAAGATTTTAAAATGAATAAAAAAGAATCACAGGGAACAAGATTGGAGTAGTAGCACCTCTGGTAACACTCTATTTAAAGGGGTGTGCTTAAGACTGTCATTACACTCTCATAATCATGACACCTGTCACGAACAGGAAGGAGTTTATGACAGCTGTAATTAAGTGTCATTTGGCCAGTTATGTCATTTTTAATGCAAAGTTCACATTGTTTGAGATATTTTTGTTTTGACGTTATGATAATTTGACATTATTCAAGCCAATAATGTCTTTGTTCTGACAACTTGACATTAACCAAGACAAAATAACATGTTGATGTCTTTGTTATGACAACTTGACATTTTCAAACTTAAAGAAACTGTTTAGCTTTAGTGTTAACATTGCATTCTGTTGTCATATGTGGCTGATTTTGACACTGACCATCATAACACTGTTGTGATGTATGTGTCATGAATAATTCCCTTGACCGCAAGCAAAGTTATACATTTTGGACTTGTCATAAAGATTCATTAAATGTTATAAGGCCAGTCTGACAACATAATACAGTACCAAGTGGTGATTTTACTCACAGTTACCTGATAGACAGATAGCTGTTAGCTAGTTTACCTGTTGCTAAAGTAGGCTAACTGCTGTCTGCCATTATCTGGAGCTGGTGTTACCTCTAACCTGTAGATAATGAATATACCATGATTCATTGTGGTGCCAATATGGAGTGTATGTATATCTGTGACTAGCTCCACTGCTAACCAAGTTAACTAACTAACGCCAGCTACAGATAAGAGAAGACAGAAGTAAACTAGCTAACTACTATCTGTCTATCAGGCAACTCTGTAAGCTTAATCACTTTGGTGTTGTACTGTGTCATCAAACTGGCATTATAACATTTAATGACACCTTTATGACCAAAATGTACCACTATGCTTGAGGTCAAGGAAAATATTAATGACACAGTTTTAATGATCACATGATGGCCAGTGTCAAATCCAACAGCATTAAACAGTTTCTTTAAGTTTGATCATGACAGAGAAATTGACAGGTTATATCCTCTTGGTTAATGTCAAGCTGTCATAACAAAAACACTTTTGTCTTGATTAATGTCAAGTTGTCTGAACAAAGATATTATTGGCTTGATTGTCAAATTGGCATACGAAGGCATCTGAAATGATGCCAACTTTTCATTAAAAATGACATAATTGACTGAATGACACTTATGACAACAGTAATAAAGATTCATAAAGATTCCTTCATGTTCATGACAGGTGTCATGACATGGTTATGACAGTCTTATGTGCACCCCTTCAAAATAAGTGTTACCCTAGCTTTTATGATGCACTGAAAATCCAATGTATGCACAAAATGAAATATAGTCTTAGACTGATGGGAAAAAAAATAAGGCATGCAATATGTAACCGTACCTGATGTACACTTTAATCACGTTATGAAAACATGGGAAATTGAATGTGGTCATTAGTATCCTATTGAAAATCGAATGAATGCATTGATAGATGGAGGATGTCTGTGTACATGAAATGTTTATGTACAAGGTTAATGGTTCGACCTTGTATGTATTATATAAGCACTAACTCACATGCATAAAGGAGTTTATGAGGAGTGTGTGTGTGTGTGCTGACAGAGGCCAGGGCTGGTTGGACAGAGGGAGCTGAACACACAAGTGCTCCATGTTGCATCAGTTCACAACGGAGGCGGCAGGAAGGTGTTGTCTTTGATGTTCAGTTCAGTTCAGTGTATTAATGCTCTTGTTATGCTGCCTCCTCAGCATACCACTGCCAAGACAACCGACCGATAGGACACGTTGAAAGTCTTATTTCATCCAGCCTGAGCCCTCTCAAGAAGGCTCTTTCTTGTCCAGTGTCTTTGTGCGGTAAGACCAGTTTACTGGTGAAATGTAGCCCCAGATTGTGCCTCTCATGTAAGACCATTACTTTCTAGTCACAGAGCTGAGCAGTGGTGGACTGTTTAGGGGCAGGGGTGAAATAAATTTAAAAAAAGGGTGCCAGCACACACAAAGTCATGGTGATTTTATGGTGAAATTGTTCCAATAACTCATTAATGTTAAAAAAGTTTAATTATATGACTCATATTTAAAGTAGAGCTCCTCTGTAACAAAAACACATTGGCACTTATTATCTATTTCAGAGGTTCTTGACCTTTTTGATTCAGAATAATCAGGTTTACTAATGTAAAACCTCCTCCATCTGCCCAAGGTTGTTCAAGGATTACTGTATAACACATGAAAGCTACCAAACTCACACAGGAATATTAATAGTTTAGGTTAGCTATTTTATGTCACAAAATGCAAATGTTACTTTTTTGCAGCTGTTTCTGTTTTAATCATATTTTTGAGTGCTTGTCCCTTATGTTTAATATCTTTAATGAGCTGACGCTGCTGAGAGCTGCTTCCTGGCTTACTAATCTATTTAACCATTTAGAAGCATGTACAGGCCAACTAATTTTCAGCCTACTGCATTTTCGTAAGTGGAAGGGCACCCCGGGGCACAGCATCATGTTTTATCCATTTGAAATGTACCATACAGGGCACTTCTTCACATTTTCTCCACTAGGAGGGAACCCTAGAAGGCACTGCATAATGTTTTCTCTACTAGAAAGGCGCCCTGGGGGCACTTGATCACCTTTTCCCCACTGAAAAGGCACTCTAGAAGGCACTGCATCATGTTCCCTCCACTGCAGGGACACAGTAAATATCAACTCATTTAAAATTACTGTCAAAACTTATTAAGTGATGAATGTGACCTGGTCATCCAACCAAACAGCTATTGTGACCCATTTATACCTGTTATCAAACTATGCCCACCAAATAAAAAGACTCAAACTGTGCACGGCAAGATTAATTCAGTGAGTTAGAAACTGAACATTCATCTAAGCATATATGTCACAACTTGAGAAAGATTTGACAGCTGACCAAAGTCAGGAGAACCCTGAACCACAACTTCAAACACTCCCAAAAATCTGTCCGCAATTGACTTTTGAAGAATCAAACAGTGCAGAAAATGTTTTAAATAAATGTCAAAACAGGAAGAAATGTCTCAGTTTGGTTTCTAAGGTTACTTTGCATTTTTATATCATTATACTCTTAAATATGTTTTGCACAGAGCACTCTGCAAAATTGTAAACAATACACAAGGGATGCAAAACATTTCCTGTGCCACCTATAACCAAGTGTCTGCTTCAAATAAATGATTTAAAACAGTGTCTCCCAAACTCTTTAAATTTGTGCATAAATGAACATCCCTGATCATTTTTACGGCCATTTCTGCATCACCGTATATTATCTTGACACATGTTCTTGAAAACATATATGCAGGTTAAGATAGTTTATAGATAGATATGAGAAATAAATGCATTTAGGCTGAGTTAACAGGGCATTTTACTGTTTTTATTTCCTCTCATCAGGAAAACAAAATAGGACATTTTAGCTTACTTCATAAATGAGACTAAATAAATGCATTTGGGTGAAATTAACAGGCTCTTGTTTTTTCCTCTCATCAGGCTCTTGTTTTTTCCTCTCATCAGTACAACAATATACACATTATAAATCTTACATTTGCAGAATTTCCTCCATAGTCGTTTATTTATTTGGCAACACAAATCAAATCTTCTGTAACCCACCTATGTGGGTCCTGACCCAGTCTTTGGGAATGACTGATTTAAAGGACCAGTGTGTAGGATTTAGAGGCATTGGGCAGTGGGTTTGCAGATTGCAAACACTTAACATCACCCTACTGCTTCCAAGCATGTAAGAGGAGGAGTGTTTGGTTTCTGGGTTATTGTAGAAACATGGCAGTGGCGGCCTTCGTGGAAGAGAACCACACCCTCTGTAGATATAAACACCTCATTCTAAGGTAACAAAAACACAGTGATCCCTATTTTCACATGATTATACACTAATAAAAACATACTTATGAATATTATATCTCATTTCTGCCATTTTCTGTCATAATCACTGTAAATCTTACAGTTACAGTTACACATTTAGAAAAAGGATAATTTCTTTTTTTTTTTTTTTTTTTGGTCTTATTCACACCTAAACTGGTCTGGTCCCACAAAAGACCACGTCCAGTTCCCTTGGTATTCACTTAGAATGTCCTTTTACTGTGGGTGTCAATCCAATTTTCCATTTTTTTGCCATCATTACAAAATCCGACATTCCCCTTATACAACTTGATAGCATTTTTCATAATATCCCTGCTTCTTTCAAATCCCTCTCCTCCTGTCTTTAAATCTAATTTCCTGTTAAAAATTTCAAATCTCAAGCCTAACCTGATGATCTGCAATGTGTGGGCCATAAAACCAAAACAATGAACTAAAAGAGGCTAAAAAAGCGCAGTAAAGCTGCATGCTTGGGTCACTGTGAGCAACCCACTGTACATCATCTTAATATAAAAAATATCAGTTAGTTTAGCGAATATTCAAGCACAGATATGGGTTGAGACTAACTTACTCAAGGCATTTACTGGCATCTTGTAACCAACATTATTAATTCCTTCTCACTTCACTGACATGATGAGGCCACAGTGTCTCTTTACCAACAGTGGATGCAAGTGCAGTGCTGCCATGCCGATGCACACAAAGAGAAAAAATCAATTGTTTGTGGTCCTGAAAGACCTGTCTGTGTGCACCCATGAGTGCATGTGTGAAGCCTGTACATGCTGCCTTATAAATATATTACTGTGAGCACACTTTGTGGATACAACCACATCTTAACGTCGAGAGTAAGCCTGAATAAAACCAGTCCGAGCATATCAGAAGGGAATGCTGTGTGATGGCTTGGGGGGAACAACGTCTCAGTGCTGCTGTGACTGACTGCCAGGCAGATCTCCCATCCATCTCCTAGATTATTGGGAAAATAAGTGAATTGAAGATGTTACGGCCGGGTTTACCTGCCTTCAATTGTTAGACCAAGAGGCACTTCTCGCTGCAAGGTTCCTCAAAAGGCCTGTGAGCAAACAATTCATGTTCTCCCTCAATTTCGACTGAGAGGGATCGCTGTTGGCTGAGTGGTGGCAAATAAAAGGAAATAAAAAAGTGTAGCAGCCAGGGACCGAGAGAACAAACAGAAAGATTAATTGAGAAAAAAAAGCAGCAACAGTAGAGGCAGGAGCAGTTTGTTCCCCCTGAAATTATGCAGTGACTAAGAGGCTATGGTGTAAGCAGCTCCAAGTATTGATAATTACCGGATGTTTTGTTCACAATACCCTCGTTTTTTTGGCAGTAGTAAGTGGAGAGGTTAAGAAAATCCTCAATAATCCATTTATTTATTTATTTTTACCATAAAACTGTGATATCCACAGTCACAAACATCACCAGACTGCAGGGTTTTCAAAGATATTCCCCGTTTCACTGTATTCCCCTGGGAAGTGTGCTCTAACTAGAACCATATATGGTTCTTCACCTTGTCCCAATAGGAGAACCCTTTTTTGGTTCCTGGTAGAACCTTTTATGAAGGTTCCCCGTGGTACTCTCTCAGATGGTTCTACCTAGAACCCAACATAAAGGTTTATACTTTGCTTATACCCGTCTGTGAAAGCTTCCTCCCAGTACCGACTATTAAGGGCTCGTTTCCACCAAATTAGCTCTGGTTCTTGAACCAGTACCGTTCATCCTTGGAACCTTGGTGCTATAGTGAACCAGCCCACATTTCCACCAATTTTGAGTAGAACCACTGAAATCAAGGATGTCATCAACAGAGTGTGCTGGACAACAACCTGTAGAACATGACACACCCTCTTTGGATTCCCAAGGAATCCTGACATTTTTTTGGTTCTAGCTGGGAATCAACTTTTCAGGTTCCAAAAGGATTTATTTTTGGTGGAAATGGTGGAGTTCAAAATGTGGTTCTTGAAACAGAACAGGGTTTGTTCCATTATGGTGGAAAAGAACACTGAGAGGTTCTACAGAGAACCCTTCTATGGTGTAATGGTTCCATCCAGAACCATTTCCATCATCTATGAGTGCTAACAAGAACCCTCCAAGGGGGTTCTCTCAAGAACCCTTCTATATTCCAAGGTTTCAATCTAGAACGCACCCAGGGTGTTCTACAGAGAACGTTTCTATGGTGTAATGGTTCCACCCAGAACCCTTTCTGGGAGTTCTATTTAGAACCTTTCTACCTTCTAAGGGTGCCAACAAGAACCCACCCAGGAGGTTCTATCAATAACCCCTCTATATTCCAAGGTTTCCATCCAGAATCCATCCAGGGGTTCCACTCAGGATCCTTTCATATTCCAAGGGTTTTCTCTAGAACCCTCCCAGGGGGTTCTACCCAAAACTCTTTCATATCCCAAGGGGTCATCTAGAACACTTCCAGTGAAATGTAAAAAATATGGGTTTCACCTATAACCCTCTTGTCTTCTGAGGGTTCTATGAAGAACCAGATTTTCTTCTACACTGGGGGCAAAACTATCATCGGCCATCATTTTAACAATCTATGTTAGAACTACCATTGTTCACATTGAGAAAAATTCTTGCTCTCAACAAACCTTGACGAACTCTTTCTTCAAAAAATGGCTTTTCAGTAGCAAATGGTTCTGGCTAGAACCTTGATTCTTCAGGAAGAACCCTCTTGAAAGCCTTATTTCTAAGAGTGTGAGCTGTGCACTATGCTGAGTTTTATTGCAGTCCAGTATGGAGCACCTGGCTGACTCAATTTTTCCAGTCAAACAGGTCCTTATTTTCAAACCTCTATGGAGAAAGCATTCTCCTGCTGCAGAGCTTCAATATAGGCTTAGGTGACTTTTGCAAACATTCATTTCTCTATAGATTTCTGCTGGGATTTTGAAGAAATTGCTCCTGCAATGCACACGACACAGACTGTTCCTATCACACCACAGAGAAGTGTGTCTGTAATCTTCAGGCTATAACGTTACATAAAATGATCGAAATGTCAGTGTTATCAGTCGCTCATGAAAGACTCACAGCCGAAGTAAAAGTGTTTGACTCATTCACAGCTGACAGGCCACAGCAGGAAACACACAGGTGTAATTAATAACACTAACGATGGCTGCTCTCCACTTAGGCGAGCGAGTTCCAGGGTCCTGCTGCATTCTGGCTCGCTGGCACGGCTTACTGGGGCATTTCAGTGGAGCAGAGCCATCGTTAGTGTTATTAGTTACACCTGTGCTTTTCTCTGCTATGACAAGTCAAAATGGCTCCTGTGAAAAATCTGTTTTCTCATCCAGAAGAGATTGATATGTTTGTTGTGCCTAGATCCACCTCACACCACTTGACAAAGACTGAACCTTAGAAATGTTTTTTGTCTCCTTTTCTTTTTTTTGAAATCTTGTTTTGAAATTTGCCCACTATATCCCTGATTTCACTTCTTTAGCTGGTAGCACGTAAAGTTTATCTGACTAATTTCATTAAATTTGTTATGATCTCCCTTAGCTTTGTTTATGACAAGTCCCAAGTGCTAAACTTTGTGTTTAGGGTTCTGAATAGGCCTGTGACAATATCAAATACTGTGGCCAAAAGAATTCATAATAACAATGTTATAGTGACATCTATTGAAAAAAAAAATTTAAAAAGTGCATGTTATTAACATGATTTTCTAAATATAATGGTTAACATCATCAATGCTGGTATAATGTGACATCCTTAGTCTTAAATAAGTCATAATGTAGAGTTTCCAGCTTCATTTACACTGTTACTTAGCTGTTAAGCTACCGTTAGCTTAGCACTAGCTTGCTAGCTATGTTGATATTAACCTCCACTTACCATGCTTTGTGCAGCTGAGTGGCTCTGGGTTAGTAAATGTCAGCTTGCATGATAGTGTTAGCATTAGTTGATTCAGGAAATGAAGGGAGATGAATTAATTAACTTACATACTTTTTAATCTTTGAGCTTGATGTCAGGTATTTTCAAGGTCAAAAGGCTAAAGTCCAAGTGAAGTCTTGAGTCACTGGTGTCCAAATTGTGTTGCAATTCTTTTTTGATTTTATCAAAAGTCTTTAGTTATCACATTTGCGACTCGAGTCTGGCTCATGTCCAAGTCATGCAACTCGAGTTTTCACCTCTGGGTCTTCAAGTAACCAAAAGCATCAGAACCACGAATATTCACAGCAAATGTCATGGCAACATAACAGAACTACTATCAGCATCTGTTCCTCTGCTATCAGGGAGGCAAAAACTCCATAAATATCCTCAGACTGTCGGTCGTCATGTGGTAAAGACATGACTCGGCTTGTCTTGATTGGCTCTGATCTGAGACTATGCAGTGAGTTAAGGTCAGGCTGAAACAAATGAGCAGGTAATCTAGAAGAATAACATAATTAATGAGGCACAGGACATAAGGCATTTTAGTTTTCAGTTAGTGAAAATGCGTTGTTGTGAACATATCTAAAAACAGTAATATATTTTTGCTTCTACTATGAACAACAAGACACCTACTGTATCTGCATCAGCGTCTGTGGTCGACTGATATGTTTTCCATTATTTCCAACCTGCATCTTTAACAGCAGTGGATAGTACAGCTGTGATTCCTAACTGTGGAATTCAAAGTGAAATATCACAATAAAGTAGTTTTTCTGTGATATTTGAATATTTTATCAAAACCCGGGTTTCGAAAGCATCGACAGTCAGATGGAAAGTCAAACCCAATTTGACCTACTTAACATTTACCTTATAACAGTTATAATGTATGTACATATCTTTTCTCCATGCAGGGGAGTAATTAAATGCACCTAAAGCAGAGACTTCTTGGGCAGACGCTGTGCATCATAATTTTCCAGTTTGCAAACTTAACAGAATTTACCAGCAAGAAAGCAAATTATCCACCTGTGAAGCACAAAAGGCTGTATTCTATAAACAATATCAAGCTGAATATTAACAGGCAGGAGGACTCTTACCTGTTGGATGATGGGAGAGAGTATGAAATGCCTCACCTATTTGAAAAGTTAGGGCAGATGATCTGCATTTACACCTTTTAGTCACTGTGTAATTTCACAGATGAAGTCATACGTGCACAGCCAGAAATGAAAAATGTGTTGCTTACCAAATATGACAAATAGAAAAAGTATCCTGCAAAATGCTTTTTGGTATTCAGTGTGTACTCTATTGGCTGGCACAATGCTGAATTTCATAAATTACACCCTGCATGAGGAATCCATCAAACATCTGTGCACAGCTGTGGAGAATCTGTTACAAAATCAAGGCCATGTATACTGTAAAAAAAAAAAAAAAAACAAAAAAACAAAAAACTACTTGTCCTTGTAGTGTCTGTGCAAACAAGTTCCATTGTCTTTCACATTTTCTCAGTTTGAAGAGTCAGTTCTTCATTTCACAAAAGAACTTAAGCTTCAGCTGTTCCTGTTGTAGCTACTTTGCACCAGCATTGGCACGAAGACAATATGTGCATCTGCTCCCAGTGAATTTATTACATTTTTAAGGGGCATAGAGACTGAATTAATGTTTTCTTCAAACTATAAAAATAAGGGTCTCAGCAGAGATTGAGTCTCTAACAGTGCATGCTGGGAAGTCTGTTAATCAATTTTCTTTAATGATTTCTTTAATTTTCTTTAACTTAATTTAATGAGCTGCACTTCAACTCATCAATTCAAGTGAGAAGACTTCAAGTTATAAGATCTCATGATTATAAGTTCAAAAGTGTTCTGAAAATGAATACTAGAAATTTTAAGTTTAACTGACTTAAATAAAACTTGTGTACATACAAGAACAGATTAGTTGAAAATATATACATATACATATATATATATATATATATATACATACATATATATATATATATACATAATGATATATATATATATATATATATATATATATATATATATACACATATATATTATTATTATTATTTTTTTTTTTACAGCGTAGCTTTAAGTCCTTAAAACAGTTAGTGTCCAGGCAGCCTTAAAATTGACTGAATTTGAAAAGACAAGTTGAGGTAATTTTGTACTGATTTTAGTCAAATATATTTCCCAGTCAAATAAACTTGATATCAGTTTATTGTACTTGAGAAAACATGTTCCCTAAGCTTAAGATATTAACAGCTAATATGTTGATCATTTTTCTTTGAAAACTTAAATGAATGAGTTGATTGAGCTCTGCACAGTACATTCATTCAATAAACTCATCATTTCAGGTCAAAAGACTTCAAGTAAGAAGAATTTGTATTCATAAATTCTGAAGTGTTCAAAACATAAATACTACAAATTGTAAGTTTAATTAATTTAATTAAGTTTGAATAAATAAATCTTGGAATGTACATTAAATTAACGAGAAATGATTGATTCTGCTAAGTTTCTGTATTATTTTTACAGTGTACACCGTGAATAAAAGGATTCCTTCAACTGATGGAATTTAACATCCCACATTATTGTATATGACACCAACTCCCTCAAGTCAGTCAATAAATCACAGTCTGCTCTCCACCTTGCAGTGAAAAAGGTGCTGCATAACTCAAACACACCTGTGGGGGCAGTGTTGCTCCACATCTGGGGATGATGGCAACAGGGATGAGGAGGCATGGAGGAGCACTGGAAGGTGAGGTGACAAGAGGTGTTGTGCTGCTCTCTGGGGAGGAGCACTCCAGTCGCAGTGAAATGAAGAAAAAAAAAAACAGAGTGAGAGAGACGCAGCCTCGATCAGGCTGTCAGCTCGGGGCATATCTAATTGAATACGCCATGCCATTTGAAGTGGTGGAGTACAGCTGGAGCAGAAAAGAGAAGCAAGCATAGGGCAGACGCAGCGGGGGAGCAGCCTTCGCCAAACAAAAAGACAAATCAAAGAGTGAACACAGAAGATGTTCAAACAGATAGCCCTGATCTTTGCTCTGTGTTCGACATCTCCCACTGTCTTCATGTACGTGCTGCTGGTGGAGGCGGAGGAACGAGTGAGAGGAAGAGGAAGAGAGGCTTCAAGGGTGGTTTGAGGAAGAAGTGGAAGGTGAAGGAGAAAGAGTGAATGAAGTTGCTGGATTCATAACTTTCAGCCTGATTTGAAAACACACAATCAGTGCAGGCATTATATGACATGATCCCACACAAACTGCAACAGAAACTGTGTCAGCTGTTTTAGTCTCATAAATTATAACATATCAAAATTCTCAAAGTGGGGGGAAGTATCGAAAAATACTAAAATTACAATTTCCCATTGTCACCTAGTTTACAAAAAAATAAAATATTTGTGCATGTCTTCTTGCCTGATGTCCACAGAAAGGGTTCAGTGCTGTTCACAATTATCCAGAAACTGTGTTTTCCATGAGACATGGAGTTGGACGCAGTACAGCATGTGCATAAGGAAATTCTTAACCCTTAGATGCATAGGTGGATCAGAATAACCCAGTGGGTTTCTTTTATTGCAATATCTTTGTAATTAAAACAAGTTTATTTTTTACAAGGTTTACAAGTCATGCATATTTTCAAAGTAATATAAAAATGCTATTTTAACTTATATTTGAATAACTTTGGGTCACACTTTATATGAAGGTGTGTACACAGGGATGTCATTGCCATAACCATGTCATGAAACCTGTCATGAACATGAGGGAGTCTTCATGAAGACTGTTAAGTGTCATTTGGTCAGTTATGTCATTTTAATGCAAAGTTGGTGTTGTTTGAGATGTCTTTGTCATAATAACTTGACATTAATCAAGCCAATAATATCTTTGTTCTTATGATGTCATTAAATGTTATAAAGGCCAGTTTGACTACACAGTACAGTACTGAGGTGATGTAGCTTACAGAGTTTCTGTTTATATATGTAGATGCTGCATTGGCCTTTGTGGACCAACCTGACCATGGCTAGTTAGCTAGTTAGCTAGTTAGCTCAGTTAGTGGTGGAGCTAGATGCCTAATTAGCTGACTCAGCCCCAGGGTGCCAGGAGCCAAACCTGCCAAGAAAATCACATCTGTACTGCATTTACTGTCATCAAACTGGCAACCATCAGTCTTGGGTAATGTGAAGTTATCATAACAAGTTAATTTTTGTCTTGACTAATGTCAAGTTGTAATAACAAAGGCATGTCAAACAATGCAAACTTTGGACAGAATTGTAGTGATACACATGGTCATGACAAGTGTCATGACATGACATGACAGTGTAAAGACAGTCTTATGCACATCCCTTCAAAGTGTCAACAAACTTTGTTTTTATGTTAATTCGTGCCAACTTTTATGAGCTATAAACATTAGATTTTCTTAAGCAATTTGTGCGAAGTTCAGTGCTTTTCAAAAAAAATGCCTGACCTCAAAAAAAGCATTTTTGGTTGGACCATACTTATATTTTCCAAAGCTTTTGCTTCATAAAGATTTTTTTCCCTCATTCAGAACCCATTGAGGACACAAAATCTGTTGAGTTTATGTTGCAGTTAAGGTGCGGTTGATCCACACTTTTGGGTAAAATGCCTGGACTAAACAAGTCCTTGAGGGTGGTAGTCACAACTTTGAGTAAATGCAGGTTAAACAACCTCAAACTCTTGCTTTGGAGGTTCACAGGAAGCATAATACAACGGTTGGAGGTCAGCGGCTGCTCCAGTATTTGACTTGGCCTGCCATATGTAGCTTAGTGCAGCACAGTGCTTAGGGGCAGCGGGAAAAAATATTACTCATAAATGGAAAAGATCAAATAGTGGCATTTAACAATCCGCAGAGAAATGGTGTCACGGAGGACCCTCGTCTTTCAGCCCTCCTCGGGCTAAGAGGATGTGATGTTCCGTCAGCATTGTAATTTATTTCTCACACAGGTCATGGCTGGGCAATCACACCATATACTTTACTTTACTGGGTGGTCTGTTGCCATAATCCCCCATTACGGTCATGCACATATACGGTATATGTTCACCGAGCTAAAGGTATGAATGAATGTGGGCGTACTCAGACTTTATGCCTTTGCGAGACGCGACATAGCTATAACCCTTAATGCAGTATGGAAATATCTTCCCATAACCACGTCTGCCAATCTCTTCTGTACGCTGGTTTGGATGTTAACCTTTGAATTCACAACGCCTGGCCTGAATATGACCCACACTGACATTTTTCATTACCCACATTTATGAATGTCTGAGACAGCCTGCCTGGATGTGAATATTTAACATGATTTGCATGAACATTATACTGAAGTGCATATTAAAGAAGCGGGATATCTCTTGATGCCAGCCACAGGGGGAGATGACAGGAGCAGGAGCGATGGATCGATAAGTGATTTCCATTTTTTTTTTTTTGCAGCAACATGTAAACATTTGTCATGCAGAATGCCTCTTCTGAATTGTAAATTCCTGAATTGTTTGATGTGATAAACAGATGCTGAAGATGGTGAGCAAACAGCTGCCACCCACTGATCTTATTAGTAGTTGCTAATTCTCTCCACTGCGCCTCTAGTCGTGGAGCGTCTGTGCCTTTGCCATTCGATTGTCACACTCAGCTCGGCCTCGCTGTCTCTCTGCTCACACTTTGGCGCTAGCACTTCTAATCCAGGAGAGAAAATGAACTGTCACGCATGTTTGATTGTTAAAAGTGGCTGCTGGTTTCCGTGACAACACCTCCACCAGTTGGGTTTGGAGTAATGGGCAGGCGACTTTTTCATCTGAACCTTTTTTTTCCCCCCTCTTTCTCTCCATTTTTGAATATTTTTGAAGGAGGTAATTCAGACGGAGGACGATTCACCGAGTGACAATGTGACAGATGCAGCTCTATTTTTCCAGGATGAATGTGTGAATGATGCAGCCAGAGAGGATCAGAGAGAGCGGTATAAAAACCCCGCTGCTCAGATGGAGGCACAGAGAGCAGGCTTTCCTGCTCACTCCAGTTCCAAGCCTTTCTTATTTTTTTATTAACCCCACTCCTGCCATAACCATTATGCCTCTGGCTATTACGCACAACATCTCTGTGGACCGACCAACATGTCAGAAAATGACTGGCATTAAATATGACACACGGTCCTTATGCCATCATTGCAGAGAGGGCCATTTTCCTCTTGAGTGAAATGGAGGATGGTGCAAAACGGACATTTTTTTTTTTTTGGACAAACAGGCCCTAATGCAGCGTTTGAGTCATCTTTTGCACTCTCCCAATTGCACTTCTTTCAGGAAACAGCAACCAACTGCTGCGTCTGAGGAAGACACACTGGAGGAAGATGAGTCTGTCTGAGTATTGTGAATTGATCACCTTTGTCTTATGGCTGAGCAGTTTTTTGACTGACACACTCAAAGCCACATTTAAAATGCTGGTCTGTTTGCATAAAACCACTTGATCTCAGGCAGGGGTCTCAAACTCAAATTAGCTTGGGGCCACTGCTGATATAATCATCTTATAGGAGGGCCACTTCTACATTCAAGTACTAAGCGCAATATTTCTGAAAATGTACATTTTTATTTTCATTACTAAAATATTTTCATCATGAAAATGCAAACAGCAGTTTCTACACTTTTTATAGATTAGATTAGACTCTCTGTAGCTGCATTGGCCATTTTTTCCTGTCGTCTCCCTGATTCTTCTCATACTGTTCTCCGTGCTTAGTCGAGTAATGACGCTTGAGATTGTATTCCTTTAGAACAGTGTAAATTGGTGTGAAGCAACTAGAATAAATAATTAAATAAAAATGTAATTTTGTGGGTTGAATTATGACATTATCATGTCAGGGGCAGGAGGTAGGAGGAGGGGCAGCTGCAAAAGGCCCAGGGGCGCTTTCGGAAAAAACGACCCACTTATGACCCACTAGGAGTGTGCAATGGTGGCTAAATCTGCAGGGGGAGCTATTTGATGTCCTGATGCTTTTATGCAGGTCTTGAACCAATCCTACTAACTCTACCTTTAAGGAGGTTTATGCAACCAGGCACAGATCTTCAAGTGTTTGTCGAGGCATGTTGATTGCCTGTTGCTGCCTTGGACTGTCTCTGCGTGAACCACCATTTTAACCTTCCAGCACTCACTGCTGATATGTTGTTGTTGTTGTTGTTGTTGTTGTTGTTTTTTTAAAGTGAAAGCCTCCCTGTGCTAAGAAGATGACTTCCCAGCAGTCGACCAAACAGAGACGATTCTTAAGCCTTTCAGAGCTGTAATTTCAGCGGTAATGACACGTTCTTGTAAAGAACAGTGCTTTATATAAGAAGTTATGTAAACTATCATTATGTATTATTTCACAACGCAGTACAGTCTGTCCAGTTTTTATTTCCATTTCCATGTTCCTTTGACTAGAACTTAAAATATTTTCCACGACTTTGGGAATCTCAAGAGGTTAAATCACTTGGTTACAGCAAAATGGTTTATCGCCCACAGCAATGACAAGTACAGGATTAAGAAGTCACGCAGAAAGGGATACTATAGTACATTGTTGTTTGGTGCTGAGATATGTCTTTCCCAGTAGATTCACTGTCTGTTCGCCTGCGGCAGCATGACCTGCCCACTCTCGGCGGTGTGCTGCTGCTGCTGCTGCACTGGGATCCTCTCTGCTTTTATTGATTCCAGCCTGTCCGCCCACCAGAGGATCCGATACTAGTTAACATGATGCAGAGTCCACATATTTAGAGGCCGGAGGGTATCAGCAGACCCAACTCTGATTGGCGTAATTGAGAGTGATAGGGATCAGTTAGAGCCAGGTTACAATTGATTAGGTGCGTGTGTATAAACAGATAGAGAGATCAATGGCAACAGGTCAATAGAAATTATAAGCATTTTAACAAGCACCAGTGGGTGACACCAAGAGTTAAGAGCTGTTATGGATTGATGCCAGGGCTGTATTTTAGCCTGTTCGAATTAGTGATTATTCTTATTTTTGCCCTTCTAAGTGTAATGCAGAGGACAGTGCGCACACTAGGGGACATCTCAACACTTGTGAAAGAGCTGGAAGCTTATTACTAACTTTGTGTTCCAACACTGGAGCAAAACTTAGGAGTCGTGTACTACAGAAGAGTGCCTGAGCCAGCCAAGACATTAAAACAAACATTTCTTAAACACCTTGTGAGTTGTGTCGGGTGCTTGGGGCCCTGGTACACCAGCGTACAGGCCTAGTTATCTGTACCTCCTGATCCGTGACTCCTCTTAACCAGCCAGTCAGTCATCAACAACTGCTAGGCTAAAAACAAGGCTTACCTAGTTTGTTGCGGCCACATTTTGGCCTTTGTTGTGGCTCAGAAACCACAGAAAAGTTTGGTCTGATCTTAAACCGAAGCATCTGCAGATTAATTCCATACCCAATATGTTATGATCCACAAAAGTTAGGCACGGTATGAGATGAATAAAAACCTGTTTTGTTAGCCATCTCTGCTAAGCATCTGAGCAGTATTTGAAATTAGATATTAGAGTATTCAAAGTCTGCTACTAAACAAATGAGAGATGAAGACTTCACTTCACAAATTGACTGTAACTCATTTAATTCTGAACAGATTTGAATGATTTTTTATGTAAATGTGGATAAATGAACATTATACTGATTACTTGTTGGAATTTAATTCAGTTGCTGGCGATCTAATCAGTTCTATGCCACAACATGAACCCTCTGAATAGCCACAACGTCCACTGGGACATGCAGGCTCTGATCTATGAACGGGCGTTATCAAGTCTGAATTATTAAGAATTTCAGCTTTTGTAAGTTTCTCCAAAAACATAGATTTCTATATCTGTTATATTGTTGTAAAGCCACCTGGTTGCTTGTAACGTTCCCAAACTTTTTCATGTCAGAGACCTCTACAATAGATGCATATCAGACCACAGACCCCACAATTTGAGAGGATTTTGTCTCAAGGAATCCTCTCTGAGTAATGTATTTTCATTTTTAGAAAGGTGAAGATCCAGGTGAAGACAATCAATCAATTACAATCAATCAAAATGGTTTGTTGTTCCAACTTCCAGTAAATGGAATAAAAGAAAATTTTCTCTTCCTCCTTTTCTTGGGGACCCCATACAACTCACTCTAGCACTAATAACACTAATAAATATATGACAAAATGTTCTTCTGAAAGAAAATATACTGTAGTATATATAGATATACAATAGAAGTATCATACAAAAATACTTTATTAAGGACTTTGCATATGTCTATGTGAGATACTACAAATCTCTGCTGGTTGCATCTGGCAGGTGGTGGAATTGCAGTAGGTGCTTCACCATCTGTTGCCTGAGATCTGCAATCTAAGTCAGCCCAAACATAAAACAAACGTCTCTTAAACCACCTTTGGTCCTGAGTTGCATCGGGTGCTTGGACCCTGGTATAACTGCTCACAGGTTTCTTAAACATCGACTTCCAGTACTTAAGTTTAAGTGCTGTTACTGTTTTAACTGCAGCACAATCATTAATTCATTATGCTACCTCTACATCTTCTCATGAATAACTGTGTGCACCACTTATAGTGACTCTCCTTGCAAAGAAATATTTTACAGTAACCAGCCTATGTGTCTGATTTGATTATTTCTTGGCCTACACATGATTTTATAGAGAGATATCTTTATTAGCCAATTTGCATAGAACTGCTGTAATGTTGGCGTCTCATCACTCATTTTCTCCGTCAATGATAGCCCGCTCTACATCATTACACTTGGATTTGGAGTGGTGCTCAATCAAGCCTCAGGATGTTAATAAAATATGCTGGTTACCGAGATGAGATGAATAATCGCAGGAGTCAAGTATAATTTCCAGCCACGGCCTACATCACACCCTGGGAGGGGATCGCTCGCCGCTGCCCGCCTATCAGGGTGGTCGCACTGTGCCGGCTGCGATGGTGGCAATGTAAGGGGAAGGCAGGCTTGGCATGGTGCACGGCACGATAAGGTTTCTGCACTGCTGTGGACAGCACTGGGGGATTGTGGGAGAGCGCTTATCAGTCTGTGTCAGGGTCTATCAGCATCTGTCATGTTTACTCCTCAGGTGTGCTGGCTGCTGGCTGACTGCTCTGCCAAGGCTCCTTCATATCAGCCAGCTGAGAGCTAACCGGGAGCACAAACAGAAACCCACCCACTGCTGCTGCAGACCAAACCCTTCCTCTCGCTATATATAAACCTCTTTTTTACAAAGTTTACTCGTTATATTCTCCGCTTCATCTTGCCTTTCACTGTGAAACCTTTCCACTGCTCTCTATTCACCTGTTTGGACGGGATATGAGGCAGATCATCCCTTAACAGGATATCAAAAAGAAGGCCTTGATTTAGTCAGCACATGTTGCCTTTTTTCAGCCAAGTGTTATCCCCATTCAGTTCATTTCCTCTACTTGTTGCAGTTCACAATTCCTTCTCTGCTCTTAAAAATGTGGTTTCTAAAGAGGGCAAGGTCCACGGAGAGATAATCAGAGAGCAAGACGACCCTGGTGAAAAATAAATGGGCTAAGTATTAAGTTATAGTAAACCCGAGTGTACTTGCTGTCACACTAATCATCAGTATACTTCTAATGTGTTAATGTTTAGTTAATTTGAAGGCTGCTATTTTGGAAGGACTAATTTTGCAAACAGTATATTTTAGCTGCAATTAAATTGTAGAAAAGCGCAATTTTAAGTGAATGTAATATACTTTTATGTCCTAAAGTGGAACAACTTCTACTACTTGTACATTTAAAGTATATGGCCGTGTATGTATTAATATACATGCTTGGTTAATGAAATTAAAGTTGACCTTTTTGTGCTACTTTTTCGAAGTACACTAAAGTACAGTTTTAAATGAACTTATATTGAAGTGCACTCTCTGTAAGCATGCTTAAATACACATTAATAAAGCATACTAATAGGCTAGACTTTTCAAAAGTAAACTAATTTATCACTTCACATATTTGCAGTTTTTAGCTTGGCATAGCTTAGCAATGTGACATTTTGTTAACTTTTTACCTGGGTTACAAATACAGTAATTTAATGTTTTGTTAAACTTTCAGCTAGCTAGCTAACAATGCAATGTTGTTGTTTTTTTGTTTTGTTTTGTTTTGTTTTGTTTTTGTTTTTTTTTAACTTTTTAGCTAGCTAGCTAGCAACGTACTGTTTTTGTTTTGTCTTTTAGCTTTTTAGCTAGGTAGCATGTTATGTAATATTTTGTTAACCTTTTAACTAGGTAGTTAACAATGTGCTGATATTTTAAGTTTTAGTTAGTTAGTGAGCATGTGATGTAGCATTTTGTTAACTTTTTACCCAGCTAGCAAACAATGTACTGTTTTTAAAAAAAACTTTTTAGCTAGCTGATATAATGTTTTGTTAACTTTTTAGCTAGCGAGCAAAATTATAATGTTTTGTTATTCTCTGATTAGAGCTAATCATTCATTTTTGTTGATGCAACCCAGTCTAAGTACTTGCATTTTTTAACAGTACACTCATGTACAGTTTACAATACACTTTCAATATACTTTAAATTAAGCAAAAAAAGGACAAGTATACTTGGAATAACTTTTTGTACTCTTAAAATTATATTTGTAATAGACTAAAGTATGCTACTTTTTTACCTGGGATGGCATGTAGGCCTGTTTAATTGTTCCATACAGGATGTGCGAGTGTGAGAGAGACGTAGAGAAAGGTGAGAGAAAGAGTGCAAGCAAGAGCAAACGAGAGATTTGAGAGAGATTGTCAAAATGTCGCAGGTGGAAATGTCAGCGACGAGGTGGAAAGGAGTCAAACTGAGCGAGAGCAGGAGGTTGAAACCATAATTAGTGTCTGTGAGTCACTGCGAGTGGCCCTGTGTGATGTCACCAGCTCCCCGTCCTCTGTCTCCACCGCTGAGGACAAGCAGAGGGACTAGCACGTCCTGACCTCTGGCCTTTCTGAAGAACATGCTGTACTCTCTTCTGTTTTACCGCCGCACAGCCTCCAGGCTCCAGCTCCGCCTGTGTTGGCTGTAATGACCTCATCACTATTTGTGGGGTCACACTCGTGCCTGCCGTGACTGTCGATGAGCGTGTGTGTGTTTGTGTGAGCCCCGTTTTCCATGTGCATCTCTTTTATCTCCAGCAGAGCACAGGCAGCTGCTGCATGACTGACAGCAGAATCGTAGCTGGAGCAAACACGGTCTGCCTGACCATCTTGCCGGGAAATCAATGTAACATTGGAGCAAATCAGAGCAATGAGATGAGTGGCCTCTGTACATTCCTCTTCTGTGAGGCAGAAGACCGTGGCCAGTGTCATGCTGTTTTCTCCTCACTGTGGTATCGCAGGGAGACAGGCAGCCAACCACTGTGAAGGAGCGAGCTTGGGAATGACAAACACCCACTTGATCTCATGAACCTGCATAACAAATGGTTCTCAGAGCCACGGACATGGCCAGTGCCATGAGAGATAGGAAGCTTGAGGAATTCAGACAGCACACACAAACAAAACAGAGTTGAAGTCCCAAAACCATGAAAAAAATAACCCAGATTGTGGCATCATTCTGGTGTAAAGTACTTCATATGAAGCACAGAACAACATCTGAAAACTATGAGTGGGAAAATAAATATAAAGTTTGCAACCCTGATGCCAAAATAGTTGGTATGCTGTGCAAAATGTAGATAAAAACAGAAACACAGCTTGAAGCTGCATCTACAAATGCAAATTCAGATTCTACTATGCAAGGTGAAAGCCATATATCAAAATCAGACTTCTCTAGGCCTGAGCTGGACTGACGGAGAGTGGAAAAGTGTGCTGTGGTATGCGAGTCTGCATTTCAGATTGTTGTTGGAAATCATGGATGTAGTGTCCTCCAAGCTAAAGAGGAAAATGGACGATGCTCAGAGCTCGAAGTTCAACAGCCACTGTGATGGTACAAGTAAGGTTCTAGAGTAGACTGACCTGCCTGCAGTCCAGACCTGTGACCTGTGACCCCAGACTGTTGAGCAACTTAAATTGGATAGCAAGAATATGAAAGAATTTTGCCTCCAAAACTTCAAAAGTAAGTTCTCAAATGGTTACTGAGTGATGTTAAGATAAAAGGTTACGTAACACAGTGGTAAACATGCAACCTGGCACACCATCTGGGAAGCTGTCCATAGCAACTGTTTGGAAAAGGGCAGGTGCTTTCAATCAAACCCCAGGCAGGTGATCAGATGAACCATCTGTCATGTCTAACATGGACTAACTTCAACCAATCAGATCAACTCACCCAACCAAAGCAGAAGCTGGCAGAAAGAAGAGCAAAAAAAAAAAAAAAAAAAAAGAAACTCTTTTCCGGTGATAAAAGACTTCAGTGTCATTCTTTGCCCTTCTTTCAATGAAGAAATACTCTCCAATCCAGATATAACTGATGCTATCACAGTATCTACACTAACCTCTTCAGGAGCCGCCATTGTTTGCATGAGATGAGTCATTTCCATGGCTGTCGGCACACCAAAAACCACACTTGTAGTTGCCACTCGTCCCTCCGAGGACGCTGATTGGCTCGCACCATCTCTGGTGCTGACACAAAGGATAACTTGGAGCCTGGCAAGATGGATTCTCTTGATCTCTTGAATCAAGCTGCCTTGCAACAAGTAAACATGCTCCTGTCCCAACTTTTTGGGAACATCAAATTCAGAATTCAGTATATATTTACTAAAACAATAATGTTTATCGTTTGAATATTAAATATCTTGCCTTTGTACTGCATTCAACTGAATATAGGTTGAAAAATATTTGCAAACATTACATTCATTCTGTTTATGTTTTACACAGTGTCCTAACTTTTTTGGAATTGAGTTTGTATAAATTTGTAATAGAATAGGATAAAATATAGATAGACCAAATAATAAACCAAAGAAATAAAAGCTGATACATTTTCTGCGCAGTAAATAGCCCTAAATATAAGCGCAGGCCACCGGCATGGCTAAATTACAATGGGTTGCACCAAACAGTAGCTTCCCTGTGAAACTGCTGTGTATTTTTTATTTATTTATTATGCACAATAAAACAGAGCAGCAGAAACACAACAATAAAAGGGGAAAGAAGCAAATTGTGCAAGTGAGAAGTTGAGCCTTATAGGAGAAATCTCACCACAAAAAGCTTTTTAAGTAAAGAAGTACAAAAGTCTTGTAATCCACAAAAGCCAACAAGCAAGCATAGGATCAAAGAGTAGACATAAAGTAAGCAACATGAAACAAGCAAACACATAAAATAAATAAAACGCAGTGCAGCAAATGCAGTGAAAGTATGTTAGTGTATGTGTTAGTGTGTGTGCACACGAGTGTGTGCATACGTGCATGTGTGTGTGCGCGCGCCTACAGAAGCACAGTTAAGTCAGTTATGCAAGAGAGATTCATATTATGTGTATCACAGTTGGGTTGGAAAAATAGTTTACAAGGCATGGGAAGTGAGGAACACTGATGCAAAAGTTTGTAAATACATATAGAAGTTTGGTTTCTATTACAATTTTATAGAATTTTGAGCTAATAGAAGAAGGCTGGCTGAGTGGTCAGCCCACCTGCTAAATGCAGCAATTCTGCAAAACCTTTTTTGCAAAATATTTTTTGCAAAAATTCTTCACATATTATATTGTAATATATGAGGTACAGATAAATGAAAGTTAATAAACACTTTTGAGAAACCAAACTGCAAAATCTGCCGAAGATGCCAATGGATTGGGACATTTTATTGTTAACAAACTGAGTATGACTCTTCAAGCCAGTTCCAAAAATCGGGACTCCAAGGAAACTTGTGGATTTAACCTGGGTGAATGGGTTATTTCCAACGCAAAGACGAGATAGATTTACAAACTTTTAAAAAAATTTGTATGTAAATATGAAATTAGTTTTTTTGAGAGATAATTTGTTTAATTGGAATTTGGAAGTATTTCCTAAATCAATGTTAGCTTTGGCCATAAGTACAAAGAAATTATAATGGGAGAGAAATAAATTGCTATCATCAGCAAAACTGGGAACGAGGAGAATAATGCTGCAGCCAGGTCGTTAAGGAACAGGAGTGGTCCTAAAATAGATCCCTATAGGATTCCACATGTTATAACAACTCTATTAGTTGTCCATCTATTTATGTTAGCAAACTGTTGATGATTATGAATATGACTGTATAACCATTTATGGTCCCTATCTATTGGACCATCATGGGACCTGACTTCAGAAAAATATGAACGTAGTCAAGAGACAAATTATCTTTTGGTTCCATTTGAATTGTTCCAGTTTAAAGTTGAATTGTTCCAGCTTCAGTTTAAAAGATACATTTTTCATGTCCAAACAATCACCGTTTGTCGTAAAACTGAATTGTGTGCCATGAATCATGCATTTGAGGGCGATGATGAAATGAAGTAACATTAGCCTGCTAATACAGGAGCTGTTTATATGGACTCATTAATATAACACATAAGACACACTTAACATATGCCTTCCTAGTAATTTGAAATATTTCCAAATATTTCCAAAATATAACAGCTATATCCTCTCAAAGTTTGTCTGTTGCTTTTCTTGTGTTTTGAGTTGGTCTGACCTTGTGTTGAATTTTGAGCATGTGTTTCTCTTGATAAAAACAAACATTGTAAGAGATTGGTAAGGGCGATCTTCACAGTTATAGTTGCAAAAGAACAAAAGGAGATGGATGTTTCAGATGCAGTTTGAACAGCATCTGTTTAGTTACTGTGGAGATATCACTGTCTGAAGTCAAGAAATCTGGCTTGCCTGAGGCTGCAGGTTTCAAGGAGTATAACATAAGTAGACTGTTGACGAAACTGTAGGTTTATGATTTCAACATACTGATCCATCAAAACACAGATTAAACATTTTATCTAGAGAGCAAAGAAAAAAAAACATTGCTGAGAGCAAAAAACCCTTTGAAAGGTCATATCACATACATCTGACCTGATATTTGATCAAAACTATAAATGATGTAAACTGGTAAAATTTAAAACTACATTAGAAAAAAAAAAAAACAATAACAAAATGTGATGGCAATACAAATACCCTAAATGACCGACTTTGGTTAGGTTAGCATAAGTGGATATTTTCCATTTATTTTAAAAGGACCAGGATTTAGGATTTAGTGGCATCTAACGGCAAGCTTGCACATTGCAAACACCTTGCCTCAGTCTCCCCTTCCAAGAGTGAACCTAGAGTGGCTGCAAGATTTGCAAAAAATGCAAAATGCCGTATCCAGAGCCTGTGTTTGGTTTGTCTGTTCTGGGCTACTGTAGAAACATGGTGGTGCAACGTGGTGGACTCCACAGAGGAGGACCCATTCTAAGGGGAGATCACTGTAAGGTAATGAAAACACAGCTCCTTTTTTCAGATGATTACACTCTAATTAAAACATACTTCCATTCCATTTCTGATATATTCCGCCAATAAAACCCTATAAACATACACAATGGACCTTTAAACTGCATAAAATTACTAGCAAAAACATACATGTTTTTCTATGTATGCACATAAACCTGAATAAAAAAAAGTCCTAGCTAGTATTTCACAGCTTGTAATGCTACAATGACCTTCTGTTGACACAGACTGCTTATGTTTGGATGGTGCAACAGATTTTTCCTTGTAGCTGATTAACACACTACTAGCTACTGTCTTTAGCTAAAAGATGTCCAAATTTTTAAAGGTCCAGTGTGTAAGATTTATATAATATAATATTCATAAGAATGTTTTCATTAGTGTATAATCACCTGAAATTAGAATGAGCGGGTCAAATCTGCAAATGTGTGCATGTAGATGTTGGTGCATGTTGCACTAAAATGGTTCTACAGTAGCCCAGAATGGACAATCCAAACACTAGCTCGACATATGGCCTTTTACATATCCGGGGTGGTTTTGCACCCACTGTAGGTCCTTTAATGGTACAATATGATAGTTTGAAACTACTTGTTACTATGAATTGATATTTCATTTATAAATAGCTTGTGAAACTCACTCCAGAGTAAACAGACCTGTCAGTGACCCGAGACGTCTGGCGAGTGTGTAACATGAAAGCAGATTAGAGATTAATTCTGCCCCTACAGGAGTAATAAAATCGCTAAATGAATCCTTTGACACTGAAAGAAAACGTGGTGTAAAAACACAGGCTTCTGTGGCAGTTGTTCCACCAGCGTCTGGCACACACTGTGCCAAGATCTGCTGATTGTGTTAGTAATGCGCCATGTTAAACAGATGGGACAAAATGGAGGGAACAGCACAGAGCTTGTGTGTCTGACCTAGTGATGTATTTCAACAGAAACAGCAGTCGGGGAGGCTGAGCAAAAATACCACCCAACTGGTGCTGAAAATAAGCAGGCTCCTCTGTCTGTCTGGTGTAATTTTCACAGTGTTCAGCCTCTCATGAAATTATTAAGTCCAAAATCCTGCGCTCGAGGGATTTCTCTGTCTGTCTCCCTCTCTTCCTCCTGATCAGTCTAGCAAAACATGATGTATGTAGATGGTCTCCGAGCTCATCTGTCATTTACAGACGACACTGTCTGATACCACCTGGCTGGGAAACGCACACTTTTCTACATCCATCTAGTCTCTGCCTGCCTCGTACGCACATGCACCCGTACATACACACTAACAGAAAGAAATGGACAAAGCTTACTTTGTTCTTTAAATGAATGTTGCACTTGGGCATGGCTGTCATAGCAAATCACAGTAGCACTCAGCATGTTTCTATCCCCCTGCTCAAAGAACAGCAGGAGCTCCTTCCATTTATCTATACTCAGTCTCAAGCTGCACAGTCAGGAAACAACAAAGGCCAGTTTACTGAATGCACACTCGTATCTTCTTCATTATGTGTCTGGTATGTGAAATGACCTCATTCAGAGCAGGTGTAGTTCTGTTACTGTATGCATGTGAATGTGTGTGGATAAACACTCTTAGAAATAAAGGTGCTAACTAGAACCATAAAGGGTTCTTCACCTTGTCCCCATTGGAGAAATATTTCTGGTTTGTGGTAGAACCTTTGCGAAATGCTCCACTTGGAACCCTCTCAGAGAGTTCTACCTAGAACCCATCATAAAGGGGTATACCTGAAACTGTACATGACAGGTTTCGCCCAGAACCCTCTGTGAGAGGTTCTACGGAGAACCCCTCTATCATCTAATAGTTCCACCCAGAGCCCTCTCTGGGTTACCACCTTTAAGGGTGGTAACAAGGATGCACACAGGGTTTCTACCAAGAACCTCAGCCCTTCAGGAAGAACCCTTGATTTCCCTGAACCCTGATTTCTAGGAGTGCTGCAATGAAAATGAAAATATGTGTTCTCCACTGTGGACCCGTCGTGTATGTGTGTTTAAAATGTATGTTACAGTTGTAGAAAGGCGTAATGGGAGCATACAGTGTACACAAATGCAATCTGGGTGACCCTACAAATAGATAGGCTGACATTCTGCTGTCTTTTTATTAATTCATAAATGTCAGAGAGGATCACTGTGGGCCAACGACAAAGGGTTCAGGGAATTTCAAAGTCTTATTATAAAAAGCAATTTAAAGGGAAGCGTCCCATGTAGGGCCCATTTCCCCTCTCCAGTCCACATCTCTTTGATCATCTGAGTTTGTCCTCACCTCTCCCTCTATTTCAGCCTTTCCATATCAATCACTGTTTTATATACACTTCATCAAAGCTGCTTCGGGGCAAAATAGCAATGCGGAGCCTCCACAGAGACTGCGGTTTGATTTCTGACATAGATCCGAACCAAATGGGACAGTCTTGTTTTTCTGCTTGAAACGATCTGCATTAATCCCACTCCCACAGAGTGATTTGGCTGAGGTGGAGAGTTTTCTTCCACTTTCTGACCATTGTGCAAAATGGAAACCTGGCAGACATGGACTTTGAGATATAGCCACACATTAGTTATGGGACTGGCTTATATTTGTTTTATCATTTCATCCAAATAGCACAAGATGTTGATATTGCTTCTAAGTGTGATTTCTCTGTTATTAGTTCTTTTTTTATCTGTACTGTACTTAAGCACATTAAAGTAAGATTAGCTTGTATAATAGGTCATTAACTTCATGTAAATGACTATTCTGGGGATAAAACTTCTATAATATTAAAAGTATTGGTCTACTCCTTCCCTCCTCTGTTTTTAGTCTGAATGACTAACGCCCTGTGGCACTCACCACCATTCTGATGAAGTGCTGTGAGAAACTGGTTCTTCAGCACATAAAGACCTGCATCACAACCAGCCTGGACCTTCACCAGTTTGCATTCAGAGGATAAAGTGTCCTCTGCCCTCCAGTCACTCTTCACACACCTTGAGGAGAACAACTCCTACATCAGAATGCTGTTTGTTGATTTCAGCTCAGCATTCAACACAGTCTCTGCCATGAAGCTGACTGGCCAACTGAACACACTGGGCTTGAGTACCACACTCTGCAATTGGATATTGGACTTCACGTACCAGATCCCAGACTTTTCAGATTGGCAGTCCTATCTCCTCCCTGCGAGAGCGCAACATGGAGTCCCCCAGGGCTTTGCGCTCTGCCCCCTCCTGTTCACACTGCATACCCATGACTACAGCCCCTGACATGGAGAAGACTCGCAGATGACCCCACCCCCCTCAAAGAGTGATTAGACTTCATTCCAGGAAGAAATCAACAGTCTTGCAGAGTGGTGCACAGAAAACAACCTAATGCTAATTTATAAGGTGTCAGCAAAACCACAAAGCTGATTGTTGATTTTTTCGCAGAAAGGAGGCAAAGACACACACCCCTGTCAACATCAGTGGAGCTGAGGTGGAGCAGGTGAACAGATATAAGTTTCAGGGAATCAACATCACAGAGAACCTGTTACCGACAGGAAGGGTAAGCAGCAGTATTTCTTAAAGAAATTAAAGGAGGCAAAATTTCCAGGCCATGTTCATGTCAAGTTTTACAGAGGAGCAATTGAAAGCATCCAGACTAGATAGATCACAAAATGGCATGGGATGAGCTCAGCCCAGGACAAAAAAAACTCTACAGTGGATGATTAAAACCACCCAAAACATCACTGATGCAGCTTCTGAGCATCAGTGATGCTGGGGAGGTGAGGTGGCAGCACAGAGCCCAGAGGATGATAAATACAAAACCCACCACGGCCACAGCTTGTCCACCCTGCTGCCATCAGGCAGGAGATACAGAAGTATCTACTGCCGTACAGAACAGCTTCCTCCCTCTGGCTGCTTTCACTCCACCTTATAAATTAGTTTGTTTTATTATATCATGTCCCTAAAATGAATTCCAATCAAACCCTTTTGGAACCACGGTCAACTTGCTCCTTTCCCATTTCCTGCATTTAGATATGCTACAAGCTCAACTTGTCTATGTTAAAAAGAAAACACAATTTTGAAGATGGTTAAAAGATTGTTGCTGGAGGACCAGTAAAAGTAACAATAACATCTTAATTTATGTTAGAAAAATGCTTGCCAATTTGCTAGCTAATCTATATCAACTGTTAGGTAGCTAGTTACATCCGATAGCTAATGTTAGCACAATGATAACTAGGTAGATTGCTAATCTACATCAATCGTTCGCAAGTTAGATTTGATAGCTAATGTTAGCATATACCACAAGGCACAATGGGCTGTAGTACAAAATGAAAGGATTGAAATGATAGCTCTTCTTTAAGATGTATGTCAGCTCTTCATCTGGAAATTAAGTTTCATAGTACTACCTTTTGCAGTTATTGTGTAGTCATGGAAAAAAGGTTTTACTCTGCAATAAATGTCATGTTGCATTTTCTGCCAATGAGTAACCTCTGCCTTTTAAAACATTTAATCATCTGTGGTTGTTGAACTTGTGGGTTGAATAGTTAAGTCTTAGGTTATAGGAGGTAACTTGTTCTCTTGGACACCAAAATGTGACTTTACATGACTTTTTCTGTACCCTTTTTTATTTCAAAATCATCCACAATAAACCTTTTTCACTGTGGCCATATTGATATGAAATAGGGTAAAGTAGCATAAACACAAGTGTTACCAATTATGCTAATTTGGGTTCTGTTACATTTAGTGTAGCAGAGCCTTTCCAGTGAGGCAACATGCACAATAGCGGCATCCTGACTCTGTTTGACCTGATGGAACTGAACCTTAATTAGTATCATTGATAACACCTGTGTTTACCCTACTATTTCATGTCAAAATGGCTGCTGTGAAAGGTCTATTATTGCCAGTATCTACACAGGTATCCAGAATAATAAACCACCATAATGAGCCACCAGATGAAAAAGGGGGAATGAAAGACACACTGATATTGCCTTTGTTAGTTGCACAGTAACAATACCCGATATAACCACAATTTAACCAAATCCCAGTTGTATGCTTAGCATCATGTTGTGTTTTCCCCTGACAGCAGCTTTGGCCTTTCCCTGCTGTTGTTTCAGAACAGAAATACGTCCGTTAGCTTCGGGCCTGTCTGCACACATCCCAGGAGTGGTTAAGATAAGTGTGCCCATTATACATGTAAGGACACATAGAATATCTTTAAATGCCTCTATTAATAAAACATGAATAATTCATCAGCTCTGGACCTGAGGGTGTTATTTATAATCAAGACGAGGGCGACAACATAGAGTTTATGATTTATGAGTGATGGGGTCAGGGGTACACTGTCATTGCATCTCCCCTCACCTCAGTTGTAACCACTTAATTATGCTCATATGACACATGCTACACATGAGCCAGGGGCCGACTGGCCAGCCTCATCTTGGGGGAGGTCGCAACTTCATTACGCTGTCCGAGATCAGTGTGAGAGCCCGCTCAAACAAGCTAAGACCAATTATTTAGATTAATTCGATACACCCTTCCCAACCTCATTCTGCTCGGAGCATCTGCTTAGGCTCAAGGAAATGATGATGTACGAGGCGTAATTTAGCCTTGAGAGCGCAAGAGAGGAGAGAAATCACCGTGGCTGATTGTAGCCAAATGGAATTCAGATGAACTGAGCTTATTAAGAGGTAAAGGGGATGGGAATGTACAGGTAAGAGGTTTATCAGTGCTAATAAATGCTACGGCCATTTTCTCTGCGAGCTCTATCAGAAGGGAGCCAGGGGGGCCTTCAGTCGTCCTAAATGGACTTCATATCATCAGCGGTGCCTGGGAATGACTGGAGATATTACATCTGCTGTGTCTGGGAGTTAGTGCTGGTTTCATGAGCGTGCCTCGCAGCGGTTGATGAGGAACACGTTGTATGGGTGTCCTCTCACGGCGCTGGTGTTATGCAGAATTAACAGCAATGCTTCTGAATAGGCTTCGACGGAGCATCCCCCATTGAGTTTGCCTGGCGAAACGCCGTAGAAATTGGAAGGAGGCACAAAACTGTGGCGACAGTGGTCCAAATGTCATTATTACTTATGAATTACAGCAGAGCTCATTTTAGCTGTGATGAAATCTTAAATGGGGTTATGAGAACATCATCACCACTGTGTATCGCTGAGCTTTATAAAGTAATGGATTTAAATGGAAACTCACTGCTAGCCTTAATGAAGCATGAAAAGCATTCCCAGTTTACACAGAGAGAGGCAGAGTGAGAGGGAGGGGTGGAGTGATACAAGAGGAGGGGGTGTCCGCTGTCATACGTTTGTGGAATGGAGGATCATTGAGTTAAAATGTCTGTTTTTTTCTCTTTTTATCTGAATAAACATCAACAGGATCATTAAAGGGATAGCTCAGATTATTGAAGTGGGGTTGTATGAGGTACTTATCAGTAGTCAGTGTTTTACCTACAGTAGTAGAGAGGACCAACAGCACGGATGCTAGGCAAGGACGTGCTGTGGACGGGGTCAGAAAAGGTCCACCTAAAAAAATCAGCCACACTTTATTTTACAGTACACTAATAAGACAGAATAGGTCGCACTTTCTATCAAATTAGCAAAAAAAACTAGAAATATGTTCTATATTAAACTTTATACCATGGGTCTGGGTGAATACTCTTTTCTGATTGGCTGGCAGGTTGTGCATTAAAACTGTTTAACACACACAATTCAACTCAGGTTTAATCACCATTCAGAGTTCATCTGCTACCCAACTTGTAACCATAGCAATATTGTAAAAGCACACAGCTGACAAAGCTTGCATCGCTTCCGGTCAGGAAGCGGTGCGAACTTTGAGTGAGAATGGCTGAGTGCTTCCGTTTTTCTAAATGAGGACGTCCTGCTCCGTGCGTCAGCAAACAGGCTGAGCCGCGTCTCCCTTGCTTGAAAAAATCACTTGTCCTGGACAGTTTTAGCAATCTCCAACGCATTTCTTCTGGTTAAAATTGATGTTCTTGATGTTTCTGTTTCCCCTCATCAAAGTAGTCGAGAGGGAGGATGAGAGACTAATTAACATGCCTGAGAAGAAGCGACACCTTTTATTTGATCCACAGCAGTGTTTTTAGAGGAATGCCCTCAAAAAGAACGGGGTTTGGAAGGGAAAAAGCAAACTTTTGGGAGTTACAAGTAAGTGAACTATAAAAAAACAAGGCTGATTTAAGAAAATTACGTTAGTTATGAATAAATAAATAAATAAAGGCCACACAATAGCACACAAAAAAACTAAAATATTGAGCAAGCAGTAAACCAGCAACTCCTGTGTTCTGTGAGGTAAAATGATTAATTACACCCTAGGAGTTTGGTTGGTGTGGATTGAGCAATATTTGGCTTATATAACAGTGTTTTCTCATCAGAAAAGGCTGTCTGACAGCAAGGTAAAGTGGTGAAAATATTCTAAATATAGCGTACTCTTAAACTTTTAGGTGGACCTTTTTTAAGCAGCTAAAATCCTTTTTGTTGCTGATCTGTCCACAGCAGTAACATGTGTAGCTTCTGTGCTGGAACTTCTCTCTGCTTCTCAAACGGTACATATCCATCGGCATCTACTGTAGGTACTACACTGACTATAGATGATAGTTCCTCAAATAATCCAAACTATCCCTTTAAGGTTAGGATTAGCTTTGGATGAGAGGAACTGAGAAACCTCACATTCTTCGCAATCAGATGTACTTCTCCATTGATCATCTTTGAAAACCAAACGGAAAGACATTTCAATGTTTTCATGCTTTTCATATCCCAAGTGTCATTACTGACAATATATCAGCTGTAACCTTGAACATTCACACATTATACTGTCTCTGCATCACATATATGTATTCATAAGTGTGACTTCATTGGACACATGTATGGTGCTTTTGTTTGCTGTCTGCGTGAGTCGGTGGAGAGCAAAGGGAAGGACATTAGAGAGCACAACCAAAGATTATGTAACCTTGTATAGCACAAAAATTATTTATCTTTCCTGTGGCAACTGCATAACCTGTTGTTTCCCATTCCCTAAGAGTTTAATACAAGTACATCTTTTCAATTCTTTTATGTTTAAATTAGATGAGATCCATTCATCTAGAGTTAAGTTAGACTGAGGTGAGTAAACATTCTGCTGCTGGCGTAGCAATCAACTGTCGCCCCAGGACAAACGCTGCTTTTTAAGCCTTTATTCAAATAAAAGCCTGTGTTTGTGCCTATGTTTCCACATGGCTATATCTGTGTGTATGCCGGAGTCCACTCTGAGCTATAGATTCATGTCTTTGTGGGCGCCAGGATGCAGCCATGTGTTATGGTTGCTAATGAAGCCGAAGCATGAGAAGAAAGAAACCTTGTTTACTCAATGGAGATAACAACAGCTCAATCACCTACCTGATCTGAATCCCTAATTGGAATCATTATTAAACTAGGGACAACTAAAAGAAGATAAGTTTCACATTTGCATAACAGACTGGAGATGATAACTGACGCAGTATGTCACCTGTAGACAAGGAACTTCAATCATAGCAAAGGCTAGATTTATCGTTCGCTTATATACTCTACTACTACTTTTTGCTCCATGATTTGAGGAAAAAGATCTTCTGTGTACAAAAAAGTTTTAATTCTCTCAAATTTTGTTCACAAATTTCTTAAAATCCATGTTAGTAAACTCTTCTGCTTTACCAAGATAATCTCGCATATACATATTCTCATTAAAGGTGTAACATTTCAGCATTAAAATGTCTAGAATCGCAAAAAAGATTGTTATATGTGTTGTTGAGTTGTGTGCTTACATTATCCCAAATGTTTCCAACAATGTTCAAACTCAGCAAAATCTGTAATTTTTTTCAATGTAATGGTGCTTTTGTTATTGTTTTAATGTGAGAGAATTTACATATTGTGTGTTTAAACAGCACAATTATTGATGTCTTGGACTCTTCACAATAAAAGGCCACTGTACAATGTGCAATTTTGTCTTGGGAGACATTTATTAGGTATTGAACAATGGCTATTTCACATATGGCTACAGGTACCTATTTTTTTCCCAGAAGGGCAAAGTCATGACCTACCCTGCTCTGCCTCTGATTAGCTAGTACTCACTGCCTTTGGATTGGTTAGGTTTAGGCATGTGTAGTGATTTATTAGGGTAAGGGTGAAAATATTAGGGTAAGCCAATCAGAGGCAGATCATGAGTGGGCGGGTCATGACTTTGCCCTCCTGGAGGGAAAAAATCAGTGTCTGTAGTCCTGTGTGAAATACTATTTTTACACCAAAATCAGCGCATATGTGCGGCTAAACCTGCTAAAACTTGGTAGTTGACCCTTTTCCCATTGCCAGTAGACCCACTGGTCTGTCTGTTTTTTTCTGATGTGCACTGGAGAGCTGAGACTCAACTCATGTCTGTGCAGGAGAGCAGAGAGAAAGATGTGTGTTCAGCTCCCTGTACTTTTGTAGCTTTTAACTGAATCTATCTGGTTTGAAGTTTAGTTTTCACTCCTGTGTCTCTGTTTGTACTTTCAGCAACCTGCTTTATTTTACTGTTTCATGTTCACTGTCAACTCTGTAGGAGTCGTGGTAAGTTACTGCTGATGAAAACCCAACATTTTCTGATTTTGCTGCTTCATAATAAAAGCTTTAAATAACAAAATAAATACAGTCAAACACACTCTTTCAAGCAGGTGCAGATTCCATTGCACTGGGCTGACACATCAAAATGAGTTTGAGCTAAGCAGCACATGCGTAAGGAAAAGTAGCAAAAGAGTGGCCAACAAGCATCGTTGGAAAAATTGGCAAAAACACTTGGGTGTCAAGTTTACATCACTGTGCTAGTGTTTTTTTTTTTTTTTGTCCAATGTAAAAGGGGTTTAATACAGCTTTTAACAAATTTGTGAACAAATTTGAGAGAAATAAAAGATTTGTGCACAGAAGACTTTAGACGTATTCAATCTTTTATTTCAAGTCATGAAAAATGGGAGCAAAAAGAAGAGTGTTATGTTTATATTTTTGTTGAGTGTAGTTCGCTTACTTTATGACAATGAATGGACGGAATTTAATCAGATTAGTTTTCTGTAATAGTAGGCAAACACATGCATACATATCAAATATTTAATATGACGATGGCATCGTCACCATATGGTAATCAAACTATACAATATAACTTTTGCAAATGCTGCACAATCCTGACACACCATCTGGAAGCCTTTCCTGTGGATCTATAAACCCGGTCAACCCTCAGTGAATGTGCTGTAGTGGACATCAGCTAATCTGAACTAATCCATTTATCAGAATAGAGTTGAATCTGTGATATTGCTTTCTGCTGACTGCTGTGACAGGTGCCATCTGATGTGCGTGCATGCATTAGCTGGTCGTATGGCGGCGAGCTTAAGTGAAATGTCACTTTTTACAGTGTGCCTGATTGCATTTGCCTCTCCGAATGACACCGACCCAGCCGGAACTCACTGGAGGCTTCTCTGGCTAGATATTAATTTCACTCAGATGTGCCCACAGTGGGCCTGAGTGCATGAGTGGATGAATGCACACAGTCACACACATACAGCCGCAAAACCTCAGTTTGAGCCCTTGCTGGAGATTTCATTATCGCTATGACTTTATTGCCATTACCGCTCCGCTGGCGACCGATTCAGGAATGAAATGTCACTTACCCTGTTTATTTGCATGCTGATTATAACATGTGTGCATGGTCTGTGTCTCTACATTATGTCCATATCATTCTCCTCAGAACACACTCACACATGCATGTTACATGCTCGGACATGACTGCTCTTTCCAGGGGACTTGATGGGTAAAGTCAGGCCGTAGTTATAAATGTGTGAAATGTGACAGGCAGCCAATTTTACACCCCACTCTGTGATCAAACAAATCCATTTTATGGCCTGTATGTGTCTATATAGAACTGACACTTCTGGCTATAACTGTGAATGTGATTCATGAGGCAACTTGTTATAAATATTGCATAATTTACCTCTGAGTTTAGAAAACACTCTGACACTAATAGAGACTACTGGGGCAAGGATCACGAAAAAAGACACAGAAAGCTCCCCCAAACCCGTGTTTTTTAAAAATGCTTTGTATTTGCTTGTACTTATAAAAAAAGAAAGAGTAAAACATTGTCTCTTTTTCATCATGAAAGGAATAGATAGACATTTTTGGAAGTATACTTATTCACTTTCTTGCCAAGACTTTGATGCATATTAACTCTCATGTCTATTTATAAAGCTGCAGCCAGCAGCTGGTCTGCTTAGCTTAGCATAACAACTAAAGTAACAATACCCGCCCACGAGAACCTCTAAGGCTTACCAAGTGACAACATATAAGGTGTTAAAGTCCATGGAGAGCGATAGCATGGATATTAGCATGGATAGCATATATCACATACATAAGGGTTTTTCTCCACCTCCTTCACCTGTTGTATGTTGTTGTGTGACTCCAGCTTCTATTGGTATGATAAAAATGCCAAAATACCCTGGAGTGGAGCTTCAATTACTCATCTTAATAGGTGCTGGTAACTATCTGCGCTAGCTTTTTTACCCCTGCTTTCAGTCTTTATGCTAAGCTAGGCTAACTGTCTCCTGGCTGCAGCTCAATATTTACTGTACAGACATGTGCGTGGTATCAATCTTCTCATCTAAATCTCGGCAAGAAAGCAAATAAGCGTATTTCCCAAAATGTCAAACTATTTTTTTAATGATCTCCCTTCCCCTGCTGCAACTAAAAGGTTTTTAATTTCTGCTGTCATCACAAATCGCTCCAGGAGATGCAATGAAATCTCTCTTTATGTTCAAACCCTGGGATGGTAACGGCACATATATTTTTATTTCTTCATTCATATGCAGGCTTTCAAAATACCCACTCAGCAGTATTGGTTGGAACCAGTGGAAGCCATATTATAGCCATAAATTGGCCCAGATGCGAGTGTCTTTGGAGACTTCGATTCATCAGGAGGGTAGGACAGGAGGGCTGAGGGGGCAGATCTTAGGTTCCTTATTGATGTGCTCATTACTGTCACTTCTACCAAACGTAGATGGTTCCAGCCGAACAAGCTCACTCCAACAACTCCAAATTGGCATGTATGAAGCAAGAAAATAGATTTTATCCATTACCTTGCCTCCGCAGTGTGCATTTTGCATGTCATTACCCAGCTCCTATGTATCAGGCATCAGGACCCATTACAACAGGGAGTGGGAGGATAACTATACTCTCAAACTCTATCTTTTCTATAAAGTAATTTGTAGCAAAGGTGTTTCAGTCAGGCCTCTGACAGTGGCCTGGAATATTGAAGAGTTTGTGTCATTCTTAAGTGCCAAGCATCGTGTATGTGCTTGTGTGTACCTGTGTGTACTTGTACCGCCTGAATACAGATGGTCTATTATGTATATAGAGAGCTCTGAATGACAGCACTTGCTGTTCCCGCAGCTCAACAGCCAATGGAGGAACATTTACTGCTACACAGACTGACCTAAGATGGCTGGATGTGAACAAAAGCTCTTTTCCAAGCAGTTTTTAAAGTGTACTGTTGGTTTAGCAAGCGGGATCACAGTGCCTAGCAAGGACAAGAATTGATTGATCATTTCATCCTCTGCTTAAAGTCCTTGCATAGTGAGTAATTGGTCTGCAAACAATCTGAATGCAAACAGTGGCAGTGGCCATTGAGCCTGCTCACCAGGGTGGTTATTATTCAGCAGCATTAACTTAAATACACTGCTGTTGTCTGCTTCAAAAAGAGAACACTTCAATCACTCCACATCTGCTCTTATTAATGCTGAGTCTCATTTGTTGGCCTTTCATTGAAATAAGAAAGTGCAGCTTGGGGGACAGTAAAATGAACTGTCTAATATACTGAATTCAGCATGTATATTAGTCCATGTCAAGTTTGAAGATTCACAACGCCTACTGGGGGAAAACACCCTTGAAAGTTTATAAAATGCCACAGAGCTCATAAAATGATGCTAAAATTAGTTCAAGGCAAAAATCTATCTTGTTATGTATTTTAGCAGCATTTATGACTAAAACAATATGGCCAAAGATTATGGGATCATTAAAACATGAGGACACTGGGACGCCTTCTTTACCCAGGAGCATTATATTATCGGTGTCACCATCAAACTTCCAGTTTAAAACAACAGAGGCAGAGGTTATTTATTATAGTAGCACTGAGACAACGTGTCTGGTATATCATCGCCTTTTCAAGCCTGGAAAGCAAACTGGAAAACATGCCTCCCTAGCTTGACTATGTTGCAGTTTATGGTAATTTTGATTAATTACTAATCTTTTTTGGTAATATGCACCACCAAACACAATTAATAACTGAAATTGTAGGGTCCTAAGGTGGCTCCTGTGTTCTAGACTTATAAGTCAGTCACTTCACTCAATAGAGACTGAGGACAATCGCCCAGCTTTCTTTGCTAAAACTGGGTGGAAACAATCAGAGTTTACAAAAATCCATTGCTGAACCAATCCAGTCTACAGGACAGCCCTTTATACTGTCTGCATATAGATAGCATTATTATTGTTATTGCCACAGGTAACAGATCATATATATATATACAAACAAACAAACAAACAAACAAACACAATCACCCCCCCCCCCCCCCCCCCCCCCAAAAGGAAAGAAAAGAAAAGTAAAATGTCAGCCTCTATTACATACATCAAGTTGCTTTAAAAATGATGTCATAACACAGTCCTAATTTTTTAAATCATATGTGTGTTTCCTGTATTTTTCCCTGGCTGAAAATAAACATGAATGTGCCCTGTCCTTATTTTGCGGAGGTAGTGGGCGACTTTGAAAATCTATAACTGTTGTACACTCTGTTGAATTGGGTGTGTGATATCATTCACCTTTTTTTGGCCAAGACTTTGGGATTCCTGCTTCAGGCTGTCCCCCATTTGCACTGCTTAGCAACCACCCCCAAAAGCACCCTGGCAACCAAGTGCCCTGTTACACTTTTTAAGGATGACGTGTGGCCGATCCTCGGTGTAGCACATTAACTTTATTCCTGTCGGAACAGCAACAAAAATACATCAGCATCAGTACAATGGCGTCTGTGTCGTTTCTGTATTGCTTGTACGCCTGACGGTCTCCTCTCTCTACTAGAGGCTGGCGTCGGCCATAGATACCTTATGCGCACAGCGCCCTCCGCTGACCCGATAATTCAACCATGCAAATCACAACCAGACCTGACAGAAAATGAATATCAATAGTCATTTTGAACATGTTTAAAGAGTTTGAATTTTAAATGGGGGGCAAAATATTTTAATCCAGTCTCTTAATGTTAATGTCTCTGAAAACACCTCTGATGTTTCTAAAAATCACACAGTGCCACACTCTCCCCCACGATTTTTAATGTCTCCCGACATTACAACCAAATTTCTACCAAGGTCGCCATAAGTGTCTCTGCTCATTATACTGAGCCTCTATCACTTCACAGTGTCTTGCAATCAATGATGGCTGCCCTAGTGTCTCATAGCTCAATACGACGGGTGGCTGTCTGAGTCTGTGTGGGTGTGCTCTTACCATCTGAGACAGTTCTTCCCCCAACTCACCACTCTCTGGAACCACAGAAGCAGGTGGATCCAGTTCCTGTTGCTCAGCCAGCTGCGACACATCAGCAACCTCTTCGCTCTGTAGTGGCACATCCTCTTCGCTCTGTAGTGGCACATCCTCTTCGCTCTGTAGTGGCACATCCCCTTCTGAAGGTGGGGAACCCTGGTGAGGCTGGAACGGTTCTGCCTCAGGATTCAATGAGGCTTGATGCTGCTGTCTCTCTCTGCTGGACCTGAGATGCCACTGGTAGGTGCCGTCACCATCATCATCCTCTGAGCTGCTGTCTGATGCTGGCTGCTGCTGCTGGTCATAGCGTGGTGTCTTCTTCCTTTTTGTGGGTGTTTGGATGTTTCTCTGCTGCAGTGGAGTCTGTGCTGATGGCAGCTCAAGGGTAGGTGGTCGCATGGCAGTAGAAGGTTTCTATGGACCACTCTGTCCCTCCCAACACCATTCTCTGGGCTGATCTGGTAAACTGGGCTGTCATCACTCTTTCTTTCTTTCACCCTGAAGACCTGGTCCTCCCAGTAGGACAGGATCTTTCCTGTGCCTCCTCTTGGAATGAGATTTCGGATAAGGACCCGATCACCTGTTTGGAGGTCTCTGCCTATCACTTTCTTGTCGTAGTTGGCTTTTCCACGAGCCGCTCCTTTATCGGCATTTCTGGCAGCGATCTGGTAGGCCTCCTGCATTCTCTCTTTCCAGCGACTCACATAGTCCTCATAACTTCCAGGAGCCTTGTCTCCGCCAATGTTGAACAGCAGGTCGATCGGGAGGCGTGGAGAGCGTCCAAAGATGAGGTAGTAAGGTGTGTAGCCTGTGCTCTCATTCTTTGTGCAGTTGTATGCGTGGATGACTTTAGCCAGCGACTCCTTCCAATCCTTCTTTTCCTCTTCCTCCAGGGTGCGCAGCATGGAGAGCAGGGTTCGGTTGAACCTCTCCACCTGTCCGTTACCCTGAGGGTGATACGGTGTCGTGTGTGAGCCCTGGATACCAGAGAGATCTTTCAGCCTTGTCATCAGTCTGTTCTCAAATTCTCCTCCCATATCATGGTGCAGCTTGCTGGGGAAACCGAACTTCAGGGCAAAATCGTTAAAGAGCTTGTCAGCCACAGTCTTCGCTGACTTATTCTTTGTAGCGTAGGCCTGTGCGAACCTTGTGAAGTGATCCATGACCACTAGTATGTACTCGTAGCCATGTTTGCACTTGTCCAGATGGAGAAAGTCAATTGAAACTAGCTCGAATGGATAAGTGGTCCGGATCGGGGTGAGGGGTGCACGGGTCTGCCTACTTGGTTTCTTCTTCTTTATACACTCGCAGACTTTGGTCACAAAATGTTCTACATCCTGGTGCATTTGCGGCCAGTAGAACCTCTCTCGGACCAGGTCAAGCGTCCTTTCGACCCCTAAGTGGCCCATGTCTTGGTGCAGTTCTTTGAAGATCAGGGGATGGTAGGACTTGGGGGCCACGAGCTGCTCTCGTCGAAGGTCCTGCGGCGCAGTACACCATTTTCGTCCAAGCTGATTTTTAGCCACTGTTTTAGCAAGGTAGCAACTGCTGGCTGCTCTGCTTTGATCTCAGTTCTACTCGGTCTGTGATTGCAGCTCTTGTACCAGATGACTCGTGACAATACCTCATCCTCTTCCTGAGCCTTGCGGATCTGTGATGGGGTTAGAGGCTGGCTAGTAGTGCTGCTACAGTCTCGTACCAGGCTCAAAGCACAGGTCTGGATGACTCCAACACCCTGGCACGGGTCTCTCTTTTCAACTTTTACGTTCTCCATGAGTGCACTGACAGTCTCTCCACTGACCTCTCTTGTACAGCTGTTCATATAGTCCTCAATGCTGAGCGGCATCCGAGACAGTCCATCGGCATCATTGTTGTTTTTTCCTGGGCGATAGCGTATTGTGAACTGAAAATCGGCCAGCTCCGCCACCCATCTGTGTCCTGCAGCGTTGAGTTTTGCAGTTGTGCGTACATACGTCAATGGGTTATTGTCCGTATAAACCACAAATGACTGGGCGTGGTACAAGTAGTCCCGGAAGCGTTCACAGATGGCCCACTTCAACGCCAAGAACTCAAGCTTCCCTGAGTGGTACCTTTTCTCTGACTGGCTGAGGCTGCGGGAGCCATACGCCACCACTCTCATCTTCCCCTGTTGCCGCTGGTACAGTACCGCACCCAAACCATCCTGGGAGGCATCACAGTGAAGTGCAAAAGGCTGGTCGAAGTCAGGGTACCCAAGGATGGGGGGTTTGGTGAGGGCCTCTATCAGCTGATTCAGCACTTCCTGGTGCTCTGTGGTCCACTGTATCGGTGTGCGAGAGGGTAAGTGACCTTTCTTTGTCTTTCTCAGTCCTTTTTGTTTCCCAGGTGACAGTTCTGGGTCGTGTTGTTCGGACTTGGGCAGGACAAGGAGGCTGTACAATGGCTTGGCTTTGCAGGCAAAGTTGGGGATGAAGGAGCGGTAATAAGACAGGAAACCTAGCATCTGGCGTAGGTCCCCCACCGTTGCTGGCGTTCTCTCCTTCAGAGCGATCACAGGCGCAATCTCCGCAGGGTCCATTGTGTAGCCCTCTCCTGTTACCAACTTTCCCAGGAACCTCACCTTCCGTCTGAACAGTTCACATTTCTTTGGTGTCAACTTTACACCGTGTTCCTTGTAACGCTGGAGAACAAGGCGGACATGTTCCAGATGGTCGTTGAAACTGCCACTGTGTACCAAGTTATCATCCAGGTATGGGAGGCAAATGGTGTCCCTCAGACCAGCCAAACAGTGCTCCATGCTTCGTTGGAACTCAGCGGGTGCAGAGCTCAACCCAAATGGGATGCGTACCCATTCATAGAGCCCCCAGGGCGTGATGAAGGCTGTTAAAGGGCGGCTCTCTTCATCCAGGAAGCCCTGGTGGTACGCTTTGCCCTGGTCCAACACAGAAAACCACGAGCTCCCACCCAGTGTGTCCAGCATGTCCTGTATTCTTGGTATCGGGTGGCGGTCGGGCACTGATTTGCAGTTTAGTTCTCTGTAATCACAACAGAGGCGTAGGCTGCCATCTTTCTTGCGGACACATACCACCGGCGACGAGTACGGGATCGTGAAGGCGTTATCCAGCCCCTGTTCAACAAATCCTGCAAGTACTCCTTCACTTCTTGATGAAGAGGTCGTGGAACTGACATATAAGTCTTCTGTACTGGACTGGTGTTGTGAAGTTTAATGTGCATCTTTAGAGATGGAATACAGCCTACATCATCGCTGTCGTATGCAAAGGCTTCACATTCCTCTCTCAACATGGCCTTAGCTGCTTCCTGTTGGGCCTCAGGAAGATGGCTGAGGTCCACGGGCGGGTCCCATACCTTTGGCCTCTCAGCTCTGGTGCCCTCTGGTTGTGCTTTGCTTAGTGTCTCTTTTTGTTCATTCTCTTCGGGCTGAAAGCCTGCTGAATACACTGTCTTTACTGTCTCTAAATGTCCAATAACTTTATGTCGATCTAGATAAATGGTGTGGTCAGTGGTGTTGGTGATGGGAACTGGTATGTATGTAACTTTTCTTTCAGGGATACGCACCAGTACTTCACTGAGGGACACACCTTCGGGTGGGGCATTGAGCAGGTCGGGTGTGAACAGCATATCCTGGCCTCGTGCTCGTGCATTCACATGTGCTCTGACATAGATGGTAAGAGACTTGGTTCGCTGGTAGGGGCACTCTTTTCCCACCAGTGCGGGCCACCCCGGTGTCTGGATCTGAACCACTCTGCACCAACTTGACCACATTTTGTGCAGTTTTCACAGTAATGGAGAATGCTTTGCTTACTTTGTGTGCCAGCTGCTTTCTTTCTCCTTTTGTCTTTGTCTCTTCTCCGTTTATCACAGCTTCAACAACATTATAGCCTATGATGGGGTCACTGGCAACTGCTGGGTCGCTGGATACCAGTATCGGGACTTGCAGTTCATTTCTGTCATCATCCAGCCGGAAGCTGACTTCTATCCAGCCAACATAGGGTATCAGTGTATCATTAGCAGCCAGAACTGTCAGCGTGTCGCCCTCTAACAGTTCTGCAATGGGCCTTATAACTGTGTGGGGCAAGTGCTGTTGACGCCAGGGCTCATTGATGATGCAGGACTGAGCACCTGTGTCCCACAGTACTTTCACTGGATGATTGTCCATATAACAGCTGACAATACACCTTTTCCCAACCAGTCCTACCAGCTGTGATTGGTGCTTGGAGGGCTGGTACTGGACCGTGTTCACTGCTGCTGCTGTGTCTTTGTGCATTGTCACTGGCGGTGTCAAGCTGTCAGGTCTCTGCTGGCTTTGGGACCCTCTGTCCTGGACTACTGGTGGTCCCGCCCCTGTAGTCCTGGCCTGTTTCCCGGCGACTGTCTCTGTACTCTGCATCCACGGGAGAAGTGGCCCTCTTGCCCACACTTAAAGCAGTGTAGACAGTTTTCACCTGCTCCCTCACTTCGGCACTTTTGACAACCTTTCAGTCTTTGTTTCACCACAGGGGGGTGATGGTTGGCCTCCATGACCGTAAGCAGCATCTGCTTCATTTCGGTGCGCAGCTCTTCCATCATCTGTTGTGTGCTCATAGTCTGCTCGGCTTTGTTTTCTTTACCTTTCACCGCTTTGACAGTCACTGTTGTATTGAGCTCCTTGGACTTTAAGGAGCCGTCAGAGGAAGTGGGGCCAGCCTGTATATCAGAGCTGAGCTCTTGCACCTTGGGGCCTTTAGCAATAGTGAGCTTCTTTCGCTTTTCTTGTCGCTCATTTTCCACTCTTGAAGCTTCATTCACTTTTTCTATGAGTTCTTCGTCTGTAATTTTAACATTGTTGAGGTGAGGCAGAATGTTAAATTTTACAGAGTCACTCAATAGTCCAGTTTCGATGGATCTGAGGAACTTACGCTGGATCGTGGCTCGGCTGTAATGTTCCTCGGCATCTTCATTCTCAGCTTTCCATAATAGCTTCTCTTTTAACTCTATAGCTCGGAACACGAAGTTCAGGGCCGTCTCTTTAGGCTCTTGAGATAAGCTAATGAGTCTGTGGTAAAGGTCTGTGGAGCTATCGACCTTATAGTGACCTCTCAGGATGGTCAGGAGAGCTGAGAGTGTCAACCCACGCTTGATCTCCAACATGTCTCTCAATGGCAGTCCTGGGCTCACAGCCCTGATCACCGCTTCGGTTATCTCCGTCTCTGTGTGACCTTTTTCTGCTCCAATCTCAATCTGTCTAATGAGGCTGAGGTATGACAATTTATCCTTCTGCCCACTTTCTCCTATTTGTCCACAGATTTTAAACTCTCTCCTCAGTGTGACCTCAGGCAATGTGTATGCTGAACTTTTCAGTGGTGGTTCTGGGCTCTTAAGGAAAGGGTGATGCAGTGGTGAGCACCTCTCCTCTGTTCCTGCCTTTACAGCTGACTGTGGGCGACGTGGCCCAGAGGACTTCTCCTCTAGTCCTCTCTCTGATACAGTCTCATGTCCTTTGTCTTGTTTCTCCATTTCTATCAAGACATTATTCAGGATTTCCTTAACTTCATCATCACTATGCTCTATCTCGATCTCATCCAGTATATCCTCTGCTTTCCTGATGAGCAACCTCCGGGGCACACTGCCAGGCTCTCTACCGTCCAGGCCGTCACATTTCAGGGACCTACAGACATCCATGAGAGGTTCCTCCCTCAGCTGCCACAGGGTTGCACTTACTCGGTCTCGGAGAAGCTGAATTTCCTCCATTTCACTGAAGATTGGTGAAGGTTCGTCTCTTGGGTAAGGGAAGGGGGAGTTGATGGTCTTGAAGTCCACCTACAACACCTCCTGGCTGGTGGCTCGCCAAAATATGTTACACTTTTTAAGGATGACGTGTGGCCGATCCTCGGTGTAGCACATTAACTTTATTCCTGTCGGAACAGCAACAAAAATACATCAGCATCAGTACAATGGCGTCTGTGTCGTTTCTGTATTGCTTGTACGGCCTGACGGCTCTCTCTCTACTAGAGGCTGGCGTCGGCCATAGATACCTTATGCGCACAGCGCCCTCCGCTGACCCGATAATTCAACCATGCAAATCACAACCAGACCTGACAGAAAATGAATATCAATAGTCATTTTGAACATGTTTTAAAGAGTTTGAATTTTAAATGGGGGGCAAAATATTTTAAATCCAGTCTCTTAATGTTAATGTCTCTGAAAACACCTCTGATGTTTCTAAAAATCACACAGTGCCACACGCCCTACTCACAACACATTCCGTTTGTTGTCCATCCCGTAGTTGAGCTAATTCAGTTGAGAAATGGACAAGGAAAGACCAATTGTTGAGGTGCAGAAACATAAAAAGCTCTATGACCCACAAAACCGGCTTTAGAAGGACAACCACAAAAAAGATGCCATTTGGTGCACTGTTGCCTTCACTTACTTTTTTTTTTTTTTATTTATTATTCCCGGATGGTCCCTTTTCCTCTATTGGAAAGTCATTATTCCGACTTTGGCGTGTTCATGAGATTTGTGGAAAAACATTTGTACCTGACTTGTTTAAAGTTTAAGCTATTAAATAACTTGAACAGTTAATCCAGGTGTAACACTGTGTTACAAAAGATTGATATGCAATATGCAATATGTGAATTGATAAAGAGTTCTCAACCAAGCAGTTAGTTTCAGGCTATCTGAGTTGTTATTCCAAATCGAGGGGGCGTTCACATGAATTTTCTCAGTCAGGAATTATTTTTACAGATTATTCCTTTCCCACATGAATGGAAACCTGACATGCCAGATAGTTACACAGAACCATCTGGGAAGTTGTTCTGAGAAACTGTTTGGAAAAGGGCAGGCACTTTCCAAAGAAACTTGGCAGGTGATGGATGATTGGCTGCACCACTTATGGTGCAGACACAAGCAGATAACCTGAAGCTTAGCAAAATGGATTCTTCATGTGATCTCGCAAATCCAGCTGCCTTGCAAGGGAACATGAATGAAAAATTACAACTGAGGAGAACGGGGCAGAACATTGTTTCTGCTGAGGGTTGTCCCTAAAAAATGCAAGGGGCATAAGTTTGTTAGCTGCTGTACTCTCTGACGTTCTGACAGATACCTCCCATTTAGAAGTCCCCAGATGATCAGTAAGTGTGAGATCTTCAACTGTCTTGTATCTTGAGACTATCTGCATTCACAGCCATTATTGAGGCCCTGTCTTACAGTGAGGGCTTAACTCAAAGAACTAGTTTATGTATCTCCTTTAACTAATCAGTGTTTATTTAAATGATCATGTACTAACTGATACTAACTGATATACAACAAACCTTGTGCGACATAGTAGGTCTATTCCAGTGTAGAAATACAGTTTGTCTTCTGGGGCTCAGTGGTGATCATGGCTCATATTTGTCCCTGGGCCCCATAACAGCAGAATCTGGCCCTGCTATTGTAAAGGTGGCAGAACTAATTTATACAACATGCTGTCAATCTCTGCGTGAAGTGATTTTCAAGATTGTTTGGTTTCAGGAAAAGCATATTAAGTGTATTGCTTATATGGACTATAGACATCAGTTAATTAAGATAATAAACGTTGAAAATGTCAAGGTTGTGGTTTAAAAGTAAGCAGGTATATTTTATTTAGTGTAACAGCTTTCACAGAGCAAGGTCAATAGTGCTTCACAAGAGTAAAATGATTAAAAATAAGGCCATAAAACAATAAAAAGAAGCTAAATTAAAATATATGCACAAAAGACCTTAAAAATGCACATAATTACAAACACTAGACAGCACAAGGCAAGACAAAGACCAGTTTGAATAAATGAGTCTTCAGCTGCTTTTTAAAGACAGAGACTGCAGATCGTAGGTCTATAGGAGTGTTCCACAGTGTCAGAGCCACCACTTCAAAGGCAGGGTCAACTTTTGTCTTCAGCTGAGTGTGAGAAGACCTAAGTGACCCACTGGTGATATATGGATCAAGCAGGTCAGAGATGTACACAAGTACCTAATCACACAGGGCTCTGTATGTGGAAACCTATAGACTGTTAGCAATACTTTAGTGAGTCTGTGTCTCTGTTTGTACATTTGTCCCGGTCCTGATACGTTTAAGACAGAAAGCCAATTTATTTTTGAGTTTGTTCTGGCCAGTTTGACTGTAAGAATGCAGAATTTCCTTTTTCTTTGTTTTTCTACAATTTTATTCTCGCACTGGCACTTAACATTGGTATTCATTTGAGTTTACCCTTCATTTTCATAGTAATGGTACAAAATATATAGCCCTTTGTCCCAGAAAAGTCTCCAAGGACTTAAAAGAGAAAGACCCTACCTGGAGTCACGAATCAACACAGGACAAAATGAAGCAATTAGTATGCAGCAACATAAAACAGCAGTACAGTGAGCACAGCAAATTGCAGAATCCTAACAAGGGTATCCTAACCCTACACTGGGTTCCCAACAGCAGGTTTCTACATCAATGCTGTCCAACACTGGACAGCACTATGGTCAGTGTTATGACAGCTGTCTCAGTTGGTTTTATTGGTCAGTCTGCCTCTCTGTCCCTGCTTCCAGCCACTTATCGCTTCCCTCAGGCCAAGTGGGCGATTTGAGGGTGGATGAGAGGGGATGTTATCTCCTTTGTTATCAAAATGATCAAAATGCAAACTCCTTGTTAACCTGCCATAAGCCCTCTCCATGCCTGAGTAGCAGAGAAAGTACAGAGCTTGTTGAATGTGCAATAGTTGAATAGTTAAATATGTTAGTCTAGCCTGCCTGACTCATTGATCTGACTGAGATTTGTGCAAGTTCAAATCTATGGCCACGTTTCCACCACAGGACCTTTCCCCAGGGACTAGGGAACCTTTGGAGGAACTCAGCATTTTTTCCATTGCAAGGACCAGGGTCTAAATTAAGTTCCCCCTTGTGAAAAATGATCAAACTGCCTACTGCTCAGGCCCATGCATTTCTGACAAACTCTCTAGATGTGCGATTCTCCACCTGTCCACCAGATGCCCTCAGACTTCGCCGCCCATCCTGGTCGCCTGACTTCCACATCCACCTGCTCATCCATTCAGTTCATCTCCACCTGCTGATACACCTGCCTCTCATTATCTCATCAGCCCTTCAGTGTATGTAACCAGCTCAGCAGCCCTTTCCCTTTGCCAGTTCACCATGTTGTCAATATTGTGCACTTGTGTTCCAGCCATCTGTACCTGTTCCTGTTTTCCTGTTCCTCATTTTCTGCCTGATATCTGCTGCCCATGTTTTGACCTGCTGCCTGTTTATGACCTGCCTGCCTGTCTGTGTTGCCCCTCTGGATTTGTTTGCTTGTTTGCACTGTCTTCTCGTGCCTGACTCTAAGCCTGTTAATTTGAACATTGATTCAGTAAAGTCCCCTTTCTTCGACCTGTTCTGCCTCAGTGTCTGCATTTTGATCCTCAATCCCATTGCCTTGCACACACATCCAGCCAGTCATATGAGTACAGTGAGAATGGATGTGTTTGATTTTGGGATTTGAGGGTTTCCACCAGATTTTAATTGCAGCAGGAATTGGTGCCAGAGATGAGCAACTAGGGAGGAAAATGCTCTGCTGCTTGCACTTTTTTTTTTTCTTGATTCAGCAAGCTAGCAGCATCCAGCAACTGGAGGACATGACAGGGTAGATGAACGATGAAAGGGTTGAACAGAGGAGAGAAAAAAAGCCCATGTAATGATTTACAGCACATAATATGTCAACAGAACCACTTTAAAATCCAATCTAGCTTGAATTGGAGTCTGTGAAAGGATGTCAGAAGAGGTGTAATTTGGTCAAAATGTCTAATAAATGTACAGTTCCTATATGATGTTCAGGCAGAAGTGTTATGAGTTGGAGGACTATATAATAATGATAGTACACAAAAAATGAGCTTACAAAGTGCTTAAAATTTTGAGTAAAGATAATGTTTAAAAGTAACCATCTATACACACATATTAAGATTCATAAAGTTGTAATAATAAAAATAAAGGATTTAAAACATGACAATAGAAAAAGGCTAAATGATATATTATATATATTATTAATATATATATATATATATTTATATATATATATATATTATATATATTTATAAGGATAAGTTACATACAAAATACATGTAGGCCAAACTATAAAAAATTTCTTCATACAGTATTTAAAAATATTATTTGAATCTGCTTGGTCGTCCCAGTAATTCAAAGAATCATTTTTAAAATAAATTACAAGCCATGGTATTGTTGCTTCTGTAAAATGGGAGTAACGTACATGACCGTTGTTAAAGTAAAAGCCTGGCAGCAGAGTTTTGGATGAGCTGGAGAATACAAAAAGAATCAGATGTCTTTAAATGAAAGGATGGATTCAGTTTCTTGCAGTATTTGTGAGCTGCACAAAACATGACTGGACCAGTTTTGTGATGTGACTGTTAAGACATACGATAGACCTGATTCAAAATAAAACTAAATTCTTGCACAGTGGTATTGTATGGTCAGATAAAGAACCCCAGGATCACTGAAATGTGTTCAATGTAATTTATGCACATTGAGGTAGACGTTTTTGCCTTAAAAAAGGCAAAATGTGGGAGATGGACACACTTTTTCTGAATAAGTTTTGACGTAGCAAATATTTAATTAAGATGACTGATCAGCTGTTTCTGCTCTGACTCTCTTCATTGTGTTTTCTACACTATTTTTCACCTTTTGATGTTTGAATGGCACTTTTTTAATTTAAGTCATCTTGTTGCTTAATAATTGAATAACGGTAGTGGATGGAAACAAGCATTCATTTGCATTTTCTTTTACCAGTTAATCAAAATTAGGTTGAAAGTTGTGATACATTTGGATGGAAACATGACTAATGAGTAATTGAGCAATGATTCAAACTTTTTTGTTGACATTTAACTGCAGAAGGTTTTGATCCACTCATCTCTTAGTGTCATAAAGACAGTCATAAAAAAATTGATTGTCTGTTAAGATAATTAGGATTAAGAGAAATGTAGTCCAGCTCACTGGATGTAAACCTGGGGGTAAGCCTGCCATTGGACAGCTTGTTTTGGCTGGCACTGCAGCATGCAATCTGTGTTTTCAAAGTCCCCGGAAAATGACAACAACCTCTAAGATCGCAACCTACACGCTACACGAAAATGGCAAATTAGTGTGTAGGATGCTAATAGTACGAACATAAACAAGCTAGCAGCTGTTACACTCTGTTTTGCAGTGATGTAACCATTTTGAAGTCAGGACTTGCCTCCCGACGTGCAAATCTTCCACCAAAACAAGTTTCCACCGGTGCTACTTTGCAGCAGCACCATCACTCCATTCTGGGCTTAGCGTCACCCAAGACAATTGTAATTCGTTAGAGAAATACAAACAAACCAGGGCAATTTTCCCCCTATAGCGGAATGATAATGGAGCAAGACCTTTCTCCAGGGCTGAGTGGCCTTGCTATGCAAGACAAGAAATGTACAACTGTGCATCATCGGCATAAAAATTACAGGTTCAAGGATGGACTCTTGGACCACTCCATGATTGATTGAGCAGAAGACGAGCTGTTGCTAATCATGACGGAAGATTTCCTATTGGAGAAGTAAGAGACAAGCAATTTGAGAGTAGAAATGGAAACACTGACCCACAGCCTCAGTCTATAATCAAGTCAAGTAATCAAGTGAAATTAGGGCATCAAATCATGTGCTGTATGAGAGTTTCAGTATATTTAACAGAATGGATTTTTGCCCCAACAGCAACAACTGATCTATGTCGGTTTGAGACGAGGTCACTTATGGGAGATACAAGGTTTTCACAGGATGTTGTTAGTATCAAGAATTGTTGAGTCTGTCTCCCAGTTGCTCAGGAGTCATCAATCCACAAGAGCTGTATCTTGGACCCACACAGTTAATCTCTCCACTATCCTGCTCTGTCAGGATAAGTAACAATACTAAGTCTTCATTTGCCTCCTCTTGCTGCTCGGCTCCCTCATAAATAAACTAATTAACTTGGGCAGTGCTGGGCGTGTGTGGAGAGGAAGTAAGCTGCCCCACACACATACTAATATTCTACACCTGGACATGCACATATACGCAGAGATACATCCTGAACACACATACACTCACATATTCTTACCCACTCACCCCTCCTTTCCTTCCACACTGTCACGTCGTGTGCAGATCCAGATGAATACAAATCAGCCCTCTCCTGTCTGTCTGGGTTTAAGGGATTGCAGCTCGGTAAATAATCAGAAACAATGTGCGAGCAAATGGAATAAGAGATATCGCACAGGACCAACAGATACAGGGATGAACAGTTGGACAGCTCTCTCATGGCACCATTAGTCATCAGTAGGAAGAAGATGCGCTGGAAATCCTACTTCAGCCGCAGGGACCAGAGTGTTATTTCAGGGATGATGATTCTTATCAAACATTTGTGCTTCTTACTGTCCTCACATGGATCTCTAAACTGCCAATTTGCCAATGCCCTGATAGCCCAGAGTTATTAGATGATTAAGAAAACATAATTTAAATGGACGAGGGAAACAATTAAGGGCTCAACAAGTGCTGGTTGTTGCTCTAGGGTTGGCAATGTCAGACTGTTGGTGCACCACTATGGTCCAGACTGAAATATCTCAGTAACTGCTGGATGGATGGTCATGAAACTTTAGAGACATTCATGATCCCCGGGCAATGAATCATTCAATACTTTGGCTATCATCTGATTTTTCTCTAGCAGCACCAGCTAGTCAAAATTTTCATTTATTCAGTGATTCAGTGACTAATACCATTGACAGACTGGGATCAGAAAAATGGCCCTGGCATTTATGACATACAGTGACCCATTTCCAAACCAATCCCACATTTCTGACAAGCCACTTCGAAACGGAGACCCAGACGCTACACAGCAGTGAGGTGGGATTCCCTGTGAAATCACTCAGCCACATTTTTTTTTCTGTCAGAACACAAATTAAACTGTTTCTTGAAAGACTACAAGAAGAGGAACGACACTCTTAATTGACCCTTCCTAATTCCCACCCCTTTTTGCTCGGCATCTAATACCAGCAACACAACCACTAGCTCATAGCTCCACTGTTTTACAAAGTCAGAATAATCTGGGCACACCCTCATGTAGCCTAGTTATTATACATGACAGGAATTTGTTTTTCCCCTGCAAACCAAGTCAATCATGTCATGTGAATCAAGCTTCAGGACCACTTTTTGAGTAACTATAACTTATCCATAAGCATGTAGCCTTCAAATTGTCCTGAGACATTACCCTCCCTGACTACATCAAACTTCAATAACATGTTTCTCTTTTACTTGACAGACTAACGTTAGTAATGAGACCATCATGGGAAAATATGTTTTTTTTTAAAGAATCACATAAAAGGGTTAATATGAGCCCCCATTATAAGTGTTTTGGGCTGAAATGATCTGTTTCAAATATAATCATTAAAGACATGATTAACATTAAAAAAAAATTAATCATATATTAAGCTTTTTTTTTTTCATTTTTGAGCTGCCAAGGTGGCCCATAGCCCTTCTGGGATTGGTGGATGAAATTTGTCACGTTCATTAATGATTCCCTCAGATTGAGTTGTAATAACTTTTGCAATTGCCCAATTTTTTATCTGGTGCCATCGTCAGGGCAAACATTTAATTTGTTCAGTACTTTGGTTAATGACTAAATATCTGTAAAACTAATGACATTCCCATCAGGCTCAGCTCGGCTTTGTGTTGGTGTAGTGCTAATTACTCAGTCTGCTGACATGCAAAGCTGAGATGTTGAACATTTTAAACATTATACTTTCTAAACATCAGCATGATAGCATTGTCATTATGAGTGTGTTAGCATGCTGCTGTTAGCATTCAGCTCAAAGCACCACTGTGACACAGGGCAGCCTCACAGAGGTTGTAGACTCTTGTTAAAAAGGGTCAGGTATCGCATTGTAATAATCACCCTTTGTAAAGGTTTATAATATATATATATATATATATATATATATATATATCCTGCAGAGCATCTGGACCAAAATCCAGTTGTTTATGTTTGTTGCAGTTATTAATTTATACATGATTTATTTCAGAAGGTCAGAGGTCAAACTGTTAATTGGAGCAAAAAGACAGATAAAGCAAGGACAGCAGGGATTTTGAAGGTATTCTTCTTAATGGCTCATAATACATACAACGATTGGTATCACTTTCTACTAAATCCCTCGTAATAAATGGTTAATAACTAACTAATTAAAGAACTAATGGCTTAGGTAATCATCAATGAACAATTCACTCATGCTTTATGAGCCATTAAGAAGAAATGTCACGGAAATCGTAAAAAAGCATTTCATTAATCAATAACTAGTTGTACAATCAAAATAGCGATCTGTTTATCAGGTAAGCACTGTAGCTAATAAAGTAAATGAGAGATGAAGCTAAGTTGCTGGAAGACATCAGAGAGGAAACCGGAGAATATTTACAATCCAGTTTCACCCAAATCAGTAAATTAAGTTATAAAGTCGTGCTTTTGTACAGTGAGGGGCGTTCGTTAGAATCACTCGAGTCCACTCCAGTGAATGGACGTATTCTCCTGTACAACCCCGGTCCAGGATGAGTCATCAGCCTTATTTCATATTTTCAAGGAAAAGACAAACACTGAAATACCATCAAAAAATACCTGAGAATATCTTCAAAATAACTTTTCAGTGTTATTGCTGGACCAGATACTGGTATAAAGCCCAATACAAACTCTTCAATATTGATTTTTACTTCATGGGAATTTTAACTTAATTTTGAAATTCTCACTTTGTGTGTCAGCTTCATAGAGAACTATATAGTCTGTCTGATAATTGGTTGGACTATATTACTGTGTACCTCATGTCATGACGCTGCAGCATTACAAAGTCACTGATTGAGTCTACTATATGGGCAACAGATAATGACTACAATATTGCATATTCCCTCCTGATATACTGTTTTTACCTGCTCAGCAAATCATGTCCTCCAACAGCTACCACTACCATCTACCACTAGCTCCAAAATAACCTCTCCTACTCCTCCGGGAAACAGATATACAAAAAGCCAATCTATTGCAAAAAGCCCTGACAGAAATCTTATACATTATTTTTGAGGAGTGCAGAGAAAGACTGAGTGTGGGGGGAAGGTAATCCATTTTAATAGAGCTGTCTCTGTATTATTGGCAACTTTCCCTTCAGTGCACCGCCTTTCAGCTTCATATAAGACACTACATGCAGTAAGAGTGTGTGTGTCAGCACAATACTGTAAATAATAAAAGGGCCACAGAAGCGATAGGAAACTGCTAGTCTTGAAATAGCTTTGAGGGGAGAGAATATTTATTCACTTTAATGATCAAGCCCTTTATTGACTTTTTGGAAAATCCAATATTCAGCCTGCAAGCCAGTGAGAATCTTTCTCATCACGCTGCAATTTCACTACGGTCCCTGGGACAATAAGCATTTATAACCTTCGAACAGACATCACACGCAGGCACATACAGATGTCTCCACAGACCTCACTGTAGACACTGATGTACTGCATATGTACATAGGTGTGCACATAACGCCTTTAAAGTGAATCATAGAGTGTCTGTTGTTGCAGGTCAGATCTGTAACTGACTACTTTCTTCATCACATTTTCAGAGAGACAACATATTAGATGCACGGTGTTCAAATACATATGGCGGTATACATACATTCATATGGAAACGTAAACCTCCTGTCACCTTTGTCTCTGGTCACACCTGGCTCTCCTTCTCTTGTTCCCAATGTCATGCGCTGTTGGCCCTCATCACACTGCCATAGCCAAGGATGAGACAAAACATGATTTTGTCTGGCAGCCAGTTTCTGGCACTGCATTGATACATGGTAATCCAGCTGTCAGCGGGGAGCTGAGGGGAAGAGCTGCAATAGGGGAGAGGAAAGGAACAGAAAAAGAGAAACAAAGACCGTAGGATGTAAAAGAAATACACTGAAAAAAACTGAGAATAACAGGCAACAAACTGTATATAAGATATAGATGCAGTTTTGCAGTATTACAGCAGATATGTGGAGTGCCATCGATGAACTCAGTGGAGAACTGGCTGTGCAAAATAAAACACATAAGAACTGCAGTGAAACAGAGGTACCTTAAAATGATTTTCGTAGTGGGTAGATCCGTTTAATAAGATTGATGTTAAAGCTATAATATATAACATTTCTGCCTTAAAATGTCTAAAAATGCTAGAAAATAATTTGTGTACTTACATTATCCTAAATGTTTCCAATAATATTCAAATGCAGAGAAATTAGTAATTTATTCACGGTAATGATGCGTTTCCTGTTACCCATTGCTAGCTAGTTGCTAGTTGCTGCTAACTTCCGCGAACATGACTAAACATAACGTGAATAAAACTTTAATATTACCCCATTCATGAACATGATTTTTGTCAGAGTCGTGTCAGATAGATTTTCATCATCCTTGGTGGTTGTTCAACAATGAAGACAACAACTCCCATGATCCCATGCAGCTTCATCATATCATCAAACTTAGTCTTTTCTTATTGTTTTAATGTAACAGAGATCCCAAACAGCAGAATTTATGTATCTAAAGCAGCTATAATCAATATTTTCATACAATGGTTCACATGACTACTGTACATGAGTAGTTGTTTTCAGCAAAAAAAAGAGAGGCTCTGATAGGCTTACTGCATCTTAGCTGACCAGCACCAAATGGCATACAAAGTTGGCGATCAAAGTGGAACATACGCAGGACAACATTTCAACAAGATCCCCAGTGGTGAGCCCAAAATTAATGGTTGAATATGGATCAATTTGACAACAACTAAAACATGATTGCTTTTGCTCATAATTGTAATGTTATACAAATTTTAAACTTACTGTAAGCTTTGATGTCCAAGAGTTGGATAAGTAAGCGACGATTTCATGTATCTTAACCACTGTTTTGTGATTTTATGTTTTTCTCAATGTTTGAATATAATTTTAATTAGGTAGAAAATATTTTTGTTTGCTTCACACTGTATTGTTAGTATTATTACTGTTATTATTTTAATTTTATTTTAATTTTCCTAGGTGGGGTTTTTAGATAAGCCCGTAATGGGTTTCTACCTCACCTGCACATGTGATGTATTTGTTGCTTTTTATATTTGAATTTTTCTTCAAGAATGTGTAAATAAATAAAAAAAAAAAAAAAAAAAAAAAAAAAAAAAAACATACAGCAGCTAGAACAAACAAACAAACAAAACAAATGTTTCCCTCAGGAGATGGTTGAGACCAACACCAGGGTTAATGGTGTGAATATTGGATCAGATGGATACAAAACACACTAAAAATGAATGCTAATATCGCTCCATAATTGCTGAATGTGTAAACAGGTAACTGTTTAACTGTACTGTACTGTACTGCTGCCCTAAGTGGCCAAGTAAGAGCAGGGGTCCTCATGTCATGGACCCCTTAACCGACGTAGAGATGGGGCAGGGACCCCCACCCACTACTTTTCATTAAATATTTGCGGGTCTTTGCATTTCCCCATAGCTGCTAAGTCAGCAACAGTTGTGTTAGTGATGTTAGCCTCACCCTCTGCACTTTCACCTGTGGTTTTTGAGGTGGAGGGTATGTCAGAGTGTCTTACCTGTGAAGTTACAAAACAATACATTGTGGCTGTGTCTGTACATTTAAAATACAGGTAAATGGCTAATATACCATGGACTGACCATTGAAGACCACTAGACAGTTTATCTAATGTACAAATTATGTGTCTATATTGACCATTTGTTGTCCATATACTTGAAGTTAACTTGTCAGTATTCAGTAGGAATCTGAGCTCCCAGTGTCAGACCAGTCTTATGCCAAAGCATGTAACAGAATTCATAAATTATATAATTTTTAATTATATATATTTAATTATATATATTTAATACAGGATATTTCAGACAGGATTTGTCCCAGTTCTCAAGAATGACACACATGTATGAAGGTGGTGTACCAATAGGTGATAACGACAGGAGCAAAGGTGAACATAGTGTAAAGAGTGAGAAAGTGACAGGACTTTCACACAGGAGAGCAGGGTTTGATTCCAAAAGATCTTGCTGTCCGTGTCGGTAATTGTGTTGCTCATGGACACCACAGAACAACTTGATTATCAGCTGAGCAGGCAAACTCAACAGCGTCCCCTGACCACCAGGAGCTCTAAAGGTTACCAGTAAGGCCTTTGCGTGCAGCTAAATTTGTGATATTTTATTAAAGTCAGTTTGAATATTCCAGCTCCCGTGTTCACCGACAGTATCAATCACACAGTGGTGCATAAATGCATTAAATTATCCTGCTATGATAGTGGGAGAAGCTATCAGGAGACGAGCTGTCTGTACTGATGAAATGTCTCCAGTCTCAGTATTGATGATGTATTGATTTTGCAGTTAGATGTCGGGGTTGATTTGATGGCAAATGTCCAGTGAAAGCTTTTCAATAAAGATCCTTGAGTAAATCTTAATTTATTTGAACCACTCAATGCTGAAGACACATTTTAACCACAAAAGGCTATCATGTGGTTAAGATAGCATCTAAACAACATGTACACTGGTGTTTGCACTATTGTGTCCTAATTGTTTTACTCAATTGTTAAATTGGCATTTGCTTAATTTAGTTCTTTGTCTCATTGTTAGAGCCTGGACACTGGGTATAATACACTCAGTTTATGAGTTAATTGTTTATCTCTGTTTCCTTATCAGACCCAAAACTAGCTGTTCCATTTTAACATCCTTTCAGACAATAGTCGTGTTCATATGGTGCTGCTGTCCCGTGAAGACAATATGTCTCCAAAAATGTCAGCTTTTCACGGGTTAGGCAGCCCTGTGTTCAGATTTGTGATGGTGCTTTTTCATTTGCATTTTTAATCTAATGTGGATTTTTAGATGTTTCTATTTAGTTTAGGAGGCTACCCATAAAGTAGCATTTACAGACAAATTTGGAGAATCATGGCACTCACTGGACAGTGGTGATGTTGATCTATTAATCAGCTGGCCATTATGTTGTTTTGATTTTCACAAATTGTGTGTTAGGGCAAATACTTGACTTTATGGGTATTTAACAGGTCAACTACAGGCTCAGTGATGGTTTGACGGTGTGTGATTGTTGTGGTTGGGTAACATGGACCTATAGAAAGGAGCCTAAGGGTGGGATAATCTAGGCAAGTTTAAATGGAGCTACTCCTGTTGACGGCTGGTCTGCAGTCACATTACTGCCCAGTTTCAGTGTAAATGATTGATAAGACTTTCTATGATGCCCACATCTATAATACGTAATAAACATATTTATAAGTACATTATCCCATTTATTATACAACTACTTACTACAAAAATCAAATATTTGACACAAATAAATAATAACAGACCTCAGAAGGTTGTAATGGACCAATTAGAATCAAGTGTTGTGCAGAGGGATGTTGATTCACCCTGAAGGGGGTTATTTTGTATGTATGTATGTATATATATATATACAATTATTTCTTTGATTTCAAAATGATTTTATGGCTACAGAGTCTATAATCAGACCTGCATCTATAGCAACAGTCTGCTCTTCAGAAATAATTGACCTTAGGATGCCCTAATTGACCAATTAGAATTGAGTATTTAACAAAGCTGTGCAATAATGTGTATTAATCTGCTTATAGCAGTATATTATCATAGTTCTCAGCACTAATAATATTCAGAATGCCTTATAATCTAACACATATAATGAAATGACTTATAGGTCGGGTATCATAATATCTCATTATTACCAGTCACTCACCGACATTTCTTCGCAGGGGTCATAATGTATTATGATTTTCCTCGTTGTCATACAATATAATCATTATAATGTATTATAATCACTGCTGTAATGCATTATAATGTCATTATATATTACTGAAGTGGCCATGTTGATGATAAGTGACCTTGTAAGTCATTATAAAATGCTTTATAATGTGTTAGGATTATTGTTCCAAAAGCATTATTAATATTTACGAGTTCTTAAAACAATACTGTGCTATAAGCAATTATAAGGCATTATAGACGTATTTACCAATTATTATGACGTGAAAAACAACTATTTTTGATTATTTTGCTGGATGTTGTGTTAAAACACAAAAGAACAAAAGTGGAGTTTGTTATTCATGGTGTTCATGTATAAATGTGCGACTGAAGCGCTGAAGTTAAATCCTATCAATGTATTTCAGATGGTAAGGTGTTTTCTTCATGCTGTGTTCGCCATGTTTACTCTAAGGATAAAACTCAGTCTGCATGACATGGCTGTACAGATTTTAAAGTTTTCTGTTTACTCGGTGTTTCTTGCTTTCATAGTGGAGCACAGTTGGCATACACAAATATACTTAGCAGTACTTGACTCCCCACGGATACATATTGAACAGCACCAAAACAAGTGGTGGTGTTGGTGAAAATCTTGAAGCATAACCAAACAAACAAGAGCGTGCAGCTGTATCTGCAGTGTGTATGAACAGGCAGGAACCTCAGCTTTAATTAGAACGGGTGAGTACAAAGCAACAATGACAACTGCAACTAATATTCACAGTACTGTCTGCACTAAACCATGGACTACACATCTCCATGTCCAGAATTAGTATGGCAGCATGCAGCATTAACAGCAGTGTTGTGGAGCCCTGAGGAGGGCACTGTGGAGACGTGGACAGAAACACACAAGTTTGGATTTAAAGGATACAGTTCAGCAGCACAGTTGATCAGACCTAAGCTCTGTTCTAATAGGGGCCATGGGATTGACTTATTATGCATCTTGATAACTTCCTCCAGCTCAAAGGAAAGCAAAATGAACATTGTACATGGGCGTACACACAAAGGATGGATATTATTTTACAGACAATACCTGTGAAAATTATATACAGATTTCTGCCATGTATACTTGCTCTTTTCTTTATTAATATTTAAAATTATTGTGGAATTAGAGGGTATAAAACATAAAGGAATGCATACACTGATGTAACAAGCTGTACTTTGTAACATAAAAATAATATGTTCTTTATTAGACAGTATTAGACCCTTTATTAGACCCTTATTAGCCTTTATTAAGGGGTGATTAGGGACACATTACAACAGAACTAAACTGTAAACTAAAGTGAAATCACACATATTAGCTGGTCCCATACAATTGGCAGAGTATCCAAGACCGGTGCTTACTTCTTGGATCAAATCACATTATCTGCCTACAGTATTACAATAAGTCTGTGCAGTCAGCCATAGACAAAATATTCCTCTACCTCTATAATTTTTTTTGCCTTTCCTTGGTAGACCTGGTTCACATATTGTAAGTAGCAGATATTGTTCTGTAAAATAAAGCGCAACCAAAAAACTCATGTATTTTTATGTTTTCAGTGAAATTGCCTACTGATAAAGAAAGCAAGAGCTGTTAAAAAACAATGTTAACACCATAGTAAACACCACCCTAATTGTTGTGTGTGTGTGTGTGTGTGTGTGTGTGTGTGTGTGTGTGTGTGTGTGTGTGTGTGTGTGTTGTGGTGTGTGTGTGAATGAAAGATAGAAGCTGATTGGACAGAAAACTAATCAATACATGGAGTGCAGGGCAGATGAGGAGCAGATACTGATTTCTGAAGGCGCCACATGTCATGTAGTATACAATATTGATGGTTTTGAGTCACGTGAAGCTCCTCCACAGAATCCAAGAGCTTGTTAAGATGCATTAAAAACGATTCCTCTAATGAGATCAGTTCAGTAATACAACCGTGAATTAACATGAGACAAAACTGTTCTTTCTATGCATCACATTATTACAGTAATAAGATTTACACGTGGATATTACTTATTACATTTGAGATGTTGAGAGATTGGATTTCAATCAAAAAGGAAGGGAAGTGCCGTGCGTTAATAGCAGGTAGAAAACAATTTGAGCACCACGGCCAACACTGTGAGTGTGTGTGTGCGTGCGCGTCTGAGTGTGCGAGTGCGAAAAAGAGACAGATGCTGAATGGACGGACAACTAATCAATAGATGGAGTGCAGAGCAGATGAAGAGAGCAGATACTCATTTCTGAAGTAAATAGTCCCATGCTTATTGTGACCAATTGACTGTGTGATTAATTATTAAGCACACACAGAGGAGAATCTCAGCAGCAACAAGCCAGAGACACAGTCAGACTGTCGCTATACTGTTACTGTCTTTGGTCCAGAGGCAATGTTTCTCACAGATGTAGAAAATGAATATTTTCTACTCGATGAACCCATTCATATTCTGGAGCTGGAGCTCACAGCTGTTTAAGCCCTGGGTTACAGACACACCTGCTCACAATGCCTCCCTTTCTGTCCTCGAGGATAGGCTGGCTACCATATTTTCTCAGGTTAGTTAAAGCTGCTATAATATCTTTATATTGACAGCAGGTGAAATGTGTTTGAAACCGTTCACTTGAACTGACAATGTCATAGAAAATCATGACCCGACTCCACAGCTCCTCTTGGCTTTTTGGTTTTGCAGGTCACGGCTTTACTCTTTTGATTCAGTCTTACTGCGTTTCTAGATGCAGATCCATCAAATAAGCTCCAAAAGCTCACTGGATACTACCAGCTCAGCACCAGGCAAGAGAGTCACAGTTAGATACTAGCTGGTGAACACAATGGCAGAGCATTTAACAGACTAATATTCGCTGGGTGTCCAGAAACACAATGCCAAATGAATGCTGCTGTCTACTGGGTCACTAAAAAGGGAAGCGTTTGCTAATAAGTTTGCCCTTGTGTTTACATCTTGTTTCTGATACTCACAAGCGTCCAAAAAATAAGTTTAAACTACAAATGCTGGTATTAGTTTTGTTTCCATATTCAATTAACCAAATAGACATGTTTTTGTTTTTGCTCCAAAACACTACTGTTGTAGCTTACTGAGATTATCTCAGACAACATGTGCTTGGTTTTTGTCAGCTAGCTAACTAGCCAGCTTTCCATTTTTGTCAACACAAAGCATCTGCTGTCCAGACACATTGATCAGGTGGCCAAAAACATGACAATTGCCTAAATAAAGCTAATGATACACTGTGTCTGCTGGATGTGTAAATAGGCACCTGTTAGCTCAATCGACTAATAGCAGGGGAGACTGGGGATGGTAGCGATGATATTTGTTTGAGCATCAGTTACTCAGTGATTTGTCTACTACAAATGAAGCTCAGACATCTACTACACAACCACAGATTATGTGAGTTAATGTCAAATACAGACTCTGGTTGTTACAACACACCTCACTACCGGGGTGAGTTGTAATACTAGCTGGGGATAGATCTAATAATAAAGAGATAATGTGCTGATTTAAGAGCCACACAATACAGTTTCTGAGAATAATTTTATTGGAGAGTAAATGATACACAGTTTTGAATATAGTGAGCAATTTATAGTGACAAAAACACTTTAGTGTGTGTGTGTGTGTGTGTGTGTGTGTGTGTGTGTGGGGACTGTATTCTTGGATGTGGATGTGTCATATAAGGGTTCAATCAATGTCACGGTTGTGTCAGATGTAGATGGCTGCCCCTGGGCTGCAGGCTTTGAAGGCCCAGAACTGACACATTCTGTACGCACTTGACCCACACTTCAGTGAACAGCACACAGAAAAATGCATGATGAGAGCAACATCTGCATCTATAATACAAGCAAATAGAAAATATTTTGCTAAAATTTTTTACTTACTTACCTGAAAATCTGTTTTTTGGTCGTACATTCACCATGTTGCTCACAGAGAGATGCGCTTCTCCTGTGAGCTTAAAAAGGACATGGGAGGGTATGATATTGATGTCGTCACCACGGTTCTTTTCTGACAGATCAGACTGACGGTGTTACAACTAATCCAGTGTTACAACATTCCCAAATCTCCCCTATGTCAGTATTGTGTTTACAGCATGATTTTTGCTCCCTCCTAGTGCACCGAAATCAGCCAAGGCAGGTTTAACTTATCTGTCTATACCTGATCTGAGGCATCATTTGATCCCAAATTTAAAGCTGTCCTAAAGTAGATAAATGTCAAATTCATTAAGTTACTTCTCATATATTATAGAGAACCAAAGTGCCCCTTATTTTTTGATCCCGTTTGAATTGCGTCATGAATTAAAATATGATGTTTGTCCATTTAAAAAAAAGTTTTACAAGTCAAGAAAGTCGTCATTTGTCATAAAACTGTTGATGTACCACTTTAAGACTGTGAAGATACGTAATGAGAAAGACTACACACCCAGTGGTCGTGTAAGTGACACCATGACTTTCTCCCTGCAAAAGCTAATGAGCTAATGCCGCTGAGGTCATGATCCCGTGTGTTTTCGTACCAGGGTGCAGTCACACAACAGCGGGTCTTATGCTGCATTCCTGAGAACACTGGAGATGGAATTTTCCGACCTCCTGCCAGAAAAAGTACAATGGAACGTCACTCGAAGTCGTAATTCCTTCTTGTGAACTCGGAGCATCTGTCTGACGTCACACAACAATGGCAGCACATACATACTATCATATTTTAAAAATTGTCAACAATGTTGCTAAGTGCCGTAAAATAAAATGTATAATGGCATCGTTTTTCCTCCTCTGCATCGTTTATGCTGAGGGCTCAGTTGAGTCTAGCCAAAGAAACTCATCAATTTGACAGTGGGCAGCCACGTTTACGTTTGGTGTTGTACACGTAGAGGGTGCTGGGGTCAGAAGTTGGAACGTTCAGCTGGGAAATTCCAACCTATGACATTGTCACAAATGCAGCATTTTTCATTATTTCACTTCCTGTGCCAATAAAAGCACCAGGAGTCGATGGATAAAACTTTACAGGTAAAATAATGTTACAAGGAGCAGCGAGATTGGTGTTGGTGATGTGTATTGTGCGAGACAAGAGATGCAGTTCACTGAGCGGTTTTAACTAAACCAAACTATGACAAATTGAGACTTTCTTCACTTGTAAAATTCTGTTTTAACTTGACAAACAACTATGTGGCACAGTTCAAACAGAATCAAAAATAATTTGTCTCTCTCCATTGACTACAGTTCATATTTTATCTGAAATAAGGTCCTGTGGGGCACACCGGAAGGGGCATGACTTCGCCTCTCTATTTAAAGCAACTATATGTTGAACAGTAAACAACACAGAAAAATGTATGAGAGCAACAATATGAGCTGCAATTTGTATTTATCACAAGTTTGCACAATGAAACTTTGATCTTTCTTTCTTTCTACTGTTTTTCTCAGTGTAATTTTACCTCATTGCCACCCAGTACCCAGCATGACAGTAATTTTGGATGTTGAGAGTGCTTTTGTACATCGTATGCTATAAGCAATTACTGCCAGCAGAGAATTGCAGGGCCTGAATATAATAAAAGAGAACCCCGCAGTTCATATCAGAGTCATAGTTATGAAACAGAAAAGCAACACAAAATATTCCTCAAGAATGTGATGTGATAAACATATAGATACAATATAAAATATAATTACAAGTACAATACAAACATGGAAATTATGTAAGAGGATTTTATAATGAATGTTTGTCAAATGATGCTGAATAGAATAAGTATTTATTAACAGTGTGGACAACAAGATGGAAAAATTTAATGTGATTGCAATGAACTGAGATGTCAGAATAGTGAGACATTACTTTAAAGAATTCAGTGTCACATCATGGTGAATGATGTCTCTCCATCATTACTTAGTGCACAGAGGAAAAGGTGAGTTCTTTATGGATTTGGACCTCAGCAGGCAGTGAATCATTGCGCAACAACACTGCAGCAACTTTATCATTAGAGATGCTTCTGAGGAGGTGCGTTTCATAGATTTCATACTGAAAGAGCAGTTCAGATTGGTGTTTAACTCGACACCGAGGGCATTGAAATAGGTCAGTGTACACCTCCCCTGTCATTTCTAAAGGCAATCGTCTTTTTTGAAGGTCTTGGTGGAACCTGAGGACATGAAAGCAACTCATTAAAAAAACAGATTTTTCACTGGATTTATGGTATATCAGGAGTCTCTTTCAGGTTGGGGATCTAATTAGACTGCTTTCTAGGGAAGTACGGTACTGCAGAAATGACGGTTCTTCTGTAGGGTGCTAATACTTAAGATGAAACACATGGACGAATGTTTCCGAGTTGGACCTGGAAATGGAGACGCAGGGACAGCCTGTGGTTCATGCTCAACAGATTCTGTCCTGCTTGGCCTCAGTATTCTGGCTTAATATGAGAACAAAATGAACAGTTTTTCTTTTGAGCATTTGATCTCCACACTCCTCAAAGGGAATCTGTCATTTTTCATCCAGATATGAATCCTGCATGATAACTAGATTATTCTTTCAGTACTGCAGCTTACAACAACTAGACAGAGATATGAGAACAGATAATGCTCACACAGGTTCGTGGGGTACACATGCAGGCACAGACGGATCTGTGCGTGCACACACAAATGCGCACGCTCAAACACTGGGTATTTGAAGGCGATGTCTTTGTTTTTAAAAAGTTAGCACGTACAAGATGGCAAAATTGCCTGGGGATTTGGAATCAGAGCAGCACCTACAATTGATTCTGATGTTTGTCCACTCCCTCTGCATCCAAATGAGGACAGGAAACACATGTAAATCCTGACAATGCAACCAAGACTGTCTCAGCACAGGTCCCTCCGGCTACTCGGCCTGAATTTATTAGATGATATAGCATAAAAACCATAAGATTATGGCTGTGTGCCTGTGAAAGGGATGGTTCGGATCATTTGAAGTGGGGTTATATGAGGTGACTTATCAATAGTCAGTGTATTACCTACAGTAGATGGTGGTTGGCACACCCCCAGTCTGGAGAAGCAGAGAGGAGTACCAGAACAGATGCTCAGAAATGAACTGCTGCTGATGAGATCAGCAACAACACATATTTTAGCCCCTTAAAAAATGTAAAAAAATTAATATTAATTCAAGTGTACACTAGAATATTTTCACCACTTTACCTTGTTTATCTTTAAGGAGTCTGGTTGCTTTGGAGAAGGTGATATAACAGCAGTTTCCTGTCAGACACGCCTGTCTGATTGCATGGAAAAGCCACGAAAATATGTGAAGTGTATAGTACATTTGGAATATTTTCATCACTTCGCTTTGCCGATAGACAGCCTTTTCTGATGGGAAACAGTTGTTATATAAGCCAAATATCCCTTTCTCCAAACCAACCAAATTCCATATGTAAAATCAGTAATTTTACCTTGTCGTACATGGGAGTTGCTGGTATACTGCTGCCTCGATCTGTTAGTTTGTCTGTGTTATTGTGTGACTTCTGTGTTTTAAAATGTTAGTTCAGATTCACCAAAGTCACACAATAACACACAAAAAAATGTACCAATCAAGGAAGCAACCAGACCAGCAACTCCTGTGTTCTATGAGGGAAAATTAGTGATTTTGCCTATGGAGTTTGGTTGGTTAGGAGAGAGCAATACTTGGTTTGTATATGGCAGTTTCTCAAGGTAAAGCCGTGAAAATATTCTAAATATAGTGTAAACTTGAACTGATAATGTTTTTTTTAAGTCAACCTTTTTTAAGTGGCTAAAATGTGTTTTGCTGCTGACTTGTCCACAGCAGTACTGTGCTTAGCTTGGCACTGGTGGTCCTGCAGCTTCATCACACTGGGGCGTGCCAACTGGTGTCCACTGTAAGTAATGCACTGACTACAGTACTTCACACAGCGCCACTTCAAAAAAAAATCTATCCCTTTAAAGTGCACACGCATGTGCAACAATGCAAATCACTGGTTTCTTTTTCACAGACACTGCTGTTGCAGATCACAGCTGCTTCTGCCAACCATATTTCTGTGTCTCTCTTACCAGCTCTGTTGAGTCTGTCTCATGCCTCCTACATGCTGGACAATCTGTCTGACCACAGTAACACTGTAAAATACAAATTCACCTCTCGTGCCCCCTAAACTGAAAAATGACACTTTTAGATCCATGAACCTCGGTGTAAAGCTGTTCAAAAAAAAAAAAAAAAAAAAAGAAGAAGAAAGGGCAAAAATTGACAAAACCCATGCCTATAGGGAGTTTGAACTCAAGATGTTATTCTTTAAACACTCTGTGAAAGGTTACATACCCAACCTGCACACGGGGGCGTAACATTTTGATTGACATCCCTTAGCAAGCTGTGTGGGGAGTTTGTTTCCAAAGCAATGTGTGCTTACAATAAAAATCCCCTCTCTCACCTTTTCTCACCTCCCGCTGCTGCTTTTTTTCTATTCTCACCAGAAGAAACACAATGTATATGAATACCCACACCACTGCTGATTCATTTAAGGAGGGAATGAAACATTGTTCTCAAAAGAAAAGATGCACAAAATGTACTCAGTAGAACCTAAACATTTTAGGTAAGCCACAAAATGATAACACATCACGGTTTTGGAGTTGCAGTTGAGTACATTTTCATTACAGCAAGGGGAAAAATGCCAGTGCCAACGGCCCTTTCATTTAAAGATCGAAACCATCAGGGATCTAACAGATGTCACCATTTTGACAGGAAGCTCTGAGTGTCTGTTCAACATCCCATCGTCTGCAAAACAATAAAAAGTACAGATTTGGCACAGTCCCACGGAGCATTTGCAGCTTTGCACTTAGCCAGCCACATTCCATGTCAGACACTGTGATCATCAAGTCCCACAATTAAATTCTCCCTATCAGGAGTTCAGATACACAGCACTGATGCACTGTTGAGAAGTCCCTGTTCATGCATATTTATATACATGTCATGTTCTGATGCTCTCACTGTGCCATTTACATGTTCCTTGCACATCGTGACTTCTCCTCTACCTGTTTGCCAGCTGCAAATCTTCCTGATCACATGTTATTTGCATCTACACTCTTAGAAATAAGGGTTCCAACAGGGTTCTTCTGAAGGACTGAGGTTCTACTTGAGGTTCTATTTGCTTGCGAAGAACCCTTTTTAAAGAGAGGGTTTGTCAGGGGTCCTTTGTAATCCAAAGAACCCTTTGGATTGTTGGGAAAGGGTTGTCGAGATTCTTGAAGGGTTCTTTGTGCCATAGTTTAAAAGGTTTCTCAGTAGAACCCTTTTGAGTGGGTTCTGGATAAAACTCTTGGAATTTAAAAGGGTTCTCAGTAGAACCCCCATGGGTGGGTTTTAAATAAAGCTCTTGGAATATAAAAGGGTTCTCAGATGAACCGCCTGAGTAGGTTCTAGATAAATTTCTTGGAATATAAAAGGGTTTTTAGCAGAACCCCCTGAATGGCTTCTTGATAAAAACCCTTGTAATATAAAAAGGGTTCTTGGTAGAACCCTCTGAGTGGGTTCTTTTTAGCACCCTTAGAGGGTGGAACAGTTCTGAATAGAACCCCCAGACAGGGTTCTGGGTGGAACCATTACACCATAGGAGGGTTCTCTGCCGAAACTCTCATAGGGGGTTCTGGGTGAAACCTTCACAGAAGGTTCTAGGTATAACCCTTTATGTTGGGTTCTTGGTAGAACAAAAATGTTCTAACAGAAACCAAAAAGAATTGTCTTTTGGGGACAAGCCAAAGAACCCTTTATGGTTCTAGTTATCACCTTTATTTCTAAGAGTGTATAAGTGAGGTGAACACAGTGTAATTTTGTCTAATTGCCCACACACATGTAGCTGCATGGTCCCCTGTAGGCCGATTACAGGGCGAGCACATCCTGCACAGTGAACATGCTATGTTCAATCACATACATCACGTTTTCATTTAGAGGCGAGCACTTTAGCTGTCAGTGCCAAACTGCACTTCACATTCTGTGCAGGTGATTTCTGAGCTCACCCATACACTGCTGTTTATGTTCTGCTTGTGAGCAGTGGCGCTGTGTGACGGTGCCTGCCCAGCTGTAATGACATCACGGTCAACTGACCAGCTCAAGAGTGTGTGGCCATGCAGGGTACAGGAAGCGAGAGACGGTGACATTTAAAAGACTCACTTTGTTGAGCATTCGGCAGCGTTGCACGCTGTTTGTAACATCAGAGATGATGGTGTTTTTTTTGGTTTTTTTTTTTGGAGCAGAGTTATACACCTGTGTTTTTTTTTGTTTTCATTCATCTTACAGATAGCAGCTTCAATTCTCTTGCAATATTGAAGGGATAGTTCAGAATATTTGAAGTTTGGTTGAATGAGGTACTTATCAATAGTCAGTTTGGAGAAGCAGAGAGGAGTTTCAATGAACTTCTGTGGACAGAGTCAGCAACAAAAGGTATTTTAGCCACTTTAGAAAGGTCCACCTAAAACATCTATCAGTTTACGTGTATACTATATTTATACATATGTGTTTATATATACTGCATTTTCACCACTTTACCATGATGTCAGTGCCTTTTCCGAAAAGAAACCTCCGTTTTACAGGCCAATATCACTCACTCGTCACAAACCAGTCTCCATGGGTGAAATCAGTAATTTTACCTTGCAGAATGTGAGCTTTCTGCCGGTCCACCATTGCCTTGATCTATTAGTCTGTCTGTGCCATTGTGTGACTTCTGCATTTGAAAAGGACAATTTGGATTCACCAGAGTCACACAATAACACAAACAAACTGAGGCAGTGGTTGACCAGCAGCTCCTGTGTTCTGCAGGTAAAATGGCTGATGGAGTCTGGTTGGTGAGGAGAGAGTGATATCTGCCTCATATAATGGCAGTATCATGTCAGAAAAGGCTGTCTCAACACACACTTATATATATATATATTTTCATCACTTTACCTTGCAAAAAGACAGCCGTCTCCAACAGGAAACTGCTCTTATATCGCTCTCTCTCCAAACCAACCAGACTCCTTAAGGAAGTAATTTTACAGTAACAGTAATTTTACCCTGTAGCACACAGGAGTGATTGGTTACTCTTTTGTGTTATTGTGTGATTTGGGTTCACTCAGATTCCCCGAAGTCACACAGAGTCTGGTTGCTTTAAAGAGAGTGATGCTAGTTTTATATAATAATTTGAACTATCCCTTTAACCTCAACACTTCCTGCAGCTGTTTGACAGTAAAAGCCTTGAAGTGGTGCAGTATAAAGCTTGATTCATTTCTTTCATTGTTATTTAGGTTAATGTCTCAGTTTCCTGCTTCCATGGAGACTATTGCAGCTATTTTGCAACTCCTTACAATATTTTCTATAGCCTTTTGCACACTTTTAGAGTTTTTCTCTAATATCTTGTGTCGGGATCGTTTGCTGGGTATGTTTTATAACCTTCATATGGGATGTTATTAATATTCATTTTTCTTTGGTGTACTACACTGCTCGCTGCTGTAATGTACCAGGGATTACGGTTGTTTCGTTTCATGAAATTATATCTGAAATAATCAAAGTGGGAACAGTCAAAGATATAAGCAGGAGCAGTTTCTTCTTAACATGAAAAGAACATTATGAGAGTTTGAAAATTCAGACGAAAAGCTGTGTGTTAAGATGAAAGATGTGGGGAAATAGAACATGAACTTCAATTGTACATACTGCAGTGCTGACCGTCCAGTTGCCAGCGTTGTACATTTCCTTTGCCTGTGGTGCACAGACGCAGAGGAGACATCTCAGTGTCTGAAGCTGAATTGATTGACCTCTCTGTGTCTCTCAGTACTACGGCAGAAATTGATTTCTGTGGATGCTATGCAACAGTTTCTGTGAGACTTAATGCCAGGCCTCCATGCACCCCCATCTGTCACCAAGCTACTTTTTAATATCATAACTGCTAATTAGGCAAATTATTCAGAACATACTGCTGGAATAAATTGTTGTAAACACAGCTGTCAGCTAGTGTTTATCTATTTTATCTATTTTCAGGAATTGCTGCAGATTTAGGTGGCTCCCTCTAAAAAGAGTGAACAATATGAAACTGAAAGTAATGCTAGGTGGCATTATTACTGACACCACCAAGCTGGATGAATTAAGTGTGGGCGTGTGATAGCTTCTCCCATGATACCAGGTGATGACATTTTTTTTGTGTGACAGTGATCTGTCTTCAAAATGAAAACTCAAAACTCTGCCTGTTTATTGAAATAACAGCACAGAACCTGAAAATTACTTATCTACACTGGAAAAATATGACAGATCAACAACAACCAAATTTTTTTTATTATTTTTATTATTTTTTTTATTTGTTTATTTTTTTAAAATATTATTTTATTATTATAATAATACTATTATTTATGTGATGTAAATGATCAGTTAAGTTCAACCTTAAAAGGATATTCCACCTTTACATGATCAGCCAGGCTGCAACCCTGTTTTCTGCTGAAACTCCAGGATTGTTTTGATGAACTGAAGATCTTCACCCATCATCACATCGGCATAGGGGTGAGTACATATTGAGTGGATTATCATCAAGGAGTGGAATATTGCTTTAAAGGTAAAGGCCAACTTTATTTATAGTCCAGTGAAATTTAATAACTATTATCTATTCATATTAGGAGCGGCAGGGACCAGTTACAGGCCTGTGTCATTGTCTTGGTCAGGGGTAACTGACCTACAGCGTTGATGTTTTTGAAGGCGGTGGGGAAACCAGAACACCTGGAGGAAACCCACGCAAGCACAAGTAGAACTGTGCTGAAGTTTTTTTTTTTAAAAAAGGTATTTAGTATTTAAAATTTTCTGCATGCACACAGGGCCTTACAGTGCTCACATTAATTGAAAATGACACCCACCTGAATTTAGACCCTCGATGAGGACAAGGAAAAACTCCCAAAGAAGCCTCAGTTAGGAGGCAAAAAAGGAAGAAACCTTGGGAGGGCATCTCAAAGAGGGGTCCCCCTCCAAGACAGTGGGTGCCAAGACTGGGCTGCGGGCCGTTTGCTACTTTAATCGTTCCATCTGTTTTACTGTCTTGCGCAGGGACTCTAAAATTGTGGCCTGTGGGCCAATGCTTGCAATGCACGCATTGGATTTTAATCATTTAATTTTAAATACTGTCTGTTTCAATAGCCCACATTCAATACGCTGCTCGGCTCCTGTGTCAGTCTGTCAGATTAGGAATGATAACTTGTGGAAAGTTTCTGGCAGCATTATAACTAGTTGTCATGGTTCGGCGTCTTTGTCTTTTGCGTCAAAAGCCTTGTATTTTGACTTTACTTTCATTAAATCTTGTGAACTGCAACTACTTAGGCTGGAAATATACTTGCGTTTAACTACATGCTCGCATACGCACCCCTACGCATCCCTACGCTTGATGGCTGCCTCGTGTATCCTGCGTCCATTTGGAACGATGGTTGTGTGCGTCCTCAGAAATTAACGCTACGCATACGCGAACGCAAACGCATGGTATAACAGCAAGTATATCTCCAGCCTTAGTCTCAAATTGTGTTGCAAAAATTACGTTGCGTCATCAAAGTCAGCAGTTCCACGCGGAAGTGAGGCGGAAAAGCCACCACGGAAAAAATACGGTTGATTTGCTGATCAGTGTTTATCAACCTCTTCGAGAACCGCTGGTCTTGCGCATAATCTTGGTTTAGTGAACATAAAATAAATTAGGATATTATTTGTATCAGTAGTTGAAGGATTTGGGATAACGTCTGAATTTAAATTTTCTCCAAAATATCTGTAGCTGAGGTGTCATGTGTCATTATTATATTATTGCCTGAACTGTTTACAGCTTCTCACATCTTCATCATCCTCCTCCCTTAGTCTTTTCCTGGATGTTCTAGGAATTCGGTCCTCTTCCTCAGGCTGACTAACTTCCTTATCTTCCTCAGGCTGACTAACTTCCTCATCTTCCTCAGGCTGACTAACTTCCTCATCTTCCTCAGGCTGACTAACTTCCTTATCATCCTCAGTACCAGTGTCTTCATCTGAATCATTGTTGGTGTCAGTATCAGTGTCGGTATCAGTATCGGTGTCCGTATCAGTGTCGGTGTCAGGTTCGCTGTGAGAGTCAGTTTCAGAGTCAGTGTCATCAAACTCGTCCCACCATCTGAATCGTTTGCTGCTGCTCTCATCTTCGTCATCGTCCTCTCGTGGTCTTCTCCTGGACCCTCCAGGCTGGGGTCGTCTCCCTCTACATGAGGGTCTACAGTGTGATTATCATCAGTGTTGTTGTTAATATTGTCATCGTACATGCCGCTTTCATGTTGAACATAATACGCAGAAAAGAGTTCATTTTCATCAAACAGGTCCGTCAAGAGAGCGTTGCTGTGGTCATCTACTCCATGCAGTGTAAAGTCTCGCAGGATGGAAAAAAGTTCCGGGTTGGCAGGCGGGTTCCTCATCATAGCTAGCAGCTGAAAGTTACGCTCTACAAGATAATTTAAACAAGTATGTTACATATCATAGAATCAAATTGGAAACTTGCTAAACTGTATATCAGAGATGTGTGTGTGTATGTGTGAAATAATTAACTAAGTACTTACGATTAGAGCCATTTTGGTAACCGTCACCGTGTTCATCCATTGTGCCTTGTTTGACTGAAAATATCAGAAAAAATGGTTTTTAGTCATTAATTCACATTACAGTCTCACCACAAATGTTTGTATTTTGAAACTAGAAACCCTCAAACTGTATATTTAGCACACCTGTAACAAGTGGTAGATTAATTTAGCTTTAGTAGTTAGTAAAAAAAGAATGTCTGTAATGATTTTTGTCACTAAATCAAATGAAGCTATATCAAGGTAGAATGTCAATTTCTATGTTGAAAGTCATTTAGACCACTGTATTATTATTGTGGTTTTTGTTTTATAGTTTAAACATGGCTTTTAATGGCCATCCTGTCTCATTCTGCAGTCCACAGTTGTACAGTCAACTTCCTTGTGTAGACTGGACTGATGATTGTTCCACTTTTTACAGCTCATATTTTGCCCAAATATTTATGGAACTGAACAATTATTTACCCTGCAATGTTTCCTACATATTATTTAGCTGATATTGTTTCTTATATTTATTTTGGGGGTTAATGCAAAGAGATTAAAATCTAAACAGAAACACTGAAGAAAGGGTTAAAATTAGTGTTTGCGGAAAGGCTTTTTGTGCATGGAGTGAATTTTAAACCATGCTTCCAGCATTAAAAAATCAAATATTTAAGACCTTCCCAAACAGAATTTAAGACTGTTTAATACTTTTTAAGGTATTTTATCAGTTTTTTTAAAGACTTTTTAAGGACCTGTAGCAACCCTGTCTGGAGCTATATCAGCTCTTCAAGTGAACAGTCATAATTTTTGCACAGATAATAAAACATCAGATATCCCCACTAATTCATCGTAGCAAATTTATGGTGTGACTCTAATAGAAGTATGCAAAGCAAAATGTAGATTTTTCATATTGTTGTTTTGTATAGACTTACCTTCTGCTCAGAAAAATGTGTTCGGCTTTCAGGTAAATGCAGGAAAATGTCAGGAAACTTCTGAGTGGTTAAAAAGTATCTATGACACCCTATGCTAGAATCTGGAATGGTCACAATTATGACATCACCACAGAGTCATCACAAAGATCAAAGTTGACTCCCTGGTTGTCATAGCAACGCACACGCACGCACGCATGCGCACACACACGCGCGCACGCGCATGCACGCGCACGCATGCACGCACGTGTACACTCGTGCAGAGCTATATGTAAGCCTATTTAGCAAGGTACAAAAAACCCATAATAGACAATTTATTGCATCTATTAATTTCTGATAACTGACATCTTGTCAGCCATTACTCCTTAACTGTAACAAGAATGCTGTTACAGTAACTTACTGGCAGCAATTAGCTGGTAGGTTGCTGTAAATACATTTCACAGTATGATTACTGTAAATGTAATCACAGAATCACAATACTGTAATTGTTGTTACAGTAATCACCATGCTGTATTGTTTATCACAACACTAATTCAACTACTGTAAAAGGTATCATCATATTAATTTTAATACTATAAATTAATAACTGTAGAGGAATTACATACTGGAAAATAAAGACATTTCATAAATTCATTGAGTTTTTAAATACTTAAATACATTTTTTTTAAATTTAAAACGTGTTTTAGTTTGGCCGTTTCACATTAATCAGTGTTCAAATTAATGCTGAATGTTCTCTGAACGAGTAAGTTAAGTTTTCCACTGGTGGCTGAGATGTTTGCTGCATTTTAAATGGATGTGACCAAGCCATTTGGCCACGCCCATTGACAAAACTCTTATCATATGTTGATATACCATATGTCATATCATATGAACTACTACCGAACATGTGGAATTTCAGGCAGATTTGACCAAGTTAACATAAGTTAATGCAATTTCCTGTGTTTTGGCAAAACAACAACCTTCGCCATGCTGTCATGGCAATACTGTTTGATGCATCAAGATCTTCACAAAAGACCATAGCTGAAGTCTTAAGGCCTTTCTGGCCAGATGTGAGTTGGATATGGTCAACGTGCTTGGAGAAGTACGTCAAAGTCTAAAACATGTCATTTCCTGTTGCCAGTAGGTGGCGCTATGACTGTTGTGGAATATTTTCATGTAGGTGTGTTTCAGGGTGGGACTGTTTTCAAACATATGAAGTTTGGTGCAGATTGGATCATTTATACTAAAGTTATAGCAATTTTGTGTTTCATGGCGAGACATCAAAATTCTACGCCATGCCACTGCCACACATCCATCATGAAGCCCCTGCAGAAGACTGATAACGAGCTGATCATTTGAATCAGGTGTGTTGGAGCAGGGAAACCTCTAAAACATGGAGGACAATGAGCCCCGAGGACCAGGATAGGGGAAACACTGATAAGGGTTTGAAAATAATGCCAACCACAATAATGGCTATTCTTTTCAGAAATGTCTCATAGTATTTCAAATAGTCTACCTGTGACAAGTGCTGAGAAAGAGAAGAGGCCCGAAAGATTGATGAACTGAGCCAGACGACAGTCTGCAGCACAGATCAACTGAAAGAACAGAAAATGTAGGTCAGTAGACTGTAATAGTATAAGAGAAAACATGTCTAAAAGGATGGATGTGGGTAGCTACATTTCAAATTGTGGGAAAAACTCTGTTGAAGGAGCCCTCATCTATGAAAACATGTTTAGATCATGGTAGTTTGAGTAGCTGTGATTCATTACTTTGACCCGTGTTCACCATTTTGCAAAATCACTGATACACTGATTGTCTGCAAAATATTTCATCATTGTTTTTATGTTTATATGGTGCCAGCCAGAGTTCATCTGACAATTTACAGTTTGAGATTTTAAAGGTCATTCCCCCACATTGTTGCCTGAATACACTGTCATCAACACACTTTTCATAAAAATTAACCAGACCAACAGCACACAAATAATCACAGCAAATAATCAGGGTGACAATGCAGCACAAGTCAGTTCAGTATAAATCAGTGTATTGACAGGACAATGAAAAACCACATTTAACCAGCGAGAAAGTCATTTTCAGGAAAGTCAAAAATAAATATTCCCTGAAACCCTTAAGAGTTCAACAGAAAAACACTTTAAGGCTTCAGCAATAAACAGTAAAAAGAACTCAGTTTGTTCAGTATCGCAAAATTCGGCCCGAATAAACCCTCTTCACTGAAAGAAAGCAAACTAGGATCTGTGGTTAAGTTTTAGTGGTTCGGTTTAGTTTTTACCCCACAGAGTAACTTACCACCCCAACAAAGTTAATTAGAGATCTCTGGACAGGTTTCAGTTGTTTGGTTCATTTTTTTTTTTCACAGAGTAAAACATCTCAAAGAAATTAATAATGCATCTCTCAAAGCAACATCTCAGACATTGTCACAGTCAACTCCAGGTGCAAGTTTGTCTTCGAGTTCACAGGAGAAAAGGGCCAAAGAAACCTCAAAAGTTTGTCAAAGAAGAAAATAAATGGCAAACGAGGGAAAATGAAGACCTGGCTCTCGCTGACTCACCGTATCGTGGAGGGAGTACATTGATTGGCTGGTTCAGGAGATATCTGCACATTTCTGGGGACGGACTTGGCACATGCCAAGCTCAATATCACCAACTTTTCAGAAGCATTATGAAGAAATGACAAGAAAAGAAAACTGAATACTTGTTAACTTAAAAAGAAAAGAAAATATTCTCCTTTATTTCTTTATCATTCTATTTTATTATTTTATTCTTTATTCTTTTTCATTTGTAAATCTTTTGTTTTCATATTTTAGCCGACTAATGACATGTGCGTCTTCATGATGAACAACTACAAAATAATAGCTAATTATTTCCAGCTTTTCTTAATCGCTTTGGCTCATTTCACAGTCAGTCGTACCTCTGACAAGAGGCCAGGGGCCAGTTAATAAACAAGCATTAATAATAACATCATTTATCAGATCAAATGAATAAATATTAAAAAACCCATAACTAGTCCCAAACTAAAACACCTTTTTAAACTGTATTAATTCAAAGGGACGTGCAGTTTTATCTTACAATAGTCATATTTACCCTGTTCTGGATTGCAAGATGGAGGATTAGAGCTACTCCAGGACTTCAAACAGGCGGGTTTAACTTGTGCTCACTGCTGTTTGTGAGGGAACATGGACTGTTTGGAATATCTAAATCAGCGGTCAACAAACTTTTCCCTTCAAGAGCCAAAACTGAAACTTACTGTTGGGCCATGAGCCAAAAGCACACACCTAATGTGTTGTATAGTTAAAATGAAAAATGACACTAAGATCCCATCTTCTTATCTTAACTTCCTGTACAAAGAGTCTCTCTACCCATCTGCTCAGATTATGAAAATGAATTAATAATTAGGGATCCTATTTAAAGAGTTTTTCAGATTATTTTGGGGCTTTTGCCTTTATTGGACAATACAGGTGAAGGTAGACAGGAAAGGTGAGAGAGACAAAGGAGACAACAAACAAAAATTAAACAGAATAAATAACAATTCATATCTTTAAAAAAAAAAATAAAGCTAGAAACATCTGGCGGGCCAAATCAAACATTATGGGGGTCAACTTTGGTCCGAGTGCCCCACTTTGGGCAGCCCTGATCTAAATAAAGACCAACAGGCACTACACAGGCCAGATAAATCTGTTTTTTTTACTTTCAATACCTGTATGTTTGAGACAATTTGTTTAAGTATTTTTCACTCTCAGTAAAGTTTTTTGAACAAATTCTTTCTGCCTCTGCTGCTGTTTTCAAGATTCACTCCAGTCCTGCTGTTTTCTAATCCATTCTGCATTTTTGTGAGTACCATGCTGACCTGACTCCCGCGCCCATGTCACCATGTATCACCATAGCTTGTTACTTTGTTGGCCAAAACATGAGTTAGGTGACAAAAATACTCGTCTAGCTCACCCACTGGCTACCCAGAGGTGGAGACTAGAAATCCAAGCTGAAGTAGCCTGTGGTTCTTCATTAACACCAACTACATTACTGGATGCATGAAGAACAACAGTTTTTAAAGCATTTGAACTCTTTCTCTGTCAATATAAAACACACTAAGGAATTTATTGCTTTAACTGACTGCATTTACCATCAATACTGACTGAATAAACACATGAAAAGTGCCAAAGTTGCCATTCAAGGGAAGGAGTGATTCATCTTTTTGATCTTTTGACTGAAAAAAAAAACATTAAAACAGCACTTTGTGGAAAACTGCTCCATGAGATGTTTTAAAGCATTTTACACAATCAGAACATTTAAAATCATGCACTAATTGCTTGCAATTAAAATGTTCAGTTAAAGGAGAAATCTGTACTATGTTTACTGTAAAAAATCATAATATGACCATGATATGTCATCAGAGATCATCAGATCAGAGATTCTGTGCAGAATAACTGTTTTGTTTGCCTGTTTTAAATTAATCAGAATTCAAATTCATGCTGAATGTTTTCTGAATGAGTTAGTGTCTGTTGATGAGTCACAAGAATCATTAATAATCTTGTAGATGACGTAGATGTTTATAACAGTCAAAGTGAACAAAATGTTAATGGAGTCTGGCAGACAGTAAAACAGACAGTCACTGAACTCAAACTCCAGAGTATTTATTTTCAGAGCAGTGGGCTTTTATTTTCAGGATAACAGGCTGAACTTTACATCACTGACAGAGTTATAAACAGCTGATCAGCTGACAGTGGAGGACTTGTCCTCACTTGTTATTGTCAGTCGACCGTGTTGTGTTCGTCCTGAGCTCCTGCAGTGTTTCACTTTGCTCCCTGAGTCTGTGGAGGAGGCAGCGGGGGGAAACAACTCACTTCAACCATAGGTCATATATTAAATAGGATTTCAACCTATTAATAGACTGTCTATGTTGCCAGCTCACTAGTCGGACTACAGAACTTTTTGAACCAAAACTGTAGAACAAGTTTTTCTTCCTGGGCTGAAAAAAGTCCTCTTTCTGGACTGGAGTCTTCTTCCCTGCAGTGGAAGAATAAAGAGGAACTAGTTACTAAATAATCAGGCATGTGTAGTGATACATACAATGTATAGACAGGTTTCTTGTTTACAAACATTACAGGGTGCGCACGCATTCAGGGAGCAACAGAGCTTTGGTAGCTGATCAAAAGATGGTTTTGTAAATCCTTGCTGACTCAATGATAATATTTGTTTGTCTTTCATATCATATTATGATATGAAAGACGCTTTCATATATATTATATAAAGACTTTATGGGTTGCTGATATGTCCTGTTCATTTTGCTCAACTTACCAGGTTTTTCTGGTTATTGATCCTGTTTATCCTCCTTATTTGTTCATATCAGGAGCAGTGTTGTAACATTAGTGTCAATAAGTTAATTAACTCAAAGTAAAAATGTTTATGACAAGGCTACTTTACAGCCACATTTGAAAGAAGTTTGACAGCAACTGTAAACATCCTGTACAAATCATGAGACACGTGTGACAGGCAGCTCGGTCTGGGACACTGATGAATGTTGCAGCTGCTGTGAGACAAGTTGAGCCGTCAGGTAGCAGAATTTTGAATTCAGCAGATAAATAACATTTGGGATGCACAATGTGGATTTTTTTTCCCAGCCGATATGGATAATTGATAATTAGCTGCTTATCGTGGCCGATATTGATAAGATAACCAATAATTTCACATTTTTCAGCAAAATGTTCTATAAAAGTAAAAGTATGTTTGTTAAGTTTTTTTGGTGAATAAATAAATGAACATTTGAAGAGTTGTTGTTGAGTTTTGTTGTAACAGTGACAGATTCGGTTTGATCAGAGCTGTGGAGAATTAAATTTTAGTTTTGGGATTAAAGTAAAAACTACAGGTTACATGAACTTCTTTTAAAAATTTAAACATGCGAAATCATTGGTTATCTTATTGGTATCGGCCATGTGAAGCAGGTAATTATTGTATCAGCTGAAAAAAATATGAGGGAAAATGAGGGAAATATGGGCCAAGATGTAGAGAGCAAATGATTGATATTCCAAAGTTCTGATCGAACCAAATCAAACTGACATTACTATATGACAACAAAAACAAACAGCAGTTCTGACTCTTTATTTTTTCTAGCAAAGTTCATCAAAACTTCAGAACATACTTAGCCTATAAACACTTCAGAAACATACTATTTAGCTGTGTTAATCATCCAGCTTTTTGAGAAATTAACTATTAGTTCAAACTATTTAAATATTTACAAGATCAAACTAACTGTTTAGATTTCCATGCTTCTTTTCTCATTGTTTTACAGATTTATATTTTTTAGGGCCTCCTATGACTCCATACAGTACAGTTATATGAACACACTGAGTCAGAGATCAGGAGATAGAGGAGCTCAAACATACTTTTTAGGAACATCTGCATGTGGAGATCCGGACAGAAAGAGTGAGAGAAGCTCACTCACACTTTGAGAAGATCAAATCCACAGAAAGTTTCAAAGTGAGAGCGTCACTATAGATAGTTCACCCAAAAATGAAAATGTCGTCTTTATCCTCACCCTCATGCTGATTGAGAGCCAAGTTTAATTTGTTAGTCCACAAAACACTTGTCATTTCCACTAGTCTGTTTGGGAGATTCTGCAATGCTGTGTTTCTGTGATGCTCCAGCAGCGTTTTGTGGACAAAAAACTAAACCCAACCTTCAATCTGCATGAGGGTGTCTAGATAATGACTGCATTTTCATTTATGGGTGAACTATGCCTTTAAGGTTAGAGATTTTTCGCGGGCCTGGGGTTCCCTTCTAGACATCACTGTAAAAATCAAACTTGGTCTGAAAGAATGAAAGTCACAACATCGCTCAGCTCAGTCTCATAGACCATGATGCACTGCTGTAGATTGTAGACATAAATAACACTGACAGGGATCATTTCACTGCAAACATGACTATTTTTACTTTTATTTATTTTTATTTATTTTTATTTTATTTTTTAATAAGTATATTTATCTGATAATATTTCCATACTTTTACTTCTGTAATGTTTGTGAATGCAGGACTTTTACTTGTAGTTAAGTATTTTTACAGTGTGATATTAGAACTTTTGCATTAGTAAAGGATCTGAAACGTCCACCACGGAGGAGTAACATCATGTCCATATATTGTCTGGACAGACAGACAGACGGACAGACAGACAGACAGACTGGTCTTCACAGAGGCTGAAAGTGTGCACGCGCATATCCACGCGTGTTATTTTCTCTGAGCTACAGATTACAAAACGCCGATGCACGTTGGCGCTCATCAAACGTTATAAAACCGCTTTATTCATTCTCACTTCTGTCAGACACAAAGTCTCAGAGCACTGGATGTGTCTGTAAGCAGGACACAGACTGCAGCACAAAAAGTTGTAAACACTGACAGCCGCTTTGACACGAGGGAGAGGCGGGGCCCTCGCGTACATCTCGGGACCGTACGCAACTTGCGTAGTGTGCGTATAGGGCCCTCACGAACCACACTTTGCCTCACTTTTTGTTCAAGGTAGTTATAACTATTGAACTGTTTACATTACTGTGAACTACCACGTTAATTAAAAATATTTCTGTCACATAATTCACACTTCTCATTGAGTTCTTTATGCAGTCTGCTTTATCTTCCCTGCTTCGTATTGAGTTCTTTAAAAAAAAATGTGAAACAGCGCCCCCCAGGTTGTAACGTCAATGTCAATTGGCAAGTGTGGTGAAGAAGGGCGTTGCACACAGAGGAACAGAAGAGAAGCCAGGTGGAGTTCATGTCCTCTCATAACAAAGAATTAGTAGAATCAGTCAGATGCAGCCAATTTTCTGCCACTGTGGCAAAAACTTGTGTGGGACTTAACTCCAAACAAACTGTAGAAAGTTAGTAAAATGATAACCTAAAACTTGTTACTCAGTACTGACATTAGTGTGCTTGTCGTTTGCTGATGGCGGTTTGGAGATGAGGACATGTTGACCACTTCACCTCCATGAATGAAAGAAGACAGGTCCTCTGAGGTGAGTTAACCTGTCTCTTTCTCTCTGTGTGTGCTTGTTCGTTAACTGTTTAAAATCCGGCCGTGGATGTGTGTATATGTGGTTTTTGATATGTTGGAGATTATACTGATCAAATGTAGGTACTGAAATGGATAAAAGTGGAAATAGTAGGATAAAAATTCTAAGTTATGAGATGAAAGCTCATAGTTCTGGGTTAAAAAGTAGAAATTATGAGGTTAAAAATAGTGATGAGATAAAAAATAGAAATTGTGATCATATAGGCTACAATCTCATAACTTTTTGGAATTTCCTCAGTTTTGTCAGGTTAGTCGTTAATTTACCTGTTGACTGTGTGTAATTTGTGAAAATGTGTAGTCTGTGCAGTTTCTTGTTCGATTTTTGATCCATCTTCCTGTTTTTTGTACACTGAGTGATTAGTTATAATACTTTTGGCCTTGTGGACTATTTTTTTGTATCAGGGCTCGAATGGGTGCTGGAAATCCTTGAAAACACTTGAAATTTAATGTAGAGTCTTCAAGGTTTGAAAAGTGTTTGATTTTTGGATGAGGTGCTTGAAACTGCTTGAAAATGTAATTGCATTGCTTTCATAATAAATCACGCTCTGGCTGAATAGTTTGCTTTTTAGCTGAAGAAATTAAATAAGTTGGATGCTGGCTCAGCCAAGTTGTATAGGATGACAAGTCAACTTACAGACGGTACAAAAAGTCTGTGGGGAATGCTCATCCAAACAGCTTTAACAGGTGTTGGATCAAAAACAGACCAGTGACATTAGTTTATGTAGTTTTGTGTAGGTCTCTGTTGTCTTAGTTGGTTCTGTGTGGCCTCTTGTGCTGTTCTATGTTGGACCATGGTTCTGCAGGAACATTGTTTCATTTCACTGTCTACCAGCTGTATATGGTTGAAATGACAAACGAAGACAGTCAGTATGTTGTCGACATGTGATGCAGTGGTTTGCATATTGAATGTTATGTAATTTGTTGTATATAATGCACCACAATGGAGAGATGCTTCAAATCTTACTTTGTTAACTTTGTTGCTAAAATGACAATGCGTCCTACTTTATACCTTTTAGATGACTTGTCTGACTTTGCTGTCTCACAAACTTTCCCAGAGACACATCACAGCTAAAGTGAGCCCTAAGCATTAACAGTAGGTTCAGTTAACTGGTGCCCCTAAAACACCACCTGGTCCCATTCTGGGATAGTTTAAAGGGGCCAGGATTGCAATGTCTTTTAAATGGAGCCTGACTAATACTGTTTTTTGGTGCCAATAGCAATGTAAGGGAGTAAAAATTTCTGATATAAACATATTCTTTATACTGTATATGTGTAATATGTATGTGTATGTATATATATATATATACACACACACACACACATACTGTATATTCAATGGTGTTTTGAAGAATTATAAATAACTATAAATCAAAAAACACAAAAACAGCAACTTGACAAAAAAAAAGATTAAATATGCATAAAATGCCGCCTTTAAAACTAAAGAAACAAACAAAAAAAGAATCTGCATTATGTTCTGTAAAAAACTACTGTACAAACATATAGGCCTACACAGTTACTGCTCTGGGGCAGCTGTGGCTCAGGAGGCAGAGCAGGTCGCCCACTAATTGGAAGATTGGCGGTTCAGTCCCTGGCTCTTCGAGTCTGCATGTAAGGAAATGGGTGAACATGAATAGTAGTTGGAAGAGCCCTTTGAGTAGTTGATGGGCTAGAAAAGTGTTATATAAATGCAAGTTAATTTACCACTGACTGATATGGCTGCTGTGCAGTTCAATTATCTGGTCAATAATATCAAACGGCAGATAAATTTGTCTGGCTCTAATTTAGAATTCAGAATTTAAAATTACAAGGCCCTGTCTTGTAGAACATAACTAAATGGAATAGAAATCTACATCTAGGGCTGCATGTGGCAACAATAATTTACAGCATAGCATGTAATGGCCTAATAAAACAGAAACTTTAAACACATATCTTGTTAAAACAGCAGCAAAATATATATGAAGCTTATCCTGCCGTAGTGCTCAACCCACATGTAATTTCTTTCATGCCGGGTTCTCATTTCTTTTTAAGCCAACAGTGTGTACCTCCATTATTGGTGTTTTTGTCTGAGTGCAGGTTAATGACATCATCAGCGTGCACTTGTGTCCAGTAATTAGTGACAACATGGAAATATGTGGCTGTATAGTGTTGCTCAGCGTGGCACGCATTAACTGTTGATCACATAATGTAGCGGTTCATGTTCCCTTGACTAAATGTCTGGAGTTAACGAGTCATGAAGATTTGCAGCGTGCAGCCATCCAGTGTGGGTTTTTTTTTCTGTTGTTAACATCTGATTGTTAAAAAAAAAATCCTCTCAGTTTGCAACACCTGCCTTTATGACATTAATTGACATTTCTAATGTTCCATTAAATTAATGTAGCTGACCTTTGTGACATCATGCATTTATTTATGAATCTACCATAATTTATTACACTGAAAGTTTTAGATGACCAGAATTGCCTTTTTAATTTTCTAATTCGAGTGAGTTTCATTTTTTTTTTTGAGAGAAATAACTGCCAAAAAAATCTTCTCTCTTTGTGTCTTCTGGCTGTCTCCTGTAAAAATTAACGCCAGGACCAACAGTTAAAACGGGTGCTGTATGCAGTTTTCTCTGCAGAGTTGTTTTCTTCCAAACGGTCAGAGGTACCTGACATACACAGCCAAAGTCATGTCGGAAATATACTACCTATGGCTGTTTAATTCCTTCTGAAGCGGCTTCCTCCGATTGTCTCCTTCCAGTGTAACACAAGCTAATCCTTACACGCTTGTCAAGTCCCCACATTGTAATGCTGTGTCTTCTGCTTGGAAAGCTGCCGCATTAATTCAGTCTCACCTTATTCCGTGAATGGGAAAGGCATTAAAAGTCTCCCAAGTCCCTCATCCCTTTTGTGCCACTCTCCAATGGCTGTACCTAAAGTATGAATAGAAATGTTATTTCAGTAATTTGCCCAGAATCACATTTAAAACTCTTCAAGAAACCCTGAAGAACAAGATGATTACATATTCTCAAGTGTGCATTGGCTGTTCTTATCATGATTAGATAGTTTAGGCAGCAGACTCATTTTATGAGGCACAAAAGGGTCATTTACATTTTGTTATTGCGTCCATGGGTCATAAATGCCACTTTAGCAGGACTTGGCTTTCACTGATTTCTTATTTTTGTTAGGGGTTACAGTAAAAGTAGGAGTTTATAAGTTTCCACTTTGACATAAACCATTTAGCCTGTATTTAATTTGACATGTAGACACATTGAAAATTAGCTGACAACTCACATTTCCCCATCTCGTTGCTTCTGTCACCAAATGTTTATGGAAAGCATGAGTGCTGCTGAGCTGTAACTGTACTCAGTCCCTAATTTTCGCTGAAGGCATTTTTAAACTCCGAGGGGGAAGATGCTCCACATTAATGGGCTCTAATTGCTAAAATGTGTCTGTGTTGCCCTCTCAATCTTTCATAAATATTGTAATTCACTTCCACTCCATCTCTCTTTACTCAATTGATGTGCATGCAGTGAGGATAGAGGCGGCTAAAGCAGATCAACAACCAAGTTTTTTTGTTTTTTTTTTGTCAGCAGAGCAACAGTGTGATTACAGAGTGATGATCATGCCAGGCACAGTCCCAATCTGGTCAGGTGTACTCAAGGCTGAGCACTAAAGAGGAGGCAGGCTGTAATTTTTGGTCAGGCTAATGGGCTATTTCTCACCTCTGCAGAGCATAACTCTGCCATCTGCTGCAGGGAGTCTCTCTCAGCGCCTCGCCCCTCTCTCTGGAACAGGGAACGGACAAATGGCAACCTGAGAGCCGCACTCAGCAGCTGAGTACAGGACTGGGCGCACATGGACTCTTGCTTTTCTCCCTCGCCTCATGCCTGCCTCCACCCCCTCCCCTGGATCCTACTTTTATTTATACAGCTCGATATCACAAATCTGCCCCAAGAGGCTTTGCAATCTTCACAGCGTACAGTACCCTCTATCCTAAGACCCTCGATTCGGATATGGAAAAATTGTCCCCAAAACTCCTTCAAAGAGCACTTTGGTACTTTTCAACCTGGACCCTATTTTCCCATGATTTTGTGTCTAAGTGACTAATGGTGGCAACAATTTTTAAAATTAGTTCAGTATTGAGGGAGAGCGCTGCAGCCAGCAGAAGAAAAAACTAAGTGACAATATAATCCCTATGGGCAACTGCACACCATCAAACTAAGTCTGCTAAGAGTGACAGACTCTGATTGTTATTTTAAGTGTCAAGATTATGGAAAGGATCACCAACGAGTAGGGCCTGAGAGATAATTCACTATCAGTATGTAAGTCGATATTCTTATTTTATACATATAAAATCCAAAATGACAACAGGGCACTATTCACAGGTATTTTTAATAATTATAAATAACTATAAAAAACACAAATAGAACAACTTGAAACTTGTGGTAGGTGAATATATTTTGGTTGTATACGCGGTTTCTCATTGCTGTTTCTCCAATGTCCAACCTCCCACTTGTTCCTCTCCTGACATTTTCACATGTAACTTGGAGTCGGTGATTGTTGGAACAGTGGGAAGATGAGGGCGATGAGAGTTAGTTGGTGAGAGGGATTTTGCTTTCACTTCTGCTTGCTGCAGTGCTCTGTCAGTCAATTCTGGTCCAATTTCAAGAAATGTTGTCCCTGTTAGTAATTGAGACTCAAAAACATAGGGAAATATGGATCAGGCTGAAAAATACATAAATAAAGTTACCCTTCAACAGGGGGAAAAAAATGGAAGAAACCTCAGGCATGCAATAGATTTCTTTCTCTGTTGCTCTAACTTGTCCTAGTTTGTCCTTGAAAACCATCGACACACAAGTACACTGATGCTTCCTGCAAACTTACAAGCTTGAGTTTGTAAGAAATTAAATGATTAATTAAAGTACATATAGACTGTAACCTTTCCTGACAAAACCAGCACCCATGTGAAAATATTAAGAACAACTTGCAGTAAATCTTTCATTGACAGTAAGTGTGTGGTTTTGGGTCTTTCTCACTGAGTCACGTTGCAGCACTCGACTAGGAAACTGGGGTGAACAGAACTTCACGACCCACTCCTCACTTCTCCTTCCAGTCACTTCCTCCGACTCGTTACAGACGTCTGAACAGTAGCCCTGTGCTAAAATAAGCCGAGGCAGATCAGGCGTCTGCTTTGTGCCTCGGCCCACTCTGTTAAGTCTTCTGCAGTGAGCGCAGATAAGCAAACCTGTGAGAGATGCTATCGGACCTTTGGGTTAAAGAAACTGACAACTCCATCACCCCTAGTCAGATCAGACGGGAGCTGGAGAGCAATGCATACAGAGCAGTTTGAGATGAATCCTTATGATTCTCTGTACGGCCATTATGCTTCTCTGTGTGACGCTTTGCACAAGATAGAACTGCATAGACTGTATGCAGGCTTTGAATAAATGAAGGGGAGGGGAGGCATTTATCGCTAACAGTCTGACATGATGCCCTAATGTGCAGCAATTTGTCTCGGTTTATGTGGTATGTTACAGTCACACATTTGCTGGGTAATACTATGCTGTGGAATATGTATGATTACAGATCGTTGAAGAAATGGAGGTTAAAAAGTTAAAAACCTCATGCATTTTTCCCAGGCGACATTCTAGCTCAGATTAGATGTATTAGGATGCAGCTTTTAGTGCCTCTCTGACCTAAGGACAGTGGGCAAGGTGAAATGTAGAAGGTTACGCAACTGCAGGCCAGTCTAGGAGAAGAAAATTACAACAATTTAGCAGAGTGACAAGCCAGGCCTGGAGGCACGGAGCCATATCACTCATGTTCCCTCATGTATGACAGCCGGGGCACACTGCCCTCTCTGCCGCCTGAGGAATACAATAATGACTGCACATTGTGTGTGTGTGTGTGTGTGTGTGTGTATGTATGTATGTATGTTATTCTGTGTGCTTGGACACAAATGTCTGAGTGCATACTCTATGCCCATAGTCTGTGTTTACATTGGGGCTGCGTGGTATGGTAAAAAAAAGAGGCTTGCAAGTTTTGTGCATTTTCTTAACTGATAGTTGAACACGTTAACAGTCAATTAATCATTAATAGTCAATAAGATACAAAACACACACCTTTTTTCTCACTTTAGGTTTAATTGCAGCAACACTTTATTTATGTCAACCACTAATTTATGAAGCACAAACAATTTAAACAAACATAATAATAAAACAATAAGGCTCTCACTTAGTGCTGCAACTAACAATTAATGATTAATTGATTAATTGTTTGGTCCATGAAGTGTCAGAATATTATGAAAAATGTAAATCACTGTTTGCCAAAGCCCAAGATGACGTCCTCAAAAGCCTTATTTTGTCCACAACCCAAAGATATATAAATTTGGACATTTGACGCAAAATTATTAATTGATTATCAAAATAGTTGCTGCTTAATTTAGTTGATTTTTTTTTGTTTAGTCCTTTTTTTATTTAAGTTTAATTCAAGCAATTCAAAATTTAAATGAACAGAATAATAAAACAAGCCTGTCCCTATCAGCAAATAATGTGGCCAAACAAAATGTCAAATGGGGCACAATTAACTGCCATTTCTAGACTAACAAAGTGAACGAAACCAAATAGTTTGGAAACCTGTGAGAAATGGTACACAAAACATACATTTTCAGTCAATACATTTTTAATTGGTTAAATCTTAAGTGTGATTAATTGATAGAGCCCAACTGATATATCAGTCAGCTGATATTATAGCCCAGATATTGGCCTATCATAGGTATATTGGTATGGGCACAGGCCTATATGCTGATATGCACCAATATTTTTTCAACAGAACATGATGCAGATAGTTTTTATTTGTTAGCTTTATAGGCAGTATTTTATGTATTTTTGATATTTTTTCTTGATCAAAGTTGAAAGTATACATATATTTTTCTGTATTTGTTCTGTATTTAGAATGATTAAAAATACAGGTGAAAGTTTACTTTTTCAGTGACCTGATATCATTTGTGTTCATATTAATTTCCTATATATCATATATTCTGTAGAAAAATATCAGATTATATATATATATATGTATATGTGTACATATATATATGTGTATATATATATATATATATAATATATATATATACATATATATATATATATTACATCCTAATGTTGGTGTCGGCCCCAAAAATCTAATATCAGTCAGGCCCATGTAATCAATTAATGTTTGGTCATTAGCATGTCCAACTGCGATTGCGATATGAGTCACTATTAGTTGGAATGACTATTTTTGCATCACAGTTTTAATTTTCCACACGCACACACAAATCAAGATGACATGCCATTTGGGCATCTCTGCAGCACTACAGTACCTCACAATTTTCATTTTCACTGAAAAAAGACTATTGAAATTGGGATGACGTGCTGTTTGTTTGAGTCTGTACCCCAGTATCTTTCATCTGGGGAATATGATTTGTAGGCTACAGTACTTCATTAATAATGTTGTTTTGTCAAACATTTTACCTTTATCAAAAAAGTGCACCTCCTGTGATTTGGATAGTGGCTGTATTGCAATTTTGATAATATTTTGATTCACTATGCAGCTTTAGTTTAAATGCATATGTATATGTGAAGGCGCAGTGCTGCTAAAGCAAGCCTCGGCTCAACAGAACAAGGGGAGTCATGTTTCCTCTGATGAGCAACACAGTCAGACGATTAGGCTTTGTTTTTGTAATATGGTGGCGTTCTGCCTCCAGCCTGCAAGCTGAGGCTGAACACAGAGGCATCTGTATCCACATCCTCTGAGTAGTTTGCACATGTACTTGGTATTCCTGATAGGACAGAGCTGGCTAACTGAGCTTTCCTGGCAGTCTGGCAGATCTGCAGAACGCAGCTCTGTGGTGGCACATTAGAATACCACGGTACAAAAAAACAACAGCAGCTATGCATAGACTCTGAGTCAACTGAATGGGCTGTGTGTTCATGACAGGAGGAGAATAATTGGTCCAATTTATGCCGTGTGGATTTATGGCAAGCTGTCGCACATTTGGTACAGGCCTTAATGTTGTTTTTTTCCGTATTCGATTCGTCATTGATGTGTCAGGGTTGAAATAAATGGGAGCGGATAAACATGTGTGATGTTTTGAATGTTGGTAATGTTGCTGAAAGAAAAATCTGTGTTTGTGTGCAAGCAGACGAATTAAAATAATCACAATATTTTTTTATCTCACCATTAAACCCAGCAAAAACAGCCCAAATGGAAAGATGGAAATGTGATTCTGGTGACTGCAACAGAAATCAGAAAATGTCATCAGCGTCGTGGTGCATGCACCCATACTCACATCATTTCAATGTATCCCAGAGCCATGTCCAACTTAACTATTCTGTGATCCTGTCTCTTGCATATGGATTGCGTCTTAGGCCTCTCTGTCCTGCAAGGTTTCAGAAGTGTTAGGCTGAGAGATCAATGAAATGTGCTCCAGTGGAAGCAAAGAGTGAAACCCAAAGCCATGTGCTCATAACTGACAGACATGAAAAATAATGTATTCCTCCCTTCAGACTTGTTAGGTTGATCTGTATCAGTGCATCAGTTCAGTTCAGTTCAAGGCTGATTTAAAATCCTGAAGTAAAGAATATTTATGTTGCTGTGCATGCGCGCATGTTTACATTAATCATAAAAAACTAACATAGTACTTTGAATGTAAGAATGTTTAACAGTTTCAAAAATTTGTCTCTGCATTTGTACATGAGCTGTGGCAAAAAAATACATCCATGGTAGGGGTTATGTTTAGATTCAGTGTTATGCTAATCTATTTTTTTTTTTATAATTCATTACAATAGGGATGTCCCTATCCAATCCAAACGTTCAGAATTGGGGCAATCCAGGGATGCTTTGATGGATCTTGTATGTTCGCTCCACATTTGCACATGTCAGCTGTCAAAAATGCCCCATTACACACTGGAACCATAAAGCTTTCTGAGCCATTTAATCATGAGCGAGCCACGATCCATATAAAATTAAACAGCAGCTAGAAGTCTGAACTGGTGATAACTTATAGGTTAATAAAGTTCTGCAGTTGTATCAAGCGTGGCTGTTGGTTGAAAACTGCATTTGAACTTTAGCATTTTGTTCATGCTGGAGATGGAGCGGTCCAAACCTCTCTACCACAACAGATCCATATTGTACACCATGATAAATAGCCATGTTTGCTTGGAAATGATACTTTGCATGACCCCAATGTTCTTTCAACAGAGTCTGTGTACATTTAATTTGGTTTTAGTTTCATTCAAGGGTCTGGATTATACTCTCACTTAATGTTTGGCTGGAACGTCTTTGTGGTGCTGTCCATGGTGATGACTAGCAATTACTTCCAATAACTGAGGACAGGGGCAAGTTGCTTTTTTCACCATGAGAGTGAATTGCTAGAACAACTATCAGGTAAATGTGTGTTCTCTGCAATACCAGTTTGATGTCAGTAACAAGTGACCTTAAGTTCATGTGTTAGCTTTCAGTTTCTATCTAGTCTGTCTCTCCTGCTAAGCTATCACCAGCTGGGCTGTGCTTCTGCCAGTCTGTCTCGTCTTGCTGTTTGTGTTCTGTGATGCTGTACCTGACAAAAGTGAGAGTGGAATACAACTTGGAGGGGATCATGTGATTGCTTGCTTGTGTGGTCCGCTCTAGAGGACTGATAGCCTCGGTACATGGGGTGCACGCTCCACCAACTGAGTTATAGGGGAGCCCCATCTCAAGAACACCTTGAGGGAATTTCTTCAAACTTTGCACAAATGTCCACATTGGAATCAATGTTGAACTTATTGGATTTTGGTGGTCGGGGGTCACTGTGACCTCACAAAACAGGTTTTGGCCATAACCCAAGAATTAATACGTTAATTATGACAAACATTTCACACAACAGGATACTAGCAGTGCTGGAGAGTAACTAAATAAATGTAAGTGTAATCCATCATAGTTACTGACAAAAAATATGTAATAAATGGCTACTACTACTAGTTACTAATCAAAATGTTGGGATTGCAAAAGAGTTGAAACCAAATATTCTCTCTGGGTTGCCTGGTGGGGATCTGCTCTCACTGAGTGACATCTTCTAGTTGCTGAGTGACCTCAGCAACTAGCATGAAATGAAACTTAAATTATACCTGCCCTTCCTGCTCATAATATAGACTATGTGGTCTAACACACACAAGAACCCAAATTCTACTATACGATAATGTATAACTGCATTTACACTGGCTGGCTACTCTTTACCATCGTAGAAAGTCTGTACTTTCAAACTGTGTTGTGGAAAATGATCACAATCTAAGACTGGAATCTTACAGTAACACAGAGGCACAACTGAAGTGACAGCTTATCAGAGGTCTATGCGTGTTTGAATCCCTGATTAACAAACCGTTAACTCCAATACACTCCTTCTCTTCCTCGCCACTGTTTTTGTCTTTTTGCTCTATCCCCGTCTCTCCCGCACATAAGCGTATGAGCACACACAAAGAGCACATTCCAACTAATTAATGAAATTCTAGTTATATTATTTTCCTGATGGTCAAAATGATAGGCCTAGAAACCTTCCGAGTTTCTAAATGCTAATTTTTGCTCCCAAACCTTCATTTTTGAAAAGAACCCTTAATGTTTCCTCTAAATATGCCAGATCTTCTAAATTAACTTTTTAATTTGCCTCCATGGCTAAATTATCAGACCCCAGTTGCTGTATTACTGCTTGTAGCTGTAATTTTATTGCTTCTGGTGTGTGAGGCTAAAGTTTTGCTGCAGTGTCCTTGAGCAAGACACTTAAATATCAACTCCAGAGGTAATTTCCCTTTGGAGATGAATGAACTGCCATGTAACATACTTGTCTTTGTTGACTAATAATGTAATGTCCTTTTAAAATCTCTTCAATCAGTAAATAAATGTCACACTATGCAAATGACAGGGTTGAAAGAAAATACAGTGCATTTCTTGCACTGTGTGCACGAGTGCTCATTGATCTAGGTATGCTTCAGTTTCACCTGACAAACACCTAACCATCCTATAACAGCTGCAATCATGAAGCAGTGCTGTGGGAGACGGGCTGCGAGCTATTGATGGCTGCTGAAGTGGAAATATGGAACTTTCCCTCTGTTCTCTGCAGCGCCGCACAGGATAAATTGTAGGATTCATACTGAGATTCTCACCTTCGCCCACATCACCGGGGCCTGCTGCTGCTTCCTTTACAGAAGCTCCTCGCATCGATTGCTCTGATATCCCTCTGCGCCCGGCGCTCGGGTTGAAACCGAGTGTTTTTTTCCATGGAAGATTAATAAGGGGCACAGCGGAGGGTCGCTGGAAACGGCAGATGAAAAGAAACAGGTTCAGAGAGAAGGTCGTCGCCAGACCCTGCACACCTTTTAAAAGAGCATGTGATCGCTGCATCACATGGGCAAACAGCAAACTCAGAGTGGGCAGATACATTAATAGTTTTTTTTTTTTTTTTTTATCTCTCCCTTCAAAAAACACACACTCGATTGTTGTTTTTCTTCCGTGAGGTTGTTCTCTGTTCTCAGCATGAAGCATGTTCTCATTCCCCAGGTAACTCTGGGCAGACAAGATTAATCCCGGACACCGACTCCGAGTTCTTCCCATCGGCCCCCAACACACCTTCCATTCCTCATGTCTGTTGGTGACCTTTCCTTCGCCGGTTATTTCAGTAATAACTAGGCATCATTCAAAGCTACGCTCTCCCTGCAAACAACGCTGCCAACACTCAAGACTGTTTTCCAATTGTCGGTGTGGATTCAGCAATCTTTATTGTTGTTTTTAAGCATGCAGATTTTTTTTTTTCTTTTTGCTGAACTGCAAGAATGTGGAGATTTAAAGGCTGCAAGGTTGTTAGAGGGAAGCGGCAGATGGATAAGGACTGTCTGTTGAGTGGCTCCAGGAAATTAAAACTGTCTTTATTACCTCTCATTCTCATCCTCTACCACCCACCACACACACACACGCACACACAACATTGCACTATTACCACTACAATACAGCCATGCGCCGCAGCTCCCAAAGCTCAGAGAGAGGGAGAGAAGGAGGAAATGTCAGGATTATATGAAAGCGTGAGCCGTAATGAGATGATAATGGCTTCTCCCATGCTGACGAGTTGACAGAAGGATGAACAGGCTTCTGGGATGTTGCTGTCAATAACCTGCTGAAGCAGATAAAATGACATTACAGTCAATTAGCTCTCGAGTTTGCATGGATGCATCCTGTAGCACTGCATTTGGTAACGCAACACTTGAACCCCCTCAGATCATGATGACACTTGCTGTTTTGCTGTCATAAGCGGGGCCAAACATGTTTTACATTCTGTAAACAAATTACACTGGTGTGTCATGTAATGACAGAGTTTACATTTAGGCAAAAAAAGACAAGTTTAAGAGTGATGTTTGGGTGATGGGTGAGACAGAAGTTAATTGCTGCTGGCTTTGCAATTGTCTCTGATATAGAACATATTTTTTTTATGCCATTCAAAAATGTAATGAGCAGTGGACTGGAAAGATCTGAGTACATTGACAGTGTAGAGTGAAAAATTTGATTATAACACCTCAGTGAATGCACAATGTCTTGTCCTTCACTTCTGCTGAAGTATTTACACAAAAATCCCATACCACAAAAAGGACTAATTTTTGTTTTCTTTAATGATCATCACCAGCGTTACTTTCATTTAATCTGAGAAGCCCTAACTAGAACCATAAAGGAGAATAGGAGAGCCTGTTTTTATTCTAAAGGTTTTATCTAGAACCCACCCAGGGGCTTCTGACAAAGGCCGTTTTATATTCTCAAGGTTTTCATAGGCTTATTTCATGGTTTTTATGTAGAACCCACCCAGGGGGTTCTACCAAGAACCCTTTTATATTCCCAAGGTTTTTATATTCCACAGGTTTTATCAGGGGGGTTCTACAGAGAAACTGTTTAGATTGCAAAGGTTTTATTTAAACGTGGTTAGATTTCAACAGTCCTTTGAACAACTCTTACTTTTAAAAAGGGTCTTTTGGATGAGAAGGGTTTAGGGCTGCACGATATGGTAAAAAAGTCATATTGTGATTATTTTGACTGAAATTGCGATATGCGATATGACAATTTTTATTTTCAGTGAAAAAGAAAAATCTTTTAAAATCATGATTATGTGACATTTGTTGTGATCTGTCTGGGTTCTGTACCAAACAAATGTTTGCTTATATCTGGAGAACAAGATTTTTAGGCCAGGGCGTCTCTGCAGCATCACAGAACTTCACTATAATGCTGTTTTCTCACATATTTTTCCTTTTTCAAAAAATTGCAATTTGGTTCTGGTTCTGCGATTTTGTATATTGCACATGGTCATATTGCGATTTCGATATTATTGCACAGCCCTAGAAGGGTTCTTACTGGAACCTTCAGTCTTGCAAAGAACCCTTGATGAATCCTTTCTTCAAAAAAGGGTTCTTTAGAAGCAAATGTTTCTGGGTTGAAACTCAGCCCTTCAGGAGGAACCTTTTTGGAACCCTTACTTCTGTGAGTGTTGAGCTTTCAGACATCACACAAACTGTTCTTGTTCCAACAGAAATGAATCCACAGGCACCTTGAAAATAAGGAGCACAGGAGTAAAGAAAATGAAATAAATAAAAGTCACATATTTTTTTGACCCCAAGTGTAGAGTCTGTTTCATCTTGGTTAACTCACCTCCACTCCTCTCCACTCCCCTTTCCCTTTCAGTGCGCCTCTCGCTCCCTCCATGCGCTCAAATCACCATCTGGGAAAGCCTGATAAACTCAGAGGCAGACACCAGCATTTGGGCGTTGAGTTGAAGAGCTGCCTTGAGACAGCCCGTAGGTTAACCCGACCAATGCGCAAACCTTTGGAGCATGGAGGTTAGGAAGTGGCACACAGTTCATTCTGTTGCCTGTTTGTTTCTGTCTTGTCTTGTTTATGTGTCTCTTTGTCTATAAATTCTTGTCCCACTCTTTTCTCCCCTCCTCCGTCCCCACTCAGGAGGGAAACTGTAGGACTGCACCCTGTTTAAAAGTGAAGAGATTTATGTCGGACATGTTTGTTAAAGGGACTTAGAGTATGTGTCATCCTGCAGGTGTGAGAGATTATCCTCCTTCTGACAGCTTATGTCCTGCCCAATCTCAGGAATTTTCTCCACTGAAGGCCATAATTAAACAAAGCTCATGTTTATTCATTTGATCCTTAAACCCAGACATAATTAACACTGGAGCTCAGTTGTCACAAGCTGGAGTACATGTGTCCAAACTATTAGTCACAACCCTCTTTGTTGAAATCCTGCATGGAATGGATTTCAGTGTAGTTCACTGAAGGTCTCCGGAAAGCTGCGTGTCTGACACGCATAAATACACTTGCAAATGATACTTTGCAAGACCCCAATGTGCTTTCCCCAGCCCTTCCGTGCATTTAATTTGGTTGCAATTTCCCTCACAAGGGTCTGGATTATGCTCTCGCATGTAGTTTGGCTGGAATTTCTCTGTGGTGCTGTCCATGGTGCTGAAAAGCAAATAACCCATTAACTACAACACACACTTTCTCTTCCTTTCCACTGTTTTTGTCTTTTTTCTCCATCCCTGCCTCCCCCACACATAAGCGTATGAGCTAACACTTAGTGCACATTCCAACTAGTTAATGAAATTGTAGTTATATCTAAATATAATCTGAAGGCTACCATCTGAATGTGGCAGCTGGGAGAAAAGTCAGGGGGAACCCCTGGGGCCAAGTGTGTTCATGTCTCACCTTAGAGGACTCCCAGTGAGTTTTTCTGCTCCTCTCAGTGTGTGCTGCTCCTTGACCTCGTACTGTGCTGCACTCACACTGTGATATCACAAGTGATAAAGAGCATTTCTGTGTTAACCTCCCTTGTTATTGTTACCATAATACAAAAAACATTAAATCAATAATTAAAGAAATGCCAGAAATTCTATATTTATATTTATATATATGTATGTGTGTGTGTGTATATACATATATATATATATATATATACACACACACACACATGTATAATATAAAAGTTGAAGTCATGAGGAATAAAACACACAATTGCTCTATTCAGTACATTTAAGGGTTTTTTCTTCCTTGGTCTGGTATGAACCAAGCAGCAAACTCCGAGGTTGAAAAATGAAGTCAGTGTGGAAGAACTTTTGTTCTTGCTCTTGGTGGGAACTGTTGGGTCACTGTAAAAAATATTAGAAAGAGTACAGTCTAGAATATGAAAAGTGCCCTGAAATAACTTTTGGTATGATTTGGTGCTACATAAGTAAAATTGACTTGACTCAAGAAGCCACTTGAGGCTGGCACCAAAAGCCAGTCAATCCCTGTAGACCCCTGTGTTAAAATACCCAATTTTACAGCTGAAATGAACATGTTCATTTACATCATTTACAGCCTGGTACAAAGCATGGTTTTGGCCTCTATTGCTAATTTCTCTTCATGACAACAGCACAGGGGGTAAGTTTTTATATAACTATAAAAATTTATAACTGACTGTATAACTGACTGACTTTGAGTGACAGGCGGGGGTGGTCTCACATGGCTAGCTGCTAGGTAGCCACCTCATTCGGTTAAGCTAACCTCTACTCAAGCTCCACCTTTTTGCTTACTTTTTGATGACCCTGGAGTTAGATGGTGTAGACACTGCCAAGGTGATGATGGCACTGAGAGGTTCATAATGTCTTTTAGAAATCAATGGGTGACATCATGGAAATTACATCCATGTTTTCTAAAGTCTGTGGTATAAACATTAGTGATTAATGCTAGTAAACTTTAAATATTGCTGTAACACTGGCATTCCTGAGTTAGTTCAGTCTCTTCTTCACTTGTGCTGCAATAACTCCTGCATCTCACTTTAAAGAAATTTTAAAAGTTAGAGTCAGCTTGGACCTCAGGCTTGCAAACCAGCAACTAGGGTCCTTTAACTAGCCTAACCACTTGTATTTTCTCAATTCATTGATTAATTGTTTGGTCTACAATAATGTCATAAAGTACTGAAAAAATGCCCCAGTTTCCCCCACAAGTACAAAGTGAGGTCTTCAAATTTCTGGTATTTGTCAAACAATCAAAAAACAGTTTACAGTGATATAAAACTGAAAATCTGCAAAATCACAAAATTTAGGTTAGTAAGATAAAGGAAATTAATTGGCAACTGTTTTAATGAAAATTATCAATAATTATATGATAATAATTATTATTATTTGCAGCCCTAGTTGCCTAAGGATTTTCTGTCAGCCAACTATTCAAATGACCGCAGATATTCCATCTACAAAATGGACACGTGCAGACCAAAGCAAGGGTTCTCAATCTTTTGTAACTTGAAGTCCACTTCTGATTGTTAAGAAATTTTCAAGGACCACCTTTCCAAAAAAATGAAAAAACAAAAAACAGAGCATGACAAAAATAATATTGCTGTGACTTGATTTCACCATATTTAACACACTGTGCTTTAAGCTCAGTATCACTGCCTGCCATTATGAATTCAAATTGAAAGTTCTCAGGGACACATTTCCTCATCACACAATTTGGGCAATTTACTGGCACAGGGTTGTCTCTCTCATCACTTTTTTTTTCACAAACTGATCCACTATATGTCACTCTGTCTGAGGGAATATCAGCTAGCTAACAGTGGCAAAACACCTTTGTCTCTAGTAGAGATCTACCAGTCCACTTTTTCTTGGTTCCGATCCAATATCTGAATTTGGATATCTGCCGATATTACGGAGCCCTAAAGTTCCATAAAGAAAAAAAAGCTATCGGGAGGGACTACAACTCGTTCCCTCGTTATAGCTTAATTGTGTGCTCAGATACTAAATCAAGCGCACAAGATACCAAAACGTTCCCTCATTTAAGCTAAATCGTTCGCTCGAGATACTAAATCGAGCGCACGAGATACTAAAACGATGAGCTGAGTTCTTCTCTCCATTGGATCATGGGTGTGGCTGTGAACATCTGAAGTGGTCAGTACGGAGAGCCGTATGCACAAACAAATCAAAGCGTGGGAAATAATTGTATTTTGAGCGCACAATTTAGCTAAAACGAGGGAACTTTTTAGTATCTCGATATAGCTTTTTTTTCCCTTTATGGAACTTTAGGGGCTCTGTACGATACCAATACTCTACCAGCGCTCTTTCTTTCTTGATGTTTATGGTGATAGTGATGATGATGGTGATGATGATTATTAATATTACATGAGGCTGAAACGGAAACTCAGTCTGGAAAGCTTGTGTAGTTTGTGTAATGTAACTTGTGTAATGGCGTCCTTCAACCATTATGGGGTGCTGTTGGATTCTGGCTTGTGACAGTCACATGTGCAGCTCATTGGCTGAGATACAGCCTTCATTTGCATAATTTTCTGTGATGCGTTGCTGAGTTTGTGAGGTTTATGCTCCAAAATGTTACTGTTTGTTGATGTGTGTAATGTGTTTGAAATGTATTTGTTCAGAACATGGTGGTTTATGTTGGTAATTGGCATTTTTGTGCTGGTTTATTGTTAAACCATGAGTGAGGAAGTTCATGGTGTAACAATACTCCAGCTGTATTGATTATGGATTGTCCATCTGTAGTCTCTACCTGATGCTGTGCTGTTAGTGTGGTGATATTCAAACATAACTTAGAATTGAAATGATGCTTTTTAATGTAAATGTGGAGTACGTCTAGACATGAAAATAACTAGCTTTGTAAATTACCAAAAGAAGAGAATTTAACTTGACAGTACAACTGCCTCCGCTGCCCACAAGATGGCGCTCTTAGGCCCACAGTTAAGAATGGCTGGACAAAAGTGGTTCTGTTTTGTAAATATTTAAAATAAAGTAGAGGTTGTCTAGATGGAGTGATACATGATACATAACACTTTCCACTCTCCCTATTTAAGGCTTGCTAAACACATAAATCATTTTTTTCCTGGCAGTCATCTGTAGGCAACACAATTTTAATTTGTTAAGTTCTGTCAAAATTTCTGCATACCATAATCAGCCTGTCATTTTCAGTTCAATGTTGGAAAGTCAATGTGCACCAGTGTGCACCAAAGTGGCATGAAGCATTTCTGACTACATCACACACACACACACACACACACACACACACACACACACACACACACACACACACACACACACACACACACACTCACACACTCTCTCTCTCTCGCCTGTATGGAGACAGCCAGCTAGTCAAACAGAGGATTACACTGTATGGGATATACACATGTCAGGCTTTGCAAAATTCCTACTGGAATAGTCCCAACAGCTATTTTGTGTTGAATTGGAGGTGGTTTGGAACAAAACTCTCAAAACTACTGTGATGTGTCAAAGGCTATGAATTCAAGCTCCATGTACAAGTCCTGAAAAAGTCAAATCTTTTCAGATTTATTTACAATATTTAAGACAAAAGATCCAAATAATATGTCATTATTTTGTGTTTGACTGGTCAACTGTGTTTGACCTTGACTTTGTCATATGTTTAAGTTATCTGGTTAGATCCTCACTTTCTTCTGCTCAAATAACAAATGTAATACTGCAGTGGTTTTGTTCTGCATAATTGTTATGTTAGTTGGAATTTATTCATATGTCTATATTCTAAAAATGAAGAGTAATACTCAACCTATCAGTCAATAGCAAATTGTGTCTGCTCTACTGCACTGCACACTATGCTTACAAGAGGACATATGTTTGTGAGTACTTGTCCTTTCACTTGTTCCTTTCACTGCCCTCTGGCATTGTGCTAACAACTGCTCTGTAATGGCTGCTCTGAATGCATCGTGGCTTTTTACATGATTGCTGCTACATTATGCGTTTGTCGATTTATTTTATGTGTAGCAGCACTGCCTCCCATTCAAAATATCAGCAAAATATTCATATCAAGTGATCCATAACAACACCGATTCAGGCTGTGACCTTAATTTAGAAGAATGGGAATGTTTTGAAGCATCCTAATGTCTGCACTCACAGATGTGCCTTTCTACTCGTGCCTTTCATGGATCGCTTTGAAACGGCTGGCTTTGTGGTACGAGCAGCATCAAAACATGTCGAGGCGTTCCCTCTGAGGACTTTTTCCTCTTTATTGACACATTCAGCCAGCACAGTAAACACATTAGAAGCCATTTTGTTGTAACATTTAAAGAAATCTTCCATTTTGCTTCAACCCACAAATTTAAACGCTGTTTTTTTAAATCCAGTTCATGTGTTTCAGTGCCTCAGCTTATCTTGTGAACCACAGAAAAGGTAGTTAAATAATCACTAATTTTATTTTGTCAATCAATCAATTAATTGTTTGGTCTGTAATAGGGTTGGGTGAGTTAGTTAAAATTTTCCAACCGACCATTGTCACCCCATCAGTCGGTGATTGGTGATATTTGCCCCTCCATCCCACCTCCCCTGTCTTCTCGAGTCTCCGCTGGGATGTGTGCAAGCAGCAGCTTCACCACTTTATGTACGCTGCTACGTTCACTCCGTCCAAGAAGCAAAATAAACTCAGTGTCCAGAAATTAAATATTCTCACACCAGTTTTCCTTTTTAAACAGAGAAATACAACTGTACACCTTCTGAATTCAAACTTCTCTCTTTCACCAAACTAAGAGGAGCTTAACTGGCGTAAAAAGCCCAACACATCATCTAACCTAAAGGACAGAATAGGTCAACGGTCAGTTACTCCCAAAGCCACATATGTTACTAATGGAGAGTACTGGCAGCAACAGGCTTACCGACCTAAACTGCGTTAGGTAGGTCACCTGACTAACTCATGTGACATTATACACACGGTTTACGTTGTAAAACGGTCACAGTTGGGTCAGGTATAGGCACAAAAGCCAAAATATAATATCAAACATATCATAGTTTGGGTACAAAATAAGTATGTTAAGTATGCTTTGTGATGAAGTGATGTCACTTGCATGATGACATAACATGGTGTTGCAAACATTTGCATTGTAAAATGTTGGAGTGTAGTTAGGTTTATGTACAAAAACAACGTTAGGTTTAGTTAATAAAAATACAATGGAAGTGACTGAACGGGCGTCACATCACAACGACATATTAAGTTACTCAAAACTTTAAATAACTGTTTACTTTTTGTTTCACACAGGACTTGAACCTCGGTCTTCTGGGTGAAAGTCCTGTGTTTGTTTGAGCGCTCCATCTACCCCTCCATGCAAATATGGACATTCTCACTCCTAATACTTCTCCTTTTGAACTTGCCACATCCACTAGGGGCGCTGTCTAACATTAGACAGACATTATTAGTCGGAATTAGCTGCTTTATCTTTCAACCAGCACACAGGTTTCTCTCGTGAGGACAGGCTGGAAGAAATGACACAGAAGATGAATTAATCAAGGTAATTGCCTGTAGAAAATTAGTTGGCAACTATTCTGATAATCGATTGTGAGTCATCATTCTTTAACAAAATCAACAAAGGTTCACTGATTCCAGCCTCCCAGATGCAAATATCTTCTGTTTTTCTTCCTCTCTGATACACATTTGAAGACGTACCTTTCAACCAGCTCAGTAAACACATGAGAAGCCTTGTATTTCGAAAAGGATGTTGCGCTATAACAATGGGGCTCCCAGTTGCTAAACACAAAATCATTGAGCGTATTCAAAAGAATTGAAAAGGTATCTCAATTAAAAGCGAAGGTAACAAATACAAATTTCACTCAATTATTTGGCAAATTGATAAATGAAATGAGTATTATGTCCTCCTTGACATGAAGACTTGAGATGTTCAATTTTTTGAATATGCTCACGTTAGCAGTTGTTTTGTTGTAACATTTAACAATCATCTTCCATTTTGCTTCAATCCACAAATTTAAACCCTGCTCTTTTTAACTCCATCATGTGTTCCAGTGCCTCGGCTTGTCTCGTGAACCATAGAAAAGCTAATTAAATATGTAGTCGAATCTGCATGAACTTTTTCATATGAAACCCACTGCAGTGTGAATCCTGCTTTTGCCAGCATCCCTAAATGGACTGTGTTTCCACGAGGCAAGACCGGGCATCCCAGAGGATATCTAAAGAGATCTAGACAACCCTTCCTGGACACTCACTTATTCATGTGGGGATGTGGGAGGAAGCAGGGAAGGATACACGCCAGCCAAGTAAGCCGAAGGCCATATGGTCTAATGCGATGCAGGATGAGTGTGCTGAAAGGCTTGCAGGACAGATATCAGATAAGGTCAGGGAAAAAGGGATTTGCCATCCATTCCTGGGGATTTGATAAGTAGACCATTGCCGACATGTCCCCTGTAACACTGACACCTCGGGCTTAGTATGAGGATATCAAAGGTCCGATGGGCAGTGAAAATTAGTTGGGTTGACTCTGCAGTGGGTGATAGTGTCCAGATTGATGATTTGAAGATCTGGACTCACAGGACACTGACGACTACCCTGATGGGTCATTTAGAAGATTTGTTCTGAATTCAAATAGTAAAAAAAAATAATTTTTAAAAACACAGCCCTAGAAAATGAAATGTCATTCCTCATCGTAAATTACACAGGGTCGAGTGAGGACCGAGGCCGTGATGATGCTGAATATCTCTCTCTGTGTAAGCCACGCAGTCCAATAAAGAAGAGAAAACTGTGGATATTGAAAAAGAAAATCAGAACAGTGTGATCAAAGGTCTAATGTCCTCACATTTTGAAACCAAGTTTAATTTGGACTCCTTCCATCAACTTAACAGGCGCTCTGGCAGCTGTTTCTGAAGTCCTATAACCTCTGATGATAATTATAACCCCCATACCATAGAGAGGGGATTTATTCAAATTAGTCATGTCATTATCCCCAAGATCACTCCACTAAATATTACTTACTGATGATGTCTAGTCAGTGACAAAATGTCCTACTCTGCACCGTCTGACCGTGTCACTGCAGGCCCTGGGGAAAGTTAAGCTGAATGTAAACTATGCAAGCAAGAGTGAGAAGCATCAAAATATTGGCAAACATCACTAAATCTGCTCATGCTTTGGGAAAAACAAGGAAATAGCAGAGGTGGGAAGTTACTAAGTACAAATAATTTGTTTCTTAAGTAGATTTTTCAGGTATCTATACTTAAGTTTTTTCTGACACTTTTACTCCCTACATTTGAACACGTTCTACCCCTTGCATTTTCAAAACAGGGTCATTACTTAAGTTTTAAAGCATTTGAGTTGAATTATTGATTATTTTTATTTTGATTTCAATCTAATGAATGGGACAACAACAAAGAGAAGATTTCTTGGTATATCCATCAGCGCGTACCAAGCACAACAGACTTAACAAGATGAAAACAACAACAATAATAAGACAAAAGACATAATGATGAAAAACGACATAATAGACATAACAAGACTAAACGGATTAACAAGACTAACAAATGACGGAACAAGACATAAAAGATGCAAGATGATAAAAAAATTATGTAAAAGAAGTAACAAGACAACGTAATGTTACATAACGTAACGTAAAGACATAGCAAGACAAAAAGGACGGAAAAAAAAACGAAAAAGATACAACAAGATGAAAAACAAAGTCTGTAAGTATGCAAAGCATGTATGATTTCCACTTTCCTTCATCATGTCAGAGGGTTTGTTGAAGGGTCCCGCGTCACATTGAAGCAGCGTTTAATGGCAGGACTGTAAGAAGTACTGCAGTGTCCTTGTGCTTCTGACTGGCGTGGAGTACGGTACTAGATAACTGGGGTTACAGTGTGAATATAGAATAATGAACATAGACAAAAGGAAGATGGATCACATTAATCTGAGCAGCAAACCCTCCCTCCCTAGCTCTCCTTTTTCTTTTTTCTTTTCTTTTTTTTACTGTGAATGCTGCAGTTGTGTAGCTGACACCGCAGCCTTCCCATTTGATGAGCAATTAGCATACCCTCGCCTGAGTTTGTATCGTGATGATCCATTCATTTCCGTGGTGTAATTATGTGTATAAGGCTGCTCATTTGGAAAACATTGAACTCATCAATCTTTTTGCACCCGTTTTCAAATTCGGCCCATTGAGAGAACCCTGGGGGACACCAAAACCGCACTTAATTGTCCTCATTCCAGACAGCTTCTAATTACACCCAGTGCTTTAGATCTCGTTAGAAAAAGTTCAAGATCCTCCTTGCCGTTTTTTTTTTTTCTCACTCTCTCGCAGAACTGTTCTCAATGTATAGGGAGAGAGCAACAGGGAGAGGAGAAATTCCCTCGTCACCTTGCCCTCTGGCAGCTGCGCCCTGGATAAACAAACACGCGTCGCTGCACATCAGTCAGCCGGTTGGGAGCTGGGGCTTGATTAAAAAGCTCCCTCCGCTGTATCTCCATGGCCTCGCTCCTGTGAGTGCCCAGATAAATAAATTAATGAATAGCTCTTGTTGAACTAGTAAAGGGACAGGGGTGGTTGTCTTAACAGCTGCCGTACTGTATTGTGTTGCATTCACATGATCGAGTTGAGAGTGGAGCTCATTGAGCCACACTGTAAATCAGTGGAGTCCCGATTAGCGCTTAAGGAGATCATTACTAGTACGAGCACAACGTGTCCTTGCCTATCCTCTGCTGCTCTCTTCTACAGATTCAGCAAGTGTTACGCCCAGCCCCTCGAAAAAAAGTCACTGCCTACATCTCCTGGTTAAAGAATACAGATGTGAGAAACGGACATGGAGGGTGGAGTTAATTTTTTGAGGTCCGCTCAGCCGACTCAATTGTGAGCAGGGGTCAGCCGTCAATCATGATGTAAAAAAATTAACACTTGAGCAAACATCAGCATGATGAGAACAATCCAAAATGACAGAAACCATCTTTGAGGAAAATTTATTTGACATGTATTTTGATGTTTTAGTTTGGGCCATGTCCTATTTACTAAAATGGAGGGGGCGGGATTTATGACCTGTTCTGCAGCCTTCCACCACGGGGTGGTTGAAATGTTTTGGCTTTGCTTTTGGGGAGCTGTCATGTTGTGCATCTTTATATGTCAATAAATCTGACTGAGAACCGAGGACACGCTGTGGTAGCGACTTGTCAATTACAAGGTAGCCATGCCTTGAACCATACCCTGCTTTATCATCTATTTCACTCTAAGTGGGACCATAATTTACAAAATAAACATCATGCTGTATAGACGAAGGCTTGAAACTGGAGACTGAGACCAAATCAAGTGAAGTAGAATCATTTTCTCGGAAGCTTATGTACAATAGACTTATTTTTGCAACCAATGGAGTCACCCCCTGCTGATCATGAGAAAGAATGCAGGTTTAAGGCACTTCCTCATTCGCTTTACGTTTCACACCTGAGAACGATGTCCACAAATACAACCTATAGTTGCTCATTGAGCCAGAATCTGGAGGTACAATTGAACATTTAGTTTGCATGGAGGACATGAGAGAACAGTGATGCTCAAAGTTGGCCTCACTCGTTCTACAAAGAATGAGACTTATTTCTCTGTTGAGAGGTATCAAGTGGTTTTATATAAGGCCTAATGCTCAGCAGCAAAACCTTGTTCTCTGAGAGCGTGTCAAACTCTGGTTTACATCTCACATTGACACCTTGTACAGCACAATCACCCATTAGAAGACATTGTATATGTTGCAGTGTAGCATATTATACATACAGTAACACCATGTCATGCATGGAAAGATGCTAACAAAAACTTAAAATGCGTTTCAGGATGGTCTGTTATCTGAAGTGGAGCTCAGTAGTCTGCCAAGGAAGATTATAAACATGTATCAAGAGGCACATTTATGCTTTTGTGCATATTTCGCTTTTTTATGTATGAGCTTCATTTGCTGTTGCTAGTGTTTACATTAGCTCACTGCCTCTGTCACTGAGCTAAAGAGCTGAAGAGCTCAAAGTTGCTGCTATGGCAACAGTGCAGCGCTCTGGATAGGACGCAGAGGCAGTGATGAGCCCCTGGATTTTAAGGTGGAACCAACAAAATGAAGATTCATGCATGGGATTGAAAATCAGCTTCCTAATTTTACTCTGCGCCTGGGTTAGTGTTCCCTTTTGTGTAATTTATTTTATGCTCCATATACAATATGTATGAGTATGCGCTTTTCCATACATTTATTCTTTCCTGCTGATTGCTTGGTTGGTATTTGTTAAACTTGTCAATGTAAAGTCAAATGTATGTTGGATACGTTCAGGGGGATATAGAGCACCTTCCCACACACAATTTTTCTTGCCCTCCCCTGTAGCTAACCACGCACACACATACAAAACACACACACACGCACACAGACCCCTGCTGCCTGCTAAACATCAAGGTCAAACCCGATCTGTGTGTACCTGAGCCAGATCACACAGCTGGACCACTGTGAAACTAATGACCTTGTGCAGCTCCCTCTTCCCCAAAACACCACACACGCATGCACGCACGCACGCACACACACACGCACGCATGCACGCGCGCACGCACACACACACACACACACACACACACACACCAACTTGCGTGCTTACTAGAGCTTTGTGTCACTGTGAGAAACAGCACACAGACACACCGAATACATTTACTCCTCAGGTGAAGGACTCATTGTATGGGTCAAACAGTCTTAGTAAAAAATCAAAAATGCAAGGATTCTTCAAAAACACACCAAGGTGCACTGTAAAGTTTGTATAAAGTTAAAATGCCTTTATTTTACATGGCAAAATGAGTCAAAAAGAGCATTTTACAATGAGCCCTTCACCTGAGGAATAAGTGCAAAATACCTGAAGTATCCAAAGAGCACCTGTATTGTGACCAACAGAAAGACCCAGCAGCGCTTCCACTCTGTTGTTTTCACACCGAATACGTTATTGAGAAAGCTACATACATGTAAACATCTCTTTAATTCAGCACGAATCAAATGCCATTTTTAACCCGTCGGCTCTGACTTTGCATTCAGAATGTAAACAAATGCTCCCACCATCAATATTCACTTTTGAAACTCAAGAGCTTCAAACAGGGGGTCACATTTGTAGGACAAATTCACTTCAGTTGCTTGCTTCTGTTGCTTTGTAATATATGCAGCACTTCAACAAGAGCGTAAACCTGCTGTGCGCACGTAAACACTTGAGCACACTTTGAAGACGTGTACAGTAGGAAAAAAAAGTGTGAAATGTGGTGTGACAGCCTGAAGCCTCAGCTGAACTGCATGTGAACTGCAGACTATCAACATTACAGTACATCGTCTGTCACCTCGATATTTGTCCTTTGTCAGTGGTTTTATTTTCAACAGGCTGCTGGTTGGCACTCTGAAGATGTTGCGGGGCGCAGGACTTGAAATGATCTTTTTTCCTCAGTGTCCCACGAACATCCTGGATCCTGCTTTCAGCTGTGTCAGACATAACAACCATTGTCCAAAACTGAAGTTCCCTTTTTCATTCTACACAATAAATATAGTTTATATCGTTGTTTCAGTAACTCTCATCATTTTATTGACTCACTTTAGTTCCTCATGGAAGTTCTGCTTGTTCAGGGTTCCAATTAATTTATTTATTAGCGATTATAAAATAACAACAAAGACTATGATCATGAGCTCATGTTTAATCTAGGGCTGCAATGTCTATGCAATGTCAGAAAATATTGAAAAATGTCCATCCCAGTTTCTCAAACTCCAAGGGGATGTCTTTAAATCTCTCATTTTGTCAGGATAAACCCGAAAGATAACCATTTTCTCATGGTAATAAACAAACAAAAAGTCAAATCTCCATATTTGAGCTTCTGAAAATGGAATTTTCTGCTATTTTTGCATCAAAAATTACCACAAATTTCACCTTTAGTCAAGATTCAAAATTCAGTAGCTTAAGTTCAATAGTGAGGTTCAGTAGTTTAATTCTTTTTCTGCCTGCCTGACTGGGCAAGTGAGTTGTTAGATTTACTAGCCTGACATGGTATTTTACTTTCCTTGGGCAAGCAGGCAGTCTTTATTATTGTTCCCTGTAATTGTTTCCTGCACTTGTACCTGAATTAAAAAAAAAAAAATCATACTGTAATGAAAATCTACATACATTTTGAACAAATCTCATAGTAAAGACTTATTTTCAAAACCATTTGGGGGTTTGGTTCAGTGCTTTTAGAAACAGTTAAATAGCTTAATAGCATATGGCTACTTGCTCTAGCGACATGTCACTCCTAAACTATGGTGGCTCTTTAGTGTCAGATGGAACAGCCAGGGGGAAAAAAGGCACACTCGCACCCTAAATTTAGTAAACTTAACAGTGCCTGTAGTGAACATGATGCCCCTTAATAATAAATAAATCAATTAATCAATAAATAAATGAGTTGAGATTAGCAATTTGCCCTCATATGTATGAAATTTTAGTGAAATAGTTCAGATTTCATTGTAAATGTATTTTGTATTTTATTGTTTGTATTGTTGTTTTGGTATCAAGTATCATGACACTAAACTTGGCAGTGGTATCAAAGTCAACACTTTAATATCATGACAGCAGTACTAACAACTGAAATGATATGCAGTATATTCTATGACTCATGAACGTAATAGTTTCATTTGTAATCATAATCTTCTCTGCTGTCCCAGAATTGGCCCAGACACTCTCAGGCGCTATTTTTTCTTGTACCTGGGATAATTTCGAGTGCTTAGCGGGGTGCTGCAGAAACTTTCCTGGAGTGCACTGAGCAGACAATGACCACGCACGCCAGCACAGAGGGAAGTAAGATGTGAAAGTAGTTTTGAGAAAATGACCAGCTGAGGGGCGTCCGGCACAGTGGGATTAATGTCCGGCCGGGGAGTCTCCACAGAGCAGACTAAGCAGTAGGGTGTGCCCGAGGGACAAGTCGCTTCATCATGGTATTGATTTGTACCAGTGCTTAACTGACTAGATCGTAGCGTGGGGTTTCATGATTGATTATTGATATCAAGAGAGTGTCATCAAGCCAAAGCATTAATGAAGCCTCTTCTTCTGGCAGTGACTCTACACACAATTCCCATTTGAATTGGAAACAAGGAGAGAACAAGGGCTGTCTGCATGGTAGAGTGAGTTTGTGTGTGTGTGTGTGTGTGTGTGTGGGTGTGTGGGAGGAGCAGAGAGAGAAGCACCTGAATCCTAATCACGTTTGTTGTTGCAATCGAATGCACACAAGCTGATTTCATAGAATATTTAACAACAAAACAACTGGCTGTAAAGAATAACTTTTCTGCAGAGGGGGCAAAAACTACTTTGCAACACATTCTCTTATCTCTTCTCCTCTGTGATCTCAGAACAAGTGAATAAATAACATCGGAAGGATGAACTTTCCTCAGGCTCAACATAATAACCCTACTCGAATTTGCGCCGTCAATTTACTTTTGCCAGCTGTGAACCGTTCGTATGAAGAAACCCTGCGTGTGTGTGTTTGAGCGTGCGCTGTGTGTGCACGTCCAAAGAGATTAGCTAGTCATCTCACAGTTTGTGATTCTCAATCCTCAACATAATTTTCTTAATTTGCGTGATTATCAAGGAACACTCACCTGTGAATTTCACAATGTAACACCACAGGATAATCCTGTTTCTCTCAGTATACAAAATTCAGACAGAAAATACCTCGGGGAAATAGAGCCAGATACAGTACGTGTTGGACTGAAACTGATTTCTTAAACCTCTTAATTGCGGTTCAGGCCGACTAGATCAAATTAAACAAATCTGTTTTATTTGCATTTTTCCTCTCCTTGTTCAAGAGGTAAATTATATCCAGTGGTTGTGCATGGATGCTGCATATCTCTGTATTTTCAGCTGGTTTACAATGGAGCTAGGTAATTTATACTTTGCCACATACAAGGCCTAAAGCCATAAGTCTTCTCAGAGCATTTGTTTATTGAAACATTTTTTGCAGTTAGTTTGAAGTAGTGCAACTTGACAACCATCAATTGCTGATCTCCAGTGGTTTGACTTCTCACCCTGCTGCAGTGATGTAGAAGTGGACTCCACATGTATCAGGACAATGTGAAGTCACTGGTGGGTGTGGTTATGGGTGCAAAAGAGCACAAAGTCTGCTATATAGCCTCGGAGCTGCGGTCGGTAGGATGGGTGTCATTAAGATTTAATCTATCGATTCAAGATATACTTATTGATACTACTTTCCATAATTTGATGCAGGTTTATTTTAACTCTCTAATTGCTTCCACCCAGTTTTACCAATGAAAGCTGAGAGTTTGTCCTCAGTCTGTCCTCAGTCTGTCCTCAGTCTGTACAGAGCAAAAGCATTTAGATTGACTTGTAAGTCTGGAGAACAGCTGGCAAAAAAGTTAAGGTGGCAAACTTGAACAAGTTGAACAAAGGATGTTTGTAAGGGCCAAAATGATTTGTCCAATTTTGTGTCCTTCTAGGGGAATGAAGTCCAAGTGATGTTCAGTTGCCCTGAACGCCTTTAGATGTCCTTCCACAGCAGTTTCTCTCATGTCATATAACAAAATCTATTCTCTTTTCTAAACTACTTTTGGTTTCTACTATTCTTTCTTACTTTAAAGCAGGAGATTACATTTTTAGTTTGTTGTTGGCAGACAACCAGCAGCGGGTTGCTCCCCTGAGTGCAGCATTGAGTGGTTGGATGATTGTCAACTATTCCTTTTGGCTGCAGGGCATAATATGTGTTGAAAATTTTAAAGGAAAGATTGGACATTATCATACATCATGACTAGAATCTAATGAATTAAATACAGTTTGTTTTCCCCTTATTTAATAAGTTCTAAAGGAGCAGTTTAAGGACGAGTCAAAAGTGAATTGTAAACATGGTAGAAATGGACTATAATATTCATAAGTGTGTTTTTGTTATCTTAGAATGAGCAGTTTATATCTACAGCAGGTGCAGGTCCTCAGGGAGTCTGCCACCGTGTTTCTACACTAGATCAGGATGGACAAATCAAACACAGGCTCTAGATGCGGCCTTATGCGATTTTAGCGAGTCTGGAGTTCATTAGTGTCGGGCTGATGGACAGTGGCATCGTCCATTGAGTCCTGTACCATCATAACATTGTGTTTCAAAAGCCCTCTGTGTCTGAGGTAGTGTGTCCCCTCAGAGTTGCCTTAGAGTTTGGTTTTTGTCAATGTTGGTTGCTGCTGTTCACTGTACTACTGATCCATGCCGTGTTTATTATTTTACTATTGAACAAAACTAAGCTGCAGACATGTGGGGCTGAAACGGAGACCCTTTTAGACCCACCAGCAGTATCACTGTTAGGGCAGAATAATTAATCGAAATTTTAAATTCCTCTAATATCTCAAATCATATCACAATTGCAATATCAGTCAAAATATTTTTTAATTAGATGTCTTTGAAATTGTTCAGCCCTAAACATCATCCATCACAGTGTTTCACTGGACATCATCATGACAATTTCGGCAGACGTCACCCAACCTTAGTATTCACCACCACTAAATCCTACACACTCGTCCTTTCAGTGTATGTGTATATTTTCTGTAATATGAGGTCTTTGATACCTTTCTGTTTTTTTCTGTCTCTTCCAGCAGTTGCTGTCATAATGAAGTAATCCCTGTATTAGTATTATTTCATACAACTCACTACAATAATGCTGTATATATGTATAGTTTTTCTTAAACTGTGCAGTGGTATCACAGCTCAGAAAAGTGTAACAGAAAGTACTGATGTATAATCATTACATTGGCACATTACATCCTCCTCAGTGTTTTGTGCTGAAGTTTGTTGTTGTTTGGGTCTGTAGGAGGATGTTTTCACAGCGAGCGTCTGTCTTACATAAAGCATCTCAGCAAAAGAGTCGACAGATCTTTCTGAATGTTGTCCTTAAACTAATATCCTCATAATGGAGCTGTCACTCACTGTTTGTCCTGGCAGGGTTTGTTTTGGTTGAAGACAACTCCTTGGGTTGTTACCTGAGCAATGCTAATTTTCTTACAACTTGATTAGTATTACAGAAATCTGGATTTTGTGTTTTTGCTGTTGTGCCCCACTGTGAGGCAGAGGTCTCAAACTGGCTGCCTGGGGGTCATCTAGGGCCCCCTCCCCCCTCCCTCCATCCGCCCACATGTCAAAAATATAATTTTGTAGTTGTTTCATACCAAATTAAACGATCCTTTAATTAAATACAGTTGAAATGAAAACACAAGAGGTTGATATTAATGATATTAATGAATTTGGAGTGACAGAAGAGTTCACGAGTTTGTGTCCAGTGCACAGCTAACTAATGTAGATAAAATGTATAGAAACTGCTGTTTACATTTTTTTTTTTGTTTGTTTGTTTAAGGAGCAGTAGCAATTGCGTGTCCAGAAATGAGTAGTCCAGCTGTTTATAACTGTCTGTTGTCTGTCAATGTAAAGCTAAGCCTGTTCTGCTGAAAACAAAAGCCCACTGCTCTGAAAATTCACACTCTGGAGTTTGAGTTCAGTGACTGCCTGCCAGACTCTGTTACCATATTGCTCAATTTAACCGTCATAAACATCTACTCCTATAGACACTAACTCAGTCAGGGAAGATTCTGCATTAATTTGAACTCTAATTAACATGAAACGGGCAAACAATAACACAAGTTAGTGGCCAGAAAAGGAGAACATATTGGCTGTAGCGTTGTTGTCAGAGAAGCCCATGTTTCGACTTAGCATGTTTCCTTTCATGAACATTTTATGATTTATTGCAGTAAATATATCGCAGATTTTTCCTTTTAAATATGAAGAAAATATGTTAGCAATGGAACAAAAGTACTTTTTTTTTTTTTTAGAAATATTGCACTTTCTTGCAGTGCTTGAATGTTGAAGCGGCCCTCCTTTAAGATAGCAAAGCATCAGTGGCCCCAAGCCAATTTCAGTTTGAGACACCTCACGTAAGGAGTCCTGCACTTCTCAGAGAGCCATTTGCTTTACGTTTAGTAAGGCTGTTGTTCTTGGATCTATCAGTAATACAAGTAATATGATTACAACAATGTCTCTTATATCACTGAGATGTTTATTATAAATTGGGCTGCGTGAAGATGTGTTATTTGATTCTCTGGGGGATCAAGTCACATTTTTTGAGATCTTTTCAACGCTTGTTCACTAACTCAACCGTTATTGATTTAAATTAGCAGAGAGCTGTACATTTCTGGCAAACACATGCCTTTAGTCATTGTGCGACTCTATTTATGCTAAAGGAATATCAATGTCGTACGATCGATTCCCTCAAGGACGGCAGAGCCACATACAAACCCACAGGCCACAATAATGCTTCTTTCTCTCTGACATACATTAATATGCCGTTGTCATAAAAATTAGATTATTGTGTCATTTTTTCATTTGATACACAATCACCATAGTAATGTACCAGTGATTAAATAAAGAATCCTGTATCCCTGTGCTGACAGTTTCCCTATTAATAAAATGTCAAAATCAGGTTATCTAATGCATATTAAAAGTCGGGAGGCTGCATCCTGGCTCACTGGCTCAAAGCTCATCTCAGGTGGTAATTTGCGGCCTATTTTCCATATAAAAGAGACAGATTCCAGTTAATTCATCCAGCTGGAAAACCAGGAGTGTCTACCTCTCTGATATAGTAATCTGCCACTGTACCCTGTTATACCTGAACTAGTTTTCAGTTTGTGCTCTGGCTAGGTCTCTGTCAAATATCCCCATTTCAGCCTTAACTCTACCCCCCACCACCTCCCTTCCAACATGCACACAAACACACACACACACACACATATGCACACACTCACACTCACTTATTCTCATGTAGCCACTTCCCGAGGGACAGGAAGCTGCTGCCGGAGAAAGTGTTGTATGTTTATATGTGAGTTTTCTGTCTGTGTGGTTCGCACACGTTAAGACTGCACCCTTTTGTAACATCTCTGGGGATTGAATCAGGCATCATTCGCAACGCGCTGAACCTGCCTGCTCTTTTCACCCGTACACACACACGCACACACACGCACACACACGCACACACACACACATTGGCACAAAGTTTGCAGCTGTATAAATGGAAAAAAGAGAGTCTGATGGAGTTTGAGTCCGTGGGAATATAAACTCGTGGGTCTGCGCTTCATGACTCAGAGGTAGTGATGGGCAAAATTACAATAGCAGAAAATTTTATAGGATTACAATATTAGATAGACGAAGCATTAAATTAATGCTAGTGGACTGAAATGTTGAAGGAGGGAGGGTCGGAGCACAGGGAGGCTTTGCCTTTCTCATATTTCTATTCAATCTCCATTACCAGACCACAAGAAATAATATGAATGTGGAATTATATTATAAGAAAAAAAAGTAACCACTAGCTTGCAATTGTTTTAATACCAGAGAGAGGCTGCTATCTGTTACTCTATGTGTAAAGCCAGATGGGGCTCAAGAATACAAATGTCTTTCACGCATGTCTCTGCTGCAGAACAGACCAAAAAAAAAAAAAAAAAGACATGAATAAACATGTCTGTGCGACCAGCCCAGTCTTTTAGCTTGCCATTACATTCACAGCAGTGGTTGATTGTGATCGTGGCTGTAAGTTGTCCAGGTGCACTAGCAGGCTCAAGCCCCCAGCATCATCTGTTCAAATCCACCCCATGACTGTTGCATCTTATCCCATCTGTCTTTTTGCTGCCTCTCTCCATTTAACAGCATGCAATGAGACCAAAATTAGCAATGGGGAAAAACAAAAGGTTTGAAAAGCATGTAGTCTGGAGTTGTGTGGCGAGTATGGAGAGTTGCTTTGAAGCCTGTGTGTTGTTTGTGAAGTACACGGTGGGTGCTCCTCTCTACCTGACCGTGCCCTTTGACCTGCCTGCGGAGGGGGCAAGCAAAATGAATATGTGCATTTGATATAACTCACAGGGTTCCTTCCTACGCAGTGTGGAAAAGTATGGAATTTGATTTCCAGGTCAGGATAAGTATGATTTTTTTAAAAAAAGCAAAGAGTGTGGACAAATAGTTCTGTTTCTAGACTATTGCCCCATTTCTGTTCTTTTTTCTACCGCATTCCCGCAACACAGTGTCCATCATTTCCAAAAACAGTTGCAAATGTGGACTCAACCAGACCACAGCACACTATTCCACTTTGTGTCAGTCCATCATAGATCAGCCGGGAATAGAATCATTGCATTCTGTTTTTATTTACGTTCCCAACTTTACATCCCAACTTTTTTAAAATTTGAAATTGTAGTTGCAGAAAAGTAAGCGGCCTACCTTTTCTCTGTAAGGCAACTATACTTTTATGGATGTGTTCATTGTCGTTTCCATGGCCACAGTGAATAAACAGGGCTTCACTCATGCTGTGAAAAAGTTATTTAAGTTTTTTTCAATTCATTTTCAGTCCTTATGTATAAAAGGAACTAAAAATGTGTGAGCACAATAATGTATTATTATTTATTCAGTATGTTAAGGGAAAATAATACAAGTTGCATAGCAACTTTCTGTGCAGGATTGTGTACATAACAGTATTAACAAGTGAATGCAAGTCTTCCGGCTTGACAATTGGAAATGCAGAGCCTGGTTTGCTAAGGATTCCAAATAGGAAAAGAAAGCTAGATGCAAAGTCATTAAGCTTACATAGTCAGAATAAATGTTGGAGCTGGGTTTTAAAACCATTTATTTAGATAATAAACATCTAGTTATTTGTGCTCCATTGTCAAATGTGGTCAGACAAATCTACTGAGAAGTCTGGTTTTAACTGTGCGCGCATGTGCTGATTTAGTGAAGGTGTTGTGGTGCACAGAAGCTAATTATGAAGACCTGTAAAGTTTTGCCTAAACACCAAAATAAATGTATTCATTTGTTGCATTTTCATGTGCAGTTCAATAAGACAGTCCTATAATAACCTACTCACTATTATGTGAGTGCTTAAAGTTTGTTTGTAGTTGAGTGTAGATCCTCATCCTTGGGCTGTTGACAGTAATGTTTTCAGATACCCTTGGCGCGGGTGTACGCTCTGTGCTTGTGTCTGGTAGCAGGGTTAAACGCTCCAGTGCACGCTGTCATGTGGAGATATGATGTATGAGGCTTTATACCCGCTCTCCACATTGTTTTTGTGTTTTGCCACAAGTGTTGATACGCAGTCTTAAAATAGTCTGAAAAACTTTATACTGTATTAAAGGTGCTTTGGGTCAGGCATCCCAGATTGAAAGGCTGTGAGGAATTACAAAATAAATTTGCATCTAGTTGGCTTTGCAGTCATCACAGTTTTAAAACTTATTTGTTACAGGGCTGGGCGTCATCACCTGACACCAGTCATGATTAATTGCGTGTTTACCTCGGTAACGATTGATAAACGAAATCTTATTAATTACTTTTTTTAATGAACAGCTTTTTCTCAGTGTTTTCCCTGTACACACCTAGACAAGAGGAAGGGAGAAGTTGTCTTATCTCTTTAGAAACTAATGTTATGTTGATTATGGCACAAAACTACATATTCACTGGGCACCATTTGTATTCCTCTTCCTGGGGGCGTTCATTCCATGACTCAGAGAGCTGACAGTCAAAGACAACTGACAGATTTCATCACAGAGGTTACATGTTATTTAGCTAGGAATCCCTTAAAGACATGTCATGAATGTAAGTTATTTTTTCAAGAATATGTAATTATTTAAGTAAATTAGCACTGTTTAATAATACAACGGTGTGGTGATGCAAGTTTAAGGGAAAATACTGCACTTTTCATGTGGATGTCCAGTCAGGACATTTGAAGGTAAATGTAGTCAAGTGAAGCAATAAATTCCTCAGTGTGTGCTATATTGATCAAGAAAACTGAGTTCTCCTGCTTGCAGAGCTGTGCAGCAATGCCTACACGTACCATAAGGCACTGCATGGGAGCTTCTGATGCCTACACCCATGTTGCCATGTTATGACCACCCTAGCCTGTAGTTATTACTTTGCTGGCCAAGACATAGTGTTAGTTGACAAAAATACTTATCTAGCACGTCCCTGACTACCCAGAGGCAGAGACTAGAAATCCAAGCTGAAATAGCCTGTAGGTCTTCCCTACATCAGGTCACATCAGTAGATATAAGGAAGAACAACAGATTTTGCAGTAGTAAAACTCTGCAGCTTTCTTGGTCAATATAACATGCACTGAGGAATTTATTTCTTTAATTGGCTAAATTTACCATCAGGACTGACTATCATTTGCAATTTTCCAGTGCACAAAAGAAAATGATATAACTATACAGTTTATATTGATATTGTGACATAAAATGACTTATGGATGTGATGGAGGATCATTCACTCCTTACTGTGATTCTCTGTTGCCAGTTTTTAAAATGAAAATTGTGCAGTGTTGCTCACATAGCATTTAAGATCACTGACTTTTATACAAATCAGCTGTGAACAGAACAGGAGACTCGAGCTGTTGATTTTTTTTGTTACATTTTTGTCATTTTGTAATATTTGCACACTCACTGCTCATGTCGAGGTGACAGACCAAAGAAATCACACCACACTTTTCTCTCCAGCATGACTTGTCAACAATCTGGAGACACATCAGTAAAACCTGGCTAGAACTCTAATACTGTGTATTACAAATACAACTCTTCTTCTTCTTCTTCTTCTTCTTCTTCTTCTTCTTCTTTCTCTGTCTTCTCTCCCTTTTTTCTCCTTTTCCTTCCTCTTTAATTTTGTCAGGGTTGTTGAAAGACAATTTGAGACCACATTTAAAAATATCCAATTACATAATCAGTCACCCAGTTAATAATATAAATGAAATGAAAAGTGCATCTAGATACTATGTTGAAAACAATAATTTACTAATGTAATAACTCATGATGCAATTATAGAACATTCAAGCATTTCCATGGGAATGTGAGCAGTTTCATAGCTTCCCCTTTATTAATTAACATAATACACAGATCTTCCAACATTCTGGCTGCACAAATGTGCCTGGAAATATGTATAAATCTCTCTATAATTCAGACCAGCCAGCTTCAGAAATACTGAATCGAAAAACAAGACAACCTCAAGGTGCAACTCACTTGACAGGGAGATATCACTGATAATTGGGTTTTATGTTTGCAAGAATAGATACAATGCCAAACAGATACAAAAGAAATTGCAAACAATCAGTAACAAAAGTGAGGAATCCAGATGTCAAGGTATTTCTTTAAAGAACGCACAAAACAGAAATCATCTGTCACTGCTGCTAAGCCGAGTGCTACAGAGGTAACACTGAGACCAATCATGAGCGCCCTATCTCGCTGTATTTATGTTCAGTGTCTAGTAAAGTTTCTGCAGGATCAAAAACTGTGGACAAATCAAGGATGGAGCCTATCCAGAGTTGATGTTTATTAAAGGGTTGTTCGGATTGTTTGAACTGGGGTTGGCACGCCTGCAGTTTCGAGAAGTGAATAAGGGCACCAGCAAGAAAGATTAGCAATGTACTGTTGTGGAAAAGGTCAGCAGCAAATTTTAGCCACTTAAAAAAGGACCACCTAAAAAAATCTATATCAGTTTAAGTGCCGTTAGATAACCTTTTCCAGTTATATTTCCTGTTATATCATCAAAATATTGCTCTCTCCAAACCAACCAACCAGACTCCATGGGTGAAAGCAGTCATTTTACACAGGAAGTGCTGGTGTACTCGACCTGTTTGTTTGTGTTATTGTGTCACTTCAGTGTTTTAAACAGGTGGTTCAGATTCACCAAAGTCACACAATAACGCAAACAAACTAACAGATTGAGGCAGCAGTAGTCCAGCAACTCCCTGCTCTGTGAGGTGGAATTAGTGATTTTGCCTGTGGAGTCTGCTTGTTCTAAGAGTGTTATGTGACTATATAAGGGCAGTTTCCAGTCTGAAAATGCTGTCTGATGGTGAGGTAAAGCGATGAAAATATTCTCAATATAGCATACACTTAAACTGACTCAATTTTCTTTTTAGGTGGACCTTTGTTACATAGCTAAAATATGTTTTCTAGCTGACCCGGTTTACAGCGGTTCATTTCGTTCTGCTTCTCGAAACTGGGGGCATGCTGTCCAACATCTACTATGAGTCATATACTAATCATTGAGAAGTACCTCTGTAAGGGAGCTGGAAAGCATCCCCCTCACTATGATGAAAAAGCACACTCACATGTATATACAGGAAATTTATTTTTGTTATGATACACTTTTATTGTGTAACCTTAGAGGTTCACCACCATCAAAACCCAACAGCCTCATACAGCCAAGCAATCTGCCAAAGACTGTTCAGTGGAAAGACCCAGTTAAAAAGTCTGATAGGCATTTCACACTAGTCTCTCATATTATGAGCAACCATCCCAGTTATAAGAAAATTGAGTGAATATCCTATAAAAATTTGAATGAGAACTGAAAACTGTCCAGAAGAGGAAATAGGAAGTGACTGGCATGGCTAAGGCCAGTCCATGGAGCAAGCGATTGATATTCATGCGAGGGTCCAGCAAACTAATGCCTCTCATTTGTACCTAAGGCACATCATAAGTGGCAGTCTTTACCCTGACGATCTGGCTCTTTGACTTCAAAGGGTGGCGTGAAGAAAGATCCTATTATTCTGCTGCAGCAGAAATCATTAGACTCCAAATCTCTGATGTGACTGTTGAGGAAAGTAAGTGTTGAATTAATACTTAGCCACTGTAGTACTGCTGTGGCCATGTCTTACTCATAATATAGTACACGATATCCCCCTGTCTCTCTCTCTCTCTCTCTCTCTCTCTATATATATATATATATATATATATATATATATATATGTATATACATACATATATATATATATATAAATATATATTATACTGTGTATCTGCAGGAGTGCAGGAGAGAGCAGGAGAGCAAGAGTGTTTGAGCGGGATGGACATATGAGTGGTTCACAAGAATTAGCTTACACAACATGAAAGCTAATGATATTTACCACTCGAGTCCAAAGTGCTTTTGAAATAAACAGTTTAGTTTTTCTGTGTTTAGAAATGCATTTGTTTTTCTCCCAGTATCAGTATGAGCTCAGAACAAGCTTGTGTATCAGAAAACTGCCCTGCTGATGTGTCCTTCACCAAGACACAAAATCCCTACCTGATAGGCCTCCATGTGGGGAGACATACGTAAAGAAAAAAAATCTTATTTAAGACCAAAAGCATGAGTTTTTCCCCGCATGGTTCTCTCCAGTGGTGAGCTGGTTGCCATTGCATAATTTCTGCTGTGGACACAGTTTGCTGTGGACACAGTTTGTGAGAAAGCTGTGAATTTCAGTTGTCATTGGTGTTTTAAATATTTATATTTAGTATTTTCTCCAACTGGGTTGGGCAGTAAAAAGTATTCTTAAGTATTGTATTTCACAAAGCTAGTTTAAGCCTTTATCCAAATGCAGTGTAAAATTTAACTAATTGGCAAAAGAAAATATGAATTAATCTTCTACATTTCCTTCTCCTACTGTAATGCAAATATTAGGAGGTTGGTGCTTTGAGATAAACAGTTGATGGCACTGATTATCCAGTTGGGTGTCAGTAAAACATTGCAGAAGAAGAACATACAAGGAGATCAACGTCAAACTGTGAAATGCAATGTAGGAAAACGTTTCTTGTTGTTTCATGCTTTAATCTGAGGACTGTTACTCATTGACCCACACATATCTGATGTTTTTGTCAGCCACAATTTGTGTCTCCTCAGTGGAGCAGATGATTGAAGTCACATGCTTCATGTATGTTATGATTTAAGACCGTTATTATTGCACTTTGGCACATTTTTTTTAGCGATACACCAATTTTTCCACCTCAGAAAAGCATAAATTGTATGTGTCATCTCATTGGTTAAAGAACGGTTTCTCTTCTTTTCGTGTTGTGGTGACTGGTGAACTAGTAGCACATTTGTTACCAAAATGAGAACTGGCAGGGGATAACACAGCGAGAAATGCCTGCATTATTAAATAACTTAAAACCGCTGTTTTATGATACGTTCATATAAGCAGTCTGTTGATACCAACATGAACAGAACCTGGCGCTGCTCCACGATGTACAGTATGATATCCAGGTAGAAATTGGGTGGTTTGTTGTCTTTTTTTTAACCTACTGACTTGTTTTTGGAAAATTGCAACAATCTATGATCCTCGTTGGTTGGATTCAGGAACCGGACCTTTAGGTGTGAACGTGCCCTTATATTAGTTTAGTTAGTAGTAGTTTGATTAGCTCTGAGGTCTCTTCACTGGCTTCCAGGGTGTCAGAGAATAAAGTGCTTGTACTCGTCTGTTTCATTAGCATTTTAATGTTTTTATGCTGTATTTCTGTTTTTTTTTTTTTTTTATGTTTTTGATGCATTATGTAAAGCATTTTGAATTGCCTTGGTGTATGAAATGTGCTATACAAATGAATTTCCCTTGCTAGTGCACACAGTATTGATCTGTTGTTTGTCCTGGTCCTCATCACTCTGATTTTGTCTCTGCAAATTAGTCAGCAGTGTGTCTGATGTCCGTCTGTGTTAATGTCAAGTAATGTGACATTTCCTGTTATGACACATAAAATGCAAAAGGAGGGCCAGTGCGTAAATCTAAACAAAATATACATATTCATTTATTTATGTTTTTAATGCTAAGTGACAAGCCTTTACTATATGTAAGGTAGTGACATTTCTTTCTGCTCTGTGCATTAATTAATTGAACATCGGTATTTACCACTCATGCACACAGACACCCCAAGGCCAAGGCCAGACATGTACAGAACATCTTGTTGAAGGCAAAAGCCTCCTTTTTAAAAAAGAAATTGTGCTGAATTACTAGTGCCGGTTTGCACAGACTCACAACATGTGCTTTGAATGTGAATACTGCTCCAGTCCCTGCGGTCACACACAGCAGTGGAGCCGAAATGAGATGGAGCTTATCATGATGCACCATGTGTGTATATATATTTTTTTTTTCCACGAAAAAAAAAAAGAATTCTCATGTTACGACATTCCTTTTTCTTTTTGTCAACAAATCCCATGAAAAGGCCACGACCAGCAATGAATTTATTCTGTGTACCTGAAGCCTGATATACTTTAGGTAGATGCTATTTGCACCCAGGGTGGAATAGCCAGTGTGGCAATTTACACCCGCTTGGCAGAGACAAGCCTTGATCTTCTCTTAAACATAACCTGAACCAAGTATTTGTGTTGCCTTCACTTAGTAGTTTTGTTGCCTAAACCTAACCAGAGCCAACAAGAGTACAGGAGTTGGTTGTAAATAGCTAAATAGCTGCTGTGTGCCTACTCTCACCCTGGTGCAAAGAGTTTATTCCTCTGTGCCACTGTATTTTTTTCCAAAAACTACTTAAAGGTGGGGAATGTGATTCTGGGGAAAAAGTTTTTGTTTATGTTTGAACTCAACTCCCAAACAAATCCTCCTTCTGTGCTCCCTCAGAAGATTTACCACCCCTTTAGCGCCCCCTTCCCTCTGCCTTGTCCTGTGCACAAGCACAAACTGGACATGCTGCTGATCAGCTGGAATAGTGTTGTGTGGTTCAATCTGAGCCACTTTTTGTTTCCCATTCACAGAGCCCGGGCAGGGTAGACACATCACATTTCTTTCAGCACACACACAGAACAGGGAGCTAGAGGACCGTGAGGAGATATTCTCTGAATCTGACAAAAAGTGTATTGGGTTAGAATTGCGCAGCCTACCTTTAAAAAACATCTCAATGAGCCAGACTGTTGCTGTGAATAACATGTTACTTCATTGCGATGAACACTGGCACTGTGGCATTCACTAGGGCAGTAAGTACTACAGTGCTGGAGTGGTAGACTTTAGCTGAGGTGCTCTCTCTGCTGCCCCATGTTATTATAGCCCTGTTCAAAAGCAAGGCCAAAAAATCCAACTATATTTATGAGGACATTTTCAGGGCTTTTGTGTTGTCAGATCAGTGTTAAATGTTGCAAGAGAAGATGACGCAGCTAGAAGTGAAGTGATTAGATGAAGAGCTGCAGGTGCTTACTCCGACTTGAGTGAACTGTAACCCCTCAGTACCTTTTCTATTATAGATGTCCAAAACTTCTATCCTGAGCTATGAACATCAAAGCCGTTCCTGAAGAGTCAGATATTCTGCCTCTGTCCTTAACGTGAGTTCACCTGATATCCAGAAGAAGGCAGCAAATTAAGAGCCACGTAATATTCAGCACCTTTCAGCCCAGCATACACAGTCCATTTGTTTGTGAGCAGTCAGGCCTTTGGGTTGAAACTAATTGTGTTGATTACAGGTGGAGAAGCAGCCACCCGCTGATTAAAACAGGCATTAGGAAACAAACAGGAGCGCTCAGGTCAAATGAACTTGGCTCTTTTTTTTTTTTTTTAAATCGACAAGCAAGCAAGTCATTCGCTAACACCAGAGAGCAGCTATAAAGCTGCTGTGGTGGCCTCTGTAAAGACCTGAGAGAATGCGAAACTATTCAGTGCCATTAAATGTACCCAGCCACTGTGCAACAACAGCATGTTGCGTGCTGAGTAAATGTGCGTGTCATCAAGGTGACAACAAGCTGTATGCCAGTATCTCATGCATATTTCAGAATATACCTCTAATTTTCAGACTTTACCTGGCAATCACTGCCAAAATGATACTAGTTGAGCACTGTATACGGTATTTACTTGCTGTAGAGTTTACATTAGACCACCAGCATCTCCAACCAAAACAAATGCACACTTCGTTTACTCAAAGTTGGGGGAAAAAAAGTGTCATCTGAACTCGCACTGCTCACAAAACTCTATCGAACTGTCCTAAAATGTTTTCAGAACCATATTTTAGTCTAATGTTAGCTGTAACACAAGAAACATCAATCAAAACTTGAAACTGAAAGGCAAATTGAATTATGGAATTGAAGATGATGTAGGCGGTGCTGATCAAATATGGATCAAAATTATGTTACTGTGTTCGTACATTTTCTATTTTTCACCTAAAATGTTTACAGAAACATGTTTTACAGTAGTATTTAGCTCTAATACAAGAAACATTGTAACTAAATTTAGGTGTCTGCCATTTTGGCTCTGGTTTTCAATATAAATTCAGATGAAACTGTGAAACTAGACAGTGCTGAAAAGCTCATACCAAGATTATGTGACCACATTGCCTTCTTACTTAAATGTTTTCAGTAACATATTTTAGTGTACTATTTAGCTGCAATACAAGGGCTGTCATAACCACGCAGCCGCTCTGGTTTAACAGCCAAAACTCAAATGAAACCGTGAAACTACGAAGTGCTGATTAAATATGTATCAAGATTCTGTTATTAAATTGCCTTTTTTTTTCTTCCCCTAAACGTCTTCAGAAACATATTTTAGCACACTGTTTAGCTGTAGTACAAGATATTATGACCAGGCAGCCACCATTTCAGCTCTGGTTTCTAACAGAGACTCCTAAAACTCAGATCAAACTGTCAAAAGTGCTGATCAAATATGTATCAAGATTCTGTTACTGTGTCATGTATCTCTTGCCTAAAATGTTTTCAAAAACATATTTCAGTTCAGCCTTCAGGTGCTATACAACAGCTATTGTAGTCTGATCAAATATAGGTTGAAATTACTATGTTTCTACATTGCTTATTTCTGGCTTAAAATGTTTTCAAAAACATATTTTAGTGTACTGTTTAGCTGTAATATGAGATACTGTGACCCACTGGCAGCCATTTTGACTCTAGTTTCCAATGGAGACTCCAGAAACTCAGATATAACTGTGAAACGTTTTAGCAGCAAAAATATAGCTGAAAACATAAGTCTGATACTAAATGTATTATATATCAATAGAGAAGCAGATTAAGCCACATTATGCTGGTAATAATTAAAACTGGACATGCACAGATACAGTCACAGCAGAAGGAATAGCAGCTTCACATAATGAATAGCAAGTCCAACATCGTAAACAGACTGTCCAGTAGGTGTAGACAGTATATAAATTCAGCTTAAAGCATCAGCTGATTCAGGATGCAGCGCCACCCGAGTTTTCTGCCTGAGCTAGCTTGCAGGCTTTGCGTCATTAATATTCAGCAGTCAACACTTGAATACCAACTATCATTTTATAAGATAAGGTATTACATTAGTCAAATAGTTGACATCATAGTGAACAACAGTTTTTGTTTTTTCTTTCTACTATTCCAGGAAGAGCCTGCTGTTTTCCTTCCTGCATCTGCAAAGCTGTTGTTGATATTCTTTCCAGGCAACAGCAAACCACCAAGCACCTCCAAAACCTTTGAAAAATGTATGACTGAAGCATCATTCACTTCGATCCTCAATTCCTAGCCTACACTACATACCTCCTTTCTGGTAAGTGCACACATACATCATAAGACCGAATAAAGCAGCCAAAGACCTATAAATCATGCAGTGAGACACATTTGCAGTGCTGAAGTCTATATGCTTTTGTCCTCCGTATCCACCATATCTTTCAAGCTATTTTTCATAAGCGCCACTCTAATGTATGTGCAAATATTTGCCATATAATATATATAGCAACGTACTGTTTCTAAATTTGGGGTCTCATGTATTTATTAAAGCAGGACTGGCTATGGATCACTATTTGGAGCTACGGTTGAATGAGCATAAAGTGTGAGCGGAGTTTTACGGTATAATAGAGTGAGCCTGCATGTTTGATTGAGGCTTAGCTTGCTTCAGTTTCCACAGATGCAGTGTTCAAAAAATTAAATTTGGCTGAATTTCAATTTCCAAATCAATCGGCCTTCTTTTTATCGTAGCAAGTTGACTGGAAACTATTGTGCGAGATTCATTAGCGGAATGAAGACAGAGCAATTCCGCTGCAGTCTTTTCAAAAGCAAATTCACGAGTACATATTGGCTGCGGGCGTCTGAGAGATTGTTGGTAAATTGTTTTGCAGATGAAATGGGCAGGTGACAGGAAGCAAAAGAGCGTATCACGAGCACACATCTCCCTCTCAGAGCACCTCGGTATTGGTCTTCTGTCTGATAGGAGCTCCCTCCTTCCACTTCACTGACTGTCCCCACAAGAGGAGAGCTCTCAGCTCCAACTCCAAGCACTTTCCCATTATGCAAATGATTTCCCCGCAGAAAAGCTCCACGCCTGGTGCCCATCAATTCAGCGAGGCCTCCAGTTTGAATACACACGTTTTTTTCCTCTCCTCTACGCCACACTTCCTCCCCTCCATACTTCTGAAAAGAATGTCTATTTCTGATGCATAGCACTGGTGTTCACATTGCTGTGGTGGGGGAATAGAAAGAGCTCTTACCCAATCAATTTATACAACCCCCTTTGAAGAGTATGCGTTTTTTTCTATGGTGAGGAGTGAAATTATACAAATGTATGGGGAATACCGGCTGTAAAAAGTTAAGTTGCACCCATACAGCCATGGGTTGTTTAGAGTGACGGCATTGCCATTCCGAATGCATACATTTCACCAACACATATAAATAAACTCGCCCAAAACATTTGATTAACTTCTTAGAGGGCCTGGAGGTGTGTGGCCTTAAAACCTCACCATCACATAATCCTCTCTTCTGCAGAAAATTCCTGGAGTAAGACCATCAAAAATATCTTCATTCTCTGCATTGCCACTGGCGCAGAGCCCATCTGCGAACTCAATACATACTGAGCAGTAATAAGGCTATTTTTGTATTTTCACTCATGCTAGTCTGAATATACATTTTTGCTTTAAACCAATAGATGAAAATATCACATCACATATAGATAAAGATTTACCTAATATGTAGTAGAAAGGCCTGGAATTAATTCATTTTTTGCACAAAGCCACTTTGCTAAATAGGCCTACAAATTTACTGGGGCTTCTTGGCCAAAATGTAGGGCATCAAAGCCAGAACCAATGCTACAGTAACAATAAGTGATAAGTACATTATGTGAAGATAAAATGATGTTAGTACAGTTAGCTGATGATTAGCCTGATCAACCACATTTTTTCACTGTAAACCATTAATCAAACCAATAACTGACCACATTCAACATCAGACAACTTTATGATCCTTTATCAATTACCAAGTGTTTCTGTTTATTTTTTAGTAGTGAGAAAACGTTCAAAAATTGGCTACAGTATCAGCAGTCTGAATTAAACACAAGCTCCCTGCACCAAACTCCCTTTAATGAAAAGGACATAACTGAAAATTCCTTGTGTCTGCAAAAACACATACATTTAAAAGCACAAAATAAAAGGAATCATATGTCAACACTCTTCTTGTCAAGCTAGCGTGAATATAATGCATAAAGACAAAGTGTAATTCCGTACAAATTTGACATTTAGGATATTGCCGCCCTCAATTCCCTTTAGTGAGAGAAGACTCGCCAAAATACATGCTGGCTGATGGATCAGATAAACAACAAATTAAACACAGACCCATGACACCATGTGATTGTGGAGTTACACCTGTGAACTGTTCACAATTTCACAGCCCAGCAGCTCACTTCAGCTCGCTTCAGTTCTAACAATCTGACACAGAAGAAAAAAAAATTCCTGTCACTGCCCCCAGCCTCTCAGAGCAGAAAACTGCTCATTTTTCACAATTTTAAGATCTAATTTTATATACTTGACAATTTTTTTAATCATTCAAAGGTAACTGGGTGGTTAATAACATGTTTCTGTGATGTGACAAAGTCAGAACAGACATTTATTTTTGCTTTACACGGTCTTTAAACATCAACATTAGAGTCGTTTTACCTCACAGACTCATTCACTCATGTCACTCAGCTTTTTATGCTGTTTTTAGTATTAAATAAATCAGCCTTCCTTTTGGAATTAATCATCACTGTCTCAAGAACCTCTACAAAGTATGTGTATATTTCAGATTTGTAGCACCAAAGACAAAACTTAAACCTGAGGCAGAAATGGACCGCTGTCAATCTATATTTGCTAATTTTCTTTCACTGCATTTTGTTCAACGCACCATTTATTCCTTTGGACAAACAGGATCTCTTTAGTACTCTTTTCTCTAAAGTAACCAAAGGACACCCAGAGACTGAACTCTTTATTCTACCCAGTATTCAACGGAACACATTGTGTTACATTCACATTTTGTGGGTTTAAAATATAAAACCTCAAAAAACATACTGTGCTCTCACCAAAGGAGCATATTTCAACAAGAACTGCAGCTGTAATATCTGGGATTGCTGCTGTCACTTTTCTTGCCTCTAGGTTGTAGCAGTTTGACAGTCAACAGTGGGGTCACTCAGAGTTGCATCTGACAAATAAATCAATGAAAATCGAACCACATACAAAAGGATACATGAACTTAACAACCTGGCTCCTGAAGCTTCACCAGACAGTAACTGTCACCAGAATGCACTACAACAAATGTTACCACAAAGCACAGAATAACACAGATTTAGGATTTCAGCATGTTTCCCACAGCAAAACAGTTCATTTCATGAAGCTCGAACCAAAAAGTGTTTACAATGTATTTATCTCAATCTCTTTGTAGTTAGCTCTGGTCAGGTCATTTTCCTGCTAATTAGCCGACAGTTAAGAGTCAGGCAGGAAGTGGCCACGCTGGCGTTTCCCCATCCAGATGGTGAGAATGGTAATAACTGAGGATGTTCCTGAGGCTTCTGGATGATTGACAACTCTGCTCAAATTCAGACCATTTTCACAATGCTGGAGGAAGGCTTGGACGTACTGACGGATCATCTTTGCAGGATGGACTCTTTCCATTATCCCTGTGGGTTTCTGCCCTACTTGTGAAGTTTCAGTGGTTGCGCCATGTCAGTTTGGATTCACTTGTTGGCCGGTTGACCAGATCCCAACAAATTAAATGTGGGACAAAGAGTATGTTTGATTGGGACATGTTACCAGTACTCAGAGGTTATCTAACATTTTGATATATCTGTCTCGTAGCATCTCTAAGCCTTGCCCTCAGGTTGAGTCAGTAGCAATAATAGACTATGCAGGGTACAGGGCACAGTTTGCTGACCTCTATGATTGGGAGTGCTACAAAGCTTGGTAAGCGCTAGTTATTTCAGCTGCTGTTACCGTATCTGTCAGGTCATTATCTTTGGGATTCAGTAGGAATGCATCCTTAGATCGGCACATCTCTTTTGAGCCACCCATTTCTTGTTAGACTCACGTGTACTCTGTCTATTCACATCATATTAGCAAAGAAGCCCTGAAACTTTCCTTCCACTGGGTTCTTCCAGTTATAAGTATTTTCACAGTTTTTGCTGCTCCTGTATTTACTTTTCTTTGTGGTAGTTTCCATTATATTAGACCTAAATCTGCATCAGCTTGTGACTTTGCGATTTTTCCCATTGGGCATGGTGTAGGCAGCTAAGCTTGTGACAGGTTAACCTGCACTCGACCCATGCTTGTGCGCAGTTTGATTGACATGAAACACAAAACTTTGCTGCTTTCTTTGCAGTCATTGGATAAGAGCCAGATTTTAGAAATGTGCTTGTCCTGCAGTGGTTTTCGACTACTTATAGGCTCTTTTAGTGCCAACATCGTGATTACGTCACTGTGTTAGCTGGAGGCAAAACAAAGGAGAAACTGGAGGCAAACACAAATCACCTCAGAGTAGTAGACCACATAACTAAGCTAAAATGTCATCTTGGTGTGTATTGGTACCATAATTAAAGTAGTAATGGCTCAAATTTTAGGTTTTATCACATACAAGCTGCTGCAACCAGTCAAAAAATAAACTATGGTTAAAAATGATCAGATGAAAACTGGAACATGTGTGACAGCCTGGGCCAAATAAATAAAACGAATTTCAGAAATTGTCAAGAAGGGAAATATTCTCACACCTACTTTCCTTATTAGACAGAAAAGTACAACCTATCACCTCCTGAATTCAACTCTCTCTCTTATCAAACTAAGACAAGCTTTAATTGCCTTGTTAACTCTGTAGAACACCCTTCATTTAAACTCACTAGACAGAAACAACCGTCTTTCCACTGTTATAACGATCACCAACTCTAGTTTGGTCAAAAAAAAAAAAAAAAAAAAAAACAACCCTCAATTCACTACGTTCAATTTTGAGTCTGGCTCTACAGGCTGTTCTTCTCACTCATCTTCCGGCTCTGTGCTCTGCAGTTGTAGAAAGATGGTCCGTCCACTGAGTGAGCTTGTATGAGGCGGTCAGTCTGGTCCAAATGGCTAATGTGAACTTTTTCAAGTAACATTTGCGGCCCTGGAGAGTGAGTGACCGTGCATATTCAGAAGAGCTCATATGTTCTTCAACGTGCTAGCTTGTGTTAGCCAATGCATTTAGGGAAATATTCTGCCTCCACCCAAACTCTACCCACAAACAAAACATAATATTTGCCAACAGAAAAGGGGTCTATGGTCGAGGAAATAATTTTGACATGTTTAAAGTGGTAGATCTTTACAAGGTGCTGGTTAAAGTGGAACTGCAGGTTTCAGTCCAGACAAATAATAATGTACTGAATTTCAAGAGCTTTGCATCAATGACACGATGTCCTTGTTGAAGATCCTTCGCACCCACACAGTAGTTTTCTTGTACTCTGTACGATTAGGCTGCTGTGCAGGTTGAAGTTTAGCGGCGTAATAGAGCGGTATACATGATGTCGACATACTCTCTGTGCTTATAAAAATAACAAATGTTCCACCCCAACATAACAAGGGAAGTGAGAGAATATCAATTAAACACAGCTTGTATACACCCACACAGTCCGGAGAAGGAGTCTAATCAAGAAAAACAATTGAAAACACGTGTGTGTGTGTGTGTGTGACCCTCTGTGTGTGTAGGGGGGCTTTAAAGACATGGTAATATATATTTACAATTTATTTTTATTTTTGCTCATGTGAGTATTAGACTGTTTGTGAGTTGTCATTTAATACTGAAGCATATGACAGCAATCATTTTCATTTTAATGCCTTGCCTTTGAACTTGTCACATCAGCTGGCATTTAATCGACACAACTTGACAGCTCGCTTCTTTCATGCTCCAACTGTGCCAAGTCTCTCAGCCATCAGAAAGTGGACGGTGCACTAACTCAACCTGACCACAGGTTAATTCACCAGATTAACAATCCCCGACAGACATCTTGCACGGAACTGCTGATCCCTACTCTAACATTAATTTTATTTTATTTTTTTTCCATGTGTGATCTTGCACAAGCTGTCGCTGGCAGTCGCTGTGTTTACATTTACTTCTTTTCAGAATGCTAGTGATGATTTTTTTTTATCCCATCACAGACAAGGAGATTATCTCTCCAGGTTTATAAAACAAACACATGGCAGATGAAGAGGAGGCATGCCTCTTAATGAGTGAGTGGCCCATGCTATTTCCTTGTGATTCACCAGAGATTAGAGTGATTACAGTGTGACAGCTGTGTAATTACATGGGAAGCCCCCGACAAGTGAGTAGATGACATGTTTGAACAGCTGCAAACAGTGACATTGTCCCTCTGTCACTTTACTGTGTATCATTTCCCGAGTGCGCACATGAGTCTGCATTTATGTGTTTTCTGGACAGAATTTAAAGGACAGGTGATGTCTTGCAAGACTTTCTGCCAGAGGTACCAGTGTAGTGGTGGTGGTGATGGCACATTCTTCAGAAATGTTCAAGTTTAGATTTTGCTATTGTACAGTTATACAAACCCCAAATCCAAAAAAGTTGGATGTTGTGTAAAACAAATAAAAACAGAATGCAGTGATTTGCAAATACATCTCAACTGTATTCAGCTGAAGACAGTACAAAGACAAGATTATGGAAGTATTTCTGTGCCATCTGAGTTTGAATATGAATTTCTAAGATTGAAATTTTTCAGCATCAAAATCAGACTGAATTTTTTGTTTTTTGTTTGAATTTTATTTTGTTGAAATAAATTCAGTGTAAAAAAAATTCAATTTCTAAAAAAGATTCAGTGTAAAAAAATTCAACATCAAAAAATTCAGTGTAAAAAAATTCAACGTCAAAAAATTCAGTGTAAAAAAATTCAACTTCAAAAAATTCAGTGTAAAAAGAACCAGACTCAACATCCGGGTCACCAGGGAGAAGCAATCGATCCCTTTGTCTCAATTCAGCCAACGTCCAGCCAATCATGTTACGCTGAATTAACTTGTGATGCTCCTCACCGTTAGGCTGTAGCTGCAATAGCGATCTCAGGTCTCGACTTTCTGAAGTTGGAGGTTAGAAAAATCCTCACAAAAACGTTCCTATAGGTTACTGTGATATATATAGCTTATTTTTAAATCGCATTTCTATATTGTTGTTTTCCCAGATTCACAGCGGTGACTGTAGGTGACTGTGTCGATGCCGAAACACTGCATAGGCCAGTAGCGTTAAAGAGTTTACAACTTTTCCTGTTGTTAGTCCAATATGTGTATAACATATCTTTATCTGATCCATTGGTGAACGGGATATAGTTCCATACAATCTATGAGAGGAGCATGCAGTCTGAGGTCAGCTGTTTTACGCCACGCTCACGCATAGTGTGGAGATAATTACCTGTTGGCATTAGCTGTGTTAAAGTGTGACAGTGTGACATCCGGTGAACTTGTGATATAACATCAATCATACTTTATATTAAAGGCCTCAGATGACTTTGTGGGTTGTTGAGGAGTTTGGACAGTGATTAAAGTGCAGTAGACAGAGATAGTTGTCAGCGTGATGGCGTGTTGATTGTGAGATGATTGTCCAGGTGAGTGACAGTAAGTGAGTAACTAAGGTGTACTTGCGTTCATTTGTGAGATTTTGCATTTTTCACCGTGAGATTCAGTTGTTTGTTGTGCCAGTTTGTCTCTGGTAGTGTGGTTCACACACTGGTTCTAAAGGAGAACAGCTAAGATTTAAACCCAGAATCTGACACATAATGAAGTTGCTGCTTTATTATACATCCTACGCTGGATAAGTGACGTCAACATGTGAAAGTGTTTGATATTATTAAAGGCCCGTTTTTCTTTTTCCCTTTCAGATCGAGATCAACAGCTGCGCTTTATCATGCCACACTGGGTTGGTTGTGTTGTCTAGACAATTCCTGCAAAGCATGTTTTAAATAAAATGTCGTTTGCGCGATAAAGATTGTCGTCTTTCCTTTCCACTGAGCACCAGTCAACATTGATTTCTGCTCTAAGACTGTGTGATATTTGGTGTTAGACCTCAAAGGCCTCTTCAACCACCATAACTGTGGTTAGAACATCAGTGTGTCACTAATCATAAATTCATGTAACCATTTTGATCATTTGTTCAGTTGGAGGTTCTAAACACACATAAATAGGCATATTGAACTCAGCTGTAACTACCCTGACAATATGCACCTGGATATAAAACAAAGGCGAACAAACAGCACATTTGTTATAAGATAACAGTGGTTCAGTGGGTAAAATCTTGTCTTTCATCTGATTAACTTGAGATCGATCCCTGGGGGGAACAGCAGCATTTTTTCTGGCTTTCAACTGAGACATTTTAACATAGTTGTCGGTAGATCTAAATCATGCACGACTGAAAAAAACATTTATTATTGCGAATATTGTAAAGCTATAGCTTATTATTTTGAATAGCATTGTACAGTATAAATATAAAACCACAACTGGCTCATATATTAAGTGCATTCAGTTTTTATTATTGTGAAGAGCTAACTAAAGTGAATCAGAGGTCTCTCCTCGTGTGTCCGTGGCATGACATTACTGTGGACGAAGGAAACCTTTTATAGTTCTTGCTCAGGAGGGCATAATTAGCGACGATGGTTGTGACGTGTTGTTGTGGTCAGCACAGGTGGTTTTGTTATATTTTTGTGGCCAGACAACAAATGATGTTTTCTTCATGTAGACGGTTAATATTTCAATGTAGTCACGCAAGACGTTTTAATTGAAATGTTTCAACAGCCACTGGCGAATGTGATAAAGAGACTAAAAAAAGAATGATTATTTCCTGGTAGGGGTCTTCAAAAGCCACGCCCACGACACATCTGCTCTCCTCACCAGTTAATTCAAACACAACCAACCCAGTGTGGCATGATAAAGCGCAGCTGTTGATCTCGATCTGAAAGGGAAAAAGAAAAAACGGGCCTTTAATAATATCAAACACTTTCACATGTTGACGTCACTTATCCAGCGTAGGATGTATAATAAAGCAGCAACTTCATTATGTGTCAGATTCTGGGTTTAAATCTTAGCTGTTCTTCTTTAGAACCAGTGTGTGAACCACACTACCAGAGACAAACTGGCACAACAAACAACTGAATCTCACGGTGAAAAATGCAAAATCTCACAAATGAACACGAGTACACCTCAGTTACTCACTTACTGTCACTCACCTGGACAGTCATCTCACAATCAACACGCCATCATGCTGACAACTATCTCTGTCTACTGCACTATAATCACTGTCCAAACTCCTCAACAACCCACAAAGTCATCTGTGGCCTTTAATATAAAGTATGATTGATGTTATATAACAAGTTCACCTGGATGTCACACTGTCACACTTTAACACAGCTAACGCCAACAGGTAATTATCTCCACACTATGCGTGAGCTTGGCGTAAAACAGCTGACCTCAGACTGCATGTTCCTCTCATAGATTGTATGGAACTATATCCCGTTCACCAATGGATCAGATAAAGATATGTTATACACATATTGGACTAACAACAGGAAAAGTTGTAAACTCCTTAACGCTACTGGCATATGCAGCGTTTCGGCATCGACACAGTCACCTACAGTCACCGCTGTGAATCTGGGAAAACAACAATATAGAAACGTGATTTAATAATAAGCTATACTTTCAAAACTTTAACAATTATTGTCCTCAGTTCCCAAATGCCTGGTGAATGTTGTTGAAAGAAGAAATGATGTAACACAGTGGTAAACATGCTCCTGTCACAACTATTTTTGAACAGGCATCAAATTCAAAATGAGTGTATATTCACAAAAAATGAAGTTAATCAGATCATTTAATGTTTTGTCTTAATACTGAATCCACTTGAATATAGGTCAAAGTCTTTGCCAATCATTGCTTTCTTTTTTCATTGATGTTTGACACAATAACCAAACTTTTTTGAAATTGGGGTTTGTAGATCTTAAATGAGGCTGTGTAAAAGAAAGTCAAAGAAGTGATGAAACGCAGGTCCTCCCTCAATCTACGCCACTACTATGGTTATGAATCTGATTATTCTTGTTTCTGGTTATTTTTGTGATTATTTTCTCATGAAACAATGTTTCTAAATAAGAATGAATTGAAATGGAAAGAGGCCTTGACTGCAATATGATACATTAATGATTGACTGAATTTGTGATCGAGGATTGCTTTGGCTAAATTTCCCCAGTTTCTTCCCTTCTTTCGCCTCCTGCATGCCAAGCAGATGACGCCGACAGCGGCCCACCTCTCTGGGTGTAGCGCTCAGGTTTTTATTTAACATGCTAATGCTAGGAGAACATCCCTATGGTTTTGTGGCACTGGTGCAGAATCGAGAACAAACAATGGCAATGAACAAGAACAGAAATATGTGACTTGTTTGTAGAAGTGATAGTGAGAAGTGTAAACTTAATACTCACCACCATGAACTCATTTTCAGGGTCACAGTGTTGCTCTTTTGAGTAATAACTTCTTCTCATTCCTACTTTCTATCAGGTGCACGATCTCCTGTTACAATTACCCTCGTAATCAGACACTGGAACAAATTTTCTTCTTTATTAAATTATTTCTTAATATAGTTTAAAGATGAGCACAACCCTACAGTCAAAATAATTTAGCAAGCGGTAATTAATTGAAGAGGAAAATTAGCTCCTTACAGGATGTTTAGGCTGGTGGGAATTTTAGATGCTACCTGAGGAAACATAGCTTCAACAGGCCTGTGCTGCAGTTAGCCACTTGGCTTCTGCGTCCAAATTTAAAGATACCCTCAGCTCAAAATGTGTTTTTCTTATGCTTACGCTCCCTTGAATGTCTGACTTTGACAATACTGACTTACAGCTACAAAGTTCGTCATTGGAGAGGTGTTTTCACATTCCTGCGCTGAAGGGGGACATGTCTGTGCACTTTGTCTGTGTTTGTCTGTTTTTTGAAAAGCTCTATAAAATCATAGATTCAAACAAACCCCGGGCAAGCAAGATTTGGTGCTTAACAAATTCAGGAGCCACTTGCTTTCTAATATGCAAATGCAGGGAAAGAAACCTGAGCCCACCAAGGCAGCACAGATTTGTCAGTAAGAATTGGAATTAGCCGTCAGCCACTCCCAGTTACAAATGAACAAGCTAACAAACAACATGAACAGATGCTAACAAGATGCTTAAAAAGATGCTAACTGCACTTACCATTTAGATACATTTGCAGATTTTGGTGCACTAAAGACTCCTTAACTGAGTCTGGGTCAGACTGAGGCTTAAAGTGATATTCCACCCAAAAATGAAAATTCACTCAATATCTACTCACCCCTATGCCGATGTGATGGATGGGTGAAGATCTTCAGTTCACAAAACAATCCTGGAGATTTCAGCAGAAAACAGTGTTGCAGCCAAATCCAGTACAATGGCAGTGAATGTTGACCACGGATAAAATGTAAAAAAAAGAACACAAAACAAACACAAAATGTCTCCATCCTGCTTGTGTGGTGTAATCCAAGTGTCCGTGAGCCGTGACATTAAAATTTAACCCCAAAAGACGCCATTTACACCATGTTTTTAGCTGAAATGTCAACTGTAGCCTCCCAGGTAGCATGTAAACCATGGCATCGATGTATCGCGAGACTTTGTATATCTCTTAATGGATGCACGTGTGAAAATATTGCCAGATCTCTTGTGCATTTGGCTCGAGTCTGAGAGGCTACAGTTGATATTTTGGCTAAAAACATGGTGTAAATGGCATCTTTTGGGGTCAAATTTGAATGTCACGGCTCACGGACACTTGGATTACACCACACGAGCAGGATGGAGACATTTTGTGTTTGTTTTGTGTTCTTTTTTTTTTTTTTACATTTTATCCGTGGTCACCATTCACTGCAGCTGTACTGGATTTTGCTGCAACCCTGTTTTCTGCTGAAACTCCAGGATTGTTTTGTGAACTGAAGATCTTCACCCATCCTCACATCGGCATAGGGGTGAGTAGATATTGAGTGAATTTTCATTTTTGGGTGGAATATCACTTTAAACATGCATGACTGAATCACTCTGACGCTAACATTAGCTACCCTGATGCACACTGCTCTTTCACCAGTCAGCCTAGCACTATCAGTGGTGGTGGGCGGGGAATGAGGCCAGATCCAGAATTTCTCAATAAGACAGAAAGAATATCATTAGAAAACCATCCATCCGTCTATTTTCTTCTGCTTATCAACGGTCGGGTTGCCGTGGCAGCAGGCTAGCGGGGTATTCCAAACATCCCTCTCCCTAGCAGTGCTTTCCAGTTCTTCCTGGGGGAGCCAGAGGTTGGAATACATAATCCCTCCAGTGAGTTCTGGGTCTGCTCCTGGGTTTCCTTCCAGTTGGACGTGCGGACTTGACTTGTCTGAGCTCTTTGCCCCATCTCTGAGGCTGAGCCCAGCCACCCTATGGAGGAAACTCATTTCGGCCACTTGTATCCTTGACCTCATTCTTTCGGTCAGTACCCAAAGCTCAAGACCATAGGTGATGGTTAGAACATAGATCGATTGGTAAATTGAAAGCTTTGCCTTCCTGCACAGCTCACTTTTTACAGCAACAGTCTGGAGGAAGCAGTTTTTTGGAGGTGCTGACTCTCAGGCCAGTCAACAAACAAAGGCAAGGACCTAGGTGAGCTAACACCTGGCATCGCAGACTGGTCCCTGGGATGTGGAATGTCAGCTCTCTGGGAAATCCATGTTGAAATTGATAGTACTCACAGCAGAGTATTTTAATATGCGTTAAAATGTGTCCAGAGTTAGACTTGTTTAAACTTACTAACCAAGATGAACGTGATCCTGTAACGGCTACAACAACTAGCAGGAAGCTACATTGAGTGCGTCTTGAGAAGCAGGACTCATCATCAGCTACTGAGTTAGTGAATTTCATTTAATCTTTTATTGACACTCTCTGTGGCTAAGAGTTCTATTTTAATCTGGTGTACTGCACAAGGCACAGCTTTGCACCGCTGAAGTGGTATTTATCCGGAACAGCGAGGTCTCTCCCTGCCTGAGTCTGCTTGGCATTTTGGTGACTCACCATGAAGAGCGACGCAGCAGGGGGTGCATCCCTGGCAGTTCACGACAATTTTGGTGTCAGTATTCACAGCATTTTGCAGCATTCACTGTCAGACTTGCTTGTCGAGGTCAACAGGTCAACACATATGCTGCACCAGTGTTCTGTGCTATTTTCTTTACTTTAATTGGCATAAACATACTTACTCAAACCCTCCAAAATAACACAAACCCTTTCTATCCATATTGAGCTTGTCAGTTTCATTTTCACTATACATTCATCAACCAGCAGACACATCTAAATGCACTGCAAAAATACAATTTCATAGCAATTATGGCAATAATGCCAGGAAGGCAGAGTAAAGATTCCCGTCTATTCTTATCAGCATCTCTCATTGACTTTGCTGTTCAGCTGATCAACTCCCTTTACAGCTGTCTGAAGTTGACAGGTATGCTTTCCATCTCTTTAATTTGAGTGACACACATTGTCAGTCGAGTTATGCTTGCCAGATCCACTGTGGTTAACTTGATTAAATCATGCACAACCACAGCAGGCTGCTGCGGAACAAAAAGGCCAACATCTGTGTTCATATGTCCATCAAACTGGTCATTTATATTTACACAGCCTGACAGTTTATGTAGGGGAAATCAACAGGTGTACTGGAGACTTGGGAAACATTCCTCAGACACACTGGGTACTCTTGTCCTATCACAGCCTAGGAACCATAAACAGATGTCTGTCAAGCTTTGTATTTCTCCACAGTGACAGTAACAAGAATGATACTCTGAGAGCTTGTAGCTTGATGTTTGTTGTAACAATACTTAGAGTAACATTACTCTTAAGGTCGAGGGGCAGATTAACTAATTACATTTCTTTGTAGAATTACAAAATTGTCATTAGTTCTGATGTACTCAGAGATAAACATATTTGACAAATTAGATGTTTGACATGATAGTGGTACAGGAAAGGTGAATATCAAAGTTATTTATGCTGTGGAGACCACAAAATGTCTCAGCAATCCACTCAATAGGTGTTGAGATATTGTGTCAGTAGGACAGATTGTACGACATTTTGTACCAATCCATGAAGTAAATGAGATATTTCACTGAATAAATGGAAACTTTGACCTTCTTTTTGCACTAGAGGAAAAGTTAAATGGAAAGGAAAAGTAATTCAAATTCATCCTCTTGGGATTTTGAATATATGTAGCAAATTTCACAGCAAGTCATCAAGATATTTTATTCTGAACCACAAATATAAACCCCAGGGAATCATAAAAGTCCGTACTCCTTTGGGAACAATGAAAATCTATACAAAAAGGATTCATGGCGGTCCACCTAACAAATTGAATTTCTATCTGGACTGCAGCACTCCAAAATTAAGGATGTCCCGTTGTCCTGGGGAGGATAGAAAATAGCACTTGGGACACAAAGATATCAGTGTCTGGGACAAATCTGGGACAGTATTAGGACGTATCATTAGGTGGCCAAGCAGCGTCATGACCCAGTCGATGCATGAACTTTGGTAATAATTGGCTAAAGTGGGCGTGACTTATTACAACAAATCTAAATTCATAGACATTTCACAATGCAAACTTCAAAAAAATCAGCTGTACCTCTTACAGAGTTGAACTTTTTGAGCACATCTACTGAATTGTGACAAAGGTTTGTCTCACTACAACCTGTGGTCAATTCCTAAGTCCATCACTCTATATTTTTCAAAATATGAAAAATCAATTAACTTCTGTTTCTTCACACATTCAAATGCAACTAAAACCAAGACAGACATTCTCTAGATGGTCAATATCAAGTGTTTCAAATTGTGTTCAAATCGGTCACGTGGTGAGACTGCAGTGATATTAAATATTTTGCTGTAATTTTTAATGTATGCACATCATTTTCTGTGTGATGAAACGTCACCAAAATATTTGCCAAAACGCCTGAAACCAGCAGAAGGGTGTGTGATTTATTTCAGAATTTCATCACACTCACAAACTGTCATGCTGTCTCTGTTTCTATAAGAGATGTTCAAAGTGTGTGTATGTAAATTTACTGCACATTGCTGTATAATCAGAAACAGGTTTGCATTTGCACTACAGTTTGCAGTGATGCATTTAGGGAACAACAAGTAGGACTTCCGTGGCAGTCCAGAGTGAGTTAGTGAAGTGATGCAACTTTCTGAAACAAAGTTGTTAAACTGTATTTATAATGTAGAATAATAAAGACTTTAAATTTTGAACAATGGTCGTTAAGTCTGAGACAGTTGAAAGTAGAATTTTGAACAGTTGTGGGACACTGAGGAAAAAAAAGATCATTTTGAGCCCTGCTGGACCAAAGTGGACAGACAGACAGACAGACATTGCCATTCCCTGCAGCCATGCCGCTAGCATGGCTAGAAATATTCTTGTTAAAATATTGTGCTGACATATATATTTGGAAATCTGTACATTTGCACTTGCAACTCTGAATGTCCTCAAATATCCATGGAGAAGCTGGTCTGGACTTTTTGCTCCAGTTGACAGAGGGTGGTAGGCTATTTCTGCTGCTGTTTGTCCAAAGTTAACATTTTTTCTCACTTGTTTGAACCATCTGTCTTTATTTATCACACGATTTGCGTCTGACTTCTCAGTCTGGATCTGGTGTCTTACAGACTGTGATCATTTTATGCCCACAATCTGTCGGGCCACGCCGTGACAAACATGATGGCTAATGTCTACTGTCTGTTTGGTTTGGGAGAGGTTTTTTGTGTATTTGTGTATATAATAAACCTAACACATTTGTTCTCATTGGCCTCCCTAATGGAGAAGCATGGCTGAATATGAAAGTCTGTCAGAACAACAGCAGAAAAAGATTCCTCTTCTCTGTTGCATTCTGTTTTTGCCAATCCCCTTCTGCCACATCAGTGCTAAGCTGTCTCTTGCGAACCCACTCGCACTGCACACAACCCCCGCTATCACTTCTCTTTGGCAGTCATTTCTTCTTTTGAGCAGGAGATGGGCAATTGCCATGATGAACCTGTTGTCCAGAGCAGACAAAAGTGCTCGCTTGCTGTGGGGCTTTCAAAGATAAACATCCTGTTGTCTTCACACTGTCTTGTATCACAGAATGCAAACGAATTATCATTTTACAAAAAAAAAAAGAAAGGGATGCAATCATACCCTGCCGTTTCTGGTTCTGTCTTTGTTAGTAAAAAAATTGAAAGGAACAGAATGTTCACTCACAGTACAGTCTTGAACATAACGAGTTCGAAAAGGTTTCGTAATGAAGACCAGAAGTTTTACTGAGAATGATTTGCTTCTGAAGAACCCTTTTTTGAAGCAAGCATTTGTCAGGGGTTCTTTGTAGAGTTCCATTAAGAACCATTAACCATTCCATTAAGAAGCCTTTTCATCCAAAGAAGCCTTAATTGAAGAAAGAGTTCTCAAGGATTGTTGAAATCCATTTTGTCAAGGGTTCATCAAGGGTTCTTTGCACCATAATATTAAGGGGTTCTTGTTTGAACCCCCTTAAGTGTGTTTTAGTTAATATAAAAGTGGAATATAAAAAGATAGAACCCCCTAAGTGTGTTCTAGATCTATCTATCTAACTTTTTACATGGCATACCACCTCAGAAAATATTGAGCTGTCTAACAACCACCTTACTGTTGTGCACCATTTGGTTCGACTAGATGCTGCGGACACTTCACCGACGCTTCTTACGTAGCCACTAGCACTTGTGCTTGGTTCACTATCGCCCACAGCTGCCCACTTGACACAGCTGTTCTTCTTGTGTGAAACAGTTGCTATGTTTTTGAAAGATTGATTTTCTGTCTCTTCATTTTACATCCACCTACTATTTTGACATCACAGTTTAGCTCGTAACCACAAGTAATCACATGGCTCCGTAGCAGGCTCGCATGGAAACGATAACATAGGAAAGACAGATTTTTAAAAAAAATTTCATTTCAGTCATCTCATTTGTGCATTTTCCTTTGACATTTTGATGTATTTTGATAGTATTATATGTTTTTAATTAATTTATTTCATTTTTTAAAAACAATTCTGATCTTCCTCTACATAGCACTAGAGGGAGCTCATGTACCACCGGTAGTATGGGTAAAACAGTTTGAGAATCTTGTTTCAAAATAAAACCCTTTAAATTTAAAAAGATTCTTGGTAAAACCTGCTATGACTCACAGCCTCAGTACATGGGGTGCATGCTGTACCATCTGAGATACCTGGCCACCCTCTGAATGTGTCTTAAACTCTTGGAAGTTCTACCAAGATTGTTGAAATCCTTGAAGAACTCTTTTGTCAAGGATTCTATGTACCATGATATAAAAATGTTCCTAGTGGGTTCAAGATAAAACCCTTGGAATATAAAAGGTTTTTGCTAGAATCTCCTGGTGGGGAAAAATACTGGATTTAACACATAGAAAGGGTTCTGAGTGGAGCCATTGTGGCATAGAAGAGTTCTCTTTTAGAAGCTCTCATAGAGGGTTCTGGGTGAAACCTTTCACAAATTGTTTTTGGTATAACCCTTGATGTTGGGCTCTAGGTAGAACCCTCTGAGAGCGTTCCCAGTGTAACCTTTGTAAATGGTTCTACAAGGATCCATAAAAGGTTCTCCTATGGGGACGAGCCAAAGAACGCTTTATGGTTCCAGTCAGCCCCTTTAATTCTAAGAGTGCATAAGTTACCTGAGTTTCTTTTCAGATTGTGGCCATGTCGGATGATACTTTGACAGCATGTGGGTGATGGCTGGTTTACAGAGAAACATCTCTTTTCAAAAGTGTCTCTAAAGCACCACTATCCAGACAAAGACATGTGAAAAGAAGTTAAATAAGGAGACTTCTTGCTTTAAAGAAAAAAAGCTTTTGCAGGTAGATAGAAAATAAAGTCTCCCAGAGAATGCTGTAAATACTTCGGTGGTACTGTATGGGAGGCTGATGTATGATGTAACCTGAGTTCAACTCAGTGTTTCTTGCTGAGGCAATAGATGGAACCAGAGCTGCGAGTGGTAGATGAGAAACCATCACTAGCCACTAGAGCAAGGCAGAATACTTGATAACACTGGTTATACCCTTCTGAAAGGAAACCATAGTTCTTGAGAGGAGTTTCCATATCAGACACCCCCCCCCCCCCCCCCCCCCCCCTCCCCCACCAAGAAAGGTGTTTTTTATGTTTGTTGTCCTCAGAGGAACAACTGTTGAATCTCACTGAAAATGTGTTTGATGTTTTTGTGTAATTCCTTTTGTTCAGATTCACAGTGTAACAACATGAAATATAAATTGTGTGTGTGTGTTTGAAGTCCGCATTGTGATGATGTCCTGTGTGCTTTAGATCTTTTTTAGTGGCTGTAGTGGCTATAAATGTGGTTCCAAAGGTGGTATTGATAAGTTTTTAGGCAGAACGTCATTTAAACATTAATCAACATTATAATGAACATAATATAAACTGCACATGCTGCATGCAGCTTGACCAAAGAGCTGTTTTCTTAAGTCTAGTGAATGATGTGTTGTTCCAGGACACCTCTGCATCACCACAATATTTAAATCTTTCTTAAATCTTTAACACATCCTGCAATTTTGAAAATTGCAATCAAATTCAGAATAAGTGTATATTTACAAAAAACACTTAGGTTTCCTTTTGAACATTAATACATTGATGCAATAGAAAGTATTGTGCTGTATTGAACTGAATGTAGGTTAAAAGGATTTGCAAACCAGTGCATCCTATTTTATTTACACTTTACACAACGTCCCAAATATTTTGGAATCAGGGTTGTATGTTAATTTGTCAGGCAGTTTAGTTTTAGTGTAGCAAAGGGGTCCCTTTAGGAAAACCGCTGATCTACAGTGGAGCACATACAGCACATAAAGGTATAATTGTAATGTGAAGTTTTAATAATGAATTGGGCGAGTGCTGCTTGTAACAGATGTTTACATTTGTGTGTTTGTGTATGAACAGGGGGTTTAATTGTATGAAAGTCTTCTGGCATGTGTGTCTGCGTCAATACTGTATTTCCAGCCTGCCTCTGTGTGTGTGTGTGTGTGTGGTGCTGCAGAGAGCAGAGCAGGACCACTGGGCTGAGGCTGTGCTGCTACAGTAGTAATGAGCTGCCTGGTGCCTCAGCATTTCTGATGAAGTCTTCCCTGTGATCACTTCTCTATCTAATCCCTGTCGGCCAGGTTCCTAGCAGCCTGCCTCCCATTAGCGCAGCCGCTATCTAATGCATGCCGAGGAACTCTCACATTAACTCTCTCCTCACCGGATTAATAAAAGCTTGTGTCCCACAGTGGGGCTTTGCATGCATTTCCATGCTAACAAACCTCTTGTAAAACATGATGCACATTTCGCACTGCCTAATGAGGCCTACATACTATACAGAGTGCGAAAAAAGAGGTACAAGGATAGATGGTCTTTTCCAAGGATGCAGCCACTTCTGCTACAAGTTCTGATTTCATGGGTGTGTAAGGTCAGATCTTACGGCGATGTGGATTAACTTGTGCTCTTTCCTGCTGGGTTGTGTCTCTCGGGGCCTCTCCAAAGGGCCCATCCTTATGCCACTGTATCCGCGGATCCCTGTGTCCTTCTCTCCGGCTGAATTATTCATGTACCAAAGCCACTGCTCATATCTGTGGAGGCAGCAGCTTCCCCGCGTTATGAGCCTGCAGTAATGTGACTTTATAGGGACCAAAGCTCCCTTTACCCGACCAGCCAATCCCACATTCTTTACTCACCGCCTCAGACTCTCAGGCATCCCCTCCACCCCCACCCTACCCCTTTACCTCTCTGTTCCATTTTTCAATCCCTTCCTCTAACCCATCTCTCTCTGTCTCCGTCTTCTGTGTCCTTCTCCCACTCTCTGACTTTATAAGGACAGAGACTTTATACCTTTTGCTTACAGGTTTTCTTTTCTCTCCCTCTAATAGAGCACTCCCCTTTTTCTTCCCCTACAGCCTCTGGCAGTCAAACAAAAACCCACTCTCACACGTCTTTGAAGCCGTCTTTCCTCCTCAATCTTTCCACCTCACTCCCTGTTCTCACCTCACCTATGTGCCAGTCTCCTTACTTCTCCCTAAGCAGTCGCTATCCACCCTGAGAAGGTGCTGACCTGCCACCTATAGTAATGTGCCCTAGATCCACATCCAGCCGCTGCCCTACACTGCCTGGAGATGACTGGATGCAAGGTCATTTGTTTTGATTGCCATTGGACCATACAAATCAATGCAAAGCAATGTTAGATTTGCAGGTGTCTCAGAGGGACATTCCTGCCTCTAACAATGTAACCTTTTAAGTTTTTTTTTTTTTTTACAAAAGATTTATTGTTTTGTTGTTGTTTGTGGTGCTGCCTTGTATTGTATGTGTTCAAATGTCACAAAGTCAGGGGTTGGAAGCTTTCAAGATCTTAATAACCCTTGAAAAAAGTCCCGGTAAAATTTTGTAGGTTGTAGTTTTGTAGCTGGACTTTGTCCTAATGTCCCAGTTGTGAAACTATCTCCAAATTGGATTTTATTCCTTAGAGAAATTCTAAGGAGATCTGTGCAAACTTTGTAGTTTTTCTTACAATCAGTAGGTGACATGTAGATACATGATAGATTGTGAAACCTCTTTGATGGAAAAATATTTCTGTTCTTTTGCGATCTTTTGTATCAGTTATGGTAACATTTTACACATAATATATGGCCTCATTTTTGGACACAGCTTTAATGCAAAGTCTATTAGGGCAAGCAACATGAGCCATCACAATTCCCAGTTTTTATCATATTTAATATTCTGTATGTGTTCATCGGGGCTGCAAATAGACCTAGGGATTATTAATGATGACTAATAATTATTTTCATTATGGTAAATTAATCTCCTGATTGTTTACTTGATTAATCAGTTCTCTATAAAAAGTCACAAACTTGCAGAAAATGTGAATTACTTATATTCCAGACACCGTCTGGTCAGTTGGATGACTGGTTGGTCAATCTGATCTTGTCAAATTCTGGTCAGATTCTCATTGCTCAGACAGTTGCTGGTGTTACTTTTATAAGAGGAGAAGCACTTCTTAATCCATTATTGTCGGGGGATGGGAATAAGCGGACCTGTTATATTTTAGTTTTTAGTGAGAGGCTATTTACTGGAAATTTACTTGGCTCCAAACTAATTGACACCGTGTCAAAGTAGCAGCACAAATCTCGATCAGCCCTCAGCCTCAGAGAACAGAGGAGCTGAGAGGATAAAAAGTTTATTTTTGATGACAATGTGTGATTTTGCTCCACCTGACTGCTTCATCACCAAGGGTTATGGTTAAAGCTCAATGATAGATCAATACTGATTGGCTGTGACCTGACTTTAAAGTCAAATCTGTAAGATTTGCCATGTTTTATGTTGCGTTAGTGTTCATTTTGTATGTTATCCTGTTGAATTTGGCATTAGTATGTCCTAGTCTGGCTGTTCCCACAGACTGGGGTGATGTTGAACTAATGTTGTTATATTAAGGGACAGTTAAGAAGAACTGTGTTAAGACTTTATTGCTTAAAAGGGGTCAATTAATATTAAGCCTCTGGTCTGGTAAGCTCACTTCTTTCTCCACCTCCAGACTTTTTTTCATGTTCAAACTTGTACTGTAGTATTCAGCTTGAAGCAACAAAAGGTTCTATACAACTTTTTTTTCACACATGCAGTAGTACTCCCCAAGACCTGTCAACAGATTTTGTTCCCCTCTAATAAGTACAATCTATTTGAAGATTGAACAGTGCCATGTAGTTATGTGGTTGAAAACTGTAATTTTCTGTCTGTGTGTTTGCCTCATAAAGAAAACTAAATGAAATATGCCTTCAACATATACTTTTCAAAATGACTTAATATTTTGCAGAATTTCATTGGGAAACTTGTTTCCAACTGTGTGTATGACAATTATTGCTTTGACTTTGATTTGACTTTGAACTAATTTCATTTATGCCCCCTTTACATATAAAAAGAGATACCTCTGTATCAAACAAACACACGAGCACAAATATGGACAAAATGAGCACCAAGTATGGGCAGAAGACTCCCTCCATATCCGTAGGGCTGTGCATTGTAAATCACAATTACAAGGGTTACGATTCAATATATCGCGGTATATTGCGATACTGCGAGCAACGTGATTTATTGCTATTTTTAATCTAATTTTAAAAAATCTGTCTGAGTGCAAAGAACACAACATCATGATCAGAACAGTGAAGATAGATGGAGACATTGCAAACATAAATTACATCCCTAACATTTAGCATGAATGAGCCTTTCGAGCACACGTTACCATTTTGCCTTTTTCATGTGGACCGGGAATCTGTAAATGCTTGTTGGTCTTTTGAATTAGATTTTCCTCGAACATGCTGCAGCTCATCAGTGCAGTGCTTTGCAGTAGGTGACTATCTGCTCTTGGGTGTCAAAACATCCTTGAAAATTCTCTTTGCAAACTCATAACCGCACAACAATTTCACAAGTTTGACAACAAAATTAAGGGGATAAATTCCACGCTGTGATAATTTACCTATCTCACACACGTTCCAGCTCCCAGCGACATGCTGTGGAAAAAAAAACAAAAAAAACAAACATGGTGTATATTTAATGAGCTAACACATGTAAACGTGACATATTTGTTACTGATTAGCCCTGATGGGCTTGTCATCATTCATAGGGGACAACATGTTAACCGTTGCCATGGCAACTTTTATTTTCTTTCAATCTCACAAGCCCACACATTTGCTGCAGCTCTTTCCGGCCATTACCTTGCCCTAAATGACATTTCAACAGCTGTCATTTTCTGTGCTCAACTTTACATCGAAAAACACCCTGGACATAAAATTCCAATGAAAATGCATGAATATATTCACTGAGGCATATTAGAAATAAAAAGAACTTTTATGAAATCAATAGGCCTGTGTAATAAAAACAGAAAAGCAAATAAAAGTGCAAAATGCTCATTTATATCCGATTTTTATTAAGCCAATAAAACAGTTCAAGGGAGTAGGGAGATGATGTGTTCTAATGAATATGTCTTCATTTTAGTATTGGCGCCTTTGGCTTTTCCTGTGTGATCTCTGTGTCTATTTGCAGCCTGGTTTTAATGTGTGTCATTGCTCTTGATTTTTGTGTATTAGCTTTGTGGGCATTCACAAGTCATAGAAATGTCTCCACTCCATTTCCCACATTGTCACACACAGAGCGAGGGGTCCTTCAGAAATAATTAGTTTGTTACATGCTGTCAGGACCAGTAATGCAAATCAAGGTCCAACATCTTGTTATGTGATAATTTATCGATCCAGTCAGGGAAGATAACATCTAATTTACTAATGGAGGCTGATTGAACAGTACACCTCAGAGGAGAGACAGACAGAGAAGAGACTGGAGCTCCACTCAGCCAGCTGGACAAGTTTTTTTTTTTTCCTACCATGTTATCTGAACAGCTTGCTAATAGAAATTCTCTTTTCCCTCATATATTGGAAAGATATTCATCACGCTGCTTTCAGTGAGATGATGCAGTAATGCATTTTGGACATACCAATTCTCCTGGAAGCTTAGCAAGAATAATATGTTCTTTTGGTATTTTTCCCCATTTTTTAAAATGTAAGGTGCTGGAGTTTCCACTGCTTATATTACTACTCTTGGTCTGTTGGGGTCAAAATTCAAATCAAGGGCATGGACAGTAGAAGAGGAAGTGGATGGAGGTTCTGGCTCTGAAAAGTTAAGCCAATGTGGAAGTGTTTTAAACCCACATTCTTTGTAATGACCAGCAGGGGCGATTTTGCTGGTAGCAAAAAGAAGTCTGATTGTATGGAGTCTTATGAGAAAGTGATCCCACTTCTCACTTGATTTATGACCCCAGTAATGAGTTTATGGTCTCAATCCAAAATTTTAATGATAAGTATACATTGATGTCCTTTTATTTCATGACCTTAATGGAAAAAAAATACTGACAACTAAAATTATGATGAAATGTCTGTTCAATATGCTCTGACGAATAAAAAAGAGACAGAACAGTTGGCTCTGTTTGGACAGACAACCTAATTAGATCACAGTTATCAGTCATGTCAAAGCACTAATAAACCTTGCAAAGTATGTGCCTCATTTTCGCCAGTGGCCTTTTAGGTGGAAAGAAAAAGAAAGAAAAGAAAGAACAGAGACAACCTGGCTGTGGACACTTTTATCTTGTGTTCAAACCAAAAGACAGACTGATGTATCATTCCCAATTAAGGCGAGTGCCTTGTGGATTAAAGATGAGCGCAAAAGACTATGAAACTTTGGCACACAGTACCCGTATTTGTCTTCTACAAATAAAACTCTATTTAATGTATACTACACAATCACAGATTATGTGAGTTAATGTCCAGTGTGAAGAGTTCTATTGTAACAGCTTACCCTACTACTGGATATGGATCAAGATCAATAGAAACATTGCCTATTTGTCACTGAAAATGTTTATAGAAACATGTTATATTGTACTGTATAGCTTTGATACAAGAAAGATCACGAGCAGGTGGCCAGGTCATGTCTAGAATGGAAACCAAGATTTGCGAAATTCTTGCGAGATTAGTGAACATTTTCTCTTCATTGTGTATGTTGTACAAACTTATTATATTTTATAATGTAATAATGTGCTGGTTGGGGGAAAAAAAAACACCTGGTGACAGTTTTGCAGGTCTTTGCAGGGGTTCCCTTCTAGACACAACCAGGCAGTTGCCGTTGTGTTTTCTGGTTTCCAACGGAGCATCCCAACAACCAGCTTCTGCGGCCACGTTGCCTGCCTCTCGCTTAAAATGTTTTCATAAACATATTTTAGTGTACTGTTTAGTTGTAATACAAGAAAGATTGCAACCATGCACACTGCCATCATTTCACGGATGTGCCAAACCAGTGACAGTTCGACAAAAATCTTGATTCCTGTACCTTTTAATTCCACATTCTATGAATAAAGTACAGTACCCTGAAAGCAGCATGGAGTTCGAATGGCTACAGTATGACACATCAGTGGACGTAATGTACTGTGGTGTGTGTCCTCAGTTTCCTCAGCCAGCATCTACTAATAACAAACTAATTTTTTCATCAGAAACAATCGCTTCAGGAAACACCACATCAAAATTCATGGCAAAAGTGGGCAACACAAATGTCACAGTTAAGGAAGGCTGTATTAACTTAAATTGGCTTATATTTGGGTTTATAGTTTACATTTGGGCGACCAAAAATGTACTTAAGCCAACCTTGGTGCGGTTCCAAACAAATTCTGGTGCGGTTCGTTTGTGATGTGAAAGCAAATGGGACCAACCACAGGATTTTATGATAGCAGATGTGATTTTAGCACGATTTCAAAAGCTGAACTACTAATAAATCCATCTGCTGATCATTAAATGTGTTCAGGAGGTGATTGTATAATTGATAGGACATGTATATCCTATATTTGTGAAATTCATTTAGTAACAGGTATGTACTTCAGCATGGATATTTTCCCTGATTAACAGGACAAAAACTGTTAAAACTGCTGTGCTTGCATCCTACTCTTGTGCTTTGTCAGATTAAAAAGAGTGTGATCCCACAGTAATACAGCTGTTTGTCACTCACATGAAAATGTCAGGTGAAGGCCAGATGCACTGTCCCTCTCCCTCCTTCTCTCTCCCTCTAAACGATGGAAAACAAAAATCCCAGTGCTATCGTCTTGTTTTTTTCTTCTCCTTCCAGCACTTCTGTAAACTCAATATATAAAGATACACAGTCAGACTGGCAGATGCAGCGCTCCAGCGTACTGTCTCTGTGTGGACATTACGCACAAATGAGCCACAGCAGATCAGCGAGGTGCACACATCTGTGCAGTGTCCTGTAAGCTATAAGACGCCTCCTTTTTGTCCTGTTTCTATCTGTCAGTCATTATTCATAACATACCACGTTTTGCTAAATAATGCTTATAATCAGTTATTTCTTTATGAGTTTAAATAAACACATCTGAAACAAGTGCTGTGTAAACTTCTGTCAGTCAGAATTTGATTTTCCACATGGGTTCTGGTGATCCACTGATGATGCAGGATGACAGTCACCAAAACTGTCCAATCAACGAGTTACATATCAGTCTATGAAACTGCATTGTTCGTTTATAAAAAGTTAGCGTGAAAACGCACCGCACCAGGACTTAAATGCGATAGTGTTTCTTTTTTTCTTTTGTTCTGGACCAAATGAGCCAAACTCAGGTGTGAAAATTAGTTTTTCGTCCAGTTTTAGTCCGATTTAGCATGTTTCAGAAATAAGCCTAATCTAATTCCATACAAAAACACCTGAAAACCCATGTCACATGACTGTTCATGTTCACTGGGCATGGGCCATGTGAACCAATCAGGAAGCGAATATGGGCGTCTGTGTCATCTCCATTTCTGCCCGTCCAGAATAAACACAATCCTGGAGACAGCAAAATAAAATGGGGCCAACAGCTTTTCCAAAAGTCTCCATTTTAGAGGTTCTAAAACAGTTATATGTTTTAAAACAAAAACATACTAGTTTGGATGGACTCTAAATGCAGCTGTGGTGTGGAAGATGGTGGTTGTATGTGGGCATCAGAGATCTGGAGGCAGCATGCTACAGGTGCAGTTAATTGGCTCTATAAAGACTGTGCTAATTGGTAATAGAGTCCCGTGTGGGTTAGAGAGGCGAGCGTTGGTGTTTCTCGATAAGAATGGTGTGAACCAGGAGGGAGTTGCTTATTAGCTTTTAATCTGATAAGATAATAGAGGGAAGTGTGGAAATATTTTAATGGAAATATGCAGCTTTATAGCTTATTACAGGAAACAATGATTGACAAAGAAGAATGAAGGACTCTATTATTGAATAGTTTCTGTATTCAGTTTTATTGTTCACATGAGGGTTGCTTCAGTGAATAGAGAAAAGACCATATTATTGCTAAATGCTAACCACATAAAATGTGTTAGTATGTGTGTGGAAGAAGTACTCAGATCTTTGAAGGGCCTTTCACACCACTGCGTGGTAACCACCCTGAAAACTGTATATCTGCAGGAGTGTGCCAAGGATTTTTTTTAAACTGGCTGCTGCTGCTGCTGCTGCTGCTGCTGTGATGACAGACAGGTGCTTTTGGGCACAACCCACACAAACGTCCACAACACATTAGTTTGGTGGAAATGTTGTTCCAGGCTCAGTTTTTTCTTATGGTTGTCCTTGTACGTGGGTAGCGCCATGTTGTACAGCTCTGGGTTTTCAAACCAAGAATTATCAGCTCCCCTATGATCACTTCTCTCTGACTCATGATACCTGCTACTTCCGTAATGCCCGCCCTCTTCTGTTTGATTGGCCAAAGCCAGACGGTTACTGCCAGATGCATGCACGGTGCACTTGTGCAGGTTCACGTGGGCAGCAACTGCTTCTTACTCCTACCACTGTGATCAAAACCACTCTGCCACTTTCTCCTCATTGAAATGACGGGAGGTGTCAAGTTACCACACAGCAGTGTGAGAAGGCCTTTACTTAAATAAAAACAGCAATATCAAACTGTGAAAATACATTATTACAAGTATAAATTTTCTATTCCAAATTCCAAGTACAGACTTAGCAGCAAAATGTAGTTGAATATCAAATGTTATATTGTTATATACTGTATGTTTTACACGATTGGGTTGTCAGTGTTGATGCATAACCATGAATGCATTTTAATGTTGCAGTTGGCACTTTGTACTGCTGAGTATATTTTACTGTATATAGTATGTTATATCTGATCCAATTTTATTGTATAAAAATGTAAATCTGCTAAGAACAAGTAACTGTGGCTGCAAGTGTGAAGTAGATTTAAGTGCAAGCAAAGCAAAGTCATAAGTACCTCTAAACTGTAGTTAAGTAGAAAGCTTCGGCAAATGTAATTTTACTTTCCACAACTGCAGTACAGATGATATTAAAAACATGTTGGTAAGCTTGACTTACCAGTATAATCATGTTTCCAGGTGATTAATTGAATGTGTCTTGGCACTAAGGTTGTTAAAAGTATCGATACCTCTGTACTTTTTTGATAGGCTACCATGTGTTTAAGCAGTACAGTACAGTATCTCTTTTTAATATATTGAAAGTACAAAATGCGTTGTATTCAGAGACTTTTTCTCTACCAGCACTGTGTGCAGGTTGTTAATTAAAAAAAAAGAAAAGAAAAAACAAGTGTGTCTGCCAAAAACTTTTTTTTTTTTTTTTGCCATGATATCAAAAGAGATATCAGGTATTGTTTTGTTTATACTAGTATTGTATCGAAATTTAAAATTCTGGCATCATGACGACTCTACAGGGCGCTATAAATAATTTACAGCTGTTGGTCTGACCTGTTAATCTTGAAACAAAATGAAAATATCAGCTGTATTTTTCATAGTTTCAGTTTCTCTAGTTTCTCTATAAGGGTAGAAGTTTCTGACAACCTGGATTGAAGTAATTGATTTAAAGCTGAATTCCTTTTCTTCTTCTTTTTCTGATGTATCTTGTGACACCATCCGTGTCAGATTAGACTGTCCTCACAAGAGATCAACAGCATTTGTGGTTAATTCAAATGTATAATTTCACCTATATTTATATTTACCTGAAAAGGACCTCTAGTGGCTGTGTGAGTTATTATTGTTCTCAGAGGCAAAGAAATTTGTCACACATTTGTTCAGTGCTGCAAAACCTCTTTTAAAATCTTTTTTTATTCCAAACCACAATTTTTCTTCACCTTAAAGTAGATATAATCTATAATAATATTTTAGGCCTGCTAACAATGTATCAAATGACTAAGTCACTGTGAAAGTGGATGACTGTAGTGATGAACCCACAGAGAATCAGACTATCTATCACCTATCTTTGTGGTTCCTTTCATCTGAGATCTATGACACCTTATAGCATTTTTTCGTTTTTGGTTTGAAGTTTGCGCTGCCTTCATGTGTCTGAAAGTATTTTTTTTTTCAACCAAATCTTAAAATCTCTCTTCAGGTACAATCCTTCATGTGAAATGACTCCAGAAAACAAATAACATGCTCATGGACAGGCAGCCACGTTCCAAGCCCACCAACTATTTAATGCACTTTCTAGCTGCTCTTATCTGTGAACGTTCTCCAACCAAAGCCCCTGAGTGACGCTCTTCCCTTTCATGTCTGCTGCAGCTCTGGCGGCGGCTTCATCTGCACACTCTTTACTTCTTTTCTGCCTCTCTGTTCATATCTGGAGTATTTAGGGGGTTTTGCAGTGGTGTCCCCACTCTGTCCAGACATCCTGACCCTCCTTACTACAGCCCGGCACACTGCTCCTCGTTGCCTCGTTGTCTGCAAATGCCAGAGCCGTTTTGTGCCTTGGGGAGTATGCAGAGATCAAATGGCCACAATTCAGTGTTGTGAAGCACAGAAGAGGGAGAATGTCACCAGAGGTCTCCCCAGAGCTCACTGTGTGCCAGGATGAAGAGGCTTGCTGATCACTGACTGATAGAGGTCTCAAGGATAACACCTGCGCTTTACTCATTGATAATGGCTGTCCCACTGACAGATAAGATTGACTTGGGGGGTGGGGGTGGGGGCTGTTGTGATTTCCCCATCTGATTCAAGTGTCTACAGAAGAGTTTTATTCAGCATGAAATTGTTGCAGAGGTGTGGGATACAGGACCTTGAATTACCTTGCTGATATTCTTTAACAAAATGTCAGGCAATGGAAATAGAAGCTAAAAAAGTGCATCCTAAAGTTTAAAGTGATAGTTGGCATTATTTGATGTGGGGCTGTATGAAGCACTAATCGATAGTTATTAACTACTGTATAGTAGATGGCTGTCGGCACGCTCCCGTTTTGGAGAAGCTGTCTGTTGAGCAGCAACACGGAAGCTAAGCAATCAACTGCTGTGGACAGGGTCAGCAACATAAGGTATTTTAGCCACTTAAAAAAGGTCCACCAAAACAAAATTATGTCAGTTTAAGTGTACATTATATTTAGAATATTTTCACCACTATACCTTGCTGTCAGACAGCTTTTTCTGATGCAAAACTGCCGTTATACGAGTCAAATATCACTCTTTTCAAACCAATCAAACCCCTTGGTGCAGTTCGTTCAGGTTGGTATGAATGCCGGACTCTGACTCAGGTCCTGTGTGCGACTGCGTGCTAGTCCATGTTGAAGGCGTGTTCTCGGATCACTGTGAAGTCAAATCTGGATTGTCTCATTTCTGGTGTGGTCACCATTTGAACCAATCACAGAGATGCACCATTGTATGTGTAATTTCAATGGTTAAAAAAAAGATTTCTGTTCTGGAGACTTGTGAACCGTCAGCGGGTTTGCTACCAAAACGCGGGAGGACACACCTTGACTCACGAGATGTTCAGTGTTTCCCCTGCCATTGTGGCCGCCTGAAAGAAAGAAAATATTTTATTATCTACCCAATTTATGTGCACATCTTTCATTACAGTGCAGTGTGAGAGTGATTGGTCGTGTTTCTTCTGACTCTAAAAGTGTCTTGTGTGTTCAGCTCTCAGTAGTTTTGTAGCTTCTAACTGAATTTCTGTGGTTTGAAGTTTAGTTTCTATCCTGCATCTCTGTCTGCACTCTCAGGTATCTGCTTTATTTTACTGTTTCATGTTTGCTTTTAGCTGTATAGGAGTCATGAAAACAACATTTCCTGTTTTGGCTGCTTCATAATAATAACTTTAAAAAAAAGCTTTTAAATAATAAAACAATGAGTGTGTCATGTACTATATGGGTCAGTATGTGGATTTACAGTTTCTTGACCAATTGAGTTGCCTTTGTGAATGTGAACTGGACCAGCTGGAAAATAGAAACAATATATCATTCTCATACTGGTTCAGTTCTGTTACCAGAACATTAGGTGTGAACCCACCCTTAAAGCGATATTCCACCATTACATGATAACCCGCTCAGTATGTACTCACCCCTATGCCGATGTGAGGATGGGTGAAGATCTTCAGTTCACAAAACAATTCTGGAGTTTCAGCAGAAAACAGGGTAGCAGCATCATCCAGTACAATGGCAGTGAATGGAGACCACAGATAAAACGTAATGGTGGAATATCGCTTTAAACTCATACAGATTTTTTTTTTTTTTAAGTGGCTATAATAGCTTTCGTTGCTGACCCTGTTCACAGGAGCTCACTGCTTAGCTTCCATCTACTGCAGCTTGTACACTGAGTATTGAGTACCTCATACAACCACACTTCAAATAATCCAGACTACCCCTTTAAACTCAGAATACATGTGTAAACTGTTATCGTAGAGCGACACGACACTAATGATTTAGAGAGAAGATAATGCTGCTAATGATAAGCCATCTTTTAATGTGTAGTTTGTATGGATGAAGGATGTCACTAAAAAGAAGTTATTTGCATTTAATTATCCATGAATACACATGAGCTGAAGAAGAACAAAGAGCAGCCACATGAATTTTGGAACCCAGCCCCTGATGGGTCGGTGCCTGTATGAAGCTGAAATTTGATGCTTGCATAATAACACTTACAGCACCATGTTCACAGAGATGAATATAGCCTCATGCTTCCAAATCATTTCTGTTGCCATGGGGATTAAAGCTTTTTGCACACTTCAGTGAGAATGGCCATACTAAATGCTTACACAAGATACTGTTGTTGTTACATAAGAAACACAAACATTTTGCAAGCCTAGCCCATTTTAGGTGTTGATATGCCGTCGTCTCTGAGTGCATTGGTACGTGGGCGGCGTGCAAACCAACCTCATGCAGGAGCCGATCGAATCTGCACTGTCAGCACAGATGGGAGTTCCTGGACGGGCAGGGCGGCCTCCCTGATTGGCTGTCACTCAGCGTCACTCACTCAGAGCCCGGCTATCAGTCATACAGAACGCACACATACAAAGAAATTAATCGGGCTTTGGAGAAGCCAAATTATTTGCAAGTAAATTGCAAAACTTTCATTCAGAGAGAATTACCCCCGAGAATGGATTGGGAACGGTTGCCTGAGCCCACAACTGTTCCGCAGCAGCAGTTTACTTGTTGAAATGTGAGATGCTCATTAGGCCACGGATTCCCTGATGAGACAGTTTAATTACATGCCATTGGGACTTGCGCGAGTGGTAGAGCTGCCATTACAACTTTTATTAGCACTGTGAACCAGCAAAACACAACATAAGTTCTTTGTAAGGCCATTGTTTCTAGCAACAGTCTGTACAACAGTGTGGGTCATACAAGGTGCATATACAGCGGAAAACACTTATACTGATCCATGTACACACTATAAACATTGTATTTCAGCAATGGTTAAAGCTAGATCAAAGAGTTCTAAACTGGTGATGAAACAGTCTCAATTTAATACTGATGCCTCTATATCACCTGCACAAGCAAACAGGAAAATGAAAATATTGGCTATTGCTGTATATTTGTTCTTAATGCCTGCCACTCAGTCGTATTCTCTGTAATTCATTGTACACCAGCCAGTTAAAAAGAAACTGGAGGAGATTTTCTAAAATTAAAATAATATTTTTTTTGATGTAATTTTTTGTGGTTATTATAGTGGGAAAACTACTGCTTTTGTCCAGAGGGGCCTCTAAAATCAACAAAATATGATAGTTCCTCGTAGTAGCTTTTACATAATATTGTGTTTTGAATTTCTCTTCTTGCTTTAGTGATGAAAGTCTACTTTTGTGGATTATAACACCTTGAAGTTATACCACGTTCCTTTAATCTGCTATTCTTATCTCAGTAAAAGCACATCAGTTAGGATTCTCAAATTATGTATTATGTTAGATATAAATTTATCCTACCTTAAACAGTTTAATTACCTCACAAACTCACTGAACCAAACCAGCTATCATTCAGTAAAGCTAATGTTAAGTCATGCTAACATTAGCAATTACGTTGATTTTATTTACAAACTAAAATAACACATTAAGGTTACTGTAAAACCTACTTTCCCTGAAGCCACACTATTAGGCCTAGGTTGTTGCTCTTGGTCAAAACAAATAATTGAGTTGGAAAATCAGAAACATTAAAGTTGACTTGGCTTGAATTGAAGTTTCATTAGTGCAAACTGTTGATTTGAAAGCAATCAGATTATTAACTGCATCTAACTTGAAGATATTAGAAATTAGAAATTGTGTTCATCTAACTTGAGTTGAATAATTAGAAACTTTTAAATTGGCTTAAACTTAATGCTAACTATTGATTTGAAAGCAATCAGATTAAGTACATCTGACTTAAAGCAATTAGTTCTTCTTACTTGTTACCTTGATTGGAAAAACATTCATTTGTGTGTTACCAGTTGAAGTAGTTTTTGAAGTTGGTCCATCAATTTTTTCAGTGCAGGGATCAAAAGCTTGGGGTATAATCATTCCTATAGAATGCTGTTTAAATAAATTGCCCATAATAATCCAGTAGTCTGCTTCTCATGTTCATTTTCGGTCTTGGATCTTTTCATACATGACAACATGCTATGTACAGTAATTCTATATAATTTTTCTTTACTTAACCCCCAAGGTGCTCCAATGATCAATTTGACCTGAACAGATGGCAGACACTTTAAGAGGTTTACACTGTAAATGGCTTCTATTTTGTGAAGGCAGAGCTTTATTTTGGGAAACTGATGCACTCGTGCTGTGAACCATGCATCTGTAAAGTAAGGGGAACAACTTGAATTCAGCACGACAGGGCAGAGAAAAGGTGTCAATTGAGCTGACGATTTGCTTGCTTGTGTGTGTTCTGCATTGTGTGCACATATGTGGCCTTCTATTGGAGTCGCTGGTTAACACCACAAACACTTGACAAATGTTTGTAAGCTGATCTCAGGCACAACAGGACCTCCTGACAGGGACAAGTGGCCACCCAGAGTGCACTGTGCTGCTTCCATTTACCACAGATTTACCTCTTACCTTGCCTCTCGCATCCTTGAGTGTTGACCTCGTTCAGATGAACCCGGAGTCGTCCCTCTGAGCCAAGAACCCCGCTGGTTCTCCCTACAGATCACTTCCTGGAGAAAATCGCTCCCATTTTCTACCTCTGTGGAGCCTTTTGTTTCCCCTTGGCCCAGCGGTCTCTTTAGCATGCAGATGTGATTAGCTAATGTCACCACGCAGCAGGGCTGATTCAGACCGTTCCTCTCTGCTGGAGTCGCTTAGGCATTGCAATCCCGGGAAAATCAAATTATAGAGCCATTAATTTGTCTAGGTAATCCAGCCTGTCGGCTGCTCTGGAGAAGTAATCTCCCAGGACTGCGTTCATCAAGTGTGTGATGCCAGCAGAAGTGAAGCATTATCTAATTAACAGGAGAGGACAGAGCAGCTAGGAATTACACCTGGCCTGAATCACCTGCCTTCACTCTAAAACTGTGGTGACATGTTGGCAGTGTTGGGTATATATGATTCTGAAGTATTACCTACACTGATTACCTGTTGAAGAAGGGTCCTAATTCCCAGGTCCCGAAATGAAAAGTAATTAAATTCTGCTCATTGTTTCCAACTTGTTACTGCACATGATTGATGTTTCCACTGAAACAGTTGCAAATGTCCATAAATTACTTCTGTAAACACAATTTGACAGTAGTGTGGAGCAGGCATGGCAAAATCTATAGTTAGTAACAATTTATTACTACATTATGACATATTATGACAACATGGGCATAACCATGTCATGACACCGGTCATGAGCATGAAGGACCCTTTATGACTATTTCTATAAATGTTTTTGCTTGTTGTCATTCAAGTGTCATTCGGTCATTTATGTCATTTTTAACACAAAGTTAACGTTTGAGGTGTCTTTGTTATGACAATTAATCAAGCCAATAATGTCTTTGTTATGACAACTTGACATTATCAATCTTAAAGAAACTGTTTAGTTTTGTGTTTTAACATTACATTAAACTGTCATATGTGGTTGGTTTTGAATGGCAGTCTGTCCATCAGGTAACTCTGTAAGCTAAATCACCTTGGTGCTGTACTCAAACTGTCGTCAATCTAGCCTTATATCATCTATGACATCTCTATGACAAGTCTAAATGGTACCACTTTACTTGTGATCAAGAGAGTTATTCATGTCACAGTTAGAAAAGCATTTGACAGTCTAATGAAACCTAATGACATCTTTATGACAGTCTAATGTCATGTTAAAACATAAAGCTAAACAGTTTCTTTGAGTTTGACAATGTCAAGTTGCCATAACAAAAACAACTCAAACACTGACAACTTTGCATTAAAAATGGCACAGTCGACCCAATGACACTCAATGACAACAGTCATAAACATTCTGAAAGATTCCTTCATGTTCATGACAGGTGTTGTGACCTGGTTATAACATGTAATTACAGTCTTATGCACACCTTCGAGTGTGACAGCGTCTGCAACAAACCAATGTATATGCGAGACTAGTACCTATTAGAGAGGATACAAACCTCCATGTCAGCAAACCCTCACAAGGTCACCGTCCAGCATTTGTCCATTTAGCTCATTTGTATTGTTGAAAGGGCAGAAAGAGAAGTTACATGCATTTTGTTTTTCTGCTTATTAATAGTAGAGGACCTTTTGAGACCCTGACATGATAAATTTATTGTTGGAGTGAAACTTCCAAATATTTAATTCTAGAAGTTATTAGTAGAAAGCTGCAGAATTTCACGGTCATAAAGGTTGAAGCAAATTTAGTTGGTGTTCTTGTAATTTAGGGCAAAGTGAATTATATGAAAGCAGGTGAAATTATAATTTCTGCAACAGGAACAGGAACAGTGATCAGATAAGACACTTTTTATGCTGGACCCTCTTCAAAGGCACATTCCAGTTGTATTTTTGTAATTTTGGCTATCATTCCTGTCTGTAATAATAATGTTGTGCTCACCAAGTTAATTGCTGTGATCTGGGAACACATTTTGTCTACATGGCTGAAATGCAGTTGGGGCAAGAAACAGGCAGCAGTTGGATGATCGTTCAGGTTTAAACAAACCCCCAGGTGAGCCAAAATTATTTTGGGAAAAGAACAAAGTCAAACAGTGAAATTACACCCTAAACTACTCTGTGAAAGTTTCTGTTTTGACTTTGCACATAGTTTTCTGGTGTAATGAGGGATTATTACTAACATTTCTGGGCACACTCAGCTTTGTTTTTACCTCTAAATGAAGTGGTTTAGTTTTCTGACTAAACTGATCATCTGAGAATTTGATCTTGTTACCCTGTTGAGCTTTTTTTTTTTTCTTTTTTTTTTTTTTTTTTTTGTTAAATTTCGCCGTGTTCCTGAATCTTAGTAGTTAATTTACAGAGATGCATTAATACAACTTTCTCTCCCAATACATTTAGAGTTTCAGATCTGTACCCGGACCCAACAGGTACTCGATTAGCTAGTCGCAGAGAGAGTACAGGGGTTGTTTAATTAATATGTTAGTCTAGTTTGCCTGACTTATAGCTGACTGAAGTTTGCGGAAGTTAGAATCTATAGTCCCCACGATGGCTTTGAAATATCACTGTGCAGTGTCTTGATAAATCCTTGGTGCTGTCCGTGGTGCTGAAGGAGCAGACAGATTTGTATCTTTTTCTCTCAGACCCACAATTTTTTTCTTTGACAGTGGTGGAACAAGTATTATGATCCTTTAATTTAGTAAAAGTACTAATACCAGACCGTGGGAGTACTCCACTACACATTGTGTGGAACTGTGTTGAATCACTGTTGTGTTAAAAACAATCTGCCATGAAATAGACACAACTTTTGACATAGAAGTTTAACATTGATGAAGAAACTATTTAACTGAAGGGGCAATTCACATAAAGGTTCACCCTAAATTGAACATTCAGTCATTATCTGCTCACTCTCATGCTGATTGAAGGTCGGGTTTAATTTTTTAATCCACAAAACACTGCTGGAGTTTCACAGGAAAACAGAGTTGCAGAATCTCCCAAACAATGGAAGTGAATGGTGACCAGTTTTCATACATAAAACATAAAATGCCTCCATACTGCTCATCTGGTGTAATCCATGTTTTTAGTGTGCAAACGGCATGTTGGGGCTTTAGAAGACTTGGATTACACCAGATTAGCAGTATGGAGACATTTTCTGTGCTGTTGTTTCTTCAGTTGTTTTTTACGTTTGAAAACTGGTCACCATTCACTTCCACTGCTTGGGAGATTCTTCAAGACTGGTTTCAGGTGAAAAAATAAACCCGATCTTCAATTGGAATGAGGGTGAGTAGATAATGGCTGAATTTTAATTTTTGGGTGAACTATCCCTTTAATAAGGTAAGTATCGACCCCTACCCCAATCTGGCAGATTGAGTAGGTGCATTACTATTACTTTGAGTACAATATGATCATAACTCATAGAAATGATAGCCAAAACTATAAAAAGAAGTCCCACATATTAATAAATTTTAATTTTCCACTGCTTTAAAAAGCCAAATTACTACAGCTCAGTAAAAAGCTTATAGCCTAATATTTTACTCCTCAGCTGGGTGGGTGCTTGCAAACTCAGGTGCTTGAACCAGCGTAGTCAGGTTAATGGTTCTACTTCTGCTCACTATGACGCCCTGCTGCCCTCTTATATATATATTCATAGTTTGTACATCCCAATTTCTTTGAACCTCATGCACCTAGCCTAAGGGTTAGTGTCATTAAAGGATGATCAGAGCCGTGATATAACTGCCTGAACCATTAGCCTCCTTGATCAGCATTCGGTACACATGGATCAGGCAAACACATCATGATTATATCCAACTTCCTAGTGATCCTGCAGGTCTGTGCTTCTGCCTTTTAACTCAAAAAATGCATTCATCATTAACATTCCTCAGTCTGCTGACAGTAGGGGGCAACTGAGTCCACATGGCATGATACAAAAACCTCAGAATACCTGAACACACTCATGATACTGCAGGTTGCTCTACACAACCTCATCCCTCTTTGTGGTTTACAAAACCCCATTTCCAAAAAAGTTGGGACACTGTAAATAAAATAAAAACATAATGCAATGATCTGCAAATCCTTTCTGACTTGTATTCAATTGAATACAGTGCAAAGACCAGATATGTAATATTCAAACTGATAAACTTTATTGTTTTTTGTAAATAACAATCATTCTGAATTTGGAACATTCAACAGGTGAATTGGTAACAGGTGATTGGGTATGAAAGGGTCATCCTCTAAGGTTCAGTTATTCACAATCAAGCAAGGTTCACCACTTTGTGAAAAACTGCATGGGCGAATAGTCCAACAGTTTAAGAACAAAGTTTAAGAACAACAATGACTCCTCAGGTGTCACTGCATTGACATCTGCATTAAAAACCCACATCTTTGTACAAGGGCTTAAGGACACTTTTGAAAACCTTTGTCAGAAAACATTTTTTCACTGCATCTACAAATGCAAGGTAAGTTGCCATGCAAAGCAAAAGCCATATATCAGCAACATCCAGAAACGCTGCAGACTTCTCTGGGGCCTGAGCTCATGTCAAGTCCTGAAATGGACTGAGGTCTAACGAGCCCACGTTTCAAATTGTTTTCAGAAATCATGGACGTTGTGTCCTCTGGGCTAAAGAGGAAAAGGACCATTCAGATTTTTACCAGCACAGCTGTCAGAAACCAGCTGTTATGGGTTGTGTTTGTCCCTATGGCATAGGGTGACCAGGTCCCAATAAACCAAAAGAGGGACAAGGCGTATGTTTGTGAGGGACAAAGTGGGACACCGCCTAACCCCCCCCCCCCCCCCCCGACAAGATTTAAAAAAAAAAAAAAAAAAAAAAAAAGACTGCAAGTCTTATATGTTTTTCCCTTAACAATAATAATAATAATTATGTATAATAATATTACAACAATAATAATAGATTATAATATAATGTAGGCTAATGTAATATATAATATAATATAATATAATATAATGAAGCTCAACAACAGAGCATAAACAACAACAATTATTGCTGACCGGTATGACAGGGCGTGTTGGACAGTGTGGTAAACTGTAGTCACCTCAGCTGCTGTTACTTTGTCGGCTTCATCGTTTTTTGGTCGGAGAAATGCGTCCATAGATTTTAACATCTCTTTTCGGAAACGCTTTTCTTGTGGGACTCCGTCTGTCGATGTCGTTTAATGTCAAATTCGCCCCCGTGCCCAATAGAGAAGGAACTTTTACAAAGTTGACAATAAACCCTCTCTGAATCCCCCTGGACTTTTTTCACCCACAAGTATTCGCTTTCTCACTCTTTTCTGTAGCTGCATCGTCTCTTCTTGTTTGGCGTCTCCCCCTCCTCCATTTCCAAAGAGGAACGCGCGGTGTGAGTGTCATTCACTAGCTGTCACCTCAGCTGTTGGTAGCGCGGAGAAAATTAGGGGCGGGCCTAAGCGCCATACGTGCGGTGCTACTATGACAACAACAAACAGCCCAGAGTGCAGTAACATCACCGGCTTCTCATTGCTGGGGCCTGAGGGGGATGTTGTGCGGGACATGGTCTCAATTTGCGTGATGCGTGAAAAGAGACAGAAAATGCGTGAAATCACGCGCAAAGGGGATCCAAGCTTGTGTTACTCTCTCCTATGGCATCATGGGTAACTGTCACCTCTGTGAAGGCCCCATTAATGCCAAAGGATACATACAGGTTTTGGAGCAACGTAGGCTGCCATCCAGACAATGTATTTTTCACAAACGTGAAAACACACATTCTGCATGTGTTAAAAGTGTGGCTGTCTAGTTAAAGAGTTTGGGTACTAGACCAGCCTGTCTGCAGTCCAGACCTGTCTCCTACTGAAAATGTGTGGTGCTTTTTGAGGCGCAAAATACAATAACAGAGACGCCAGACTATTGTGCACCTGAAGTCGAACATCAAGCAAGAGTGGGAAAGAATTTCACTTTCAAAACTTCAACCATTAGTGTCCACAGTTCCCAAACACTTACCAAGTGTTGTTAAAAGCAAAGGTGATGTATCACAGTAGTAAACATGCCCCGGTCCCAACTTTTTTGGAACACGTTGAAAAGCATCAAATTCAGAATAAGTGTATATTTAAAAAATTAAGTTAATCATTTTGAACATTAAATGTCTTTGTACTATATTCAATTGAATATAGATCCAGGCAGTTTTGCAATCACTACATTTTGTTTTAAAGTTTCACACGGCATCCCAATTTTTATTTGGAATTGGGATTTGTAGAATTTAAAGGGTTAGATGCCAACATTTGATCTATCCTTCAAATTTTTCTCATCAATTTAATCAGATTCCAGTTTCTAATTTTATTTTGAGTAGCACTACTCTGATTGGGCTCTAACAAAAAATGATAAGGCCAAAAAACAGAAGACAAAATATATACATTTATATCTTATGATCTCATCTGGCACTTGACTGAAAATACAAACGAACTGACTCCCGTGCTTTGGTCAAAAGGAAGTGGCCAGTGAAGTGATCCTGTGTTATGTAGAGAGAAGGCAAGAAGGGGATAATTAAAGAGTACATCAGCCCGTCTAGTGTATCTACGCCTCTCTCATTAGCAGACATGAATGGAGTTGAATATTGCTCAGAAAATATGATTTTGAAATATTAATTTTCTACTTGATTAGATTTGAAACTGATGAGAAACCTAAAGCGTAATTAGGCATTGATAATGTCAGCCTTTACAGTAGGATCGCAGCGAGGAAGAGTGAGCAGAGGGAGAGGTAGGGGAGCGTGTCTCTGCTGTGATCATTTTTCATTTTCTTGGGATTTTTAAAGCAAGTGATGATGATAGCAAATCACTCAGCGCTGAAAGACGCTCTCACTCTGCTCCTCCTTTGTTTTTTTTTTGTTTTTTTTTTGTTGTTTTTTTGCCGTGTCAAAGCTTTTTGCCAAACATCATCACACTTTTAAAAAGGCTCTTCCTCCTTCGCTTCCTCCTTTACCATTCACGTTCAGCGCTCAGGGGTATTACTCTGTAATCACATTAGCAGATCATTTGTGACAGCTCCTTCACAACATGCAATGTGTTTAACTCCAAAAAGATCCCTCCTGTTTTCAGCGATGCGCCAGGAGGAGTCTTGAAGCAGACATTTTGCCAAAATAAAGACTTGGAGGATGCAAAATAGAATGCACTTTTGTAATTGTGAATGCAATCATCGGCAGTGTTTGTTTGCATGTAGTCTGCACAAAACGCGCGGGTGAATAAATGATAATGAGACATCATTATCACCAATCCACTTCCTTTTGTTTGAAACATGGCCTCAATCCTGTGAGAGAGCATTCCGCCATTTTTAATAGACATAAGAGAGTTGGTGTTGCAGGCTGTTGGAATAAAAACAGCTCCTTGCATGCTGAGGACGTAACCCAAACCTTTGCAAATGTCATCTTCCCTGTGACTAAGTTTACTGCTGCTATTTGTGTCACAACAAACAACCCCTGGGTGTGGATGATTGACAAGTTGTGAGTGATAATTTGTCACATTCTGTCATTATTCCTTTATGCCAACTCACTGTTTACTCTGACGCGCGCAGCAACACTGTCAACCGGAGCCGTGATGACACCTGACAGCAACACATAAGAGACGACATCATCCTTTCATACAAGTGAAAAGGTTTAAACTTTCAATTTAAGCCTCTTGCACACTGGGAAAAAATACATGTTTATCCCCTTGGGTCGATGTGTGTTCCTACTATCAACTTATTTCAGTCTTTTTTCCATTTTGGTTGTCTTCATTACCATTGGGGAGGGTGCTGCTTTGAGAGGCTGCTCTTTGCCTAACAGTCGCACTTCAGCTGAAGGTGATGCGCGGCGTGGGATGCATGTGCGAAAACCCCTTTGAAATGCATAAACAACAGGCCGCAGAAAGCACCTCACATCGACCACAGCCGCCATTCCCGGCAGTCAGCTCTGCGCGGGGCTGTTTAGCAACTCGCGCCATTGATCGCTTAAAGTGAGAACCCGCCACAATCGGCATCCTATGACACGGGGGGAAGCGGGGGAGTGCAAGAGGTGCAATTAGCTGCTCCCAGGAGCACCGAGGGAGTGACAGACAATCAACATGGAGAGAGGGAGAGGAAGGAGTGGGGAGGAAGAGGGTAGAAGTACAAAAGAGGGGAGGAGATGAAGGAGAGGTGCATTTACACTCTAAGAAATAAATGTTCCAAAAGGGGTCTTCTTGAAGGGCTGAAGTTCTACCCAGAACTTAATGCTTCTGAAGAGTCCTTTTTTGAAGAAAGCGTTTATGAAGGGTTCTTTGTCAGACCGAAGAAGAGATGGGAATGGAAGAAGGGTTAAGAGCACTTTTCATTCCAAAAAACACTTTTTGGAAGAAAGAGTTCTTCAAGTATCATTGAAATCCTTGAACTCTTTCATCATGTTCTTTGTACCATAATATAAAATAACCTGACACCTCTATGCTAACCTCTTCAGGAGCTGCCATTGCTTGTTTGAGACAAGTCACTGCCATGGACTCACATAATCTTAAGTAAAATATGAAAGGGTTCTTGGTAGAACCCCCAGGGTGAGTTCTAGGTAAACCACTTGAAATATAACAAGGTTCTTGGTAGGAACCCCTTAGCGTGTTTTAGATAAAACCCTTGTAATTTGAAAAGGGTGTCTCCTAGATGAAAACCTTACAATATAAAAGGTTCTTCATAGTACTTCCTGGGTGTTTTCTAGATAAAACTCCTGGAAAGGTTCTTCTTATAATCCCCTGAGAGAGTTCTAAATAACATGCTTGGAATATTAAAAGGTTCTTGGTTGATTCCCATTCCAAAGGTGGAATGGTTTCTGGGGTGGAACTGTTACACCAAAGAAGGTGTTCTCTGTAGAACCTCTCAAAGGGGGGTCTTAGTGAAAGATTTTACAGATGGCTCTGGGTATAACCATTTGTGTTCAGTTATAGATAGAACTCTGAAAGGGTTCCAAGTGGAACCTTTATTAACGATTTTACTAGGGACCAGAATGGGTTCTCCTGTGGGGATAAGCCGAACCACCCTTTATGGTTTTAGTCAGCACTTTTATTTCTGAGAGTGTAAGGAGAGGGAGGGAGAGGGGAAAGACGGTCATTACCCAAATGGGTCGTTATGCCCCATCTATCCATCCCATGCTGCCATACCCCCTCGCCCACGCCACAGGAGTTTTAATTGGCCCAGTACACAGTGTTTGCTCAAGCAGTCTGCAAGTTTGGAGAAGGGCTCTGTGGGGGAATGCGGTAAGCTCAGTCATGCTGGAAATATATAAGATGGAAAAGAGTGGGTAGAGGACTGAGGTCTATTTGTGTGTGAGTGTGTGCGCGCGCATATGCATGTCTGTGTATGTTCTAACTCACCTACAAATCATATCAACGTGGAGAATTTTATATCCAGCCACGTGGATAATGAGCAGCTAGAGTTTTGGAGATTTCCTGTGTGGGGCGCATTAAAGAGGAATCAGCATTCTTCAGGACTCATTATATTGCTGCTGTCACTGCATTAAAAGTACCGGTCACTAAACCTAAACTCTCCCTGCCAAGATGAAGCCTTGCTCATCGCAGAGCTCCATATGACTGGGATTTCCCCCGTGCTTCTAAGAGCTGATGCCACGAGAAATAACTCTCAAATGCAAACTGTCTTGTATAAAGCTCCCGCGCTGATAACTTCATCATAAATCCCCGCTCAAATCCATACGTCCCACACCTCACAAAGCAATGTTAATTTAGATCCCCTTTGCAAGAGCGGAGTTGACTTAAAAGTTGAACAGGCCCTCTTGCCCCTGGCTATGTGTAGAAGCGAAGCTCCCAGTTAGAGATGCTGTGATGGCAAGACAGAGTGAAGTCTTGTCTCTTTCAATCTGATGAATACCCTCCATGGGATTATCTCACCTGGCAAAGATGGAGAGTCCTTGGCCACAGGGCAAGTTTTTGCTTGTGGCTGTGACACTATTATAGCTACAGTGTGTATTATACCAACTTTAAATGTCTGTGCTTTTTTCTTTTTGTGCCAGAAAGTGTAGAATAACTTCAACAAGGTCACAGTCTCTTTCAAACTGTCCACCAATACTTCTAAAGTCTGAACGTATTCAGCACATTGTGCAGTTAGAGACTGTTACACAGTGTGCTGAATATCAACATGAATATTCAGAATATTCAGAAAGGAGAGTATAATACACATGCACTGCCTATGAAAACATTTAAAGTCTTTAAAATTTCTGTCATATCCGTGGCTTCAATGTAACAACTAGCAGTGAGGTTTTCTGTCCATTTGATTTATTAAAACCACTGATTTTTGGATTGAATGGTCACAGAACTCTTCAGAACTTATTTGACACTGAATTCAATATAATATAGTGATAATAGCATATTTTCAGATATCTTCTGTCAACTAAACTGATGTAATTTAAATTCAAATTATCTTTCAACAAATGCAAAAAACAACAACAAATAAACTGATGTAGTAATAGCACCTTATTTCATCAGTGATCTACAGAGTTTCATTAAAACAACTGAGATGGTCATCTGAGAAAACTAACAATTTGCTTGTCTTGTATGAAGGAAACAGGACTTTCAAAATAAGGGTAAGCCTGCTTTGCTTGAAGCAAAATGGTTTGTTTGCATATCTTGCTATTATGATGGGTTACACGTTAAAGGAGGAACTGGAGGCTCAGGCAGGAACCTGAACCTACATGAGCTCAAGATGAGTGTAACATTGTATGTGGATGACAAGTACACTGTAAGTTGATCAGCTGGTTACAAGTGTCACTTGTTTGTCAATGTTAAGCTAAGCCCGTTGTCTTAAAAAGAAAAGCCCTCTGCTCCAAAAAATCACGCTCTGGAGTTGGCAAATTACCTGACCACAGTGACTGACCCTAAACAAAGAACTACGCTGACAAAGTAGACTCGGTGAGCGCAGCCTGGCCATCGAGATGGGCATATACAGAAAATCATGGCTCCCCAAAGAGGAACGCTTCTGCCAGCTGTGCAGAGAAAAGAAAGTAGAGACAGAGCTGCACTTTTTCACAGAATGTACAAAAACGTCAATCCAAATTAAATATTTTCGCAAATTTAAAAACAAACATCCCGAACTTGACCAACTAACCAATATAGAGAAACTACCAGTACTGTTGAGAGAACATAGAGAGAGCTGCAAGTTAGCAGCAGAACATATCTTCACCTGCCACACTTTGTAGAACAGTGAGTGATTTAGTACAGTAAATATACTACATGTTTCTCCATTAAAATGTTAGCATTTAAAATGGCGAATTCGAGTTTGGACTACAACCATGTAAGAACCTTTTTTTGTAAAAAAAAAAAAAACAGATTTGGCCTGCAGTGAACATAAAACAGACTCCACACATGATGTGGAGCAACAGATATGTATCAGCATCCTGACTTCAGGGCAAATAAGTATTTTGATCAACTTTGATTTAATTTTCATCTCTGTGCTTTTGGTTTCTGGTGTGTAACAGAGAGTTTGAACTGCTGCAACACCAGATCACATCTGCAACAAGAATCAACAGTTGTCAAATACAAATAATTTATCCTGATGAGGTCTTGCAGTCTTTACTTCCTCTGCTTAAGTTCAGAGATGGGGTCAATCTAGTTTACTTCAATTTATACAGTATACACGATCTGAACATTACTACATTATTGACCACAAGTAAATACCACATTTTCATTCCTCATATAGTTAAAAAGCTGCTCTGAGGAACAGTTCAGAACAGATATTATCGAGGTATCAAGGTTATTTATTACATTGCACAACAACAAAAAAAAGGGAGTATGAGGTCCTTCATCCTACACACAGAATATAAATGCAGATAATTAAATAAATTCAGAGCAGAGTGAGATAAAATCTACAACAAAGTAATAATATAAACAGTTATTTACATATACACACATACACCCAGGAAATAATTCTACAGTGCTTTTTTTGAATTTGTATCTGGTTGAATGTAAACAGCAGCAACAAGATGGTGATGATAATATGGTCGACATCTGGGCTCCTGTTTTCTTGGCCAGTCTGAGACTCGTTTTGTCCATTTAATTTTCTTGAACGGACCTCAGTCAGGAGCGGTCCAAGCTGGGTTTGCAAGGCTCTTATCCCCGTTCACTTCCACTCCCCTTGTTGTGGTCCATGGCGGTGCGTACAGCTGATCTGACTGCGTGGTCAAAAAATTTCTTGTGCATTGTTGATCATCTCAAGGCCCGCTGTCTTTGATTGATTCTGTCCCAGAATCAATGTTTTCTTTTCCAGTGCTACGAGTTTACAGGCAGTGTCGGGCAAGCAGTTACAGTTACTTCTCTCAAAAAGTAATTGAATTACTGCATTACAAAAGTCATTAATTACTGGGTAAAGTAACTGTTGCTTTACTTTTAAATGTCTGTTTTAATGCTCTTTCTAATACACACATGGTTTATTATTTTAGTGTAGTTATTTTGTTTTAGTGTAGATATATTATTGTATTGTAGTTATTACTTTAGTAACAGCTGCCACATTTTACTAATCATTGTACCCATTCTTACTATTATTACCATGTTACCACGGGAATTGTTATTACTTTCGACCACCAGAGGGCAGCAAAGGCTAGCGTCTAGCTAGCTACATTTTTTTTTTTTTTACTTGTGAGTTAGGATCCAGTCAAACGTGCCTAAATGAAAATGCTTTGGCTGCAATTTTGAATCATTTCTTTGCATCAAGTTAAACTTTGGTGAACTTAGAGGGGGCGGAGTCACAGCCTCAACCAATAGCAAAGATGTTTGCCTTGGCAACCAAGGGCCTCTCCAACACATCCGCGTATGTGTGACCAGGCCACTATAACAGTAAGATTTAGACCACAGGCAGCTGGACATGTCAACCAATCGTTTCTACAGTAGTTAATAAATAATTATATAATGAACAATTTATATTATACTGTATGAAGCTCACATCCCCTAAACTGTCTCGCGCCACTGTATGGTTGGATGACTTTAGATCATAGATCTGCAGCTGTCCACAGTTTTTAGGTAAACAAAATAACAAGTAACAAAGACATTTAAATTTCAGTTTTTGTAATTGCCTCATTAATCTGAGAAAAGTAATTAGTTACAAGTCTAGTTGCTGACAAAAGTAGTGTAATTACAGTTACTCTCAACACTGGTCATACGTGATTCGTGTTTCAGCAATTAAGATTAAAAAAAAAAAAACAGATTAAAAGAGAAAAGGGAGCAAAAGGTTGACGGAGCTACCGGCCACTATATCTACATGTGCCACCGTTGCCATAGCAATAATGAGTGCAATAATATTAATAATAAGAAGTGCAACAATAGTTGTTCAATCAAAATTCTTCACATCTCTCTCCCTTACACAGAGACTCATGCAAACACAATTGAACATTTTTCTGATAGCCTTGTCTGATGCAGGTACGTCAAACTAAAACATCGCACACACACACACACACACACACACAGGTCAATAATGGATGTGCTCAACTTATCCAGTTGTAGCAGAGGAATGGGATGGTAAATTAATCATGGAGGGATGCGTGTGAGAAAGAGAGACAGACACACAGAGACAGAGCGTGGACCTGCACTGATGAGTGATGATGAAGGTTAAGATAGGCAGGAACCGGAGCCGTGGACGCGCTGATCAGGTGGCAGGCCGAGCACAACATCATGTGAAGCCACATGACGCCACGCGGCCCGTGTGTTGTAATATCTGACCTCATAAATATGGCAATGAATCACTGCTGGAGAACTACTTGACATGAATACAATATTCATCGCTCAAATGAGCCCGCTGCATTCAGCCACTGCAGAAGTCTGTTGTCCATTTGATATCACAGAGTAAACAAAATATTGCTGTTTGCATCAAATAGCCATGGAGGGGACTCAGCTGAGCCTCGGTACTTCTGTAGTTAAAAATATATATTTTTTCCTGTATGGATGCTTGTAGATGAAATAGACGACACATTTCTGGAAATCTTTGAAATGCTGGGCAAATCGGAGGGCGATTTTTTGGAACACTTTGTACATTCTGTATTTGTTGGATGTGAAAAGAAATATTGAGTATCATCCAAGCATCTTCGCAAGGACGTTCAATACGAAGCACCTGTCCTTCAGCTATTGCTGGTATGATTACGAAACTCAAAGGCTTTGGCGTTCAGTCATCCATTTGTATCTCTCTTCTTTTCGGTCTTTGCTCATGCTGCTGCAGAGAGAAAGTAAGCACATTCTAGGAGAAGCGGAAACCCAGGATAGTATGTTTTTCACGGTCTGAGCTTCTCATGTCAAATGAGACATTCACCCTATCAGTCCTTGCTGTTGAAGTGAGGCTTGATTTTAGATTTTAGACGTGATGCTCCAACACCCACTCTGTCTCGGATCAGAGGAGGAGATTGAGGCGGTGATCGCATATGGGTATCTTGGTCTTATTTTGATCACAAACTCTCTTGTGACCAATGTGCTGATGTAATTTTTAAGAGGGGACAACAGCATATTTATTTTCTCAGAAAACTGAATTGTTTCGTGTTTAACAAATATTCTTACTGTGTTTTATTAATAATTTATTGAGAGCATCCTGTGTTATCGTATTGTATGCTGGTATGGACAAAATAACTCAAGAACAAATTAGGAAAAATTGTTAAGTCCTGTGTGAAAATCATGGGGCAGCAGCAGACTGACCTGCACCACCTGTACCTGACCAGGCTGACTGAGAAGGCTGCACAGACACATCCCACACACTCTCAGTGGAGTTCCAGCCCTTCCCTTCTGAGGGCTGCACTACAAAGGAAGCTCAACACAGCCAGGCCTTTTTTTTTTTTTAAAACCATGATGTGGCTCAACAAAACCTAAAACCCCAGCCAGAGATAACAGGTATCACAACACTGGTTATCAACTTGCTTCATTAACTCAGACTTTCTTCCTCAGGCTCTGAGGAAGAAAGTTTGTGTAATGAAAAAGTCATTATAATGCAGAGTTATGAAAAATATGTCGTGGTAAAAATCGTCACCGTTGCTGCAAATAAGGCAAGAGAGGAATCAGGTCTTGTCAGGTTAAGAGAGCCACCTTTGTGAGACTGAAAACTCTGACTTTAGACTCGACATATCTCGCTAACCCATTAACCTTGCTTTGTAGTACAGCTCTCTGGTCCGAGTTATAAATGCCCAACCAAGCAAAACACTGATGTATTCCCATGTGATTCTGGGGAAAAAACTTGGACTGCGGAATGTGTTGTTTTTGTCTGATGTGCTTTTAATGTGTCTATATGCTTAATGTGTCTATATTGCCTCTCAGAGGACAAGTTTTTCTAAGTCTTTAATGAGCTCTCAAGCTCACTTGCAACTCTTCATGTGTTGTCATGGTAATGGTAAAGTTTAAGTTGTGGAAAAAATCCATATTCCAATATTTGCAGCCATGATACCAGAAGCCCAGTGGCAGTGCAATTCACACAAGCTTCTCATAATGTTTCTATTCTCAGATATTGTGGTGTTGAACTGGTTAAACAACCCTGTCATGGAGGAGATGGAAGTTCTTTGTTACTTAAAAGAGAAGCATTTTGGATCTATACCTTGGATACTCTGGCTCCAAAACAGTTAAATGAAGACTTTGATTTGAGGTAGTTTTTATAAAGTTTTTGTTGTGCCGACATGTGGGTATTTTGCCTTATAGTTATGCTCTGGTGTGGACATTGTTGCCCCAGCTCATGGTTCTATATGATATACCTTGTGTGTTTTTCATTGCTGTGGGAGGGATGTTTTTTTTTTTGAAAAATATTTTTAATGAATTTTTCAAGATTAAACAAAAACAATACGTAGACTTTACATATGAATTTACATATACTCCAGCAGGCAAACAAAACACAACAAACACCACAAAACATACAAACAAAAAAAAAAAAACATTACAGTTTCCTCATTTTCAAGTGCTCAGCAAACATTTTGGTTGGTGACATTCAAGATACTTAATAAAATGTCCCCATATTTTGAAAAAGCTCTGTATTTTCCCCTTAGTGGCAAAAGTCAGTTTCTCCATGGCCAGACAGCCAGAAATACTTTTAAACCAATGTCCAACTGTAGGCGCTTCTGTGCTCTTCCAGGCAGTTGCAACACAGTGTTTAGCCTGAAGTGAGCATAAAATGACAATGTTTTTATTAGCACCTATCAGTTTTAACGTTGGTGGAGGTAGTCCAAGGATAAATAGTTGAGGGCAGACAGGTAACCTAATAGAGATAATACCCGAAATGGTTTGTATGACCTCTTCCCAGAATTTTTTAATTTTGGGGCAGCTCCAAAGGCAGTGGAATAGTGTACCTTCTTCTAGGCCACATTTAATACATGAATCAGGATTATTATTATCAAAACGATGTAGCATGGAGGGAGTTATGTATGTACGCATAAGCCATTTGAATTGTATAAGCTTAAATCTGGTATTGATTGTCTGGCTCTGTGCATTTTGATGGGAGGGATGTTTACATGATATTTGAGGCTTGTTTGTTACATCACTGTGGTATTTTTTCATTATGTATCACCACTTTTTTATAGTGATCGAGATGCTTCTTTAAAATCCTTTTGTCCTTGATTTTGCATGTCATTATGACGGTTTTACTTGATGTTCTAGTCATGTGAGATCCAAGCTGTTCAGGTGATGCTCTAGGCACTGCAGGCTTTTTTACCTGGTTAATTATTTTGTACTATTGAGCTTTGTATAAATGTAAATGTTTTTGTATTATATCTTTATGATAACTTCCCATGATGTATGATGTATGATCACATGGCCTGTCAGCTGAGCACCATTGGATGTACATATAGAGGCGTGTCTCCTCATGTTGTTCATATCTGATGAAAGACTGGGGCCCGAAACATCACATGTGGTGATATACTTATGAAAACACTATAAGGAGCAGTTTCTGGTGTGTGGACTTTATTTAGTTATGTCCTATTCTTTTAATAGGCTATGACAATTAACTGAAAAGTTACCTTTTTTTTTATCAGTTATGATTCTTCTGTAAATAAATCACATACTTGGAGCTGATCATTATGGTTATTATTGACATGGTTTGTTTTGAGGTAAATGTTAATAAATGTTACTTTGACTAAATCTTTGTTTTACTTCATCAATTCTCACCAGTTTCATTTATTGGTTATGAGGCTGTTACACACTGTCACATACTGCCTGTCGTATTTGACACCCTCAGAATCTTGATGAAATTAAATTTGTAACTAGGCTATTTGTTTTAGGTGAGCCTGAAGGCAATTGCATATAATCCATCATACATTTCTTGTCTATTGACTGAGCAACTATTCACATCAAATTTGGAAAAAGAGCTTTTATGTAAGTGCATCCACATTTATAGTTAGTGAGAGACTTAGAGAGGCTGATAAATAGAGGTAGTACAAAGCACAGTATATTTAAGGAATATAAGTATATTATATCAACAAGCAAATGAAAATTTGTGAAGAAATTGGTTATCAGGGTTTCCACAATAATGTTAGTATATAAAAAACCCACATAAATTACTTACATTATAAAGCACTAACCACATAATCACCTATAATGTCATTGTGACCTGATTCTTTTTGAAGAATATATTTATCTTATTAAAGAAAAAAGTTTGACAAAAAAGTTCAATCTACCGTTTCCAATGTCAACAATGAGCCTTTAAATCCAGTGAATAATGTTTTATTTATGAAACAGTAAAAAGCAAGGGGGACAAAGCAGGATTTTGAAAAGTTAGGGGGCGTGTGGAAATTATGCCCTTGGGTGTTTCTCTAGTTTTTGCATTTAAGGGAGCGTCACTAACACAGAATGATAATAAAGGAAGAATAATAGTAAGGGAAATATTACCAGAAGTTGATAATGTATTCTGCTGTACTGACTGAGGTGTACAATGGTTAGTTTTGCACAGAAAATTCTCTGCCTCTGAAAATCAGGTGTTAATATACCAGAGATTCACAAGAAAAACTTCTGGTGGGAAGAAGAACCTGACTTAACCTTTATTCTACTAAAATCCTATTAACATCAGACAGCACAAATATATTCAGAGACCTACAGTGAATCAGTTATCTGAAAATAAGTGTAACTAAATCCAGTTATGAAAATGTAGGAAATAGATCAATAATTACCAGTGAACACAATATCTGTAAACCAACAAACAGAGGGCAGAGGAGATGTTCTCCTCCACCCGCATCACTCTGAGCTGCTGGACCTGCTTCTCCACCCCTCTTTATCACGACAGTATATCCACTACACCTGTTGGGGAGAGATCGAGTTCATTTGACTCTTATTGACATGATACAGTTGGACCACAACATTTTCATATCATCATTCTATGAGTAGATATTTTGGAATAAAGATCACAACATTATCATTCCTACATGAGCTTGGTGGTCTCAGAGAAGTCCCACCACTGAACTGCGTCTCCTTCACCTGCAGATTGCATCTGGAGGTCAAGCTCCGTCTAAGAGCTGACTGCGAAATGACTGAATACATGAAAACAGGAGCCACATATTCATTGAGAATCGCTGCGCATATTTGTGCTACAGCACTTTTTTAGTCAGTCTGGACCTGAATGAACATCAAGTAGGAAAGTGTCAAAGTGTCATCCTTGAACAGAGACCAGGGTTAATATTCCTCCGCTTACAACCACTGGTTTTCATGTGACCAAAAACTGGACAAACTGAAAATACAACTTTATTACATTCAGTGTTGGGGTGTAGTTAACTACATGTTATTCAGTTACTAGTTTACTAGTTTTAGTACTTTGGCTAAATTCAAATCTCAGTAGCTTTGCAGCAGTCAGTGACTTTGGGGCATGTAGTTTAACTAGTACAAATGCATATTCATAGTATCCTCATGGTCCATACGTTTGATTTACTATTGATTAAATCACCTGTGGTTTGGAACCCAGACGTCATTTAGCATTTTCCCTAATCCCACTTCAATGATTGCACCTTTTTTCTTTTTTTTAACCTTTATTTATTCAGGTTAGATACAATGAGAGCAATGCTCTCTTATGCAGGAATGCCCTGATCACATTCACACAGTTACACATTCACACCTGAAAGCTGCCCAGTACAACCACAGTCTTATCTGCTGACCACTGAGCGGCTCCACTGGAGTGGTTGGGGTTAAGGACTTGTACCTGTCCTTTAAATAAATCCTGGGTTGCCTGAATTTTTGAGAAAAGTTAAGATGTAGTTTAGCTGCTTTTCATTGTTAAGTAGTAAGTGGTTTGGTAAACTACAGGGGGGACTCAAAACAATTAATTGATTATTAAAATAGTTGACAAATAATTTAATAGCCGAGTAATAATTAATTAATCTTTGCAGCTTTAAACTACAATAATTATATTGTACATTAGAGCTGCAACGATTAGTTGATTAACTGATTAGACTATTACATTCATTGCCAACTATTTTGACAACTGATTAATTGTTTTGAGTCATTTTTCAAGAGAAAAAATGTGAAAAATGTGTGTTAAATGTGAATATTTTATGGTTACTTTAGTCGTTTAGACAGTAAACTGAATATCTTTTGGTAGAGGACCAAACTACATTTAAAGACATCACTTTGGGCTTTGGGAAACAGTGATCGACATTTTTCACTAATTTTCAGACATGTTATGGATCAAAGAACTAATCGATTAATCGACAAAACGATCATAGATTAGTCAACAATGAAATGAATCTTGCATGCACATTTGCTTGTGTTTGATTCATTGGGAAATGCACAGCACAGGACCGTGGAGACCTGTCCTATGAAGCAGGGTCCCTGAGTTAACCCTGAGCTTGAACTATTTTTACCTCAGTCATAGTTCCTGAGATTTACACGGAACAGCTAACTATCAATCCTGCTTGGAGTTGCAGGCCTTAGATAAATGTCACACTGTATGAGGAACTGTTTTGAAGGGATGAGTTTTAATCACTTTTGACTTTGATTGACTTGCACAGGGACCCTGCGGAAAAGAGAAAAGGGCAGAACTTCAGTAACTGACAAAATTTGACTGAAGTGCCGCGATGGCAGAAACTGGGGAAATAAAATCTCTGAATTATTCTTTAAATTGGGAGCTATTCATCTTGGGGGCCTCCTGGTTCAAGCCCATGTGACAGTGAGCATCCAAGTCAGTCATCCTCAGTGTGAAAACTCATCTATCTGCCACTCTACAGTACATTGCCTTTGAACGCAATGAAATATCTGTGTGTGGCGATAAGTTCTCGTTGTGCGAGTGCAACTTAAATGGTCTATCCAGGTTTTTCAGTTGCAGCAAAAATGCCATCAGTTTCACTAATGTACCTTACAAGGGCAAAACGACATTGTGCGCTAAGAGCAACCATGAGGTTACATTACACAAGCAGAATATCACCTTCTGGACTCTTACAGCTTCAAGGTCTGATGTGAACTAGACTGATAGGACAACTCTGGGTGAGACAATGGACTTTTGAGGCACTGATGTTAACAATAAAGAAAAATCAAAGCCTGAACAGACACGACTTTTACTAAGAGACTCAAATACCATCTAATAACTGGTTCAGATGTACTGCAGAGAAGCCATGTGCTAGGTCGAAGACTCATGTTTCATGGTCCAGCTATTTCTCTGTCCCCTTCCTCTCCATCCCCTCTGTACACCTCTTCCCCGCTATCTCTGCCTGGCTCTCTCCTAAATCTGTTCTGCTCCAGCGGACTCTCTTCTTTAATCCTATCTGATGAGGACCCCAGTCGCACCGCCCCCCCTTCCCACCTCACTACCGCATGGAAGAATGTATGCTAATGTGGGCCGGCTGCAAAAATGGAAATTAGACTCCATGCACTCTCGCAGCAGCCAGAGACAATGCAGCCATAAGAAAAGAGAAAAAACTCTGGTTGCACATTATTTTGCAGTACCATGTAACAGTACTCACTATTAAATTAGACAAAAACTAGAAATATGTTCTTTCTTTGACCCTTATTAGACCTTATTAGAGGGTAATTAGAGACACATTATGACAGAACTGTACTGAAAACTAAGGTGTATTATTTCTCATTGTTAGACCCTCTATTGTAATGTGTCCCTAATCACCCTCTAATTAAGTGTAATAAGAGTTGAACTGTGGGAAAAAACACACTTTAGTTTACAGTACAGTTCAGTTTGAATGTGTGGCTAATTACTCTTTAATAAAGTCTAATAAGGGTCTGTCTATTAATGAAAATATTATTTCTAGTTTTGTCTAATCAAATCACTAACAAGTATAGCTTGTTATGTAAAATTTCGTATTGTAAAATTAAGTGCGGACAAAAGTTGCAGCATTGTTCCTCAACAAACCCCAAAGAGGAAGATAAGAACTTGTCAAATTTGATCAGCGATGAATTATGCATCACCGGCCACTGAGTTTAAGCATTGTGCTTTTTGATGAATCCCCTTTATCTCTTCGTCTGTTTCAGCAATTGCGCCCTGCTGTCGGAAACTCTCTCTTTATGTACATTTTATATACGTGTGTGTGCATATGCGGCTTGTAATAACGTGTGTGTGTGTACAGTAGGTGTGTGTAAAATAAGATACAGCTTCTAAAAGTGATAAAGACACAGAGGCAGCAACTTATTTTTTGCATTTCTGATCCTCTGGAAATAAAAAAAAAAGCAGCATATTGTAAACTTCGATGCAAGATGAACAAAGGCAGCTTGTAAACAGCTCTTGCAGAGAAACCTTAGATGTAAGCAGATAAGAAACCCTTATCACACATACCTCTCCATCTGGGCGAGTGTTTGGGGAAAAGAGCTGCTAACAGGATTACGTCTTGCGTGTTCACCTTTACCGAGCAGACAGAGGGGCTTGATCGATATGTGACTAATGTGATCAGGGAGGGCTATCACCCCTCGTCTTGTGCTTTCAATGAAACCCCATTAACCATGTGACCGTGGAGCATCCAGCTACAATTTTTCCCCTCTCCAAGCCTTACAGTGAGCCGCTAACACTGAGAGCACAATGCCCTCCTGAAATGGGATATGTCTGATATCATCTGACGCCTCTCAATTTGAAAATTTGAATCCATAGTGGGCCGATATGAAAATCAGCCACATTGCTAACAGATCAAGGTTCTTGTCAGTAACAATCCGGCCTGCCATCCTGGTGCGTTTTCATTTACCTACAGGACTGCAGGTAGCATGAGCTGAGCATATCTCATTAAAATAGAGGAGAATGGCTCTGCCGTGTCTATTGTGCTCAGTAATTCCTCGGTGATGTATTCCTCCCCCATCTTGCTAATGTAACAGCATTTCAGATTCCTGGACCCCCTTTGCCTCTTCATTTTCTCCTTCTCTGGGAAAAGAGTCTGATTTCCCCCAAGTTAATGAAATTGTCACAGCACCTTATGAAATCGCCACCGTGTAAGCAATAACATCTGGCAAATAGATGGCGCATGTAATGTCCGCTGAGCCTCAGTACACACAACCCCGTTAATGAGTGGAAAGACAGACTGACAGACAGATAACGGAGGATACAGACAGACAGGAGCAGACTGACAAAGAGAATACAGTATGTGACAGACAGATAGATAGATGTGTTGTGTCAATGTGTGAACAAGAAGACAGAAAGGCTCAAGACACCTTGGATTAGACTTTGAATTTGAACATTACATTGCTGTAACTATGTGAAATTTGAGAATTTGGGAAAAAAAGAACCTTCAGTCTCGGACAACAGATTACAGACTTTATAAAAAATGAAATTTTGTGCTTTTGTGTGGCTCCTTTACACAAAAAGGTTCAACTTAAAGTCAAACTAAAAACTCGCTCAAACTGAAACTCACTAAAAACTTAAGAATGAAGTTCTGCCCAAGTGTGAACCAACTGTGACGTCACCCTTTGGTTTGTGGACTACTGTCTTGAAGCCTTGAGTTTGGCATCATAGGGGATACACCTTGGTTTTTTGCAACCAGAGCATGTGCAGTACTGATGAGATCATGAAGCTGTTGGCTGAGGTAGTGCTACGTGGGCGGTGCTTGGTTTTGGCTTATCTGTTCAGTAGAAAATAATGGCGGCCTGCCTGTATTACAACTAAACAGTCTTTTGATCAAAGGTTTGTGAGCCCTGTGTGCTACAGTCAGTAAATTCAATGAAAATGGTTTGTCAGTTACAAGGTAGCTATGCTCTAAAGTGTACTCTGCTTTATCATCTATTTGACTCTAAATGGAACCATAATTTACTACATGAACATCATGCTTTATAGAAGAAGACTTAAAACTAGTGGTTGATACCATAAACCTATTAGGAAACAGTTTACTGATGTCATAAATCAAGTGAGAAGTAGGGAGATTTTCTCATAAGGATACATACTGTAGGACTTCTTTTTGCAACCAGTGGTGACGCCCTCTGCTGGCCTTGAGAAAAAATCTACGTCGTAGACACTTCATATTGACTTCACTTTTCAGATCTGGAAGCTCCGTCCACTATTCAGTATACAGTCTATAGATCTGCCATCAAAGTTTGAGAGCATTTATATATTTTTAAAAATGATGGACACTTGCAATATTTGCCTCTTTCACTGTTTGATTTGTGTGTTTTTCTGTGTGTGCATGTATGTGTAACAAAAAGTTGTACAGATACAGAGCCTGTCTTTATATACAGTAGTTTGTCTTTTTAGTCACATCTGTCTGCCACTTCTGTCCAGACTAAAATATCAATTACTCCTCAGGATGAATTTTAATGCCCAAACTTTGGCACAATCACCAGGTCAAAAAGTGTTATGATTTATGAACAAATCCCTGCAGTGCTTGTGTATCTTTGATTTTTGTTATACAAGTGATTTTCAAACTTTTTCTGCCCAAGGCACACCAAAGGGTAAGCCAAAACCTCAGGGCGTACCTGTATTCATATTGATGCAAAATAGTCTATATATCCAATGTAACCAACAGAGGCAACAAGTACTAGCCAATCAGAGGCAGAGGTCATGGAGAGCGAGTGGGGAAAAAAAAGAATAAGGGGTCAATCAGTCAGGGCCTCCCACCATCCGGCAACTGTGCATACAGTGACAACTGGGGTTCTTTGATCGAAAGAATTATTTCAAGTCTAGAGTGTGTATCTTATGAGTGCCTTATATCTTATGTCTTCTTGAAAAATATATAGTGCTGAGGTTAGTTTTTGAGGTTATTTTGTTTTGTTTGTTTGCTATTTGAGCATTAACAGCAATTAGTTGATCAAAAGAAAATTAGTTGCCAACTCTTTTGATAACCAATTAATCATTTCAGTCAATTTTCAGGCAAAAATGTCAAAAAGGCTGATTTCGGCTCCTTAAATGTGAGGAATTGCTGCTTTTATTTCTCATTTAGTAAATGAAACATCTTTTTGTTTTGGACTGTTTGCGAGACATAAGAAGCAATTTGAAGATGTCACTTTGGGAACTGGGAATTTTTCACTTTATTTTGACATTTCATAGACTAAACGATGAATCATTTAATGAGCTGCAGAATAATTGATCATGAAAATAATTTTGCAGAGCAGGGTCATATGCCTCTGGATGGTGTGGTACCATTGATATCATACCCTCCTTTGTTTGGCACTCCTCAAGATTAAAGTTTGCCACTACGTGAAAGCACTGTACAACTTTAATTTGCCTAAAGGAGTGAACCTACTCATCATGGCAGTGCTGCTGAGGTGATTTTGATCTGATTTTTCCTGTGAGTAAATCCTGGGGTGACGCAGCTCTCAGGCTTGAGCGTGACCATGTCGTGAGGAGGCTGAAAATGGAGGTTATGGGATCAGGAATATAATAATGACTGGAGATTCCCAAATGTACTGTCCAGTGATACAAATCTGCTGTGTGTGTGTGTGTGTGTGTGTGTGTTCCCTGTTACTGCATCATGCTGAGCAGAACGGAGAGCGCCCGGCTCCTCTGCAGCCCTGGCAGGCCTCTGACAGTTCGTGCTGGCTGCCCTCCCAACCTGCCCTTCCAACGGGATGCCAGCTGGCCCGCTGCTGCCGCCGCCGCCGCCGCTCCTCCACAGCCACCATCATCACCAGGGAGGCTGGCTGAGTGAAGACAGGGCGTAGAAGGAGAGAGAGAGAGAAGATGGGAGCTGCCAGCTTGCACCATCCTCACCCGCTCACTGAGATGTTAAATCTGTTGTCGGCCTCTCTGTCTCTCGTCACCGGCTCGCCGATTTGTATGCAGACGGTGAGTGTAATTCATTGCAGACTGCCTCCTTTACCCATTCTCTCATCCAGGGGCGTGCTCACCTCCCCGAGCATGTCCAGCACCACACTGCTTTAAGAACCATTTATGATGAACACAAGAACAATTAAAGAAACCTTGCAGGAGTAAAACAGATTCAGGTGTCAATGCGGTCAGCCTCCTATAGCGAGAGTAATGCTGCTTCTGCTCTTTAATGAAGCCCAGCCTGAGCGCGCTGTAATCGGCCAGGGAGGAGAGAGGAGGAGGACGGGGGAGGGGGAGACCGATGTGATTATCTATTTATTAAGCAGCCTTCCTTGCGTTTTCCCATGTTCTTTGGCACCTGCGTGTCCCATTAGAAGTGTTCGGTCAGCAGTGCTGAGGGCAGCACATTGAACCTGCGTCACACCATAATTAGGCCCCCTCCACATATCACAGTTCTGCTTGGCTGTGCTCTCCAGAGACACGCTATCATGTCGACACATATACCCCCGACACCCAACCCTCCCCCGACCCCTCTGACACACACACACACGCATACATACTCCTGAGAAAAATACACTCACACACAAGCTAATGTGTCTGTGCACAAATGGAGACGTACAGTATAGCACTTTATTTTAGGGGGTGTGCATAAGACTGTCATAATCATATCACGACACCTGTCATGAACATGAAGGAGTCTATATGAATGTTGATGAATGTTATCATTAAGTGTCATTTAGTCAGTTATGTCACATTTAATGCAAAGTTGACATTGTTTTAGATGCCTTTGTACTGATGTGGTTTTCTTGCCAGGTTCGGCTCCTGGCACCCCAAGACTGAGGCAGCTAATTAGACAGTTAGTTCCACAGCTAACCAAGCTAACTAGCCAAAATGGCAGCAACAGATAATAACAGCAGACAGCAGTTAGCTTACTTTAGCAACTAACTGACAGCGATCTGTCCATCAGCAAACTCTGTAAGCTAAATCACTTTACTCTGTCGTCAAACTGGCCTTATAAAATTTAGTGACATGTTTATGACAAGACCAAAATGAACCACTGAGGTCAAGGAAAATATTCTTAATACTGTTATAAAGGTTTCATGACAACCACTGTTAAAAACAACTACATATGCTGAATGTGATGTTAAAACATAAAGCTGAAAAGTTGTCAAAGACATTTACAGGTTATGTTGTCTTGGTTAATGCCAAGTTGTCATAATAAAGAAAGAAAGAAAACATTAGAAGTGACATAATTGACCCAATGACACTTATTGACAGCAGTCATAAACAGTCATGAAGCCTCCTTCATGTTCATGATAGGTGTCATGACATTGTTGTGACAGTGTAATGACAACTTATACACCCCCTTCAAATAAAGTACTGTTAATGGAATTACATGTTACACACACACACACATACAACACACACACACACACACACACACACACACACACACACACACACACACACACACTGTAAGTCTATGATTTGTCGCTATTATTGATTAATTTTTGCGGCCATTGCTCAGATATTTGTGTGTAGTTTACACTGTAAAAATGAACTATTTGTTTTAACTTTTAAAAAAGCATCTGGGCTGCCTGCAAATTTTAAGTTGACTGAATTTGAGAAGACAAGTTGAGGTAATATTGTAATGATTCAAAACAAATAAACTTTTCAGGTCAAATGAACTTGATGATAATTTAGTATTAATATAAGCTGAAGATATTAAGTTGAATCAGCAACTCTTCAGTCAGTTGATTTTCTTCTACAGTTTTTCAGTTTTAAAAGTCAGATCTTCATTTCACACAGAGAACTTCCAGCTGCAGCTGTTGGAGCTACTTTGTTCCAACATTGGCACAGAGACAATATGTCAAACTGCTCCCATTGAAATTTTGATAATTCAATACTAGCTTTCATAATCTTGCACAGTATTGTCATTATTGTGAAAATAAACAACCATGACTCATCTTAAAGTCTATTAGAGACACCCAACAAGCTTTCATTGTATATGTTTTCTTCAAACTGTAAAAATGAAAGGTCACAGGAGAGTTTAACTCTCACACAAAGCATGCTGGGAAGTCTGCTAATGCGCTAATCACGTTTCTTTAGAAACTAAATTAAATTAGTTGATTGAACTCTGCTCAGTACATTCATCAACTCATCATTTCAAGTCAAAGGTGAGAAGAACTCGTGTTTATAAGTTCTGAAGTGTTCTGAAAATAAGTAATAGAAATTTTAAGTTTGATTAATTTGAATGAATAAAATGTGTATATTTCTGTAAAATTAATAAGAAAAGATTAGTTGATTCCACCAAATTCCTGTCTGACTTTTACAGTGTAGATGGAGTAAAGGTACACGTCGTCCTATTAGCAATTATCATGTTAAAAGGGATCAAAGAATCAAAGTAATCAGCTTTTGAATCGTCACACTTGATTATGGTACAGGCTGTCAAACTGCCAAATCCTATACTGTAACAACTTTTGCATTTATATCCCCTTTATACAGCCAGTGGTGTCTGCTCTCATTTCACATCTATTAGCAACATATAAGTCTACAGTGTTGGATGCGTGCCCAGCAATTAAATGACAGCCGGAAAATGTGATGAATGATGATAGGAAATAAGTACACGCTTTAGAGAAAAGACAGAGATGATTGATTTTTCTTCCCTCCATGTGATCCACCCACAGTTTTGGTTAATTTTAGTGTATTTACAACATCCATGTTGTGTGGTATATTAGCATGCTAACAGCACACATCCAAATGAAGTGAAAACAGCGTCAGCTTTATCTCAGATGCAATTTGCATCTCAGAAAAGATGAAACCTAATTTCATAATGAGCTGCGCAGGAAGATTTACTGTTTGGAAGCTTGCAAAATCTACTGGGAAGTGAGAATTCACCTACTGCTCACACAAACGTCTATTATCATGAAAATTACGTCTCAGTTGCTTGGACACGGTGGAGCCACAGTAGACAGAGAATACAGGGAATACGAGCTGAATGAGCAGAGTTTGCTGCTGAATTAAATATTACTTCAATTTTTTTTTGTCAGCTATGCAGCAAAAGCAGATCACATCCCAGGTGTCGCTTTGGGTGAAGATTTAGATTTTCAGACGAGGTCTAAGAAAGGATGTCATGTGATGAGGTTTCAGCAGCCTGGGTAAACCGTTTCTCTGTTGCTGCGGAGCTTACAAGATCATGAATATTTGAGATGTTGGCAGAGCACATTAAAGTAGGCTCATATCACTCCCCCAGAAGCCCGCTTAACTGAAGGTTGAATAAGATGAAACTCCGCCAGACATTCAGATAGTACATGAAAAACACATGAAAATAAGAATATCATGTAATTACTGCTTATTACTAATGCATTAACTATAACAGGTATATGTGGTATTTGTTTATGTTAATATGTTACTATTACTTGTAAATTGGAATCGATGTAACAAGGCTTTGACCCACAGCATCACTGAGCTGCGGAGCATTGCAGTATTCATGATGGCAGTGTGTGCAGTGAACAAAGGTTTTCTCCACATACTGACTTTACAGCCAAAATCCACAGACAGCAAAGCTTTTCATGTAACAATAAAGGAGAAAAAATCTGGTCAAATGCATATCCATTACCTGCCATGACGTAAGCAGTATCTCGCTTCTAAAATTTCATGACACATTGCAAAGAGTTCATTCCCCCGGGCTCTGTCTTCCTGGATGTATTTTGGCTGCTGCTGTCACACCATTCCTGCAGCAATGTTTGACTGATGTGAAGTCCACACAAGCGAAGTATGTTGGTGTTTATCAGTTTCTATTGATCCCAAAAATCAGTCTCTCTTTGCTCAAATAGAAATATGAGGAATACAGCATTTTGTTTCTGACATGACTCAGGCAGACATCATGTTTATGGACGAGGTAATACTAAAATTGAATCACATTAGATTTACCTACGTTTGCCAATTTCCATCGTCACTCTCTGACATATCCAGTATATCCCATGTTTCCCAGAAGCTGTAGCAGCTAGCAACTAGGTAGAGCAACAGCTAGCAGGAAAGGCACCTTTGCCGTGAATTAATTACGAATTACTCTGCATTTGTGTATTGTTGGAAACCTTTGAGATAATGTAAGTACACAACTCTACACAATATATAACATACGTCCAGCATTTTTAGACATTTTAATGCGGAAATGTTATTTTAGCTATAACAATCAATCTGGGAATGATATTTCAGCTAAAACAATGGATTAAAATACTATTTATAATGTGAAAGTGGTCACTTGTACCTCTTACCCCCCTCATCAGCATCATTTTCAGCAGCTGTTTTCAACTAAAGCTCTGTATGCTACCCACCTAACACCAAATAGCAAGCAAAGTTAACGACTAGCTGATGAATGTAGCTGAGCATTTAGAAGCCAAAGAGTGTCCTACGTGAAGTATGCTGCGTATGTTCACTACATCCAATAATTAAACAAAATAAATTCAAGAAAATGTCAAGAAATTTAATATTTTTTTCACCAGTTCTCTTAGTCTAACTAACTAACTAACTAACGAGCTTCATTGCCTTGTTTGCTCATCGTAAAACACGCAGAAAAACAAATTGAAAAACACCAAAACTATCCCGGTCAGTCTTTCTACTATTCCAGCAATCACCAACTCTGGTTTGGTCAAAATAAACCCCTAAATTACTGCATTGGATGTGAAATCATGGCTCGAGAGGCCTTTTTACTCTCACTTGTTCTTCAGCTCAGTGGGTGGGTACTGTGTTGCTGAATGAGAATCTGTCACTGAGCAGCAGCCCTCACTTGTTCTTTGGAGGCAGACCAATAAATTGACAAAATAAAAGGACAAAAATTGTTCAAAGACTCAGTAAACAAAAATTTTCTACAAACGAATGGTAATATTAGTAACTGCTAAATGTTTGCAATGTCACCTTTTATAAGGAAATAATATGTCAATGTTGTGTTTAAAGCTTGTCATGGTGCCCCTGAGTAACCAACAAAATCAATTGATGCAGGTTTAAGAATTCATAAATTAGTATTTGTGAACTATTTGCTACCTCTCAGAACTATCAGGAGAAAATATTTGCAGCCAATTGGAAGTTCAGTGTGGCTTTGTGACCCATATGTTTGTTGGCAGCCATTAAAATGAGCATTAAAAAAAAGATGGAGGAAATAATCAGTGGTCTTGGATTTGAACCCGGCCAGCTGGAGTCTGTGTGTGTCGAGTTCACATGTTCTCCTCTGTGTGCTCCATTTCCCCCCCACAGTCTAGACACATGCAGGTTAGGTGAAGCAGAAACAATAAATTACATGTAGGTGTGAATGTGGTGGTCCTGTCTATATGTGTTAGCATTGTGATGGACTGGTGACCTGTTCAGGGTGGCCCCTTCCCTTTGTCAAATGCATACTGGGATAGGCTGCTTCCCCCAGCCCTGAACATGTACAGGAGATGGAGAGATGATTGGAAAGATGAACCTTGGCAATGTAGTTATGGCAATACAGGGAGTGAGTGCACTCAGAAGAGTGCAGATCCCTGCCAGGCAACAGATGGTGAAGCACCTACTGCAATGATACCACAACTGCCAGATGCAACCAGCGAGGATTTGCAAAGTTCTGCCAACGTCAACATGAGCCCCACATATGTCCTGAACTAAAACAAGATTTCAAACTGAAGAAGATGTTGATTACTTGTGACTGCAAGCGGCCAGTTAAGAAGAGTAAGTCAGCTGGCAATGATCACATAAAACAGAGCAGCCAAAAAATAGAATTACTGTCTCACAGTTGTTTGTCTCCACCAACCAGTCAAGTTACAGTTTAAATCCACGTCTGTCCAGACTTATATAATGTGTGTAGTGAAGACTGTGAAGGAATTTAATATGGAACTTATCACTATATTGACCTGTAGCTTTGAAGAAATGTAATAAAAGGTATTAAGTGTATTTTTGGCTAAATGGAAGTTCTCACTGTACATGTGTGATTTCAATGAATAGTTTCCAGTTAGAAACATGTTGTCTTCACTTAGAGACTATTTCTTCAGAGGAGTACAGAGGACTGATAGAGAGCTGAACATTATATCATAGTGCGGTTGACCTTTGACCTTTTGGATATAAAATATCATCACCTCATCATTTTATCTTATTAGACATGTGTGTGCACTTTGTTTAGTGAGGTCATCCTGCCCTTGACCGTTGACCATTAACCACCAAAATCAATCAGTTCATCCTTGAGTCCAAGTGGGTGCTTTTACCAAATTTGAAGAAATTCCCCCCACGTGTTCTTGAGATATCGCATTCTTGAGCTGTCGCCTTCATTAGAACGGGATGCACATGAGGTCACAGTTATCTTGACCTTTGACCACCAAAATCTAATCAGTTCATCTTTGAATCCAAATGGAAACAAGTTAAGAAATAAGTTAAGAATTTCAAGGCTGTTGCTGGTGTGGATCTATAAAAATGGGTTTTCAGGGTTTTTCAACAATTCTGAATCACAGAAGTCCTTCAGTATACAGCCATGAATGTGCACAAAAAATTTTTGGCTTATCAGTCCAGTAGTAAGCGAAATTAGCTCCGAACAAGATTCAGTTCTGTTGATCACTCACTCACTCACTCACACACATACGCACAGTCAGAAGTGATAGTATGATCTAAAAAAAAAAAAAAGCCAGCAAGGAGACTATGTGCATACAGCAACAGATTTTATTTATTTATGTTTTATTGTTGTTAGATATTATTGATGTATGTATATTTCATTTTAAAAAGACATTCAGCGAACCTGGCTTCTCTAAAGGGTTATAAAAACAGATAAAACCAGCCTCTAAAACCCCGATATTTGCTCTTCTTTTTAAAATGATCTGGCAAATGCATGCCAGGCAAAAACAGCAGTGTGCACTCAGGTTTTTGTTTTAAGCCAATAGCAAAAAAAAGACAATTTAAAGGACAACCGGGTGAGCAGATGGCAGAGCCATTATTACCCCACATCTGAACCACAGTGCAAAATAGAAAAGCCAATGGTTACACAGCGGCTGTTTCAAGCTATGTTTGACCACTCCATTACTTTTTAAAGTGGGCACATCAGAAGGCAATGTTGGGTGAAAATAAGGGACACAACATGATGTGATGCCGCCGGAGAAACATTGTTTATCGGCCACGGATGGTAAAAACATAAACACAACTGGGTACAGGGGAAAAAAAAAAAAAAAAAAGACTTTTTTCAGCATCTTATGTAGGCACCACGTTTATGTTTTATGTCAAGAAAATGAAATGCAAATAATTTCACATGGGTATCTTTAAAAAATACATACACTATAAATTTTTTATCGTTCTGTGTCACAAATATCGACTGCATGTTGGCTGCTTCTCCCGCCTCTGTGTGCTGACGTAGAAAAAGTGATTAGAATTCAGCTTCCACGGACGTGAATATCCAGCCCTGTAAATCAAATCTGCTGGCTTATGAAGGAGAGGCAACAACAATTTTGAGAGCAATATGCAATATTCATTGTTCATAAATAATTAATTTGTTTGCTCGCAACTCAGCCTAAAGTGATTGTGGCCCTTTTTCATTTGGGTGTATATCTATGGCAAACTCTGTCCTGCTGAATAGAGTGGCATTTGTATTTCATTCACACACACCACTTTACCCATACTTCACTGCTTTCTGCTATTGCCCCGTGGCCCTACTACGGTTCCAGAGAAAGCTCTGATTCACAATGAGGCTTCCTCACAGAATCGGGCGCAGGATCTGCCGCAGATAAAGAAAATAATTACACTGTAATGGTATCTTTCTTACGAAACACCCAATTATCTGCATCTGTTTGTACACTCACACAGGTACAAACAGTGATTACTAATGGCCCTGCGACTGCTAGAGGTTGGACTGGTGTGTAATTTAGTGCTAATCTGAGGCCTGCAGAGATACAAACCAATGCTTGAAGTTTACTTTTGAGTAAGGATTTCCTCTCTGTCACTCTTTACCCGCAATTTTAAGTGGCGTTAGTAATGTAATTTACTGTCTGTCGAGTGCAATGTGTACTGTGTAATGAATGTACCCAGAATGAGATCTGTTCTGAAGATTTATTTTCCTGCCCTGGTGCAGCCAAGGACACGAAGGCTAACATGGGCCTCACTTTACCTTCTTTACAGAGAGATAATTACATTCTCAGACACCGAGCCAAGTAGCGCTGCATACTAAACTGGAAATCACATTTTCTATGCAGTTGAAGGGGTTTAAATTGGGAACCTGATTGTACTTGCTCAGATCATGGTATTTGTGATTAGCACAGCAGTGGAAATACACTGCAGTGTATTACTGCCACCATGAGAAAAACAAATCCTCTCAGTTTCTCATTATAAGGGGGATTTTATTTCTCTTTCAAGGTCTTTTTCTCATTACAAAAAGACGCTTTGATGTAATAATAAAATATGTCTTTCTTAACATTGTTATGAAAGAACATTGTGAGCTGCTGGAAGCCAGAGTGACCTTGTAGGCCTATACAGCTAATTCTGATTATACAATCTTTTTGTCACATATGTAATGTATTGAGTAATCATGTAGTGTATAGCAAATGAGCTAACCATCTGATGATGAAGGACATGGAATGTGGCTGAAAGGGTTAGAAAAAAAATCTCGTGAGCAGACAAACTATTTTTTCAGCTGAAAACAATGTATATGGGTATTTAGTGGTGTTGCTGGTTGAACATTTTAGTGCAAAGTATTTGAATTCTACATATTGTGTTATAAATATACACAGTGACCTCTACAGGTTGAAACCCGGCTACTGCAACTGATTTTTATTATTGGCTGATCTGGAGGAAAGTGACGTAGTATATGGTGAACGGCACTCATGTTCAAATATATGCTGATGAGGCACATCGTACACAGGAGTTAACACTGTATTTTGCTAACGTTGTGTTTTTAAATATTGGGGCTAGGGGTGTTGCAATATGCCTGTATTGAGTAATTGTGACATTGAAATTGCACGATATTGAAATCACAGTTAAAATGCACATATGATATTATCATGTTAGGAATGGGGCTGTCTTCCCCATGTGTCAACATTCAACTTTATTACCCGTAATCGTCATTATATCATATGACTATTTGGGACATATGTCATAGTGTCGTTTCCCTGTCAGCAGACACAAGAAATGTAACAGTGCACCTCACTCATGGTGCACTGCAAAAATAAACCAGCACAACAATGACTATGACCAACATGAACCAGCATGAACTGACCAGACACATTACAAACACTAACAAAATACAACATTTGCATTTTGGAACATAAAACAGCAAACTTTATAAACTATTCAGTTCAGTCCAGCTCGACGGCAAGGCATTAAATCATTTATAGTTATGGCCACAGACTCTGTCCACCTCCCACCACTCATAGTTTGAAGTGTAATTCATTTGCCAAAAAAGAGACAAAACACACAAACAAAATGTAAGGTCAACTTAACTGATTTACTATTATTATTATCATTATTATTATTATTATAATTCATGAATTTATTAATTTTCAGATCGTCTGTAATATCACAATAATGTGAATTGTTCTGCCCCCGATAATCATGCGGTGAACATCTGATAAGAGACAGCCCTTATCGGCACAATGGTTCGGATTTATGCTTCTGACAGCTGTAGAAGCACCACTGGACTGGATTGATAATCCCACGATAAACAGTAGGGTTATGGAAGTTAGTTTTAAGTTGGATATTCAACAGATATTCACTCTTCTCGCACACAACTTAAAACTAACATCACCACAGTGGCTATGCCTACGTAATGCCTCTCTGAGCTGCAGACTACAAGCATATACACACATTTGCAGCTAGCCTTCTCTGTCATCATCACTCATTATAAATAATCTCACAGCACAGCTGTTGACTGCTGTTCAACATGCCGTGATCCAATTTCATACTTGTTCGCTTGTCTGATAACAGAAAACAAAACTTTCGACCCCAAATCACTGAGATATCAATTCACACAAGACTAATATTATCAGAGGACCTCAGTGTTTGGTGAAATGTGGGAGGTCATTTGCTGTGGGACTTTTGCTTTACAAATTAAAAACATGGCAGATTCACACAGGATTAAGATCACAGACGACCCCCATAATTACAAGTTCCCCCGGTAATACTAGTCCTGTGCGAATAGGGCTAAATTAATTATAAACACTTTTAACATGGCTTTATATCTGATACAGCTACATTATAGTGTTTGTTTTATAAATCATTGAAGAAACTCTGCAGCAGTGTGTTTTTCTTTACAATTCTTTTTTCAGATCACCTTCAGAATTTTAATTTATTTGAGGTATTGTTTCATAACCTTCTAAAAACCTCAGTTGTCTGTGTATGACATCAGGTATTGGCCCAATTAATCGGTAAAGCAAGATCATGCAGCTTAATTAGCATGCCATGTTAACTCTGTGCTGTCTCACCAAAACAGCCGAGAGAGAATCAATCCGAGTTGGGACGAATCACTTAGGTGCACAGCTGATCAATAGGCCAACAGGAAACTTCCCCGTGTTAAAAATGGACAGCTGCAGTAGAGCTAAATTAGAAGAGACATAAAAGCTTTTCTTAATCACAGTATAGACACATGAATAAATTGTTTTGTGGAGATTTTAATCAGATTGCAGTGTTGAAAAGTATTATATAAATTCTTGTGAGCAAAGCGAATGAAAAAAGTTCATCTTTTTGATTCCCCAACACATTTAGACTACAGTTGTGAGCATTACACTTTTCACACAGTGGTGACAAGTTTTACAAAGCTTCAAATGTGCAGGTAACTTCACACCACTTCAGTGAATTCGTTGACAATCCAACCTCTGTGGAGACCAAACCTGGTATCTCGCCAGGGACCATCACAAAGGGCTGCGGTTTCTGGATTCTGACGGCATCTTGATACCAGCTGCCATGAACCGCTGCACCTCATTGTGAAATCTACCTCTTTTCACCCCAGTTATGTGTGTAAATACTGCCGACAGTGCTCCCGCCGCCATGAATACTGAGTGTGTCAAAGTACCGCTACCCAGGGAAAAACAGGGGGGGTGTCTGAGGGAACATTTGTAAATAGAAACACGTGTCATGCCTGTCAGAACTGCCTTTTGTTTTTATTGTCAGGCTAAGGCCTTCCTCTCAGCACGAGATCTTACACCAGTCCATGTTTAAAGAGTGCGCTGATGATGATGCTTCTTCTCAACAGAAAACTAAAAACAATGACTTTAAATGGAGTCAGCTCTTTTCATGTGGAGGACTTGCAAAAGCAAGAAGAACAGATGCGGGGCCTCATTTGTAAAAATGTTCTTAGATTTGTACTTGAACCTGTTGAACTCTTATGATCATTTGGATTCATAAAAGATACTGAGCATGAAGACCTTGCTAATTCAACAACAAACAACCCATTTGTAACTTGTGCACCTTTAAAAATCTTAAATTAACATTGACAGCACCTGCTTTATAATAAGTGGTTTCCTTTATATAATGCTAGCACAAGTTAGGGTTTAGTCAGAATAAACATAGACCAAAAGAGAAAAGCCAACTTTTTGACTGACAAGATGACGGTGATGGTAGAGGAGATTGATGCCAGGCAACATGTATTTATTTGGTGGACTAAACAGTGGATTGACAAACAATGACAAACACAGAGCTTGAGGATTTGTCTCAATAAAATTTTAATTTCACACCTTTACTTGATAATTCCTATCACATTATTCATAAAGCTAATGATTAATGAGAGTCAAAGTCACAAATTTGATTACTTTTAGACTTGACTTGGAAAAATCAAAAAAAGACTTGCAACTCGTCTTGGACTTTAACACCAATGACTCGTGACTTCACTTGGACCTGAACCTTTTGACTTGAAAAGGCTACTTGATGTCCCAAGCCCAAAGCCCAAAGATTAAAATGTATGTTATTTAAAAAGTGTGCTACAGATCAGTTAATTCCCCATCTTCTGAATCAATTCACTTTAATACTATTCATTCACAGTAAGTTGACACTTAATTCCACAAATCCACTTAATTTGAACCAGTCCAACACTGTCCAATCAAGTTGCAGTAGAGAACCATAAATAACTAACGTTACATTGCTGAGCTCCAGCTGGAACAAATGATACCAAAGATTATTTCATTTGTATACAGAAATGACACAGTGATCAACAAAAAACAAACTGAAGTTTGCAAAATGTGCAGGTCAATAATTACAGACAGATACACAGCAATTTCCAATTTCATTTGACATTTTAAGGTGCACAAAGAATGGTAAGTCAAAGCTAATATCATCATACTGTGGTTAGCAATCTAATTACTTAACAGCAAAGAAACTTTGTAACTCTGAGGCTGGAAACTCACAGTTAACTTGTTTAGAACTCAGAACTCAAAGTTCAGGACTCAGGACTTGACTTGAGACTTGATTTGCCCACCTTGACTTGCGACTTGCAAAACAATGACTTGGTCCCACCTCTGATAATTGCACACGGGGATACATGGTTTTCTGTGTAAGATCAAAATTGATTGATATGTCTGTTCAATAAATGAGGTCTGTGGTCTAGATGCCAGCCCGAGGCATAAGTGAACTTAGCTCCTGCTCAGGTCCGCTAGGAGTCAGTCAGGACAGTTCTCTCCTCTGCTTCAGCTAAGCGGTCTGCATGTCAATAGATAGATCATGGATGGATTTCATCGACCGGTACTGTAGCAACAGCTAGATCAATCATTGTGCTGCTAAAGTACGATAAGAGGCAACCAAAAAAAAAAAAAAGTCCAACATGACGGCGCCTCCAAAACACCAGAAAGCTATTCCTCCAGCACTCTCCAAAGAAAAATAAAGAAAACAAAGACAGAGAGCAGAAGTTGGCCTTTACGTTTTGCAGAATTTATGTGGTCAGACAAACAGTAACGAAGTTGTCATAGACGGCGTTGTACAAAGCTGGTAAATTTTCTCTTAACTCAGCAACTCACAAAACTGTTGGATTTTTTTTAGGTAGTCCGTGGACTTAAATGGAAATGGTCCATGGAATTAAATATCAAATTGAAGCTACTGTTGTTGTAAAATATGATGATTTTACCATCATTAAACATTTTACTTCTTTCAAAAAAAAAAAAGTCTAAATGATGAAATCAATTGAAACTGTGTTCAACTTCACAAATACCTGCTGCTTGTCTTGGCCTGCAAAAGAAAGATGTTGCTTTCTTAGATAATCAACAGAGAATGTGTACATAAACACATCAGAGCTCAGATTTCGATTGGAGTAAGGATTACACTGCATCTTGCCTGGAAAGTGAGTCAGGAGTGTTCTTGTTGGATGCATTTTTCCCCATCGCCTTTCTGCCTCTGGCTGGTCTTGGATAAGCCACATGCAGGGCATTACCGCACTGTAAACGAATCATGACACGGAGAAACTGAATCATCTGCCCACTTTTTAAATTTCGGCCCTCCTGAAATCTTTCTGCCAGCTCTGAGGTGACCTATTTTCTAAGTGAAGCATTCGTCAACGGTGGCACACAGGAGGGGGGAGAGGCTCGGTTGTGTCCTGCGAGTGTGTGTACTGTAGCTAATATGCATGCGGGGTTGGCTGGAAGTCGGGCATGTGAAATTTCTGAGCGACGGCCAAAAATGTTATTTCCCATACCTCCCATGGGTGCCTGTACCCTGGATGTTGCAGACTTCAACAGCATGCATAATGACTCTTCAGGTTGTTCAGAGGAGAAGGTAATTGCAGTTTGTTGGAAGCATTAAAAGTCTTTTAAATCCAAATGCTGGGGCCTGTGTCATTTCTGTCTCGCAATTCCCTCAGGTTGCTGAATAACGTCTCTCTTGTTCGCCAGATAGAAGTTTAAAGTAATCATTCGCTTCAAATGCCACATTCAAACAGTGATGCTGACAATTTAAATGAAGCATTGGCAACTGGACAAAAAAAAACAAAAAAACTGAGCTTTGCTTGACAAGCTTTGAGCTACAGTCATCAGTGGAACGGTTTCCACAGGTGGCCACTGGCTGTTATATGACTTTTAAGGCAGCCAGATGGAAAAATACATGTTGTTCCATTTGAGATTTGCTCATGTGTGATGCCAACCAGAGCAGAATATTGTCAGAGCACCAAAGCCATAACCCTCTCATGTTCGTTCTCACACACTCGCAGATACACACTCCTCTCTGGCTGACCCTGGCCTTGTATTTTTTACTGTGACATCATCTAGGTCTGCTGCGTTTTGACGATGAACCGAAGCCCACAGAGGCCTTCCCCAAATGCCAAATTGTCTTGTTTCATACCATATCCAACACCTCATGCACTGTGCGACTGAATACATTTAGTGAAATGTCATCCAGCTCCAACTACAATAGTAGTGAGGGCATATTATATTTATAAACCCCCTCATGATGCTACATGGAGACACTGTATTCACAATGGGCTTCATAATCGCATTCTCCCCAATGTCAGTGCAGTGTAGTAGACATCTTGGATAAAAAAAAAAAAAGGTTGCATTATATTCCACCAGGGAAGGAGAGGCAGAGAGAGCAGACTTATCCACAACAGACAGATGGGGAGTTAAATTCTAAGCTTCTCTGGTGGTCTCCCGCTCCAGTCCATATTGGATGGGTGATGCAAAGGTACAGTAATAAACATAATGATAAGCAGCAAGCAGGTGGGGAGATAAACCGCAAAACACACACGCCACTATCAAGGTGTCATGGTAATTTATTTGTCATACAACACAGGGTCACACAACGAAATGAGACTTGTAGTCCCTACATGATAGATTAGTTGTCAACTGTTAGAGTTGAGTGTTTTTCTTATTAGCACATTAGAAATGTTAAAAAATAGTTGCTGATGATGAAGACCAAGAACTATGTAGTACTGAACTGTGGAGTTAGAGCGTTAAACTGTTGTTCAGGATTTTTGTGTTCAGGATTGTTTTGGCAGATCTGAAATTTGGCTTGATGATGCACCAGAGCCATATGCTCCAAACGCTATATAAGGCCCAGGAATGGCACCACCCCAGTGGTCAGTCACAAATAGACCTTCAGCGACTCTTCCAGTCCAAATCAGCGGCACTTACTACTCACTTCAGTTCCAGCAATCCAAAGCTGAAGAACAAAGTTACCATCCTGCTGCAGATTGAGAGGAAGAAGCTGACTCTCGACTTAGTTAATAGGTCATTGTCCTCTGGCTCTGGTGGCTCAGACAAGTCTGTACAATTCCCATAAAGCTGCTAGATGGAGCATCCATGTTATTTTGACAACTATTTAACCATTTTGAGTCATTTTTTTAAGAAAAAAAAAATCCAGATTAGCTGATTTTAGCTTCTAGTTTCTTTAGTCCTCTATGACAGTAAACTGACAACCCTTTGTGTTGTGGACAAAACAACACATTTGAGGACATCATGTTGGGCTTTGGGGAACACTAATCAGGAAACACCGTCCATCAGACTTTGATTGCATTTTTGCATGAAGCATCATCGATGTAAACACACAGCGTGCCACGCCTCCTCCTGTCATAGTCTTGTATGTTGCGTCCTGTCAGCACAGAATACGATCTGCCTGTTCAGTACTATAGCTTTATCCGGGATGTTGTGGTGGAGCAGGTCTCTGTAAGATGTGGCACAGCAGTCTTTCCTGTTGCTTATTGAGCCCGAGGACCATTTCGTCCATTACATTTTCTTGACCAAAAAGTTCACGTTACTAGACTTAGACCTTCATCAGGCATGTCAAGTATCGTAACATTGCATGAATGTAATATTGCAAGTTAGTATGCAACTTTCTTGCAGTTAGCATGCAACTTTCTTCCATTTCTTGCAACTTTTTGGTCCAGTTGTCCCTCTTCACACCAGTCTAGATGTATTCTCATTTACAACCACATTTCCCCTATTCTCGTCTCACTGCACTGGTTACCTGTGGTGTTCAGAATCGACTTTAAAATATTGTTTATTTTTAAAGCACTAACTGGCCTTGCCCCATCCTACATAACTGACCTTCTCTCCCCTTACACCCTTGCTTATGCACTTAAGTCTGCTGACCAGCTGTTGCTCGCCATCCCCAGAGCAAGGCTTGTTACAGAGGGCAGTAGGACATTCGCTGTTAAGGGCTCCACAATTGTTGAATACACCTCCTTTACGAATCCGACAAGCTACCTCAGTGTCCTCCTTTAAAACTTGTTTAAAAACTTACTTTTATAGGATGGCTTGTAACTGAAGACTGTCTTTGTCTGATGCCTTTGTTTTATTCTATTTAACTAATTGTCTTTTATCTTTGTTTATTTCTTGATCACATTGATATGACTCTGTTGTACAAATGCGCTGTATTTTTGTTTTTATGCTTGTGAAGCACTTTGGGGTGGTCTCACAATCTGTGGTGGTGCATCCAACGGGTTGGGTTGGGTGGTCGAAAGATGTCATGTGCATTGTGTTAAGGCCCACTGTCCTTAAATACAAACCCCACACTTCCATGTCTAATGCCTATAAGTGTATTTCTGTCATAGGTGATACATGTTTCAGCAGTAAAGCTGAAACAATATATGACAAAACACACATTCCTGTACTCGTCAGGACTTTCAGCAGACTTAAATCCATGTCCAAACTGTTGTCAAACAGCCAAAGAGCCTTCAACCAGCAAGTTTTTTCAAGAACATCCATCCTCAAGTGCACGTTCAATATTAAATAGCTTGCTCAACTAAGGTTTTTATTTATTTGTATGGCAATGAAAGGATCACTTTTCTAACACTTCCAAAAAAAGGCGGACACACACAAATTTACTCCCACAGAGAGGGAGTGAAAAGACAGAGAGTAAGAGATGGTTAAAGACCCAGAATTAAAGAGATGATTAAAATTACAGAGCTCTCGGCTTCACACACCTTGAGATAAAACAAAGCTCAGTTATTGGAATGAAAATAAGATCTGAATACGTTTTAAAAATGACAGTTGCTATCTTCACTGCTCTGCTGCTCCGACGTTCAAGGGCACCACACTAATGACAGTATAAAAGGGATGGACAAGATTAATCATTTAGATTCCAAAATTAAATTTAGAATAGCCAATATCAAATATTAACTCCACTAAATTCATTTTACTCCTCTGTTCCACCATGGAGTCCTCGTCTGAGGATCAGATATTGACAGCTCAGCTGAATAACAATGATGGAAACCTCGTGAGGCAAGGAAATACTCACGATGTCATCTTTATTTCTGCTTTAAACAGTGAGCATGTGCAATCAACGTTATAGCCTGGTCACAAACTTGGTATATCTCCCAATGAATGCATGATGATGGATTCCTTTAATGTAGTCCTGTAGAGGGCGCCAAACCACCCACTGGTTCTCCAGCAGTCACTTCCCATCTGATCCCCAGCTGCCTGTACAGATGAGGCCCTCTGAGGACAGTGTTTGTGGTTCAAAAAGTATTTCTTTTCCATTACAACATGAAATACAGTTTTTTTTTTTAAACTTTATTTAAAAGAAAAGTCAAGAGTCAACAGTAGATAAATTACTTATTAGGTCAATGTTGCAGTTTTGAAGAGAAACTGAGGTGATTGACAGCTTTAATGACAAAATACCAGGAAACACTCTGGATATGGTGTCACTCAAGCCTTTTATGTTTCTTTAAGAAAAAAAAAAGTATGGTTCATTTAAAAACAATGACTTTTTACCAAACTATATTACTTGAGATCACAGGGAAACCTATGAATCAAAGTTGAGTACTTTTTAGTGTTTTATGCAGTATGTTTGATCGGGAATCACACTGTGACTCTTGACATTCATCCCCATTTGTCCTAAAAGTATAACATTTCCTTCTGCATTGTGGAAAATATTATGCTAATTAAACCCATTTAATTGAAATTGTGTTGCTAGGAAACAGCTGTAGTCCAACTTTAAGATCCTGCTCGTATTAATATTACCAAACACTTCAGCAGTAAATACAATAAAGTGAGCCCATTTACAGTATAATGCTGCTTTGAAATGGTTCATATGACCATTATTCAGCACTGTACTGGAAGACAGTGAGGTGAAACCTGTGGTCACAATAGATCTTTTTACATGTTTTTAATTGGGGTATTTCTAGTCTCTAAATATGGCAAAATTGAACATAATGAAATGGATGTTCTCATTTTGCAGAAGCCCCCTGGAAGTGCCAGAAGGGCCCCTGAGGGCATGCTGGGACCCCATTTGGGAACCACTTAGCTGTACCTCTTCAAAACTTTAAAAGTTCTGTATTGCTAAAAAGTTGGCAAAAACATGTAGGCCTGCAGCAGCAGCCAGTGTGTGTGTATGTGTAAGCAGTGGTGTCTAGTATTATAAGCGTTGTGTTTTGATGAAGAAACCCAGACGAGGATGTCTTTGGAAGCGATCTCCATTTATTCTGACAGACGGAGATAAATAACAAAATCCTCCTGTCAATTGTGATCATATAACTTGAGTCCCTCTTCCATGGAGCACCACAGCAAAAAAAAGCAAGCTTTGTTACATTCGATACAGCACATTAAAAAAAAACAAAAAAAAAAAAAAAAAAACCATACCTGACAGACAGAAATACATGACAGAATCCTCCCATCAGTCCTAATCATATAACTGGAGCCCCTACACAAATTAAATGACACATAATGTGTTAGCATATTACAAAATAAGTTTAAGTAAGTTAACTTATAACTGTAATAACAGAGAGGCTAAAACACTGAATTTTTTTCGACCACATTGTTGCTTACCTCTCCCATGGAGCAGAGTCCTGCACAGATCCAGTTTTACAAAGCCACACCTGCCTGCACCGGCAAAGCTGAATGCCAGAATTGACCAGTTACCCACCAGTAGCACCAAGTCAAATCCACAACCGCAGTATCCAGAACTGCACTGGGGATTAATATGCAGTCATTCGCTTATCACTTGTCACTCACTTGCATTCTCAGTTACCACAACACCTGTGCTCCTTTAGCGAGGAGCATGTGTCTGCAGACCCGGAGACCGCAGATTCAGACCCGCACGTTTAGACCCGCACATTCAGACCCTTCGTTTTCCCCCTCCTCTTTCTCACCCTAATCCTAACCTCTCCCTCCTTGTGCCTAAACCTAACCTCACGTTCCTCTCCTCTTTTCTCTACCTTCTTATGACTATCCCTATCCTTTTTCTTACCCTAATCCAAACCATTCCCCCCATATGCCTAAACCTAAGTTGGTGGCGCTGTCGCAGAAAACCTGAGGTCCTAGAAATGCGGTCCCAAAAGTGCGGGTCTGAATCTGCAGCCTCCGGGTCTGCAGAGATATACTATTGCCTTTAGCTGTGAATATGTTTCCTCAGCAACAATGTGCCTAGCTTGCGGCTATCAAAAGCTAAATCTTTTTGGGGATTTTTTTCAAGCAGCAAAGCCACTGACAAACATTATTCTCACGGTCTATGATCACACCAGATTTCTCCCAAATATTTAACTTGGCTTTCCAGTGTCCACAATTTGGTATGCTCCATTGGCAATTTTTGCCTTTATGGCAATCCTTTTTTTCACAGTAAAATCCTGGCAGTTTATAAGAATCATTGGCAGATTTAAAGACTAAACAATCATTTAAATTTCTGATTTCTCCGGGGGCTGTTACACAACTTTTTTGCTGGTTACCGAGCCTGGTGTCAGGTTATAATTGTCAGTACAGATTTTGTATAATTATAACACTACATATCACAAATCTATTTGACACTTTTACATGTATTACTGCTGTCTAATTGAATTTGTTACATATGTTAATATTAGAGGTGCACCAATTTATTGATTATGAATGAATTATTAAATGAATCAGCAACTACAGGGTTCACCATTAAGGACTACCTGCTTCCCCAGGACAATTAAAATGCCATGTCAGGTATATAAATCTGGCAACTCACTTGCCAACCCTGCAAGAATTAAACTTTTTAAGTAAATTTTCATGCAAAAATGTCAGAAAATTCTGTTTTCAGCATGGATATTTTCTATGTTTTTCCCATTTATTATCATATTAAACTGAATATCTTTGAGTTTTTGGACTGACAAACAAGACATTCAGAGACATCACCTTGGACTTTGAGGAACTGGGATGGACATTTTTCACTACTTTCTGACATTTTATAGACCTTGCAGCCTTAGGTCAAGCATCACGATTAAGCTTTAGTTGTTATTTGGTAATTGCTAATAAATAACACAGTTTGTGCTGAAAATTGAACTGTTTTGAGGATCGATTGATTGGTATGAGTAATTTTTTAAGAACATCTAAATTTTCTTATTTCAGCTTCTCAAATGTGAATATTCTCTGGTTTCTTTAGTCCCCTCATTAGAGTAAACCCACTGTCTTTGAGTTGTGAACAAAACGAGACACGTGACGCCGTCATGATGAACATTTTTCACCATTTTCTGATCTTGTAGCCCACACAAACTAATCGATTGATCGAGAAAATAATCGACAGTGAAAATAATCGTTAGTTACAGCCCTAGTGTGTGTGCTTGGATAGACTCTCTAGATCAAGCCAAACAAATGTGATGTAGCAGATGAATGCTACATGACAGACAGCATCTCATCCTGCCTGTCTGATAAAGGAGTGATGGAGAAACATGAGCAGACAGGAGGATAGACTGTGTGTTGAGTGTTGATTGTGAAGGTCTGTCAAAGCTCGATCTCCTGAATTCCAATAGTCCAATCTCTCTCCTCCTCTCCTCCTCCTCTTCCTCCTCCTCCTCTTCCTCTCTCTCCTCTCTCCCAGCAGCATCCAGCAGCTGCGCCTCTCTCCTGCCTTTCCTGACGCTGAGCGAAGCCTCCCATACAGATGAGCGCTGGAAGCCACGCACCTCTTGACGTAGCCACAGACCGGTTGCGGTGCCACTCGGTCTCCGTAGCACGTATTGCGCAACGTGACTGATGCTCAACTGGCTCCATCCACGGCGACGGGCACATCCGGCTCTCAGCGTCGCGTACATTCATTAGAAAGTGCTCTCATAATAACGCTGGAGACAACAGCAGGCATCGCCGAGGAGCTGTGGACGAACCTTCCCTCCGCTTCTCATCGCCGCCGGGAGAGAGATGAGTCGAGGCGCGGCGTCGGGGCGCAGTCGTGATGCGACTGTGTGAGCGGCAGATAAACGACTTAAAGGTGGAAAACAGTGAGATTTTGACAGAGTGAGTGTGTTTTTTCAGTGTGAAGCAGAGGTGATGCCTCCGTTTGACAGCATGCAGCAGCAGCGGCGGAGCGAGCCGTGAACCACAGCTGGATTTGAGGAGCTATGTCCGCGGGTACTGAGCCTCCGTCCGCCTCCAGTCGACAGCAGCAGTGCGCCCCGTCGGATCGGCGCCTCGGGGGTCTTTCATAAAGTCCAGGGACACTCTGTTTTTCCTACCTGGAGTCGAGGAGAGGTCTCTGTTCGCTCTAAGGCCGGGCTTTCTGCAGCCCACTCCCCGCATCCTCCGCGTTTCCACTCCATGGCAGCAGCAGTGGTCATCCAAAGCACCACCACCTGAGTGCGTTCGCCTCCTGCTCCTGCGGGCTTAAATACCTTCACAGCGACATACTGAGACTAAATTAATCGACGGCTGCTGTGTTTTCTATATGCACCTCAGCAGTCACACCGCCGCGGAAAGAAAGGACTTCTTGCCATTGAGAGCTGGATATGCAGAGATTAACGTGAAAGGATGGATCTAATTATCTGTGTTTTGGGGCTGCTGGCGCTCATCGTGGAGGGCATCCGTTGCCAAGGAGTGTACGGTGAGTGGATGCATGTATTTCCTGCTGAAACGTGATCATGACCTTGTAAAAACAGTGGCCGCTCATAAATCGCCACTTATTCCCTCTTATACACTCTCGATGTTTCTTAATATGAAGAAAAAAAACAACATCAAGTCATTCATTAAGGGCGACAAAGCAGATCTGAATGTCATGTTTGAGAGAGAGCCTCCAAATGTTGAGGTTATACAGCAAATACGTGTGTGTAGCCAATCATGCATCTCATCCAATCCATCACTCATGATGGTCGGTGAGCAGGCTAAATTTAGTATTGGAGAGTCATAGATTGTTACAATGGAACCTGCTAGATTTGATGTTAATTGGTCACCTTACATACATGCAATCTGTTAATTATCCTTCAAAAGGTCGCTTGTCTCACATTAGGCCACATGTATGTTTGAATGTCCCCATAAGGACTGTAATGTGTGGCATTTAGTATGCCCAGTCATGAATTATTCTCATGTGCGTTGTGGTGGATCTATCTGCCTACCTCTTCCTCATGTCTGTCTGTCTGGATCTCTCTCTGCCCCTACCTCCCATGCACACACTCAACAATGAGCACACATTTCTGTCTGCTTGTGCAACCAGTGGCACAGATGATGTCTCATATGAATCGTCATCCTCGCAGAAGCGGCAGCGCCAGCATCAGCAGAAATACTGTGGGGGGGAAATAATGATTCATGTGCACTAACATTGGGACACAGGAAACCTTGAGGTGTACAGCCCTGACCCGTCGGCAGTGACAGTGGCTCTGACCAAAGCAAGAGGTTGTGCAGAGAGAACGCGAGGTCAAGTACAGATGTGGTATATGGTGTTGCTAAGCACTAAAAAAGATCTTTTGTTTCTGTGTGTGTCTGTGTGTACAGAGATGATGTAGCAATGAAAGGTTACTCTGAGCATGACAGGAACAGTCATGGTGCTGCACCTGACCAATGATGCGCCAGGATTTTATCTATTCTTTTGCTCCAGAGGGAGGAGGGTGAATAAGATAATCAATCACAGCACATGTCAAGACAGTTGTAGCATGACTGCTCATATATGTGGACAGTTACTTATAATACCACATTTCACCCTGTAGCACCTGTTGCTAAGATATTTCAGAGTAAAACGTGACTAAAAATGCGAAGCAAGCACTTACCGAGTTTGCGTAATTCTCAAACCTCTCTCGAATTGCAACAATTAGTTGATTAATTGATTGGTTGATCAAAAGAAAATTAAATACCAACTATTTTGATCGGTGATTAATTGTTTTTCAAGCAAAATTGTCAAATCTTAAATGTAAAGATTTGCTGCTTTTCTTTGTCATTTGTTACAGTAAATGATTGGAGTGGCACAATCAATGTTAAATTGGAAATCGATAGAAATGAGTGAAGTTGAATCAAAATTCTCAGTTTCTTCACGCCCAAGAGGACACAATGAAGCTTACCAGCCGTTAAATCACACTTGATACCATATAGACAATATTTTGAAAGAAGAATTTTAAAATGTAAATGACGGCCTAGAACCAAGACTCGATAGTTTAACTAAACCAAAACATGTTGAAAAATTGAATCAACCTTAAAATTGAAAGTCAAATTGAAACATCAATTTTGAGAGTCGTGCCCCTATTAAATGAAAAGTCGCTGGGTTTTGGACTGCTGGTTGGACAAAAGAAGCAATTTGAAGACTTTGGGCTCTTGAAAATTGTGATTTTTCATCATTTTCTGACAATTTCTAGACTAATAGATCAATTGATTATCTTAATTAATGTTGAAAATAATCATTAGTTGCAGCCCTAAACCTCTTAGCACTCTCTTGGTGATGTAAGATTTCTATGTACGCGTTTTTGTTCAACTTACAGCTGAACAAATTATCAGAATGATGAACAAATTAATGTTTTAGCCAGTTGAAAAGAGTGAGAAAATAAGTCCTAGATGTTGAATATCAACCAGTTTCCAATTAGAAATTAATGTTGAAATCGCAATTGTTGCTTGCTGGGATTAAATGTTAAAAAGAATGTGAAAAATGCTCATCACAATTTGTCAGAGCCAGCAGTGACATCTTTAAATTACTTCCTTTATCCAACCAATAGTCCAAAACCCCAAGACTCTTTTCAGTAATATGAATGACAAAGAAAAGCAGCAAAGTTGATTAGTCGATTAATCAGTTAGTTGATTGAAAGGAAATTAGTTGCCAGCTGTTTTGATTGTTGATTAATCATTTCAGTCATTTTTCAAAAATGTCAAAAATTCGCTGGTTTCAGCTTCTTAAATATAAAGATTTGTTGCTTTACTTTGTCACTTGTGACAATGAATGAAGAGTCTTTGGGTTTTGAACTGTTGGTTGGACAAAAGAAGCAATTTGAAGATTTCACCATGTTTTGACATTTCAAAGAAACAATTAACTGATTCATTATAAAAATAATTGTTAGTTGCAGCCGTAAACTTCTCAGCACTCTCTAGACGATGTAAGAGTCCTACACAGGCGTTGTTGGTGTTTGGAATTAGCAAATTCCTTTAGTTATGTATTGAGCCTGAAGGCATAACCCCTCATCAAACGTTGATGTCTCAAGGAATCATTGTCGATATTCTTATCTGCTATATTGGTCTCTCCAATGATGCACATATATTCAGGGGAGACAGGCATGACGTTAGCCATCAAAACCGATCACATGAATGTCAGATCAAAGCTGCAGAATTCTCGGTGCGAGCGCACTGTCCACGCTACAGAGTTGGCGTGCAGATGAAGATGCAAGCTCATTAGAAGGAATCATATCCCATAATGCTCGATATGTGGTGTTGCAGTAGAGGTACGTGTGGACAAGTAGGCCTACAGCAGCAACAGCAGCAGTGTAAGAGACAGGGACATGTAGCAGATGGAATTGTTTGAGGATTTAACTGTCTTGTGTTTGTGCTTGTATGCTGTGCAGCCTGAAAATTCCCTTGAGCACAGTCACCCCCATTTTCTACCATCACTACAGTGTTTCACTTATTCTACAGTAAGTGTGTTTTAGTGAGGATTTACGTATGTCCTGCTTTCCTGCTACTGCTGCATAGTCTGAAATTGCAATAGGAAAAGGGCATAGATAGATAGATCACCAAACCAGAGTTGGTGATTGAATTTGGTGTTTTGATTTGAATTTCTATTTTATGCAATTAAAACTCTTCTTAGTTCGGTAAAAGAGAGAAACTTGGATTCTCAAGGTGTACTGCTGTATTTTTCTGTTCAGCGGGGAAAATGGGTATTGGATATTTGCTTTCTCGACATTTTGTGAGCTTATGTTGTTTATTTGTCATACGTAGCAAACATAACGTGGCAACTCAAACTATATCAGCGATCATTGGTTGCTGGGCTGACGGTGGCCCAACATCACCCAACCCTAGTAGGTAGGTAGGTAGAATCTGTTGGGGACCACTAGGCTGAAATGTTTAGCATGTTTGTTGACATGGCCAGAATAAACTGGTGACTTAGTGGATGGAGCTTGTGGGTCTGAAAAGCCAGTGCAGAATTGCCTTGAACCCGCTTTCTTTCTAATAGCCAGCAGGGGGCGACTCCGCTAGTATGACTGTATGTATCCTTATGGCAGAATGACTCCACATCTCACTTGATGCATGACCTCAGTAAACAGTTTCCTAATGTGTTTCCCTTCTGAACGACCAGGTGGGTGCATTGTGCATCCCGGAACTCAGATCAAACTGTCAAATTAGGCAGTGCTGATCTGTTTAGTTGTAATACCAGAAAGACTGTGACCAGGCAGGCAGCTGTTATTTCCTGCCGAATGGACGAGCCAAAACCAAGCACAATCCAAGTTGCAACATGTTACTCACCAGCTCCATGCTCATCATGGTACTGTGCATGCTCTGGTTGCAAAAAAATCAAGATGGTGACCCCTGTAATGCCAAACTTGGTTGTCCACAAACCAATGGGTGACATCACTGTGGCTCTATCTACTGTCTATGCTTTTTTTTCTGAAGATCTGTATGTGTGCTACCTTTTTACCTTTGGTTTTTCAAAATTGGAAATAGATAAGTTGACATTTATGGAGTCATACTTGTGCAACACAGCCCTTTGTATCATGAGGAGGAGCCATTGGCCTTTATGCCTATGCTTCATGTTTAAAGCAGGCTCCACGTCTCCAGGGAGGTGGTCTGTATGAAAATGTCTTGGAAAGGTTCAAAAGTCAACATTTATTATTGAGACTGGCAAAACATTAGCATGCATGCTGTGTTGCTTCTCACTGTAGTCACTGAAGGTTTTGACACGTGAAGGAGGGAGGCCGGTGAAATGGAGTATTGTGCACCACAGGTGAAAGGCAGTGGGTGTGTGACTGAATAAAATGAGGATTGTGAGAGGATAACTCATAATGGTGGCAGTAACTTTGAAGTGGAGGAGTTTCATAAGGTTTTATAGAGGGCAAGGCCAGAATTCTTTGGTCATATCATATCTAGTATTTTTTACCACCAGATTCCATCATCTTTTTTGTGTGGCGTCCAAAGCATCAGCTATCGTTTTCCATCCAAGATTTCCAAATTGACTCGAGCGCAGATGGATGAGACGGTTTGCAAAAATGAGACTTTCGACGATTATTTTTATCCCCGAGCATTGGTATACGTCATTGCTGCCGACTCAATGGTGGAATCATGATCTAGTAATGAAGAAATCACATACCAGTGCGTTAAGTGGTGCTGCCAGAGTCATTAAAGAGGATTGATGAAGGCTTGTCATCCCTCCATGACTCCAGGCCACAGAGGGAAAAAGAGAGACACCACTAAAGTACAACATCTGCTGCTCCACTCTTTCTCTCTCCTGCTCTTCTTATCTTTCCCTCTTTTTTTCTCCCCTTGGTGTGTGTCTCTCTTTTCTCATCACCACACACACGCGCACACACACACACACACACACACACACACACACACACACACACACACACACACACACACACACACACACACACACTCACCCTTCTCCAGGAGATTGCTCTATTATCTAGATCTCTGTTCATCTCCACATTGTTCACCAGAACTCCAGTAGGCCAATAGCTCCTTGGGCTGTAATGGTAACCACATCACAGCAATACTTAGGTCATGTGATGCTTACCACAGGGTTGATCCCATTACCGTCATCACCGCAAATTTTATTTTGAAGGGTCAGTCTCATGTTGAGATCAGCACATGGGTCTACTAATACATATATGGACTCGTGCTGTCACATGCGTGGCTACTCAGGAATACCATAGAGCTGGGTACCGGACTTCAATACTTTTATGATACCAATTGAATTGCTTCAATACTATTGAGTAATTAAAAATTCCTTGCCATTCAATACCAAATTTAGATACCTAAGGAGTTTTGGCAATCTTCACTTAAGTCCTGATATCTAGTTTGAGTGAGGTGCTCAGAGCAAAAACAGTTTCTCCAGCTGCTCACAGGCATTAAAACACCTTCTGCCTTTAAAGTGACTATTTGTACCATGATGTGTAATGTAATCTTCTTTTTGTTAAAATGGGTTTCATAAAGTTGATATTAAAAAAAAGTATAATTCAGGAACTAGTATCAAAGTCATGGTATCTCTTTCAGTACTGGCATGAAATTTTTTGAACGATAGTCAGGAACACAGCCTCTGATTGGTCGACAGACTCAACCCAAAGCATCTGGATTTTCCAGTGGGTGGCTAACAGGGTGCTACATGCAACAACAACAGCCGTTTTTCAACCAGGAAAAATGGATAAATAACTACAGAAGACATTTGGTGTTGGATTAATTGTCGTGGATTTATTTTATCATGCGTCCAAAAAGATGCTGCAGTTCAAGGCTGGATTTCAAAGTGTGAGCATTAGCTTAACGTTAGCCTTTCCTGCTTAGCTTACTTTGGGGCTAACCTCCTTCACTTTTCCAGCAGTTGGAAAACAACAGACGAGACATTTCTTGGTCTTGAGAAGCTGCAGCGCTGCACACTGTAACTTGTACTGCACATTTACTGCCAGATGGACAACTTTCTACTCCCCAGTGGGCATCACCGTCACTCTCGGCCTGCTGTTCGCTCTCACTCACTTACATGCCGCACACACATTACGCACTGCCCTATTCCTTGAAGGAGCTACACCACTCTTATGAGAGCATGCTCCAATAAAGTCCAATAAAACATAATTATTAAGACAGCTGCTGTAGACCGCCAACTCGGTGGGAAAATGTTGCTTTGTCACAGCCCTGGTAGCCGCTCTTCCATCACAGTAAATGGAAGCACCAACAAACCTTCTACGTATTCTCAGTAGGCATTTATCTCTAATGTTGCTGCAACCAAACTGCACTAAATAATAATATCAAACGACTTCAATAGAACATGACTCTTATGATAGCATGGAAGTGTTTTTCTGCTTGTTACTTTATCTGGAGATGTACCGCCTTCAGTATGTTCTCTTTGCATCAAAGTCAGTCAGCGACAACCTCCATGGGATGTGCAGATGTTCCTGATCTCGTTTTGTGTTATGCTACTGAAGAGAAAAAGTTCCTACTGCTTTTTCTCCCATCCCACTTCTCCCTCTCTCTCCGTCTCTCCCCCGTTCTGTCTCTCGCTCCCTCTCGTTTGCATTGAAGTCCAACCAATTGCTGGGGTTTCTTTTCATGAGCCCCGGTTCAGACGCTTTGGCTTCTAAGCTATGCAAATGCATTCTGCCAGTGAAACTAAAGCCGTCTTTGTTGGTTCTCAGAGGCCTCCTCCACAGAGTCCTTCATCATTCCCTTGGATCGGGACCCTCACATTTCCCACCGTAATGAGACCGCGGATAACTCTATCTCTTCTCCTCCCTCCCACTCTCAGTCCCTATCTCCCTGCCTGTCTCTCTACTCGGCCTGTCTCTCCCTCCATTACCCCAGGGAACAGAACAGCGGATGGACGTCTACAGTATATGCGCTTCAATCAGAAGCAAATGAGGATATACAGCTGGGCACAGCACAGAAGGAGTAATTCGTTGCAGTAGAACAGTGTGAGGTGCACACTGGGGATTACTACATACCCCTGGGTGGGGTTTCAGATAGCACCAACTTAATCATACCGAATGTCAGTTCTCTTTGGGCCGAGTCCTCTGAGACTGGCACTGAATATACACCGCAGAGACAATGTTTGAACTTAAAGTCGGAAGCACTCCTGCTGTGCTCAGTATTCAGCGGATAATCTTTGACAGTGTTACTTTAATACTCCCGATACAATGCGATTAAGGTGAAACAGCTGTTTTTTCCGAATCCAGACGTCACATACTCTCAGAATTGAAATTAAAGGGATACTCCACCAAATCAACACGGCGAGCAAGCATGGCATTGTGAGTGACAGATTTTTTGAAAATGGACAAAATCCTGACAAATCTGCTGAGCTAATGTTTGCTCTGGCAGATACGTCCGCCCCTCTTCCATTCAGACAGAATTCCACCAGAGTTGGGCCAAGAACAACTGTTTATTTAATACCGGGCCAGTACTATACGATGATGATTGACAGGGGTGCGTCACTGGTCCAGATTTTAAAAGTCTTGTATCACACGTTTCGAAGCTCTGGCTGGTTGTAGGTCTATCCGGTGTCGTCCAGTCAGCAAGTTCATCTAGCAAAACTCCTGAGGTCATTCACAAAACTCGGATCAGACTTTCAAACTAGGCAGTGCTGATCAAATATGGATCAAGAATCTGTTATGGCCCTGCCTACCCAGTGCAAAACTGGGATAATAAATGAAAAAAAACACAAAAACTTTCCTCAAGTGTATTAAGTATTACCACCCCTGTAACCACTGTCATCTGACATAATTTGTGGATTGTTGTTAGCTGCTTCTTGTCTTTTTTGGTCAAGAAAAGTCTGGATAGTATGGTCTTGCCAAAATTTATACTGTAGGTCAAATTCATACCGTACTTTCTATATTATTTGCCATACTATATGTGCACTTTCTATACCATTTATACCGTCCACCCCTAGTCTATCCAGTTGTGTTTAGAGGCATTTTGGCCTTGTTGATAACACTCTTTGGAAACTGAAAATAAACTGAGAGGTTCCACACAAATTCACATTTGTGAATTAGTCTATCAGTGCCAGGCTAGAAAATTACATGATTGCTTGACTTTTAGTCCCTAGTTTGGGTCACGATCCAAAAAACACTGGATACTACATTTCCCATCATGCAATCAATAACGTAACTTTATTTGAACCCCTCACCTTATAAATGCCCACATCTTTCAAAATTATTTCTCTCTATTAAAAATTTATAATCTCCAAGTCAAAGCTAACATAATCCTGATGACATCAATAGGACATCATCAGGGTTATCTTCTCAGACTTTATAAAGCTCTTTGGTAGCCACAGAAGAAATTATAGAACTCTTTTCACAATTTTATGTGTAAAATCAGTGAAGCACCTCCTTAGTTTAATCTGTGTGACTTTGTGTTTAGCTGTGAAGCGAAAAGGTCACGTCGTCTGTGTTTATGCAAGGTGTGCGTGTGCTGTGTGTGTGTGTGTGTGTGTGTGTGTGTGTGTGTGTGTGTGTGTGTGTGTGTGTGTGTGTGTGTGTGTGTGTGGCCATGTGTGCTGTGGGGTGACACTCTCCACTGGAAGGATGCCACTCTCAGTTTTGCCCTCTCTCTGCCCCTTTAGCTTTTTTTGAAAGATGTAGCTGTGTGTAGTTTGGCAGTAGGCGAAAATGGAGCTGTGAGCTTCGGGGTTGTAGCTGGGATTTTAACAGCATTGTCAACTACAGCAATGTCCTCTGCACAGAAAATAAGCAATTCCATTCCTTTTCTTTAATGCATAGTTCAAAGCAAAGATAGAATCATGCACAGCTGTGATGACTGGAATATATTTTTCAGGATGGATGCTCACTGAGTGTAATATTTTTCATGATTATTTGTGCTCAAAACATAAAAAAAACAAAGTATAATGTTGCTTTGGCCACTTTGCACACATCATGAATAGCTATAATACTTTCTTCCTTCTGCTGTGAGGATTTGGATGAGTTCAGGAACACAATTTACCTCTGGATCATTCAAGGCCAAATCCCCACCGCGGACCAAAGAAGCTTATTGTAACCTGGCTGGCTGCTTCAACTGTTAAGCCCACATCCCCAAACCCTGAGCTACTTGTCCTGCTCTGTACAGTGCTGAGGACAGAAAGCTGCTGCTAATGATCTTGTAGTCATTCATTCATTAAGTCCTGTTCTGGTGCATGACTTGCCCCGGTTTATTTAGAATCAGAAGTGATTCTGCGCTTGTAATGAAGTCTGGTGTGGCCTCTGACCTACAGTGAAGGCGTGCACTGAACCAGAAACGATATTTTTTCCCTTTGTCTGCTGACATTGTAATGAAGTGGCCGTTCATCATCTGGATCATTAAAAACAAGATTTAAATCTTAAATGTCAACCTTGGTCCAGCTAATATTACCTTGTACAGCAGCAAGGCTTTTATCTGTAGTGTTTTCATTTCTTATAATAGCGTTAATTTCCTCATGTTGACAGACACATGGTCCAACTGCAATAAATTAAAGCTACAATATCTTCCCCTGAGAGGCCAAACTGCACATTAGCGCTGGTGCAGTTGTGGTAAGACTAATAGCAAATGTAGATCCTTTGGGATAAGACTGCCTTGTGCTTCCTTCCCATACCGTTGCTGCCTCTGTTGCCATTTTCATGAGAAAATAAAGACCAGAAAAACATTTACACTATGGAACTGTAATATCATGTTGTTGTTGGTTTTTATCCTCATCATCTGTAGCAACATTAGCCAGCAACACAGTAGCCTAAGTTTTTTTTCCTAAAGATGATAGGACTTATAATTATCGTGCTTGAAAGATGAAACAGGGGTGGACATTTAGCTCAGTTGGTAGAGCGTCCGACCCATGTATGGAGGCTGTTAGTTCTCTGCAGCGGCCGCTGGTTTGATTCCCGCCTTCGGCCCTTTGCTGCGTGTCATCCCCTCTCTCTCTGCCCCCTTTCCTGTCTACTCTCTGGCTGTCCTATCAAATAAAGGCAAAAATGCCAAAAAAATAACTTAAAAAAAAAAATAAATAAATAAATAAATTAAAAAAAGAAAGATGAAACAGAACTCATCACTGCTTACTATCATAATAAAATATTTTAAAAAAAAGTCACAAAATGTTTCTAAAATGTCATCAGCTGCTCGTGTTCACACCCACAACATTAGCATATGGCATGTACTGCATATTCAACAGGTGGTATTTAATATCAACTGAGAGTTTACTCTGACTTTTATGTGACACTATTTAAGGAACATCAAATCTTATTTTTCAAATTAGTCTCAATTTTCTTAAGAACAGGTGAAATAGTGCTGATGTTTTGCTTTTTGCGTTAAATTAAAAATGACTTCTAATATAGATTAGTTTTTACAGAGAAATAAGAAATAGTTTGATTGACAGCCCCTTCACTCACTTCTTCACTGCCTTTGTGGCGGGGTAACTTACCCTGCTGATCATTTTTGTTGAAGTTTGGTGAAACTTCCAGCAGCTCCACCCAGTGCACCTGGTGAGTTCTAATGAGAGTAATTGAAAACTCCTGTGTGGGTGTGCACAGCCGTTAATGAGCAAACTAATAAGAAGCTACAGCTGTCAGATCAATGTCGTGGCAGAAAAAGTACAATATTTCCCTCCAAAATGTGGTGAAGTAGAAGCATAAAACAAAACACAATGGAAATACTCAAGTAAGTACAAGTACCTCAAAACTGTACAGTATTTGATTAAATATACTTGGTTACATTATGCCACTAAATGCATTCACCTTTGTGTGACTGACCAAAAGCAAAAACAAAAACAGACCAGGAGCAAGATCTGGTTGGAACTCTCATAAGGAAAAGGGTCAAAGTATCACAAAATGAAACATCTTACTATAGTGCCACCACATTTAAAATCAAGTCAAATGTTTTTTCTCATATAGGCTAATCACAAATCACAATTTGCCTCACGGGTCTTAACAATGACATCATGAAGTAGTGTGGGATCGTGGGAGTTGTTGCTTTCATTGTTAAACAGAAAGTTCAGGAAACAGTAATAAATAATCATGCTTCATCACAAGCGAGCAATACAAACAATGTTAAACAATAGAGTGGCTAGCCAGCTAGTTTGCTAACTCACTTTTGTCACTCTCGGATGTACCATCTGGTGTCTGGTGTTGTTTGGAAATACAACTTACAGATTTTTCTGCATTTGAACATTGTTGGAAAAAATGTTTAGATAATGCAAGTCCTCATCTCAAAACATTATATAACATAGATCTAGCCATTTTTAGATATTTTTAATGCAGAAATGTTACATATTATGCCTTTAGGTATGTTCCCCTCATACGAGCCGTAGCTCTGCTTTTTGATTCGGTTTTAGAGTTTTACATTTTCTGCTCAATTTACCATTTACCATTAACTCGCCGTTAAATCATGCATTCATTAACATCTCATCATATATTCACTCAAATGCCACTTACTGGATCTCACAGACGCTCATGCTTTCATTATGCTGTCATGCCTCTTACATGCATTACAGTTTGGCCAGCTCATAAATACTGTATACTGTATGCAAACGGACAAAGCAGATGCAGAGAGCGAGGCGTGCAGCCGTACGTGCTGCATGCTGATAAGAGCAGAGCAAAATCCCTTTAGCCAGGTGTATAATTTGTGCACAAAGACAAGAAACAGGTGCATGTTTGCCTGTAGAGGCTGACAGTGACTGAGGCTCATGTTCTTTTACTTGGTTTATAGCTAATATAATGATATGTTAATTAATGTATGAATTAAAGGGACAGTTTACCCCAAAATCAAAAGTCCACAATTTTCCCCTCGCCTGTAGTGCTATTTATCCATCTAGATTGTTTTGGTGGAAGTTGCCAAGTTTTGGGCTACTGGCTGTAGAGATGTCTGCCTTCTCTGGAGTATAGTGGAAATCGATTACACTCGGCTTGTGGTGCTCAAAGTGAAAAAAAAAGAAAAAAGAAAAGCTCGATGGCAAGGACTCTTTCCAGGAATCATTACTAATCATCACTGCTTTCTTTCTACGGTATAATGTACCAGAGCTGCTTTCAATGGTACTTTATTTTACAATACACTAACAAGATGTAACAAGCTGTACTTTGTATTAAATTGGATAAAGACTAGACTATAATGTGAGTATATGTATATTAGACAGATTGAATATTAGACAGTATTATTAGAACCTTATTAGACTCTCTCTCTTAGTGGACAAATTACAACAGAACTGTACTCTAAAATAAAGTGGATTATTCCCCACTGTTAGACCCTTAACAGACTTTATTATAGGGTAATTAGGGACACATTATGACAGAACTGTAAACTAAAGTGTATTGTGTATTGTTTACCATTGTTAGATCTTTACCCTCTAAGAAAGTCTAATCTGGGCCTAACTTTGAAAAACAATATATATTACACACACAATACACTTTAGTTTGCAGTTCCGTTGTAGAGAACATATTATTTCTAGTTTCTGTCTAATTTAATACAAAGTGCGACCCTATTTTCTTTTGCTAGAAAGAAAATAGCTCCTGCGTGAAACTGTTCACAAGAACGTTTGTGGATTATCTTGAGTAAGTGAGTCATGATTTCTGGAAAGAGAAACTGGTGTTGAGTTTTTCAAGTTTATTTTTTGGCACTTTGAGCACCACAGGCCGAGTAGCCTTTCATTATATTGCAGACATCTCTATGGCCAATCTCTCCAAAACTCTGCAACTCACACCAAAACAAACTAGATGGATAAAAAGCACTACAGGTAAGAGGAAAATATTTTATATTAATATATATATATATATATATATTATATATATATATATATTATATATACACATACATAATATATAAATATTTTTTTTTTATTATTTATTTTTGACGTGAACAGTCCCTTTAATTGTGTGTTAAAATTCATTTTGTAATTTGATGATTCATAAGGTGTTAAATCCTTACATAAACTCTATGATTTATTAATATTAAGCCGGCGTTATATAACCTGTTAATGCATGCATTAGATCTTGATGAGTCATGCATTGCTTTTGCGTTGAAAACCATCAATTGTTATACCCTCATAAAGTGTTACAGATTTTTCTTAATGAACAGCCGGATTAGCGGCAAAGATGGATCATTTTTAGTGCCTGTGGTGTGTTTTCCGTATCTCAAGTTATCATTTCCATGATTGGCATCGCTTCAAATCACAGAGAATTATACATGCTAGCCAGCTTCAAAGTGACGCAAATGATGAAAGGGGCTCATTGAATATGAATGTCTTCTTCTCCAGTCTTCCCTTACGCACTTCAGTCAATTGGATTGTCTTTGTTAAGGCAAACTGGCAGGACCCGCATTTACACACATAAAGTACAAATCATTCAGCGGTCCCAATAGGTAGCTGATAAGAGCAACAGGGAGCCTTTTAGAAGCACTGTGCAGGAAATAAAGCAAAAAAAAGCAAGCCAGAAGAGGATTGGTACGTTGTGGCACCCACAAGAGGCTAATGCCAACCTTCAACTATGTCACTTCAGCCCACACAGGCATCCTAAGTGCTGCTCCTGTGAAGTGATGTCTGTTGTCATGGTGACAGTATGTGAGCCTGGCATTGCACATCCTCTGACTTCCCTGTTGCCTCCCTCTGCTTGCTCCTCCCCTCCTCTCCCTCCCTCCTTCGCTGCCTACCCACTCGCTCATTCTCTCCTTCCCCTCAAATGCCAGGAAATCAATCGCTGAAACAAATGTGAAGTGATTGCAGAAACGCAAGCTCCTCGCAGCAGCCTTACAAATGTGCGTGAGAGCAGATGAGATTGCTGTTGGGTGGGGGGGGCAGCGATGGGGGTCGGGGTAGAAGGTTTTGGGGAGGGGGGGCTGACTGTGTCTCTTCAAAAATAACCACCATTTCGTTGCTGTGAGGCAACTGCAGGAAGGGGCCCTACTTATCTTTGTAGCGAGTAATGCTTAAGCTCCTCTGACAAGCAGGAACAGTGGCGAAGTAAATGTGTTGACAATGACGCCTTCAGTAGTCTCAAGCTTCAAAACCAACGCCAAACAGTCAGACAGCAGGGGAGCCGCACGTACAGACACCTCTGTAACAACACCACCAACATCATATCCATGCACTCTGAGAAATAACGGTTCCAAAAGGGTTCCTGAAGGGCTGAGGCTCTACGCAGAACCATTTGCTTCTGAAGAACCTGTTCTTGAAGAGACGGTTCGTCGAGGGTTCTTTTTAAGACTAGGGGTTCCAATAAGAACCATTTTCATACAGAGAATGCTGAGATTTTTTGGAAAATAATTGTCACTAATGTGGATATAATGACTAAGTGGGTCACAATTTGAAACAACAACAGGTTCTTGGTAGAACCTCCAGGGTGGGTTTTTGCTAGCACCTTCAGAGGGTGTAAAAGGTCTGGATAGAATCCCCAGAGAGTGTTCTTGGTGGACCATAGGAGGGTTCTGCTTTAGAACCTCTCATAGGGGGTTCTGGGTAAAACCTTTCACAGATGGTTCTAGATACTGTATAGCCCTTCATGTTGGGTTTTCAGTAGAACTCTCTGAAAGAACTCCTAGTGGAACCTTTACAAAAGGCTCTATCAGGAACAAAAAAGGGTTCTCGTATGGGGACAAGCAGAAGAACCCTTTTTGTTTTCTTGTTAGCACCTTTACGTCTGTGAAAACCTTGTTTTTGCCAAATGTCACTTTTAAATGATAACAGGTTCTTGGTAGAATACCCTGGGTGGGTTCCATAGCACCCATAGGAGGTGTAAAGGATCTGGATAGAGCCCCCAGAAAGGGTCCTGGCTGGAACTGTTACACCATAGGATTCTGTGTAGAACCTCTTACAGGGGTTCCAGGGTGGAACCTTTCACAGATTGTTGTATAAACCTTTATGTTGGGTTCTAGGTAGAACCGTGAAAGGGTTTCAAGTGGAACCTTTATAAAGGTTCTAGCAGGAACCAAAAGGGGTTCCCCTGTGGGGCCAGGCTGAAGAACCCTATATGGTTCTAGTTAGCATCCTTTATTTCTAAGAGTGTACTTCCTCATCCTGCCTGTCCATCCACACAAATACAACTAAAAAAACACAAGTATCCATGCTGTTTTTTTTTTTTGTTTTTTTTTTTTTTTTTTCTCGTCTTCTCTCTAAATCGACTCATTCCCCTGCTGGCAAAAGGAGACTGAGACTGTGGAGTTGTGCCGTGGTTCTGCAGAGGCACTGTGAAATTTCAACACAGATGAACATGCAGTTTGTGTGGGAGCATGTGTATGCGTTTTCTGTGTGCGTGTGTGCTTTTTCATCTATCTAGGGCAATACTTTGCTGAGATAATAATTTAGCAATGTGATTTATCGTCGCGTTCACACATCAGCCCGTCTGTGCGAGACTCATCACGGATGCTGAACGTGCCTCAAAGTGCCTGCGAATATGTGATGCAGTCATTACGTGAGCTTTTACACTTCCTAAACCTCCTACCCTTTTTAAAGGGATATCTAACTGCGTGCTGAGCTCTTTCTTGTATTATTTGGCTTTCTGTGTATCCCTCAATAGTCTCTTAAAAACCTTATTCTTCTAACAGAAATTCACAATGTAACAGCTAATCTCTTTAGCGTCATGCTCTCTTCATCTCTCTGCCAGACACAGTATATCCCAGAGGCTGTTACACCCATGGGGATAACCTCAAGCCGTGTACTGTCAGTTAATGGCTTCCTATGGCAAAGCAAGCACAGTTATCTGGAGTAGGCAAAGCACTTCTCCACTGAGATTTCACTAAGTGGTGAAAGAAATCTCTGAGCGAGATTTAATGCAGATGTTGGAGTTCTCACCCAGTTCTGATTGTCTGCCGTCTCACTTCCTGTCTGTATTCAGGTTGCTGCAGCAAAAGCTTTGCACTTCGTAGTCGTTTTACCTGGAGTTATATTTATACACTGTAGCTGTATAGGAATATCTTTATGGAGGTGGCCACACATCAGCTGTTGAGAATGATACAGCATTACCACTTAAATATGTCCAGAATCTAAGAAAAGAAAGATGTAACTCTTGCTGGGTTGCCTCCAGTCTTCTCACAGTCTGATGCATCATTCAGGCTTTGGCCTTCAGTTTTGGAGGAAAATAGTTGCACACTCATCAGAGGGCCTGATTGATACTGCATTTTTGGGGCCCATACTGATTTTAGGTAAAAAAAAAAATCTTATATTGATGTATTGGCTGATATTCTTTACACAAAATATAATATAGAGAATATAGAATATGTACATGAAATACACATTTTTTGCACTGATCCCTCAAAAGATAATGTAGTGTAACGGAGGCAGGATATTTTACACTTTAACAACAAACTTTATTGTCTAAAATTATGTCAGGGGTCTGAAAAAGTAAACTTTTACTGGTATTTTTAATAATGAATTATTAAAAGCACAAATTGAGCAAAATGCATATATGTATTAAACCTGAATTAAGATAAAGAATTAGATATACACAGAATGCTGCCTATAAAGTTAACAAATAAAAACAATCTGCATCTTGTTCTATTAAAAAGAAACAATTTCATATATATTTATATTGGACAACATAGTATATGCTGATACTGACACAGACTGATAAAGCTGTGATAGGCCAATATCAGGCCAATAATACTGGTCAGCAGGATATATTATTATATATTAGGATATAAACTCTCAGCCATGATGCAATAAAAAAATGTTTTAATAATTTATCATGTTTCGACATGACAGTCTTCTTCAGGGTCGTACAGTATACACACACACGTATATAACAAGTCAAAGCCTTGGTAAATTATTAAAGTAGTTTTTTGCAACGTGGCTACAAGTGTGCAACTATTTTCCTACATACTTTTATCGTGGTCGGCACCTCTCCAGCAGTGCTGTGAATTTCTCTTTCCTACTTATCCTTGGCCTTCAGTTTTAGTAATTCAATCTGGCTCATGACCCAGTCTATATGTGTCGGCACAGCATGAGGTGTGCTTCCTTTTGTAGAGATTCTCTCTTGCCACCATCGGCCCACCTTCGCACCTTCAATGAAATTCTCCCTTTGGTTCGCTCTCCCCTGGCCCCAACAAGGGCTGGCATCAGCTGTTCACTGCATGATTTTTTCTTTGAGTCACTTCTATTTTTGAGTGTCCAGATGTTTTTTATTGTAATAGCGGGGATAGAAGCTAATATTTTTAAGCACTGGCCCTACAGGCCAACAAACCAAACACAATAACTTAAATATGGTGACCAAAGCACATTTTTGGTGGCTCAAATTAAATTTATGTGGAAAAAAAAAAAAAAAAAAAAACACAGAAAAGGCAACTTAACACAACTTAACACCACCTTCCTTAACTATGACACTTGTGTTGTTCACTCTACCCAGGTTTCCTGAAAGCATTGTTTCCAGTGAAAAACAAGCTAGACTTGAGGAAAACAGTTGCCTAGTTGAGGAACTGGCGGCACACACGGCGGTACATCACATCTTAAATGTGTTATATTCTAGCCACTTAAACTCCTGCTTCAATTCACTCCTAAATTTTGTTGTTTTTTTTTTTTTGCCTTTTCTTAGTTCGTGTTTTGTGTTTGTGGATCTTTTGTCACCTCAGCAGTTTTAGGAGGCTTAGTAAACCCATACTTCAGTAGCCCCGACGATGACATTTTAGCCAGCTGGCGACAACTGCAGTTTGTTGTTTTCGTAGAATGTTGAACTAAGGAGTGAAAGAATCAGGGTGTTTGTGGAACTATAACATTGTTATAACGCTGTGAAGCCTTGCAGTATATAGATATTACTTGAGGGCCACCTACATGGAATATTTAGTGGGAGTAACTTTTTGTTGCCAATAGGCCAAAGGGCCACAAATTATATCTGACTAGGCAAATCAAATCAATACAATGACACACTTCCAGTAACATGAGCTTCAGCAAATCAAGACTTATTAAAGACTTATATTAAACACAAGTCAAACTGCTGATTAATTCAAAATTGCTGTTGCACGGTGAAATTGTATTATGTGCGGAGTGCATTCTGGCAGGAAATCTGATGCTTTTCCTTAATGAAATTTTCAGCTGATCATATCTTCTCATACTGTGTGTGATGCAGTGAGTTCACGCTGTGTTAAAACTAAGTATGCCAGAGCGAGAAAGGTTTGATCATGATATATATATAACATCAAAACTCAATTAAAATAGTCTTTTTAATTTTGTCCAAGAGAACCAGAAACTCACATGTGTCTGCATGTGCATGCAAAGACAAACCCTTTGAAATAGTTTTACTCGCCTTTTATGTCACTTAGATGTGTTTCATCTGAAGATGACTGAGGCCTGAAGGGGGCCTCCTCAAATGCCACATTCACAGCTCCAGCTGACCTCCTGCCCTTTTTCATTAGTTCTGCTTCCCCCCCATTTCCCTTCACTTTATTTCCCTGTGCTCTTGCATTGCCTTTTCTCTGGCACGCAATATTATTAGTCCATCAGTTCTGGGTGTGTACCAAATGTCTCAAAGAGTGGCATCATCTCTGAGCAGTTAAGGCATCTTATTAATGAGGAATGGGCTTGCTTGACCTCTCCGGTGACCCTCCATTGGCGCGATTACCTTGAGAAGGTTGCTAAAACATATCTTGGAGCAGATTTTATACCTGTCTGTTCTTGAATTTTAACCAGGCAGGCAGAGCGGCAGTTTTTTCTTGAGTTAACAGCCAGACACACCATGGATTTTATCCTCCCAGCTCAACCGGGAGTGAGGTTGATTGTGTGAAATTGCAGGTCAATAGTCAATCTATAGTTGATTGTTCAGGGACTGCTGTGCCAGTCCTTGGGATCTGAAGAACACCATTATTTACTCAATGGATGTATATGTTGTTTGTGTAATTTAGGGCTGTATTCTGGGTCGTGAGTCAAATAAGAAGAAAATTACACATCTTACCAAATTATTTTGAAGAAAGTGACTTCTAAAACTTTGCCAATGACCATATTCCCTTTAGATTTGAAGTTTGGCAAAAGAGCTAAAACAGCATGAAAGTTTCATCTCAAGATCATAGTGACCAAAGTGTCAATCGCTGTCATCAGTATTATTAAAATGCGCTGAAATGTTTAAAAAGTTCTGATGCACACTCTGAAATTATTTCATTTTTGCTTTTTTCAGGTTTTATATCAAAATCCTCTGGCATCATCTCCTTTGAGATGTCAGTGTTTTCGCTGGTGCAGAACAAACCAGTGTTGCTGTTGCTGCTCCGCTGTCTTGAAGACAGTTGTTAACTTTGGTTGATGCTGGACAGTATGTACCGTGAATTTTTCACAGCACGTTTTAAATGATAATTAAAAATTGAAATGGTAATACTCATCATTTGTAATTTTTGCATGGTTTATTGTGAAACTGGTAATTGTTTGTTAGTTCTTCGTTGTATGAAAATATACATTTGAGTATTGCGATATGTTTTGTGACTCTGTATCTGTGTTGTATTCTGTATTCTTTTATATCGATTCTCAAACTGTATCATGATATTGTGATACATGCAAAGATTTGTGGCAGTAGTTCATTTTTTGTTGTGTTTAAACCCCCGACCACTACACTGTAAAAAATAATACAGGAATTTAGTGAAATCACCTTATTTTTTTTATCCTAACAAGTTTTATTTATTCAAGTTAATTAAACTTCTTTTTTTTGGATTTATTTCCACAGCACTGCAGAACTCATAAACATGAGACTTGACTTGAAATGATAACTTGAATGAATGTACCATACAGAGTTAAGTCAACTTATAAAATTAAGATTCTAAAGAAACATGATCATTATACAAGCAGCCTTCTTAGTATGCATTATTTGATACTTAAAGCTCTCCTGAGACCTTCCTTCTTTTTTTATAGGTTGAAGAGAACATATGATGGAAACCTGCTGTGTGTCTCTTATACACTTTAACAGAAGTCATGGTTTCCTCTTTTCACAATAATGAAAACACTGCAAACCACAATTAAGTTTAGTATTCAATTAGCCAATTAAAAGTTAATAAATTATGGTGAATGTGGAATATTATGTGTTCTTTACTGTGACAGAAGAGTTGTTAGTTAAACTTAATATGTAACTGATATCTTATTAGCTTATACTTGTCAACTTAAATTGTTAAGGCAGACTGGACACTAACTTTTTAAGTTAAAGTTAAGTTAAACAAATAGTTTATTTTAACATTGTAGATAGCTGTGCTATCATCAGTAGTCATTGTTCTGATTGCATTAAAAAGTCAACTTTTTTCACTCAGATTTTATGCATATTGTGGCGTGTTCTTTATACTGTGACCGTTTTCCTAAAATTTGATTTAAAAAATAGCAAGATCACCTTGCTTACAGTATTCACGGTCTATCGATGTATTGAATTGTAACCCTCGTATCGCGACAATTATCGTATTGCCACATTCTCGCCATTTCACAGTCTTAATCGTTTCATATCGAGGCAAAAGCTTCATTTCATTTAAATACCCACCTTTAGGATTGAATTTGTTACATTGCGGGTATATTTACCAAATGTGGAGCCATTTCCCCCCTGGTGGCACAGGTGATTTAGCACTACACAGATATCAGAGATTTATCAGTTTCAATAAGGGAGAAGCGGTGCTCCAGGCCATTTCATCATGTTATTAAAAGAAATGACGAATCTTGTATAATTAAAAATGTACCACAAAATCGATTTCATAATAATGTCTGGTGAGGTGTGATTTCCCATTGGCCTTCGGGCTCCTGTTTTAAGGAAAGAGGAAATATTAAAGTTATTAACCTGTGTAGGTAAAAGGAAAAAAAAGAAAAAAGTCTGAATGCATTAATTCCAGGATGTTGTGTTTTAAATGAGTTTCGTTTGGTGGCTCTACGTGTCTGGTGTGCTGATGTGGGACCATGTAGTTATTAAAGTTTGTTGGTGGGGATATTAAACAGCTAGGAATACCAGCTTTTTGCCACAGAACAGAGGGCTTCAAAACAGCTTTGAAATGCACCAATAAACCTCAGCATATTAGTGGATCCTCAGGTCCTCCTGGCTCATCAGAAGAGCCCATGCAAATCTAGTAATAGCTTCTCTGAATGCATTAATAATGCTCTCCAAAGAGGTGGAACCTGGGTGGTGTTTCCATATTGCTATCCATATTTATATCATAAGCCACATATCAACACACGCTGATAATATTCATGAATTCCCATCCAGCAGAAGCAGAATAGTGAAATTTGGCTGCGCCCCCTCTGCGGTGAGAGCCTCCTGCAGTGGGTGTCTTTCATGTTGGTGTGTGCGTGGGAGCCCGTGTGCACCGCGTGTGTGTGAATGTGTGTATATCTGTCTGTTTGTGTGTGCATTCCCCCGTGGATTTCTGTGATGCTACCGAGGTAATTGGATGTGTGACGCCCACCAAAAATCCCCTTTAGCCCTGGGCAAGCGCTCTTTCAATCCCAGCATGCCTCTGTGGAAAGCGCAACCCAAAGTAAGGCTTATTCTTTCAACTGGCAAACATCAAATGGTTCCCTGTTCTCTCCATCACAGCCTCCGTCTCTCCGCTGCGCTGTAGCATCAGAGGAAAGCCCATTAACATGTAATGACATGAGTGACCATGCACATGCATGGCAGTCCATAGGAAGACACACACACACACACACACACACACACACACTGTTCACCACAGCTTTCTCTGTTAATAACTGTTGATTTTTACAGTGACAATTATTGTGGGAGGAGTTGGGGAGGTGATTGTTCTCGTATGGAGCTGATACAGCTCAGGGGCAGGTGCTCAAAAGTATCAAGACCGTTAAATGATCCCTGATGGGTGGAGATGTACCTACACTCTGGCATACTGTTGAGTTCTACACAGTCTGAATTTAATTAACGATGCTGTTTGGGAATGACAAACAGCAAATGTACAAAAAAAAAAAAAAAAAACAAAAAAAAAAAAACATGGCTGCAAACTGACACAACAACATTAGCATGTAAATAACCAGGAGAATCAGCAATTAACTGATTTGTATAGTGTCACATTATCATACTAAATATTCATTTAGAGATGAGCTGCTGTGTTTGTGATGATCCATAGTGATGACAGCATGTTGAGTTCTTATAGTTGGTTTATTCTGGCGCTGCAACTGTAATTATATTCATTATCCAGTAATGTGTTGATTTTATTGATTGGTTTAGTCTGTATAGAATGTCAGGAGATCATGAAAAATACCAATACAATTTCCCAGAGCCATGTTAGAGGTCTTCAGATTGCTTTTGTCACTCAAGTGCCAAGTTTGAGGGCTGCAAATAATGATTTATTTTCATTACTGATTAATTCTTTAGTCTGGAAAAATGTCAGGCAAGTATGAAAAATTTCAAAAAGTCCAGGATCACATCCTTAAACTGCTCATGAAGCATTGCATTAGTTCATACGGGACATGGAAATAGGGATGTTCCAATTAGGGTTGTAAATTTTGTGAATTTACCTTAATCAATAGTTGAAAGTGTTAATGATCAATTAATCATTAATAATTAATCACGTACAAAACGCATTTTTTTCTAATTTTTTTCACATTCATTTTTCCTTGTTTTTTCTCATCATAAGTTTAAGTTTACTCATTCAACAAAAGGCTTCACCAGACAAACCAGTGTCAAAGGTGGTACAACTATTGATTAATTATTGATTAATACATTTTAATTGGTTCTTAGGAGGGAATCAATCAATAATTGATTAATCATTAACATATCTGGTCTGAGTACCATTTCTTCCTTCCCCATACCAATTCCAATATTGGCCGATAAGTTGCAGGGCCCAATTTTGGGGTTAATAAATTACGTGGCCTTGGATCAGTGCATAGACACGTGTAGTCACTGATACCGATACCAGCGTTGTATCAGAGACAGTTCTGATGCCGGTATTGTTATTGAAACAACCCCACCACCAGCCCATTCTCACAACAAGGTGGTCCATTTAAGTGTGACTCCCTCCACACTGATCCCTGCTACACCAGTGCTGCCACACACACCACTGCTGCTGCTGGCAAAGCTTTTCCTCCTCCACTCCAGTTGAGATTCCCAACATGGCTCAAAGGTTAAATGGTAATCACGTCTTGCTTAGGCCTACTCTTAAATACTCATGGGGATTTTCCATTGTGCTCCCTGTTTGTCTTAGCGTGCTGCGTGGCTAATCCAGAAAGCAGTTAAAGAGGAGGTTCATCAGCCTCAAGCATAACTCCATTTCCATTTGTTGCAATACATAGCTAAATCTATGATGAGAGGGTTCCTGACTGAAGTTTTATCTGCCCCACAACCCAACACACCAGAGATATTTATCCTAATAGTTCAAAATCCAAGGATAGTCAAAACATCATATTGTTGTATTAAATTGATAGAAGTGGCAAATTCTCACATTTGAGAAGCTGCAACCAGCAATTGTTTGAAATCTTTGCCTGATAAATGACTAAATGGGTTGTCAAAATTGTTAGTGGTTTATTATGAATGTTTCAAATAATAGATTCTGACGTAATAATCATTCTAGCACTGACCACCACCTAATAATCATACAACACTGAGAAAATCTGAAAATCCTCTCATTTTGGATATAATTGCATGTTTCAAGCTGAAACCAGTGAAAGTTTAATATTTTTAGAAATGACACCCAGGTCCAGATTTTAATATATCAACAATGCCGGATGGATTACCATGAAATCTGATGAATTCATTCATGTCCCCTAAAGGATGAATGGTGATAATGTTTGCTGATCCACTGACTTTTCCTCTTTTGCAGTCATTAGGATGAAATTTCAATCTGTTTGATGCTTTGATGTATGACTAAATAGCTTGAAAAACTAACAACATTCCCATTAGGGTTTGGCAATATAATGGTACATACGATGAAACGGAAGAAATGTGTCCATCGGTTGAGAGATTTGGCGATATCGTTTCCACTGCAAGAGCGATTCTCGGGTGATGTCATGTCATTATTGCACAATCTCACGAATCAAGCTGCTCAGGTAATATGATTTGAGCCACAGATCAGCTTACCATGTTTGCATGATATGAAAACAAACAGTTGTTGGCAGTAATGCACCAAACTGGTTTGCCAGCCACCTTAGAAGAAGAGAATGACAAGAAAACATGAGGGCCGAGGCATGCCAGCCAGGCTGGTAATTATTTGCACCTGTTAAGGGCCGTTCACACAAAGAACAACAACTATAACAATAGTCCGGACTGCAGCTTTATGGTTATAGTGTGAACTCCACCATCCACTTCAGTTAGAATGATTTTTAAAATGATATATTTATATGATAGTTATTGTTCTTGGTGTGGACAGCCCTTAAACCTTAAAACCTGTAAAAGTTTTTATTGTTCTTATTTAGATCCTTAAAGCTTCAATTTTGAAAGAATGTTTGTTTTTTAGAAGATAATTGGTATTTATTTGATAAAGACTTTTGGCCCATGTCGACATTATTTCCCATCAGCCTCAGCTGTACTTTGCCTTTAGTGCTAATTCATAAATGTTAACATGGTAAACTGAGATGGTGAAGATGGTAAACATCACACCTGCTTAACATCAGCATATTAGCACGTTAGCATTCTGACGTTAGCAATTAGCACGAAGCATTGCTGTGGTTATGTACAGCCTGTTGACTGTAAACTTTTGAATTTCCTTCACTAATTGAGCATTACACTTTTCAGCTTCTGCTCCACTCATCATTTATTCCCTTACAAAGCAGTATGGACTTCACCATAATGTTTTTTAGATTGCTGTCTGTTCCTCACACTCGTCTTGCTTCTCCTTTGCAGTAGTTGATAATCCCCAGTGCAATGCAGAAGTAATGTGTGACGTCTCTGTAGCTCGCCGGGGCTCGTTTTTTAACTCGAAGCCTTATTAATAATGCATGACACAGAGTGGGTCAGAATAAGGTTTCTTATTTAAGCAGGATGCCTTGTTTTGGAAATTTGATCTTAACCGCGGGTGAGTATTAGTCTTCACAGTGATACACCTCACAGCATGCAGCCTGAACACACACACACCGCACACACAGACATGCAGAAACACAAGGACACGATCGACCATGTCTTATTGAAACTATCATGATCTCTCTCAAGCTGCCAGTGTCTGATGTGTATGTGTCAATGTCGTGTTTGTGCATGTGTCCAAATGTGTGTCTGCAGGCATTTGTATGCGTTAGATGCTGCAGGCGCTCTCATTCCAGCGGTCTGACCTCCCGCTGAATCACACTGTGATGGGCGCAGAGGGGGAGGAGGAAAAGGGTCTTTCTTTCCTTTCCTTTCCTTTCCTTTCCTTTCCTGATGATTTCCTTTTATTTTCTTTCCCTTTCTACTACTACTCCCTTTCTTTCCTGTTTATCTTGTTTGATTCCTCTCTGGATATTTCTGTGACCTTGTTTTTGTAGTTGCATAATACGCTGCTGGAGGTTTGGGTGGAGGGCAAAGGGAAGGCAGCGGGGGTGGAGACAGGACACTGATCTAAACTGTGATGACAGCTTAGGCTTTCTCCCTCTCACCTCCTCCACGCTCTTGAGGGGAGGTGAGAGTGTGGCGACAGGAAAGAAACCTTAAAAGACAGCGGGGGATTTCATCATTGCCACAAACACGCTTTACTGAGAGGGATGTGAGTGAATAAAAGAGCACCCTCTGAACCATGCAGTTCATTCACACATACATGGAAAAGGATCACACTTGCATGGGTTTGCTTTCTGTTCCTGTTGATGTTTTACTCGCTCTCACTCTCTCTCTCTCACACACACGCACAATCATACAGGGAAAGACAAGGGGGAGGAGGCCTCTGACTCATTTATTTCGCCATTAAGTGGCTTGTTGTACATGTTACGAGGTTACGTGCTGCAGCGGAAGTGGGAGTCAGCCATGATGATAACGTCATTGAAAAGCCAAAAGGGGAACAGCTGTGGGAATTGCTCAGCGCCCTGTCTGATGACATAATGTGCTAAAACTCATTAACTTGCGTATAGAATTGCATGTTCACACATAACTCTGCTGCAACAGTGAGCGCTGTTGTACAAGTTTGAGCTTGGTACAAGAAACTTGTAATTAGGGTCGGGTAATATTTATAAAAACCCTTTGTCAGAGTATACAGGTCACTAAATTAAAATATTTCATGGTAACTTATATTAAATTTTCTGGAAAATCAATGCAAATCTTTAGATAATTAGATAAGAATATCTGTTTTTTGCCTTATTGCATAAGTTAATTACATATCAAGGATAATAAACAGTAAATAATTAGCAACAGACCATTCTGATGCAAAAATCCTAAAAGTCCAGTATGTCCTTAAAGCAATATAGTCCTGCTTACTGACTGGCAACATGAACACATGGCCACAATGTATTAATACACCCAGAAATGTTAAATGGATGGCTACAGTCCCACTGTACTTTAGGATATTTTTTCAATACATATATTGTCCTATCACCCACCCTTAATGCAACTGTGTCATTTTAACATTCAGAGAGTGGACAGAATAAGAGAAACGCTTGTAATATTAAATGATTATTGACAACATTAACATGCACAAAATATTCAGTTTGGTTCTTTTATTTCAAATTCTGAATATTGGCATATTTTGAATAACTGGAAAATTAGTGTGCATGTAAACATAGTCATCGTTATAACATTGAATGTTTCAGCATTGTTTCAGCAACTGTATGGTAGTTTTTAGGCCTTAGTTTTTGGTAGTGGTGTAACAGAACAGTTTGGCACTGTATTTCATAGTGTGAATAACACTTTTACTGCCACTTTTACTTAATAATTAATAATTATTCCCTAAATCTTGGAGCAGAGTTGCAGTGGAAAGATGATGATGTCGTGTTTCATTTAAATATGATGACATTTGTATGTTTTCATTGGCAAATTCTGTAGGCTTAATCAGAACCCTATTTAGGTTTTTCATTGCCTTTGAAAGAAATGAAATGGGAACCATTATACATACTTACACTATTAATAATAATATACTATATTATATAGTACTTTTCAAAAACAAGTTACAAATTTCCTTACAAAAAACATAAAACCTGACATGTATAGATGATGGCATTTGACATTAAAACTAAGAACTAAAATTAAATCAGTTGTAATATAAACTGTATACAATAAGGAGGAAATCTCAAACATGTTTGCCCTTTAAAAATGATAATTAAAGTTCCAAAATCCACTCAAGACTGTACGCATAACCAATGTAGAGATGATTAAACTGTGGTTATAAAAGCTCTTCATTAAGATCTTTTGAGGAGTCTTGTTGTGGCAGACTGAAGCAGCTGAAGCGTGGATAGGTATTACTCAATAGGATTATATTGGCTTACAGAAGATGATTAATGTATTCACTCATAAAAGAGACGGAACCTGAGAGGCTTGCTCCTCGTGGTGTGACTGTAGGTCCTTAATACACACTGGCCTTAACCTAAGCTCACGGCAGAGTCCACAGTTGCCCACGAGGGCAAAAAAAAACAGTCTGTAATAATCTGATCCTTTCCTGCACTGTAGTGACACCTCTGGCTGATGAAAGGCATGAGATGCTGAATCCACCACACACCTCCATTAGAGCATTCCACCTCTCAGTGAGGGTTAAGATAAATCAGATTTATTACACCGTATTCTTCTTTACCCAGGCCTCGTTGAATATATGTAGATTACTACCTCTGTTCGTGATAATAGCACAGTTTTGTGGGAGGCTGCGTGTAAATCTTCGACTAATATTTGCAAAGCTTTCTTCGTATTTTCTCAGCTTGTTTTTTGCCTTGTAATCCCGGGCTGCCACAATGCAATGCAGATGCCTTTGCCAGAAATCCTTAACATATAATACTCTCTGTTTTGTTCCTCTGCATTTGTTTTAAGTGCTGCTCTCCTCTGATACGTGCTACCCCCGCCCCCAGATATATTGGCACTCTCGATAAAAAGCTGAACTCCAAATGCTGTAAAAAGATAAAGAAGGAAATTAATGGACCGTATTCTCAATTTGAAAAAAGTAAGCAGCTGTTAGTAATCACTGGCATTCAGGGGTACACAAAGGCAATGGTTACACACGCTGCACTGCAAAGCTTTTAAAACTTATTTAAGTCAACACCCGTCAAGATCAAGAGATCAAGCTCTTGTGTTAATATGCTAAGTGTTCTTTGCAGCATTTGAAAGGATTTAGCCCAGATTTGCATTCATTTGCAATTCTGTGCCATGTTGTATTTGATATTTGACGTTGACTTTGCTTTTTTCCTCCAGATGGATACTCTCAAGATGGACTATTAATGGTTCTTTTCATAGGTTTACGACTCTTCTTAATGCACTTACATCATCAGCTGACATTACCCTATTGTTAACAGCGCTATGTCATCATGCATGCGAATGCGTGGCTGCTGTGTGCTGTGAATGTTTTATTGGTGTTCTGGGAATATGTTGGGGAATCTATTTACATAATGGAAGGTCTTTTATGAGGGGTTTCATTGGAAGGAGGTTAACCGCTTCTCACTGCAACATGTATGACAATAAAACAGGAGGACATTTGAGATTATTACGTATCAACTTTGATCTCACATGCAATTATTAGATCACTTAGCACGGTTTCCTCCAGTGTCTTTCAAGCCCGGTGGCTCACTGGGCCTAAGCTGATCCCCCACTGGGCCTAAGTGTCAGAGAATTTTATTTTGGGGTGTATTTTTAATGGAGGTACATGATTAGTTGTCTAGTCAATTAAACATCATCACCCTCACTAGTCAGCACCAGAAATACTAATTGGTTAAACTATTAAGTAATATTTTATCAAAAAGGCAAAAGCGTTTTACTGTTGCCTCTAAGACGTTAGACATCTGACCCCTTCTCCCACATAGTCCAAATGTTGTTAGCAGCAAAGTAGGACAGATGACAGCGTGGTTTGACAGAATTTTGATATAGAAAATGAAAATAAGGTTTCATGCAGGCTGTGTCAAAATAAACTGACTGGAGCAATGTGTAACCCCAATCAGCACAGGCAGGTGAACTGCATGGACAGCTGGCTGCTGCTGCTAGCGCTGCTAACATTTGTGACACTGTGTGGCAGCTCGTGAGCAGAGTCTGTGATCCTGCTCTGTTTAGTGAGTTGTTGTCATGTTTTATAGGATAATTTTCAATAGTCATAATGCACAGTACCGCACTCAATTTTAACTGTTTTCTGAGTGCTTTCTTACTTTGAGACAAGTTGACTGGTCTAAATTAAATTTTTTGTGTTTAATCGATAGGGAAATTAGTTGCTGGGAACATCCGTAGTATTTTTAAGATGTTTTTTTTTTTTAAACGACTGTTACAGCTGGACCTTATTTTGGAAAAAGTATGTATGGTTGTCAACAGTGAGGGACAAATGTTTTTGGTCCTGTTTGAATTGTACCATGAATTAAACATATGATGTTGGGTCAATTTAAAAGATAATTTTACGGTCAAAGTTGCAGCTTGTTTGGATCCTCATTAGCCATGCCCCAAAGCAGGGGCCCACATTTAAAAAAAAAACAAAAAACATTTAAAACATACATCTAAAAGAGGAACATACATTATAGATTGCAGTCCACACAAATCAGCACATTTAAGAACATACATTAAACATCACAGTCCACACAAATCAGCACATGTCAAAACATACATTAAACATTAAAGTAATCACAGATAGCAAACATAAGACATATACTAAGGAATAACATTAATACTTATTAGTAAAACCTTGCACTTTTGATTGACGAGAGTTCTCAGTGGACTTCTCAGCAGAATCTACAAATCCCATGTACGTGGCATCCTTCCTGATTTTCCGAGATGTTTCCTTATTTGCTTTTTAAACATTGATTTCTGTGTTCGTTTATTAGTTTAGTTTCTTTTGTTGTTGCTGAAAGCACAGCAGTCCAAGACTGTTTTTCTCAGAAATCTACTTGCCCAAAGTCAATTTTTGCTTGACCCTGTATAAAAAGTTTTATTTATTTATAATTTTATTAAGACTGAAATGAATTGTCATGTTTAATCTAGGGCTACAACATCTATGAAATATCAGAAAATAATAAAAACAAATGTTTGTCACAGTTTATCAGAGTCCAAGGTGATGTCTTTAAATGTCTAATTTTGTCAGTCCAAAACCTAAAGACATTCAGTTTAATATGATAATAAACAGAAAAGCAGAACATCTCCATATTTCAGAAGCTGAAAGCAGCATTTTCTGCAATTTTGCATGAAAAATTACTTAATCGATTATCAAAATAGCTTAATTCTTTTTTTTTTTTTTTTTTTTTTTTTTTGCCACTTACTCGACTGGGCAAGTGAGGTTCCTGATTTACTGGCCTAACATGGCATTTTTCTTGCCACAGGCAAACAGGCAGTCTTTATTGTTATGCACTGAACTTTGTAAAACTTAGCTATTTTTTAAAATGTGTGTTGAATAAATGACAAATCACACAGTAATAATTTTAAATCTCCACTCAGCTTTTAGTACCAACTTAATATAAGGCCCAATAAAATCTGTGTTATGGCTTTTTTAATCTTCACTTCCACGATTTTCTCTGTGATTATGTTATCACAAAAACTTTAAGGCCCTGTCCTAGTCCTACCGCCATCAAAAAATACACAAAAGAGATACTTGCCACCAGACCTAACAATGTTGCTGGGGGGAACCCTGCCTAGTGATATATATCAAAAGTGAGACTTTGTGCTGGAGTCTGACCGGGCTCGGTAGCTTTCAGTATGCTGTGCAGTCACCGAGTAATGAGTATCAGCTCTGGCTTTGACGATGCTCGCCATGGCATCCCGTAAACAAGTCCGGAATCCAACAATGCTCTCCTCATTTGTTGGCTTCGCCGCGGGGCGCCGGCTCTTTAAAGGGAATGAAATCTTTCTGTGAGATAAAGGGCACATAGAGCTCACTTAAGAGCACCCTGCCTTGTTCTTTTGCTTGTTTGCAGGCTTACAGTGCAAAAATGGGGACAGAAGGGAAAAAAAAGAGCACCGCAGGATGGTAATTTTTAATGAGGGAATTTTTAGTGGCTGCACACGATTCTCAGCAGTAGATAGATAACCCAGAGAGGTAAAAAAAAAAAAAAAAACGTGGCAATTTCCTCAACAACTATCTCCTTGGTAACATTATATGGCCACTCAATTTACATACGTAAAGAGAAGAAAAGAGATTCCTCATCAGCTCTGTGTTTATCTTCCTCAGCGGTGTTCTAAATCTGGGGCTTATATCCCCCTCCTGGTTGGCTTGACTTCCTCTATCATTGCCTGTTTCTTCTTTTTATTATCCTAAAGCCAAGGTGCACAATGTAAGCGATGGCTCCTTTGACTGGGATTCGGAGGCAAAGTATTAGCAAGCGTGGAGAGGAGAGGAGGCTCAGCGGGGAGAAGATTAAATTATCTCCTTTGAAGGTGTGCTGGCGCTTTCATGAGACAGAGGCCATTATTAATATGCAGTGACACATGCATACATCCAAAATGATCCTGGACGCTTCGTCATGGATCATAAAATTCCCCAAGGTGCCTTTCGCTCATCGCATACTGAGAGCCGCCACCACATCTCTTATGAATCATAGCGGTTCCGCCAAGATATATAGAAAGAGGGCAGGAGGGACAGAAAAGAGGGAGAATGGCTCTTGTGTTTTATTAGATTGCCCAGACGGAAATTATATTAGTTTTGAGCAGTTTGACTCCATGGCAGGCCGCTGTGGTACTCCGTCCACGGGTGACAGGAGGGCCAATGAACAGATTGTGGGGTTTGCATGGCTTGCAAGAAGGTTAAATGGGTCATGTAAGCTGCTGTCAGTGTGGGGCACGCTGATCTCATCTTTTGATTTGTTGCTGGCATTTAAAGTTCAACTTTTGGCTCAGCACTGTGTACTAAAAATGGAGAATATACAGTATATTGCTTTAGACAGGTATCTGACAGTATAGCATGCTGTTCTCTAATTATTCTAATCAGCTAACGGTAGCCAGGTTCAACCGACTATATGGGATAATTTGCCTGTCACAGTGTGACAGCAAGATAAAGCCCGTTTGTGGTCTGAGTGATCCACAGAAGCACCTGGATCTTCCTTACAATGCAGCACTCCCTCTTCTGATTTTTAAACTCCATTGAATAAGTGATGCCCACAGCAAACTCATTATACAAGTGGATGGAGGCGTCAACAAACGTCAGCCAGAGGTTACACATATCCATGCAGCGAATGGTCATCAACTGTGTAATTGGAATTTCTACCCTTTTATTCCCTTACTCTGCCTTCCCCTGTTAGATAGCCCAAATGAGCTGTCATCCATGATTGATTTTCACATTTCAGGGATGCCTACTTTGACTAAGCACTGACTATTAGAAAAGCTCTGTCGTGCCTGTGGCGTGGAGTGGGCCGTTAAGTATGGAGCAGGAAACAGTTTGGCTTGGGCGCTCTCAAGCTTGACATGTAATGTACATGCAAATAGGCACACATTTAGCTCCATGCATGGAGATGAACTGTAGCGCACGAGGTAATAAAAGCCTTTATGATCCGCAAACTAAGCTGAGTGTAAAATTCTCCCGCTGTAAGAGTTCCTGTCAAGATGGCAGCTTCGGTTCACGGTGGCAAGGCTGAGTGTGAGATCACTTTACATGGTTGCCTTTTATGCCTCTGTATCTCACAGCGTGCCGCTGTATGTCGCGGTCTGCTGCAGTGTAAGAAATGATGTGCAATTTGCTGACAACATAATTAGAAGGCTCACATTGTGAAGTTGTCATCCCTTTGGTTGAGTGTTGGAGTTGCTTTGCTTTAGTGCACATGGAATATTCACACACGGTGCATTAAATGCCATTTTAAAAGTCTCATTAATCTAGTATTGTTTCACTTCAGTCTCACAGTGATTTTAGTTTTGGAAGTCCATCTCGAAATGCTTTGCTCACTAGAGACTGAGGACAGTGGAAATGACACAATGTCACAGCTGAATTGGCCAAATTCCAGAATAACAAGACAGGAAAAAAACTCTTCTTTATGCTTGATAAGAGCACATTACATGTCCACTGATGGACAGTGCTGTGTGCACGACTGACTCAATGAGATACAATGAGGAGAAGTCCTAATAAACAGCTTTAACTACAGTTGATGGATGTGTGGAGCAGCAATTTTGGATTTTTTGGTTGGGGTTGGTGGAGTCAGAAATCTGACTTCAGGGGGTGTTCCAGTGGAAATTTCCAACTGGGTACTAAGGTGCGAAGGTTGTTAGCAGAAATTGTCGCTGCCATTTAAGCAACTACTTTGCATATACGCTGCGTTTGAGACGTTGGAGGTTTTCCAGTTGAAATTTCCAACTTCCAACCTCAGCTTGACACAGAGGAGGAAAAACAACAAATGTGGTAACAGATGCTATTATACATTTTATTTTATGCTCTTAATAACAGTGGCAACATATTTTGACATCAATTGACATGCAGAACAGGTTTCACCATGTATTTATATGTATTAGGCTTCAATGGATGCTTTCATCGTTGTGTTACGTCAGGACAACGGCTTCTTCATGAAGTCTGGGTTGATGGAGTTCCCAAGTATGAACTCCAACTATGAGTGGTGTTCTTTTGTACTTTTTCTAGCAGGAGGTCGGAAATTTTCGAGTTCTGAGTTGTCTTGAAGACACCATTTAGAAATCTTCAGACAATCTGTAGGCGGCAAGGTCTCCAATTGTCTGGTATCTCGAGACTACAATGACTTTAGCTGCATTCAGGAGAGATTATGAATCTGTTGGTTACATAGTTGGTTAATCAGTTCAAAAACTTTATCATGCATGTGGCAGTTTGGGCCACATGCCTAGTTGGTGGGTGTAGTATCTTGTGTGCGGGTGTGATGGTCCAGTCTTAGTGAAATTTCCATGGCCGCTTTTCATCTCATATCCTTTAGTGCATGCCAGAGATCCTGGATGCCAATCCCAAATGAGTCAATTTAACGGCAGGATGGTTAGAGCGGCTAATCAAGAATTATGTGTTTATTTATTGATAAATTACTTAATTCTTGGACATTTTCTCTCAGTAGACCAATTTAGAAACTGGGCTTGACCAAGGGTGGCAGAGCCATCTCATCCACACGATTCAAAGATGGTTGGGTGATGTTCAAGCACTTCAGTGGACATCTGATCATTCAAATCACGCAAATCCAGTTGAGTGGAAGCCATGTTGTAATCATTATACGTGGTCACTTCCTCATACGCTGCATCCATCCAAAAACAGCAGGCCTGAACTTTCATTTTGAAGTAAAAGTCATCTGATGCCTGTGGTAGCAGCTTGGTGCCCAGCCATGCCCGGAAATGATATACTTTGACTAACACTGTACAACACCAGATCTCCCCTTTTGACCCTTTAGGCCTTATGACTGGACATTGATTTACTCCCTCTGTGTTTTCTGGATGGATGATCAGGGTAAAGGCACTTATCTCAATTACAGTGTGAAATGGAGTGAGTCCAAAAATGGGATTCTCTATGGCAGAGACACTCGCGCCTGCACATACTGCCTGACCACATGCACAGGTATTCACGTGCAGACACAGATTTGGAGCAACAGGGTGACATGGCACAATCAGACACAGTTTACGATGCGTGAAATGAACAAAATGGACATATGCTCCTCCCCTGCAGTGGGTGTAGTCTGTTTTAGTTTGCTCAGGCCGAACATGTGATGGCCCTCTGTACGCTGCAAAGGAAAGAGATTTTGCTCCTCGCTGTAAGATGACACTTTTTTCTCTGGAGAGGGTATGTCACGTGTAATTCACAAAATGTTATAGCTAAATAAAACTCTTATTTTTTATAAGAATTTATCTAAACATTGTCACAGATTAGATGGATTATTGTTTCCGAACCTGGGGGTCAGGACCAGCTCAAGGGGCGGCTAGGTAAACCTGAGGGATAACAAAAGGGTTGAAAGGATAGAAATACAGTGTAAACAATACTTTTGCGACACAAAATAAGGTTTATTTTGTCAAATGTTCTTGTAATCTTTCCTTTCTTTCCTGTGAACTGCTTCAGAACATAAAAAAATATTCAAATAATATAAAAATCTGCGAGGAATGAAGGACTCTTTAGTTAATTACTGATCGAAGCCAATCACAACCTATAGATGGGGGTTGCAAGTTGTCATAGCTTTATTTTAGAGCCGCTGTAAATCCCCTTGGTACTGTATTCCTGGTCATCAAGGCTTAGATGCTGTTTCTCAGTCTAATTGAATCACTAATGGTATCTACAGCACCGATAGCAATGATGTGCTGGTTAGGAAAGATTTGTGTTGGAACAACCAACTGATAATTTCATCCCAGACCAGGCCAGCTCCCGAATAGAACTGCAACTACTGGATAAATAGTGAGGTCAACTAAGACTCTACCAACTAACGGTTTAGTTGACCATTAGGGGGCAGCCCTAGAAATAACTAATTACTCAGTAGTAATGCTTGACTTGACTGATTTTGACCTTTAAACAGCTCCTAACCTTTTACACCCCCCCCCCCCCCACAACACACACACACACACACCCCACCTCAAACTCTGTAGCAAGCTAGCACATTCTGGTTCAGTCTGTCCACTGAACATAACAAGCCAAACTGATATGATCCCACCATCTGACTCCTGGTTAGACAGAGAACAAACCAAACTATAAATGTCATAGTTACAGATTGTGAGTGGGATTACTCACTGTAATGCAATTACTGAATTTCAAATTGTAATCCCTTACAGTATTTGTTACTGAAAGTGAAAAACCAAATCTATGAAGAGACGTTCTACAAATATTAGAACACCAGTGTGTAAAAGAATCTAAAAAAAAAACCTTTAATAAAGGTGCAGCTTCAGATTCATGCATGAACTGTGCTAACACAGAGCCAGAGACGTGTGCTGTGCACCATGTGCCTCTTTAAACACACCTATGTGTACATATGTGGGCATGTATTCATGGTAAAACCCACAGATCCTACAGGTCCATATGCTGGGAGTGCCCCAGGTGTATGTGTGAGTGGGTATCTAGCACCCGTAGTACATGACCTTAAACCTGAAGAGATGTCAGATATTCGTATCTTTCCTGCTCCAGGCTACTTGCTTCCTGGAACCCTGTAGGTGCCTGTCATGCCCTCCGGGGAAAGGTCCTGCATTATAAATGCAAGAGTGGAGGTCAGGGACAGCGAATCAGAATACGGTCTTGCCAGCAGGGACCCTGAGGGTCTGCTTTAATGATAGTGATAGTTGGAGCGCACAAGACAAAACCAGGTCCTGTTTATAAGAGGAGGGTATGGGATTAGTCGGTGAAAGAAAAGAAAATTTCTCGTGGAACATCTGGATGACAAAGAATTAATTGATTTTAAGAAAATATTGATTTGTATCGTGATGTTGTTTTAAGTTATACTATGAATGATTAAGATACAGGAGAAAAGCACATGATTTTTACTACCTTTACTCAAAAACCCCCCCTGAAAATAACACATTCGATTCCATGATCATGAATCAAACAAGATAATTTGGCACTCAAGTGTGTCACGTCACCTCCTTGTTCTTCTTTCAATGATTTAGATGGCCCGTAAGTTAGTTGCCAAAAATAAAATGTAATTGCTGAAGGAAATGAATCATTTAATGGGTGTGATTTTATGTGCCTGCAAGGCCTGCTGTCATTTGTAATACAGAAAGTTGCAGACTTTCCAGGTACTTTTATAAACCAGAAAAGGAACCAGAAAAACTCCCACCTGGAACCAAAAAATGGCAGGTTTTCCATACGGACCAAAATGGGTGTGTCATATTCTACAGGTCATTGTGCGCTGTATAACACGCTCTATTCATAACATCCTCCATTACAATGGTTTCACTCAAAACTGGTGGAAATACAGGCTGGTTCACTATATAGCACAGTTCCAAGGATCTTAGATGGAACCGATTCAAAAACCAGAGTTAATTTGGTGCAAAAGGCACTGATCTTTCCTTCTTCTAAGAGTGGTACAAAAAACCCTTGACGAACCCTTCTAGCACTTCCAGAAAGCTTTTTAATGGAACCATTAGTCTTAGAAAGAACCCTTGATGCACCCCTTCTTCAAAAACAGGTTCCTAAGAAGAAAATGGTTCTGGGTAGAACTTCAGCCCTTTATGAAGAACCCTTTTGGAGCCTTAATTTTTACAGACAAGAGTTGAGGAAACATGTCATGATGTTTTACTTTGGTAATGCAAAAGAAAAGTCTGGCCAGTATCATTACCACTCTCTAAAGGTTAAAACCGAACTCTTAATTAAATAACGTTATCATAAATTGTTGATCTGGAACAACAGATCTGATTTTCCTTCAGTTATGTTTGCTTTAGGTTTCACCTGCTGCAATCCATCTTTGACCCAAACCACCGGTGAGCGCCGCCTTACGCTCGCTGTCACAGCTGCCAGAAATAAAACAGCTGGATGAGTGATGAGCAGGCTCAGTACCCTTTCTCTTCCTTTTGTTCCTGGGCTGCTAAAGCTCTGCTCGCTGTTTGGCGGCTCCTCAGTCCTCAGACTGAGGGTCCTGGCCTGTGAGGAGACATTACAGGTTGCTCCGCTCTGACAGGTATCTATAGATGCCATTGACTTTAAATTAAAGCGGGCTGTGAGGTGATCAATCATAAGAGTGCAGTCCGGACACAGCTACAGTGTGATGCATGGGTTTTCCTCCGCGGGCCTCACGACAATGCACTGCGATCAGAGCTAAATTACCCCAGCGACCTGCGCTCCTTCTCCTCTCCCCTGCTGTCCTCCCTTTCTGCACACTGCCAAACCCTCCCATTTTACACTCCATGGAGCAACACTGTTTTTTATTACCTTACTATACTCCTCCTCGCACAGACACTTCCAAAATGTTGCAGTTTTTGCTCTGCAGTATGTTGGAGCTAGAAGTGCACTATATGTCAGGGCGAAAGTTTATTACTGCGCTCAGGTCAGAAACAACCCCCACATCAGCATGTTGGAGTATACACTGTTAGAAAGATGCTAACTATAACCATAAAGGCTTCTTCAGTTGATCCACATAGGAGAATGCTTTTTGGTTCCTGGAAGAACCCTTTATAAAGGTTCTGGTTGGAGCCCTTTCAGAGAGTTCTACCTAGAATCCAGAATAAAGGGTTATACCTTGAACATTTGTGAAAGGTTTTATCCCCTATGAGAGGTTCTTCGAAGAACCCTTCTTTGGTGTAATGGTTTCACCCGGAACCCTCACTGGGGGTTCTATTCAGAAGCTTGTTATCTTCTAAGGGCTTTAGCAAGAACCCACCCATGGGGTGCTAACGAGAACCTTTTTATATTCCAATGGTCTTATCTAGAACACACTCAGGGGGTTCTACCAAGAACCCTTTTATATTCCAAGACTTTTATACAGAACCCACCCTGGGGCTTCTACTGAGAACCTTTTTGAACTCCAAGGGTTTAAGCTAGTACACACTCAGGGGGTTCTTCCAAGAAACCTTTTATATTTCAAGGGTTTTATCTAGAACACACTTGGGGAGATCTACAAAGAACATTTTATATTCCATGGATGGAAGAGTTCTTTGTGGATTTCAACAATGCTTCAAGAGTTCTTTCTTCCAAAAAGGGTTGACCCTTAGTCTTACGAAGAACCCTTGATAAACCCCATCTTCAATAAAGTCTTCTTCAAAAGCAAATATCCTCAACCCTTCAGGAAGAACCATTTTGGAAGCTTTATTTCTAAGAGTTTACTGAAACATTTTCCTTCGTGTTCAGATTGAACTGGCTGTCAGTGTTTGTGACACAGGCCTCGTCCAGGCCTTGGATACTGTTGCTATGCTTGTGCATGCAGCTTTTAGCCCAGTGGAGTGGAGGTTATGAGGGTCTCTCTCTTCGAAGGCTGCTGATGAGTGTGATTGAAGGGCCATACTAATGGTTTTAGCACATTCATCACATCTAATCGCACACACTTAACATTGCTGCTGCTGCTTTTAACATACTGTACAACACACTGTTAAAAGTTTTTTAGATTGACTTCTTGCCCTTATGGCAGGCACTTTTTTCCATCCATTTTACTGTGCAAGGTTTGAACCTGTTTGCCTGCAAGCGAGTATATCTTCTCCTTTTGTTGGCAAAGTTTCATTATTGTTACGTGAGGCAATATGTGAAGCATATGTGCGTTCAAAGGCATCTGAGATTTGAAAAACTTCAAAAATGTAGTTTTGTATAGTTTGATACAACCATGAAATGGTTAGCTTAGCTTAGCATAAAGACTAGAAATAGAGGGAAACAGTTAAGGTAACAAAATCTGCCTACCAGCATTACTAAAAATCACTAATTATCATGCTACTGTATAGGGCTGCCCCTGACTAAGATGTCCCTTAGTTAGGCTCCTGTTCGAGCCTACATGAATACCAGATTGGGTTTGTTCTGATGTGAAATATAAGATTTTCATACAGTCAGATAAATTATTAGTGTGTGTCCTCCTGTAGTTCAGTTATACAATCAGCGGTACTGCGGAGCTTCTTTCTCGAGGCTGCAGCCACTGTCCAGCATCACCTCTGCTGTGCTGAGCGCTCCTTTGCGTCGTAAATTATGGATTTATTTCAACCAAAGCTGATGCAATTAAACAGCTGTATCTGGTTAAACAAAACCTATCTTACTCTTTGAAATAAGATCTCTCATTGTTGTGATCTTGTCCATAATGTTGTCGGACACAAACAGTAACAATCTGAGCCTGCCATGTGAATATGGTGGACTGTATTTTGCAAGGGATGTCAGCTAAGGTCGAGGTCTTGACAATTTATCAGCATTACACGAAAATATGAGAATGTCCCTTCAAGGAGAAACGGTAGAATCAGTTATAGGCTTGGGTGATTGGGTGAATGTATCGGCTGAGTTTATCACCAATAATCCCTAATCAGTTGTTTCAGCAAATGCCCCAAAATGAAACATGTTCAATGTTCAAATGACAAAGCCTTCTAGTGGCTGTAGGAATAAATACTCTCGTCCATGCTTTTTGGAGTTTTGCAGGATTGCAAGAAATGACAACATCTTTCTAGCTCTATTTTTTTCTCTCTCCGTGTCTTCATTTTTCTCCTTTCTCCCCCTCAAAGTTTTTACACAAGGCAAGGTAACATTGCTCAATTTCATGGTCTAATGAGCCCCTCATCGCATGAGGTATCATACTGGCTCAAAACATGTCAAGTTAGTTATGGGAAGGGGGGGACTTTATTTCAATTAGTTTCTTGTACTAACTGGTGTGGAAGATTGCTCACTCAAAATAAATACCAGAGGAAAAGGGACAGATAAAAGATGCTTTTTCTGACGCAAACAGGGAAACTAAACTTCAACCGATAATATATTCATAATCGTCAAACTAAAAATCTGACCTAAAACGCATGACTGCCACTTGAAGATACTTTAAAAGAAAGAAAACGATAAAAGGAGCATACACCTGGTTCCAGCAAACATCCTCGTACGGTGTCATTCTCACGTGTGCACACATAGGCAAACTCTCTCTGGCAGTAAAAACACACACGCAAAGAAGAAATGATGAAAGGATTCATAATCAGAACTGGTGAACTGAAGAAAAGGCTAATGAGCCCATGCGCTGTTGTAATGCACCAGCACCGTCATCACCATTTTTCAGCACATGCTGCTGCGGGAGGAGAAGCAGCAGCCTTGAAAAATCATCGACTGTATCCCCGCATTATGTGTAGACTACAGGCTAACATGCTTGCCTGCTTCCATTTACTGCTGCCCTTACTGCTGTCAAGGGTTGCTGGAAGAACTATGGGCTCCTTTGTTCCAGTTTGTGTCAGATGCGATGAACCGGGAGCATTAGGGCGTACCCACAACACTGCACACTGTTGTCATTTCCTTTGCTGGAGCAGAGAGGTTTCTTATTTTGGATTTCTCGGTGGTTTGTTAGCAACTCACGCGCACATTACTGCCAACTGCTTTAAAATGCAGCTCAAATGGATTTTATTTTTCTTTCTCAGATGTTTCTCCAGTTGCTATAAAAGCACGATGAGACCAGACGAAGAGGCCAGACATGAGAAGCCTTATACTTATACTTATATCTTCAAGTGGAAGCAGAATGTAATTCAGCTCTGCTTGAATGGCTGGAGCCATGCATGCAATACAAACTAAAACAGCCAGGCGCTGTTCACATGAAAGGAAAAAAATATCTAATTCCTCCTGTCTGTGAAAATGTTATTGCTTCAATTGCCTATAGTACCCAGAAGCACCGTCTGGACACCCACAGAGAAGCTGACAAAACGTTCCTATAAAGGCCTCCCTCTTCTACTGCGCACTGTTTGACCTTTCTGCTAATTTAGCATGTCCTTGTGGACAGTGTGTTTTTTGCTCCGAGACAGAGACATACATCGCCCGAGTGGACGATCCTTGTGCTCCCCAACCCATTCATTCAACGAGAAGAAATTACATTTTCCAATCGTCTGCGGCAAGATGATGGAAGTACATTGGGGGCAAGAGGATGTGTGGAGAAACACAATCAGCACAGAGTGGAACCCACAAACATGCCATCAAAGTGAATTTCATAGAAATAACATTTTTAAAGCCCAATCAGAGACTTTTGACCTTTGTGCTTTCTTTTTGGTGGTTCATCTGCTTTTTGCGGGGAGCTTGATCTCGGCTGTTTGTTTGTCATATGCGTTAAGTTTCACATTTTCCTGGAAGCACAACACTGGCTGCATTAATTATGGCTTTAATTGGGCGATATACAAGTATACTAAGTTAAAAATATCTTAAATGTGCAACACATCTCTGCAGGGATAATATGTCCTCCTAGGAACATTATGTTGTAAACAAAGAAAAAAGAAACATTTAGATTAAAAAAAAAAAAAGAACATAATTTCCCTTTCTTGGCTGTATCTGGGAGCACTAGAATTTTAGTTTATTTGTTGTTGTGCAACACTTACAATGAGTAAACGTCCTACCTTTGGGGATCACTCGCAAATGCTGTCGGGAATTGCTTCACCATTTTGTCATCTCATCATCGTCTTTTTGCCCGTTTTATTCGATTTTTCATCTGCGCTCATGATACAACTGTGCTATGATTAAACCACAGTTTGACTGCAAATGACGATCCAATTTATTAGCTTAAAAGTGATTTGGGAGCCATCACCAAAAACTTAATTAAGCAGCTCACACAAAAAAAAACTGGGAATGTATAATCAACCGAAAATCAGAAACAGCTGTCGGATGATCACAATCCACCTGGGTTTATTGGCAAGTCCACCAAGGACAAAGAGAGTGAAGTAGAGCCTAATGCCATGATAATTAGCTGAAGCAGTAAGACAAGGCGTCCTGCCTGTGAAAGCAAGAGAGGTGCTATAAATATAACATGGAATAAACGCTGCACTTCATGGGGATCGGAAGCTGTCATCCACTCGGCTGCTCATAGAAGTCAGACTCATACAACCTGTGTAATTACCACATATAATTGCCACATTTCAAGGTTGTAATTATATTTCTATAGCAGTAATTATACAATCCCACCTTTAGTATGCACGTTCAAATGCACCGATACACCGCTCACACAGACCAGAAGCTCATGTGCACAAATGCAGATGTACAAAAGCACTAACTTGCTTTTAGCATTCAACACTTATAGAACATTCACTGCTTAGCACCTGCGTGTCACACATGATAGGATCATCATGTCGATGCACACATGGAGTTCACTTAAATCATGCAAGGACTTTTGTATAGATGAGATTTAAACCCTTTTATTGCATGCTTTGTTTCTGTAAGTTCACCTGAAAACTGCTGTAACCTACTTTTCTTCACTGGTGCACTCCTCTGATGTGTTAGCTCCTGTGGGGGATGCTGTGATCAAGGTAATTTATTTAGCATTATACAACACAGGGCTGCACAGTCCCTTCCTGCTACACACACATACATATATTTGTAATTAATGGTAATAACATATAATTAATAGAAATGGATAAAGAAACATGAAATCAAACAATATATTCAGTTGTCAAATGGAACTCGTGAACTTGTAATCACCACATGGAAGTTGTGATCACAACGTTGTGAACTCGTTAGTGTCTGAATCTGTGATATATGTTTTTTCATATAGGGATGTGGATACATAATGGAGTTGTACTCATTCTATTCCTTCTTGGCTGATAAAAGAACCAGGAATCCCTGGATAAAACACCTCAGGTCACTGAGTGGTTTCACATAAAACTAAACTACAACAAACCAACCACAAACTTTAACTGTCTTGCCCTGTAAAATTCTGTTTTAAATTGACAAACATATGTGTAATTCATGCCTCAATTCAGACAGGAACAAAAAATCATTCCCCTCTCACCAGTGACTACTTTTTTTTCTGAATTAAGTTCTCATGGTGTACACCTGAAAGGGGTGAGACTTCGCCTCTCTATATGGTCGACATCTTCAGATAAAACAGATAAAACTGGGAAACGTTGCCCATCAACTGTGAATGTGTTTTTGCACATAGCATTATTGATGTAAAGACGGAGTCCTCCTCGCCTCATCTTGCTGGAGTCTTGCCTTGTTGCGTCCTGTCGACTCGGAACCTGGTCCACCCATCAGGTGCAACAGCTTTACGTGGGATGTTGTAGTGGAGCAGGTCTCTGGTTTCCCATTTCTTGTTCAGCTAGACTCCAATTTTCATTTTCCTGGCCTGACATTAACCAGGAGCAGCCTTAAGTACAAGCTGGGTTAGCACTGATCTTACTCCCGCTCTCCTCCTCTCCTCCTGGATGGTCCGCAGTGGTGCATCTGCCTGGTCTGGCTGGGTTGTTGAAAGTTAAGAATAATAGCAGCATTAAACCATTTTAGGTTTACTTTAGTAGAATCTTCCTCTGTGTGCCTAAATGCCTAATTGAGGCTGTTATGTCTATCATGACATATGGATTGCGTGCTACTTCTGATATAATATAAGTTTTGTGTACCAAGGTTGACCAGAGCAGCTACAGAATGTAGTAATTATCCAGGATTTTAAACTGATTGGTTCAGGAATGTCTGATGATGTAAAGCAGTGTGCGCTGTCCTTGGTGCTGAAGTGGTATTATTAATAAAGTATTTCTCTGATTCTCATTATATCAGGTCAGCAGATTGAGTAGTATTGAGCTGTCTGGCAGAATACTGTCTGAACTATTTCCTTGAGCTGGCAGGAAGATTGAGCAGACATGTTGTTATTCAGTGGCATTACTTGTGGCCCATTCTTAACTAACTTGAATGGCACAATATGGGTCCAGACTAACAAGAAGCATACTGCAGTGACAGTTTGAATCCAATCTCCTGTTTAATATCTCCAGAAAAGTATAGTGTAGTGTTTAAGAGAACCTGCAACTGAAAAGGGCACAGCAGCTCCGTGTCGCCCCGGTGCCCCTGAGCGTGTTGATGTGCCTTTTAACTGGAGTAAACACTGCTTTAATTTGTACCAGAGTTCAAACTTGTAGAGCTATGGTGAATATATAATAATATATTTCAAATCATAACACCATGACTAATCTGAAAACCAACATGGCAGAGTGGCAGTCTTGTCTGTTGTTTTGTCCAATTAACTTTAAAACACCCAAAGAGAGGTTACACGTTAGCAGATGGCATACAAATCCTATTATCACATTGCTATTTATTTAATGTCCTAGTGTTAGCAGTAACACCGTTAGCTGTTTGCTTTTAGCCCTCTACAGTCAGTGCAGAGGCTAATAGCTAATCAACTCTGTAACTTCTTCCACCAACCACCCCCCACACCACACTGCGTTTTCTTTAGGTGCCTGGTCTATTGAAAGTTTGGAGCTCATAACATTAAACAGATTTGGTGCACAATGTAGCCGTTCTTGACACTTTAGAATTTATTTTTTTAAAAAGTCCTTCCAAAATACCACATTAAGGCACCAAGACACATGTCTCCACAGAGCTGAAGAACTGTAGTTCAGTCCTGTTGATTGTAAAGATAGTTTGACAGGTCTAACTGACTCTTCACTGAGCCTTGTCAATCTTTCCATCCTTGCACAGCACATATGCGGTTACAGTGATAGCAGTGGCAGATTTAACATCAAAATTGGAGGTACTGTTGAAACACAAGGCCTTCAGCTGCACAGAGAAGTAAACAAAAGCAGCTTCTCCTTTCTAGCTCACGACCGTGGATTTTATCAGCTGAGAAGTTTCTAGCTGACTTTTTTAATGAATCCATCTGACAAATTAAAAAAAAAATTGTAAAGGTGTCTTAAATATGTAAGGTTACTTAATGGCTACAAACATGATAACAGTAATGCTAAAAGATTGAGGCTAAAGCCATATCCCAGCAAACATTATTTGGACAGTGACACATATACTATAGACGAAAAAAATACACTCATAAACGTAAATGAAACGTATGGATTAGATGAAGGGCAGCAGACCTTGACATAGTCACTCTGCCAGACCGCAGTTGCTCCAGGAAGAGAACCGGGATAAAATCTAAGCTAACCAGGCTCAGCCCTGAGCCCTCACACACCCTACATCCCTGAATCCCAATGCACCCTTGGTAATGACCAATGGGTTTGGCAAATGCAGTGTAATATAACACAAGTCTGTCTGGAGTAACGTTACTGCAGGTAGTAATCTAGTTAGCCAGACATGCTAACATTTGCAGCTTATGGCAGAACAAATAAAATCAAAGTTTAATTAATTCTTCTCCTTCTTCTTTTGAGTTTTTGAAAGACTATAAAAAAGATACCAAACCCTCTTAGAGCCACATGCACACCGTTTCAACAATGTAGAGAAATACAGAGCTTGACAGGCCTGTGGTTCCTAGTTACAGTTGCTAATCTATGATTGGACAATGGCTTTTCAGAGGAGGGACTTAGCGAAGGGGTCAATGGTAGCTTAACACATTGTTGAGAGCTCTCTCTACATCATAGCCTGTTTGCAGTGAAGTGATTTCCTTTGCGGCACTTGTAATGTGTCTGCGTCTTTATCCGGCTGTGATGCTCACAGCGTACCTCAGAGGTGAAACAATCTGCAGGATGAGAGATCAGTAACTCCCTGTGAATAAACCTGCCAATCTCTCAGGGCTCCAGCTATTGGGCCTCTGTGTCTCACTTTCTCCCCGTCTCTCGCCAACTTACTTCTTCTTTCTCCTGTCGCTGCTTTGATTTGTCTGTTTCACTGTTGCCTTCTCCTGATTACTGTCCCAGTCACTCCCTCTTGTACCCCAGTCTCATTGTTCCCCTGACTGTTTGTCTTGTCTTATCACCCCCATCCTTTTCCCCTTCTCGCTCTTATTCTCCACACCTTCTTTGTCTTTATCTTAACCCCTCCATCTCCTCCTCCTGCCCTGTTCTCATCAGACGCACACAGAGAGTGATGCACAAACACCATCCCTCACATCTCCAATGAGTACCTTGTTATCATCTTGTCCCCGCAGCGGCTTTCTGTCTGGCTCCGTCTCAGCTTGGATTCCGTCACTAATGGGACCGCATCATTTTCGACAGCTGCAATTCCTCAGCGCTGACAAACAGAGATGTGGTGCAGCTCTGCGAACACAGCTCAGAGGGATTGTAGACTAATGCCCCAGTCTGATTTACACATTTACAAAGGTCTTTTGAAAACATCATTTCTCTTTGACACACACAGGCTGCCGTGGTACAGAAACACCTCATGGCCTCTAAAGAGCACAGGTTTCCAGAGCCCAGTCACCCTTATTTTATTTTTTTTTAATCTCCGGCCAGAATCTCTTCATGCACTCTTGGAAATAAGAAGCTCCAAAAGGGTTTTTCATTAAGGGTTGAGGTTCTACTCAGAACCATTTGCTTCTGATGAGTGCTTCTTTGAAGAATGGGTTTTTTGTGGTTCCATTAAGAACAGTTTGTAGAAGAAAGAGTTTTTCAAGGACTGTTGAAATCATTGAACTCTTTCATCAAGGGTTCATCAAAAGTTTTTTTGTACCACAATGTAAAATGTTCTCAGTAGAACCCCTTGTTTGTGTCCTTGATAAAACTTATGAAATTTAAAAAGGTGCTCACTTGCAGAGTGGGTTCCAGATAAAACCCTTGGAATATAAAAGGTTCTCAGTGGAACCCATTTGATAGGTTCTAGATAAAACCCTTGGAATATAAAAACCCTCGGAATATAAAAGAAAAGGTTCTCTGTAGAACCAGCTTGGTGGGTTCTAGATAAAACCCTTGGAATGTAACAAGGTTTTCAGTAGAACCCTGTAGGTGGGTTTCTGTTGGTACAAGGTGGACAGGTTCTGAACCTGGAGAGAGGGTTTTGGGTGGAACCATTATAGCAGAGAAGGGTTCTTTGATAAACCTGTCATGGGGGTTTTTGGGTGGAAGCTTTCATGGATGCTTCTAGGTATAACTCTTTGCGTTGGGTTCTAGGTAGAACTCTCTGAAAGCATTCCAAGTGGAATCTTTACAAAAGGTTCCATCAGGAACCAAAAAGGGTTCTCCTATGTGGAGAAGATAAAGGACGCTTTATGGTTTTAGTTAGTATCTTTATTTCTGAGTGTGCATCGCCTCATCTCACTGTCTAGTGAAATGTCCCTTTTCTTATTTAAAGTATTGTCAGCCTCAATCTGAGTATCAGGGAACACAACGCATAAAATATTTATAAGATTTAAGAATGCAGTGACAACAGACAGAAGCTTGTCAGTGTGCTATTCTGGGTTCAGACATCTTAGAAGTTTGTATATGGCTCCTCAGGCTCCTCAGATCTGCAGAAGAGAAGCTAAGCGAAACTTCATGAAAGCTTCAACAATAGCACATGTTAGAGTTTGGCTGCCTTCGATCTCTCAGCCTGCTAATCGTTTCCACGGGGTCCTGCAGGGCAACAACAAAGACTCCCCGAATTTGTATGCCAATCTGTTATTTCTTTTGATTGCGTCCTTAACTAAATTTACTTGTTTTTCCGAGCGCTGCTTTCATCTCTCTCAAAAGGGGCACTTAACAGCTGACTTGCTTGTGACCCGGGACAAGCTTTGAAAGCAGAAGCACGCCACAGATTGCAAAGTCAAATGATCTGCACAAGCAACTGTTTTATTCCAGTTGGCTATTAGACTATTTAATTATTTTAGAAGGAAGCTACCATATGTTATTTATTCAGCTTAATTCACTTTTTGTGTTAAAGTCTGTCTTTTCCACACTCACATGCCCGAATACCGTATGCTGTTAACGTTCCTTCTCTCCATACGGGCCTTGATAAGATCCTTTCTAATGTGATTTTACTGCAGAGTTATGGGGATTAAATCCACAGTCCCTGTTCTGTGCAAAAATGCATTCCACAGCTCTGTGACTTCAACGAGTCCTCAGCAGAATTAGGTAGACTGTTGGAAGCGTGCATTTCGCAAAGTTAGTCTTTTCAGTACAAAATTCCCTTTTTGCGTTTCCCCAGACAGCGTTTCTCTGCCGAGCTGCTGCAAAAATGATGGTAACAAAAAGAGGGAACTTTGTACCAAAAAGGCTGTAACTTTGCTTGTTTTTTCCTCTTTTTATTTACAGACTTTTAGCAGAGTTACTACATGAGTTAATACATAGCCAGACACGCCATGGATTGTTGTTAGACACTCAAATGTGAATCAATTTGCATATGAGTTGTACAATGCAGACAGAGCACAATTAAGACCCGCCCACACTGAAGGGGAAAACAACTGGTCACTCTCCACTGATTTTACATTGCATGAAGGTGCTTCTTGTTACTTTCCATCTGCTAGCAAACAACAGAAAAATGTCTAAAAGCTGCTGTGGGGCAGGATTCACTCCCAACAGGGTGAAGAATCCAGAACTAAGTCTTTATAAGCTGCTGAACCAAAAAACTGAACTTTTAAAAGTACAAAAATGGATACAGACGTGAGGCATGAGCAGGGAGAATGGGGAAACGGTGGTATCCTGACACTTGAAGGTTGAAACTAACTAAGCTATGAAAGGCCTTGTTTAGATCTTTGTTAGATTAACTGATGATCGTGCTGGGTGATTTGATCAAATAGTTGTAAATATCAAAGTACTTTACTTCTGACAATTTAGTGATTTCTCAGAGAAAAGATTACTTTTCCTCTCTGACATAAGGTGCTAAAATAATAATCCTTTGACATGCTGAAATCTAATGTTTTTAGCTCGCTACAGTCACTTAATGTTTCAGCTGTTGGTAGCTTATTGTAGTGCCAATCGTTTTCCCCTCTGGTGGGTGTGGTTTACAAAGTATGATGTGATGCGCTCTGTCTCTGCGAGGGTTCGGCGTGTTTTAATTTAGCCATGAAAACATTATGAAAAAAAATTCTTTTTGTCTTTATTGCTGAAACACAACACAGAAATACAACAAACAATATCATCGTCCATCGCAATGTTTTGAACATCAACAATATTTGTTTACATTTTGGCAAATTATCACCATTAAAAGTATGCCAAATTTGTGATTAGTAGTTTCTGTTTACAGTGTATTCATGGACGTACAGAGATTTGTGACTGAAGTATTTTAAAACTGAAGAAAACTTGAGTTTCTCAGATTCTCAGACACATTCTGGAGCTATAAGCAGTGTCTTCTTTTCTATTGTTCCCAAGAGGATTTATGGACATTTATTCATGTTGGACCTTGGAGATAATGATATTTTTACGAAGTGTTCACATTTGACTAAGTTACAAGTGAGATTTTGATGCAAACTTTGGCAATGGAATAGTAGAGTAAACACAGGTGTTACAAATGATAGTAATTAATTTTCTGTTCCATTCAGGTCAAACTGAGTCAGGGTGCAGCTATTGTGCACCATAACACTGGAAAGGCTTTGCTACATTATATGGAATGGAATATTAATTAGTATCATTGGTTACACCTGTCTTACCACTATTTTCTATCAATATGTCCACTGTGGAAAAAGTTCTGTTGGGTGCAGAGGGTTGATATGAATCACCAGGGCCACATATTAGCATCAGATCTACTTCAGAACGTGTTTTTGTACAGAACGAAGTCTGTGTATCTCTTCAAGGCTAGTATGGGTTGGAGGAATATTTACTTGAGAAAATGTCCTTTAAAAGCCGGCTCATACCAGCTGGCTGTTAGACACATGAACAGGCTTTTTCTTTGTCTCCTTTTTTTTTTTTTTTTTTTTTTTTTTTTAAGGGATATTTTTCCAGGAAGGTCAAAATCCTCACTTACAGAAAACTGTGAGACAGCCTCCAAGGCTGGACTGACAGAGATGGTAGCACCACTCGGAGAGCATGTTTTAATTTCCTATTGGTGGGCATTAGGCAGCTCACGCAGTGAACTGAGGACAGCTGCGTGTTGAAGCTTATCGTGTTTGAAGAGAGGCAGGTACACTGATCTGTGTTAATAACGCGGCGGTAAGAGCCGCTCAGCCAGCCAGCGGTTATGGCCTGCCAGCATATTACCAGTGACATCACAGATCAGACTGCATTTGGCTCCGCTCGGCCTGCTCTCATTAGAACAGACATCCTTCAGGAGACCCTGCTGGTCATATACACGCTGCCCTTTAAAGTACGGTCAAAGAGCATCTGTAAAAGGCTTGCAGACAATGCTTTAAAGCTCTAATCACAGAACACTCGCTAATACTAAATAGTGTTAAATTGTAATATACGCTCTTAGAAATAAAGGTGCTAACTAGAACCATAAAGGGTTCTTTAGCTTGTCCCCATAGGAGAACACTTTTTGTTCCTGTTAGAACCTTTCATAAAGGTTTCTTTGGAACCCTTTCAGAGAGTTCTGCCTAGAACCCAACATAAAGGGTTATATGTAGAACCATCTGTGAAAGGTTTCACTCTTCACCGCCTACAAGAGGTTTTACAGAGAGGACGTCTACGGTGTATTGGTTCCACCCAGAACCCTCACTGGAGGTGCTATACAGAACCTTTCCACTCTTTGAGCGCTGACAAGAATCCACTCAGGGGGTTCTACGGAGAACCTTTTATAATCCTAGGGTTTTATCTTTTATCTTTTTATTATGTTACAAAGAATCCTTGATAAAAGAGTTATTCAGTGATTTCAACAATCTTTGAAGAACTCCTTCCAAAAAGGGTTCTTCGTTTGAAAGGAGTTCTTAATGGAACCCTTAGTCTTACAAAGAACCCTTGACAACACTTCTTCAAAAAAGGGTTCTTCAGAAGCAGATCAGTCCTTCAGGTAAGAATCCTCTCAGAACCCTTATTTCTAAGAGTGTACCACAGATCAGGTTTGCATTTCATATTTTCATGTTTTAAAAGGCTTCAGTGACTAAAACCAAAGCAGGCACATTTGTGAACAATCAAAGGAGAGATAAAATATTCCATTCGATGTGTTTCAGAGAGACGACTCTCACTGGACTCCAGTTTCATTGATTTTGTAGCCCCAGTGTGTTCCTGTGGTGGCCTGTTTGTACTTCAGTCATGGGATCCGGGGCTCTCATTGGTAATCTTATTTTAATCAGGATTTGAAGAAATACTTTAATTTATAGCCGGCCGAGAGCCTCTTGCAGCTTCTTGGAGCGTGAACAGAGCCCCGAGCGTTAAATATTTCAATAAACAAGTAGATTTTAAATATTTCATGCACGGACGATTGATACGAACTGAAACTACTTTATGAAACATTAAAGGCCCTGTGTCCATCTGAACTCTACAGATTCATTGGCTTTCTCGGAGCATTGCTTGTGCCACAGCCTCTTTAGCTGCATTTAAGCCAGAACACTGGAGGAATACATGCAACGCTGTCATGATTGTTAGTGCATTCATACATCAGGGAGGAGGGAAATTTGCTTAATAGGAATCTGTTCTCTCTCGCAGGCATTCTCCTCCCTTATCTCACCCTGACACTCCCCCGCCACTCCTTTCTCACCCAGCACTGCTCCCTCTCTAACTCACTGGGGTGGATACAGAACAATAACACTGCGTAGGATTTCAAAGCGTGGGGGAAAAAAAAAAAACAACACACACACATTTAAGAGTGTGGGATGTGGCCAAGTGAGAAACTAATGTCTCTGCAGGGTTCAGGAGTAGTACGAGAGGGAGTTTATCTCCCGTCCTACCACATCTACGCCTTTCTGCAGAGAGGCAGCCCTGCAAAGTTTGGCTCACTGAAGATACTGCAGCACTGATTCACTGTGATAAAACACTGTACTCTTCACTAGTGTACAAATCCCAAACTTAATTACTATGAGCCGAAATGGAAATGAACTCAATTATGAAGATATTGCCACATATTTGCCCTTCAGTCTTTTTTGTATCTAATTAAATTCATCTCTTTGTCTTTTGCCAACATTTCCCAACTTTGTTTTCACACTGAAAGTAATATGAAGTCATTGGAAGAATGTGGCCATAAAAAATATAAAACAGTTTTTCAAAGTTTTATTTGCAACAGGAGTTTACTGTGTATATAAAAAGTTGTTCCGAGTAAATGAAGATGAATGGATTGTTTTGTAATGATCAGAATGAAGGATCATTGTTGATGCCATCTGTCCTGTTTGTGCAGAAACAAAGGAATGAAAATCAAGCATAACCTTCTGACTTCTTTTTACTGAAATGCAGATATACATACTGCATGCTAGTTTTTTAAATGTTTTTATTTTTGCGCTTCCATAAAGCGAAGGGCTTGGGAGACAGATTAAAACATGAACAGTTAAAATCAAAGCAGCAGAAGCCAAATTGCTGTATCTTGACTTGTTGCCTCTATTATAGATCCACACTTCTTAGATCATACTTGAAAGTGTCCTTCGTTAGACCTGGGGTTGAGCAGATGTAAACATTTTTAAACAGGTTTTTACCAGACCGGACCAGTAACAGAGAATTTTACCAGTAGGTGTCACATGTGAACATGCAGCCCACGAATAGAATGGAGTTGTCAGTCTATAGCTGTACCAAAACATGACTGAAGTGGTTCTGTCCACTGAAAGTTCAGAGGGCTTTTAATTTGAAATGGATAAACAGACCAAAAAACTAATCCATTAATCGACAAAATAATCAACAGATTAATTGGCGATAAAAACAATTGCAACACTAGTTGCAGCATTCCTATACAGATCCTGACCATTTTTTTACCAGGCTGTAAAACATGTTTACTTCTGCTGTAAAGTTTGACCTTTTAGTACTGGGGGTCATGGGGATTGACTCGCTTATGGAGCCAGCCTCGAGTGGTTATTTGAGGAACTGTGGTATTGGCACTTACATATTAGCTTCATTTTTCATCCCTGGAGGTTGCCACTTGCCCGTAGCCCCTATTATGGGTCCACACTTCCCAGAATGCAATTTGCTAGACCTTCCCTGCCTCATTTTCAACATCTATAAAACTTCATGCCTCCAGTTTGTAATGCAGGCATTTCATTCTGAATTTGTAGTCTCCAAACCTTAAAATCAAATCTTAAATCAACTGCCCTTTTAAACTCTGACTAATTTCATAGAACACAGCATTTATACAGATTCAGCTCTGTCAAGTAAAGACAAAAAAACAAGAAGATTAATGCATTAACTGTTTTATTTTCATATCATACATCACATGAATATCAATTATCATGTCAGAATCAAATCACACTGCAATAATCCTCTATCAGATGTATCTCCAGCACTTGTAGAGTCTGTTGATCCTGGTGATATCGATGTCGGACAGACCGTCTCTCTGCCCGATGGGAACAGATGAGTCAGGGATGGGAGTTATGGTTTCTGATCCAAACCTTCCGAAGGCGGTTCTACAAATTTGGACAATGGCAAAGAGACAAAGAATCATTCAGAAATGTTTCAAATTAGATTCAGCGATTGATTTATTCGATCCAGTGTAAGTTTTCTAAGTTGTAAGATGTAGGTTTTTGTTCTAACTTACCTTCCGTAGTGCATTACAGAGGAGTAGTCATATGGAGTGTTGAGATTATTTGTGTCCTTCTTTTGGAAGTTGTAGACAAAATCTGGTAACAGAAAAAAGATCAGTAATACCTATCATAATAAGAAAAATGTCAATCATATCAATCAATCATAAACACACTATGAGACTTACGTTCATTGATGTTGTCCCAGTTGATTCTGACGTACTCGTCACGGTCGCTGCGGGTGTGTTCATGGTAGAAACCCAGTGCGTGCAGCAGTTCGTGCTGGATGATGCCATGACGTATGCAGCCGAACCTCTGCAGCGACAGCACCTGCTTGTCTCCAATACGACCCAGCATAGAGAAACAGCTAACAGAGCAGTGAAAGAGAGACAGAGGTCCTTAATAATATGCAACATGCGATAATAAATTAATCAAGCCACCTTGTGTGTACATGCTTTAATAATTAACTTTCTGATTATGTTTGGAGAGCGTTTTTTTTTTTTTTTTTTTTTTGCTGTTAGCATATCTTGGAGGTGACTCTACTACAAATGGATCATTTGAACAACAAGCAAAAACAGCTGTTGTGAAGCTAACCTTGCAGTTTAATGTTCTTTTGTTTCTTGCTTCTGAAGCGCTTCTTGTGAGCTGATGGTCAACCCTGATTGTTTTTTGTTTCAAGGTATAGAGGTCAGGAGAGGACTGACAAATGTTTGAGTAGCCTTTTCACCAACTTGCGGGAAGAAGGCTGGATTTAAAAAGCACTTTCTGTCTCCTGTAGTCATAAGCAAGAAGCATGTTGTATGTAGCCTTAACCTGTGTGTGCATCTCTTCGTAGTCGTTTTGTGCCTCTTTGTAGTTGTAGTTGTAGAGACATACTAAACACTAGATCGCACACCACACAAAATATTACGGGAAACCACCAAATAAAGTAGCAGAGCTGTTCTGCTGTCAAACCAAATTCAGCAGCTTTATATAATGTTACTGTATTTGAATGAAATGTTACTGCAGCTTCAGTGTGCTGTGCAGCTGTGATAGGAAGGGAAAAAAAATCATTGAACACCAGTATTGGATTGGATTTAATTTTGCAGATATTACAAAACTCTGATCAGGATTAGGAGCAAACTACTTAAAACTGAGCTCTGCGACTTCTTATCTGGAAATGCCACTTCAAACACAGGCTCTGGCCCAGAGGCTGCATTGGGTTCCTAGACCTCTGCCCGGTAGGTCCGTTCAATAATCCATCATTGCCAGCGTGCAGCATCAGATGGGTGTGTCCACATCAAAGCAGTTCAGAAACTTTATGTTGAGAAAGTTGCCTCTCACAGGAGGACATCTTAACTTATACATTCAGTTGCCTAAACTGGAACTCAGTAGGCTGTACCTGTACTCTTTCTCTTCACATGCAGGAGTGCTTTAGTTATCAACTCACCCGTATCTTGGTTCAATGCTCAGGTATTCCCTCTGAGATGCGCGTGGAATGAAGCGAATGCAGGTTTTGGATTCAAAGTCCTTCAAGGCATTTAAAATCGCCCTCCTCTCAGAGTCGTCTAAATGGATAGAAGTAACATTTAATTAAGTATGTGGAAGAGACATGTTAGTATGCAAACTTCCATTAAGTACCTTAAAAAGTAAAACTTACCATATTTTTCGCTTATAAGGAAAGGGATTTCCACATTCCCGCTGGGAGACTTTGGCCACAGACAGGTATATGTTTCACTAAAGCACTTCATAGCATTCCTGGTCCTGGGAATCAACACGTCTCCTTCCAGCAGGAAATCAGGAGATCCTATTAAACAGAAAAAGGAAATACACATTTTAATCATATCTGTCAGATCCTAAGTGAAATCAAAGCAGCTGTGTGTGTTCAGTTTCTGTTATTGAATATAGAAAATTTGCACCAATATTGTGAGGAATGTTCCCTCGCTGTCCTTGTAACATCATGATTGAATACTCACCATTATTCATCCTCAGAATAGTCTCCGTAATGTCCTCCATGTCAGCCTTATCCACTAAGATCTCTAATCAATGGAAGCAAAGCAGCAGTCATATAACTCTGTTTTCACACTGACACACACACAGTGTTATATCTGATAGATTTGGTCTGTTAGACACGACTGAAAAATAGATGCACTTAGGGTTTCGTCACTTACCATTATCAGCGCCATGATCCTGAGGAAAAAAGGGAAAAAATAAAGCACTTTACTTAATTTTCCAGTACTTAAACTCAGTCTAATGCAATGATCTGGACAGAGATAGACAGTGATGGTGTGGGGGAAATGATTCATTCATTACATACACTGCATACAAGCAGTTCTACGCTGTATTTAATGAATTGTATCTTACATCTTGAGCGTTACAGAGGCCCAGAAGCAACAGCAGAAGAAGAGAAACCGTCATTCTGAGGTCCATTTTGGCTGATGACGCTTGAGATGTCGATTTGGAGACTTCACTGTCGTCACCGAGGACTGATGCTTGAGCCCAGTCAGGGCTGAGTTTATATGCAGGCTGTCAGGGTGTGATTGTGTACACAGATTAGTGGTAGGTGTTCAATGGGCTCAGTCTTAGACACACGAGCTGATGGGTGTGCCCTGCCCACCCTGGCCCACTGTCACCACACAGGGATAATCTTATTCTGGGGGGATTACAGTGACCGCTGGCTGCTGTCGGCCCGCTTAGCATCAGATTTCAGATGGCCTTTTTACATAGCAGGAGGTCTGCTCATGAGATTTGGGCCTGTCCCAAAGTTTTATTCCAAAAATAACAGAAACACCATTTGAAATAAACAATGCCGTGTTCCTATTAAAGATTTACAGACACTGAGGTGGAGTGGTAATGTAGCCTCTAAATCTGCTCTCCAAATAAATTAGGGCTGTAACTGACAATTATTTTCACTGCTGATTAATCTGTTGATTATTTTTTTAGATTAATTAATTAGTTATTTGGTCCATAAAACAAATATACTTACACATACATACACTGCATGCTTTTTATTTTGTATCAATAGTTGAACAAAACAAGAATTTTGACGATGTCACTTTGAGCTTTGGGATAAAGTGATAATAATTGGATAATTCTTCACTATTTTCTGATATTTTATTCAGTTTTTATTTCTGTAATAAAAATACAATAGATAAGATAGTTGCAGCCCTATTTAAAATAAACCTAAAGAGATTTTCATGAAAGCTAGACAGATATATTATTGGCCTGATACTGACTTAGCACAGCTATATCAGTCTTTATCAGTATCGGCATACATGTTGACTGATGATATTTTTTGCAGAACATAATGCAGATTGTTTTATTATTTTTTTTCCCCTAGTTTTACAAGCAATATTTTGTGTATATTTGATCCTTTCTCTTTTTCTTTTTCCAGAAGTACAATTACATAAATGTGCGCTTAATTTAACTAAAATATGCACTGAGAATTGTGTGACAGTCTTCAATAAAATAAATAAAATGATTAAGATAATAATAATGAGGTTCTGCAGAAAAAAAAAACTTATTGTTTGGGCAGAGAGACAGCAAGAGAAAGAAATCAACAGAAAAAAATTAAACCCCATACTGATTTACATCCTCTAGTTTTATTTTAATACTGTGAATACATAATTATTTGTTGGCTCAGTGGTTTCTTTTTTACCCCCCCAAATCTTGTTCATAACACATTTTAACATTAGCATTTCTTAAATTAATTAGATGCGTTTTCAAACAGTGTTTTTTTTTTTAAATAATTATTTTGAAGTCAAAATCAAGATTTGATTCCTGTTTTTCTGCTGCGATCTGCACCACCGCTCTGAACATCTCTTTGGTTCGGAGCCGCTGTGCTGTGGCTCCCCGCACTCTTTGCCAGAATTTTTTATTTCATTATGCCAAAAAGCAACTTATTTAAATATTGATATCAGAACAAACACTTTTTGATCCAAGTATGAACACTTCAGAGCTTAATCGCCGACAACTCTCCAGCACTACAGATATTATCAGTGCATCTCTTAACGAAAAGCTCATTTCCCATTAAACTAAACAGCCACCGTGGCCTTTACAGCCCTTTTAGATTCCACAAAGAGCTTTTTAGTTTACACTGTGTCTGACCTGCGGTATTGTTGTGCGGCTCCCTTTAAAATGTGTTGTTTCAAATAATAATAATGGCTCAATTAGTGAGTGGCTGTAAAGTCCTGGATTCATTATTGAAGCTCTGCTGCTGCTGCTGCTGCTTCTGCTGCATCAGTGATGATCTGAGCTGTAAAGGCCGGGCCTTGACCACCAGGCTCTGATTAACAAAAAAGAAAACAGCCTTCTAAAAACTCCAAATCCAGAAATGGGTTGTTTAGAGAGATGAGTATTCAGATTTATTGGATGCCCGGCTAATAAATCATCAGCTCCCAGTGGATTGTTTACAAGAGAAGAGGGATGCTGCCTGGCTTCATAGCGCCATAAACAGTTTTAGGATCTGATTCCGCATGTCAAGGCCGGCAGCTTCAAACCGAGATTCCATCACTGCAACCTTTATATGATGTGGTCCTCCGCTGTACATCACAATAATGTGGCATTTATTATCAGGGAACAAAAATTGCACTCTGTGTGTGTACGTGTGTTTGTGTCTTAAAGAGAGATGGACTGCAGGTGCTGTATGTGTGCAGCCCAGTAAAAGCCTATAGATTTGTACAGTTTACAATGTTTGCACCATGCAGTTATGCCTATACTATGTGCCCCTGTGTGTGTGTCTTGAGTGTGTGTGTCGCCTGTCCAATTCGGGTGATCTGCGTGGGTGCACAGGTAATCCAATTTGTGTTTTAGAGGCACAGGCACAGCACGAGTAATGCTCAATGATGTATGACCCATCCATTCGGTTGAGCTTTATTCCTAATGCCTCTCCAACTGCAGGGGGAAGTAGATCTTATTCAATTGGATGTCAGTCTAGTGCTCCCCACAAAGATTTTTTTTATTTCTCTCCAAACATCTGCACTTTGTTAAGCCGAGGAGAAACCATCACTTTTCAGAGTAAAAGACTTGTATAGTCTTAAAGTCTTGTATAGTGAGTTCTCTCTATACTTATTTTGTATTTGTTCATTTGACTTAAGCCTCAACTATAATCTTGCCAACATTTCAAAATCAGCAGGGAACAGCATTTAGACTCATTTGTTATTATTAGTAGCAGTGTTAACATCTATTTAAACCACATTGTAAAAGAAAGTCAGTTTCAGTACAGCAATCACCTATCTTCATTTTCAATTTCCTGAAAAATTGAAAATGAAGAAAAAATTCAGCCAGCAAGCTGCAATCATGTTGAGTTAATACAGTGGTTCCCAAACTGGGGGGCGGGCCCCCCTGGGGGGGCACGGAGCCACTGCAAGGGGGGCGCGAAAGACCAGGGGAGAAAAAAAGAGTGAAAAAAAGCTGAATGAATATGATCTATGTAGGGGGAATAAACAAATGAGTTTGCTGTTTTTCTCCAACTGACCTTTATTTTGCTAAAATTGTAACTACTCAGTTCTTTTTTTTTATCAGTTCCATCCCCAATTATTGCTAACAATTTTTGTGATGGGGGGGCTGGAACTTTTGTTGGCTTCCGAAAGGGGGGCATACTGGAAAACGTTTGGGAACCACTAAGTTAATAAAAGATTTTTAATGGGTTAACAGCTAAAAATGTGGTGCAGCACCATAGCCTTCGGCCATAACATATCACACACTGGATGGAACTGATAAGATTGTTACCAGTTTCATTATCGATTCTGCCTATGATTCCTGATTAGTGTTGGGAAAGTTACTCTGGAAGTGTAATAAGTTACTTTGTACTTATTACACCTTACATTATATGTGATTTTACAGTATTATTTTTGCAACTTGTTGGCGGTCTTGTTGTGCTCCAAAGTTGGGGGGGGTGTTCCGACGTCTATGTTAAGCACACGTTTTATTGATATGTAGCGTCCGACCCGACACAACTACAACACACACATACACACACACAGGACCCTGTTTTCCTCACTCTCACCCCACCCCCTCAGTTTCTTATCCAACCACATAGCCTACCTGCCCTACCATACACATTCACAGTCAGTCAGAAATCACAGAACTTAAACATCATAAGAAGAAGGTAAGCTTTACCGTCTTGCACTTTATTTAAAAAAAAAAAAACTAATGGTAATGTTAGGATGGTGAGGTTTGTGTTATATGCTGTTTGCCTCAAAACAATAAAAGTATTTTGCAATTAATTTTCTGCCTTCAATTTACATCTTTGTAAGAAAGAAATGTCTGAAAGGCTCAAAAGCAGCCATTTGTTAAAAAAAAAATTAATGTAAAAATTTAATGGCCGATTAATCGGTTATCGGAAATTTTCTTCCCTAATAATCGGCATCGGCATCGGCCCCAAAAAATCCATATCGGTCGGGCCCTATTATTTAGCAATGTGCAACTGTCCAAAAACCAAAAACGGCATATGATTCTGACTGATCAGACGTGGAAACAGCTCTCAACTGGAACCAATTCTAGACTCCCATCCCACGTTAAAGTGATACGATTCTGTTGTAAATGTACAACACAAAACTTGTTTGGGTGGCAGGGCATAATACAAAAATATACATAAATTGTGATATATATTGCATTAGATTATACTTGAAGCTGTCTCCTCATTGATCGATTGGTAGTGCGATTCATCATGTGAGTCATTTTTCAAGCAAAAATGCAAAACATTCTGTGGTTCCAGCTTTTCCAAAGTGATGATTTGGTGTTTTTCTTCAGCTCATGTGGAAGTAAATGGAACAGTCATTAGTCAGTGAAACGATTAGTCAATCAACAGAACAATTATTTTGATTACTGATCATTTCTGTCACTTCTCGAATGTGTAAAAACTGAACATCTTGATTAGGCCTGGTAATTAAGTTATCCACTTATTAAGGTCAGCCAAATTTATCGAGGTCATGTACATATGTCATTTGATATCATGTCACCAACATTTTAGCCAACATGATGCCAGAATAAACTAAAGGGTTTTCCAAACCATCATAAGACCTAAACACAGCAGCATCTGGGGCAGAATGAACAGAAAAAACAATGCTGAGGCACATTTTGCTGCCATTTCTGGTTGCACTTCTTCTGTCCTCTAGTCGCCTGCTGCCTAAATTAAAAGTTCACTACTCTTTAAAAGCGTGTTCTTGAATTATTACGCTGTTATCATTATATCAGCAGCATAAAATAGTCTTAAAATGACAATAATATTGTTTATCGTAATTATTTCTGGGAACAACAACAAAATAGTTATCATGAGAGACATGCTTTTAGCTTGGAGCTATTGGCTGGACAATAAAAAAAAAACTTGAAGACATCACATTGAGCTCTGGAGAATTATAATGGGCATCTTTCGCAACTTTCTCAAACGTTCATCGAAAAGTTACTTTTCAGATCAATTAATAAAACTAATCGTTAGTTGCAAAAATATTTCTCATTTCATTGTACTTTCAACAGCATTAGGGGGTGGATTTGTGTGGTGGGAGGCAGTGAAGCAGATGGGAAGTTTTGGCACTTCTGTTTTTTTTCTGAACTCCAAACAACAGTGATGGCGTCCCATATTAACCCTCCACTGTGCTAGAGTACATCTCTGTCTTTTTCTCTGACACTAGGTGGGCAGCCAAGGACAACAGTCAATGAGCAATATCAATTTACGTAATGGACTATTAAACAATGTGCTTAACATTTGGAATGGCTGCACTGGTGTTCAGTGGGAGTGTGTGCCAGAAAGTCCACTGCAGCGATAACCACCCTGTGAAATGAAGCACATTAGCCCGCTCTGCTGCCTCTTACTCACTCCAGCTCCTTCTCCTCCTACAGTCGACCGTCCTACCCGACACAGATGCCCTACTTACTCTCCCTTCACTCACCTTTTGCTCATGTCAAAATAACAATTAACTATTTTGTACACCGTGTTCGTTTTTGAGCATCTCCCCCGCTATCCAACTCATTATGTGTTTTTACAAGCGAGTCTTCAAATGAGCAGATATTTCTCATATTGTTTCCCCACTAATTTCGAATCTATTTGAACATCTGCGGGTAACAAGTTGGTTTTTAAAGCTTTAGAAACTCAGTAATGGATTTATTTGTTTTCCTGCTCCAAAATCTTTGAAGACTAAAAGTAGCTCTCTGGTCTTTGTTTCTCCATACTGGCATCAATCTGAGAACGTAAACATCTTGCTCATACTAATTGACATTCAGACAAAGAGGAACAAATATATTGAATATGAACGCCGTCTTAATTGGTGTGAATTACCAGACTTGTAAGAGTCACGCAAACAGAAAATTAAATCAGGTGTATTATTGTAGTAATGCAATTGATTAAGCCACAATCCAGTCGCACAGTCCATTCAGGGAATAATTGTGTTTGATGGATGAGGTGTCAAGTGCTTTATGAGGTGGATTTGAAAATTATGCTATAAAAGGGCTTTGTGCTGAGACAAATAGCAGTGAGGGTAAAAGCTGCATTTCACTGGCTTTTTATCCATATTCAACACAATGACATTAAAGTTTAATCTCAATCTAAATTTAAATCTAAAAGAAGCTTAAACTTTTTGTTGTTTGCCAAGGTCTGTTTTTTGTCCAGTCAGCGGGTTCTAGTTAAACAGATAGTACAGTTCCAATAAAATCGGGACTTTGTGTAAAACGCAAATGAAAACAGAATTCAATGATTTACAAAACTTTTCAACCTATATTCAACTGGATACGGTACAAAGATGAGATATTTCGTGTGACACATCACTTTTTCTTTTAACTTTCAGCGAGCGTTTGGGAATTCAATTGAGGACACTAATTGTCATAGTTTAGTATACGACTTTAAGTGCTCAACAGTCCGAGCTCACTGTTGTCATATTTTGTGCTTCATGACACGCCCACATTTTCAGTGGAAGACAGGTGTGGGCTGTGGGCAGGAAAGCCTGATACCTGAAATCTTTCACTGTGAAGCCACACTGTTGTAACACTGGCAGAATGTGTCTTGGCATTTTCTTGCTGAAAAAGATGTCATCTGGATCACAGCATACAAAAACCTGTACGTACCTTTCAGCATTAATGGGGCCTTCACAGATGTGACAGTTACCCATGATGCCATGGGCACTAACACACCCCCATACCATCACTGATGCTGGCTTTTGAAGTTAGTGCTGGTAACAATCTGGATGGTCCTTCTCCTCTTTAGCCCGGAGGACACGACGTTCATAATTTCTGAAAACAATCTGAAATGTGTCAGACCACTCGTCAGACCACAGCACAGCACACAGCAAATCCATCTTAGATGAGCTCAGGCACAGAGACGTCGGCAGTGTTTCTGGGTGTTGTTGATATAGAGCTTTCACTTTACATGGTAGAGTCTTAACTTGCGATTGCAGATGTAGCAACAAACACTCGAGGGCTTTTAATTCAGTTTTTAATGCAGTGCTGGCGTTGAAGGTCACAAACATTCAATGCTGGTCTGGCCTTGCCCCTTACGTGCAGAGATTTATCTGGCTTCTCTGAATCTTTTAATGAAATTATGGATTGTAGATGGTGAAAAACCTAAATTCCCTGTGGTTTAGTGTTGAGAAACGTTGTTCTTAAACTGTTGGACTATTTACCCACGCAGTTTTTCTTTAACTCAAAACGAGTTAAAAAATTACCATTTTCAAATTACTCTTTTTGACTTATTTTGCCATGTAAAATAAAGGCATTTTAACTTCATACAAACTTTACAGTGCGCCTTGGTGTGTTTTTGAAGGAGCCTTGCATTTTTGATTTTTTTCCTAAGACTGTTTGACCCATGCAATGAGCAATGTTCATAAGTTTGAACATTAAATATCTCGTCTTTCTACTGTATCCAACTTTTTTGGAATTGGGCTTGTTCGACATATTCAGATATTGTCATATTTAGGGAATTTATTTGAAATTTTGAGAGAAGAAAAAAAGTAACTTTAAATTCACAAAACTCCACTTCATCATACTTTTGTATCCCACCCAGTCCTGTCTTTTTATTGGTTGCCACTAACCCAATATATCCCTTGCTCGAGGGTACCTCAGAAATGAGGTTAAAGGAGTGGAAGAGTGTGACTCATCCACTTTGCCCACCCACGTTTCCCCAGCCCGTCTAGAGCTGATGATGTTAGAGAAATGGTTGCCCATTTCCTCACCTCCAGGCTGTAGTTACTGATATAAACCGTCCTGTCTGCATTTCATTTCATCATCATCATATAATTATTTTAACTTGCAAAACATTTCCAAAATAATCTAAGTAAAAAAATGTATGATTGTATCTCTTCTTTAAAGGAGTACATCTTAGTATGTAATATTCTAAATAAAGGTATGGTTTTCGCATAAATATACTGAAGATGATAAATATAAGTGTGGCAAAAAGATTTTCAGTCAAACATGAGATTCAAGAAATTATTAGAGGGATTCAGATTATTGTGTCTTTCATTAGAGCTGTAACGATTAATCGATTTGTTGTCAACTAATAAGTTAATCACCAACTCTATTTATATTTGTTCAACTGGTCCGAGTAATTTTTGAGAAAAAGAAAGTTCGAATGCTCAGATTCCAGCCTCTTAAATGTGAATATTTTCTGGTTTCTTTACTCTTACATGCCGGTAAACTGAACATCTTTGGGTTGCTGACAAAACTAGGCATTGGAGGACATCACCTTGGGCTTTGGGAAACACTGATTGTCATTTTTCACTCTTTTCGCACATTTTATAGATCAAAAAACTAGTCAGATAATCAAGAAAATACAACATAATTGACAGATTCATGTGCAATTAAAATAATTTTCTGATGTAGCCCTACTTTTCATATACCTGTTGTCTCATAATACCCTTTTGCTTTGAGATCACTTTATTGCTAATTTGTCCAATACTTTGTTTTTTGATCAAATACCTGCAAAAATAATGACAATCCCATCAGGCTTAGCTGAACTCTGTGTGGTACTAATAGCAGATGTTAACATGCTAACACACTAAACTAAGATGGTGAACATGGTGAACATTATTCCTGATACAAAGTGGCACTTGCTCACATTGTGTTAGCATTATGCTGTTAGCATTTAGCTCAAAGCATCTCTGTTACTAATAGCAGCCTCACAGAGGCTCTGGTGTGGCTGTAGACTCTAAGCAATGATCTTAGAGCAAACTTGTAAATAACATGAGAAAACCACATATAGGTCCTCTGTTTGAAGGTGCGAGACTGTAAGCCTCTGCTGGGTTAACTTTGATTGTATTGTGTGTTTTCCTGGCTAATGGGTGGTGCAGATGCAGTTTAAGGTGATCGCTGTTTGCACACAGCCTGTTGTATCAGATTACATTCTTCAGGTTCATGAGGATGTTTTTAAGCACTTTCTGGTTTAATTTTTATGATATTTTTGGCACATTGTGTTGTGAGCAAAGCACTGGAGGTGATGGGGAAACACCACCATACACTTTAATGGAGTGTCTCTCTCAGTCATGAGTTATTATTACTTAAAGCGGAATTACACCCATATTACACATACACTGTAAAAGTAAACTCCTTTTTTAACTTAAAAAATAGTGTCCAGTTGACTGAATGTGAAAAGACAAGAAATTAAGAGGTAATTTTGTAATGATTTAAAACAAATAAACTTTCTAGTCAAATAAGTTGTTGTACTTAAGAAAACACGTTCAGTAAAGTGAAAAACAGTTCAAACATTTGATTTTCTTAGTTTGAAAAGGTCAATTCTTCATTTCAGACAGAGTTTAAATTTCTGAAATTTTAAGTGAAAGGGAGATTTGGAATTCAATACTAACCTCCATCATTATTCACAATGTTTTGATTGTTGTGGGAATAAAACTGCATTGACTAATCTTATGTATAAAGACACACAGCAAGTTTTCATCATGTATTTCTTTTTTCAAACTATAAAAAAGAAGGGTCTCAGGAGAGTTTTAACTCTCAAACAGTGCATGCTGAGAAGTCTGCTAATATGCTGATGAAGTGTAATTAACTTGAATAAATAAAACTTATATATTTAAGTTAATGAGAGAAGATTAGTTCATTCCACTTAATTCTTGTATGTATTTTTTACAACTTAAAGTCATGTGAAATCAGCTTGTCATTTCTTGTTTAACTGATCTTCTTCAGTAATTTTGACCTATTGATTTTTAATTCATTTTTAATTTAATTTGAATGTCTAAATTACTCCATGTTGCAAAAATGCTTTTCAATACAGAATGCATGCCTGTAGAGGAAGAATAACCTCACACAATATGCATATATGTCTTCTTCTTCTTCTGTCTCTTAATCTTCTCCTCTGCCGCCTCCTTTGCCTCCCTCTGCAAATGCCTCTGTCAGTGTATATGAGCTAACTTACTTAAGTTTTTCACCCAAATGTAGAAAATCCCCTAATGAGGCTTTAGGCGCTGCTATTTTTCATCTTCATCATTTTGCTGAGCTGTATTTAACATCACGTTGAATAAGCACCCTTCAGTTAACAAGACTCAGTGGAAAAATTCTAATTCATTAAAGCTCAAAAACCCTCAGACCCAAATTAATTTGCACGAGACTGTAACAGTTTGTGTTTTGTAATATTACAGTAACATGCCTCGTCGATTGGTTTTTGGTGAAGTGCTGCAGTGTGGCTAACTCTAACTAAATAGGCATTTCCCAGGTCTGAGCTGCTGATATTGAGAGACCTGGAATCCTCGTTTCCAAGAGCCTTGCTCAGTGAGAGATCTCTAAAACCCATTTCCTGCCTGGCTTAGAATAATGAGGTGTTAGAGCCTGCTGGCAGGGCTTATAACCGCACACCTCCCCAATGGAAAAGTTATGGATGGTATACAGTCACGCGCACTCACACACACTCTCAAAGACATGGAGATATGCCCCCTGGAGGTGTTATGGATAGCTGCATATTGCAAAGCCAGCCAGCAGGCAGCACTGTCAGCCAGCCTGCACTGTGGGCATTGATAGGACAATCAGTTCACTCTGGAGTCACCACAGCCAATCATCGGACAGTTTCTTGGCGGGAAGCACCCAATCTTCAGAGGGTTGCCAGATACTCTATCCTCAGTGAGCTGTTGCTGGCTCGCTGCTAGCCAACCATAAAGAAAGCTGCTGCCTTGCGTCAGCCAATCGTGTGAGTGTTGGCCAGAGCGAGGGCCTATCGACAGAGAACTGCTGCATGGTTGCAGCCAATCTGGGCTTTATCCTTCCCTACAGATGTCCGATTAGTGTTGTTTAGGGAAATCAAACTGCCACAACAGGCCCACGTTGCCAATGTGGCATGGTGAATGGAGAGACTGGTAGAATGGGATAGGAAAAACCCACAAAGGCTTACTTAACTGTAACACTGTGATACCCTGGCTGTCATACGGTGATTCTCTGTCAGTCAGTGTTTTACTGTGTAGCATTGTGGGTAGTTAAACACCTACAGCTTGATGACCTTTTGTAAAGCCTCTGGAAACTCAAATTCACAACAGCCTCCTAACCATGTCATTTAGGGTCTCATGTACATAATTAACATTAAACATATTAACAAGTATTAGAAATGAGTTGAATCCAAATTTGAAATATTATCATGTACGTTTTTGTTCACTTTCCTGCATTGTACATTGTGGTTGGCGTGTATGTGTTCATGATTACAAAAATTATGCAACTGATTCCACGAACCAACTTTAAAACAATCCACGTCAGTTCCTGAGTCATTACAGTCTGCTTTTCTGAGTCTGAGCCAACTCAACCACAGGAGTTGAAGCCATTATTTCTATCGCTCCAGACTGCTGCTCCGGACAAAAACAGTAATTTTTACCTCAAATCAGTATCAGTTCAGTTTGACTGTATTTAACATTTTCATTACTTTATTTTCCCATTAGGCACCCTTTTCCAACATTAGTTGCGATCAGAACCATGAGGCTAACACAGCTAACATGTGCTGCTGACTTTGCAGCTGTGAGCAAAGACCCGTAAATATTCAGTGCAATATTGGGGGTCCCTGCTCTGCCTTTCTATCAGCTAAGGGGTCCATGGCCTGAAAAACACACAGGAGTATGTTGCTTAGCTTTTTTGTTGGGACTCCTGGGGGAGATGAAATGAAATGAAACATGGTCTGCCACACCCATACAATGGTCAGCACCAAAATGTAAAGGTTTTTTTTTTTTTTTTTTTTTTTTTTTTTTGGATAACATTTCTAATAGTTATGAATGTTTATTTTCACCCAGATCTTTTTGGATGCTTGATGAGATACAAAACTTTGATATCATGTGGATTATGCATTTTTACTAATTAAAGCCACATTTCCACAGGCTTTAATAATACTACTGTATGAGCTGGCTTGTGCTGCTCAACTGTTGAGGTCTTTCTTTTAATGAGATTCTATATTTACCAGCATGTACTCATAAAGGCCCATAAGTTTAGTCCTCATAAAGCTGTGCTGGCTTCCACGAGCCAAGGATGTGTTCAGTGCTCTCTGGTCATGTTGAGTTTAATGAGCCAATAACACATGCCTGCGCCTTAAGTTGACATAGGCATTAGATCAGATGATAGTATAGAGGTTTTACTGCTACAGTACTCCTGCTTCCTATTTGTGCCGTAAAATGAAGCAGGAAATAATGTGTGTTTGTGAGCATTTATTTGTGTCTGATTTAGCATGTTTTATGCTATTCTGTCAATTCATTCAACCCCTGTTCAACCTCGTACAAAAAAAGTGTGAACAGTACTTCAAATATCTGCCCATGCAATTTCAATTGCACAGACTTTACATTCTCTCCTCTTCAGTTGTTTTTACAACACACACAATCAAACTCGGCAGATACTTTTTTTTTTGTGAGTCTCTATAGGTGTATACTTGCACGATACTTGATTATTTCATATTTAACATAATTAAATACAGCTAATCATCACTACATCCTATTGTGGTGGAAAAGCATCAAGATTAATGTTACTTTAGACCTTTTTTTCACAGAAGACGTCTTGACTTGTCATAGCAGCAAAAGCACAGGTGTAATCAATAAGAGTAAGTGAGCTAATTCCCGGCCCTGGTATTGTGCAGGCTCACTTGACACAGAGCCCTAATTAACGTTATTAGTTACACCTGTGTTTTTGCTGCTAAGATAAGTCAAAATGTCAGCTGTGAAAAATTCCTATAAGTATTCCTGAGTGTAAAAAAAGTCAAAAGTTTCTTCTTTTTTTGGCATAGCTGGTGGTTACACACCGTTACCTCGAGCAAATTACAGATGTCTCTGAGTTTGACGATTGTTTGAAACATTTGGGATAAGTACACAATGCAACAAGATCTATAACATATGTCAAGGGAGAAAATATTGATACACTTGAGTATGGTCATATTATGTTTTGTGATGTGTATCTGTATCGATTCTCAGAAATGCTGTAATGCAATATCATGATACATACAATGACCGTGGTTCATTTTGTGTTGTGTTTAAACCCCTGACTGCTAGATAGCAGTGTTGTTATGTTGGGCTGGGAAATGTATCAATATTATATCATATCATGATATAAGACTAGATATTGTGATAGATTTTGGATATCATTATATCGTGATATGGTGTAAGTGTTGTCTTTTCTTGGTTTTAAAGGCTGCATTACAGTAAAATTATGTATTTTCTGAACTTACCAGACTGCTCTAACTGTACTGTTATTTGTTTTTACCCACTTAGTCATTATATCCACATTACTTATGATTATTTATCCAAAAATGTAATTGGGGTAACATTTTGTGAAAGCACCAATAGTCATCCCTACAGTATGGTCAAAATATCAATACTGAGGTATAACCACAAAATATAACATCAAAAATAAAAATCTGGAGATGAAAATCTCCTCCTGCTTCATTTTAATTGGCTAATGTGCTACTCGCTGCAACTTTGGCTGAGAAAATGTAAAACATCACAAAACACAGTCTGACCCAGTGGCAGCCATTAAAAACACCTATACAGAAATAATCAAACTTCTCGTGGATGGTCTCATTTGTTTATGTAGGTCATAAATGGTTTCATTACCAGTTAAAAACTCCTTGGAGTAGCTTTAATTAAGTGATTATCAAAATTGTTGCTTATTAATTTTCTGTTGATTGACGAACAAATTATTTCTGCACATCTTCAGCTCTTGTGTTGCAGTACAGCCGCTCATAGTAGAACTCAAATTGAAAATGTTTGGAATCAAACCATTTAAAGTTAAAGTCAAAGTGCTGGTGTTACATTTGATGGAACCCAGGAAAAGTGAATACAAGATGGTGGATTTAAAGCGCTGAGTTACATGTGTACAAGTGCTGAGGTAGAACAAACCTTCAGTGTTATGTCAGGTAACTCCTGCCTGTTTGGTTTGGTTGGTTTGATGCTTACATTGTGTGTAGGCAGCAGGCGTAGCGGTGTGTTTTTGCAGTGGGCTCTCCCTGCACGCCTAAAATAACAACTGCTGCATGCTTCAGCACCATGGACAGAGACAGCACTATCACAGCAGCGATTCAAGCCATACACCAGAGTGCATCTCACAGCGTTTTTCCCCTCATATTCTGCTCTGTTAACTTCACACGTCTGGTTGGAAGTAAAAAACCAAGTGTCTATTAGCTTTTAAGTGACAAATCGGATGAAACCAGGCTCGTTTTTGTGTCGTCTCCTCAAGATGGTTTGCATGACATAAAGCTTGCATGAACATAATGGATGCAGCTGTATGCAGTCAAGCTCCATAACCCCTGCTGTGCAAAGACAAATCTGTCCTCTAAATCTCGCCACCTTCACCCTCCACAGTCATCTCTCTCCTCTCTTCTTCCATCTCAGCGGGGCTCTGGCAGGTTCACACTGGCCTAATTTTAGAGTAACAAGGTGTGTGTTTGTCGACGTGTGCGTGCATGGGGCATGTGTTTATGATTGTGTCTGTTTTCTATAAATAGCACCCTCGAGAGCCACATCTGCGCATGGTTCGTCTTGTGCTCTTGCGGTGTTTCCATGTCCGTTGAGTGATCGAGCAAACGAACCCCTTCGCCGTGTTAATGAGCTATCTCATCTCAAGCACCCAATTTATGACAGTAAACTTCACTCTATCCCCTCATGCCACAAAAAGACCACTTGAGCGTCTCTCTTGATCTTAATAATGGCTGTCTTGTCTTTTTCTGCTGAGTTGGACAAACACGTTGTTGTGTTTTCTGTGATGCTCCGGTCTCTGAATGTCTGTGTTTTGCAGCCCAGGGAACACACCGTGTGATAGATGATCTGTGCTGATAGTGCGAAGCCGGATCTATACGGAGTCTCATTTACAATAACAGTGTAGGCCGAGGAGTGCATGCAAGTGCATTACAGTGTGTAATCAATACACTCTGACATCCCCTGATGTAATAATATGCATGTGCTGCTGGCAAACCATTTCAAGGCCTTACACACATGGATGACCCCATGGATGAGTTGCTTCTCAATTATACAGTAGGCAGGGCCGGGTGTGTTGTAAGCTTACACTTTCTAAAGTGTAAGGCACGGGGGAAAACATAGAAAATAATAGAATTTGCTGTGTGATGCCTATTACTATGAGCTGTGTTTATCCATTCTCAAAGTTAAAATCCATTGAATTCACATTGATATAACCACTTACAGTGTGTTTCTGCATCACCTGAGAGGACAGAGCCAATACTGCTTCAACCATAACTCATGATCAAATTTAATATCGGATGGGGGTCGGCTCGACTCTATCAAAGGTGGAAGATAATATCAATCTCATTCTGTAATACCTGTTATATAGTAACTATAAATTTATTATAGGATTACCATTAACCTTATTGTAGGTTTTGGTTGGATCATATATTATTCGACTCTCAGTCATAAAGCTATACTTTTCAATATTTCTTTATTAACACTGGATGAAATTACTTTGTGTAATGTGAAAGGAGTCACCAGACGTGGCCAGCTCTAAAGAGAGTTTTAGTCTACCAGCTCATTATTTTGGGTTTATGACCCGCAACTCTACTGTTTTCGTTGAGTCCCTCAGCTCTCATCAACCTTATTTCCAGCAGCAGCAGGCAGCTAATTTCATTGACAAAGCTCTAATAAAACCCTCTGTACACTGTGTTCCCAAACCCAGGCAACAGACAGACAAAAGTTAGCAGCTAGCTGGTGAACACAGTGGAACATTTAACCGCTAAAAAGCCAAATATACTGCATCTCTAAGGAGTTGGTGGAGACCAGTATCGAGCTTAAAGGACTTGCTAGCACATTTCCCTTAATGTTGTTTTAAGGTGATATGTCAGTGTTGAGTTAAAAGTTTGTTCCGCTGCTAAAAATGGCCAAAAAAAATCAGTTATTTCTGATTTTAAAATATTTGAATGTAATAGAAGAGTGTGTGCTTTTTAGATAATGAAATAACATAATATTCTAAGCAATACAATGTTTTTGCTCATTTTAACACAAAAAAGGTTTTACTGCTACAGCCTTGTTATGTACAAGCTGGAGTTATTTATCATTTTACAAAACAGGGTTATATAATGAAATTAAGTCGTAGTTCCCTTTTTGCTACTCAGTTTTTCTAGTTTGTCCTAGAAAAAAATTTTAAAGTATCTTAGAAATTGAAATTAAAACTCTTTTGCAATGTTGAGTGCTGCAGATGAATTAAGGAGTCTCACAGCCTGAGGGAAGAAGCTGCTCTGTAGTCTGGTGGTACAGCAGTGGATACTTCTGTATCTCTTGCCAGACAGCTGCAGGTCTGGCACGACCACTGGCTTCTGGTGGGTAATGTTAACAAACATTTGATTGGTTGTGCTGTGTAACTGACGGTACAGAATCAGTTTGCTTCTTAGCTTGTGATTTCTCTGTATTTAGGCTACTGTTAACACTATGTTTTAGTATGTTATACATAAAAATCTGGGGATCTGCACTCTGCTGAGTGACCACTTCTAGTTACTCATCAAATGCAGTGATTATATGGGAAAGTACTATTAATTAAAATAGATGGTAGGTGGCCAATATTTTTTGTAAATCCCTAATTCTTTTGGGACATTGGCAACGTAAAATGTGACTGTGTTGGTTTTGTTTGTGCAGCTTAATAATGCTGAATGTATTTTTGCATTAGAACTATCTGTTTTTATGTTGGCATTATGCAGTTTTATCATATAGCTGAAATGGACCTTTTCAAACACAGTCCTCTTATAACCAACTAGAAGTTTATTGTCTGTAGCCCTGGCACAGAATTCATAATGAGTTTGGTGTGATAACGAACACTATTCTATTTAAATTGTTGCCGTATGCATATTGCATATGTTTTTCTCTCCTTCTGCTTCTCACTCTGTCCTCTTTCCCAGTATTTGGCTCCCTCATTCTGAGGCGGTGATTATGGAGCCAGAAAACTAGCAGGATATGGTTAGTGGTCCTGAGGGGTTGGTCTGAGGACATTAAACCCACAGCGACAACGAGCCCCAGCTGTTGGAGGTTTTTTTCACATTCATTTGTTTGTCAAATTTAGAGTCTCTTACGATTGCCAAGAACCCCCTCTGCCACTCAGGCACTCCAGAACCGTGGTGACAAGGCTGCTTTTAGCCAAATCCAATTTAATCTCCATTGGCGGTAGTGGATAAAGCTGTCTCCATCTCCCCAAACTGAGGCCAAGGAAGGCTAGGCGCTCCGCAGGGAGCCACTCATTCAACACACAATGACATAATGCACAGTCAAACACAACTTGACATACACACACGCATGAAGATGAAGAGAGAGCACTAAACTAACAGTCTAACATGCACAATTGTACGTGCAGATTCGGTCTCTTGTTCTCCTCCTCTCTCCTGCCTTTTCTGTCCCCACTGTGTGTTTCTGCAGAGGGGGAAATGATGTCACTGTTATGGAAATGAGATAATGACATGAAAAAAAGACAGAGAGGCACATCTGAGACTCCTGCTCCTCGCCTGCAGCTCCTCCGCTTCCTTTTTTTCTTTTAAACTTATAGCGATCAGGAAGCTGTGTGTGTGTGTGTGTGTGTGTGTGTGTGTGTGTGTGTGTGAGACAGAGTTTGAGTTTGTGTGTGTGCCTGCAGATGGTTGGGTGGGTGGGGAAGTGCGGGGGAGTGACATGTGAGCCTGAGATGCACATTTATGCAATTTCATATCTGAACCCACAGGTTCTCATGACAACATTTTGCTCGACATTTGCAACGACGCTGTTTAATCACAACACTTTGTAGAGCAAATAACAACGCGATTTCAGCGTAATTCTGCATTTAGTTTGACTGCAAAGTCACTCAATATTAGCTGATTTTTTTTTTTTTCTCCGGCACTGTTTTGCACTTCTCACTCATGCGAGTGGCAGATGTGCTTTCTTATGCCAATGCAGTTCCCCAACTGGCAAAGGAAACAACAAAAAAAAAAAAACAAGATCAGAAAAAAGCTATCTAATTAACATCCAAATGTGCCACCAGCAGAATTGTTTTTTTCAGTCATTGCTCCCCGATGACCTCTGCTCTGCCGAACATGACCACTCACTCATTTAACATCTTGTACTTTTGCTCTGGAGGGATGAGGGAAAGAGGAAGGTGCTTTAGAAAAGTTGATTATTAATTAATTAGCCTCAAGCATGTACACAGAACTTTTAATAGAGTATTAAAGAATGTTAAAGGATGCCTCTGATGATGCCTCTGGTTTTTGGGACTGCTGGGGTTTGATTTTCTGCGCATTTTCAGAGCAGTGGGCTTTTATTTTCAGGAGAATGGACTTAACTTTACATTGATGACAATTGACAGGTATAAACAGCTGATCAACTTACAGTGTAGCACTTGCTGTCGCTTGTTATGGTCAAATTACAATTTTTCACTCGTCTTTTGCTCCTGCAGTGCCCCTGAATCTGCTTCAGCCAAAGACTGTATATTAATTTACCTATTTGATACACAGTCTGTGATTCTAACCAGCTACTTTGACTGCAGTACTCATTTTTTGAGGCACCATTGCAACATATTGCTACATACTGCTCCTTTAAGCATGTACATGTAACTTTTTGATAGAGTTTTAAAGAATGTTGAAGGACGCCTCTGATTATACAAACAGAAGATTTTTGGGACTGCTGGGGGGTTATTTGCTCGGCCTCCTCCCACACAGAAATCCATATCTGCAAACATATTCTACTACTTCATTTCAGAAGGAAGTGTTACATGTTTTTTCTCCACTGCAGTTATTTAACAGGTTGGGTTCTTGTACATATATTTTTTTCAACATCTTTTTTTTTAATCTCCAAAGAGTGTACAATAACCACAATAACCACACAATGAATAAACATACAGTCTTAATGAGTGTCCCAACTCAAACTCTTAAGTTTTGAAAAACTTTTACCAACTAACAGCGTTTTTTTGTAGCTATGCAGCTTTGAATCTTTGAGTTGTAGAAATCCCCCCAAATTTGGATTTCAGTAATTGTGTGAGTGAAGTCATTGAAGTGAAAGTGAATAACGGTTGATAATTTAATAGTTTTAAAATGCAGCCATTTAATTTTCAGTACCCAAGTAATGACTTATCAGGTTCACAGCTGTGAACAATTTTTGAAATATTTTTCGAAGAAACGTAAACTACCCCAACAAAAGATTATACAGCAGGTCGGCAAAACCTAATTTAGTTTTTTAGTTTATTTCAAAATTAAGAGTCACAAGAGTTGAGAGAGTCTGGAGTTTTCTCATCTTTTTTTTCCAATGCCAGAGGACATATGAAAATAAAGCCACAGTCAAAGTTTGAAAAAAACCTACTTTCTTACTTTCCTTACTTTCCTTACTTTCCTTACTTACCTTACCTTACTTTCATATTGACGCCCAAACAGGCATTTGTTTGGTGCACAAACTGACAAATTTGTAGACATTTCCATCCAGCCATAACATGTGGAGTGCATGAGAATGAAATAACATAAAATAAAATAAGATTTTAAAAGGTTTCTCACTTTTTAAAACTCATAATTTCCAAGCAACTGCCTTCACTAGATTTTTGAGTTTTGAACCAAACAGTTGCTCTTTTGAAATAAAAAATCAAAAAGTTTTTGCTATTATATTTTAATTTACTTTTCCTTTTTACAAAAACTTAATACTTTGAGTCCTAAAACTCTCCAAAAGTTTGTTTTTCAAAAAAAAAAAAAAAAAAAAATGCTCACACTGCACTGTGAACCTGAGTTGTCATTATTTTGGTGCCTGAAAATTAAATGGTTACAATTGAAAGTGTTAAATCATTAACAATTATTCACTTTCACTTCAATGGGTTTACTCAATTTTTTAAAAAGTCAATTATTTAGGTGCTTCTAAAATAAAAAAAAAAAAGAAAAGTAAACTATCTCAGCAAATTCAAATTCTATTGAAATAAGTTCCCATGAAATTTTGAGGTTTTCTCGACTTTTTTTTTTTCTTTTTTTTCTCCCCATTTTTACAGTGTGGTATAGTGCGTATAATGAACTTGTGTGGGATGTAGTTGATGTTAAGGGACATAACCAGCTGTGTCTGGCCTGCTATGATGTATTCAGATCTTGAGGTCTATCAGCCCATATCCCCTCCACCAGGACATCTTTCATCTCAAACCTGTCAGTTTGACATCTCACTTAATGCAACTCCAAGTCCCAGTGCATTAAACTCTCATATCCATTCTTAGATGTCTTTTCTGAATACTATGAGTAGTTACTGTCAAGCGGCTTTCATGAAACCTAAACAAACAGGGAATTATGCCGTAATGACAGCGATTTTAGTTCATGCTTTGGGCCAAGTGATCTGAGAGAGCAGGTCTTAGCTATACAAGAATATGTGCGACTGCGAGAACATTATGGGGCTCATTATGTACACTTAAGAGAGGGTTATTTGCTTCTGTCGCTGCAAGCATAGTGTTGTCTGCGCAAAGAAGAAAAAGTGTGTGTTTATGTGTGTGTGTGTGTAGCCATTGCAGTAGCAGCTATAGCAGTTGAAGATCATTAATTACGGGGTGTTTCCCTACTTTCCTCCAGGACTGATAGTATGCTGCAGAGATACTGGCTCATTGGAGTAAATGGCATTAGTACTTTGTTCGGCTAGTGCCCTGGGGTCTTGTTTCTAAGCCTTTTTTTGTTTCAAGCGGCAGCCTTGCGTGAAGCTCCCTTACACTGAGCCTATTTCTCAAGCCCTTATCCCCCCCTATGGAATTCATCACCAGTGTATTCATCTCCAAATGGAGAGAGGAAGAAGCCGATGAAGGGTAAGGGCAGGTCCAACAAGGCTTTTATGAGTAGCCGGTTAGCATCAGCGCTCATCAATCTGCGTAGCATTTGGACAGGCTTTAAGCTAACTAAGCCGAGTGAGACAAACAGCACGGCTGGTAACAGGGAGGGACGAGTGGTTAGTGCGTGGCTATGAGTACACTCTGGCTGAGACTCCCAATGCAGCGATTGGGAGGAGTGTCGCCATGCTCATTAGCATCGCAGGCTGGATGGTAGAGGTAGAGCTGAGTCTGCTGCCGGGCCTGAGTCTGCCGAGAGAGGCCCACACAGGAAGCTGCTCCTCCAAACATGAAAGGCACACTTAGAGTCTGCAACTCCTTGTGATTTCTGCTTGATTTTTTTTTTCTTCTTCCCACCAATTTGTACTCCTCCTCCTAATCATATCCCGTATCCGCTCTCTAAATCATCTCATCCCAAACCTCTTCACTAATCATGTAAGTTGGAGAGGAATAAATGCTTAACAGATGCTAGTATTGTCAGGGGTCGGTTACATGCAACTGTGCTTTCACAGCTCAGTGGAACTGAGCGGTTTTGGGCGGTTTACCTAAGATGACTTGTTCCTCCCCTTCTGTTAACCCCCAAACACTCGTATGTCCCACTGCATACTGGATTATGGACAGATTGAAATGTCCTAATTGTCTCACCACGCTCGTAGAAAAAAAGGGTTACAGGGCTTAAGTTCTACCCAGAACAATTTGCTTCTGAAGAACCCTTTTGTGAAAAAAGAGCTTGTCAGAGGTTCTTTGGAAGGATCCATTAATCCAAAGAACCTTTGGTAGAAGACAGAATTCTTCAAGGATTGTTGAAATCTGTTATCATTTGAAAATGACATTTTGCAGATACAAGGTTTGAAAATAAAAGTGCTAACAAGAAAACAAAAAAAGGGTTTCTTTAGCATGTCCTCATAGGCAAACCCTTTTTTGGTTCCTGCTAGAACTTTATTTAAAGCTTCCACTTGGAACACTTTCAGATAGATACTTAAGGGTTATATCATAAACCATTTCTGAATGGTTCCACCAAGAACCACCTATGAGAGGTTATACAGAGAACCCTCATTTGATGTAATGGTTCCACCCAGAACCCACCCTTGGGCTTCTCCCAGTATGAACCCCTCCAGGGGAATCTAAAAAAAATAATTCACCTATAACCCTGTTGTCTACCTCGGCTTCTCCAAAGAACTATATTGTATTCTACAGAAGAGGCAAAAAAAAAACAAACAAAAAAAAACCCAGATTGTATATTGTGGTTATCTGACATTTTAGCAATCTATGTTACAATTACCACTGTTTAAATTAAGAAAACATCTTTACACCCACACTTTCAAAAATCTTTAACAAACCCTTTCTTTAAAAAAAAAAAAAAAGGTTCTTCAGAGGAAAATAATTGTGGGTAGAACCTTCAGGAACTCTTTTGCTCTTTTGGAACCCTTTTTTCTAGTGTGGAGAGAAGCACCAGTGCAGTGATTACAGCTGTGGGCAGACAGATGTGGGTAGTTTGGAGTTTTTCTGTCTTCTACTTGTACTGCAGTGTGCCTGTGCTGCTGAATACTGAGTTTAATTTGCCCATATCACAGTTTCTGGCATTTTTATATCCCTAATTGCATTACATTAAGATTATGTGCTAAAATGAATGTGCTAAATGATGAGTTCTGTTCCAAAATGAGATTTCCACCAATTTAAACATGGACGCCCACCCACTCTCCATATGGTCTAATGACAGCTGAGAATATTTTTGCTTAATATTGAAATTTTTGAAATTATATCAAAGTCATTTACTTATAAATAATAGTCCTTTTTTCTGAGTCGGAGCCAGTGTTTTTCAAAATATTGCTGACTCATTTGAGATCATTTTCTTTTTCTTCTTTTTCAAAGTTTATATAAATGCATATGGTTTTGTAGTGAAAACCCCTTTGGCATGTAATTACACTGAGTTTTAAATTAATTCAGATATTTTCCCACAGGAGGTGAGGAGGATAAGAAGAGAGTGAAAGAAATAACTTGTTTTGCCACCCAACATCACTTGTTCACAGTTGGTCATCTACTTGACACAGCATTTGAATTATTGCTGCTCATGCAGAATTTGGTTAGGATGCAAATTGAGTGTCACTTTAAATCAAAGTGGAGTGATACTGATCAGTTACCGCTTCTGCCATAACTACCAAATCTGTTTTCTATAAACTGTAGTTTTTAAAGATGGTGTGATCGGGGCCATGGTGCATCAGAAAAAGTCTGCAAATACTGTGGAGGGTCATGAGGTCAAATATTGACCAAAATGACAGAAATAAATAAAACAAGAAAACAGAATGTGGGATTTGGACACCTTTCATGGAATGGATTTTCCTGAAGTAGCATTGTGCAAGTCATCTCAGGTTAGGTGAATTTAAGGCCAATGTGTAGACATAAATCACACAAATTTAATGTATATTCACGTACTTGAATGAAAAAAATGTCCATACATTTTTAAGTATAATTAAAAATGTGTTACTCTTGAGTTTACAGACATTTAATTGTATTTTGAATAATTAACTTATATTTGTTGTCACTTAAAGGACCAGTGTGTAGGATTAAGGGGCATCTAGTGGTGAGCTTGCAGACTGCAAACACCTTGTCCCCCCCTCCCTTTCCAAACGTTTAGAGAAAACACAGTGGCCACAAAACTTGCACAAAATGTTCATTCTTCTTTAAGGTGATTATACACCAATGAAAACATACTTGTGAATATTATATTCCATTTCTGCCATATTTTGCCAATAAATCTATGTAAATCTAACATGCTTGACCTTTACGGCCAATTCTCTGTAGTGATTTTTCGTCCTTTAGTTAGTTACTTCACTTTTCGTAATTACGTTGGTGCATATGATTAATAGCATTTACTGTTTGTGATTGTAGCATTTTGATAATCACCTCAGTCAGATAACCATTAGTGATGATCAACAGCAACAGCTTCTTTTTCTTTTTCCCAAATGTCAAAAATGGGACTTCACCAACAGCTCCTGTCTTATGGCACCTCTGAGGGGACACACCACCTGAGATACGGAGGGTGTTTAAATCACGAGGGCTCAGTGGTTGATGGCTGACAGTCATCAACCACATCGACCTTAGTGCCTTTAAGAGCTAATGAAAAATTGAATGAAATTTTTCAGTTCTCTTTACCAGGAACTTACATGCATGTGTAGTTATATACAGTATTTTTTCTATTTTTCATCCTTTTTAGTCCAATTTTAAAAAAAAGGAACTTTGTTCTTTGCTCTTTGTTCATCATGTTACTAATGCACTAAATAAGATTTGCTCAAGATTTAAAAAAAGAAAACAGGATCAGAAAAAGGTTTTAAACACACTGACAACACACTTGTTAGCAGAAGTCCTACCAACACCACCCGTCTGTGAAAGTGCTACTCAGGATACTTCCAATAAAAACAATTTAACATTGTTAGGCAGTGAATCATTTTACCGAAGTACCTTTCCTTGACTTTGTATTTGATATACTCGCAGTGTTTGAAAAGCTACACCAAAGTGAACGCCATAAAAGCAAAATAAGTCTCAATTTTTTTCTTTCTTGTACAAATACGTTTGGTCTTGTGTGTGCGGTACAAACGTGACCACAATGCTTGTTTTCAGCGAGACAACCTCTTAATCAATACACCATCTGTTGTGCTAAACTACTCATTCCTTCAGAAATGACCAGAATGCTAACATGCTTTGTTCTTTTTTTTTTTTTCTTTTCATCCTCCGCAGCCCCACCGACTGTCCGCATTATACACTCAGGGCATGCCTGTAATGTTGAGGAGGAGAGGCACACGGAGAGAGTCTACACCATCAGAGAGGGAGAAACCCTGGAGCTCACCTGTCTGGTGACGGGGCACCCTCGACCACAGGTAAGGAACTCGCTACCTTTCCGTCTGCCCTTCACTGACAGCGCAGATGAAAATAGCTACATGAGGGAATCATGGGACAAGATGCTAATTTGGTCTGTTTCTCCTTCCCTCACTCTCCTCCAGCAGCTTTTTCCTTTTAATTCTGTATTAGCGTCATTGAGTGGCACACCACGTACCTCTGCACTAAACCAGCTTAAAAGTTTAATCCTTTAATTATTGATGGTTTAGGTTGCATTGTGCACCTGCATGTTGATAATGAAAGCTTCTGAGTCTAATGAGAATGCAGAAACAAAACAGGCGAAACATCTGCCAAAACAAAACTGTAACGAGTGAAAAGCAGGCCACAGCGAAAAGACTCTGGGTCATGTCAATGCACACGGGTCCTCAGCATCTGAAAACTCTTTAATTTATTGTTGTGATCTGAACTAATTAAAGAAAAAACCTGCAGCCTTTTTTTCTGTGGAAAACAGGCTTTTAATTTGGTCTTGTTCTGTCTTCTACTGATTGTTTTTCTCACAGATAGAAAATATGTTGATTAAAGTATGCTCTTAGAAAAAGAGTTCTTCCTGAAGGGCCGCGGTTCTACCCAGAAACATTTGCTTCTCAAGTACACTTTTTTGAAGAAAGGGTTTGTCAAGGATTCCTTGAAAGGCTTGGGGTTCCATTAAGAACCATTTTCATCCAAGTAACCCTTTGTTAAGAAACATTTTCTTAATTTAAACAAAGGTAATTGAAACAAAAAGTGTTGACATGATAGATGACAGCAATATACAAGCTACAGGATTCAAAATAAATAGAACCCTCAGAAGACAAGAGGTGAATCCCTTGTAAAATGGGTGGGTTCTTGATGAAACCCTTAGAATGTAAAAGGGTTCTTGATAGAACCCCCTGGGTGCCTTCTATATAAAATCATTGGAATATTAAAAAGTTCTTGGTAGAAAACCCTTGGTGCGATCTTGCTGAAACCCCTGGAATATAAAAGGGTTCTTGGTAGAACACCCTGGGTGGATTCTAGATGAAATTCTTGGAATGTAAAAGGGTTCTCGGTTGATGGAAAGGTTCTGGATGCAACCCCCAGAGAGGGTTCTCAGTGAAACCATTACACTGTAGATGTGTTGTCTGCAGAAGCTCTCATAGGGGGTTCTGGGGTTGAACCTTTCATAGATGCTCTATAACCCTTTAGGTTAGGTTCTAGGTAGATCCCTCTCAAAGGGTTCCCAGTGGAACCTTTATAAAAAGTTCAACCAGGAACCAAAAAGGGTACAAACTGAAGGCCCCTCTATGGTCCTTTTTATTTCTAAGAATGTCAGAAAAAGTAGAAACAAGATCCCATCTACTCGCTAAGACAAAACACCATTCGGCCTGAAGTGCGCAGGTTTAAATGTCAGCTCTTCCACAAACTACCTGACCATCATATTCTGTTCTCATATTCATCGGGGCAGGATTTGCACACCCTAACCTTTCCAGCATTTATCAAATGTTGTTTCCAATTTGCTTGATAACACAAATTGTGCGGAATGCCGCGCTATCTCCGGACAGGACCGAGCTCGTTTACATTAATTAATATAATTCCCCTTTTGATCGATAGACAGGGCCATTAGTTTGTACACTTCCCCTCCGGATGCCGAAGCAAAAGGAGCATATTGATTTTTATATTTCAATTGAAAAGGTGAGGCCTCTTAAATTAGCGCGAGGTTCAGACTCACCGTTCATCTCCTCCTGTCATCGGGGGGGGGGACAACTTCACCCTCATCATCTCTGTCTTTCCTCTTAATTAGAATTTCTGAAAAACAGAGCAGGGCGAGAGGAGGGGACGGGGAAGAGGGGAGAGGAGAGTGGGAGATCAAAAGCCCTGTAAGGCTGTGGCAGGAGAGGCAGGATCTCCTTTGAAACAGAGTCATTATGAGACTCACGCAGATCCCCTGGCACAGCGGGTCTCGGCTGTGTGTCTCTCCAGACTTTGGGATGTGTCAGCTTTGTCCCCCTCTGGTAGTGGCATGGGACCCGGGGGCAGCGCACACTCATTCTGAGTGGTTTCGCAAAACTGAGGAGGTTATCTGGGGTGGCAGCTGACCTAAGGCTGGTTTTGTGATGTTGGTGGAAAAACACAAGGGTATGCGACCTCATCGGAAACAGACTCGCGAAGTTAATACGGCAATAACAGCTCATCTTTTCATTAGAATTAAATATTAATCCTCAGAACATGTTCCGAGCCTCTCTTTGCCTCCAAAGTTCCACATTTTAATTGACTTGAGTTTCTTCATCTTTCAAAAGCATATGTGGGATAAAAAAAGTAATTAGTAGTCTTTGCAAAGGTTATTGTGCACTTTCAGTGTATTCTGTTTTGATTAATGGCACAGGATTGGTTTTTATCATTGATAGGAACAGTTGTGGTATGTATATGTACCTGTACCATCTATTTCTTTTTCTGTCATACGCACACATGCACATACATGTACTGTACCTGCACACACAAAGACCTTGATCTTGCAATAGGTTTGCTTTACAGGACTTGTGTTGTACAGTACAGATTTTATTCTGATTTTATTTAGAGCCAGACCTTAGCACAGCTATATCACTATTGTCATATACGTATGTTATCTAATTTTTTTTACATAATATATAGAGAGATTTTTTCTTTTGTTTGTTTGTTTCATAGGCAGCATTTTATGTGTATTTGATCCTTTTTCTTAATTCAACACATAGTTACTTATAATAATATAAATACCATGGAAAGTTTTAGTGGCCTGGTGTCATTTTGGATTTTATATATATATTGTATAAATAAGGAATATCCAATCTGTTGGATGTTTTTTTCTTTTCTTTCTTATATTGGTATCAGCACAGGCCCCAAAAATCCAGCATCAGTCGGGCCTTAATTTTACTGTAAATATGATGCATGTAATACATTTTCAAAACAAGAAAAACAATAAAAAAAAGTAACCAGTAGGTAACCTGTTTCTGCTACAGTCTGTTGATTTGAACTGCATAACTCAAAAGTTTGCTGCAGCTGATAAAACTGAACATTGTCAGTAATGATCAAACATGACACTTAACATCATGACCTGACAGTGCAGCCCAACATTTCATCATGACACCAGAGCTCACCTGTGAGCCTGAACTTCACCTGCATATGTAGTACAAATCCACTTTCCCTGATGTCCATGTTATAATGACCCACACATTAATAACTAAAGTTCTGATCTGCACAGAGTCAGTTAGTAAACTATGTATACTGAGTGTCTTTGGCACAAATATTTCCTTCAGGATGGATACAGTTCTATCTTGTGTTAAAAATTAATGCTGCACAGATGTTGGAGAAGATAATTGTTTGCTCACCTTATTACAGATTACAGCTAACATTTTTATTTGCTAAGCTGTCACTGACTATGAAAAATGTCTTTTGTTTCTGGCATTTGCATCAACGTTAAAATATCATGATGGAGCAATTAAAAACACATGAGTTCACTGACACCTAACACCTGAAATCAGGGGCAGTGGTGGCTAGAGGTTAGAGAGGCGTGTTTGTGACCAGAAGGTTGCCAGTTCAACCCCCCCACCCCCCAACCAGCAGGATAAATCCGAGCGGGGAAAGTTCCTCCCCACCCCCTTTACCACCAATGAAGTGCCCTTGAGCAAGGCCCTTAACCCCTTCCACTTCATTGGAGCTGCTCAGTGGCTGGCAGATAAGACTGCGGTTGTACTGGGCAGCTTCCAAGTGTGAATGTGTAACTGTGTGAATGTGATCAGAGAGCATCGCTCTCAGTGAGCTCTCCCTGAATAAATAAAGGTTTTCAGCTCCATCAGCGCTTCGCTCCAACCACATAATTCAAAGCACATTGGTACCTATGCAGCTCTGATCTGGGCTGAGTACAAAAACTGCCTCGCGTGATGACCAGTAAAAGATTCAAGGCTTTACTTGAAACATCAGGGACTTAAACTCTGTAAACCCACCCCTGCCCTGCCTATGATCTACTCCTAAGATTAATGGTGAAGTAGTTCCTCTTCTCTGTGGAATCATTCTGAATTTTGTTTCCTTGAACAACCTCCATACCAGCAGTAACTTAAACCACTCTCTCCATCTGCACCACGATATCACATGGGGCCAAGTCACACTACTCGATCACTGTAAATGGCTTCAATTAGTTCTGCATTAGCAAATCACAAAATTGCTTTTTTCACCATTACTGTCCAGATTTCAGTCTCTTTCCCTGACTTTGAGAGACTACTACCTCCCATGATAATACATAGAGCGAGGGATGTTGTGCCAAGTACAACATCAGCACCACAAAGGACCAACCACAGAGTAAATGGGGCCACGGTTGGCAATTTCGCCACTGTTTAATTCTTCACGTGTCCATCAATATGCACACTTCTTAAATTACATAGACGCCCCTCAGGCCTTCTCACTGATGGAGTCTCTGGATTGTGTCCAACCAGGCAGCAGCTTCCTCACAGTGGGCCTCTCTGTCAGCCCCGTGCACATCCGCCCACCCACCTCGGAGGGAAAACAGAGGCTTTCTAATAATAAAACCCTACATGCGTCCAACCTCACAAACACGCACACACACACGTGGCAGCTTGCAACACTTGTTTGCCTTCCCATTTAATTGTCAAATAAATATATGTTCCTGTCAGTCACCAGCACACCATATAATATGTGCTTTTTCTCTGTGCCTCGTGGGTTTGGCATTTCAAGGTGTTACTATGGGTCGTGCAGGAAGACTGGGACTGCAGGCATCTGGCAGGCTCAGGGGGCAATAAAGTCAAATTCTCATAGATGTTTAGTGCAGAGGTCACTGGAAGGATTTGTGGAACTTGGCTCTCTGAGGAGACGAATAAGAAATCTTAGTTGTCACCAGTGCGTTTCCCTCAATTGCTGCTTTTTATTTCTTTTTAAAACACTAGTATTTCCATTAACAGAAATGCTATTAATCACCAAAGGATTAATTAACAACAACATTTTGATTATCACTTAAAGTGGAAACAGCAACTTTTCACTCTCCCCCCTAGTGTTTCCAAGTGGTATTATTGTTTGTGCCTGTACACCTTTATACAACACTGGATCGCTTGCAGTGATCAACACTACTTTGGAAATTAGAGCGAAGAAAGGCGCACGTTCACTGAAGAGGTAAACTGAAAGCCTGTACGTTGCATGGTAATAACAGAGTTTGAGTAACAAATCAATGTAATTTTGCTCAGACCTGAAGAAGCCACGAGCGCAATGTGTTCTCTCTTAAGAATGTCACAGTCAGTTCAGTGTGCAGTGGTTTATGTAAGATAGTCCTCCAGTACTTGATTCCTTACACTGGCTGTGCAGGGGGAGTTCTGTTTACTATTAGGTTGAGTAGCATTAGACTATTACTTCGTACATACAAGCAGGGGTTGGCATCAGGGTGGAGAAAAGTGTGAATTTGTTCATTAATTTAGTCCATAATGGAGACATAATTTTCCTGAGAAAAATCATGTCCAGTAGTAAATAGATGAAACTGATGTTTGTAGGGAACTAATCTAAACGTGCATGGTGTCATTACTCTATAGCCATTCCTTTCCACTTTAGTCTTTCGTGTCATTTATTAAACAACAGCACTAAGGTTCCTCAGTCATACCAGCAGCTCTGTGAGGCTGTACTGAGGCACTGTGGTGCTTTGAGTTAAAAGCTAAAGTCAACATGCTAACATGCTCACAGTGCCGATACTAATAATGTTTAGCATGCAGCCTTTACTACTGTCATTTGGTGTGTTGGTCATAAGCCAAAGGAAAAAGTTGAAATTTTATTTTAATTTGACAAATTAAAGTCTTTACTTGATGATGATGTGAAGTCAGATGAGGTTTCTCCAATTCGTCTTTTGGAGACGGTGACTGTTTCATGTCAATCTGCCAAATCGAGCAAATTTAAAATGTCCCTGTGGAACTTGTGATGAGCATTTCTCACTTTTTTTTTTTTTTGGACATATTATAGATGAAAGGATTAAAGGTCCAGTGTGTGAGATTTAGGGGGATTTATTGGAAGAATATGTCAGAAATGAAATAAAATATTCATAAGTATGTTTTCGTTTGTGTATAATCGCCTGAAAATATTAATAGCTGTGCTTTTGATACGTTGGAATGAGCTGTTCATATCTACAGATGGCACAACTTCTCTTCCATGGAGCCATGTCGAACCATCATGTTTCTACAGTAGCCCAGAATGGACAAATCAAACACTGGCTCAAGATGTGGACCTTTTGTGTTTGCAGGTTTCATGGCTATCATATGTTCTCCTAAACGCTTGTAAGGGGAGGGTGAGATGAGGTGTTGGCAATCCGCAAGCTCACTGCTAGATGCCACTACACACTTTAATTTATTAGGTGGAAAATGAATTAAGCAATTAACTGACAGCATCTTTTCTCCACTTTCTCTTTATCTATGTACTTCTGAATTGGCTTTCTGTCAAAATGTATAAGACGCACAACATATTTGAAAAAATCTTAGTTGATGCCACTGCCTCTCCCTGCTCTCCACGTCTTTATAAAAGACTATCATTTCCATTCTTTCTATCTCTCTCTAGTGCTGAACAATTAGTAGATGAACATGAAGTTAATCTATAACAATTTGAATAACTCCCCCATTTATCAAACAAATTTGCCCAACATCAGCTGGTTACAGCTTCTCAAATGTGAAGATTTGCTGTTTTTCTCTGTTTTATATCAATGCAAATTGAATAGCATGCAGTTTGAAGACGTCTTTTGGGGTTTCTGGAAACTTGGGATGAGCAGTTTTCACTATTTTCTTGACATTTTATAGAACAGTGGATTAAACAGTTGATCTGAAAAGTGAATGAATAATTGATATTGAAAATGAATATTAGATTCATCGGTGCCACCATTAGATATGAAGACATCTTTGTGGTGATCACTGTCTCACTGTCTCTTTGTCTCTGTATCAAAGCACCACATACATACATGTACAGTTTTATATCTGTTCATACTTTCAGGGCCACTGTTCTCTCAGCGTCATTCATTGTCTTTGATGCCGTGAATAGACTTCAAAGAGTCCCTGATGATGAAGCCATCTGCCCCCGTCTCCCCTGCCCTGGCCTCCATCCATTATGTCCACAATACTTTGTTTGAGTACAGGCTCCAATAGCCAGCAACACCGCATTGCAAACACCTTTTTTTGTTTCAATTATTGGCTGGCCAGATTCAACTTGCTGCGCCATGGGTCAGCGAGTACAAATAAGCTGACCTCAGGCCCTGGGACATCTCGTTTTATATAGACCAATTGGAGTATGTGATCTGTTTTGGATGCTCCCATGACAGTTAGCCTACAGTGCTGGTGTCTTTGGCAGATGGTGCTGTTTTGAACATGATTTAACCTTCTATTTTTTTGTTTCAATGTTTGCAATACAGACTGCAGTATCAGAAGGGGCACCATATCAGAGCTTATCCTTGAACTGCCCCCTGTCCAGTGCACCCGCAGTCATTTAGTTGTCTTAAGAGAGACTTTAACTGCAGCTCTCAAATAGACCCTGATTAACACAGGATTTCTGGGGCCAAAGCTGGTACTAATATTAGCGAGTAAATATGTAATAATATAGAGACTATGGAACATATACATAAACACATATTTTTTCAGACAGTACCCAGTGAATGCCTTATGGACAGGTACCAGCTATGAGGTTATTATAGAGTTAAACAATAAAATGTATTGTCCAAAATGATATCAGGGCACTGAAACAGTAAACTTTCACTGGTGTTTTTAGTAATTATAAATAACTAGCTTTCATATGGGCACATGTGGGACTACATATATGATACCAATATAATAATGAATTTTATTTGTATCGCACAGTGGTCAGCACTGTACAGCTCTGGAGCTAAATGCGGCTCTTTTGCTCCTCTCCAGTGGTTTTCTGTGGTGTTGACAACAAATTATATGGCAAGGCAAGGCAAGGCATCTTTATTTATATAGCGCATTTCATACCAATAGGCAACTCAATGTGCTTTACATAAAGACAGAACATTTAACAGTAAGAGCAGAAAATGTAAAAAGAAAACATTAAAAAAATTTAAAAATTAGAAATTTAAAATATTAAAAATACAGTTAAAAGAAAGAAAGAGAAAAGAATATAGGAAGTACAAGAAAGAGTGCAAATCCAAAAATTATAACTCTGAAGAGCTCAGCCATAAGCACATGAAAAGAGAAATGTTTTTAACCTGGATTTAAAAGTGCTTGCAGTTGGGGCTGATTTCAGTTCTGCTGGTAGTTTATTCCAGTTGTGTGCAGCATAACAGCTAAATGCTGCTTCACCATGTCTAGTTTGTAAATTATGTAAATTAATAACATCTTTTTCTTCAACATTGTAATTTTCATTTGTCCTTGTTGTCAACCTGAAGTGATTCTTACGTTCTAAAACTGTAAACATGTGTAGCCAATACATCCAATGAAAAAAAAGTTTAAATATTTCATCAACTAAAATGTGCTAAAATGTCTACACCTCAGCGCATTTTCCTCTAAATTTTGCTTGTGGCTAGTCTTGAGTCTCCCTCAGCTACAGTAGCTATGGATTCCAAAGAGAATTTATTGGTTTTTCAGCTACAGACATATTTCTTTTTTCTTTTTTGGCCAAAAATGGCTCTTTTGATAGCAAAAGTTGCAGATCCCAAAGCGCCTTTCAAAACACAGTTACAGAGTGCTTAACAGAACAAGATAAAATGGTGCGCACAGACCAGGTACAAACGATGAAAACATAACAATAAAAAATACAAAAATATAAGATCCAATAAAACAGAATGTACTAAAAACGGTAAGATACAAGGGATGAAAGAGGGATAAAACCTAGATAAACACAGGATTTACTTTAAACAGTTGTTTTATAAAAAGTAATATACAGTTAGATTGATATAGCTATCATAGGCCAATATAGGGCTGATAAAAGTGGTCAACTGATTTATCGGCTGGGCTCTACCCTCAAACATACTGTTTGTAGTTCAACATCAAAGCAAATAAAAGCAGATTAATTTCATTTTCATCCATGTCACGTGTGTTTCCAATTCAGTTTTGATTTCTGTTTTTTAATTTCACTATCAAAGACCTCGCTAGCGTCTTTTCCATATCGTCATCCAGTTTTTATGAGGGTCAGTATGCTCTAATATAGACCTGTAGAGTCTGTGCACTCACAATTTGTGATTTGGACCCCCCGCTGCTTCTTCTGATCGCTTGATTGTCATGCTCAGCCACACTTGGCTGCACCACTGAGCAGCACAGACCACCATCAGTGCCTAAAAGAAAAGATGGCAAGCAATTAGAAACCAGTCTGTAGTTTGGGAGAGCGAAACGTCACAGCAGGCATTATGGGAGATTCACCGAAGACGCGTGCTCCAGCATATGATCCCTGCATAACAACAGACACTGGGCGCATTTTAATTAGCTCTTGCCGTGACATCGCAGCATGTGTGATCTCAAACACTGCTGGGATTTTCAGTTGGATACTAATCTAGACGAGCTTCTACTTTCCTCGGGAGCAAATGTTGATCTTTCTATTGGGGTGTCTGGGTTTTTTAATGGTGTTATCATTGTGTTGACTTTGTTTTTCCCTGTGGAACTAAGTGGTGTCAGGTTTTTGACGCTTTTTTAAAACATAAAACATGCAAAATGTAAATTCACAACTCGTTTTTTTCCTGAACTATGTGAGGTGAAACATCGAAACTAGACCCCTATTACATTTCATGCAATTACAAGGGACAGACAGAAGTAATATATTTCTGTGTCTGGGTGGTACGTCTTAGGAAGTTTGACTCATTCCCCAGTGTAAACATGCTGGCACCTTATGAGTTTCAGCTGAGGAATGAGAAAGGAGCTGCAAAAATTGCCAAAAAAAGAACTGAGCCAGGCTGTCAGTGGGCTAGGAGGAGCAATTATCATATTGCTCAAATCCGCCAGCTCCTCTCAGATCAAGAGTATTTGCATTGCGCTAAGGAGAGTGAAGAGGGTCAAACTGTTCTCACCAGGCACACTTCAGGACTCCCCCTGTGGGTAGAGGTGCTCAGATGTAAAAAGTCAAAGGAGTGGAGGAATGGAAATAGCTTCGGGGTACAGGGAGAGTTGAAAGCTCACCAATAATGTGGTCTGCTGCCCCTGTGAAACAAACAGGAGCTCTTTCTTTTTGAAAATATGAAGAGTTATTTGAATACCCACTTCTTAGTGTCACTCTAACAATGCACTTATTGATACTGCGCACTTTCCTAAAACTCAAAGCTCTTTACACAAAAGGCGAGGAAATGACTGGGGGTATAAGCTGGGAGAATATTGAATTCTGCTGAGGTCGCCATAAGCCAGCTTGCTTTGTATTTGCATGAGGGGATCCAGAGCGCTGTAGGAGAGTGACACAGAATTCAAAAACTTTGCTCCATCTAATTTATAATCATAACTTATTTAACTTTAGGGCTTGTTTTGCTGAACTCATGATGTCCCCAACTGCTATAATAGGGCCCCAGATTTTCTAACATTGGGGCTTTAGCATCGATAAACTGCTGAGTTTGGGCTTTTCATGGAGTGCTTTCTTTCAGTGTCTCTTGATGCATTTGAAACAAGTCAACTGAAGCCTTTTCTGTGCAGTGTGTATTAATTTAGAGGCATTTATTTTTAATGGTAATGTACCGACTGAAAGGCTGTACAAAGATATGAGAAGGAGTCACTGTCTGCCCTCTTAGAACCATAAAGGCTTCCTAGGCATGTCATCATTGGAGAATCCTTTTTGGTTCCTGGTGGAACCTTCTATAAAGGTTCCTCTTGGAACCTTTTCAAGGGCCCTTTTCCACCAAATTGGTTGTGTTTCCTGAATCGGTTCCATGCAAGATTCTTGAAACCTTGTATACCAGCACCCAATTTCCACCAGTTTTGAGTGGAACCATTGTAATCAAGCACGTCGTCATCTGAGAGCACTGCAAAACACCAGTTTTTGTTCCCAAAGAAAATCTACTATTTTTGGGATCCAGCTGGGAAGCAACTTTTCCGGTTGGTAACCGGCTCATTTTTGGTGGACATGTTGGTGGAAAATGGCCCTGTGTTAGAGAGTTCTACCTCAAACATCTGTGAAAAGTTTCCGCCAGAAACCCTATGAGAGGTTCTACAGAGAACCCTTATATGGTGTAATAACTCCACCTAGAACCCTCTAAGCTTTTTCCACCAACATGGAACCAGCTTTGTTCTGGTTCCCTCATCTAGCAAGAGCCAGAGTTAATTTGGTTGAAAGGGTCACCAGACCCACCCAAGGGGTCCCGAGAACACCTTTATATTTCAGGGATTTTATCTAGAACTCACCCAGGGCTCTCTTCAGGAAAACCAGTTCAAGTTTCTTTGAACCTTGGTGCTATCTCATGAACCCGCCTGCATTTCCACCATTTTTGAGTGGAAACATTATAATCATGGATGTCATCAGTGGCGAGCGTTGCACAATGCATGACAACCTGTAGAATATGACACACCCACTTTGGTTCCCAGGGGTCAAACCTACTATTTGTTGGGTCCACTTGGGAACCAACTTTTCAACAACAAAATTAGCCGCTTGAACTGGAACAGGGCCAGTTCCATGTTGCATGGAAAAGAAATGCCAGGGTGTTCCACCAGAACCCTTTTATATTAGGGTACAGGGACCGCTTGACAAACCCTTCCAGCACTTCCAAAAAGGCTTTTTAACACACTGTGAAATTATTAGTCATACAAAGAACCTTTGACAACCCCTTTCTCCAAAGAGAAGCAAATGGTTCTGGGTAAAACCTGAACTCTTTTGGAACTCTTATTTCTAAAAGTCTGGCTGCAGACTTTTTTCAGAGAAAGACGCTGGTGAAAGCACACACACAGTCTTTGAGTTTCAGGGTAGCTAATTTATTTCTGCCACTCTGAACAGTAACACCCCGAGCAAAACAGAGAATCTGAAACTCCTCTGATAAACTTTTTGCTGCATGTGAATTTCTGTCCGTGTCATCCTCTAGCCCCGAGCTCCCAAAAAAGAGCCTCTGGAATAGGGTGCCATTATCAGGTTTTGGGCCACCCACCCTTTCATTTCTTTTCTCCCGTCTGTTTGGAAAATGACCAAACTTCAAGCTGTCGTAACCTCGGGCTGGAGTCGTCACGGGTAAAACCCCACAGCTAGAGCGGCACAGTGACAATCTCCCAAGATAGCACCCAATCCCCATCCCTCCATGCAGCGATATCCCTGTACCATCTGATGCTATCTGTGTAAAATGGGATGTTATCAGTATCCAAGATGATGCCACACCATACAGTGTGGAGATATTGGATTCTAATTCATAGCCTCCCCTGCCTAGACAGAGATATGTGAGGCTCTGCAGGCAAAGCCAGTCCATCTGTGGCTTACTTAGGATGAGGGATTGAATGAAGCTTTATGCTCCGTAGTTCTGGCTGTGCGGCCCCCAGGCCAGAGTTGTCACAGTACCTGTTCATGCTGTATGCTTTAATGAGGACAGGAGAGGGAGATGATGGAGAGTCAATTACAACCTCATGTTGGAGAGTAACACTATTTCACCTTTCATTACACCTCAATGCCATGGGCTAACTGGGTCTCATCAGTTAGTGAAAGGTACTCATGCTGAGAAGGCCACACTCAGGTCAGTCTTGTGTGGAACGGAGGAAAGAGGAAGATTTTTAGCTCTCAAGTCCGCCTTTCTACCGTGACATTTCACAAAAGTCTGTATGTTGTATTAAATACACAATATTGTCAAGAACACAAGGTAATATAGCAAACAATGCACACAATAACCTCATTTTAATCAACTCAATTCTCTAAATAGCTGCCTTTATTCACAGAATATCATTTGAAACAGGCTCATATTAGACAGGCCTTTATTTCTAATTTCCGCTGTTTTATAGCTTTATTTGACTATGCTCTGTAAGAGGCGTGTTATCTGCTCCAGGAAGTCACTTTGTCCAGCTGGGGCTGTTGCTATTAATGCACTTCCTTCAAACTAATATGGGCTTTTAATAAAACAAGTTGGTCTGGACCTCTTGTTGTGGAGAAAAATGCTGATTAAATTCAAATTATTTCCAGTCACTTCCAGCTTTGTTGTGCATCAGTGTTACTGCCAACAGATAAAACTGACCCATGGCCATTTGTAAATTGTATGTAAGTTTGTTTGAATAAAATATTTAAGTCTTTGAAATCCTGAAAGTGTGTTTTAAAGCACAACCTGTTGAATTTACACCTATATAGAATGCCATTTTCAACCTATTAATTTGACATATTTAGATAAATATTCTAGGTTGCTATTGGCAATGTCTTTTGTCTACTACTGTTTGCGGTAGAGCCGTTTCATATGTCATACTGTAGTCTAACCATCAATATGGATAAAAGAATGAGAGTTATGTGTGCAAATAGGGCATAGACGTACACAGCACATAGAATATATTATAGCCTATATACTCTCTAGAATAGTTTAACCTTTATGATCAAAGCGATATCATGTAGTCGTGAAAGAGCAAAAGGATCACAGTGGCATGCTGCTGCCTGTACTATTCCTTTAATATTTATATAATTTGTCTCTGATCATTTGAAGTGTGGAAGTGTGTTTTTTTTCTTTTTTTAAAGATTACTTTTTGTTATTGGATAGCAACAGCTGAAGAGCAGACAGGAAAGGCGGTAGAGAGAGGTAATGACATGCAGCAAAGGGCCACAGAGGATTGATAGCCTCAGTACATGGGGCGCAAGCTCCACCAACTGAACTACAGGAGCGCCCCAACTCTGGTGTGTTTTGAAGAATAAGAATGATTAAAACGCTGCTGGTGTGGGGGCAGACAGATGCTCCAATTGGGCCGTTCCCTATTGATAAAAATCACTAACTGCTTGTACCTTGAAAATCAGCCCATTCAAGTTGTTTCAAGTTATTTCAAGTTGTGGGTAAATTTAACATGTTGGCGGTTTAGGTATTCAATGACCCCTGGTGGTTCTAGTGTTAAGGTACTGTCAAAACATTTCACGCTAAAAGCCTTCCAGTGGCTCAGAGGCCATAATTCCTCTGTTTGCTGGTTCGCTTTTAATTTGAAAAGTGTGTGGGAAGTGATAAGTGTCACTGACAGCTTTACTATCATCGCAAGAAAGTGAAAAGTTGAAGCAATTGGAAATAATTAGTGAATGAAAAGACTATTTCTGTTGAGAGAACCTTAGAACTGTAGACAGGCGTGCTAATGAAATAAGTACTGTGGAAACATATATATATATACATATGTGTGTGTGTGTGTGTGTGTGTGTGTGTGTGTATATGTATGTATGTATGTGTATATATTTATATATATATATATATATATATATATAATATATGTACACACACACACACATATATGTATTATATATAATATATATATATATGTACACACACACACACATATATGATATATATATATATATATATATATTATATATATGTATATATATATATATATATATATATATATATATATATATATATATATATATAATATATATAATGCTAAATTTCCAATGTGAGCTATTGTAATTGCAGTGTTTCATACCAGGCCAGTATTAGTGACCACCCTTTTTTTTGTCAGCCATTTGACTTTGAATACTGACTTTTACTTGAAAAAATATTATATCATCTTGATTTAATACTATATATTTACCCCCCAACTGAAGCTGTGTTGGACTTCTCAGTCTCTTGCATATAAACAACAACAGAAGATGAACACTTAACATCAAATCTACATGTGTAGTCATTTCTGCCTTTTGTTCTTTGTCTAGATCCGATGGACCAAGACAGCCGGCAGTGTGTCGGACCGCTTCCAGGACTCCAGTGTGTTCAACGAGACATTGCACATCGCAAAGATCCTGAGGACCCAGGGTGGTCGCTACTACTGCAAGGCTGAGAACGGCCTTGGATCTCCTGCCATCAAGTCCATCAGGGTGGATGTCTACTGTAAGTGTGACATACATGGCTCCAAATTGGACATGGTGCATCATGGGTATTTGTCAATTAAAGTAGAAAGCAAGGCTAAGATTTGCCAAACATAATTGCCTATTGTTGTTTCAAAGTAGTAAGGTTCCAGCTGTTTTGTTTCTTCTTTGTTCTGTCTGTGTGGAGTTTGAATTTTCCCTTTGTTTTTGTGTGTTTCTTCTTGGTTTACAAAGACATCCAAGTGAGTCAGAGCGAAAATGTTAAATTGCCCAGAGGTGTGACTATCAGAGTCTGAATCTGTGTTACTGTGAGAATAACTGGCCACAGTGTCGCTTTGTCTTCTGCCTAATTCTCTGTGAGGAGAAATTCCAGACAGCCATGACCCTCAAAAGGTTTCTATTTACAGATGTGATTATGCAACAAAGTCAGTCTCTTAGGAGCATAGTAAAATGTAGTATAGTGCAGCTGCCAGCACAGTTTTAGCATTTAAATAGTTACCAGTAAATATGCTTTAGTATTAAATCAATTTAAAGTCATAGGAAAGAAATTATTATGTGAAATGAAACAAGTTATTTTCTAAATTTGCCCAAAATGAGTTTAATTTCTCAAACATGGACAAATCTAACTGTGAGCAGAGACAGCTGCAGCACAGACAATTACTGCTGATCAGTGTGTAGCAACATGCAACATTACAGCCCAGTATAGCCACGTTTTAATGTTTCTGCTGTAAATGACTGTAGTTATTTGGAGTCAGGGCATCCACAGAGACCCCTGCGCTCTCCTGAGAATGTTTATTAAGCTAAAAGGCTTTTATTATCCTGACACAGCTATCGACTGTAAGTGCAACCTCTCTATCTTTAAAGTATCTGTACGACAAATGGTGGAGGCTCATTAGCATTCATCAAAGAAAACAGTGACTTAGTGTTATTGTTTTTATTGATTCAGCATTGATTGTCCTATTTCACCTCCTGAGTGGTCGAACGGTGGCGAGACGGGGGAGTTGCTGCCCTTTCATCACAGCCGGACCCTCAGACAGTCTCCAACAAGTGTGGCTTAATATCCAATGAGTACACACCTAGAAATAAGGGTTCCAAAGGCTTCTTCCTGAAGGGCTGAGGTTCTACCCAGGAACATTTGTTTCTAAAGAGCCCTTTTTTAAAAGAAAGAGTTCATCAAGAGTTCTTTGTAAGACTAAGGTTCCATTAAGAGCTTTTTTTGTTCAAAGAACCCTTTTAGACAAAAGAGTTCTTCAGAGGTTGTTGAAGGTGTGTTAAAAGACATTTTCTCAGTTTAAACAGTGGCACTTGTGACACAGATTGTTAAAATGTCAGATGACATTGCTTCATCTGGATGGGTGCTGCAATGTGTATGAAACCCCTGGAATATCCAGAGAGAGAGAGCGAGAGAAAAAACCCCTGGAATATACCAACGTTCTCTGTAGTACTCCTTCAGTGTGTTCGAGATAAAACCCTCGGAATATAAAAAGATTCTCAGTGGAACCCCATTGTTGGGTTCTTGTTGACACTTTTTAAAGGTGGAAAGGTTCCAGATTGAACTTCCAGAGAGGGTTCTGGGTGGAATCATTACACCATAGAAGCGTTCTCTTTAGAACCTCTTACAGGGGGTTCTAATTGAGGTTAAGGTTAAGTAAAACCTGTTGTACCATGGACCAAAAGCCAAAAAACCTTTATGGTTCTGGTTAGCACTTTTATTTAAGAGTGAAAATCTTGTTTTAGCAAAATCTCAATTTTAAATGACAACAGTTTCTTGGTAGGAACGGGTTCTTGTTAGCACCCAAGGAAGCGTAGAGATTCTGGCTAGAATCCCCATAGAGGGCTCTGGGTGGAACCATTGCACCATAGAAGGATAAAGGGTTCTTAGCAGAACCCCATGGGTGGGTACTTGTTAGCTAGTAGTTAGTAATGTTGGGTTCTAGGTAGAACCCTCCGAAAGGCTTCCAACTGGAACCTTTATAAAATGTTCTAATAGGAACCAAAAGGAAGTTAAAGAACCCGGTATGGTTCTAGTTAGCATTTTTATTTCAAAGATTGAATAGATGTTTTGTAATCAGCTGTATTAAAGCCGGATCTATAAAATGATTTCATCTTCAAAAAATCCTACTGAGATACATTTAAAAGCATGTTTTTGGTGTCTTTGAAAGATCTCTAAGCTGCCTTGTGAATTTTTCACTTCTTTGCTCTCTCAGTCGCGCTCAATCCCTGCTTCCGTTTTTATGCAAAGCTGCAAAGTAAAAAATGCTATATCTTTGAAAATTGATGACCTGTCTGCCCTTAATTTGTTGCCAAACATCCAATTTCCAGTCACAGAGGAAAGAAAGAGGTAGTGGAGCAGAACATTTTTGCACTAAACAAGATGCACTTGAGCCCTCTCCAGTCCATGACACCTTCCCAGTAAAACCTACATTCATTTGATGCATTTCAGAGCGGTAACACCGGCCTCGCTCTGCAGTTGTGTGAGTAACACTCAGGCAGTTATGGGCCTCTGCTCTCCTCTCCTCTGCCCATATTTTCTTTGTTTCTCTGGCTCATTCTTGCCCCTCGGTGTGTGAGCCACATCCTTGTATCTGTTTATTTGGACTGACACGGGCAGAGGTTGTGGAATTGAAACTTGTTTAGAAAGCTTGTGGAAGGCCTTAGTGGAGTAGCAGAGCAGAGGCTGACTGCATCTCAGCAGCTGACAGTCAGAGCCTTGTTCCCTCTGTGCACCATTTCACCTTGGCTGCACTAAAGAGCTGGAGGGGCAGACGTGCAAATGAAGCCAGAAAACTCACCAGAGACAGACTTGAGGATAGTCAGAGTGTGTGGATCCTTGATGAATTTCATCATACTTTAAAGGCAAATTAATGATTTTGTATTTGGTGAATGATCACATTCCAATTGTATTATCAGCTGAGCACAGTTTGTGCAATCAACTAAAATTGCAAATTGCAACTGTGTGTTTGAAGTATTATAAATAGGAATAGAATTTATTGATCCCCTTGTTCAGAAAAGAGACAGGTGAAAAAAAACAATAACGAGTTATTTGAATTAAATAAATGAAATTTTTAAAAAAGGATGTGGAAGAAATGACAAAAAACAGTTTATACATAACAACACCTATGGCTACGTATGTGAAATGTGCAAATACAGTGCGTGTGGTGTGCAAGAGAAGGAGAGCGAGCTGCAGACAGCCGGTGCTGCTCAAAGCAGAACAGAAACTCAAATCTGTTTAAGTTGCCAATCTGGCAGTAAATGTACAGTTTAGTGTACCTTTACAACGCTGGCTCCCGTACAATCATACCCCTTTCAGAAAGTTTGTAATCCAGCCTCGAACTGCAGGGTCTTTTTTGGCGACATGGTAAAATAAGTTCATTATGACAGACACTGAATGTCTTTGCTAACGGCTGTTTAATTAGTAATTAAATAATGTGTGCAATAACATTTTGGCTTAAAATTGCATTATTAGATATAGGCCTGGGCAATATGGCTTTTCTTGATATATACATCTTCTCTAAAGTAACACACCGTTAGGGCTGGGCAATGAGGTCAAAATCAAATATCAGAATATTTTTGACCAAATACCTCTATCAATATATCTCAGTATTGCGACAGTATTGTATTGGATGGGACAAAATATTAAAATAATGAGATTTTTGGTAAATAATCATCAGTAATGTGAATATAATGATTAAGTGGATAAAGGCGAATATAGAACAGCTAGGACAGTCTGATAAGTTCAGAGCATTACGTATGTATTAGAGCTGCAACAATCAATTATCTCTAAACTATTTTGATAATTGATTAATTAACAGACTGTACACTAATAATGCAAGACTATTAAATTTGTATACTAGAGGAGATTACTTTGACGTAGAGATATGATAAAATCTAAAAATACAATAATAGCAATATATAACAATATAGTAGTAATATCTTATTCATATATGGTGATATAAGAAATATAACTAATGCCGTGTAATGTAGTATGATAATCTGTCAACAGGCTCATTTTTCTTTACCTCCATATTCAAATGCATCAACAAAGATGGAGTGAAAACATATAGAAAAAACCTTCAAATGCTTAATAAATGAAATCAGAATTCATATTAAGCAGATCTTTTTTGCACAGTAGTTTTTCAAATTGTTTCCCTGATAATGTCCTTGCATGTGGCCTTGCAACACACTATGTGTGTACTTCATTAGCTGGCATTGTGTTATGTTGCACATCCAGCAAAAGCACATCATTCCTCCTGAGCAATGTTACAGCCGTCCCCTGGGGGTGAATTTAATTGATGGGCCTCTGCAGTACGTGCTATTTTTAGTGGTTTGCAGCTACGATTTTTAATTAGTATTAAAATTGGTGTTTTGGAGCCGGACCTCCCAACAACAACACCTTGGATTATGTTTGCTGTCTGGTTTAGATGTATCTTGCACGTGTGTGTCTGTTCATATCACTCTGTTTATAAAGGAAAAGAAGAAGAAATAACTCTGGCAGTTATAATGGATCGCACCATTACTGCAGCGGAATGATACTCTACATAACTAGACACGGGCACCAGCATGTTTTACATCAAGAGGTTTAAAGCCTGAATGATCTTCTTCCTTGATTTTCTTTTGAGACCATTTATTTGCTTCTGCTTCCTGGAATCAAGGGTCTTGTTTTCAATTTTCGAAATAATCACTAGAGATCTTATTCATATCTGCACACGTATTAGATCAAAGTGTGTTTCAGAAATCCTCACGTCTTCATACAGGAAGCTGCAGCCTGCTTGACTCAAGGAAATCAAATGAAGGAAATGAGAAGGGCTAAATGCAGACAAACAGACACACAGACAGAGACAGGCAGACAGGCAGACAGACGACAGACAGACAGACGGTAAAAGTTTTCTGTTGAGTTGACTGTGAGCAGCAGATTAAAACAGGAAGGGATAATTAATGGTAATAACTGACCTCTGCAGCCCAGAGGAGCTGATATTAGCTATATAGCCGGCTCAAAGCTAACGTATTTACAAAGCTCAGAAGTCCATCTAAGCACATTTTATACCTGCTGACACTTCAGTTGTGTTTGTCGGCAGTTAGGTCTGTGGGGAAGGTCCTCTGCAAAGTTAATAAAGAACCTTGCCCAACTCCTCCACTGATCGATTTTAAGCTTAAGATGCTCACTTCTTTTTCCTACAGGGGAGTCTTTTCAGTGTTTTTATTTAATTTCAGCTGCATTAATTTCTCTGCAGCATCTAATGTTTCATTGAGTGACTGATCGAGGAGGGCTTAAGAGTTCTGCCGGGGCAGCTTATTGCAGGCTCAGAGTTCACTGACCATGGCGGGCACAATATATCTAAAAGAGATTTGGCAAGGAGGCGACCGGAGGAAAATGTCCACCAACCAAAAAACAGCAGTTCAAGAGAGAGTTCAAGGGCATGAAACATTCCTTTGTACAGTGAATTTATACTGTTTTTTTAACTTCTGGCTTATTCTATTAATCACCAGTTTTCAAAATACATACTATTGATATAAATTATATTAAGTAGTGCTGCCGTGGTAGTTGGTCAATCAAAAAGCTTTAATAAACAATTAATTAGCAATTTTGATTCTTGATTTGGTTGGCAGGCAACCAAATGAAATGCACTGTTATTGTCATGTGTTTTACACATTTTAAGGCAGAAATCTTACATGTTACAGCTTTAAGATGGTATTTTGATACACATTTCACCTTTAACAAATATTGCACCTCCTAGGATTTGAGAATTGCAGTGGGTCATATTGTGAGTTTGATATAATTTTGATTAATTGTTGTTAAACAACCACCTTTGCAGATGATGTGCAGAAATCATGTTCATAGATGAGGTAATATTAGTTTTATCATCACTTTGTCCTGGTGATGAGATGTTTCCATAAAATATTTTCCTTTCCAATACCGATTTCAGTACATGGCCTTTGCATAGGGGCCGATACTGAATTTCAATCAGATACTAGTCCGTTAAAAAAAAAAAAAAAAGTAGTTAGTATACTATTAACCCTGTATTGAAGTGACATGATTGTTATCGTTGTTGTATGGCTTGGCTCACGTTAACTCTTTGTGAAACATGAACAAATACATACAGGAAAGAATGACACAGAACATGACTTCCTGCCATCCTGGGGTATACAGCATACAGGAAGCTTCTGGGAAGTAGCCGGGTCCTGTTTTAGGGTTAATAAATTCCATGGTATCAGATGGCAGATACTGATACCAGCATTTTAGACTGCAGCATTTTTCAATAGACCACTGCTGGGATTTGGGATAATATAAGTACACAACTCAACAGAATATGTAACACAGGTCTAGTCTTCTGAGACATTTTAATGCAGAAATGTTACATATTATAGCTTAAAGTCATTTGGCAATCATGGACATTCTTTCTCTGCACATTTGCTGGTTCCAGAGGCTCAAGAGGATTTTCTCTTTTTCATTATTTGAATGTGTTTGTTGGACAAAACAAGCAATTTTAAGACAACACATAGGGCTCTGTGAAACTGCAATGGGCATTTTTCACAATTTTCTAACATTTTGTGGACTAAATGTTCTTTTTTTTTTCTTTTTAAAAAAATGATTGACAGGTTAATCAATACTGGAAGCAATTGTTAGTTGTTAAACCTGTTGTTAATCTGCTGAATGAATCCACTCCCTTCCCGCTGATAAACAATGCCATTTTTAAGTCAATTATTGGTCGCCAAATACACTGGTTGTCAAATTAAACCATGAGAGAGTGAAAGAGAATGATTTCAGCTGATGGACAAATGGAAAACAAATTGCCGTGCCTTAAACCTGCTCAGTCCAGGTCAGCATTTACTGTACAGGTTGTGATAAAGGACCACTTTAAAACTCACTTTAAAATGGTCTGAACAAGCCCGGCAAAACAGAATAAATTGAGAACACAGAGATGCAGTGCAGAAAAGAAAAGAAAAAAAAAAAAACAGTCAGCCAAGTTTCCAGGAGAGAAAAAACACTTTTCACTGTTTGTCCATATGCTAATGCAGGGAAGATGATATTAATGTTGTCTGCCCAGTCAGCCGGTGCCAGTTTGTCAGTGGCTGTGAAATAGCACAAATCAGGTGGTGCATATATTGTGGGAAACAAGCCGCTGGACTGTGGATATCATCTTACTGGAGCTTTTCACACACATCTTCACTCTTCCCTGATATTTCTCACTACATTCCTTCAAAAGACGGATTAGAATAAGACAATAGTCTGCTTTCTCTGTGTTATCTCTGGAAGGACTTACACAGCCCTTACTCCACACTGCTGCTGCACAAGCCAAAGGAATTTTAATGAGGATGCTGTGTGTTTGTGTGTTTGTCTGAGTCTGAGCTTGAATCTTTTTTTTTTTTTTTTTTTTTTTTGGCCACAGCGCCGTTCATCTAGATTCGAGACGTGTGAATGTGTGTGTCCATTTCTTTGTGTGCTCATGCGTGCGAGAGGAAACAAAAATAGAGGCTGCCCATTGGGTTCAAGCACATGCTTATGCATGAACACACTCTCCACCGGTGAGGTCCTGACTCACACACACATGTCAAAGGCTTAACTTGTCTTGGCATACGCCTCCTCAGCTGTGCAACGCTGTGCAGCAGCATGTGGTGTGAGGCCGACTTGGGGAAGTGTGTGTGCTTTATGTTTGCCTTCCATCGGTGGAGTTCATGAAGGAGCTCAGAGACCAAACAGCAGCTGATGGTGTTTGTTTAGCGGCCATGCTGGCTTTGCTTTATCCAGTCGGTCAGTATAACTGGCGCTTCCTATCTCATCAGGTGTCCAATTCGTGCCGCCCTGCTGCAAGGTGCCTGAGTAAATGTGTGTGCCGAGCAAGAGAAAGCAAGACACAGGGTTTTGGAGAAAAAAAAATGTCTCACAGAAACACACAGCACGATGATAAGAATCAAGTTTTGACTGAGGCTTATTCCTTTCCCATTAACTCCTGCATCCCCTCATTACTGATATTTGCACTTTGCCCTGGAGAAGCTCATTTAACGTGACTAGGTAATTTACTGTATTTGGGTATATGCAGAGGGAAGTGTGTGGGATGGTGATCTCAGGGGAGCCTATTGATTAGCGGGATGAAGCAGGAGCTGGAGGCAGGTTCAGTAGGTTGAGCTATGGCTTAGAATGAAGGAAGACATAATTATTAACTGATGGACCATCTTCAAGTCATGGAAAGCTTTTATTTTGATAGTTTCATGGATTAAATAAACAGATGGTCCATTCATTGGTCCTTGATTTCAGGAAGAAGCTTAAAATACAGTTGCTAGAAGATTTTTTTCAGCTGTAGCTACCTAGTAGTGCTGAACACATTTGAATCTGTGTGCATGCATAAGTCATCCATCTGCCTCTGTGGCTGCGCAATTAATTGAAATGTCAAAATCACAATATGGCCAAGTGAAATATCCAAATCGCAAAAGCTGAAATTTCTGATAAGGAAAATAAGTAAAAATATGAGACAAAACAGCATTATAATGAAGTACTATAGTGCCGCAGCGATATCCTGGCTCACAAATCCTGTTTTTCAAATGTAGACACGTTTGTTTAGTGCAGACTCAAACAAATGTCACATTATCATGATTTTAAGGTTGTTGTTTTTTTTCAGTAAAAATGAAAATTGTGTTGCAAAAATGACTATTCCCACTAATCGTGAATCATATCAAGATTGCTCTTTCTGTCTAATTAATTGCAGTATGATTTTTTTTTTTTCTACTATAGCATGCGCCCCTACCTGCCACTAACCCAAAAGTATTATTTCCTCTAACTGAGCCCACACCTCTGCCGGTCTCTGTGGGCTATATTACCTTTTAAATTATGTCAAGGAGCGTGAGCTGTCAAAGTGATTTCTTTATTGGGTGCTGAGTTTTTCCTTTACTTTAATGTTTAGAGAGGCGGTTTTCAGTTATTTTTGTTTCAGTGTATCGTGTCACAGGACATTTAAGTAGTAAAACTAAAAACTGTAGTTATAAACCTTACAGAACAGAGGAAGCTCTCTAGAGGAAACAGAATTTAATAATCTATGAAGTTGTGCTGCTCTTCCTTGTTTGTGAATGCAAACACAGCGTCTCTTTTAATGGGGAAATGCACCCTGTTTCCCAACCACTATTAACCAGAATGCTAATTTTTATGACCCGGCCCACCCGACCAGTGGATTACTGCAGTGCCGCGGTTGTAACTGCAGTCCACACATCACTACTACCTAACTATTTTAGCCAACATTGTCTACATGAGGTTGGAAATTTCTCAAGCTGATTTTTTGCTGTTTCCAATGTGCTGCAGGCAAAAAGTGCTCATTGGTTAATGATTCATGAAGAAGAAATGAAAAACATAGCCTTGTTCTTATAGCGCTTTACTAATTTTACTAATTTACTACTTTTACTAATGGTATCACCCACACTGAAATACTACACAGGTTATGTACTCATTGTGAAATGAGGCTTTTTTACATAACTTGTAAGCCCACAGGCTAATTTTAGTTTAGTAGTTTGCTAATGTTAAGCTCCATGGTCTTAGAAGTAGCCCTCATTTACCACTGTAGGCAGTAAGCCAGTTAGCCATTTTTTATATAGTCTAATATTGTACATACTGTATATTCCATCAGTTAACCAGGGCTAAGTAAAGTAAGCACTAGTAAGTATAGTAAAAGCTGTTTCTCCAGCTGCTTCCAGGTTTTTGAACTGTTTCTTCCTTTCAAGTGAGTAATTGTACCATAATGTGGAAGTAATCCAAGCCAAGGTACCTGTACCAGTATCAAATTTTTTTGAGCCACACCCAGCCCTAGTTTTGGTTTTGGAAAGGCTGGAAAAAGCACCCTTCAAACTCTCACTGCTGCTGTATTCACACTGCTTTGACATGTGGAGAATTCCAACGCTTGACAGACCTGCCATGCATAGCAACTGAGCTATGATTGGATCATGGCTGTTTGAGGGAGGGGTTTTGAAAATGGTCGCTGCATGTTTGTTGACTGTTAAACACACAGACATAAGGAGAATAAAAAATAAAAGAAATGAGTGTGAAATATGTAATAAATCTTCTACCACCATCCATTTGGTGCTTATTGTACGCTCTTCAAAATTGAATTCAAGAGTCTTGTGCCAGAAAGGCTGAGCGACGCCATCTTGGTATCTCAGAATGATGTGCTCCTATGATACGAGATGATGTATTATACAATCTTCTGAAAAGATCCCATAATGTATGTAGACAAAGATATATGTGCAGCGGCACTTAAGTGCTTTTGGATGTAAATGACCCGGTGTGATGAATGGTGTGATACAGCCACGGTGAGTTATCCGAGCCTTGTTTGAATCAGGACAGAATGAATCAGCACATTATGTGTACATTATGTAAATGTTTGCTGGTTTGGTTAATGGAGGTAAAGCCAGTTCACGACTGCCCATTACTCTTTCAAGGACTCGCTCTTGGGAGGGGCTCATAATCAGAATAGTGGAGTCAACCTCATCTCCTGCCTCTGTTTTTCTCCCCATCAGGAGCTTAAAACATGCTACAGTGTGTTTGTGCCGTGTATGCTAATGTGATTATCTTGTGCGGAATTTCATCCTTATCTGTTTTTGGTTTTTAAACATTTTCTCTCCTGGAGAGGAAAGGCCACAGATGACGTACTGACAGCTAGTTATTATTTTTTATCTTTTTTTACCAGCATTTGTGGATGTGGACAACAATATCCCAATTATGAGATCTGACTATGCAGGATGAATCATGAGGAATAACGACGATATTGATCTCCAGCTCCGCTCATTTAGAAAAACAGAAATTTATCGAGCAAAAAATTATTTACTAGCTGTCTGAGAGTGATATGATGTTGTTTGAAGAAGTCTCACGAGGACAGAAGTCTTGAAATCTGAGGCAAAAAATGTTGTTTAAACAAATATCATGCAGAGCTTTGCTTTGTGTGGTATTACTAAAGAAGACCAAGGAGACAAGAAAATGAACTAGTTGTTTACTTATCTTTTTTGAGTGTGATATGTGATGAAGGAAAAGATAAAGAGAATCTGTAATGATTGTTTCAAATAAAAACATCATACAGATAACTGGAGGCCTGCATTGAAGACGTATAAAATGTGCTCATTGCTCACCGAAAATGATGTAAGAGGTCATTCTAAGGATTATTCAATGTGGGGTTGTATGAGGTACTTAACGATCGTCAGTGTATTACCTACAGTAGATGCTGTTTGGCAGTTAGGAGAGGCAGAGAGAAGAAGAAGGTATACTTTATTAATCCCTAAGAGGAAATTACAGGCTTTTCACTCTGTTTTTTTCTGTTTTTCACTCTCTATTTTTGTACATAGTGTCAGAGCGAGGACGCGGCACACATACATATGGTCAGGTGCCCCGAGCAGTTAGGGGGTTGGTGCCTTGCTCAGGGGGACCTCGGCAGTGCCCAGGGGGTGGATTGGCACCTCTCCAGCTACCAGTCCACACTCCATACTTCTGGTTCATGTGGGACTTGAACTGGCGACCCTTCGGTTCCCAAGCCAAGTCCTTACAGAGCCACTTAAAAAAGGTTCACCTAAAAAAACCTATATCAGTCTAAGTGTACACTAAATTTAGAATATGCTCACAGCTTTACCTTGCTGTCAGACAGCCTTTTCTGGTGGAAATTGCCGTTACATCAGCCAAATATTGCTGTCTCCAAACCAACCAAACCCCATAATTGAAATCAGTAATTTCACTTTGCAGAACAGAGAAGTTGCTGTTGTACCGCTGCCTCGATCAGTTAGTCTGTTTGTGTTATTTTGTCACTTCTGTGAAGATTTTTAACTATCCTTTGGAAATACCAAAGTCACACAATTACACAAACAAACAATCAAGACTGAGCATTTTCTGAAAAAACATCAGATATTGCAATTGTGATATGATTTGTGATATTTTTACATCATTATTGTCATTTTCATTTAAAAGAGATTATGGTGAGATTCCTGCAGGGATCTGCACCAAACAAGTCTGTAGATTATGATGTGTAGACCAGGGCCCTCGTTACAGAAAAAATAACTGAAGCAATTCATAAACTGATGTCTGTGTCCGATCCTATCTCAGACCTTGTATCTTAAGTTAAGATATCCTAACTAGAACTGTAAACTAGATTCTTCAATCTATACCCATCTTGTCATGTCCGTATGTGTATGTACAGTAGAATGCACACAAGACTGCCTGTATCCATGACAACAGCTGTCTCACTTCACTGCGTAGCTAGCTGCTATAATGGACAAGAAAAAACAGGCGCTCAGTTTTAGTGTAGATGAGTTTAGAGTATAAGATAGGAATTCTCCTAAATGCAGTTAGGAAACATGTTTCTATAAAACATGAAGTTTCTGTAATAAGGCCACAAAACATCTCCGCAGCAAGACAATATTTAATTTAAAATGGTATTTTGAAACATATTTTGCCTTTAACAAATATTTAGCTTCCTGCAATTTCAATATTGCAGTAGGTGATATTGTGATTTTGATCAAAATTTGGTCTGATTTGTGAGGTAAACTGAATAATTTGGAGAAAGCAATATTTGGCTTATATAGAAAAGGATGTCTGACAGCAAAGTAAAGTGGTGGAAATATTCTAAATACAACATTCACTTCAGCTGATAATGTGTTTTTTTAAAGCAGCTTTTTAAAGTGGCTAAAATACATTTTGTTGCTGACCCAATCCACAGTAATACAATTGCTTAGCTCCATGCTGGTACTCTTCTCTGCTTTTTCAAACTGGGGGCATGCCAGCCGGTCTACTGCAGGTACTATAATACACTGACTATGGATAAGTACCTCGTATAACCCCACTTCAAATAATCTGAACTATCCCATTCATTTGTAATAATGGTCAGAAGGGCAGGTCTCTTCATAAATGTATGATGTCTTTGTTGGTTAGATGTGATCTCCACGTCTGCTGGTACAGTATGAGGTCACTGTTGAAGATTCACTGTTTGCCAGGTTGTTTAAATGGCGATTTTATGGTGTCTTTAAAGAAATGCAGCTCGTACATCAGACATTACGTCAGTGGCCAAACAAGCATCAGCCACCTGGAGGCCGGCCCGCTGTCAAGCACAAGGCGGCTCAATAATGAATGAAATCTTGTTGTTTTCTTAGAAATGACAGCACAACAGGTGGAACACCTCATATACAAAACACTCCTCTGAGCCATGGAGATACACTTGTTACTTTATTAATATTACATGAAAATGCCGCTAATACCGTAAGAGGCATCACATTTGGAAGAAAATGAGCTGACTGTGAACTATGACGTTAGAAAAAGGCTTTCAAATCATCATTAAGGAAAGCTGTCCCAACCTCAGCTGCTCTTTGTCCAGACCAAACAAAGGAGACGGTCATTAGGCTGGAACCAGAAAAGGACTCCATCATGTCACTGGTGCTTTGCCTCCAACTCTAATGGCGGCTTTCTAGGCGTTGTTGTTTAGATCAGTGCTCTGTGGCCTGTTTGTTTTCTAGGGAGATGAATTAGAGAAGAGATGGGCTGAGGCAGACGCCACTGTCTAAGGGAGAGGATGAAGAGGAGATTCATTACTCCTCATCCCCTAACACACACACACGCAAACACAAACACAGACATGTGCACACACAGCCGAATTGGGCCTCATTATTTCCTCATCTCCATCACTGGGAGGAAGTGTGGGGTTGCAGGCTCTGCTGTGAGGCTGCTGACGTCTGCCCCTCCATTTATCACACACATTGTCCATGTGCACACGCACGCACGTACACACACACACACACACACGTCGGTCTTGCACACACACCTACAGATGCCCAGTGTTCCTCCAAAGACAGCATAATTGGAAAAGCACTGTCACTGAGGAAGATGGAGGTGCAGCAGTCCTAAGTGGGCTGCAGCCTCCTGCACACAGCTCCAGCTCTTAAAGCAACAGTTTAACCAGGACAGTTAAAGTGCAGGATGACTTCATCTGGCTGGAGGGAAACGTCTCCCACTCTTTGAGCTTAAATATCATCTATTTGCATAGATTTGACTTCAAGGGAAAAGAGAGCAATCAAAAGTCTATATTTAAGCTCTGGAGGTTTGTTTATAGCACAAATAAAAGTTTTTTTTTAGATCCATACTGCGTATTATCTGAATCGTTTTTGTTTTTTAAACATTAGCAGACAGTAGCTTGAGGAGACAGGCCCACTTCCCCATATATTAACAGTTTCCCCCTGCAACACTACACTCTAAGAAATAAGGGTTCTTCCTGAAGGACTGAGGTTCTGCCAAGATCCATTTGCCTCTGAAGAACCCTTTCTGAATATTGAAGGTTCATCAAGGGTTACTTGTAACACTAAAGGTTCCATTGAGAACCCTTTCATCCAAAGAACCCTTTTAAGAGAAAAGAGTTTTTCAAGGATTGTTCAAATTCTTGAAGAACTCTTTCATCAAGTGTTTGTCAAGGGTTTTTTGTAATATAAAAGGGTTCTTGATAGAACCCCCTGGCTGTATTTTTGATAAAACCCTTGGAACATAAAAACATTTTCCATTGAATCCACTCAGTATTAGTAAACCCTTGGAATATAAAAAAGTTCTTGGTAGAACTCCTTGGGGGTAGAACCTCTCATAGGGGAATCTGCATGGAGTGTGGAACCCTTATAAAAGGTTCTACCAGGAGCCAAAAAAACAAGTCAAAGAACCTTTTATGGCTCAAGTAAACATCTTAATTTCTTAGAGTGTAACAAGACAATTGTCCTGTATATCCATTCAGGCTACTCTACTACCAACAGTGCAGCCTGCTGTATCGTTCACTATCGCTCCATTGACTCCATTCTGCATTGCTACTTTAATTGGCAGTAATTACGCTTAACCAGGCCTGATGACTGTGGCCTCAGAGAGGGAGTTAGATACCATTTCCTTAATGCTCAATGCATATCCTATGGTGGCTCAAGAGAGAAAGAGAGAAGTGTGTGTGGTGTATGTGTGTGTGTAAGGGGGTGGGGAAGTCAAGTAAAGAAGATTTTATAGAGAAAGAGAGAGGAAAGGAGCTTTCTCCACCCTCCCCCAGAAGAAATTTAAGTTCAAGTTAAAGCAGGAATGTGGAAATGCTTAATGAATAATTCAGGACTTGTTACACAGCACCACAGAGGCATGCCAAACAGCAGCCATGGCAGGGGTGGTGTGCTGCCCTTTACAAACCTTAACCCAACTTGTCCAAACTCCCCCTCGCTGTGTTCCTGGCAGAGACAGAAGAGTAGTCTTTATAAAGCCCCTGTCTCAAAGGTCTGCCCCTTTACAGTGTATTAAAACAGTCGTTTCCACCCCCAGCACTGATAAATTCCAGTTCCAAACTTCTGATATTAAATACTGGATAGGGAGTTACAAGTTGTAACCAATGGCACCCAAGACACACTCACACATTCAAACGCACACACAAAGCCGCCTAACCTAATAAACCTGCAATGTTTTATTAATGTGACACACTGCTTTGGATATTCATTATTGTTCTATTGATGCAACCAGAGCAAAAACACTGATTCATTTGTCAGTGTTTGCTTTTTTTATTTAGAAATGGTAAATGCCAGTGACATTCGGGTTCATTACAGAAACAGCTAATTAGGTGTGTTTTCAAAAGCATGAGAACAACGTTTGCACATTGTTATCTCTCTTTCATTGCTTTCGCTCTGAGCGCGACATTTTTAATCATTGTTATTGAAAACATGGAGTGAGCGCCTTCAACGTGTGTCATAATAGTAATCACAGGATTGAGTGCATCACCTCTGCGACCATGACCTCTAAAAAGCAAATATGTGTTCACCAGATCATTTGAAAAATAACCATCCAAATTTCCAAAGGTGACTCATCTTCTCTCAGCTGAATACTTATTATTATTACATAACAGTCATGATTAGGTCAAATCATAGAAGAAAACATTCAAAGCATATCAAAATATTTTTATACTGTAAACAGACCGATTTCCTTTTTTTTTTTTTTTTTTTGTTAACCCAAACATAGTTAACTCAAATCCTGAATGGTGCCTAAATAAATAAATTTTATACAGCATCAAAACATTTGAATAGTCAGAGGTTGAGAGAGATATGTTTTATGTAAAACTATTTAAAATGATCTTGTTTAGATAAAACATTCAAGTAACACATGTAGATGTGTGAGACATATAACATTAGGGCTGGGTATCGGTACTCCATTAAAGTAACCCAGTACCAAGTTGTATTAAAACTTCTTCGGTCAAACGATACCTGCATTCAATCTTTTTGATACCCAGATTTAGGAAAAATGGCTATTTATGTTTTTGATCCCAGCCAATCACTGCAAGTGTTCCTCATAAAGAGAAACTTTCAGAAAAAGGTATGGAATGAAGTATCTGTATCACTTTAAGGGTACTGGTATCATAATTTTATAAACGATACCCTGTCCATTATAACAGAATGTATATATAGTGCTCTCAGTCTCATAAGCAATAAAAGACAGGGTGTCCTGCTAATAACCCTGACATAAAGTGAGCCACTATAAAAGACCTTCATTATTACTGTAAGTGCCTTGGTCAAATTAAAGGGATAGTTTGGGAAATTAAACATGTTCACTGTGTTGCAGGGAATTAAATGAGTAGAATGATACCACTCATGTCTGTATGGTTAAGATGAAGCCAGCAGCTAGTTAGCTTAGCTTAGCTTTGCACAATATGCTGTCTGAAGGTAACAAAATCCATGTGCAAGAACCTGTGAAGCTTATTAATTAATGGGATGTATGTCATTTGTTTAATCTGTATAAAAAGCAAACTGTAAATGACTGACAGTTACCCCGCCCATTCAAAGGCTCTGGTCTCCTTATCCCAGTGATTTTGAATGGGCAGGGTAACTTTTGCTCATTTTTTAAAATTTGGCCAGGTGTCCCACTTTATGTGAGACTGCACAGAATTTTTATCCTTTGTCCCACACTTTGACTGGGTCTAGTTTTTAAAGGTCAAACCACTGCAGAACAGACACTTTACTAAAATCTGGCGTTTATCCAATAGCTGTGAAGACAGCAGGGAAGTGAGGGCTTTTTGATCAAGTGAACGTTAACCTGTCACCATTTTTGCTCCTCTGCGTCCAGCGGGGAAAATTGCAAGTCACCATAAAGTCACAAGATGTGCAGATTTAGGCAGAATATGATGGAAACTACCACAAAGAAATGGAAATACAGCTACAGCAAAGACTGATTATCCATTGTCTGTTGTGTACTACTGAATCAATCAGAGGACAAAACGATTTTCAGTATCAAAATTTTAGACCATCTACTAGCATTAGTAACAGGTCCCACATTGTCCCACACAAACATACTGCTTGTCCCACATTTGGTTTGTTGGGATCTGGTCACCCTAAGAATCACAGGCTCACAATCCTCTGTCAATCAAAAACAAATTTCACCAATACATCGCCTGAACGAGTTGCCAATCACTTTTTCATTCCGCTAATCGTCTTTCCCAGAGGAGAAAGGGGAGGTTCAACATTAGCTGGCTAACACTGTTGTAATTTTCACTACAGGACTCTTAATATGCCAGTTAATTAAGTTTAATTATTTTATCAGGCTAGAAAGAAACCCTGCAGATTCCCAATATGTGGTCAGTTTATCCTGATAATGCCTATTTTGAAATTCGTTCTCGTGTTTTCAGAGCAGTGATCGAGGACCCTCCTATAGAGCTGCTGGCTGTGTACCAGCGGGACATCTCGGCCACTAGCAGCCCAACTGAGATGATCGGCTGGTCAAGGTCTGTTATCATCCTGGGAGATCATGATTCAATTAACTGACCATTGCAACTTTTTTGGTGATTTATCGTGTACGTTGGAGAAGTTAACCTTCAGGGCTTAACCCTAACCATGATTTATTTCACCACTCCTACCCAAGAAGGGCTTTGAGGCAGAAAGACTTGATGGCGAACTTCTCCTAATGGCACACCACTGGCTCTAATGTCCCCACAGCGTTTTTATATGTGATATGATATATTTTCCCTTTGGAAAGTGAATGTTGATCTCACGGATGAAATCTGAAGTTGACTTGGGAGTACAAACTGCATGGAGGACAGGATGGGAGGACGCTCAGTCAAATCAAATCAAAATTTAATATAGACTGATGTGTTCATTTTAATCCATTTATATTTATTGAATGGGGGTGATATCTGTACATATAGAGCCCCGGAGACAGCACTGTTGTCCTGTCCAGTAAAAACATAAAGCTTCACTTTACATCCAGACAAACTAATGTGGCAGCTACAATTGTTAGATTTGATCTGTGGGACCAACATTTATTTTCCAAAAGGAAGTATCAGAATGCTACGGAGACAAATCACCAGAGAATTGGAATGATCAATTCATCAGATAATATTCTCCCCGGGATGACAAAGGACGTTAACCAGCTGATCATCTTAGGACCGCTCAGCTGAGATGGACAGCTGGTACCCGGCGCTCCCACAGACAGCTCCTCAATCACAGCTCTGAAAACTCCAGACTAAATTGCCAAATAGGTGTTATTTCAATCACGAGAGACAAAAGAATGAAGTTCAAATATTTGTTTATTATACAAATATGTGACGATTAGACCTGACAGAAGGCCTTTGGGGCATAGACTCTACTGGGAGATTTTGTCATCGAGAGTCGACTGATTTATTTTTCCATCAACACAATGCATATTTTTGGCATTATTTTTGATTGTGGCATAAGTACAGCTGTGTGTTTGTGCATAGTGAAGTGTAGTTGAGAAAGAGAAAAGAAAATGAGAGTGCCATGACCAGGTGTGGGTGTGGTTTAGCAGTGAAGCTGTCTTGTGACAGTAAATGTCCGGTTTCTTCACAAATAAACACTGCGGATGAAGTTCAAGAAACTCCAGTGTCTTGCCTGCAAAATAAAGTGAGGGCTGCCTATGCTTTGGCTCTAGAGCACACTCTGCTCCACCTAGGTTACAAAATGTGGTAAAAATATGTATTAATTGCCTTTTCACTGGATGCCAATGTGTTTTGTTGAAAAAATAGACTTGAAGAAGAATTCACACCTGTCAGATGCAGCTGAGACGCAAGGTGCACGGAGCTGATGCAGACAGCTACATAGATTAGAATAAGCACATTTCTGTTGCATGAGACATGTAAGTGAAAAACACATCTGACTTGCTTGCGGTTGAGACGGGGGTTAGAGCGAAAATTACAATAGTGTGTAATCGTCTGCAGTGGCTCTTTAAGTGTTGAACCACCCTATTATTCCTATGAGAAAGATTTTTAGCTGTATTAAAAATGATTGATGACTGGTTCAGGCGGGATATTGGTCAAATTCCTTTCTGACTGAAAGAAAAGCATACGCCTCTGATTGGCAAAAATTTTAAAAATGACAGCTACCACACCCCTCCTCAAGAGGCCAGTCTGCAGAGACACAAACCTGCTATTTCTTGGCCAGGAGCAATGACTTTCTAAAGCATTGTTGTCAGAGTGAGGCTCCCAGGTAGACAGCAGAGTCTCAGCAAGTCACTGCTCTTGGCCAAGAAATAGTCCCCCATTGCTGTGTACATTACCATTTTAATAATGTGGCGAGAAGCACTTAGCTTTCCCATTGTACGATGTGTCCTGTTGCTGTTTATGTGTTTCTGGACATAAAGATGTGTGTTACGCTGCCGCATTCACATATCACACACTGACTGAATGAGTCTCTCCCTGGATTCTTTCCTCTCCCTCCCTTTATCCCCCCGACAGCACATGAAGCTGCTCGTGCTCGTATCTCATGTCTTGGAGAATGATATTCAGTTTACTGAGATATCTCTGTTACACAGGCACCATCGTCAGAGTGGACTTATTGCAGAAATAGATGCATCATGCCCTCGCCCACCCTCCCAACACATCCATCCGCCACCAGCATCACACTTTAGTGTGAAGCAACAGCTGACACCACAGAGACACAGCGAGCAGCCAACTAGTTATTGTGGAGTGTAGCCGTGAGATAGAGGTCACTGTTGCCAGGGGGTTGAGAGATGGAGGGAAAGGAAATGTTCTGGCAGTAAATTACATGCTGGATTCACATATTCCATCAGAGGCCTCCACATGAGATGGATATCATATATCAACAATATAGCTTATTAACCTTCTGACCTACATACATGAAATGCGTCAAAGCGCTCCGTTCAGCATTGTAGCTATATCACATTTTATTTGTGCTGTCTGTTTTGATATAGTGTGTTTACACATAGGATACTATGCAATTCTACACTCTTAGAAATAAAGGTGTTACCTAGCTTGTCCCCACAGGAGAACCCGTTTTGTTTCCTGGTAGAACCTTTTACAGGGGTTCCACTTGGAACCCTTTCAAAGAATTCTACTAAGACACCCACATAAAGGGTTGTACCTAGAACTATCTGTGAAAGGTTTCACCCAGAATCCCCTAGGAAAGGCTTTACCGAAAACCATGCTATGCTTTGATCTCTGGATGTTCAATCCCAAAACTTTGCACCTTTTATATTCCAAGGGTTTTATCTAGAATCCACCGGGGGGGTTCTACCGAGAACCTTTTTTATGTTCCAGCAGTTTTATCTAGAACATACTCCGGTGGTTCTACCAAGAAACCTTTTATATAATGATACAAAAACCCTTGATGGACCCTTGATGAAAGAATTCTTCAAGGGTTTCAACAATGCTTGAAAAACTCTTTCTTCTAAAAAGGTTTATTTGGAAAAAATGGATTCTTAATTAAACCCTTAGTCTTACAGAGAACTTTTGACAAACTCTTCATAAAAGGGTTCTTCAGAAGCGAGTGGTTCTAGGTAGAACCTCAGATACATTTATTTTTAAGAGTGTAGGTCTTCTAACAGTACATCAATCCCACACTTTATGCATTAGTGTGGAAGTATCTCAGTCACCTTATCTCATGTTAAACTGCCCATTATCTAAATGTCTTTATTTATCTGAGGCTTTTATTTAAAAATGGTTAGCAGCGATATTTTTAAATATCACACAAACTCCGCTTTTCGCTTGAGCAGATGCCTTTGACGGACATTTAATCTGGTTGGAGAATGTCTAAAGAGCCGGGGAAATAAATTCAACTCTTATTGCTTCCTTTTCATGTGGAGGTGGCTCTACCTTTTTTTAGGATTTGCTTTTAAACTCTGGCTTCTGAAGAAAGAGGCTTGAAGGTGAGGTCCTTCACAGGGCAGACGGCCAAGTAATAACTTCTCTAATCGCTTTGCCTCATGCCCATATTTCTACCAAAAAAAAATCACTACAAAGAGAGCCAGTCACCCTTATTTGGAACAAGTGCAGGAGACAGCTGCTATACAGTATCATCACCTCATTAACCCTGCATCTGGATAGCAGCAAATTAGACGTTTTTACAAGCTCTCGACCCTCCTTTTCCCTCCTTTTGTTTCGGTTTCTATCAGACCATGGCCCCATCTCTTTCCCCGCTGTCTGTCATTGTCCTCTTGGCGCAAAATAAAAGCAAATTGCTTATCTTTGACATAACAGGGCTGTTTTTACTCATGAAAGACGTTGCACAAATGTCATTCAGGTCAGCGGCTCCCGCTGGTAATCAAGCTGGGACAGTGATTAGGTGAAATTAATCGTGGGCCTCTGTCGCTCGTGGCTGACAGCCTGGGAGCCCGATAGGTGTTCTCTTCCCAGGTGACTTCAGCAGATCAGGCGGAGAGAGTGAAAGACATCAAAGCCGAGAAAAAAATAGAGAAAAACTCTAGATTAACACCCAAGAGACAGCTCCATGTGTGTGTGCGTGTGTGCGTCTCTACAAGGATGTTGGCGTCTGTGTGTGTGTGGGTGGGTGTGGGTAGGTGGAGTGAGGTAATGTGTGTGAGTTTTTCATGCAGGTGTCTGCTTTTTTGGGGGAGGGCGGGGTTGGGGGACATGAAAGGAAGGAGCTAAGGTTTGATGTGATAATGAAGCACCTTCTTTAATCTTCATCTTCTCTTTTATCCAAACCACTCACTTGTGCCTATTTGTCCAACAAATGTTTTGGTAGGCCTATAAAGTAGAAATGTGCTTTCTGATATTCAAACAGGAATATCAACATCCTCAGGTTTTGTTTTGACATGTTCTCACTTGAGAGGATAAAATGATTGGTGATGAGCTGAATGTTATACCCAGAAGTGGGAAGCAACGACATCAAAATACTTTGTTACTGTACTTGAGTAGGATTTTCAGGTGTCTGTACTTTACTTGAGTACTTTTTACTTTTAATCCATACATTTTAGCATGAAAATCTGTATTTTCTACTTTCGAGGGGAATCATTGGTTATTTTTATTTTGCATCATTGCATGCCACCGTCCCAACATCAAGACTGACCTCAACCTAAATGGACAATAAGACATAGAAATGATGATTCCTTCATGTATCTATCAGTGCATATCACACATGACATAACAAGATGTAAAAGACATAGGAAGACAAAAAAGACATAACAAGACTTAACAAGATGTAGCAAGACAAAAAAAGGCATAACAAGACAAAAAAGACATAACGACACGTAACAAGAAAAAAAAAAGACCTAACAAGGTGTAAAATATGTAACAAGACGAAACAGACAAGGGATGGAAACTCAACCACAGAGAAAAGGTGAGGTTCAGTCAACATACTTTTATACTTGGAGTGCATTTCAGAGCCTGCACTTTTTCACGTTTACTTGAGTAAAGAAGTTGAATCAGTACTTTACTTTACTCTTCTCTTTTTGGTCGCACTTTATTTTACAGTAAACTAATAAGATGTAACGAGGCATACACTTACATGTTTGAAATTAGACAAAAACTAGAAATAAAATGTTCTTTATTAAACAGTAGTTATACCCTAATTAGACACCACACACCAACAGTACGCTAATGAGACATAACAAGCCATAATAACCTACACTTTGTATCAAATTAGACAAAAACAAGAAATAATATGTTCTTTATTAGACCGTTATTAAACTTTTGGGTAATTAGGGACACATAATAACAGAACTGTATTGTAAACTAAAGTGTATTGTTTCCCACTGTTAGATCCAAATTAGACTTAATTAGAGGTTATTTGAGACACATTATAACAGAACTGTACAGTTCTTGTAAAGTCTCATAATAGTATAATAAAGGGTTTAATACTGCTGTCTAATTAAAAAGATATTATTTCAAGTTTTTGTAACGGTTATACAAAGTACAGCTTGTTACATCTTATTAGTGTACTGTAAAGTAAAGTGTGACTGTTTTTTGCATGAGTATCTGTGTTTCTACTTGAGAAATAATGCCTGTGCTTTTGCTGCCTCTGGGTAAACCTTTCTTTTGTTTTCTGCTTGTCTTGTGAGACCTCCTGTGACTCATACATGCAATGCGTCTGGCGTTTGCACACTCGTGTGTCATGCCCCCCCCCCACCCCACCGTGTCTTAATATCAGAGAAACCTCGAGCTTTGAGACTTGTCATGGTTGGTGGGAGTGAGCAGGAGCGATGCTAAGGTTAGCTTGCTGGAGCGTTTAGCTGTACATGGGCAGATTTACCGGCCTGTGAACCCATAAACCTGCAATTACAAACCCTAACAACTCTGGCGCAGGCGGCCTGTACACCGCACTTTTCCTCTGGGCTTGGGGATTTAAGCTTCACAATCAGTCAAGCGTGACTTCAGAAGCTAATTGCACAAGAGTGACACGCACACACACACACACACACACGCACGCACACACACGCACACACACACACAACATCCTTACGGGAGAAAAGACTGATGGTGGAGGTGGAATTTTGTTTGAAATTCATCAAATTTTAATCCAGTGCGTACATTTCCATATTTCCATATTTATCTCTTGCGCTCCTAGCATACACTTCCTCTCTGCATATCATTCCGGCCCTATTAATAGCTCAAACCGCTCCTTACCTAATGCACAAACATACAGAAATGCACCCTCGCACTCTTGTCACCGCAAGGAAAAAAAGAAGACAACCTCCTATCTGGTCCGGCGTTCAAAGACACGTGTTATCCCAAGGTAGATAGCGCTGTCAATGAATCACCCCATTTCTGCCACAGTTGGTAAATTGACTGTTTGAAGCAGGAAACAGATGAGGGGAAAGCTGGGTAGAGTCAGAGATAAGATGTAGGATTCATACTCTCCCCCTCTCTCTATAATGAATCAGTGTATTTACTTAGAGCAATCTGCTCCTCTAAAATGGCACCTCAATCGCTCTGTCTTCTCTGGAGCGTTGTCACCCCCCTCTCCCTGTTTTTCCCCAACCCCCCAAAGGTAATTGCTCTTACCTGAGACACTGTAATGGATCCTGGATGAAGTATTGACCGCTGCTAGATTTTGATTAAGGGGCTGTAGGGCAGAACATGTCTTTAATGAAACTGAGGAATCAGCATTCTCTGGCTGCTGCGTCGAGGCTGGATGCTGTGCTCCGTGGCCCACAGGCGCCTTGATTAGGACCTGATCCTCAGCAAATCCAGGGGTGGGCCACCGCTACTGAATTAAAAGCGATGAATTCATCCATTAATAACACCTAAGGCGTGTGTAGTTTTTCTCTGGAGGCTTATAATCGTTAAAGATTTGGGTATTCATTTACTGTAAGCTGCTTGCACTCTCGCACTCACATATTCACTCAGCGGTGCTCTCAATCACTCAATCATCCAGCTTGTTGCTCACTCACTGATACACTAACTCGCTCATTAATACGCTCTCAGACGTAAGGATTCCAAAAGGGTTTTCTTTAAGAGCTGAGGTTCTCCTGTTTCTTAAAGGGATAGTTCACCCAAAAATGACAATTCAGTCATTATCTACTCACCATCACGCCGATTGAAGGTTGGGTTTAGTTTTTAGCCTAAATCTTCACTGTAGATCCTTACCTTGGAGCCACACTTACATGCACACGTGCACCATCAGAACTGGGTGTGTAGGGATTGTTAAGGGTTCTTTGTAAGACTTAAGGGTTCTAATAAGAACCCTTTTCATCCAAAGAACCATTTGCAGAAGAAAGATTTCTTCCAGGACTGTTGAAATCCCCTCTGTGGATTCCCTTGGTATAAACATACCAATGTTCTTAGTAGAACCCCCTGGGTGTGTTCTTATAAAAACCCACGAAACATAAAAAAAGGTTCTCCATAGAACCCCCTGAAGGGGTGCTAGATAAAACCCTGAGTGGGTTCTTCTTGGCACCCTCAGAAAGTTGAAAGGCTCTGAACAGAACTCCAGAGAACATTCTGGGTGGCTTCCACAGATGGTTCTAGATATAACCCTTTACTTTGGGTTCTAGGTAAAACTCTTTGAAAGGGGTCCAAGTAAAATCCTCATGAAGGTTCTGCCAGGAAACAAAAGTGGTTCTCCTATGGGGACAAACCTAAGAACCCTTTATGGTTTTAGGTAGCATCTGTATTTCTGAGAGTACGCTCAATCACTTCCCCCTTCATATACAAAGGTCAGCCTTTATCAGCTTGAATTTTAACATGAGGGATAACTTGCATTAGCTTCTCTCATCCTCTCCCTTAAATTGCCTTTTCGCTCGTGTTAAAAACTGATTGCATCTCGGATGGAGATGAAAGGGAAACAGCTAGCTCCCCACGTTCTTTGAGCGTGCAAATGGACATAATCTAAAAGACGAGTATTAGCATGCTAAAAGACACCACAGCTATGATGAACACCATTTGCCAAGGCTTAATGCGATAGCCGGGTAAGATGATTAACTTTGAATCCATTTAATCAACCACAAGCGCTTGCTCAAATAACAAACTGTCTAGCATTGGGGTAAAACTTTCTCTCAGATCTGCTGGGAAATGGGGGTAGAGTAACAGATGTGTCAAATCACAGAGTGCCTAAATCGGAGCGGAGGCCAGCCAAACATTATTCTTTGAAGTGACGGACATCAAACATCATTTCGTGCACAGTATTTGTCATCCTCGCTCATGTTTGAAGCCCTCAATGGAGTGTGACTTGGAACACATAGCGGCTCGCTCATTGACTGGGAAGTCAATGTGCCCTTGGGCTGCATCCTATTGACTTAAGTAGTTCAAGCAGAGGGCTTCTCACCTCCGTTCACACATCGACCCCTGTGTGCATGCTGATCGCTGGCTCTCCTAATGCAATGAGAGTTCTGACCCTTTCGGTCACATCTTTAACCACAATGAGGACACGCACATCTTGGGAGATTGTATTTGTGTTCACGGACTTCTTTATCACAGCGAGGCAAATGTATGCGCGAAATGTGGTCTGTGGTGAAAGATCAACCCAAGAAGTCTTTGATGCATTCGTCAATTCAGCAACTCATGGAAAAGTGTTTATTGATGGCTTCCTCCTCTGTCTTTGTGCCCTCTATCACAGACCTTGATGACCCAGTGGTGACAGTGCACCAGAGCATAGGAGAAGCTAAGGAGCAATTCTACTACGAGAGGACTGTGTTTCTGCGCTGCGTGGCCAATTCCAACCCGCCCGTCCGCTACAGCTGGCACCGCGGGAGAGAGGTCCTGACGCAGGGCTCGGACAAGGGAGTGGAGATCTATGAGCCGTTTTTCACTCAGGTAAGACAGAGGCAACATGATATGGATGAAAGCATGAAATAAGAGAACAGTACACTCAACAAAAACACTTTCGTTTTTGCTCTCATTTTTCATGAGTGAAGTAAAAGATCTAAGATGTTTTCTTTGCACACAAAAGGTTTATTTCTCTCAAATTATACTCACAAAATCTGTGTTAGTGAGCGCTTCTGATTTGCCAAGATAATCCATCCACCTGACAGGTGGAGCTGCTGATCAAACAGCGTGATTATGACACAGGTGTCCCAGTGAGAACCAACTGGGATTTCAACGTCGACTTCAAGTTAAAAACTGGGTAATAGTCTGAATGTCTTTCAGTCATTTTGATCTTTACTTGTATATTGAAAGAGAGACAATATTGATTATTGTGAAGTCATATTTCACTGGTAGATGAAGTATGGGCTACACAAGACTTAATATCAACGTATTTAATGTTTCATATAAAATGTGCTGAATACAAACGATATACGCTGTGTGCTGCCAACAAGAAGCTTCTAGGATGTTGTTGAGGATGAAAATGTCACTGTTTTTTAAAAATCCTAGCAACGTTTGCTAAAACTGTTCAAATAGTCGGTGAAAAAACATTCACTTTTGAACCCATTCTGAACATCTTTTCACCAATGACCAAAGTTGTTTTTTTAAACATGTTTTCAACAGGAAAATGCTCACAGGTCTGCTCTGGGCTGCTCCAAATAGAAGGCCACTTTAAAATGTGCAGTTTTAACTTGAAAACTTTTTATTTCACAAAGAGCTACAAATACCTTTTTTTTTCAGAGGCAGAGTCGAGCAGGTCATGACTTTGCCTTCCTGTGAAAAAAAGGTATCTCAATAGCCAAATAAATGTTTTTTTTCAAGATAAAACTCCACATTTTAAAGTGTATCAAGCTATCAAGATGCTGATTAAACACTGGACTGGTCACAATAAAAGGTCAGTCTAAAATGTGCAGCATTAATCTGCAAAAAGACATTTATTGGGCACTGAAGTATGGCTATTTCACACAGGGCTACACTTACCAGTCTTTTTCCCAGGAAGGCAAAGTCATGACCCGCTCTGCTCTGCCTCTGATGGGCTAGTATTGATTGCCATTGTTGTTTGGGTTATATTTAGGCATGATGAGCGATTGGTTAGGGCTAGGGTAAGAATGTCAGGGTAAACCAATCAGAGGCAGAGTAGGGCAGGTCATGACTTTGCCCTCCTTGGAAAAAAATATTGGTATCTACATCCCTATGTAAAATAGCCATACTTCAGTGCATAAAACCTCACCAGTCTGAAGCACACCTGTGCAATAATCATGCTGTTTAATCAGCATCTCCACATGCCATACCTGTCAGGTGGATGGATTAACTTGGCAAAGGAAAAGTGCTCACTACCAGGGATTTTAACAAATTTGTGAGCAAAATATGAGAGAAATAAACCTTTTGTGTGCACAGACAGCCTTAGATTTTGACTTCAGCTCATGAAAAATGGGAGCAAAAACACAAGTGTTGCATTTATATTCTTCTTGAATATAGATGCAAAGAAAGATGTATTGTTTCATTCAGGGTCAAGGCTTATAGCTGTTACCAGTTGAATATGAGAGATGAAGACTTTTGTTTAAATGGCGCTTCATGTCGGCTGTCATGAAGACATGCACCTTTTGCCCTCTCTCTGCGCACGACAAGGAAAGGATAAATAGACTGATACAGAATAGAGAATGTGAAACAACCATAATATGCCTTTGAAGGCATAGCAAAAGATGTGTTCATCAGGAGCTAAATTTGCTGGAGCGCTTTCAGACAGCGTTCTCTCGTATTAAGAGATGCTCTCTGGACCAGTTACAACTGTGGCACCCTTCTGTGTGTAACCAAAAGAAGGGAAAAACAGATAACATTTTTAGCAGCAGAGCAGGTTCAGAATTTATTAACATGATCAAGTTCTTCTGACACGACGCGCTCTCACCATGAGACGGGGTTTGTATTACACTGTTTTGTTTGTATGCTTAAGAGCTGTTTTTGTTGGTTAATCTAGCAGGTGCAATAGTTCGAGCAAAGCATTTTTGCAGAAACAAGAGATTTTTGTTTTGATAGCAATGGTCTTATTAATATTTTTACTAGTAATCGAAAGTCTAATGCATTGTAATGCAGCATAGTGAGGATCGTGTTCTACATATATTGTCGGGCCTTAAACAGACAGTAGTAATATGTAAATGATGACCTTTATCAACCTCTTCTGACATTCAGTGAGACGTGCAACAGCGTGCCATCACAACACACTCCTGCATTGTCACAACAGAGATGAGTAAGCCACAGTAGCTAATTAATGTAACAACACATCTTGTTACAAAGGTGACGTAAATCATACAGGGATTTTGTGGAAACAAGTCATCTTTTCCTATTAACTAAACATAAATCGACAAATTTTATTTATTCAAGTCATTTAAACTTAAAATTTATGTTCAGAACACCTCAGAACTCAGAAACATGAGTTCCTCTAACTTGAAGTCTTTTGACTTGAAATGATGAAAATCATTTACTGTAGAGAGTCCAGTCAATGCATTAAATTAAGTTTTAATAAAACCCGATCAATATATCAGCAGACTTCTCAGAATGCATAGTTTAAGAGGTAATACCCTCCTGAGACCCTTCTTTTCTATAGTTGGAAGAAAACTTATCTAAACTTGTGAGTCTCGAATACACTAGATAAGTCGTGGTCACTTGTTATACTATAATGAAATACTGCAAACCATGATGAAGGTTAGTATTGAATTAGTTGATTAAAAGTTAATAAACTATAATTTATTTAATGTTACAATACAGAATACATGTTTGTCAGTGTGACTGAAGAGTTGTTGGTTCAACTTAATATCTCAAGCTTTCTTATCATATAACTAAATTACAACCCCAACTGAAAAAGCTGGGATGTTGTGTAAAACATAAATAAGACAGAGAAGATAAGACAATAATACAAGGTATTTAATGTTCAAACTGATTAACTTTGTTGTTTTTTGTAATATACACTCATTCTGATTTGGTTGTGTTAGTGTCCATGGCATATGGGTACTATCACATCTGTAAGGCCCCATTAATGATGAAAGGCATGCAAAACACATTTTGGAACAACATATTCTGCATTCTGTACGTGTTACAACAGCGTGGCTTCATAGTAAAAGAGTTTGAGTACTAGTCTGACCTGCCTGCAGTCCAGACCTGTCTCCCATTAAATATGTATGTATGACAATGGAGACCCTGGACTGCTGAGCACTTGAAGTCTTATGTCAAGCAAAAATGGGAAAGAAATTCACTTTCAAAACTTCAAACAGCTGAATGTTGTTAAAAGAACAGTTGATGTTCTGATCAAAAGTGACAAACATGCTCCTGTCCCAACTTTTTTGGAACATGCTGCATGCATCAAAATCAGAATGAGTGTACATAAAATACTATAATTAATCAGTTTGAATATTAAATATCTTGTCTTTGTAATGTGTTCAATTAAATGTAGGTCAAAATGTTTTTGCAAATCAATGCATCCTGTTTTTAGTTATGTTTTACACAACATCCCAGCTTTTATAAAATCAGGGTTGTAATATAAAGTTTATTTGACTAGAAAAGTTTATTTGATTTGAATCATTATAACATTACCTCAACTTGTCTTTTCAAATTCAGACAACATAAAATTTTAAGGCAGCCTGGACTCTAACTTTTAGTTTAGTTTACTGAAAACAGGTATTTAATTTTAAAGTTTAACAATACTGCCTTTGTCACTACCCCACGTTAAAACCTAATATCACCCCTAGTTGCGCTATGAGACAGTAAATGTTGTACTCATTTGCCTAACCCAGTTTCACATAGTTACAGGCATATTGAGGAATTGCAGACACAGAAAGATCGGGTTCTCTGCACAATCAGTTGGATTTTCTTTACAATTTGAAAAATTGAGGAGCTTTTGTTCTAAAAGGGATCTTGTGCAGCCAACAAAGACCTGATTGAGATTGTTCTGTCACCAGTAAGAGAATTGTAGGTTTTTGAATTGATTGAGCTGAATGCGATTTGTGTGTTGAATTGGGCAGCGGAGGGAATGTAAATCTACGAGGAGGAGAAAGAGACAAGCGAGAGAGGAAAAGAGGCTTAAGAAACAGAGAGGGAGAGGAAAAAAAGGAAGGGAAATTGATGTTTGGCCAAATGAAGAAAGATGGCTGGGAAGTAATGGAGTGGGCAAAGAAGGAGGCTGAAGAAGCTGCACAACTGGGCCTCATCAGACACTCTTCGCCTTCTCCGTCCTGCTCTTCATACCTCTTTTCTCCTTCCCTCGCTCCTTCATCTTGCCCTCTATTAAACTTTAATTGGGTCTGGAAATTTGAGCACAACCCAAACCCAGAGATTAGCTTTGTGTGAGTCCAACCCCAAATAATTCCTGACTAAACTCCTAGTAATTTGCTCATATACGGCTAATAACATTATTTTTTCAACAATATGTCTGAACTTGCCTGAAACATATTCAGACAATTGAGTTACAAATTCATAACTGACCGAAATCGAGCCCACAGGCTCAAGTTGAGTCCATTAGAGTGCAGCCAGGCCTTCATTTTGGCGGGGCAGATTTGTGAATTAAGTTCGTCTCTTTACCTTGCTCCCTCCATTACTCTTCATTTCAGCTTCATTCCCCAGCACCCTGTTCAGTCTACGGAATGTTTTTTATATTCCCACTGATACTGTAGAAATGCAGCGGTGGCATTTCAAACTCAGGTTCATAATTAAGTGAGGCCCAGAGCTGTGCTTTTATTGTAGAAAACCTGTCCTTTCTGCTGTCTGTTACTTTCTCCTCCACCTCTCGCTCCATAATTCTACCCACAAACTGCCAGAGAATAGCACAATTATCGAAGGTATAATGGAGCCATTTCTCATCTCTCCTCAGATTCACCTTTGTATAGTAGTCGATATGTTTTGATGTTTATGATGCTTTCTTGCGGAGTGATGTTCTGTTTGAGCATGTTGTCTAGATCTTTGAGGATGTAACCATTTAAATACCCAGCTAGCAACATATTGCTCATCGCCCCACTGAGGCACACACATCACATTTATGTCAATTATGATGTTTTTCTATAGCTCTTTTGTTCAGCTTCCACACTCATTTCCTTTGCCCCCATGTAGTCAACACATTTTCCATCTTTCCTGCTGCTAGCATGAAAAATGCCCTAGTTTTCATACTTGCTACCATGCATTTTAAAGTGAATAATTTGAATAATCTGAAGCAGGGTTGTATGAGGTACTTATCGATAGTCAGTGTGTTACTTACAGTGGATGTCGATGGACACGCCCTGCTTTGGAGAAGCAGAGTGGAGTAACAGCATAAGCAATGTACTGCTGTGGACAGGGTCAGCAGCAAAACCTATTTTGGCCACCTAAAAAAATAATCTGTCTAAAGGGGAAAATTTGGCACGGACACGATATCCAGTCAGTCCTGATAGTAAATGTAGTCAGTTGAAACGATATAATTTCTTTGTGGGTATTCTATTGACGAGAAAGCTGAGTTATGCTGTCAGTGCCTTTATGTACCAGGATTCCAGCTTCTGACACTCTACACCCATGTTGCTGTGTATCACTAGCCTAGCTTATAGCTATGACTTTGTTTACCAAATCATAGCGCAAGGTGAGAAAAATACTCATCTAGCACAGTGGTTCTCAGCATTTTTGAGTTGCGACCCCCCAGAAAAATCAGGTTGACGTTCACAACCTCCAACCACCCCTCCCCTATCTGCCCAAGGCTGTTCAGGAATTACATTACCAAACTCAGAGCGCTTAACTCTTTCCACGCCATCATTTTTTTAAAAAGTTGCCAGCCAGCACTTTTGACTTTTTGACAAAATTCACTGATTTTCAACACCCACAGAATATTCAGTTCTATGAATATGTTAACATGGAATATATCAAAAGAAAAAAACGATCTAGTTTCAGACACAAGAAAATGTTTTGTTGTATGTTTTGGCATTTTTGTGAAAGAGCCATTTTTAAGCTGAATATCGACTTCACATTTTTGATTTTTTTTTATCACTTCATATTACATGTGTGACATCACTGTCACCTGTGTGGCTAATGTTAGGTGTGTGTGTGTCCCACCCCCTGCCTTAAACACTGTCCAAGAGGCCCGGGGCTGGAGTGCTGTTTGCCCCGGCTACGGCACAAGTCCCAGGGGATACAGCGCGAGCAGCCCCACTCTGTTCCCAGGCTCTGTTCCCAGGCTCTGTGCCTGGGCGCTGTGCCCGGATCACGGTGCTATTTGACCCGGCTGCGGCGTGATTCCCAGGGGCTGCAGCGTGACCAGCCCCGCTCTGCGCTCGGGCTCTGGGGCCGGGTCGCAACGCTCTGTGACCCGCAGATCTGCCACTGAGCACGGATGTTTTCATGCTAGATAACACCATCTTCTTCTGCTGCTGCTCATTCCAGCGGTTCTCTTCTTCATAAAGTGACATTTTTTTGACAGATGATGTATCACAGCGTCTCCTATCGCCTGGCAGTGAAAACAGCAATTGACGAGATATCTCATCAATGGCGGGGAACCGTTGTGTCTTAAATGAAGAGATATGTCATTAGTGGCGGGGAAAGAGTTAATGATCGCAGTAAGGTTGTCCTTGGCCTTGGGCTTTATCTGGTGACCCCCAGAAATGATCTTGCGACACCCTTAAGGGTCCCGACCCCCAGGTTGAGAACCACTGATCTAGCACACCCCCTGGCTACCCAGAGATGGAGACTAGAAAGTCAAGCTGTAATAGCCTGTAGTTTTTTCCTGCAAACAGATTTTGCAGCAGGAGAACTCAGCTTTCTTGGTTAATATAGCACACTTGAGTATTTTTTTGCTCCAACTGATTACATTACCATCAACACTGACTGGACACACACATGAAAAGTGCTGAATTTTCCCTTTAAGTGGATGCTATCTTTAGAATATTTTCATCACTTTACCTTGCCGTCAGACAACCTTTTCCAATGGGAATATAAACCAAATATCACTCTCTCCAAACCAACCAAACTCCATAGGCAAAATCAGTCATTTTACCTTCCAGAGCACCAGAGTTGCTTATCCACTGCTACCTGGATTGGTTAATTTGTTTGTATTATTGTATGACTTCAGTGTTTTAAAAGTTTAGTTACCAAAGTCACACAATAACAAAAACTGATCGAGGTCGCGCTAGACTAGAAACTTCATGTTCTGCGAGGAAAAATTATTGAGTTTTCTTATGGAGTCTGTTTGGTTTGGAGAGAGTGATATTTGGCTTATATCATGACATAAGCCATATCGGATGACAACATAAAGCATCTGAAATATTCTAAATACAGTGTGCACTTGATTTTTTCAGGTGGGCCTTTTTTTAGGTGGCTAAACTTTGTTTTGCTACAGACCCTGTACACAGCAGTGCTTAGCTTAGCTTCCTACACCGGCATTCATGCTGCTTCTCCAAACTTGGGCGTGCAATACGACCTCACTTCAAATAGTACAAACAATCCCTTTAGGTTCATCAAGCTGGTTTTGATTCCCAAAGATGGGCATCCAATCCCTCAACTAAGAAATACTATTTTCACCCGACAGGGACAATACGCTTTCTGACGGCCATAAGTCCTGCTCCCGAAGCTCTTGTGTACTTGAGTGTTCAATCTTTCCATCAATATGGCCATCAATCCCCCAGTCCAATTCAGTTTAATGTGTTTGTCCTTTCCATTCCTTTCTCTGCCCCTTGCATTTTCTAAATAGATTTTCCCTCTAATATGCCCCCACCAACCTGCTGTGAGCAAAGCTTGCACTCTGAATACCATGGACCTCATATCCTGATATCAGCGCTGCAGCAGAGGAGGTGACAGAAAGAGAAAGGAAGAAGAGTGAGGGCCCCGTGGCTAATCTAATACAATTAAGTTATCCATAAGCTTCACTGGATATGAAAGCGCTTGATAGACGTGAGTGATTGTCATGTTGTGTGGACTGCCGCAGCATGTGGCTGACTCATGTTTTAATCTGCCGCCTCCCCCCCTCCAACCCCAACACCCACACGTTGGAGTCAGGCAGATCAAAGGTTCACATGCTCATCGTAGCCTTCTGGGCGGGGCTCATGGTTGACAGGCCCAGCTGGAATCAAACGCACGTTCTCAGTAAGATAGTCGTTTCTTGTGGAGGGATCCCCTACCGAGCCCATCCATATTTCTGTAGCTGAATGGGGGAAATACTGCAGGGCCATTGACTGGAAAATAATCCGCTCCTTGGTATTGAGCAGGTTTGACACATTAATTTCCTTGAAGAACACCCATATCCTCTTTTTAGAGTGATTTTACAGTAACATCCCTAAACTCAAGCTACCTTTTCTTTTTGGCTTCATTAAAACTTATACATATTCATCTCTTTGACCTTTCTTTGGAGCTGTTTGGCCTTTGTCATCTCCTCTCCCAGTACCTAGTTTTCTGCATTTCTTTTACTTGATTATGTTGATATTTTTGCACACATTTGCATACCAGTGTTGGTTTGGTCTGAGCTGCAGGGGGAAACGAAGATTTTGAAGCTGAAGAACCTGCGTCCTCAGGACTACGCCAACTACAGCTGCATCGCTTCCGTCAGAAATGTGTGTGGAATCCCTGACCGCAGTGTTATCTTCAGACTCACAAATAAGACAGGTACTTTAAGATTATTGACTTTCTGCACCTTCATTTTAGAAGTAGAATACCACACATTACTTTGCAGTGATTTTGATATTATTCTAAGTAAATTGCAATGTGATAACAATGAAAGCAAACCCTATAAAGGTGTCTTAAAGAGATAGTTTGGATTATATAATGTGGAATTGTATGGTACTTATTATTGTATCAGCTACAGTAGATGGTAGCCGGCACTCCCTTAGGGGCACCAGCATCGTCAGTGTGACAGTCCCTCCTTTTCTGGCAGCAGTGGTTCAGCTCACATGTTCCTGCAGGAGCTGGCAGTCAAGGAGGGCTGTTAAGTTAATGTGGTGGCACCTGTAGGCCTCCAGCAAGCCTACAAGTAGCTGCTTTGTCTCATTTGTCTCCTCTATTTCCTAGGCTCCACATCTCCAGGTTTTAGTTTAGTTATGCATTTTGTTGCTTTCAACACTGATGCACACACGCCTCACTCATCCATACATTACACTCTAAATAGGCATGTGAGTATATTTCCTAATAAAATACTCAATTCAGCACTTTCACCATACTTGTCACATACATTGAGTCGGTTTGCAAAAAGTGGGGCATCTCATCCAGAATTTTGCAACAGATTTTTAGGCTCTTAAAAAAGGTACACCTGTAAATGTTCAATATCAGTGCTTTACTTTGCCGTCAGACAGCATTTTCTGATGGGAAGCTGCCATTATATGGGCCAAATATAGCTCTATCCAAACCAACCAAACTCCATAGGCGAAATCAGTCCCGTTTTAAGTTGCATAGCACAGGAGTTGCTGGTCAACCACTGCCTCAATCTGTTAGTTTATTTGTGTTATTGTGTGACTTCGGTGAATCTGAACTATCACTTTAAAACACAGAAAGTCACACAATAACACAAACAGATTAAAAGACCCAGGCAGCAGTATATCAGCAACTCCGTCTTCTGTAAGGTAAAATGACTGATTATCAGAAAAGGTTCTCTGATTGCAAAGTAATGCAGTTAAACTATTCTAAATATGGCACACACTTAATCTGATCATTTTTTTAGTGGACCCTTTTTTAAGTGGCTACATTACCATTTGATGCTGACCCTGTCCACAGCAGTTCTTCAAACTATGGGTGTGCTGACTGACATCTACTTTAGGTAATACCTGACTATTGATAAGTATCTCATATAACCCCACTTCAAATAATCCGTACTATGCCTTTAATAAATGTGGGACAGAAATAGAGACAGACAGATGAAGTGGTTTGCAGTCTATCAACTTACATAATACTCTAACTGTCGTAACTGCCAAAATTGTCCATCTTCTGCCAATCTTTCTAAGACTCCACACGCTCTTCCTCCACAGCCTCCCCGTCCATCAAGCTGCTGGTGGAGGATCCTATCGTGGTGAATCCTGGCCAGACGGTGTCTTTGGTGTGCATCACCACAGGCGGAGAGCCACCTCCCACCCTCACCTGGGTCAGCAGTAACGACAGCCTGCCACAAAGGAGCGTGGTTAAGGGGGGCACGCTCACACTTCCAGCCATCACCTCTGATGAGGCGGGGGTCTACAGCTGTGTGGCCAGCAACAATGTGGGAAACCCGGCCAAGAAGTCCACCACCATCGTAGTGCGAGGTGAGAAGGCATGACTGCATGACCAGATATATGGAGCATCACAAAGTTTGCAGTATTACATTATGGAATAGATAATCATATGAATACAGGGAATAAAATATAAAGAATATATAAAATAACAAATTGTGAAATAATACAGTAAATTATTAAAACTCAATACCTTATTCTGAAATGCCAGTTCATTTTTATTTCATAACAGAATTTTTATTTCAAAATGACACATTTTATTTTATAATGTCACCTCATGACTGTGGAGTTGTCACCAGTGCCTGCCGCATCACTGTAACAAGCTCAGCAACTGTCAGCTAACTAGTTAGCTCCTGTTAGCTGCAACAGACTGAGAGGAAGACTCCTCATGTTCTTACTCCTCACAGGGTCTTTGCAATGAAAATGCTGCTGCTGAGATCAGTCACTTTAAATTAACCACGGAGCTGCTGCTGCTAACACTCACTCCTCACTTTGATGCTGAGTAAAACTTAGTTAGCTGCTAGTTAGGTAGCATGTGCAGCTGTGTTAAGCTGAATAAAGAGGTTACAGTGCATTCATGTGCTCCTCCAGTGGTCCCATTTCCAGAGTTGGGGAGTCGTTAAACCAGCTTTGTTGTGTTCATGTGCTTTTAAATCATATGTGGAAAAGAAATGCATGCCAGGGTCGGGTCATCTATCTTACGTGCTGACTCTGTCTGTAGGCTGTCAAACTTGTTATCAGGGTTAATATTAATAAATAACTTTTCTAACTACTCCAGGTCACTCTGTGACAGCGACTAACTGCTACAACCTAATACCATATTACAAATCACATGTGAACAGAAAATTGACATGCAATACTTGAATTAATAAAAAGTTACCAACTAAAGATTTACCTTCACTCGACATGTGCGCACACGACCTGTGCAAACTCTTTCCAATTATTCCGACACCACATGAATGCAATATTAGTGCATATTGTGTACAGCAGCAGTTTGTAGATAGTTGACTCAGAATTACTTTAACAGTGCTGTTGCTCTAGCTAACAGGTGTTAGTTGGCTACATTTAGTCAGCAGCTGTTGATCGCTAAAAGGGGCATATGATTCATTAGGGGGCAATGATTAGTGACAACTCCATGAAAAAGACATGTAATAAAATGCAACATGAAATAAAAGTGACAGTGGGAAAAAATGGTATTATAAATAAACAAACATACAAACTTATTATAATTTTTTTCACACATAATACAATGAAAAAATCTATAATTCAATCACAATAAACTATGAAAACAAGAATAATGAAATAACATTTCACACCAACAGTTTTAATCATTTCTATTGTATGATGCATTGGTTCATTAATAGATTTTACTCTTTATTATATCCTTATTTATTTAATGATTTGTCTGAGTGCGCTTAATGGGAGTAAAGCGTGGTCAAGCACACACATTTTGTATGAATTTGCACATTTTTATTTCTTGTCGACTTGATTACATTTGGTTAAAAATTGCAACCATATTGCACTGCATTTAAGTTTGTTTATTTACATTCCTATTCAGGCAAAAAGAGTGTGAAGCCATTAATTAAAATACACTGATCCAAAGAGTGATTAACACCAATTTATCAAGAGCAGCAGGGCCATCGCTGTCTGTTTGGCCAATTATCAGGGAGGGTGCTCTTTTTTCCAAGCTGCTCTTCACCTGAGTGGCACAGGAGCCAGAAGAGCATCTTATCTTTCTGTAGCTCATTACAGAAATAACTGTTATCAGAGTACCACTTTTTGCATGCTTGTCATATTGACAGTTTTCTATCAGCGTGGGTACACAGAAAGTGAAGTGCGCTTATCACCAGGCACGTGATATGTACAGTTAAATGCAAAAAAAAATGCTTAGAAGGTTATTACTCACGACAGACAATTTAACCATCTGCAAAGAAAAGCTATTTTGATATGAGACTTGCACAGATGCAACATGATGCATGAGGAAATCGACTTTCATACTCTTAAATCGACTGTTATTACTAAGCTGGAGGATTAAGGGTGGTGTGTGACTAGGCTTTCATCAGTGACATAACGGAGGATTCCAGCGCCCTGAATGTGAATCTTCAGGAGCCTCTTGCAGGTGAATGAAAAGACGCATTAATTAGTGGAAGCCTCACAAACAAAACAACATTCACGGGATGATCCAAATGTGAATTTTAACTTTCCGGAGAACATCACAGACGCACAAATGGGACACATTTGAATCAGAGTTTAGCAGATTGGCTCAGAAAGTTTCTCACAAGAGTTTCCTCCTTTCATCTCAGAGATTATGCCACAGCTCCATCATCAGGTCGCCTCTGCGCTCAGCCTGTTTTGAAGCTTTTATTTATGCAGCCATATGCTCCCTGGGATGAAAATCAAATCATCAACAAATCATTTCTGATGGCCCCCCTGACAGATAAACCTCTTCTCTGTATTGTGAAAGTGCCCATGTAGTCGAAGGCTTAAGAACTGAGAGGCTTACATCAAAGAGAAGGTGTCAGGTGTCCCATGGCGGCAAATAAGTCAGAGCGCACTCAGTGCAGGCAATCATTGCAATAAATATCCCGCTCTCATTGACGTGTCATACGTCTGCGGCTGACAATGGTTCTCATATGGGATCTTGGTAAAATATCATTAAAAAAAAAAGAAAGGCACCACCTTCCTTAGATATGCATGATGTTTGAATACACACACATACGGCTGCAGAGCATTGTCTGTACTTGTTAAAAGTTAAAAAGGACAGATATGTATTATTCTGTTTGACTAAATGCCATGCAGGATCCATAGACATTGATTTGTTAGGCAGTGCAGGGCTGTTTAAAAAAACAAGGATTCAATTCAGTATCAGACTGCTTTGTTTTGCCTCCATCAGTCCAGACAGCAAAGCCCAGTGTCTAGTTCTGTCTTACTAAAAATCATATGTTTAAAGACATATGTTGGTTAAGTTTCTGCAAACGTGATTCGCCAACTGTGGAGAGATGAACATTTATCAGTAGCCTTGCATATTCTCCTAAAAACCATCAATGACATCTACGCGACTCAGTAATTTACTGTGGATGTTTAAATGCACAGTATGTAATTTCTGCAGCGAGGGTCTGCTCACATCAAAACAATAACTAAAGACGTAGTTTGATGATGTAGCGTGGGTTGTCGTCTTCATTGTTTGAGTCTGTGTAAAAGTAATAACAAATATGTGTTCTGAGTTTGTTACACCAGATAAACATGCTATTAACCACCCAGGTAAATGTGAATGATTAAAAAATGGCTAAGTACTTAAAATTAGGTATCAAAATCGTGAAAAAATGAGCAATACTCTCAGCTTTGAAACACTGGGCGCCCGCTCCACTGAGTCTAGTGTCAAACACCACTACGACCTGAAACATGGATGCTCTATCTGGCAGCGTTATTGGCCTTGTATAGACATGTTTGAGCCACCGTGCCAAAGGACTGAAGTGAGCAGTAACTGCCGGGATAATCTGGACTGAAAAGACTGTGAGTTATGTAATAGTTGTGGAGTTAGACTGTTCATGTGTTCAGGATTTTTTGGGCAGACTGAAATTGTGGCTCCATGATGCATTAGAGCCATGCATATCCTAACACTATACAAAGTAGAGCGCATTAACATTTAGCATTGGCAGTGCAAGTGATGAGAAGACCCTTTTTTTTATTAACTTGGTCTGTTCAACCTCTACAAGCAAACCAACTCATGAATGACAGCCTCACTATTTTGAGACCTAATTGTATATACTATCAATTTTTTTAATTATTCAAATTTAGCTGGGCGGTAAATATCACAAACTCAGAACACATATTGTTGTTTTACATGGACTTTAAAGATGAGAAAGAAAACAAGAAAACATGTCCTACACACACCTTGAAGTGTGAATTTGGTTGAACGATCTAAACAGAAGAAATGTAGGCAGTCTAAAATTAAATGTGGAGATGCTGAAACGACAGTTAATCAGTGTGTGACAAAGCAAATTAAGGATCAGTGAAAACAGAAAATAAATTGTGCACATTCTCATGAGATTGATGAAGAGTTACTCTTGTCAGTATGGTTGTGGAAAAAATACTTATTAGTTGGTAGTCACTCAAGAGCAGATTGACGTCTAATTAACACAAAACTCTGCCCTGTAGTGACAAACTGCAAATTTTAGATCAACTTGCTTGGATGACATATCAATTTAGCTTGGACATTGACAGATATTGATTATCAAAGTAAAGCCAATTACACAGGAAGACAAAGTTCCATCTGATTGGAATCATTTTGAAGTCCAACAAAACATCACTGGTGTCAAAATGAATTTGTACCAAACGCTATAGATGCTATTTTAGCTATAAAAGCCAACAGCATTACAGGTTTTTTTTTGTTTTTTTTAATTTAATTCTGGGACAGTCTTCACCACGTTATCACATATCTCAGCGTGGTGTCAGGATCGCTCTCCTGAGTCTGATGAGCTGTCACTGACGCAAATGCAATTTTGGGATCAGCATGCACCAGATGACGAGGGTGGGCGGTGAAACCGTACTTCAGTAGACTACATTGTTTATAGAAATATATCATGAATTTGATCTGTTTCTGAATAACTTGCTGCATATTAATCAGTGCAGTAGCAATGGAAAGTGGAGTGAAATACACATGGTCATGGTTACGGATTTGTTTACATGCCAACATGAATAGAGTACATAATAATAGGATGCTGTTCTGCAACTGGCTTTTCAAAACCCAATCGTGTCCGTGATGCACCTTGTTCTAAAGCAATTTCCCCAATTTTTTCTCATGCTTTTGCAACTGATCCCTTCTCACCACTGTTACTGAGTGTCACACTGCATGAAAACAAGCTTACAGCACTTTTCCACATTAAGAGAGCTGGGTGGGTGGGTTAAGATGAGGATGTGCTAAATTTCCACCGTTAGCAGTAAATTTCTATCACCACGGATGCCGTTAGATGTTTGAATTTAGAAACAAACAGACTTATAAAGCCTTATGAGGCATGACCAAACTAACATTTGGGAACTTGTAAAACAAAATTGAGTTTTTCATGATTTTTGCTGCATTCTCTGACATGTGCTTCTGTGATTTAGTCAGATACTGGATTTTTGAATATTGAGTCAAATATGCATTCTTTTACATACTAAACACACAACAATTTGTTTTGTTTAAAGGATCTCTCAAAGGTTTCAGTTTTCACAAAGACAAAACTCAAATGGCCCATACTGACCCATACTTAACATGCTTATCTTGAGTCAATCAGTAAAATAGCCAACGTTTCATTTCCTATAAATTCTTCACAATAAAAGTTCCCTGCTGTTTTGTTATCTAAAAGCTTTTATTATGAAGCAGCAAAATCAGGAAATGTTGAGTTTTCCTCAGCAGCAACTTACCACGACTCCTATACAGCAGAAAGCGAACACGAAACAATAAAATAAGTCACATACCTGAAAGTACAAATAGCGATGCAGGAGAGACATAAACTTAAGATCACAGAAATTCAGTTGCAAGTCACAGAGATTTTAAAAAACAAATGCTTGTTTGAGCTTTGGCTCCACTGGTTTGGGGTTGGCTTATGTCTACCGTTGGTTTGAGATGGATTTTCGGATTTTGTTAATATTTTTTAACTAATGAAATGACGCATACAGAGGTGCTCTTCCTGTGATTGTGTCGAATCTGAACCACACCAAGAGGGTAAACACCACAGGGTTCGGTTCAACTGGACTAGACAAGGCTGGTGTGAACCTGCCCTTAAAGTTGTAGAATTAACCTTCTTTTTGGTTGACAGATGAAGTACCCTAAACCCTTTGGCATTTCTGTACTGCAATTTCTTCTTACCTTTCGGCTGACATATATGGCTATACCGATTTATCTGTGATAAGGTCATATCAGCTGATATATCGGCCCAGGTTATTACAGTAGTGGGCTTTGGTGTGTCAATCAGTGCCGACCTGCTGTCAGAGTTCCAGTCCACTGACTTCCACTCCACATTAGCTGGTTTGAGTTGGCTCTTAAAATGGCATTGGCTTTAAGTGAAAGCACAAATGGAGGTGGAGTGGTTCGGGTGAAGCTGTAGTGCCCAGAATGGATTTGAACCTGACTTCTTCAAATGCCATTGAAATTACACAGGAAGCACTTTGGAATAACAACCATGATTCTATTGTATATAATTAAGTATATACAGTACAATCATCGCACTTGAATTGAATGTGATGTAACTAAATTACAGTCTAACCATGTAGGGATGATAAGATAAGACGCTGTTCTTTATTCCCCAGTACATCTCACATATTGCTGCTTCTCTAGTTGGCCAGATTTTTAATGAAAATTACTATCATATTCACACACAAAAATTGTGTCTTTCTTTTAATTGTGTTTGACAAAACACACAGTGCAGCCGCTCCATGGGCAACTTTCTACTGACGTGATACTTTGAAGTGGGGAGAAAAGGAAAATTGAAAGAGGATAAGCCAGGCTTGAGGCTAGAGCACAGGCAGATCTTTAGTTGCTCTTTGTTTGTGTGTGTGTATGTGTGTGTATGTAAGAAAGAGAGGAAAGCAGAAGAGAGAATTTCTGTCTGTGTGCACACTAGGGCTGTTTTCGACTAAGGATTTTCATAGTCGAATCTGATTCGTCAGATTTTGCCGTAGTCGACGAATAGTCGACCCCCCCGGGTGACTTTTTCTTAGGGATGTTCCTGGCGACTAATTTCCCTGTCTATTAAACGCAAAATTTAATTTAGACTAGTCGACTAGTCTAACACTAAGAAAACAATCAGAAAGCAGTTAAAATTGAGCAGAATTTATTAATTTATAATGTTAAACACTGTCGGAAAAAATACTGTGCGTATTAAGAGCCATTTGAAGCCATTAATCACAGTCAACAATCGCCAAATCGTACTTTAAATGCCGCTTAAATGTGCGCTATGCACGCTAAATATGCAATACAAACCAAACACATTAACGTACAAAACATTAGAGCAACTCACAAAATGCTTCAACTTTTCAGACCGAAGAGGATCACGGAGTCTGCAGGTAAACTAGACCTGACGTTTGCAGCTGACAGCAGCAGCTCCGCCTGCAGATTTCCGTGTCTGTGTTTAATGCGTGCACGTTTCTCCAGTCGAGTGATTATATATCAGCTTATTCTGTCACAGTCTACATTCAACATTATTTCCATTTCTAGATTAAAACACTGCCAAACCGCGCTGGTTTTCATCTGTCCGACTTTGACATAAACATCCGGGGTTGCCTAGGTGATCAGGGCGCACACGCTGGGCAAGAGGCTGCCATCTGAGGGCCGCGGCCCCGACTAGTGGCGGGCGGCTGCATGCGGCGACAGATAACTGACATCGTGCATGATTGAAATATTGATTAATAGTATAAACGACTAGTGAGGGAGACATGGAGATGATTTTGTATCAAAAATAGGCTTTTATATATTGAAAAAAAGACATTCTATGTATCAATTTCTGCTCAGCAGTCGTGGGCACCCCCGCCTAGTCAGAATGGTATGGTCTAGTTACATAACAACATTTTCCGACGATTCGACTGCGAGGTTCATAGTCGAATCAGACCTCTCCGAATCGAATCATCGAATATTCGACTATCGAAAGTCAGCCCTAGTGCACACTACTACATTTTCACATGTATTCTTATGGCTGTTGCTTTAATTTTCAGACTATGATTTCATTTTCTGAATATCTCCACTTCAGACTACAAAAAAGTCTTATCGTCCAGTTTCAAGAATGCAAAGATTCTTGCAAATGCCTGTGCATGTGAGTGGCCATGAAGAGTTATGGTTATGAATTAAAAGCACTTAAGAAGAAATGTTCATCATCTGTGCATTGATATTCATGTGAATAATGCTGCACATGTACATGAAATACCAAGCGATTTAGTTCTGCTACACCAGGTTCATTCTGCGTGTTTTGCAGGGTCACCCTGTGGCCTCATCGTTGCCTATCTCAGCTTGTTCACCCTCCTCTCCAGTCCTTGAGAAGCCCTCTCAAACTGCTGTTGCCAAAGGGGGCCGTGTGTGTGAAAACACACATCTCTCCCCAGCAGATGGTAGTTTCTCTGGCCATACTGTCCCACCAGCCAGACAGCCTTCCAGGGCTTGGCCATCTCCACAGCCAGCCCAGCAGGCGACTGGCATCACATCACCCTGCTGACAAGATCCTTTTTATGGATTAAGGGTCCGCAACACGTCTTCAAATGCAGGTCAATACCCTGCTTTTCCCCACGACCACTTCAGTCCACTCTGTCGTCCACAAACACGCCAGCTTGCGATGTATCCGCTGTGACAATGCAAAGATACTTCGTGCTGGTTGTTTCTTTCTCTCTTCTGCTGGGTATCAAATATGAGTCGGCAGCTCTCAAACGGAGACTTGGTGAGTTGAGACAGAACTGTCTGTAGATGGTGCTGAAACGGGCAGCTGGCCTGGCATTTTGTTTCCCTTTCTCCCCCGCGCACAGACGAGCCGACTCATGTGCATGTGCTTCACGTCTTTTCGCAATAAAGCAATGTGTTTTCCCTCTGTGTGATGTAGAGAAATGAGCATTGCAGTAGCTATCAAAAGCCTAAAAAATCAAACGCAGCCGTGTTGTCGTCAGATTTGCTCAACAATTCCTCCAGGAGTTCCTGACAAATTCAGGTGTGAAGTATTTACACCCAAGACATCCATCACTCTGACCTGCTCACGTAGACACGACTACCTCCGCACACACACTCACATGCGTGCACACGTTCAAGCACGCCAGCTACGGTCCATGTTTTGTAACTCTGATTGGAAGCTTGCTGTTATTTATAGAGAAGCAAAAATGCAATCTTTTTCAGTGTGAGCTCCCTGCTGTTTATATTTAGACTGTTTGGTGGGGAGAAAACACATCATGACGTGCCTTGTAAAAACCTGGCTGTCAGCATGTGAATCAACATGTGAATGACCCTTATCAAATTTGCTTTGGAATAAATTCTGGTCGAAAGCTGAATATATTTCCATTCATGAATGCCAGATTTAATGGCTGGATGGCCAGAACTGGCACAGGCAGGCCAGTCTCTTGGGCTGCAGCCCTACACTCTTAGAAATAAAGGTGCTGACTAGAACCGAAGGGAGAAACTGTTTGCTTTTTGGTAGAACCCTTCCCTTTATAAAGGTTCCACTTGGAACACTTTCAGAAGGTTCAACTTAGAGCCCAACATAAAAGGTTATACTTAAAACCAACTGTTGAAGGTTTTATCCAGCACCCCCTGTGAGAGGTTCTAAAGGAGAACCCTTTATTATTTAGTATTACCACTGGAAACCTCTCTGGTGGTTCTATCCAGAATCTCTCCATTTTTTAAGGGTTCTAACAAGAACCCATCCGGGGGGATTCCACCAAGAATCTGGGGAGTAGGGGTAATAAAGTAAAGGGTAATAAAGGGTTTTATCTACGGATTGGTGTTGAACTTCAATACTTTAATGGCACCAATCGAATTTTTAAAAAAAACTATCAAGCAGCAAAAAATGCCTCGTCAATCGATAATAAATTTTGATACTTTAGGAATAAATTTTCAAGTTGTAGTTTATTTTTTATGATGTAAAACTGCTTTGAGTGGGAAAATGCCATCATGCTGAAATGGATAACTACCACATTGTGCTAAATAGATTTATATTTTCCCACCAATCGGATTTACCAAGAACCCTTTTACATTCCATGGGTTTTATCTAGATCCCACCCAGGGGTTTTACTGAGAACTGTTTTATATCATGGTACTAAGAACCCTTGACGAAAGAGTTCTTCAAGGAATTCAACAACCCTCTCTGAGATTCTGTCTCGGTCTAAGGGTGCTACCAAGAACCCATCCAAGGGGTTCTACCAAGAACCCTTTTATATTCTAATGGTTTCATCTAGAACCCACTCACAGAGTTCCCCGAGAAGCCTTCTATATTCCAAGGTTTTTATGCAGAACCCACCCAGGGTGTTCTCCCGAGAACACTTTTATATTATGGTACAACTCTTCCAAAAAGGGTTCCTCAGAAGCAAATGGTCCCTTGCAAAACCTCAACACTTCCAGAAGAACCCTTTTGGAACCCTTATTTCTAAGAGTGTGAAGACTGTCTGTGTCTATGTGTGTGTTACTTTGTGAGTGTGTGGCTGTATATATGCACGTGCCTGTTTTGTTTGAGCATTCAGTGGCCGTCCGTGCGTGCGCACACTTTTCAACATAAATTAAAGCCGGAGGTCAGCCTGAAGGTTGAGAGCAGCATTTAGGACTCATTTCCCACCAAAGACTGGATACGTGTGAGTGGCCGTGATATTGTAAAGGTGCTAATGTGAAGATGCATGGAGTGATAATAGGAAAATGAAAGGTGTTTGGATGGCGGTACCAATGTGCGCACGCCAGCGCGTGTGAACCATGCTAATGCCCGTTGTCCTTTTTTGTGTTTAACCTTGAGCGGAGCAGATGAGGCAGAGGAGAGTGGCAGTTAGAGAGACATCCATCTGGCTCTGAGAGATGAGTTCAGCTTCACATGCTGATATTCTCTGCAAGAAAGAATGGAGAGCACAGTGTGACGCCTGCTGAGAGACAGACAGACAGGTCTCACTGAAAAATGAGATGGACTGATGGTTAGACAGGAGGATAATGATTCAGAGTGAGAGCGGAGTGAGACACGTCTTTCTTCTCTTCTCAGACAAAGGCAGGGAGAATGCACTGGAGAGGTTGGAGGGAGGGAGAAAATGCATTCAAACATCTTTTTTCTTGCAGTGTTGCTGCATTTGTGTGTGCGTATAAGTGGTGCCATTGTGTCTTTGTCATTATGAGCCTACGTACGTGCGTGTCATAGTCAGTATGTCAGGGTTGTGTGTACTTTTGCCCTGCTAAGAAGCTCCCCAGAGGTGGTATTGTAATCCTGCCGTGTGACATGAGCTCTCTGTAGAAGAAGGCCTCAACCGGGGCTTTTCTCTTTGTGTGATTATCTGCGCTTTTCATGTACAGGCCACCCATTATCCCCACAGGCTATTAAAGCTATGGAGAATCATACAGGCCTGCGGCAAGCAAAAGCACCGCAATTTGTGGTCAAAAAAGGAACACGGCAACTTTGTAATATGTATGGTAGTGATCCGAAAGAAGCCTTGAATATCCAGAGAACTGCACACAATCTCTTCGGCATTAAAAGGATACAGGAGACATGTAATGCAAATGTAAGCACAAGAAGAACCTATATTTCTTGTCTTGATATTACCATGAAGAAAGTAGCTCCTGTGTCCCTGGTGGATGTTGTTACTTCTTGTGCATGTTGCCACAGTCAAGGTTCAATGACAGGAGGCTCTGATGGTGATAAAAGGAAACCAGCTTCCAAAATCCATCAATAATTCATGCAGAATTTGTTTGTGCGCATGTTGACTTGTGTTTTATGCCCCAGCGCCTGTAATACTGGCAATGTTTTTAAAGTAATACTGGATTTTCTACACTGGTGCCTGAGATGCCTGATTCCGTGCTTTAGTTGGCAACTAACAAGTAAAAATTGAATGTTGTGCTTCATAAACTTGAGTATAAAAGCTCATTCTTCTACTACTTTATCCAGAGCTTAATGTTTGCTCAGTCACAGGGGTGTAAATACTAATCAGTGCATATCAGAAAACAGATGCAAGACTGAGATTTAGCTACATTGCTATAGAAGAAATCACAATGTTATTTTACAATAACTTCCAGGCAGAACACTCCTGCATCATGTATGTACAATTTAATGGCAGCAACATGTTGAATGTCTTCTTCTTCAAGATTTTATTTGAAAGTGTGTACTTCTCATTCATCTAAAGTGCATGTTTTACGCTTTGGTATCACATTAATAACAACTCCTTCACTAATGTTAGATTTGAAGCCTAATTTACTTGTAAAACTAGCAGTTAGGACCAACAGGTCAGACATAATCAGGCATTGCAGCGATTAGCACAGGGTTGTGTGTTGATTTGGGCTTATTACACAACTTTTTTTAAAAAATACTCCATTCTGTTTAGTCTATTATAGCAATGTAAGGTCTGTTATTTCTGTATAACAGACCTACTGAACGTGTAAGAGCCCCGACAGTAAAGTTACAGAGAGGTGCAGGTAACACAAGGTGAGTCAAGCGTTAGTGGTACGGCTAGCCCCTGAAACACTGATACGTCAAACCTCATTCTGTCAGTTGAATTGTTATGCTTATTTTTAGCTGTGTCACTGGACACACAGCAACACAGGATACAGCAACTTTTACAAACCTATAGTCTTTCCTCAAAATCACTTAAGTACAAACCTGTCTGTAAGGGAGATACAAATGTATGATGGAAACAGAGAGCTCTAAGAGTTAGTGAAGTTGGATAAACTATTTTTGAACCATAGCTCCACTTCCTCTGCTGCCATCCAGCATCATCAACACTGCGACTGACAGCACTTTCAGGAGTCAGGCAGGAGAAAAGCTTTGTGGTGTGCTAAGATTTCATTACTGAACTATGACCAGGTTCAACACTTTTTATTTCGTTGACAGCTGTGTGGAAATCTGATGTTTTCACATCACAGATGATGATCAAGACGCTAAAACTTAAGTCTTGAGTAGGTAAAACCTGAGAGGTGGCATGTAATGAACAAGTCTGAGTTGGATACAACCCTAATTAGCAGCTAATGACACTTCCAGCTGGCCCCTAATTCCTGCCGAAAGTTATCCACTGCATGACTGCCCATGTTTACTACTGTTAGTGTGGCACAAGACATAATTTTCTGGAGTATCTGGTGTTTTTAAAAAAAATGAGGGAAATGAATAATTTATTTTAGTTTCACTGGAATTATTACATTTTAATTTATCACAATTAATAGGAAGTTTTCATCCCTGCTCAGCTGTCATGGAGATGCATGTGAGCTTCCATGTCAACAGATCCAGATCTCTATCACGACTGAGCAAATTCATTCCACTTATGAAGGATTTATGATATGACTGAAAGCTCCAGAGAAAGCCAGAAGGTGGACCTTAAGTTTGGATTGTTTTTGTCCATCCTCATAAACATGTAATATTTATTACAGGGCTGTATGTGCATCATACAGGCGTAAGTGGTATTGTGTCCACCATACAGTGTTACATACGTAAAGGTTTGCAACCACAATATTTCAAAGTCGGCCCCTCCTCCCCAGCTCAACACCAGTAGCGTACTTTAGCAAGCTAACTGAGCTAACCGCCAGCACATACCTGTCCAACAGCAGGTGAAAACCAACCACAGAGTCACTCTTCTTTTGGAACCACCATGTTATTTAGTATGACAGAGAAATATTAAATTTTTCCAATGCATGGTATGGTAAATGCAGTATGTCAAAAATACCAGGATGTCCTACTGCATACAGTCACATTTTGCACTATGCAAGTGTTACGACCCCTAGTTCATGCTGGGAAAGGGAACACAACATAAACCAGATGTAAGTGGTAAAAGTAAAGTTACTTATTTACACAAGGCTGGGAAATTGACAAACGACAAAAAAGAGGGAGGTGAACCCACAAAGGAGACAGGGCCGACGGGTGCTGTTCAACACAATGAAAGAAATATAACCAAAAGAGGACTCACAAAAGGAGAGCTAATCACTACTTATAGAAAACAAATAAAAATTAATGTAAAACCAAAACCCTGTTTGGCTACCTACCTAGATTAAAACAAAGGGAGACAGCACCCCTATCGCTTAGTGTGGTCTAATACAGACGTCAGATCTACAAGGTATGTGACAGTTTTGAATCTAATGCCTGGTCCAGTCCTTTCATGACTACTGAGTGCCTCATGCTACACAGAACACGTTACTCTAATTGACATATACATTACACAACATTGGGGGGCACATTTAGCAAGCTGCATATCAAAAAGTGGCTGTAACAGCAAACCAGCATGCTTCTCTGGCTATTCTAACCCACAATACAAACAACTCATTAGCTGCATTCCAAACTGCATACTCTTTCTTATTACTTCAAATTCTGTGCTACAGAATGCGAGCAAGAGGGTCAAAGTTCAAGGCAAAATGTTATGACAAATATGATATATTCCAGTTGTACGCACACTGCATGCAATGATACACACTCTGCTAAGGTCACTGTAGTGTGTGCTAAAAGTAAAAAGAACTAGAATTACCTCCTAGTGTTCATGTTCTTCAGCCAAAAAAGTTGCAGTTTACATCCATGTCTGTCCAAGCTCATAAATGTAGTGAAGACTTAGAAGGAATCTAATTAAAGATAGAGAAGACAGAAAGGGAGTTAATACTACATTTGGCATGTATGATGATCCAGAATCATTTCTCGTGAGAAATATCCTGTCTTCACTTAGAGACTATTTTTACAGAGCTGAACATTAAGATGTCACAGTGAAGTTGACCTTTGACCTTTTCTTTTGACCTTGAATTATGGCCAAAAAGATGTTTTGTGAAGTCACATTGACCTTCAAGTGGATATTTGTGGAAAATTTGAAGATATTCCGTCATGGCATTTTTAAGGTATTAAGTTTACAAGTATGGGAGAAATAAACATAATGAACACCGAACCACATTTTTATCGTTTTCCGCCCTTACACCCTGCATGCTGTTATTGACTGGGAGCTGCACACCCACTGCCCAAAGGTTGGTGCTCATAAATGTCTCAAACATAGCAAAATACAGTCAGAGGCAGGATGTCTGCAGATATAGACACCACCAAACACTTCCAGTGAGTCATAAGTGATGATCGACAGAGATTATTTTTGTTTAAGTCTATATATGTTTTTTTTTTAAGTAAAATCCTGACTTTAAGTATATACTAATTCCTACTGTATACTCACATACTCTTGTAAAATATTAATAATGTTGTGAAAATTGTGTAACAGTAGTCGGAGACACAGTTTACTTTCAGAGTAAATGGGAAAGTTCTGTTTCCAGCGGAGCCCTCCTTAAAGATTCATGTGACTTTTGCCATGAATTGGTTATCAGAAACAGGGAAGGAAGAGTGACAGCGTGCCGTCACCCAAAAAGTCTCCTACCAACTCTGCACTTCTCACCTCACACACTTACCACAGTCTTTTTTAGAATACCTCCAGTTTTACATCTCTCCCATGCATAAGCGAACAGGGAGCATTTTAGTCACTGCAGCTGTCCAGCAAAATTTACTACAGCCAGGGGAAGTAATGCCCACTTATCTCCCTTGTACACAAATGTAGGCGATTTACAGGAATGCCCACTTGCTATTCAATATTTATGGTCAGATAAAATTGCAGGAAAGGAGGTTTGAACGTGGAGGAGGTGGGGGGGTAGGGGGACCAATTCTGAAATATGCATGAGTGCACATACGCAGCACTGGCTATGTTGACGTGCACTGCAGCTCCGTGCGGAAATGAGGGAAGGCTGAGTCACCTCGGGGAGAGTCTGGGAAAAGTAGGGAATGGAAGAGTGACCATCAAGATTTAATCAGACATTTCTACCCCGGCTTTAACTAATAGTTAAGATCTGCGGCTGTGGAATCTAAATCTAAATCTTTGAGGAGTTGATTTTCTACATCGCAACATTAAACAAAAAGAGAAAGAAGTGCTTGCAGATATTCAGACCCTGCAATGTTTTTTTAATGAAAATAAAATTGATGTTAGCTCTGATGCTTGCTGCTGACATGTTCTGATCAGTATGATAATACAGCAAGTCTCCTCCGTGTGCAGGTATTATCATAGATATTAAAAAGTGGAGCACTAACAGCCAGGTCAGTGTGCACTGTAATCTCTTCTTCACCTGTGTCAGTAATCAGAACTTGTTCGTCATAAATATGCAAGTAGATGGAGAACAGACCTTTTCTTTTTAATGATGTGTTTAGTTTTTATGTTTTAGTTCCATTTTGAGCGATTCATATGCAAACCAGTTGAAAGATCCTTTGTATTATTAGTGCTTGCCAGCCTTGCGAGGTAGACATTTATTTTGCAGTGTTTAAGGCCCATGTATTAATTCATGTTCTTTCATTTTGAATTGTTAAATAGTTAAGTAAGGCACAGTTATTCATAAATGGGAGCAATGAAAGGCTAAAGTACGGTGGCCGAGAAGTACAAACGCGCTGCATATAGACAGGCGCTGCAAATACAGAAATGCGCTCCATATAAGAAAACAGATGCAAAAGGAAAGCGCTGCAAATACAGAAACGCGCTGCATAAACAGAAACGTGCTGCAAATACAGAAACGCGCTGCATATAGGAAAACAGATGCAAAAGGAAAACAGAAACGCGCTGCAAATAGAAAACAACTGCAAAGAAAGCCGCATCCAGTCATACAACGGAAGTGCTCCAGGCCTCTAGGGGCAGTGCTCTCAAACACATAACTGAATGTAGCACACAAACCAATGACTGTGCCCTGTTTTTGTCTGAGGTGTCGACCTGACTGCCTCGCCATCACTTTTTCAGGCAAATAAAGTACATAGTAGATTAAATAGCACACACTTAGAAAAAAGTTGCTGACTAGAACCATAATGGGTTCTTTGACTTGAAAGTTTTTTATTAAGGTACCACTTGGAATCCTGTCCCACAGGGAACCCTTCTTTATCCACCCAGAAACGTCTCTGGGGGTTTGACGCAGAACCTTAACATCTTCTAGGGTGCTAACAAGAACCCACCCAGAGGTTCAGCAGAGAACCCTTTTATATTCCAAGGGTTACAAGGTATCTAGAATCCACTTGAGAGCTTCTACCAAGAACTTTTTTATATGGTACAAAGAATCCTTGACAATCCTTGAAGAACTCAGCTCCAAAAAGGGTTCTTTGGTTGAAAAATGTTCTTAATCGACACTTAATCCCTCGAGGAACCCCTGTCTTCAAAAAAAGGTTCTTCAGAAGCAAATGGTTCTGGTTAGAACCTCAGCCCTTCAGGGAAACTTTTTTCAAACTCTTATCTCTAAGAGTGTAAGGAATTGATGAAGAAAAAGGCAAATTATGTAACACCTTCTTTTCTGAAGTGCTGTGATGGTGTTGCCAGCCATCCCACCCCAAATGGTCCACATCAGTCAGTGCCATGGGGCACATCAGAGTTTGATTTGTCACATCCTGTGGTCAGTGGAGTGTATCTACACCTCAGCACCAGAATTCAATTTGGCCGAGAAGGTCCAGTTTTGTTCTGTGACACAACTTTGTGCCTTCTGCAGATAACATTGGCGCATTGTTACATAATTTACAGGTTAATATTTGCTTCCAAAGCAAATTTAACATTCATGCCTACCTGGAGCAGCAACCTCCCTAATGAGTAGATGTATGCTATATTTACTTCTATGATGTACAGTGCAGTTTAGAAGGCAGCTGAGATTTAACAGTCATGGTGGTGAGTGAATAGCTGATAAAGGGGGTTAAATAGACAACTTATTTAATGGTAAATGAGTAAAGGAAGGAAGGAATGGCATTCTGAGTGTATAAGCTGATCGAAAACTCAATTTACGCGAATAAAAGGCATCCCAAAGAACTAAAACTGTCAGCAACCAAACTAGATAGAACTGCAATCATTATTTGCTGACTTTAGAAGCACAGTGGATCTGCCTTGTTTCTTTGTCTCAGTTCATCTTTCTTGAGACTCTTCAGCTATATATCTGGAGCTTACCAGTTTCTTTTTGTAGGCCAACCAGTGATCCATGTATGTATATAAATACTATATATCACTATATCATATCACTATAGTCTGGGGTTCTGTACTGAGGCAATCACATTCACAGACACTATTTACAGATATACACAGTACCTGTTGTTAAGAAAGAACTATAAGTGCTGTGGAAATCTATTTATTCAGCTTTGCACAACCAACTTTTTTTCAGACTACTGACAACTATACATCTGGGCAGTATACACTCTGTGTGCTGGGACGTGCACAGAAATTTTGAGGAGCTGTTGCTCTCACCTGAAAATAGGGCAAAATAAGGTGACTTCTATCAACTATGTGTGCTTGTTGGTTAAAAATACGAAGCATTGCGTTAGTTCATACACGACATGAAATTCTCACATCAAGGCGGCCCATTTTAATAAGACCCTCTCCTCACTGATTCACTGCTACACCAATGCTGCCACAGTCATACTGCAGCTGCTAGCAAAGCTTTGCCTCCGTCTACCAACATGGCTCAAAGGTTAAAAGGTATTCACGTCTTGCTTAGCCACACTCTTTTTTACCTATGGGGGGTTTGCATTGTGCTCCCTGTTTTGGCTTAACATGCTGGTTGGCTAACCCAGGGAGCCTCTTAAGAGCAGATCCATCAGAGCCAAGCATAACTGCTTTTTTTGTTGCAAGAAATGGTTAAATCTATGATGAAAGTGTTTTGATTGAATCATCACAACCTTAATGAAGCATATTCAAGAACATATCTAGCAGCCCATTTACAAGCTAGAGAGAAGCTAGCATTGGCCTGACAAGGCATGCTAACGTTTGTGTTAAATTTCTGGTTGCCACATGACACTAGCTTCATACTGACTGTAAATAATATCTAATCTAGCATAACTTATCAGTCACAATATTAGATCCCTGTATCTCTACAGAACGTACACAGAGTTCTCTTGCATGTAGTCTGCTGCCTATATATTAGCCAGCTAGCTAGTTAGCTAGCTAAGATTGGAATGATATTGTGCATGATTCAAACATGACAAGCTGCACATTGTTCAGAAGCATATATTTTAGAAACGAGGCATCCCTGAGCCTTTTCTAAGTCCCGCCCCTTTTTGCTCTGTACTCCAATTTCATTTAAGCAAGCTTGGTATCCTTAGTCACTTAGTATTTGAAAGGTGCTTCAGGAAGAACTGTAAAAGTGACATATTTAGTCACATCTTGAGTTAATTAATGTTAGAAAATGCTTGCTAACTAGCTAGCTAATGATTACTAGTTACTTAGCTAGTGTTTTACTAACGTAGCTATTAGATGTGTTTAGCTAGCTAACAGTTGATGTAGATTTATACAGAACAAAACACTTGCTAACTAGCTAGTTTTTGCTAACACTGGCTATCAGGTGTAACTAGCTAGTTAACAATTGATGTAGATTAGCTAGCTAGTGTTTTGTTTTTTACATGAGTTAACATAAGATGTGATTATGTATGTGACTCAAGTCCCCCAACAGCATCTTTTAAACATCTTTGAAGTTTGGTTTTCTTTTCAGCATAGACAGTTGACTGATGTTCCAAAAGGGCCGGGACTTAGGAAGGTCAGGCACTGGCTACTCATATTTATGCTGCCACAACACAATTAAACTATTATGTTTTTTTTACCTGCCAGACGGTCAGCTCAGCCAAAAAGGGTAAATGGGCTGTTGTTCGGGCAGCTTTAGCCTGGCCTTGTGCACATCCTTGTCCGTGCGTGCCCATTCACAACATTTATTGCAGAAAGAAAGCAAGTGAAAGAAAGTGTAAGCCACTGAGTAGACTGACCTTTGCTCATTTGTCTGACAGACAACCACATGAACAATATTAAACGTGGCCTTGGCAGTGAAGTAGAGCGGGGTCAAGGATTGTTAAGTGCCTAGTTGTGCTAGAGTTTCTTAAGTTGAGAGAAGAATATAGTTGAGCTGAAAAGAGGAAGAGGCTGTTAATCCAAATGTTTATCCGCTGTCACCTGTGACAGCACAATGACTCACACAGATGTGTGGAAATACGTGTGTGTGTGAGAGATAATGCTTTCTTAAGAAGCAGCTACCAACTCTGCTGAGACACAAAAGCCTTTTCAAACTGTCAAGATACAACTACAGCTCAGTCTCGGGTTGTTTTCACAGTCTGACATGTATGATTGAAGGACTTGTGTTTCCGTAGTGATATGCTCATTTAACGGCTTCCTCTATGGACTTCGTATTGTGTCATTAACCTTATACTATATGTGTTGGTTTTGAGGAAATTGAATCTTGCAGTGTATGTCGTAGATGTAGACTGTGATGCAGAGCTGAGCCCAATTGGGAAATGTACGTGGGTTGCAGGTAATGCTTTATATTATCTTCATATCCATAAAGGTCACAGATATATGCTGCACAATATATTCTGCACACAATATTATGCTAATTGCCACACTTTTCCATGCCAGTACTATTGAATTATACACTGTACACCATGAGTGATAGCCAGTGCCTTGCAGTCAGAATAAGAAAATATGGGATACAAGAATGAATGCAAATGCTCAGAGATGTTTGTGAGAAAATTGTGTGAGCGCTGACATGATTGTAATATTTGTATCTGACATGCGTCAGAAATAGGATTCTCTGCCTGCCGACACTGATTTCAAACGCGAGGAGGAAGATCATGTCAAGGAGGCGCGTGTCACTCGTCTCTCCCCTCAATGTGCAGCTCGGCAGGCATCACAGTGTTTTGCACATTCAATTTCCTGTGTTTAAATCTCACACACAGGTTTTGTTTTCGTTTTCCCTTTACCAAACTGAATATGATAATGTCACTTGGGAATTGCTAGATGAAAAGATTTCCATGGTGCCGTCAGCTTTTTTTTGCTGAGGAGATGAATTGAACAGTAGGCACAGGGTTTGGAACCAATACAGCATGCATTATAATGAAATCATCTTCTCTTCTCCGTTCAGAGAAGCTATGCTTTGAAAATGGAGTTTGCAAACCAAATTGGATTAGAAATGGTGGATATTTTGTTAGGTATCTTTCCAATTTCACAGTGTGTGTTTGTGTGTGGGTTTGTGCGAGTGTGTGTATGCGAGAACCTGCTCGAATGCTGTAGGATTTTTCAGTCCGTAGCTATCAATATTAATGTTGGTTCAAAGCCTTAGTCTTCAAAACAAACATATGATTCTGCTTTATCTGTTAAGTTCTCTGTTTGACCCTTCTGCCGCATCAAAAGCTAAACTTTCAGTTGTTGTTTCAGAAGAACAGTTACAATTCTCATATCCATGTCTGGTTTAAACGCTTTTGTGATTTCACAACCTCGGCACTAAAGTGACACATCTAGATGAGCAAGAAATATATTCCTCACAGTGCTATGCTCAGATCAGGCTGGCTGTGACACAATCCAGTCTTTCTATGTACGCTCAAGAAAAATATAAATGCATCACGCTCCCATGTTTTTATTAGTTGGAGAAAAAGATCTAAGACTTCTTCGATGCGTACAAAAAATGTACTTCTCTCAAATTTTGTTTAAAAATATGTTCAAATCCATTTTAGTAAGTGCTTCTTTGCCAAGATAATCCATCCACCTGAGAGGTGTGGCATATAGAGATGCTGATTAAACAGCATGATTGGTCACAATAAAAGTTCACTCTAAAATGTGCAGTTTTATCTTGAAAAAAGACATTTATTAGACACTGAACTGTGGCTGTTTCACACAGAGCCACACGTACCACATTTTTTCCCAGGGGACAAAATCATGACCCACCCTATCTGCAGATTATTTCCTTGATTAATTGCTTGGTCTATAAAATGACAAAAAGTAGTGGAAAATGTCCATTCCAGTCTCTCAGACTTTAAATGTCTTGTTTTTTTAGTCCCAAAAAACAGCAATGTGACATAAAAGAGAGGAAAGCAGGAAATGTACATATTGAGAGGCTGAAAATGGACATTTTTGCAAAACAAATATTACTTAATTCCAAAAATGAATAAACTGATGATCAGTCAATCTCTGGTCTTCAGAGGGCAGATGTTCATTAATGTTCATCTTTATGAATTTTAATCAGATGTATAATTTGATCAAATTAAGAATAAAATAAATGAACGTGCTCTAAAAGGAATGTTTTCTGAGTAGCCATTGATGGAAATGTCTTTAAAATCATTTTTAATTTGATTTGCCGTACATTTCAAATAGTAACAACTGTTATTTTTTTATTTGAGACTATTTAAAATAATCAGTTTGTTCTAACCTTCAAAAATCTTTTGCATGGAGTTAAATATTTTATGTTACACTGAATGGATTATTTATACTGAGTCAGTAAAGATGTTTTTTTTAATGTAGAACATCTTGAAATAATCATGGAGTAAGAAAAATACAGGTTAAACTGAATATAGTATTTACATTGTGTCAAACTCTAATATCTTGTGTGATTAATTGCTTAAATTTTTTAAAGTTCATCCAATGTTTTAGTTTTTTTTTTCTCACTGTAACCTACCTCTGATTGGCTAATGCTTGTTGCCTTCATTGGTCGGGTTGATTGACTTATTGTGACCAGTCCAGTGCACACCTGTATAATAATCTCTTTAATCAGCATCTCTATAAGCAACAAGTGCCAGGGGAATGGATAATGAATGGATTAAAATAAAGTCTTAGATTTCTTACTCATGAAAAATGTGAGCAAAAACAAAAATGTTGTGTTTATATTTTTGTTAAGTATATTTGAAAAATGTGTGAAGTGTGCAGAGGTTCAGCAAGTATGAGTAACACGGTCACATTTACAGTACATTAAGTGAAGATGCATAGCAGCAATTTACAGCCCAAAGTGTGGACATAGAGAAGAGTAAAAAACACAGAAAAAAATCTATTTAAAAAATCCATAAAACCCTGTCTTTGGGATTACATCTCAGAAATCGCATCAATATGACAAGCAGAGCCATAACCTGCAGTACGTGTTTGTTCCAGCAGCATGTCACAGACTTGCCGGAGGAACAAGTGCAGTGTACAAATGTAGTTCTCATCAAATGGATTATTTTTTTCACAGCTTTGAAAAAGGGCCGATTCTGGATCACTCCCGACCCCTACCACAATGACGACAACATCCAGATCGGACGTGAAGTCAAGATATCTTGTCAGGTAGAGTGAACACAAATATATATATATGCATAAAATAACAAGTTATTCATAAATGCAGCATAAATAACAACATGCTGAATGTCCCAGGTGGAGGCGACCCCACCAGAGGAGCTGACGTTCAGCTGGCTGAAGAATGGCCGTGCGCTGCGGAGCTCCGAGCGTATGGTCATCACCCAGACGGACCCCGACATCTCCCCCGGGACCACCAACCTGGACATCATAGACCTCAAGTTTACTGACTTTGGCACGTACACCTGTGTGGCGGCGCTTAAGGGAGGAGGCATCCCCGAGATCAGCATTGACGTCAACATCTCTTCCACAACTGGTGAGCCTCACACCCCTTTGTGTCAGTGACGCATCTACACACTTCCCCCAACACATTCGACATGCGAACACACACACACAGACTTTTTATAGCTACTCTAGTCATACATACCTACTTTAGAAGATCATGAGAGGGATTTGAAAATGCTTTTTGAAAAAGCAAAGGCAAGAAAAACTGTGGCAGTGTTTCTTGGACTGTGAGGCTTGGGACTTTTTGTAAGGCTTGTTTGAGGTTTTTGAAATGGTCACATCACCCAGATCTTACAAACACATGTTTTCACATTTCTCTTGTAGTATGAAGCAAAGCAGATACGATTGGTTTTATCTGCACAAGGTTTTCACACATCTGCCACTGAGAGGTCTGCACCCGACACAATGAAGATGAATTGAGTTTTTGTCTGCGGTGCTCACATAAAAAGGACCAAGGACTTTACTTTTGTCTGTTTTTTTCAAACTTTTCTTTTTTAACGCTTTATGCTGCATTCACATGGATTCAAGCAGATGGTAGATGGCAGACAGGGGAAAAACAAAAAGTCAGACGGATTAGCAGGACGGCAAACTATTGTGATGTCGTACTGTTTATAAAGAATGGAATAAAATACATTAAAGTTCCCATGGAACAGCTGGTGGAGAGCTTATTGGTTATGTGTTTCCTGTAAAAGCTACAGGTAGGGAGGGACTTGTCGCAGACATTGACTGGAATTTACGCTAGCTAATAGCACTGTACATTACTTTTGTACTGTGAGGCTTCTGCGCCTTGAAACGCCCCTGTATGCACCAGTGAACTGATGTATTTGTTTTCCATGTTTTACTGCATCATAAGAGGGAAAGCATTTCATTGGATGTAAATTTGGTGTATGCCCCCAAGAGCAGGGTGTGGTGGTAAAAAGTAAGAATATTTTAACTTTGGACAGTGCCATCCACTGGTACCACTGGATTTATTCTCAGTCAGCCTAACTTAATTTTACCATTTTGCTCTTGTTGATTACAATGATATCCATTTTGCTTGAATTCTGTGAATGCAGCATCAGTAGCATAAAGTCAATTGGACTTGGGGGGGAAGGCAGTGTAAGTCTCAAAGACCTCAAAAACTCAAAATATCAAAACTTAAGCAGATAAAAGCAAAACTATCTACCAGATTATTTTGTGTGAGTGTGATTTAGGTGAGCTGACCCTTTAAGCCCTCTTCCTGGATTGTCTCCACAGAATAGGAAAGCTTGAATGTTTTCTTTAGACTGTTGTTCACTGCTGGACTCAAATGAAGTAATCTGTCCCAGGCTGAAAAAGGTTCAAGAACCACTGTCTTCTACTGTAAGTTCTAGTTACTGCAGACCATTATATTACAGGACCAACACCACTGTACTGCAATGACTGTTCAGTTGGATTCCTGTGAACCAAAGCTAACTCCATCAGTCTAATCAGAGACTAAACATTCATCGTCCTCCCATCTAATTGGCTGCTTCCACCACCGTTCCGACTAACGTTTGCATACATGTTTACAGCATGTCAATAACACAACATACCAGCCCACCTTGTCTACTGAGCTGCATCATCGTAGTTTCAATCATGGCATGTTGGGTAGTCTCCTAGAAACAGAGCAGTGCTACAGCAGTCGTTTTAGATACTCTGCTGCTCTATTGTACATCAGTGGTTTCAAAAGAAGGCGAGACGTAGGTGCTTGGATAATAAAATCAGTATTCCAATCCTTGAAAGACAAAATCTGCTGTCAGACATGTATTTTTCTGTCTATTGTTTTAGATTTTAACATCAATCAGCCCCTCGCCCTGTCAGACTTTTTAAGAAAGAAGCCTAGAACTGCTTCACAGGCAACAAAAGAGAGCTTGACTTTTAGAAGATTGCTACATAGCACATTTAGCACATTTAACAATACTTTTTATACTTACTCGCTACCTGCAGGTTCTGCAATAATGGTGAAATGCATTGGCTAGAGAGACAAAACGATAACATTTTTTGTCTTTACCTGTAATCTCCAGTGTGAGGTCAGTCAGTGAGCACCAAATGTGTGGTAATGTATGACTTCATCGCCCATCAACTTTACTGAGGGGTGTCGACTCCACATCTTCAACTGGGAGTCTCCTGCTTGCTGCTCACCGCTGGTGGATTCAAAGGATGCCCCCATGTTTGAAAAAACATAGCAGAAGTGGCTTCTTGGATGCCCCTGTACATGATAAATGCCCTCTAGCATGGCCCAATGTCCAAGATAAAGTGGCAAAGTCCCTCTAGAGTGCCCTTCCAGTCAACAAAACATGATAAAGTGTCCTCTAAGGTGTCCTTCAAGTGGAGAAAATGTGGTAAAGTATCCACTAGAGCATTGGTTCCCAAACTGGCAGGCAGCCCCTCCTTGAGGGGCGCAGAGCCACTGCGGGGTGGGGGGTGGGGGATGGGGGTGGGCATAGATGACCAGAGGAGAAATATAATGAAACAAAGTTGAATGAATATGATTTATGTTGGGAAATAAACAATCAAGAGTTTGCTGATGCTATTCACTAAAATTAGGCTTTAATAATTTTTTATCAGTTGCTTCCTCAATTATTGTTTGATAATAATAGTGGGGTAGGCCAGTGTGAACTTTCTTCAGCTTGTGAAGGTGGGTATGCCAAAAAATGTTTGGGAGCCACTGGTCTAGAATGACCTTCCAGTAGACAAAATGTGATTAAGTCCCCTCTAGAGTGGCCCAGTATCTGGAGAGACACAGTGCCCTCTAATCTGTACTTCTGTAAAGTGCCGTCTAAGGTGCCCTTCCAGTGGATAAAATGTGGTAAAATGCCCTCCAGAGTGGCCTAATGTCTGAGACAACATGATAAAGTGCCCCCTAATGTGTATTTCCAGTGGAGAAAATATGGTATAGTGCCCTCTTGAGTGTCCTTCCAGTAAATAAAACATGATTAAGTGCCCTCTGAGGTGCCCTTCCAGTAGACAAAATGTAAGAAAGTGCCTTCTAGGGTGGACCAGTGTCCAAGGCACGTGACAAAGTGTCCTCTAGGGTGCTTTTTCAGTGGAGAAAATGTGATAAAGTGCCCTCTAGGATGCTCTTCCAGTAGACAAAATAGTATGATGTGCTCTCTTGAGTGCCCGCTCTCAAAGACAAATGACAAAGTGCCCTCTTGGTTGCCCTTCAAGTTGACAAAACACAATAAAGTGCATCAAGACTTTCAGCGCACTGGTACCCCACCACATACAGCTGGTGCCCTTTTTATTTATTTTTTTTGCCTCTGCCCCTCAGCCAGCCTAAGTCCACCACTGCTCACCCTAGATTTCCAGATCTCCAGATGTGGGGGATTCCCATGCATCGGTGTTTGTGCTGGCACAGGAGATATGTGTTGTTTTTCCTTCGCATTTACTGGCGTGTGTTTGGTACTGATAAGTGACTTTTGGGGTTGTGTGATATTTCGTGATTGGGTTCTTAGCAAGCCTTATTCCCCCTTTTTACCCACACACACATGCACATGCCCTCAGATCGACAAGCACGTTTACGCACTCATGTACCCTCGCCCTCTCTCCCCGTCTTTTTTTTTTTTTTTTTCCTATCGCACACACACCTCGCTGCCACTCACAGCGTGAACATGAAAGCAGTGTGTCGACCTTGGGTGCATAATTATTGTTAGATAATCCTTTGATAATCCCTGCGCTATAAAACAGTGGGATCAATCGCACCTGCCAAGATTGTTTCCTCATTATCTTTTAAGTAGTGCAGTCTCTTCTTTTGGAGTGCCTGGGTGATGCCAATGCATTAACACAGACCCTTTAATGTGTAAAAAAAAATAGTGCTGTCTGACTGAGAAAATAACCGAGGAAATGACTGACTCCATTGTGATCATATGAAATGAAAGATTTCCTTAAGGCTTAGATGTGATTGCTTCTTAAGCTTTCATTGTTCCAGTCAGATGTGTGGGTATGAAATATTATGAAAGTGTTGCATTGTCATAGAGCTGTTCCTGTCATAGGAAATAATATATTGAATTTTGCTTCTGCCACTTACAATTCCCGCTGCTTTTACCTGGATGTGACTGGGCTGTTTTTCCTGGAGAATGCCTGTTATGTGTGGCGTTTTCTTTCAGTCAGGTTTATACCATGGATCAGAGAAGTGTCTTCACAGTATAGCTGCTGTGTACTAAAGCGCCTTGTGCCTCTGCTTTGCCACACGCCTGCAGCCTGTTTTGGGGTGAATAAGCCCTGTTTTTGTTCCTCTGCCTGTTCTCCTGAAGGGAGAAAGCCCGAGCTGCAATTAGAAGCCTTAATAAAAGCGTTTAGAGGAGATTACGCTGCAGGTCTGCCAGGGTTGCGTGCTGGGGAAGTGGTTGGAAAGCGATTGAGCCTAAAGTGTCTCTAGTCTGAACTCTTTTGGAGCTTGCTGGCTGTTCCAGCATTGGCTCCAGTTCCAGATTCCAAACCCGGGCTTAGCCCCAGCCCACAGCACGCCTTTATGAAAGAGAATATTTATTATCTTCCATTCTTTCAACTTTTGATGAACACTGATTTCAGCAGCCTTCGTGATTTCTCCCTTTTGCAAAACAGCGCTAATATTTACCATCGTGACACACTCATTAAATAAGCAACTTCTTTTCTCGCCGGGGCTCCCGGAGATTGCAGCTAATGCTTATTTATGAGCGCGGTCAGGAAACGAGGACACAGACCTCCCCTTTGGATACTGTCAGGATTAAGAACCACGAGACACAGGGACAGCTGAAAAGAGTTACGAGCATTAGTGTAAAACATAAAACATCCCATAAACTTCTAACAGGAGCCAGCTGATTAATCCTCTCATTACTCTGTGTGTTAAGTGTGTGTTTAGTGGGTGTGTCTTGCTGGATTATCGATTAGATGATGTTATTATTGACATTCTACTGCTGTGACTCTAAAATCTTATCTGGCTTCAGATTGGAACTATCCAGGAGTGGACAAGGGCCACAAAGGGGACATACTTTACACAGCCAGGCCAGTATTATGTGGGTTATGTACAGAGACCAGCAACTAATCAGACTTGGCATATTGTGCAAGAGTTATATTAATGTTTGAGACAATTACATGATTTTTCCATAGAAATGTTTTCACTACTTTTCTGTTCCAACAAGTATTTTAGGGGTCTAGTATTCAAAATATGATTATTAGACACTTCATTTCCTGCATTGTGGGGACTTTTTATGCATGTATACAGCCACATAAGCTAACTGTTGTTACATGGACAATATTTCTTCAACCCTGGATTGAAAACATCGTGATTTGAGATTCCAAATTAATTGTTTACATGGATGCTAAAGAAAGATAAGATGTGCCCAAAGTATTTATTCAGAATATATCTTTTTTGACTGTGCGAAATGGCTCTGCCCACTTCAAAGCATCTAAGGAGTCATGTCCACCAAAGTGTTTTTTCCTGAGGCCAGTGTATTTTTTAAATTGTTTCCAATGGGAATGCCATGTAATTACGCCGTGCTACAAACACTCGCAGCCTGTCGTGGCACCGAGTGCCTATTCTGTGCTGATTGCTGAGCGCTGAGTGTTTGGCCTTTTTTCTGGTCGCCGAGAGTTCAAAATGTTGAACTTTGGGTAAAACGCTGGCCTTAGGGGGCGGGACAAATAACCTCAAACAAACATAACATAACAAATAACCTCAGCTTTTGAACCGAACAATGGTATTCACCGAGATGTTTCCTCAGCCACGAAATCTTATGAACCCACACAGACCGGCGATTCCATCCTCTCTTCCTACGTGTTCAGCTCCTAATCCAGTTAAGATACTCCACCTTGTTCAGACATTTTTAAATAAATGTCTTTATAACACAATCTATCTGGGAAATTAGGTACTTGCAAAACATAAATTAACAGTCATGTCCATGGACATTCCTTATCATAGCAGCAAGAGCTTCTCAGCTGAAATAACACTGTGCCGTCACATAACACTCTTATGCACTCCCAGCTAAGTGTCTTCAGATGACACCTGGCATTTTCAGCTGGGATAAAAAAAACAAAAAAAAAACACTTTGTTAGACAGAGGGCCTAATCTGCCGGAAATATAACAGAAGAAGTGGTTTTATTTGTTAAAACAAACTTTTCCAGCAGTTTTTTATTTGGTCAATGGCTGTGACAGTCAGTCAGGCTTAGTTCATCCTTTCAAACACTTGTTTGAACAACTAGTTGTTTGAGCCGTTTGACCATCAAGGCATCGAACAGTTCTTAAATCTTTTAGCGTCTCCAATAAAAAATGTTTCATCAGCCTTCCTATTGAGGTGGTTACATGAGCAGTTTTATTCTGATTGGGCTATTCTTCATATCATTAGGTAAATATTGGAATCCATGTTAACGCAGCTATAATTATTTATTCAGATATCGTCTATTCTTTCAAAATTAGGCCAATTAAGTGCTCCGAAGCAAACAGGGGCACTTGAGAGGCCAATCAGATTTCATCTGAGAACTACGACTGGGACCCTCTTTGAGATTAAATTTTCATAGCATGTAGAATTATTATGGATAGATTCTTTTTCAACTTTGATTCACAACGCATTCCCCCTTTATTGCACTTGCTGCATTATAGTTCTTTAAACGCCGGAAAGAAAACAATATTAGAGAATAGTCTCTGTTGATACATCGTAGCATTGGCCCACATCAGCAGCTCATCCTGATTGATGATCACAATGTGAGTATTTGGATTGAAAGTCACCTCTGTCTTCTGATGAGGGAGATAAATCCTTCCACGATGAGTCCCTCAATTAGCATCCCGCTCACACCTGAAACTCTGGCACCACCCAGTGTTTCTGTCAATCTCAAGAATCTCTGCAGTTAATGAATTAAGCAAATCAATTAAGTGCTCAGTTCATTAAAAAATGAGCTGGTTTAATAAACACAATGTACAAGTTTTTTGTTTTTTTTTCCCCGAAATGAATTTGAGTCATCTGAAGCTCGTGGCAGGACTGCCCGTCTCTGTCTGTCTTCCTCTCAACTGTCCCGTTGTCTGTTTGACTCTGATTCATCATGAGCTGCCATCATCCGAGCGAACGTGCCACATGTGACTCTAATAGGGACGGCATGACCGCTGGCTGTTGACCGGACTGATGTGCTTGTTTCAGCAGCAAATTCACTGACCTCGATAAAGAGAAACCTGGTCTGCACTGTGACTCACCTACACAGGGCAAAGGTTCAACTGCTGTTTGGTCACTGTGGGTGGAAACATGTTGTTTGCTGCTTTTTGTTCTTTATGTTTGGACATGTGGAGTATTCACAGACTGGTTCTTTGTTGATCATATGTCCGTTCTATTTCATTGCTTTTTTGGTATTGTATGTTTGGGTACATTTCTACAGCAGAAAATCCAGCCGGTCCAACAACTGAAATATACACTGAAAAATATGGAAAAGAAATCCCGGAAGCAGGGTATCTTACTTTACCAGTGTGTCTGCCTTTAGCTTTACTGAGAGTTAAATCAACGATAGATCAGTTTCAAATTAATAAAATGCTTATAATTTCTCAAAAAATTGGTACTTCATTTCAGACAGCCAGTTGGTTGAAAACACCATCAACATTTGACTTCTCATTGTTTCAAGTTGGCTTAAAAAACAACAACAACAAAACTGTAAAAGTCATCTTAAATATGCACTCACTTGATGGCTACATACATGATATCATGCTAAATGGCAATGATTTTTTATAAACATGAAGGTAAACTAGCAAAATTTCCCTTGTTTGTGTGGTTTTTGGGCAACAAGTTTAGCTGTAGTTGCTGGAATACAAACTTTGCCAAATCAAAGTAAGAGCTGCTAACATTAGCATGAGATCTGATAGCATTGATTACGAGCTGCCAAATAGCAGGGAAGTACAACTACACAACAGATGTGCTAGTTGTGAATTTTTTTCTTAACGTAATTTGTGACCCCACAAACAAATGTAGTTTAGTTGACAAAGTAACGTATGGTTGGTCCTTTAGGTAGTAAGGTAGTAACCTAAACATGCTAAGATGTTCGAAATAAATAAATCAAATCAAATCAGGTGCTAACTGGACTGCAGCTGACAGTCCAGACAGTATAGTTCCAGATAGAGTATAGCTCTTACTACAGCCCCATGGGTATTGCTTCAACATGTGGGTAAATCCATAGTTTGACAGGCTTGCCATGTCCAGTTATGATTGCTAAGCTATGATTGGAGAGGCGCTTTTCAGATATAGTGTACTATGAGTGAAGCCACATATGATTCTTCAATAATGAAACTGAAACACAGAGGAAATGTGATGTGACTTATAAAATCCCTCTGTGTTTAAGAGATAATCCAGTCCATTCATTGAAATGAATAATGAGAGACGGGTATTGTTTTTTATGGTCTTTATTTATTCATTTGTGGCCCTTACAGTAGTTACTTCTCAAAAAGAAGCAACAACAACTTTATAGCCGCTGTATATCCCTCCCACCGCTCAATCCCAGCAAATAATAATCAGAATGAAGGAAGTTTGAGGAATGGAAGTAAAAAACAAAAAGAAGGAAGTTTGAATAATGGAAAAGGGGGGTGGGCATTGCTAGGACATTATTGATACTGATATATTGATTCTGCTTATCAATATTGATACTTATCAATACTCCTATTGAACCATCACTTGGTTCAAAAAATAAAGAGATGACAAAAAATTATGTGAGAAGATTCAATGGTTATTTTATTCATATTTTTTGCAGAAGTAACAAGTTAGCTTGTCTCTTGAATTGCTGCATTTTCATTAAATTATAGTAAAGTGAGCCCACACTTATGAGGTAGTTAAGGAGTTAGTTTCATGAATACTGATAGTAGTATTGTTTGTCCAGGAGCTCATCAATATTTCAGCACTGACCAGTTAAGATCCAGCACTGGTTTAGAACCACTTCTCAATACCCATCCATAATAATGATAAAAAATAATGTCAATCTTTAAGCACATGTATCTGTGCAGAAATTAAATATTTCTGATCACTGTAAGATCCAAAACTAAGTTAGGCATTGTGAACTGGGCTAAAATAATGACATCTGAGAGCAGCGGATCCTAGTATTGGATAAAAAGCCAATAGAGGTCCGGAAACAGGCCCAGTGATCTGTGAACTGGGATGAAGGGGCTTAACAGCTGTCCCAAAGCCGGGATGCTGTCCTGGGAAATCTGCCATCTGACAATGGTAGATGCCACGACCGTGCCACTTCTAGAATGATAGGCATATAACCACCTGGCAGCATATGTCAGCACAACACCTGTGATGTTACTGGGGAAGAGTGTAGATGCTGAAAGTGTCAGAGTGAAACAACACTGTAGTCTGTAAATACAAACGTACATTTATGGACGTCTGGGAAGTCAAAGCATGGTGTTTCAGTTGTAGGGATACTGCAACCAGTTTTCACTTTGTTTTAAGTCCATAAAATATGTTAATAAGACTAGATAACTCAGCACATTTTGCCCAGCGTACCTGCATACAGCCTCAACTGCACCACCTGAAGTCATGCTTTATGGAGGTGGCCATCTGGGAAATCACCTCCCTGTCCAGCTGGGCAAATCTGGGAGGGAAACGTGAATACGAAACTCTCTTCCCTCCCTCATTAACTGCTGCTGAAGCCCCTTGAGCAATGTACATAAACTCTGGTCCTTCCATGGGAGTTACTCAGAACTTGCACTCTTAGAAATTAAGATGCCACCTAGAACCCTAAAGGGTTCTTTTGCTTGTCCCTGTAGGAGAACCCCTTTTGGTTACTGGTAGAACCTTTTATAAAGGTTCCACTATTAAGCATTATACCTAGAACCATCTGTGAAAGGTGTCACCCAGAACTCCTATGAGAATTCTACAGAGAACCCATCTATAGTGCAATCGTTCCACCCAGAATCCTCTCTGGGGATTCTAACCGTAACCTTTCCACCGACTAAGTACACTAACAAATATCCACCCAGGGGGTTCTACGGAAAGACTCTTTATGTTCCAAGGATTATGTAGAACACACTTCTAGGCCCTTTTCCACCAAATAAATTCTGGTTTTTGAATAGGTTCCATTCAAGATCCTTCTAAACTTGGTGCTATCTAGTAAACCAGCCCACATTTCCACCAGTTTTGAGTGGGGCCACTGTAATCAAGTATGTCATCAACAGATGGTGTAGAAGGCTGTAGAATATGACACACCCACTTTGGTTTCAAAGGAAAACCTGCTACTTCTTGGTTCCAGCTGTGAACCAATTTTTCAGGTTCTGAACCAGTTTATTTTGGGTGAAAATGCTCAGAACTGATCCAAAATTAGGTGCTTGAACTGTAATGGGGCCAGTACCATGTGGTTGGAAAAGCCTAACTGAGGGGGTCTACCGAGAACCATTTTATATTCCACAGGTTTTATCTAGAACCCACCAAGGGGGTTCTACCAAGAACCCTTTTAAATTATTGTACAAAGAACCCTTCATGAACTCTTGATGAACGAGCTCTCCAGGGATTTCAGCAATAATTCAGCAATTCTTGATGGAACTCTTAGTCTTACAAAGAATCCTTGACAAACCCTTGCTTCAAACGAGGGGTATTCAGAAGCAAATGGCTCCAGGTAGAGCCTCAGCCTTTCAGAAAGAACCCTTTTGGAACATTTATTTCCAAGAGTGTAGCAGCAGAAAAAGTGGCAGTACTGGAGATGTGTATTTGTGTAAATCTAAACTGGGCAGTGGACATTCTTTTTACTCTGCATGGTTGGGTAAATGTTAGAAAATATAAGGGCAACATTACAAAGAACAGCGTGGGCGTGAGTCCAACTGCAAGCCATGAGAGATTTGGTATTGTAAGCCACATGAATTCATCAGTGGGTTTGTGTGATTGATCGCAAGATAAGTTGTAAAATCACAGGGGAACAGTGCACACAGTAGTATATCAGTGGGGTCTGTAGTGGGTTGCTGCAGTCTATCAATGCACTAAGCCAATTTTAACACATCTGTGGATATTTATTACACTTCAGCAGCTCTGGGTATGGATTTAGCTCTCTAACACACAAACACACACAGATTCACAAACATGTCCATAGTGGACCTGCGGGACTCCTCTCTCTGTCCCCAGAGATCCAGGACTCACAGGAGCAGAGAGTTCTGTCACATTGTGACCAACTCATTGGCCTCAAGCTGTCGAAACACACTCTCTCACACATACAGACACACACTCTGCAGGAGTTGTAGTAGTAGAGAGAGTGCTGTGTTGCCATGGTGATGGGGAGTGATGTCACAGCACTTACCCTAAAAAGGGGGCAGTGGGGATGTTGTTTATTCTCAAAAAGGCCTGCACTCGCCACTCCGGCTCCCATTGCTGTAAGAAAACGCCAAGTGCCAGATATTTCCACATTTTGCAGTCAGCTCACATTGCAGAGAAAGGCTCCAGCAATCAGCCTGTATACTTGGAGGATCATTCCAGCTGAGGCCCTAGAGATGTGCAGCGCTACTGAGGCCAAACAAGAAGGTCCAGTCCCTAATTTAGGCACACAGAGTACACAGGCAGTCACACACATAGATGCCGTGTTTTCAGTCAACAACAACAACGAATAGCATCCCATTGAGGAACTGAGGCAGGATCACAGCATGGTGTCACCCGTGGGCGAGAAGCGCAACACTCCGCTATACACACATGCACACACAGAGACATAAAACCACGTAGGCGCACACTATACAAGCATACGCACACAGGGGGCATGCCCTGCAGGCATCACTGGCATTTGGATGGCTTTGGCACAATGAGAGCACAGTGAAGACCAGTAGCGGGCTCTCTGCCACGCTGAGCATCTCAGTGGTCAGTCTCACACACAGAGGCAGGGTGTTCGCCTGGAGAGAGAGAGCAGGAGCACGGATGAGATACAGAGAAAGCAGGAGGGGGTGACGAGCGTGTGTCTGCGTGCATGTACGCCTGTTTGCGTTTCCGTGATGGTGCGGAGAGAGACAATGGCAGCTGATAGCCAGTATTTGTACTGCCAAACCCAATAGGCAGACAACTGTAATTGCCTGCCTAATCTGGGCTGTGGAGAGGCCAGGTGTAATGATGGCAACTCAGTGAATACACCTCTCCTCTACTCGCTAATGGATGCTTGCTGCTCCTCTCCTATACCGCCGCTGTCAATTCACCATTTCACTGTTTGGACCCAAGGAATCGTTGGGAAAAGTGGAGAAAATATGCTGTGGAAAGAAATATGTCAGCTCTTGACACCTGGCTGCCTCAGTAGAGACATTGTGTGAATACCAATCAGCAAATGTACGAGAATGAAATGAGTGTCTGCTGTCATTGTGTCTGCAGAGATCATTTTTGCTGTTCCTTTGGTGCCAAATAGCATTGCCAAGACTCATCTGTGAATGACCAGTTTTCATTATCCTATGCGAATGGCACCAGCGTGTTTATGCATTACTTACACAAAAAGTTATAGAGGAATGTTGAACTTGCTGATTGGCAACTTTACATGTGGGTTGCAATGGCTGAAAAGTCAGGTTAGAAATTTCTATCTGTCATAATACAGTCCCATTTCCAAAAAGGCTGGGTTGCTGCGTGAAACGTAAATAATAGAATGCAGCGATTTGCAAATGCTTCTCTGCCTTTATTTTATTGAATACAGTACAAAGACAAGATATTTAATGTTCAAACTGATTAACTTGATTGTTTTCTGTAAATATACACTTATTCTGAATTTGATGCCTGCAACATGTTCCAAAAAAGTTGGGACAGGAGCATGTTTACCACTGTGTCACATCACCTTTTCTTTTAACAACACCCAGTAAACATTTGGGAACTGGTTCATATATTTATATTAAAAGTGGATCAGATGACTGCATGTGTGTGATAGGATGTCCCTCATGAAGTAATTCACAAGTAATTATCACCTGACTACAGCTCTTCTCAGCTCTATGGAGCATTTTAGCGATCTTTCAGCTCATTGTTTTGGTGCCCAAACCTTTACTGTTTTGGTTCAAACTCAACAGGTAAAAGGCTTTGTTAAGCCCTACCTTCCCAGTCCTAAATGGCAGATGGACAAAGTTAGCAATTAATTAGTGAAGACCAAACCTGAGCTAAAAGGAGAATGAATATTGCTCTTGCTGCTATATCTGTTGGATGTGTTAATAGGCCATGATCAAGTGTGCCATATCAACTGTGTTGGTGGGTATTGTGGTCACAGCTCGTTTCTGCTGCCCCAGAGTGGCCAAAAGAAAGCAGTCACTACATGCTTATACACAGGATGTATTCTGGGGTATAAGCCTGCCATTGGTTGCTTGTGTCAGGTGTCATCGTGGGCAACAACAAAAATAGAAAATTAGCGCCTGGGATGCTAATGGTATGAATGTAAACAAGCTAGCAGCTGTTAGCTTTTCTTTTACAATGATTTAGACATTTTAATGCCAAGATTCACCTCCCGACATCCAAATGTTCCACAAAAAACAAGTTCCCCAGACACTATTTTGCAGGGTCACTGTCACTGCATTCTGGTCTTAAGCCCACCCAAGACAATTGTGATTGGTTTAGAGAAATACAAACAAGCCAAAGCATTTCTTAGGTCTGGCTATGCAAGACTATGACAGATTTTAAGCTGTTGGGATACACATTGACATACACAACTTTTGCAAATTTCTTTTTTTCAAAAATTGATGCACGTTGAGCTTTTCCTTGTTTCTACCAATTTGATTGATATATAATTCACATACAGTTTTCTGTACTGTTGTTCCAGCAGCTTTTTGAATAAGTTTGTACCTTTTGACTCACTCTCAGGACAAAAGGAATAGCCGACAGGTGCAGAACTGAGATGGTAGCAGGATTGTTACCTCTCACCCAGACAGAAACGGGGTCAAAAGAAATATAGCTGGACTCTGTTTCGTTTTCTGGAGATTGCTAGTGATTTCATCACCATGAAACTTCAATGTGGCTTGACTTCATTCCAGCTGCAGCATTGTTTGGGCAGAATGACAGTGATTCGAAAATCATCAGGGAAGCATGACACGGTTTCATCATTGCTGAGAAGATTTTCACTCCTCGACTCTCTGGCTGCAAACTATTTTTGGGAGCAGTGCTACAAAATAGTCTTGGAGTCTGCTGATGGTTTGGACTCGCACAAAAATACATGAACACACGAATACACATCACACACACACAGCACTCTAGGAGCCGGTACAATTTGCCAGGTTTACTAATTAAACAAATTTACTTGGCCAGCTTGCTTGATGAGGTACCAGAGTGCCCGATCCAACCTGCTAGTTTTCGTGCTTTCCAAACATAGAACACACACACAGACACACATGCACGCAGTCACACGCACACTCAAGAAAACCTGCAAATGTGTCCAGCAATTTGGCACTTTACACTTCTTCTATTATTCATTGTCCACTATCAGCCAGGCTTTAAAATGTCCATTAAACAAAGGCAAAATATTTATTGGGTCATATTTTGCTACAGGCCAGCAATAATGCTATATCACCTTTGGGAGGGTTCTGTTGTAAATGCTCTGAATTATACGACGCTGTGCTGAGATTGAGTATCTGCATGAGGAGGAGTGCAGAGATGTAAAAGGCTGTGGAGACTGATGGTAATGATGCAAGTGATGGTGATGGTTAAAGTCATCCTGAAGAATAGTATTGTGATGAGAATGTGGTGTGATAATGAACATTATGATGGAAATGTGACAGTGATGATGGTAATGCTGTATTACTGATGATTGTAATGGCAATGCTGACAATGATGATGGTATCTCAGAAGGGTAATGCAATGTACAACTGTTGCTTAGGAAGATGTAGAGGAGAGAGAATTTGTTTATAGTGGATTATTAGGTGGATTCTGACATCTTATTTAGTTTCCACTGCAAGAACCTTTCCAGGGACCCAGGAACTATTTCAGGAACCTAACTTCCATTTGAAATGGAGGAACCATTGACTAAATTTAGGGCCTTTTCACACCTGAAAGTCTAAACCAAGGTCCAAACCAAGGTTCATGTCTTTGTCATCTAGTTTTGGTTTCACATTAAGCAAGCGTACAAAAGAACTATACATGACATACCTATGTTCTGCTGTCATCACCTGTGTGAGCTGCATCTTCCTATACTTGCCACTGATTGTTGTGTAAACTGGTCTGTGTCTGACGATGGCGTGATGTCAGTTCAATTCAGTTCTTCTCTTTTATCCTTGGAAGATAATTGAAAAGTGTTGTAATTTTTCTGAGTTCTTATTTTATATAGTCCTTGGACAAATGTCAGATAAACATTTGGTCTTTTCCTTTCCCCATGTGCTACCGCAGCTCATTTTGTTTTGTTGTGTTTGTTGTTTTTTCTACTGTATATGTTTCTGACAATAGCCTGCCAGAACGTTGTTTACATGGTCTCAAAATCCAAAAGATCCACAACAACAACAACAACAACAACAAAAAAACATTTTCACACTAGAAATTAACCGAGTATGGTTTAATGTGATCCGCACCCAGGCCACCTTTTTTGGGTGGACCATTGTTTGGCTGTTTGATCCGGCCTGTGGTCCGGGGAGGTTTTACACCTGTAATTTGCATTCATATTGTATCATATCATATCTGAAAAGTCAAAAATCTGGACCAAACGAAGTAGGTGTGAAAGGGCCCTTAGTTCCTCTGCCATAGTTCCTGGGGACAAAACAGTCGCTGCTCTTGGGTGGTATGTTTCGATGGTCCAGGAACTATCAAGGCAGAGTTTGCAGTTCACTGATTTGTTGCACATAAAACTCATGGCTGCTACGCCTTCTGTACAGCTTCATTAAGCAAGCAAAAGGTGCCACTAGTATCAGTACTAGGCCGGGGGTTGGATGTCAGGATTTATGGATGTTAAAAACAAAGTTGTGTTGCCAGGTTTCTGAGTAGTCTGACAGTAGATTACAGACAGGCCTAATTAACATGTTATATGTCACTATGGGACTAGTTTGTCTCATCTTCACAGTTCTTCAGGTACACTGCAAAGGCAAATGAGGGTGTATAAAGGGGACTTTTAGTTCCTAGCTGAGTTCCTTGGTTTAGTTCCTGTGGCTTCTTAATACCTGGAAACCTTTGGTCAAAAAGGGCTATTGTTGATCATTTTTTCGACTGTTATGGTCACAAAGTGCATTTGCTTGTCAGCTCTTCATTGCATTGCTCATTGTTTGCCATTGCTTGATTGCATTTAACTTACTCACCGCTGCCCTCCATGATGGTTTTACTTAAAGAACATGCTCAGATTGTCCAGTCCCAGCTGTTATTGCTGCTGCTAATATCCGCATGGTCCTTCCATACAAGCTGTGTTTGTGGCTGAGACTCAGCTTCATTGCCATTGCAACTTGGATGCTCATTCGCTTTCCCCCGCCATACCCTCCACGCCACTTCTTCCCCCCAGTCGACCATTTCCTCTTACCCCGCCTGCTGACTTTCTAGAGCCCCATATCAGTCCCTCCTCTGTTTTTCTCTTTCTTAGTTCCCCCCAACCTGACAGTCCCCCGGGGCAAGTCCCCCCTGGTGGCCCGCGAGGGTGACACAGTGGAGCTGGAGTGCCTTGTTTCAGGGAAGCCCAAGCCCATCATCCTGTGGTCGCGAGCCGATAAAGAAGCACCCATGCCAGATGGCAGCATGCAGATGGAGAGCTACGACGGTGTGCTGCGTATTGTTAATGTGTCCAGGGAGATGACGGGCTCATACCGCTGCCAGACCAGCCAGTATAATGGCTTCAACGTCAAGCCCCGGGAGGCCGTGGTGGAGCTGATCGTACAATGTGAGTAGACAGACTCTGGATATTTCTGTCTATGTATGTTGTAGTGTTGTGACATAACTTGAAGCAGTGATACACTCTAAGAAACAAAGGTTCTAATGAGAACCATGAAGGGTTCTTCAGCTTGTCCCCATAGGAGAACCCTTTTGGTTCCTGGTAAAACCTTTTATAAAGGTTCTACTTGGAAGCCTTTCAGAGATTTCTACCTAGAATTCAACATAAAGGGTTATACCTAGAACCATCTGGAAAAGGTTTCACTCAGAACCGCAAATGAAAGGTTCAGCTGATAACCCTTCTGTGGTGTAATGGTTCTCCCCAGAACCCTCTCTGGGGGTTCTATCCAGAACCTTGTTATATTCCAAGGTTTTTATTTTGAACGCACCAAGGGGGTTTTGTTAAGAACCCTTTTATATTATGGAACAAACACGCCTTGACAAAAAGATTTTTCAAGGATTTAAACAATCCTTGAAAAAGTCTTTCTTCTTAAAAAGAGTTCTTACCGCAACCCCTAGTCTTAAGAGGAACCGTTGATGAACTCTCTCTTCAAAAGTCTTTTTCAGAAGCAAATGATTCTGGGTAGATGCTCAGCCCCTCAGGAAGAAACCTTTTAGAGCCCTTATTTCTAAGAGTGTATAGTATGTGTGCATGAATGTATGATGTTCATTGTGTCTGTGATGTACCTTCTATATATGCGGTGTAATTAATCTTTATGTGTTCTAGTCCAGTGTGACCAAAATTGAACATTTTCCCCATTTGTTTCCTTCCACGCCCATCCAATTTCCTTCTGAAGGCTGTAAAATTAGTCCGATCCCTTGGTACCCTCCGTCAGGTCTGAGAGGAGACGTCTCAGACTCCACCTCTTACACGAAGGGGAGGACTTTATCTGCCAAATGTGCACCAAGCAGAACTAATATTAACATAGGCACAGAGCTCTATATACTGGTATCCACACTTATTAATGTCCATCTGCATGTTCGCATGTGTTTATTTGTGTGTGTGTGTACGTGTGTCAAAAAAGACCCAAAGACTGTGTGCCATATCCCGGGCTTTAGACCCCCCGCCAGTGCCACTCCTTGAGAAACCCCTTCCACTCCTTAAGATGTGACATTCAAAGATGGCTTAACGGCTAATTAGCGAGCAGCTAATTTATTCCCACTAGTATTCATTTTGTATTCATTTATGGAGATTTGAATGGAATATTTCGAAAGAACGTCAGAGATTCAAAGCGTTGTCACTCATTCAAGGGATGGGGATGTTTCTCTCCGGCGGAAAAAAGACCGGAAGATGGATAGGAAGGAAATGAAAGTGATCCATGTAGGGTGCTCTGGCAAGTGATTATAGGAAATAGAAAAACGGGACTCTCATAGCCACAGTTCCATTGTTTTCGTGGCCTACTTAGTTAATCCATACATTCTTCCATCTCAATTTACCCTAATCTAGAAAGAACCTGTGCAGCAGTATATCACTCTATTTTCACACTAAACTACTCTGACACGAATGGAAATTAACATGCTTTATGTCAGCGGACCATGTTTTAAATGTCCTCCCCATTGGGCTGCAGAAAAATATCCAACAACTTTTAAAGTGTGAACAATAAAAAGAGAATTACTGCCGCTGCTCAACCTCGGTTTTGATTCAAGATGAACTTGACACACCCACTACCAATATTTTGATTGAAGAGGAACAAGAGCAGCCCCCGTTCTGTTCACGCCGACAAGGATTAGCGCATAATTCTGCCCTCATTTTTTCAAGAGTTTTATTGTACTCTTTGCTATGGCATTCACGTTTCAGCTTAGCTCTTACCCACTGTGCTGTGTTAAGAGAATTAATGAAGTTTTGATGTGCTTTGAAGAAGACTGTTAAATTTTTTGGCTGAATTGATTATGATTATGCAGTGATGACAGCCCCATATCAAAGGTTAGTGGCTTTGCTACGCACCAATGCTGGCACTAAAAAGTAAACAAAGGATTTGGACTCTAAGATGCCCTCCATTAATTAGCAACACTTGGTGGATCGGCTGCCTCTTGCAAAGAGGGTATGGTGTGATAGAGACAAACTGTCTCAGATGCATTAAAATATCTGTTACATGTAGAGGAGGGCTGGGACGATACACTTATCTCCAGTAACTCAAGATACTAGGGTGCTGATACGAAACGTAGTGTTATTTTTAAATATTAAGCAGTATGAAGATTTATTCCAATTTAAGTTTGCTTTTTTATCACTAGATTCCAGAGACTGTATATCATGACTGATATTTCCCAAAATAATACATAGCACATGTCAGTAAGTCCTGCAGCATCATTGCTATAATGCATATAAAGCAGTAAATAAAATACTTTTTGAGGCAACCTGCTACATTTAGCTGTTCCTGTTCATCAAGCTCATGCCATAAGAACATTATGAATAAAATAAGATGTTAGGCCAAAATTAATAGAGTCCCTGAAAACAGCTCACAGCACAAAGAGCCTTTAAAGGAGCAATATGTAACAACTGCACGTCCAAAAATTGAGGACTGCAGTCCAAATAGCAAGCTGGAGAGATTAGTCTTGATGTATAGTTGTTTGTCCCACCTTCTCCTGCCCAGACTTGAGAAAGCTCAGGCAGGCAGAAAGAACGCTGCAGGAGTGCAGGGCAAGCCCAACTTGACACTAGCAATGATAAAGAGTCCTACACTACCTAAGTTGATCAGCTGTTTACTTGAACTGTCTGCTGTCTGTCAATGTAAAGCTAAGCCTGTTATCCAGAAAACAAAAGCCACTGCTCTGAAAATACACACTCAGGAGTTTAAGTTCAGCATCTGCCTGTCTCACTGTCTGTCAGACTCCATTAAAATATTGCTTCAAAATAATAGTCATAAACAGGCACTTGCTCATTTGGTGAACATTCGCATTAACTGGATCTCTAATCAAATGAAACAGGCAAACAAAGTTATCGGGCCTAGAATGGAAATTTTAAAGGAGGACAACACGGTTGTAGTGTTGTCAGAGTAGTGAACATTTGAACTTAGCACGTTTCCTTAATTTTGATGACATAACAGCCATTTTATGATTTGTTATGGTAAATATACAGCTTTGTCCTTTAAATTCAAAGTAAACATTTGTTCACATATGAAATTGAACTTAGAAACTGTGAATTTGAATTTGAGTCTTGATCCTTTGAGGTTGCTGTAGCTGGTCAGTGTGGTGAGGCAGAGTAGCAATTTGTTTTCACATATCAGAGGAAATAATGCATGAAAATATGAACGCACATGTCGTATTAAATTACAAATGTGAACCAAAATGGATCAGTTTGGTAAGATAATATTACCATGATTGCAATGCTAATTGCCATTAGCGTGTTAATGGTAATTCCCATTATGTGTCTGCTAACAGACTTAGTGCAAGTTATTTAAATATAAAACAACTGATTAAGCGATCAAATATTTAGTTTTTAAAAAAGAAATTTTAAAAAGAATCATGATGAGAATCAAATTTTCTCCCACCCATATCTCCATACTACCCCTGCCTCAGTTGTTTAAGAATACTTGATGAATGGATGATGCTGCTCTCCCCTCTGCTCTTTCTCAGCAGAGAGCAGTTTACTCCCACAAGCAGCAATAGGTCACAGTGATTTTGCCTACCATTTGGAAAGCAGCAGGGGCACATACTGTATTCTGTGTCCCATTTTTTTTCTCAGGTAGCACAATTAGAGCAGGAAAAAAGCAAATAAGCACAAACTGTCCAGAAGCTTTTTGGTCAACAGCTACAATTACGGAGCAATTATGAAAATATCTCCGTGTTTTTTTCCTGCATTTGCAGCATGAACACGTGCAACAGCTTCATCTGCAAATCAGTGAAATAAAAAGATGATACTTTTAAACGGGGTCTGCCCAGAATGAAAGGCTTTTTTAGTTAGTCGAAAGTTGTTATTCTCACAGAAGATTAAGAGCATAAAATGTCCTCAAGCCTAAAAAAAGTCTGAAAAAAAGTCTTTCACACATAAAAACTTTGGATATTTCATAGAGTACTTAAAACTATTCTTGTAATTCAAAATGTATATGTAATTTAATTTTTTTCTCACACTTAAGGCATCATGGTAAAAGATATATAATAAGAGAATGAATCCCTAATGTCCACTGCATGCAGCTGTGTCCTGTTGCAGTGTGGAGATAATCTGCTGCTGTCCTCGCTGGTGTGCCAGTGACCACAGTATTTTACTTATGGGCCTTCTCTCGGCTTTGATATCTTTAGGCATGGGATCTATTGGTGCTAGAACAGCTCGCATCAGTGAGGTGTGAGCGAGTGTATATTCATTGAACACTGACATATTTATATTTCATTAAACTGGTTTTGTCTTTTAACTTCCAGCTGCTGTTTCAGGCTATAGTGAAAACAAGAAAAGTCTTGGTCCTGATCAGTTCCCAGAGCCTGTAAGACGTTTCTTCAAGTTAGGAACACATGTTCACGAAGATCTTAAAAGTAGCTCAACTATAGCTTGATGCTTGTTGCAACAACTGTTTGTGTGGTGAAATTTTTTAAGAGCTCTGATGCTCATCAGTATGATGACTGCTACACGTCACATTCACCCATTCACACACACATACACACACCAGTGACCACACTCGGGGTTCAGTATCTTTCCCAAAGATGCTTTAGATGCACACTGCAGGAGCCGTGGATTGAAACACTGATTTTACAATGTCACAGCCGCTCCATTATATGAAGTTATTAACATTATTTGCTTTCTTCACAAATGATCACTAAACCAGGAGATTAATCTAATTTATTTACACAATAATAAGCACATCTCATGGAAAACTGGACTGTGTAATAATGTAACTAAACAAATAAGTCTTGGCTGTTTTTCTTGTGTTTTGGATGAAGAGATATTGAATTAACACACATTTGGAACGGCCAGACCCAGGCAACTTCCTTTATGAAATAAAACACAAACACAAATACGAACACATTCTGACCATGAGTATTACAGTATAACAATAACATGACCAGCTGATCCTGGCCTCGTGTGGTCATTATATGTTACTTTATAAAACTGGACTGATATTTCATAAAATGAAGGTGCAAAGTGATCATACAGAAAGCAGCAATGTCTACATAACACATCACGTAAAGACTTCTTGTGTAGAAAGGAAGTTAAAAGACGACCTAACTCGAAATTAACTGTTTTCTTCAGTGTCCCGTAACTGTCACAAATTCTACTTTCAGTTGTCCTAGACTTAACAACCGCCGTCCTAAATGTAAGTTTCATTGTCCATTCATCTGTAACCGCTTATCATGGGTCGCAAAGGGGCTGGAGCCTATTCCAGCTGACATTGGGCGAAAGGCGGGGTACACCCTGGACAAGTCGCCAGTTCATCACAGGGCTGACACATAGAGACAGACAACCACTCACTCTCACATTCACGCCTAGGCCCTGCCGGCTCAGGGATTGAACTCAGGACCTTCTTGCTGCGCGGCAGCAGTGCTAACCACTGCGCCACTGTGCGGCCCATTCTCAAATTTCAACATAGTAAATATAGTTTAGTTACTGGTTTAGTTTAATAACTTTGTTTCAGCAACTCACCCCACTTCATTGACTCACTCACTATGGAAGTTCCAGTAGTTGTTCCCAGCACTTAAATACAATTAAAACTGAAATCACCCTGTGTGCTTAGCCACAATCATTTTTAATTATTCTTTTAGTCACTGCAAACTGCAGTACAAGTGCAAACCTGTTTCTGATTGGTTTATACCAAAGGAAATTTACATACACACACTTAAATCATCTCTAGTAGAACACCATGACAGTGTGTAAGCGTGCATGTGATGTAGCATAGAGCTGAACACCTAACAATTTAAATACATCATCTATGATGACACATAAACATGTAATTTAAGTTTCAGACACTGTATCTTTGTGTCCCTGGTGCTATTTTTGTTGCCCTCAGGACAGAAGGACATCTTTAACTCCGAGCATTGCCAGTACTGTGCAATTTATTAGCCCCAAAATGAGACCCTGTTGTGTCCCAGCAGCGTTGCGTCTGACAATGTTTTTGACCTGTGCCAGGACATACAACAATGATAGCAATGATATCACACTGGGGCTTTGTCTAAACTGAAATTCAGGTATCACAATCTGTATTTAGAAGTGAAAAACTGGTATTGTAACAGACACAATGTATTTGTTACCACATTAGCCATAGATGAATTGCAAACATGTATTCATTGCTTGTTAAACATACTGGAGTGTGACTCAGCCACAGACAGTGGATATCTGTGGTAAAAGAAGATATGTTCCAAGAGAGTCAAGATGTCTGCTACAAGGTCCCCACACTGAAAATACCACATTTGATCATCAGCAAACATATAGATTAGAAGGCAGGTAAGATGTTACAAATAAGACTAACAAAAATGGGTAAAAGAAATGTAAAACTGTTGAGTACATAGAATCAGAAACGACCCCGTCGCAGATGATCTCAGAGGAGGAAAAGGACCTTCAGACTATAAATTCAGGTGGCCTCAACTATCCACTGCATGTTTAATGAATACTAAAATTTCAAAGCCCAAGGTTTTATATTGATTACTTACTTGTCATGGCCCAGTTATGTCCAAAATTAATTAGTAAAACCTTTAACTGTATTTTCAAGAAGCTACATATAAGACCTTGAAGGTCAACCTGTGAATGATCCCCGAGAAGTCAATATCTCCCTCACTGTCAGGCAAGATTTTTGTCCTCCGATACCCAACCATGAAAAGCCATCTCTTATTACACACTACTGCTGCTGCTGCTGCTGCTTCCCTCCCCAACTCTGTTCAGTGACAGTGGACAGGGGTCACTTACAGCCAGTGATTGTTGTTAGTGACACTCAGATGGAGAAAACATGCCTCAGGAGGCAACGGGCCGAGGAGACAGACTCCAAGGCCTCAGGTGAAAGACACATGCCATTAAATCTATTCTCTCTCTGAAAAAGATCTGCCCTGGCATGTAGTTCATACACTCTTAGAAATAAGGGTTCGAAATGGGTTCCTTCTGAAGAGCTGATGTTCCACTTAGGACTATTTTCTTCTGAAGAACCCTTTTTTGAGGAAAGGGTGTCAAGGGTTCTTAGCAAGACTAAGGGTTCCATTAAAAAGCAAAAAAAGAGATCTTCAAGAATTGTTGTAGCATAGCTGTTCAAAGATGTTTAGTCAATTTAAACATTGATAATTGTAATATAGATTGTTTAAAACATCACATGACCACAACATATAATCTATGGTGTTCAGTATTTTTTGTCTCATCTGTAGAATACAATATGGTTCTTTGCAGAACACTAGGTAGACAAAAGAGTTACAGATGAAACCCTTGTAAAATATACTTTTATATCCTCCGGAGTGAGTTCTACAATGTACATGAAACCCTTAAAATATAAAAGGGCTTTTGCCACCCCAGGGTGAGTTCTTCTTTGCACCATCATTGGTGTTATCTAGTGAAACAGTCTGCATTTCCACCACTTTTGAGTGGAACAGTTGTAATCAAGGATCATCAACAGAGGACGTTGCACCATGCAGAACAACCTTGTAGAATATGACACACCCACTTTGGTTCCCACGCTTCTAGCTGAGGACCAACTTTTTGGGTTCTGTACCAATTTATTCTTTGTGGAAATGCTCAGAACAATTCAAAATTAGGTTCTTGAACTGGAACAGGGCTGGTTCCATTTTGGTGAAAATATGACCATTTATCTTCTAGTTCTTGGTAGAATAATCTGAAAGGGTTCTAAGTGGAACCTTTATAAAAGGTTGTACCAGAAACCAAAAAATGTTCTCGGATGGGGACAAGGCATAGACCCTTTTTGTTTTCTGGCTAGCACTTTTATTTCTAAGAGTGAAAATCTTGTATTTGCCAAATGTCAGTTTTACATGACAATGGGATCTTGGTAGAACCCACTGGTTTGATTCTTGATAGCACCCTTAGAAGATGTAAAGGTTCTGGAAAAAAACCCCAGAAAGGATTCTGGGTGGGAATATTACACAATAGAAGGATTCTCTCTCGAACCTCCCATAGGAGACTGTGGGTAGAACTTTTCACAGATGGTTCTAGGTATAACCCTTTATGTTGGTTCTGGGTATAACCCTCTGAAAGGATTCCAATTGGAACAAAAAGAGGTTCCCCTATAGGGACAATCCAAAGAACCCTCTATGGTTCTAGTTAGCACTTTTTATTTTTAAGAGTGTAGGATGATACACACAGTACAAGACACCCAGAAGAAGTCAGTTCACTCATGATAGTTCTCCTCCTCTTCCTTTCAACACAAGTATTCTGAGAATGCAATTATTTCTCATTATGTAGTATTATTTTAATAAAGCACCTCTTGCACTTCAGTTCTTGATGTCGTACAGCACTTTCATCTGTTCGCCATCTTCAAAGAAGAACACATAATGAAGAGAGTTATTAGGCCTTTGGTGTTGATAAATCAATCATTCTGCCATGTTCTCACTTCAGAGACAGTTCTGCTGCTCGTCAGACTCTTGTTACTTATTCATAGTTGGCATCAAAGCCCAAGTTTAAAAAGCGCAAACAATCCACACTTGAGTTGTTGGATTGCTTGAATGCAATTTGAGTATATTGGGGAAATGTGTCCACCGTGTGTACACATAAACACACGCTGTTGACTCCGTTGCCAAATACACAGACCTTTGCTGCTCAGCTTGTGAGAATTTACTTTATTAACACAATCCGACCCCGCTTTTGTTGTTTGCTCAGTGCGACTGTCGGTATGCCCCCTCCCCTGTTTCTCTTGGCCTGTCTCATGGTGTGTAAGCACAAGCCAATCCCTCTGAGATGCTTTTCTCGCCTGCATTTCCAGGTCCCAGCGTGAGCCACCCGCCTTTGGTGGTGAGCCATGTGCAAAGCCGCGTTTAGTAACTTGATCAAGGGACCGAGGTACAGTCCTCTGAAGCAAAGAGCATTAGAGGCGTGAAGGAACGACTCTGGCAAGTCAACAGCTTTGATATGTAAAAACCTGCATCTGTTGGCTGGCAGAGGCAATCGCCAGGAGGAGAGGTAGAGGGAATGGAAGACGTCTGCCTTTAGAGTCGTCGCTCTAATAGAATTGCAAACGCCAAATCCCAAGCTGTGACACCCTAATGTTCTTAGTCAAACTGACTTGGCATGATCCAGGGGCTTGAGCGAGGGAGTGAAGAAACACAGAGAAATAGAGGGAAGAAGGAGGTATTGAGTGGTCTCCCTGTCCTAGATACCACTGTCTGTCAGAGTGAGAGTTATCAAGCTCTACTTCAGCCCAGATGCACAGGAATCTTTCATCCAGGCTTCCCTTCTGTTCCTCCTCACATCGTCCATGACACCTGCCTGATGCAACCGCGCGATTGTCCCCCTGAGCGAGCAAACTCGCTATCTGACATACATCAAAAAGCCACACCGGGATAAAGAGCTACTGTCTGGTGCGAAAGTAATGAGCAGAATTACACGATTATTGTTTTTAATTAATTTTCCTTTCTGCATCAAGAAGGCCCGCAATGCTGGCCCCTGAGGCCCACTCTAATGTGAATCATATTAGAGCGATTCACATTAGCCTAACGCCAGCAAATTAATCTTTTGCATTACAGCGGGGCTCACACACCGCATTTGGGGATGAAATTTTAATAACCGTTTTTTTATGGAACAATATTGAATTGATCAGCCGTATCAAATCCACACCAGAAAAGGTCAGCGAATATGTAGGTTGTAAACAGGAGCCCTGCACATGGCTTAGACAGAATAATTCATAACTTGGTCAATGACTGAGCTAAACCTATTAGTGGATCACCAGGCCACTCCTCGCGCTGAAGAGCCCCCATTGATTATCATTAATTGTATATTTAAGTTCATAAATTATCCCTAAGTTTTAATAACAATATGGTAATGCAGATGGTGCTTAAGTTCATTGTTTGATTGCAGCGGCTGTAGCGTGAGGGAAGGAGGGCGCGCTGATGCGGAGCAGCAGCGTTTCCCCTACATTATTCAACACAGGGACTCATTATAAATCAGTTGAATCAGGGTTATCATTTCATATTCCGTATATATCTGTTTGACTTCCTAATGAATGTTATTTCCTCTATCAAGACTTGATATTGAAGCATGTTATGCTACAAAGGTTATTATCCCACAAGAATGCTTTTTCTTCCATCCTTAAACAAGGCCTTTGTTTCTTTTATACTCCCACGTGCAGCTGCTGCAGGCTGTAGTGTGAAAAACGTGACATATTTCTGAATGGAGCACTGGTATGTCACATGTTAATCCAACATGTTCCGTTTTATGCCTTGTTTTACTTCAAATCCATTACTTTTCAGAAGGAGATATTCTACTTTTTATTCCACAAACACTTAATATAGAATACAGCACACTGTAAAATATTAAATCAGTGGTTTTTAACCATTTTGGCATGTGACTCCAAAAAAAAGCAGTGTATAGTCAAGGCCACTTTTCATATTTTCAGAGGTTTAGAGGAGAGAGCACTCTCTGGTAGAACTGCTAAAAGCTGCTAAGACATCCTAGATCATTTTATTTAAGCAGCTGTATGAGGCCCACTGAGGTTAAATTGATCTGATATTTCACATCAAAGCAAAAATTTAATCCAAAGTCCAAAAAGTGAATAGAAATTTGTGTATCAGAACTTAGTTTTTGCTCTCCCATAAATCATCTCATGACTCCCCACATTTATCTTGTGAGTACAGCACTTTGGTTGGGTACCACTAGACTAAACTACCCATCAGTATACAAGGTTAAAGGCGGAATATGCAGGATCTGTTGGTTGCTGTTTGTAAACGCACAATATAAAGTTGGCCCTTCCTCCCTGGCTCAGCAAATGAGAGGAAGAGAGACAGAGCAGACGAAGACAAGAGAACTTGAGAGTAAATGAAGAGAGGGAGCAGTGTTAGTGAGAATAAAGTAGTTAATTAAAGAAATAAAACATTAACTTTCTGATTGTTTCAAATTTCCCAGGCACAAATATATGTGCCCTCCCCTCCGCACAAAACCTGGTTTTGTGTGAATGCAGCACTTAATCCTGTAACTGTGTCCTTAGTCTGCTCTGCCTGTGTGTGTTGGCATGTGTATTATTATACGTCTATACAATGTTTTTTTTCTTTTGCTTGGTTTTTTTGTAGGAAAATCCTTTGGATTATGCCTTTAACACAAGCTCCACCTTAGCCATTTATTACAGTAAACTGCTACTGACACAATTAAGATATAATGTAAACCTTACATTCTGAAACAGTGGCCAGTGCCTTTATTTACCTAGGTGGCTTTTATTACATTAGAGATATTTATTTCTAATTTCTCCTGTTTCCCGTTTCATTAATAAGGATACGTATAATGTCTATTTCCGCACTAATTCCATGACAACAATGTGAGTCATGTTCCACCTGCATTTTTCTCTGAATGATGTTAGGTTGCAATGAACAAAACAGCAGCATGTCAGACTCAAGACTTAATGTGACTAAACAAAGTATTGAGTTGATGGTAGTTTAACAGGTGTAAGAAGAATGGCAAAGAAGAAATGAGTGGAATTAATTATGAAAGTATGAAAACATTATGCCACAACAGCAGCGTGGTGAGTACAACTTGACTCTGTTGTTTTTCAATGGATGGAAAGTGTTGTGGAATCAAACTGAATCAAACATCAAACTGAATTTACCATCACAGCTGTTGTGGCTGTTTTATATCTTAGCTTGTATTAGCAGCTGACCTTTTTTGTTTGTGCAGCCTTTATTTAATTACTGGATTTTATATAAGAATTTACACTAATAATATAACATTTCTCTGTGCTGCACTAAGTATTTTTATGTTATACACTTAAAGTACATTTTGTTGACAATAGTGAGTAGAGTATTTTTATATTGATGTACTGGTACTCTTACTTATAGAGACAGTTCACCCCAAATTCAAAAATGCATATATTTCCTCTAATGTAGAAGCAATTCATCCATCTACTGTAGATTGTTTTGGTGTGAGATGCTTAGTTTTGCAGATATTGGTTGTAAATATGTCTGCCCTCTCTTGAATATTATGGAACTAAACACTGGGCTTGTGATGCTTAAAGTTCCAAAAAAATCTTTTGAAAAACCCAACAACGATGTCTGTATCAGTCTTTTCAAGATACTGGAACTTCTAACTTTGATATAATACCTTGAAAACTATTGATACATCGATACCATTTTCAATACCACGGGGAAAAATTAACACTACTCCTTAAGGGAATACAATTTTAGATTTTTGTTAAAAGATAAATGCAATAAGGCAACATGACAACGGATAATCAACCAGAGCAAATGAGAAGAGTAACAAGAAGAAGAAAGCACTGTGAGTAAGGAGGCGGGGCTATGTGGGCACTGAAGCAATGTGTCAACTCGCGTTCAGAGAGAAGAGAAAGCAAGAAAGCACAGCTGGTACCGGAGTATCACTACGGTGGAAATAGAGTATTGAAAGCTATATGGTGATATTTTTAACACTAGTCTCTTTTCAGAAATCTAGTAGAAATTTTCCACCGACGTTGTTGTGAGCGGTGTCATGTAGGAACTAGTTTCTTTCTACCAAATTACACCTGCCAACCGTATCATCATGCAGAAGGAAGAGCGATTACAGCTCAGCTGGGGAGGACACCATTAATGTTTACATCCCGCACTGTCATGAGCATGAGCCTCTCATCCATGAGTAGATGCATCCTTCCTTCTGCACAATTTGGTTTGTGAATAGTAGGAAGGAAATCGGGGGTCAACAGCAGGGTCTGTGGCCTATATTGATATCTCCAAAGCTTGGCAACTCACACCCAAAACAATCTAGATGTTATCCATCATAGTGCTACAGGTAAAATGTAAAATGTGTATTTTTGATTTTAGGCTTTCCCTTTAAGAAGAAGGTCTGAGGTCCTTCTGCCACCACTGCCGTCCAGTGAGCCATGAGGGAAAACATTCTGTTGCTTTAGGGAGAAAAAGGATGAAAGAAAAACCAAATGAGCATTCAACCATATAGAAGGAATGCAGTCACATATACACACTTCGTATCCACATGCACAGACTGTACAGTACAATTTACTCTTACAGGCTTGCCCACAGGAGTTGTGTGTCCTTCCCTTGATGCACTCACCCGAAGCACATGAAAAAAAATGAAACCCACTTTGACTGAAGCTAAAGTTTATTATAAACCAGTCAAGCGGTATTTCAGATATACAGGTGCACACATCAGCTTCCCGCACACACACTCCAAGATACACGTGTGTATTTCCTACATGTATACCCACGTCTTTGTTCTGTCCACCTCCCTGTAGATGGCGGCCTATATGGACCGTCGGGAAAAGGCCTCCGTGCTCCTAAATGTTGTTTTTCACCACATTACTGTCAAGGTATCCACCGGTGACTGATGATGGATTACATCTCAGCCGGTGCTCAGGGTTTTCCCTCAGCCTGTGACTTACAGCAACTTGCAGCCCTCGCCGCTACACTAACCACGGAGAGCGCTGCTCGGGGAATATCGCACGGGACCTTTTCGCTCCCTTCTCCTCATGTTCGCTGGGCAGCTGTTTTCACAGGAGATGCACAGGGGGGAGATGAGGCATGTGCCCTTGTTTAAAGGATGTTTTGGTTATATAAGAGATTTTTTTTTCCTCTTTTTTCATTTGCTGCAGACCCAAACCCTGTCTTCATTTGTCTTTCTGTGTCAATGGAAATGCACTTACTGCAATTTGGTCTAGTGCCACTCAGGGAGGCTGTGGAGCTGGGCTGTGATTCACCGCCGCACACAAACCTACAATTTTAATGTGATAAGTAGAGATTCAGACTCTTCTTTTGGAGTCAGAGATAAGGCATCGAGTTTGGGTAAAAGCCCAGGCAAGGCTCGTTTGAAGGAGGGAACTGATTGCTGTTTCATTTAGCCAAGATGAAAGCCACTTTGCTCTCCACCCTGTCAACAACATCAGGTGAAGGAGGCTTTTTTTTTTGTTTTTCTTTTCAGTCCACTACATGGACAAATTGTGTTTACCTTCTTCTGTCATCCCATGTGTTCTGATTTATTATTTTTCACATTTGAGTGCCGTTAATCACACACTCTTGGAAATAAAAGTGATAACTAAAACCATATATGGTTCCTTGGGTTGTCCCCAGGAACCCTTTTTGGTTCCTGGTAGAATCTTTTATAAAGGTTCCACCTGGAATCCTTTGTCACAGGACCATTAGACCAAAACCAAATTAGCTCTGGTTTTTGAATGGTTCTGTTCAGATCCTTTGAACTGTGGTGCTATCAAGTGAACCAGTCTGAATTTCACCAGTTTTGAGTGGAACGTCTGTAATCAAAGATGTCATCAACAGAAAGTTTGACTGAATACTCCAAATAGTCAAAATTTGGTGCCTAAACTGAAACAGGTCGTGTTGATGGAAAAAGGCCTGCCAGAGGTTATACCTAAAACCATCTGCAGAAGTTTCCATCCCAAACTCCCTATAGGGCCCATTTCCACCGAAAAACCTCTGATCTTGAACCGGTTCCATTCAAGATTCCTGGAACCTTTGTGCTATCTAGTGAAACAGCCCACATCCCACCAGTTTTTAGTGGAAGCACCGCAATCAATGATGTCAAAAACAGAAGGCATAGCAGGATGCACAACAACCTGTAGAACATGACATGCCCATTTTGGTTCCCAAGGCAAACTATTAACTATATTTTGTTTTTCCGAACCAGTTTATTTTTGATGGAAATGCTTTGAACAGTTCAAAATTATCTTGTTGAATTGGAACTGGGACGGGTTCAGGTTGGTGGGAAAGGCCTGCCAGCGGGTTATACCTAGAACCATCTGTGAAAGGTTCCATGCGGAACCCCTTGTGAGAGGTTCTACAGAGAACCTTTCTATGGTGTAATGTTTCCACCCAGGACCCTCCACCACCTAAGGATGCTAACAAGAACCCACCCAGGGTGTTCTTCCCAGAACCGCTTTACATCTTTTCATCTAGGGGTGTCTAAAAAAATTTTTTATAAGGGTTTCACATATAACTCTGTTGTCATCTGAGGGTTCTATGAAGAACCATATTGTATTCTACAGATGAGGCAGAAAATCATGTCATTTTAACAGCCTGTGTCACAATTACCATCATTTACATTGAGAAAACATCTTTTAATACCCATGCTTTCAAGAAAATCTTGAAAAACTCTTCCAAAAAGAGTTCTCTGAATGAAACAGGTTCTTAATGGAAACCCTAGTCTTACAAGGAACACATACTATGCACTACATACCCAACACGAACTATCATTCAAAATACTTATGTGTAAATAACCAGCAGTATGCATCTTTTTGGATGCACTGCTCAGCGAATATAACGCCACTTCCTGAAAGTCTCTTTGCTGGTTGGTAACTTGTGCTCTCGACAAAATTAATATAATTTAATAATATAATTATTACAATATAGTTTAAAAAATATATTACGCCTAGCAAATTGAAACCTTACTTGCATTTAAACTGAAGCATTGATGTTGCACAGGGCTACCTTGGTCACTGTCTGCCTTTATTTGTTAGGTTGTTGTGCATCACTACTGCATTGCATTGTGGAATATTTATGCTGGCATAGTATCCAGTGTTTGCATACTGTAATATTTCCCTGGAAATGCGATGCACCTTATGTATTACTAGTTTCAAAGGAAGGTTTCCAACATACTTAAAAATCTCACATACTGTTCTAGCTTACTAAATAGCATGTTAGTAAGTCTGTTAGTGTTTTAGACACAGCCTTTCTCAAGAGGGTTCTTAAGAAGCAAATTGTTCTGGTTAGAACCTCAGCCGTTCAGAAAGAACCATTATGGAACCCACAGGTTTTCATGCATGTTGATGTGATAATTAGCATCGAGGCCAAGGAAGTAAAATCCCACTTTGAGTTGTTCTTTGCTGGTGTATTATTTTGCATACAGTATGATGTTTACAGCCCACGTTTCCCAGCACGCCTGTGTGGCCTGGAGGACCTGCCCTGCTCTAGAAGCTAGGGTGAGGTTAATTGAATTATGTGCAACAGAAAAACAAAACTGAACATTAGCAACTCTAAAAACACAGGAAAAATATTATGGAAAACAGGCGAGTATTTATTAGATTCCTTAAAGAGATTCAGCTTTGCATCTTCCACATCTTTTAAAAAAATGGCTGATTAAGGCTGTAGATAATGACATTAATAGTGTTATCAAATTCTATGCTGTAAATTTTAATAAACTGTTCATTTAATTGCGTATCCTATCAAGTTTGGAAGGCTTGGTAATTAGATTATATTACCGCATGTGAATAATGTAGAAGATTATGTTGCAGATTACAGTTTCAATCAGGTAATCAGTGATCTGTAACATATTACATTTTTAAAAAGTAACATCCCCAGCCCTGGCTAGAGCTCCCCGCCTTTCCTTTACTGTGGCAGGAATTATGCAAATTTCAGGCAATTAAGGGGCTCTGTGTCATTCTGTCTCTTCTCCTCAGCATTCACTGTTGTTTTTCAAGCCCCGCCAGTGACTTTTGTCAAGCATCTGTATGAGCATGTCAAGAGCAAAGACGCTTAAGATGGGGAAATTATTCATAGCCATTTCAGTGCTTGCATGCAGAAGCACTTGCACACATCCTGTCCTCACAAAAACCTACACACATGTTTTGTCACTGTGCACTTAATCTAACACACATTTAAAGGAGGAATCTGTAATATATTTAGTGTAAGACATCTGTAATAATCTGATATGTCATCAGAGATTGAGGAAACATGCTAAGTAAAAAATCCTCGCTTCTCTAGCACCAATGCTACAGCCACAGTGTTCTTTGAAATTTCTATTCCGTTTCTAGTCCGTACTTTATTGTTTGCCGTTTCATGGTAAAGGAGCAATATGTAGCAATTGCATGGGCAAAAATGAGCGCTGCGGTCCAAATAGTGAGCTGGAGCCATAGACTGTGTATTAAATAGGTCAAATCCCTATTTAATATATCATCTATGGTTGAAGCGTTGTTTCCCCTCAGCCCTTCCACCCCAGACTCAGGGTAGCTCAGGCAGGCTGCAGGAACACTGCATTAGCACAAGACATGTGCAACATTGTAAATGGACAGTAACAAGTGACAAGTCCCACACTATAAGTTGATCAGCTGTTCATAACTGTCAGTTGTCTGGCAATGTAAAGTTAAGCCCAGCTCGCTATTTGGACTGCAGTACTCATTTGTGAATGCACAATTGTTACATATTGCTCCTTTAACATGGACTAAAATATAAAATCACCACACATATTATACATAATTTTGCAGAGGGAGGGTCCGGGTTGCACTGAGGTCACATTCAGCCTGACGGGCTAAATAATTCACCGGCAGGTTGTCTGTGTGGGAAGAGGTGAAGGCTGTCAGATACTCAAATAAGTTATTAATTTTCCATTTTGAAAGCTTGAGGTGCACTTCATCATCCTGTTACCAATTTTCCGTGAAGCGTGACTGATTTCTCTCAGAACATTGTTCTAGTTTTTCTGCAAAATTGATCTTCCTGCACCTATTGCCGCTGTCCCCACAATTGTTTTCACTCGTCATTTTTCATTTGTTGCTGAGGCGTATCGACTTCACGGTGCTGATTGTTTAAAGTTTACTTACAATATGCTTAAACCTCACCCTTTGTCTCCCTACTCACTGCTTCTATTCATGTTACAGTATTAGACTGTCCTCTAAATTGTTTTTTTTTCCCCCCTTTCATTGTGTGCATGATTTAAATATGTGTTGTTGTTATTCAAAAAGCTGCTATTTTCTTTCCAGTTATGTCCTTCTCAGGTCTTCGGTAAGCTTCGATGCATTGCACAGAGCTTTTTTCCTTTTGTTTTCACACTTCCATAACATGTCCTTGTCCAGGTTTTAAAATACATTTATTTATTCATCTCATACCTAACTCATCTAGACTTAGTATTCTGACTGCCAGTCTGTCTTTCAGGTATTCTTTGTCTGTAAATATCTCTGGAGGTCAGAGATAACCTAGCCTGACCGAAACGGCCCTCACCTGAATAGCGTCTGTCTTGTATAGAAATCCTCCCACTCATTCTCTTTTCTCTTCTTTGCCCTCTTTATCTGAGTCTTTTTGTCATATCTCCACTGTGCTAACATCCTTGACACACTTTCCTGTCCCTATCAAATGTCAGCCGAACTCATCTGAGCTCATTTGTCTCCTGCTCAGACCCTCCGACGGTGGAGCCCGTTTACATGGAGATGCGTCAGGGCCTGGGGAGGCCTGTGGTGATGACCTGCAGGGTGCTACGAGCCCACCCTTCCCGCGTGCTGCGATTCGAGTGGCTGCTATCAAACCGGCTGCTCCACGCCGGAGCCTTCGATGCGCAAAGAGATGAGACTGAGTACACCATCCGCAGCCTGAATCGAGACGGCTGGGGGGAGTACACCTGTAACGTCATCAACGAGGCTGGAGCAGGCAAATGTACCTTCCAGGTTACAGGTAAAGAGTGCTCATCATTAGAGATCAGTATTTGTCATGTTATTGTACTGTTTTTATTGCACAAGACATGCTGTTCAATTTGATTCAGTACAACTTTATAGAGCTCAACAGTGATGTTCCGAAAGAGATTCGTATTCTGAATATTGACCTTATGCTGTCCCGCCCACTTTTCGTCTTCCAGTTTGAGCGCACTTGTATCAGTTCTTCTGGTTTAGCAGCCACCTGCTCTACACTGCAGTGATCTCACAGAATTTAGCTGCACTCTTACCGTGAATATCACTACAAAAACTGCATCTAAACCACCAACTTCAACATTGCACATGTTCGAGCAGGACTCTGGTCCGATGCTGGGGAGAAATGAACATAATCAGTGATCCAGATGATAGTTTTTGCTGGTGTTTTCCTCAGGTAAGCTAACAGCTAATGCTGCTATTGTTCTTTATATTTCTCTGTAACATAGTGTTAGTTTATTTTTTTCCACATGAGACGTGTTATTTAATATAATAAGAGGCTGCAGTATATGAACGGGAGATATTACACTGGAACAGCACTGATAGCATCAGTGATACTAGTAGCAGTAACGCTGAGTCTGAATCATGCTGCTCTTATCAGTTGTGTTTTGACTTAACACACAATCCAGATGTTTGATATGAGGATGCTAGCGTTCGCTGCTTGGTGCTAAAAGTCACACAACGCTACAAAGCAAATTAATTCCTTCATTTTAACACTTTCTTGCTCATACGTAGTTATATTGTTACATTTAATGGCATGTCGTAAATTTACATACATCAGCAACAGTCACAACTTACCGAGCAGTGAGGCTTAGTGGCAAGGCTTCACAGCAGCTAACATTAGCATTAGCTTGTAGCCCAGAGACTTTTCAGGACAAAAGTGTCTGTCCGTTGGTGTCCGGCGATGTTAAGCACACTCTTGATTTAAAAACTCTTCTCTCTTCCTCCAGTTGTTACGATCGTCCTCTCACACAGCAAGCTGTGCTATCCATGATTAACTTACTTAGCAAGTAAAGGACGATAAAGCCGAAAACACTGTAGACAGTATACTGCTTTCACTCTGAAACGGAAATAAGCTTACAAGATCATGAAATGCGGAAGTGCTCCTAGTTTAGCTAAAGAATAAAGTCAATAGGCTTTACATTATTTAAATGTAATGATACAATGAGGACGGTGGAGGCCATCCTAAACAACATGGATCATCCACTGCATAACACCTTGATGGACCAAAGAAATAATGGTGGTGGAAGGCTTCTCTCTCTTCGTTGTAGGACAGAGAGATACAGAAGATCTTTCATACCAACTGCCATCAGACTCTATAATTCTTATACAAATAGATGAGACTACAGACAAATGAATTTCCCCTTGGGGATCAATAAAGTATTTCGTATTCGTATTCGTATTCGTATTATTAGTAATAATGTCATAGCCATCTGAGGTTAGACTAACTATGCGTTATGAGACAAGAAGTACAACACTACCCACAATCCCAAAGTGTGACAATGATGTCTTTGATTGGTGGAGTGGTTGTTACCATGGAATGCTTACACACTTGCAGATGGGTTGTTCCACTAGCAGGCTGACTCGTTAGGTAGCTAACATTAGCCAACATGAGTCATGCTAATAATGTCGCTTTGCCGCAGTGAATGTAATTTAAACACACACATCACAAACTATTACAACACTGTCAACTATTAACACCAGAAACACTATAATAAAGTGGTTTATGGGATGAGTAGTTCCCTCACTATTAAAATAATTATATACATAGTTTTGTACCTTTGCTTTCTTTTCTTTTCTTTTTTTGCCCCAAATCAAATATTTCATGGTTACAATTCATGTCTCGTTGTTTGGCTTGGTTCCAGTCTTAGATGTCTTTATGTTAGGATTTTCTGAAACTTAAATGGAGTGAATGAATGGGAAACCCACTTTGGAAGTGGAGCTGTTGAAAATGTTATGTTAGTTATAATCGAAGGGCAATTGTTCATTGATACAGAAAAAATACACACTAACATACAAAACAATAAATCATGATATCAGGAAGCTAAATGTGAAATAGAATATATAATACTGATTAATCAACTTGCTAAAGCACAATAAAAAGATCATGTAAAACAAACATGAAATAACAAATTGAAAACGACTGTTGCTAGCAGATTTTTTTCAACTTTAGCTAGGTTGCTAATTAAGCTAACATTAGCTCTGTGAGTTGGTTGAAAACACTGTGTCTGGCTGACTGTTAAATGTTTAGCTGACAACTTTAAGTCAAGAACCCTGTAAAAAGGTATCATTACTAAAAAGACTGTAGCTAAAGCTACATATCTGAGGGAAAAAAGTCCTCACCAGTTGATCGCCCATGAAGAAGACATGAAAAATATAGACAGTGTTTGATACTATGGCAGTATGACAATGGAAAAATAGACTCGGATTTCATTCTAACATAACCCCTGTTGGGCTACTTAGCTCTGGAAAAGCAAGACAGGGGTTAGGTAGATGCTTTATTTGTCTTATTTTCAGTCTGTTTCATTTTTAATGTTACAGAGAAAAAGCTTTCAGGGTGAGCACTAACTGATGTGTTTAGTGAAAGTAACACAGTCTCGGTTAATGAGTTTGGAAGAGGTTGCTGGAGTGTAGACACCCTGAAATCTAACAAGAGTTAGTCTGAACTCTGATTGTAGCATTAAGGCAGCTTCCAACAATAGATGTACTATTGTGAACTGTGTTTTTTTTTTTAATAACCATAACCTAATAGTGTATAGGTCCAAGACAATGGTATATTACTTAGCCAGATAAAAATTTGCTAACACATTATGCATCACATTAGAGCAGACAAACACATAGTTTCATCCATAAATTTCCACTTTTACTCTTTGTGTTTTTATTTTTTATATCAATATTCATATTCACCACTCTCTAAACTCTTTAAAGATGCTTATACACCTAAACTGTTTTTGATTCAGTTAAATGAACCATGGTGGATTTGCCCAGTTAGTGTGGTTCATTTGGGCTGGTGTGAAAGCTGTCAATTGAACCCTGGTGCAGACCAAATAACTGAGCCAAGATCACTTGAAAAGGATGGTCTGAGTCTGCTTTGAAGCAGACTTTGGTGCAGTTTGTTGTGTAAAGGCGAACAAGCCAAACACAGGATTTTATGATAGCTGATATGTGATTTTAGCATGAATTCAAAAGCTGAACTGCTAATAAATTCATCTACTGATCATGAGATCTGTTCAGGAAGCAATAATATAATTTATCTGTATAAGCCATGTATATGTTTATGAAAACTATTTGGTAACACATATGCATGTAAGTGCAGGTATTTTCCCTGACTAATAGGTCAAAAGCTGTTCAAACTGTTGTGCTTGTATTGTACTCTGTGTCTGTGTCAGTTCATTAAGTCCATTTAAAAGTTTGTGTAGCACAACAACATCAAATTTAATGTAAGAAGTGATATAATCATTTTAATTATATATGTATATAAATGTGTAATTTATCATCACTGTAAGGTGCAGGAAAAGCTTGAAGATGCTTGAAAAGTGCTTGAATTTGACTTTGGAAAAAGATTAGTAATTAAAGTGCTGCATAAACTCATGTCAGTCACAGGACTTTCATTTTCTCCACATGAGTCCTGATGCTGCAGGATGACTGGACATCTGCAGCCACACCTTAAATCATACCCTGCTTTAGAATCTATTTTACTCTAAATATGACCATAATTTACAAAATAAACATCATGCAGTATAGAATAAGACTTGAAACTAGTGATTGAAAACATAAAATCATTGGGGAACTGTTTTACTGACCTCATAAACCAAGTGAGAAATAGGGTCATTATCCCATACTGGTACATATAATTGGACTTCTTTTTGCAACTAGTGTTGTTGCCCCCTGCATTAGAAAAACTGCAGATTTAAATCACGTCCACTTAGGCTTAAGAAGCTCTGTCCACTATTTAATATACGGTCAATGCTCTTACTACAGCCCCATGTACATTGCTTTAACGTGTAGAAAACCAAAACTTTATAGACCTGCCGTGCTGAGTTAAATGAGCTAAACTATGATTGGATAGTTGCTGTTCAATTATTTAAAGTTACATACCATACAGTACATGTACCATATTTCCCTCTCATGCATATATTAGTGGTATAAAATGGACTGTCAGTGTGTTTCATTCAGCCCGATTTTGAAGCTTCATTTCATGTCAGCCATTTTGCTGCCACACATCTGCATGTCTACTAGAATTTTTTAGACAGCTGAAATTGCCTCCTCAAACATATAACAGTCTTTGTCACGCTGAGTTTTAGGAGCATGGATGTCTATGTGTATGATAGACAATTAATTTAAGAGAAGACAATTTGTAGATCATCAATCTGAATGGGATGCGTCAATCATGGCGGCTTTTCCTTCATCTCGCGTAGTAAAACCTGTTCTTTCAGATAATACACACTTACCCCCTCGCTTGTGTCTTTTTAGAGACTGTCTCCTTTTCTTTTTTTTTCCATCAAGAGCTCCAAGTGTCCATCTCCTAGTTGGTTGTTATGACAGGACCAAATTAGTTTGGCTGCGCTGAGTGACCGCAGGAACTCTGGCCAAGGTTTCAATCTCCCAGACCTCCCATTAGAGACAGGAGCTGCAGGGTCACAGGAGGAGTATTTGTCACTTTGATCCTCTGCCACTTTCGGTCGTTCTCCACTTTGATACTGTCTATTTCTCTCCATCTATTGAAGTCTTTAATCGTACCTTTCTGCACTTGATTTTTCCATCTCCTCTCTTGCTCTTTCTTTCTCTCTCTGCCCATCTTTTCTTTCCCTTATTCTTCATCTTTCTCATTTTAAACTATCATCCTCCTTCTCTCTGGTTTGCCTGGAGAAAGAAATGGACACCTCCACCCCCTCTGTCAATGTCATAAATCAGTCCTCCCTGGTGAAACAGGTAGAGCAGAGAGACAGAAGCACATAGTCCCCTCCAGCCATTTGTTTTTTCTCAACAGAGCTGGGGTTTGCCTGCCTATTGCTCCCTCTTTCCTACCTCCACTCCTCCCCTTCTTTCCCTTTCATCCTCCATCCCTCCGTCTCCCTCTCTCGCTCTCCCGCCATCGTTCCGTTCCTCCCGCCCAGTGCTCCAGATTCCCACCATCTGGACTCAGTGGTTGCCAAAGGTATGGAGGCTCTTTTAGTAACCCCCTGAGTGCAAGAGCATGATGCAGAAAATCCACTTTGGTTCCTCCCATCATCCATGAAATCTGGTGCCCCATTCCCCTAACTGCAGCTCTTATTCTTCGAGATTTATTTGAACTCAACAGCCACAATATGAGATCAAAACTATTCTGCACTCTTAGAAATAATGATGCTAATTGGCCTGTCTGCAAAGGCCAACCTTTTTTGGAAGCCTACTTGGAACCCTTTCAGAGAGTTCTACCAAGAACCCAACATAAACGGTTGTAGAATCATCTGTGAAAGGTCCCACCCACAGTCCCTTATGAGAGCCCTTCTGTGGTGGAATGGTTCCCAGAACCCTCTCTCGGAGTTCTATCCAGAACTGTTCCACCTCCTAAGACTGCTTGAACACACGCAGGGGGATTATACAGAGAACCTTTTTTGATTCTAAGGGTTTTATCTTGAACCCACAATGGGGGTTCTACTGAGAACCTTTTCATATTCCAAGGGTTTACCTTAAACCTACCATGGGTTTTCTCCTAAGAACCCTTTTATATTTAAAAGGTTTTATTGAGAAACACTCAGGGGGTTCAAACATAAACTTTTTTATATTCTAAGGGTTTCACCTAGAACCCACCATGGGGCTTCTAACAAGAACCCTCTATATCCCTCTATAACCAAACCAAAGAATTTTCTTCCAAACTGAGTTCTTTCTTAGTGGTACTCTTTGTCTTACAAAGAACCCTTGACAAACCTTTTCCTCAAAAGAGGGGTTCTTCAGAAGCAAATGGTTCTGGGTAGAACCTCAGCCCCTCAGGAAGAACCTTTTTGGAACCCTTGTTTCTGAGAGTGTGTAGTGTAGCTGAAATAAATAATCTACTGGGGAAGAAGTAGATATGAGCTCCTCTCTATGACTTGTGAGTCCACTTCACGATGAAGCTCATGAAATATTTGTTATGGCTCACGCTGTATGGTAGTATCTTGGTTTCCTCACTTTACAGAGTGAGGGCAGGTAGACACATGATAGTCCCTCACCGCTCTCTCCCTGACGTCCTGCTGGGCCGTGTTGATGTGTAATAAACATATCAGTCAGGAGTTTTGGCCTGAAGCCACAGTGCCTCAACTAAACTCACAGATCCAGTCAACGTACCGTGCAAAACATACATGTTACCATGCCGACAGACACATGCAAACTCACCAAAGTCGGGCATCAGGCCATTCTGTGGCTTATATAAATGCTGTCGCTTCAGAAAGTGTATTGTGCCAGGGGAGCGTGTGTGTGCATGTGCATGGATGACCATGTGCCAAGCCATTGGGACATCTGTGGAAACAGTGAGTTGGCTGTAATGGCCAAGTTGGCCATTAAATTGTGCCAGGGGACAGACCCCTCGGAGGGATGTAATGTGTACCACTGAGCTTTGGCTCAGCCTCTCTGTCATGGGAACCCTGAGTTTTTAGTAAATGCTGAAATCATGCTCTTCTGAAAGGCTGGGAGAACTGAGAGAAAAAGAAATATAAAAAATATTTCACTGTCTTTGAGTCTTTGTGCAGCTTTTGTTCTCTGATCCAGTCTGATGCAGTCGCTGATTTATGCAGAAGTCTGCATTTACTGTACATCCTGTCCTCAGGCTGCAAATGTGCACTGATGAAGCAGTGATAGGGTGAATCACAGGTCACAAAATACACAGACATTTTGATTTAAAGGTCTGTTGTGTGGATTTATGGGGATTTATTCTCAGAATATACCAGAAATGTAATATTCATAAGTATGTTTTCATGAGTGTTTAATCAGCAGAAAATAATTTATTGTGTTTCTTGCTACCTTTGAATGAGCTGTTTGTATATATGGAGGGTGCAGTGGGGCGACTTTATGGGGCAACACCCCTAAAACCCTGAGTCCTACCAGATATAGATGCTAATAACACTGGCCCCTCAGGCCACCAAGCCCTAAATTTGGCCCCAAAGTACATTTTTGGTGGCCAAAACCCCAATAACATCATCAGGGTTGCTTTAAAACCCCCCTCCAGACCCACATAAGACACTGTAATACTGATTTCATTGTAGAGATGATGAAGAGTAAACTGAAACTTAATGTGTAAAATCAGTTGAGTGTCCCTTTAAGGCATTTAATTTGTCTAATCACTGCCAAACTAAAATTCATAATAAAACCGCTAATTCTGCAGATGATCCACACATCTCTGTCTTTCTCTTCAATGACTTGTCTCAAGACAATGCAGACTGTAGTTTTGCTGGAATTCTGAAATTCACAAAGAAAGGGCAAACAATGTTCCTCATTCCTCCCACGTTTAATTCCTCTTGTTGGCAGTCTGTCATGAATTAGAACAAGAAAATTCTCTGGGACAATGTTCAGATATTCATTGTCTGCATTTTGTGAGTTTTTTGCTCACAAAAATGAATTCAGATTCAACATAATGATGTGCTTGTATGGTCCCAGTTTCCCTTTTTTATTGTAGCCATTGTTCCTAATGATGCAGCAATTACATTGTGGAACACGGTGCCTGAAGTTGGCTACAATGAGATATCTGCATATGTTTTAGGAGGAAAATGTGTTTATTTTAGTGTCTCACCCACAACACAACAAACACACACACACACACACACACACACACACACACACACACACACACTCCCACTATCTCATACGTATCTGTTTTACCTTATCTGCACTCAGTCTATTTTGATATATTATTATTTAATCCATCATCTGTTTCGAGTAATGTTTTTGTCATCTTGATTCATTTTTTGTATGTTTGTTTGGTCTTTGAGGTGTGTTTTAAATAGGCCTCCAGGCCTTTTTGAGCTACAGTTGTACAATCTGATGGGGGTTTTGGCGTGTGTTATTTTTGTCTTTATCATTTTTCATATCTTCAAGTAAAAGAAAAGAACTAAATTGATTTTACCTTCAAACCTGCACATTCGTCTATCTCAGGGGTTTATAAACCTTATCTGTGTTGTTGCCTTTGCTTTGAGTTCCAGACATGGTTTTTAGTAACGCAGTTATTCTGTGCCCAGTCACCTGAGTTGAACTTCACCCTCACAGTAGATGGTGAATGACGTTGAATATTTTCAGCAGCTCAAAGAGACGTGCTGACATTGATGATCCTGTTGGTAGTAATGACAGACGTTAAAATGTTCAGACTAAAAAGGCAGCGTACGAATAATGTTATCTGCTATCAGACTGAAGGTTTGTCAGGCTTGAAGGACAGACGAAATCTATTCTGCTCTTTTATTCTGATCCATTTTTTGTGGTTCCACTTCTTTTATACATGTTTAGAAATAAGGGTTCCAAATACATTCTTCCTGAAGAGTCTTTCAAGGATTGTTGAAATCCTTGAATAACTTTTTCATCAAGAGTTTTTTATACTATAATATACAAGGGTCCTTGGTAGAACCCCCTGGATGGGTTCTAGACAAAACCCTTGGAATATATAAAAGGTTCTCTGTAGAACCCTGAGTGTGTTCTAGATAAAACTCTTGGAATATTTTAAATAGGTTCTCGGTAGAATCTCCTGGGTGGGTTTTTGTTGGCACTCTTAGAAGATGGAAAGGTTCTGGATAGAACCCCCAAAGGGGGTTCTGGTGGAACCATTACACAATAGAAGGGCTCTGTGTAGAAGCTCACATGGAGTTCTGGGTGGTGCCGTTCACAGATGGTTCTAGGTATAACCCTTTATGTTGGCCTCTAGGTAGAACTGCCTGAAAGGTTTCAAAGTGGAACCTTTCTAACAGGAACCAAAAAGGGTTTTTCCATGGGGCAATCCAAATAACCCTTTATGGTTTAAAAAGATTAATCCCATTCACATAATAATCAAACTCATTAGGAAATATTCTTTTTTGTTGAATGTATTTTTTCAAGTGGATTAGGTAATGAGGGAGGAAGTTGTGGGAGAAATTGTTGAATATCACAGGTAGAAGTGACTCATTACAAGTTCAATGCCATTTCCCTTGAAGAAAAAGAGCCACAGAAAGATTTCATTTTCCATCCCAGAAGGACACAATCAGGCAATTAACTCTTATGTCTCTAATGTCTTTTCCCTGTCGTCAGTTAGCTGTTCGTGTGGTGTTGTCGGGTTTGTCTCAGCCAGCTGTGCATCCATATGTGAGTGTCATTTCTGCCACAAAAGCCTACACCATACACCAACCCAGCACATATAGAAACACTTACCATATGGCAGGGCAAAGTGTTCTCCTGAAGAAGAAAACATGTTTGTAAACCCTTAAAAAATGAGAAGGAAGTCTGCAAACAAGGTCAACTTCCTGCCTGAAGGGTTTTACTGAGCTGTTTTGAGTCATTGCATTGGTTCTGCTGTTATAAACAGGATTTAAAAAAAATCAATTAAGCCTTCTGTACTTTATGTTTGATGTCTCCCACCCAGGGTTAGCTGTTTCAAGCAGTGTAAGTGGGTTAGGTAATGTGCTTCACCACACATAACATATTATTAGTAGTGACGACCATTTCTCTTCATTACATGACATGGCATATTTGAATAGAAGACAATTCACCGGTTAGATTGTGACGAATATGCTTTCAGAAATTTACTTTTTTATTTCTCAAAGTAAGACATAAAATTAACCCTTTAGTAACTATCCAATGATAGATTAGCAACGTAACTAGGACACTGCGGCCTGTCATGCTTCTATTTTTGGTATATTTTGAAGCGGTGTGCATTGGGCTTTAAGAGAAGTGATATTCAGTGTTTCATGAGTTTTTTGTAGCCTTTCACAAATGTTAAACAAAAGAGCACAACTCCAATGTAAGGTGCAAGCATTAGCATGTCCAGCTAGCTGGCTTATTAACTGCAGTAACATTACCTCCAGCCAAACTTGTGTTAGATACCACTGCATTTTCCAAACTCATGACTTATTCCTACCAGGGGTTAAATCAGGATTTGTAATGTAGGGGTGTTTGAGGAGAGGATGCTGGCTAGCGCTAATCAAAGTGGGGCAACAATGTATCTCTCTAAGCCAGGTTAGCTTAGCTCTTATCCCTGCACTCTGTCTGGCTGGTGACTGTCTCAAGATCCCTGCACTTATTCTTATCCCTGCGTTTCCCTTTCCAACCATAATGAGTGTATTTCTGTTGTCTGTAGTATACGTTATGTTACAGTGTCCAGTTTTGCTGGGATGTGACTAGCTTTATCCTCAGTCTTTTAGCATTATATTTGTCCACAGCCGTTAAGAAACTTTACATATTTCAGACCCTTCTACAGGGTTCTCATTTTAAAATGTATCAGATGGAAACATTAAAAAGTCAGCTCGAGACGGACTTCTCGGCTAGCTCAAGGAGTTCAAGCATTAGCATTATCTTATATTAGCTAGCTACACTTACCGACAAAATCCACAGTTGGTTACTTTTGTTTAGCTCTCTGTGGAATCAAAGACCTTGTGTTTAAAAAATGACTGTCACCTTGTGTTAAATCTGCCACCATTAGTGTAAACGGCATGTGCAGTGTGAGAAAAGCTTGACGTAACAACAGTAACTAAGGAGGGCCGAGAGCGTTCGTATGTAATTAGCTAGCTAACAGTTGATGTAGATTAGCTAGCTAGTGTTTTGCTCTGAGGCTTGCTGCTAACATTCACTAACTTAAGGTCACTTTTACAGGTCCCAGAATATTTTTTTAACCTTAAAATGTGATTTTTTTGTTTAGCACATAACATATCTAAGTACAGAAAGCAGGAAAGGACAAAGTTAACTGAGGTTCCAGGGCAGGACTTACTGTACGAAGGGTCAGTTGATGTAATAGATGAGTCTAAAACACTTAAGTTAAATAAAGGTTGTGGTTTTATGACACAATGTGCATTTGTATAAATACAATCCCCTCTGTCAAGTGTTCATGTGAGTCTGAGTGGGAATCTTTAATGATAACTTGTGAAAACATATAATGATATGAGTCAGCTTAATTAACCGTTCCCGCGTTTGCGCTGCTGCAAATTACAGCCTCTTTATTTCCGTACCAGCTCACTGTACAGTATAAACTGCATGAACTGAACTGACAGTATCTGCCAGGCTGGCTTATGTAACATTTACTGTACAGTTTGCTGTAAACACAGCTGGCTCTATACAGAGAAACGCTGCCAAGTGAGGTGCAGACAGTATGTGTCCTTGCATTTGTTTGTTGAAAAATATGTTTTTTTTAGTTGCATTAGCATCTCAGCGTGCCATAGAGGCAGTTTTTCGTGATAGCATCTTCAGTTATAAAAGAAAGGTTCATCTTGCAGTAGGCTGCCGATGCCTTCAGCATCTTAACCTTGTGAGATGTTTTTCTTGCCCCAGCATAAAAAGACAAAACATTTAAAAATGAATTACATTGTTTAATTATTAACTGTATTTTTCTTGTTTTCGCTTGTTTTCTTCTCTCTGAATGATTTTATCTGGCTGATGAATGAGTTTTCCTCTGCCTCAGATTAGAATATTGTATTTTAAATAGCTTTATCCCTGTAAAGGCCAAGTGATCTGCAGTGGGCTGGCCAAAGCATCATTAACCTGATTTACTGTCTAAAATGCAGAACAAAATGCCCTCAGTGTTGATTTGACTTATTTTCATGGACGATTATGAGAATTGATCAAACCAGTCAGAGGCTGAAAGAAACCTCTAATTGTGTTTTTTTCCTCCTTACAAAGGCGCCTTACTAAAAATGAATGATTATCTGAAGTGTGTGTGTTTACAACTTAACTTCTACAATGCAATCAAAGAAATTATGAAATTTGCCAGCTATAGATTATGTTTTCTCCTGTTCAGCAGTGTTTGGCCCATATTGTTTTCCTTGTTGAAGTATAGATTTCATCTCTATACAATGCCTACTTTTGGCATCTCACATCACTTTACAGCTAATGTTGTATAATTATACAGCCGAGCGAGCACTCAGTCAGATTTCTCTAGTACTAATTTTCTTCTTCTAACTTCTTTTGAGGCTGGCTTTTTTCTATATTTGTCTTATTGTCAACAAACAATGCATGTCCACATCTCAGTACTTATTTAACTTTGCTCCCATGTCTGTGGCACTCAGCCTCAAATTTGTTCATTCATATTGAGAACATGGACTGCTATACTTTAATTTTCTAAAACAGCTGGGCACTGCAGTTTTTTTTTTTTGCAAATGGAGTAAATTGTGCATTTGTTGGGAAATATTGTAATGAAGAAACAGTGTTTCATTGATTATTAGCTTGGGCCTTTAATGGGATCTACTAACAATAAGAAAAATATAGCCACCAACATGAAAGGTGCCATATGACACTCAGCAGCATCTAGTGATTGCAACATTTGCAGAACAAATTCACACAACTGGTGACAGTTTGTTAGTTGTAATGCCGACTCTAGCTGGTCACTAACAAACACCAGTAAGTAACATTAAGTACCAATTAAGTTACTTGTGCATAAAGGAGAAGAAAAGTTAGCTCCAAGTCAAGTTTGAGCCCTTTAGCAGCTCGTAGTTCGTAGCTCACATGTCCTAACACAGCCAGCCCGGCTACCATTACAAAGAACAGAGAAGCACGGATTACAACACACACACACACACAGAGTGAATGTGACTTCCTTCTCAACTCAAAACACCATTACTGTTTGCCACTATATTAATGTTCAAATCTCCTATAGAAGATTTAAGGCCTGGTCACACCAGAAAGTGACTTAGCAACCTCTCTGATTTTGCAAGCTTGATGAATAGCTTGCTGACTCAGTTAACTTGGTCACTGACAGCACAATACGTTGGCTGAGTTTATTCAAAAGACACATTTCTGCCATTGATTTCCTGTTTCATAACTGTCTGCAAACCGTGCCTTTTTTTGTGGAGAAGTTTATACTCTAATAGAGGAGGTTAAATAAAAGTAGATGCTGCCACAAGATATGTTTCCTTTATTTTGTACTCTACAGTTCTCTGGCGAGATGGTTTGCTGTGGGTCAACGGCAAGAATCGTCATGTCAGAGTTCACCAAAGCTGAAAAATATGCTCGGATTTACTTTGCCGCCACAAGCAAATCCATTAATTGCAGCTATTCCATTCAAATGAGCTGATTTCCCTTTAAAAATTCACAGTTTTGAATGCTGGTTCAACAAGGCCTATCCTTTTTTCTTATTATTCAAATCATGTCTTAAGAAAACATGTTTTTTCAATATCCCTCCTTCTGGGCAACTGTGAACCAGTAAAGTACATCTTATAAAAGTGCTTGTTTTTGCCAGGATAAGATTATTATTATTAATGCCTGACAACATTATGTAAAGGATGACTACAGAGACTGATTGAAGATCAAAAGACAGACGATATATTGCTCTGTTCAGAGCAACCAGACTCCATTAACAAAAACAGTCATTTTAACTTTGCCATCTAACACAGCAACTGAGTAATGTACTCACTCACCTGATGTGTTTTGCAGCAAGAGATGTTGTTAAAATAGCCCCCTGACCTGAAAGATTGTCAGGGGGCAGAATCAGAATCTAGATTGTTGTATGGATTGTGTATATACCTACCTAAGATCCAAACACAATGCAAGCCAGACTACCCCCAGATGTGGTCAGACAGATCTGATCACATTCAAATTGCGAAGCATTTACACCTTGCATTAACATGTGTTTTTCTTTATCTGGATATCATATCAAGATACAGATTGCGTTTTAATACCAGGTGCAAATGGAGTGTTCACTCTGGAATCTGATGCTGCCCACATTTAAAAGATCATGTGAACAGCAAAACAAAGAAAAAAATAAATAAATCAGCACAATAAATCAGAATTGAGCACTAAGGTTTGCAGGGGGAACATAGCCGTAGACATAAAAAAAACATGGAAAAAGAGGGTTCAGGTTGAAAAATACCAAAGATGCCCTTTTAGACCCACTAGTCTGCTGTGTTACTGCAAGCAGGGAACTGAAGCCAGACATATAACCCTTTAAACTTATGACCTCCGCAAACTAAAAGTCACAGTTTATTTCCTCCCCTGAGTCTCATATGAGAGTCAGATCAGAGAAAACAAAATGGGTCAAGGATATCTTCACTCCAAGGCACCCAGAGGGAGACCACTAAAACGGTTTGGGAAATAACACCATTATAATTAATCAGTAACATAAACTAAGTTGACAGTTTTATCCAATTTCCTGACATACATCAACTACTTGCTGCATGTCCACACGGTCCATCTAATCCCAGTGCTTCTTTTGTTTGAGCTAACAATGCTGCTTCACTGTCTTTTCCATGGCTATTAAAAATCATCTGCCTTGGGTATTGTCATCCTTCAATAAACAAGCCCAAATAGCAACGGGCCGGGAGGTTGAATTACTATTCTTTGCCTGGAAGGTCATCCTGTAAGCTTGTTTCTAGATCTTGATTAAAATACAATGTTCTGCCAGCTCCTACTTCAGCTGTCAGAAATCAGCTTGCAGACTGTGACTGGAAAGCTGAAAACTTGAAAGATTCATTCAATTCATGGCACAATCGCTGTAGAAAAATAAATCCTCACACATTCCAACAAAGAAAACACTACACTCTTAGAAATAGGGGATCCAAAAGCAGTCCTCCTGAAGGACTTAGGTTTTACCAGGTTTTACCCAGAACCATTTGCTACCCTTTTTTTGAAGAAAGGGTTTGTCAAAGTTTCTATGTAAGACTAAGGGTTCCATGAAGAACCCCTTCATCCAAAGAACCCTTTTTAGAGGACAATAAGCTCTGGTTCTTGAACCGGTTCTGTTCAAGATCCTTGGAACCTTGCTATCGACTGAACCACTCAGCATTTCCACCAGATTTTATTTGAACCATTGTAAAATCATCAAGGTCATCAACAGAGGCCACTGCACAATGCACAAAGACCTGTAGAACATGACATGCCCACTTTGGCTCCTGAAGAAAACCTGGTATTTTTTGTCTCCAGCTGGGAACCAACTTTTCCATTTATTTTCAGTGGAAATCCTCTGAATTTGGTGCTTGAACCAGAACGGATCCCGTTCCATGTTGGTGGAAAAAGCCTGTCAGTGTGTTCTGGATAAAACCCTTAGAATATAAAGAGGTTCTCGGTTAAATCCTCTGGGTGAGTTTGTGTTTGTGCTCTTAGAAGGTGGAAAGGTTCTGAATAGAACCCCTAGAGAGGGTTCTGGGTGGAACTATTACACCGTATAAGGGTTCTATGTAGGGGGTTCTGGGTGATACCTTTCACAGATGGTTCTAGGTATAGCCTTTTATGTTGGTTTCCAGGTGTAAGTTTCAGAAACAGTGGACTCTATCTAAAGGTTCTAACAGGAACCCAAAAAAGCTACTATGGGAACAAGAACAGCTAGAACTCGTTATGCTTCTAGTTTGTATCTTATTTCTAAGAGTTTGTAAATGAAAGAAAGATCCAGTGGTATGAAATAATTTTTTTGAGTGCACTCGGGGTGGATCTTTCATTGCATGGGATGGACACTTTAGGATGTGGTTACATTCATGAGGCACACTACAATCTGGTACATGCTTTGATACAATGCCATGAAAGTAGTCCATGTCACACAACATAAGATTAAACTTTTATGATCCTTGAGGAAAAATTCGGTCAAAGGAGCAACAAGGAATATTATATGGAGTGGATAAAAATAGAACAAACAGAATATAGCGAAGATGAAAGACAGTGTTCATCTTTGTCATGCTAATGCAGCACCCTTTTTTTGGCTTTAAACAAGTCTCACTATGTTAACAAATCAAACATTTACATTTACACTCACTGCCTGCACCATATGTGAAAAATAAACTGCACCAGCAGGGCAGATAGAATGCAAATAACTGAGCTCACAAAATAATAACGACAATTATAACCTGGCAGCTTACAAAAATTATAGCTGTAATTCACATCTATTTCAGTAAGTAATAAAACAGCCCTAATTGCACTGACCTTTCAAAAGAAAAACAAGTACTTTTTGCCGTATGCATATTTGTTTACCCTTTGCATTCACTATGACATACTCTACAATCATGCAAGTGATTTTAGAAGCATTTTCTTTCCAAATCTGTCATATGATTCACTCTGCGAAAGTGTGTTTATCAAGGAAAAGCAAACAAGGAGGAGTACCATAGGTACTGTGAGTACCTGTCATGGGGCTGTAAGTCTACACAGCAGCACGGTCTTGTTTTTGTTTTGAGTATTATTTTAATCCTCCACTTAAAAAAAGATTCCAGTCATTGGCATGGCTTAGTGTACTGTGTATGTTATGTCTGACCATGTTTGTCTGAATGTGCTCAAGATAATCCAGCTCTAAAGTGAAAGTGTTAAAGGTGCAATAAGTGATTCTAGAGAAAAATAGTTGAGTCTTATTCCCAGGTTGTCAAATTACAGACATGATTTGTGGCTTGATGATGGTTGATTGTTGAGTCTCACTCCCAGGTCGACTACAATACCTGCATTTTGGGAATGAGACTTCAACAATCAACCATTTGACTGAGCTGTGATTGGCCAGCATCTCCCATCACTGGCTAGATTTTCTAAAGCCTGAAAACTGAGCCGAGAGAAGGAGCAGAAGTCTGGTTTTCTCTCAGACCACTTGAATTATATTATGCTTAAAGGTTATCATGGAACTTTTGCACAGTGACACCCAAAATAAACTGCCTACCCACCTTTAATATTGCTAAACACGTGCAATCGTTGCTGTTTATAAGAAAGTCAAGTCTCAGTTTAATGTACAGTAATGACACCATTACAGGTACAATTGCTGTGATTAAAGCAGTCCTGAAATGTTGGTCATTCATTCACAATGTATAATAAGAAATGATGTTTAAGCAACAATAAATGGATAATATCTTCCATGCAGGAACATCTGGGGTCATTGGAGATTCAGAGCTTAGCACTAAAATCTTATTAATAAGTGTGGGTTCAAGCTTCAATCAGTAAATACTACAATATAAATAAATGTCACATAAAAAATTATTACTTTAAATGGTTAACTTCCAAAAAACAGCTTTTCGCTCCTTTAACATACAAGAATGAACAAATTAAAACACTGCTTTAATGTAAACAGCGTATGAGTAATTTATCCTAGCCTACGGTGGGGTACCTTATGGGACAATGAATTCAGTTAGAAAAATCTGCATAATTCAAAAAGCCACCATGGCCTACATTATACAAAAGTAAAATTAGCATCTACCAGGTTTTATGGCAAACGTCACAAAAAAAAAATCCCATTAAGCTTTAAACAAATATTCCAGCCGCACTGGATAAAGCTGGATAATGTTATGTGTGAAGCCACCTGCGGGGCTCTGTCAGCATCGATACTTCTATTTGTTTGAAAGTTTGAAAAAAGAAACCCTGCTGACATCATCTTGTTATATATATTTGTCACAAGTGCCGCAGCTTTAAGGAAGTAGAATACTAAATTGTTTGAATTGCCCTTTCCTTCTAGGGTTTGTGTTTTTTTTATTGTAAATGAGCATGAAAGTATTATTCTCTGCTTTCTCTCCAGGCAAGGCGTACCCCCCAGAGTTCTACTATGATACCTACAGCCCTCTGTGGCAGAACAGGCCCAGAGTTTACGGCTTCAAGCTCCAGTGGACCCAGATGAACCCCAACGCTGTGGACCGGATTGTAGCCTATAGACTAGGCATCAGACAGGTAGGGTGACTTCGAGGCTGTTTACACCTGGCATTAACATGCGTTTTGGGTGATGTGGTCACAAGTGGACAGCTCTAGTATGTCACTTCACACCTGGCATCAGAATGCAGCTCCACATAGCTCTCAAGTGACTGCAGATCTTACTTACTTACTTTATATGCAAATAAACACTAGGACTGTTTTGTCAGTTTAATGCCCAGTTTTGTCCATTTGGCCGTTCAGTACGAAGATTCAACTACTAGTTCCTTTTTTTTTCAGTTCAGCAGCACATTAAACTCTTAAATCAGCCAACATGACAGTCAAGTTTTACATGTGCAGCTGAGAGATGCTCCATGGTGCGCTGGGACTTTTTAACTCAACTGTAAGCAGAACGAGGCACACCTTTACTTTCTCTGACTGTGTGTAAATCTGATGTTTTCACATCACAGATGACAAAGACAGACATTAATGCCAGACTCAGAGAATGTATAAGTGTGTGTCTTGCTCATAGTTCAGTTATAAAGATCCCAGCGCACCACAGAGCATCTCTCCTGCCTGCTCTTCACAACAACACACAGTGTGCTCACAAATATCTTCTGCTCATCTTGGCAGGTAAGAAAACCTGAACACGTAATTTGCATTACAGGGAGCCAAATGCATAATCAGACAGCATGTTTTGTGTGCACTTACAGGACATCATTTGAATAGGTGGTCCTTCAATGTGGCCCAGGACACATTGTGTACACATTGCTATAAGAATGTGGATGTATGCAGCCGAAACATCCTCAAAGCCTCTTGGATGCATTCACACCTTAACTTAAAGCTGTCCACATGTGAACTGATCACCAAAGATGCATGTTAATGCCAGGTGTTAACAGGACCCATACACATGTGCTGGCTTGACTTTACTCGGCCTTTACAGAAGGAACTTGCATCTCCATTACAACATGGCTACCTGTCTGAAGGTGTGCCTTTTAAGTGATATATGCTTTTCTTGAGTCGAACGCCTGTAAAATGGATAAACACACTTAATTTCCTATAAATCTTCCCAATGAAAGTCCCCTGTTATTTTGTTATTTAAAAGTTTTTATTATGAAGCAGCAAAAACAGGTAATGTTAGTTTTTCATTAGCAGTAAGTTAACACGACTCCTACATGGCTGAAAGCGAACATGAGACAAACAATCAGCGATCAAGGACAGAAACTAAACTTCAGACCACAGGGGATCAGTTAATGTTACAGAAATACTGAGAGCTGAACTTTTAAAAACCTTTTTCTCTCTGCTCTCCTGGTCGTCATGGGTAGGTTGCAGTCGGCGAGACGTCACCGCAACCCACTTTGAGGTGGGTTGGCAGTGCTTTAGCCTCACCCTGAGATGGTCCATCTCGGGCGCGACTCAGCGCAGCTCGAAGGTGCCTCATAATGTAAATGCAAATCAGCGCAGCATGGTTTGAATGAGAAAATGTAAAGGCCCTGTTAGAGTTTTCCCTCTGAGCACTCACCCTCCTCTCGTCTCTGTTTAACCTGTTGGTGCATCATTCAAATGCTTGTTGAAAGTACTATTCAGTTCCGCAGTTTTTCAAGCCAGAAATGCTGGCTCTTGGTACAATAATGTTTGAGTCATTGGCATTGGTCAGCCTCTTTTCGGCCCTTCTTAGATGAATTAGAGTCATTTTGTGCCACAGGGCAGTAAAAACCTTTCTTATTGCCAATTTAAGCATGCCATAGAAGTGTTTGCACAGCTTGCACTCTCTTGTTGTGTTCCATTTGATGGCGCCAAATCTTAACGCCTTCGATTCATTGTCTGTCTTATTCTGCAGTTTTTGAGGATGTGAATGAGCCTCTGAGGGCCGGGCAGGATGACTAAGAACCTGTCAGGGGCAGTCGTTTCAATGAGTTCTCTGGTTTTCACGAATTGCTTCTCAGTTTTTTTTTGTTTTTTTTTTCGCTCTCCATCAGAAGCTCAGTCAGAGGAGTGGAAGGGAACCCCGCAGAGAGAAAGAGCAAGCATAGCTCCTGTTTTCACTGCTTCTCAAGTAAACTCCACAGATGACAGGCTTGCAGCGTTGATGGATGGCAATGGTTACATTTTCTCTCTTTGGCAATCAATGTGTACCTTCCTTTCTCTCTCGCTCACTCCCCATGGCAGTGTGGAGCACGTTTGGTCTATATAGTCTTTTTTTTATTTATTTACAGCAGCAGGTGTGGCACCACCTCAGTTTACATGGAGTTTGAAATAGTGAACCAGATCCATTAACACCACAGATTTTCAGATAAATGGTTTTATATCCTGGGGGATACCATCATTTCAGAGGTTGTGGGAGGGAGTGGCATTAAGTGGATCACGAAAAACACTGACGGGGAGGGATGAGTCAAGTACTCAGGTCATGTGACTTAATGACAGCATTCAAAAGATAAGTGTTATCATATTTTCATGTTTATTATATTTTGGAGATATGTTTTTAGAAAATAATATTTTTGAATTTAATTTATTTCTAATTTATGTTCTAATTTTCTATTATTAAATTATATGCTCTATTTGAAACATACTGAATTACATTTTCACAACTTTGATAATCAGCCACTGAATGTCGGTATCCTGGAGGATACACTGCCCATGATAAGAGGATAAAACAGGGATAAACACTTATATACTTATGTTTTGAGACCTCTACTCTTCAGATAATCGATAATATAAAGATGTGAAATACTGATTACTCGTCATTTTACTCTTAAATGTGTATTTTTGATTAATTCACCAGTGTGCACACATTTTGCTTGGTCACTGGTCAAAATTCTTGCCACTTTTCCCTGTTTCCACAGCATCCTACCAATAAGATATTGCTAGTGTAGGAGAACCACAGGGAAGATGGTAGTATAAAAACAAGACTGTGATGTTTTGCTTATAAATGTTAAAAGATTGTTATTTGTTCAAAGATTAGATTTATTTCCAGTGTCCAAAACGTGAATAAATAAATAAATGTGAATAAATCTTACTGTTTTTTTAATTACTTTAATTATTTGTTTATAAAATATTTTAAAAGTTGGCACATGATTTTTTTTTTTAAAAAAAGAGGAAAAAGTTAAAGTTATACCCTAAATGGGCAGTGTACCTCAGGAGATACAGAGTATAAATTGGAAAATAAAGGTCATATTTTGGAAAAAAAAATCATGAAATTGTGTTATTTTAGAAAATAGTAATTAATTAATTTTCCAAAATATGTGCTCCCCGTTTAAGGGTTAACGCTGCCTTTGCACTGCGGCACTGAGCTGCCATCGGGAGAAAAAAACAGCATATATCAAGAAAATAAAAAACAAAATAACACATGCTGCAAAGCTAAATCCATCTCAGTTCTGCTCCGAATTAGCGAGCATACCCTGACAGTTGTGTTTGCAATGAATAATATAATTTCATGTTTGTTTCACACTACACCCTCAAGGAACTGAAGCTTGAAAACACATTCTAAACCAGTTATGTTTGTGTAGCGCAATGATTTTTCTGTCAACTATCTCAGTTGGTCTGTTTGGTAATAAATGATGTTGTGCTTGCAGAGCCCATGTTTGTGCTTGCCAGGCGTTTGTCTGAAAACTTGCCAGGAATATACATTTGCTTTTCCTATTTTCATCTGGTCCTTCGCACAGTTTTTTAACAGATTATTGCATCTGTATCTGGAACCCACGGTGATTCAGAAATCACATTAACATTTCAACCTTCTCTGCATTTGTTTATTAAAAAGAGAACATAACCAGCCTAGTTCATCTTAGCAGCCAATTATTGTTTGGGAAAATTAATTTCTCTCCACCTTCTTGCCTTGATATTTCAAGAGGGTACAGTTTGTGACCATTATTTCCTTCCTGCGAGGCACAACAGTCGATCCTCAGTTGTCTTAGATGAAAGAGATTCTTTGCTGTGGGGAAAATTCTGACTTTTCCCACAAAATTTACTATACAGTGTACCCTCTGTGATTGATTGAGTCTCAGCTTAGAGTATTGATTTGGACAGATAATAAGATTTTTTCAAATGTCTTCTGGTGAAGAAGAGTTGGAACCTGAAAAAGGGAAAGAAAGTCAAGGCAGAAAGAAATGAGAGATATGAAGAGATAAATGTGTAGGAGGAGAGGCTGTTTTTGTAAATAAATAAATGCAAAGTTACCCCCGGCCTGACTGTGGAGGAGTGGTGCAGTAAAGAAAGCTTTGGCACGTGGACTACACCACTTCGATCTATTTTTAGATCCAGCAGCAGCTCCCCTGCCATTCCCTTGGAATTATTATCATTTTCTCTGGCTACTTTTGAATTAATACTTCGAGCTGGTAGACCTTATGCCTCTGTAATGGATTGCTTTGTGTTATCGTCCAGTGCCCTCGTGAGAGACAGTCTGGCTGAAGGGGAAATGGGAATGAAGCTCTAGCTGAAAGGCATGCACAGTTGAGAATCACAAAACACAAATCACCGCACCTGTCAAGGATGCAATGGGAAGGTGTGACGTCTGCCCTTGTTTTGATACTGTAGCCGGCTACTTCAAAACCTTCTCTTCCATCCAGAGGCTTGATTGCCCATCTCCAGCCTCTGTAGGATAACTTTTTATGCGGCATAAAAAGCTATTCCCTCAAGGTTAAAAGCATTTCTGTTCCCTCAAGGGAATGCCTCTGGAGGCATGGAGGCATTCCCTTGGGGGAATTTATTTGGACTTGGCACAAATGTCCACTTTGACTCAAGGATGAATTCTTGACTGTTCTATTCTAGTGAACGCGATATTTCATGAACATCTGGTGGGAAATTCTTAAAATTTGGTTCAAATGTCCATTTGGACTCAAAGGTGAAATGATTAAATTTGGTGGTCAAAGTCAAGGTCACTGTGAGCTCATGTCTATCACAGTCTTTTGAAAGCAATATTTCAAGAACACCTCAACAGAAGCACTTCAAACTTGGGACAAATGACCACTCGGAATCAGGGATGAAGTGAATAGATTTTGGTGGTCAGAGGTCAAGGGTCAAGGTCCCTGTGACCTAATGTCTGTTCCATTCTCTGATTTCTCAGGGACATATAGAGGGAGAATCTTCAAATTTGGTACAAACATCCATTTGGACTCAAGGATGAACTGATTAGAATCTGGTGGTCAAAAGTTAAAGCTCACTGTGATCTTACAAAACATTTTTTGTCATAATTCAAGACATAATGTCACACTTATGTCTAATAGGATAAAATGATGAAGTGAAGACATTTTATGTCCAACAGATCAAAGGTCAACTTCACTGAGACATCATGATATTGAGCTCTGTATTAGTCGTCTCTACTCCTCAGTAAACATAGTGTATAAGTGAAGACAGCATGTTTCTCACTGGAAATTATTCACTGGAACCATACGTGTCAGTATAGTGATAAAAAATACACTTAACGCCTTTTATAAATTTCTTCAAAGTATTCACAACATATATGAGTCTGGACAATCATGACTTGATTGGTTGGCAAAGGCATAAACCGCGAGGCGATAAGTCAGTTCAGTGTACATCTTGCTATCACGGAACTGCTTCTCCAGTGTATTCCTTCTTCTCCTCCTCCTCCTCTTTCGTCTTTTTCAATTGATCTGTCAAGTCAGGGTATGCAAGCAGATCAATAGGAGCCACACTAATTACATGCAGGCAATCTACAGTTGATGCACGCTCGTCAAACATTACACCATCACTTTGATTGTTCCCGCGTTTCTTTTGGATCCTGCTATCGCTTTGATCAATCCTGCTGTTTTTTAAAGTTGCCATAAAATGAAACCCATGAACTGCTGCCGCAATCAAATGAAATTAAATCAATATGGCACTCTGCCTCTGTGGGGAAAATGCAGAGAATGAAAGGTAATGGAATGTAAACTGTTAATTGAGCGCAGACGCAGTGATTCAGTGAACATTAATGGAAATCAAAACGAAAGTGCAAAACCCGTAAGTCAATAAGTGTGTATATGATTCAAAACGTCTAAGAAAGTTAAATGTCCTTTTTGGATATGGAAAACATTGGACTCTTTGCTTCCACTTGTTGTTTGGAGCCTGAGGCTCAGTTTGCCAAGATTAACATTTAAGGCCTCCATCTGTCTGGAGCTGTGGGACACGCACACACAGAGACACACACTAGTTCCCTATTAGACCTTCTTCTCCCAATTACATGTTTTTAAATCTGAAACAGGTCTCCAAAAATGATATACAGCTGCACACACACACACAAACATGCATATTTTAATAATTTTATTTATGCTCACAGCATTGTACAACCATTTAAACATAAGCAAAAAAAACAATGTGTTGTGGGAACTTGGGAACAATAATGAGGTGTACAAAACCCAAGACAAGACGTTCTACTCCCATTATAAACCGGCATAAAATCCATTTGAAATCATTTCTTTTTTTTCAGAAACAGGGCTTTCTATTACACTAAAAGTAGAAAAGTAGAAATATGTAATATATTTACTGTACTTAATCATAAAATGACCACAGCATGTCGTCAGAGATTAAGGAAACAAGCTAAGTTGAAATACTGGCTTCTCCGACAGCAATACTACCGCCACCATGTTCTTTGAACTCTCTATTTCATTTATGGTTTTTTTTTTCCGTTTCACATTTATTACAGTTAAAGTTAATGTCGAATGTTTGCCGCATGTGTTAGTGTCTGCTTGTGAGTCAGCAGAAATCATCAGTTAAATTGAGCAATATGCAATATGTTAGTCTGGCAGGCAGTGAGACAGGCAGTGACTGAACTCAAACTTGTGTATTTTCAGAGGAGTGAGCTTTTGCTTTCAGGATAACAGGCTAAACACATCAACAGACAACTGACAGCTATAAACAGCTGATCAATTTACAGTGTAGGACTCGTTGCTGCTTGCCATTGTCAAATTATAATGCACTCGTGTAGCTTCAGTGTCCCTGCAGTATATAGTCAACCTGTCTGAACTTTGAGTCTGGGGAGGAAGGGACAGAGGGAACAACTCGCTTCAACCATAGATCGTGTATTAAAGAGGGATTGAATCTATTTAATAAACCGTCTATGGCTCCAACTTGCTACTTGGACCACAGCACTCATTTTTGAATGCTGGGGTCTTACATATTTCTCCTTTAATTTTGTAAAGTAATAACACTCAAATATGTTAGCTGTAAAGTGTGAATATACTCCCACAGAGTGTTTGTTTTATCAGCTTAATTGGGCCGCTGACAAATATTTGATCCACTTTCATTTAGGTCTTTTTTATTCATGTTTTAGCTACAGGTTTTTAACATTCTCAAGTTATGAATGATTCAAACAACTGCAGCCTTTTGCACCAACTGTGTGTAAGTTCAAACTTTGCCTAGTTGTAACATTAATTATTACTAAGTTGTGATTTCTGCATGACTAAAATAAAAGTTGTTGAAAAAGTTGTACCACCAAGATAAGTTACAACATTACTCTGAATAACAACTAAACATGCCACTTGGGAGGTGTAAATCATTAAGAGTCACAGAATTACACTCACTAATGGGAATACATCAGTTTTTCTTCCACACAGCATGGCTTTTTTCATGAAACTGCATGTCATTTTGTAACACAGTAATCCAGCAAAGATGTAATTTATTGATATATTCCCAATATCGATCTACTTGCTACGACGCGCTACAAAGCCAGGTGGCTCATGTCAGTCCGAAAGCTAATGCACACAGTAACCATGACGATTGAACTCTATCTGGCCAATTTCAGTTACAAACACTTGAAAGAATATATTGTTTATAGAAAATGGTTATACAGTTCAATTTAGTGGACAAGAGTCTGCTATTAGAGGAGGAGGGATAATCTGCTGTGAGAGTCCCCCCTATTTAGATTACTGTTCAGTTGTATGGTCTGCTGCATCGAACTGTCTTCTAAGAAAATTACAAATGGCTCAAAACAAGGCTGCAAGACTGGTCCTTGGTTGTTCTTCAAGAACTAGTGTTGCAGAAATGCATGAACATCTTGCTTGGCTGATGGTCAAGCATAGACTATCTGCTAATATATTAATATACTTTCATAGAATTATTAACACTCAGACTCCTAAATTTCTTTATGATAATATAATTTACTGCTCAAATACACATTCACATTACACTAGAGGGGCGAATAGTGGACAGATTACTTTACCCCTACCTAAGTCTGACTCTATGAAGAGGACTGTATTCTATAGGTCAACTGTGTTTTGGAACAATCTTCCAGTTGTGGTTCATGAAATTAAGGGAAAAACTGGTTTTAAAAAGAGACTAAGAAGGTATTTGTTCTCAACACCATAATATCATCTTGATTATTTGATTGAGCGAGGTTTTGTCATGTGATACATGAAGGGTATGTTGCTTTTCCTTATTTTATTGTTTTTATTTTAATAAGTACTTTCAGTGTTATTGTTTTTTTCTTTTAATTGAGATTGTGAGTAATTGAGATTGTAATGATTGTGTTTTGTATGTATTGTCTGGACCCCAGGAAGACTAGCTGTCGTCTTGGCGTCAGCTAATGGGGATCCTTTTAAATAAACAAATAAACAAATAAACTGCACATATACGTGAACATAAACCTCAGTTAAATCAACAATCCCAAAAATACAGCACATAAGGAGGACATTTTTTGTGGTAGAGGGAGCGTATTGTTTTAATGGACAAACATAGTCAGGTGTTAGCCAAGCAGCTGATGAATTAGCCAGAGACTGTGAAACATGAATAAACCAGCTGATGCCAGTCAACTTATGCAAGTGCAGCCTCAGTGCTCTGCCTGTCTGCCTGAACTTAGACTTAGATCTTCCGATGTCAAATGGGTTTAAATTTAGAGGAAAAAAAAAAAAAAAAAAGCAAGGACGCAGCAGTACAAAAGCAAAAGAACACATCTGGGTGAGATTTCATATGTTTTGTGGCTGATTCTCAGAGGAGATAACCGTGGTCAGAAATGCTGTTGCTATGACGTGACCACATGTAGGTTTGTTGCAAAGTATGTTTGTTTCCTCCAATAAAAGATAAATTGAAGTGGACCGACATATTTTCTTTCCAACATCTGAAAAGAAAGATTCTGTCAGTGTTGCAGTGCTGTTATGTTACTGTGCCTACCTACTTCTTCTTGACATCCGCACCTTCAGGAAACACGTGCACTGTTCAGCTTAGTAAAATGGACAAAGTTGCTTGTGCTTAAATGATAAAACTCCTTAAAATGATCAATAAAAATATAAATTAGGACAGGTGCATTAACACTCCACACCTTGGTAGCCACAGCTTGTGGTCACTAATTTGTATATCAGAATTAGTTGTTTAATTCACACATATGCATTAGCACCACAGCTAACGTATGTGATGCAGCCGTGTTTCCACCCAAAGTACCACTACAGTTGCTTCTGCAGTCCAAAGACTAAAGACTAAACAGTGACAACTGTTTTTATGAATCATTTTGTGCGCAAAAAAAAAAAAAAAAACTGTTTTGCAGCTACAGATTTTTGAAAATGGTGGCTGATATTCAACCAATCAGACCACCCCCGAAGTTTCTGTACTTTTGGAAATGCTGCCTTTTGAGCACAGACTTTTTTGGGGGTAAAATAATTTCCCTGGAACATAATTTAGACTTTGGTCCCTGCGGTGGAAATAGTCTCAGTTCCTCCAAAGGTTCCTAGTTCCTAGTGATAGATCCTGCAGTAGAAACGCAGCTTTTGCCATTTGTATGAATAAGTTCAGATTCTTGCTACTGTCCATTGCTGCTAACACAGAAAAGTATCCCTCCTTTTTGGCCTCTGTAACCCCCTCACCATATGAACAGGACAGGATGTGTCATTTTTAATACATCTGTGTGTCTCTATTTGGAATAACAACACTTTTTTGTCACCATTTGCACAGGAAGGTTGCTTGCACTCTTACTGAAAATATCAAAGGTCCTTAAAATGATACATCCTCTTTTTAGAGTGTTCCAACACACATACACATACTTACAACCCAACACTCTGTAATTTATTGCAATTAACTGCCATGCCTTTTGTACTTTGGAGGATAGCAAAATTTTTCAAAGGGAAGGTAGGGACAAGTGCTCCATCTGCAATTACCAGTGGCAGACAAAACACTCTATTTACCTGCAAACTAATGGTGATGAAAACTTGCACCCCATAATTGTGGATTATCCAGGCTCAAAGTAATTACTTAATTGGTATTGTTCACACATACACACACATACACACACAGAGACACACTGACTTTGCTTCAGTGCTATCACACCTTCATTCACTCTGTCTCTGCCTCTCCTGCTAGTAACACACTTCCTCTTTTCCTTTGACTGAGAAGGGCATGTAAAGTCACTAATTGTGATGCAGAAGCTGTAACTTGTCTTTGTGCCGCTCTTCCCCTCAAACTGATTCTCAAGGATAAAATGTACCCTACTTCTCTTCTCTTTGCCCCCAGCAAACGCAGAAACAAGCCCTCGTTTTGTTTCTTTGAATTTCCGAGGGGCTGTATTGTATCACAAGACATGAAAAGCATGAGCTAATTTTTTGTGTGATACCTGAGCTTAGTCACCTGAAGACAGGTTCGCTTGTGTGCCCTGCGTTGTGCAAAGACGAGATAAAGAATTCCTGTCAGTTCAAGGTCCCTGTAGAAAGGGGTAGAAAAACATTGTAGAAAAAGATTAAAGAAAAACTTCGTGTACAGAGCACAAAGGTGTTGTCCTCACTGTAGTCACAAAGCTGCATATTGCGGGTACAGTAATGCAGACTGAGGCATATCTTTAATGAAAAAAATGAATCAGGATTTTTTCTCCCAGCAATATAAGTGTAGACGATTTCTGCTGCTTGCTAATGGCAGTCTTTGAATTCAGAGCCTGGGAGCTGCTTTGAAAGTAAATGTGGCTAATGAGCAGCTAGCTGTCAACAGCTTACAGAGGGAAAAAAATGTTTTTGTTGTGTAGCATTTAATGTTGGTGGATCATACAAATGCCTATAGACAAGGTTAACTGGCAGACGGAACGTTTTACACTGATGGTGAGGGGAATACATATTTGCTGTGGTCATGTACGCAATATGTTCCCAGGAGCAAACTCCTCCTGCAGAATGCCCTTTGCACTCAACATACTGCTGTCCATTTTGTGGAGGTACAAGGTACAAAATCTGTAATGTATTGTGTATATATTTTGGCGACATTAAATCAAACAAGCTACAAAAATTTCAGAATGCAATGGAAATTTAAGGAATCTCAGCAGATTTAATTGCAATGATATATGCTTGCAAAAATCAGTGTTCTCCATGTTTTCATTAGATACAAGGTATTTCTGAAAGTGAAACTGAAACTGAAACCCAGTATAATATATGGATAGCAAAGATACATTAGTTCGGGTTATCGGGTGATATCCTACATCCAAGGTTTCTGTAGAGTAAAGCGTAAATAAAATCAAATATCACAACATTTCTGAGCAAATACCTTAATATTGATATTGCAACAATATGGTGCTTTCATAAAATATTAACAAAATGAGATTTTTGATAAATAATAATAGTAAGTAATGTGGCTATAACGAGTAAGTGGGTAAAGGCAAATAGTAGAACAGCTAGAAAACTACCTCACTTTACTGTAATGCAGCTTTTAAATCCACAAATAGACAACATTTATGCTATAATGATCTCCAAAAAATATCTAGTTTCTTATTACAATATTGATATAGTATCAGTATATTGGATATATTGGCCAGCCCTTGGCTTCTGGATACTTGGCAAATCAAAGTCAAATATTCACCCTCCTTTTAGCTCTTTTTGGTCTCCGCCTGCTCATGAGGACAATATCTGTCTCTGCAGCAGCTAAATGCTCCACTATGTTTACCAGCTAGTCATATCGCTGCGCCTGTGTGCCATTTGGTGTTGGATGGGTAACAGCTGCTTTTTAGAGCAAATGAAACTGAATAAAGCACTGAGCTGGGTTTGCAAACTGAGAGGGTCTGTAATTACAAATGACCCCTTTCACATACAAGTAGTCAGGCGATTCAGTGATGCTGTAAAAACACTGATTATTGCAGTTTTAAAATTGTGGTGCTTACTTATTCTTTTGTGTGCAAAGGTAACTTATTCAAATATCTGTCAATGTGGAACGTGAAGGAGTACATATCCATGTTGGTATTAAATGCATGCAAGCTTTAGTCTGGAGGGCATTATTTACCCCAACTATTACTCCAAGTATGTCACTGAGTAGTAGTTGTATGACTTTATCTTTCAAGGGTGGGCACCTGAGCTGTTGGTAGTGCTATGCCAACATGAACCCATATGTCCAAACCCAACACAACTCTGACTGATTTGTGCAGAGAGATCTGTAGTAAGCTTGAGATGTTTTCCTGGACTTTCAAACCATGAACAAAGTGAATCAAAGTAACTCAATACAAGAGAATTAGACAACAGTCTCAGACTTCCTTCAGAGATTAAATGAGCTTTTCTAGCCAATAACCAAGCTCTGAGGGTTTGTCTGACCACCTGGGATAATACCGGTCAATCTTAACTTGTTTAGCTAGTATTTAAAAAAAAAAAACACACAACTCAGTGTCTGCAAGTTCACTCTAGATCTTACTCGAGTCCTCACTTAAAGCTACTACGAGGAACTTTCATGTTTTGCTCATTGATTGGAGGCCCCTGCGGACAGAAGCAGAAGTGTTTCCACTGTAAAAAAAACAAAACAAAAACACATAAAGTTGAAAAGAAAAGAAAATCTCATTCCGCTTCTTTTTAACTGGCTACAGTGTAAAAGTGCTACTCACTTTACAGTAACTTTGCCCAGGAAAATGTACACACAGACTTGTTTCATCTGATTTCATAGAGAATCTGACCCAGGCATTAAGAATAACCATATTGAAATAGCCAGTCTTCTCACTAATGGTCTTGTTTGGTCATATAGAGGCATCGGTATTAAACTGAGACTGTTTCATAACCAGTAGGTTTAAGACGGTCTTTAGTGTGCTCTCAGTTTTAAGTGAAACCAAAAATTCATCCACATGTAATGAAAACAGTATTGGGCTCAAAACATGCCCTGTGGGACTCCACATGTTATAGGTCGACTTATAGGTTATATGATAACCTTAAACCTCAACTTTGAAAAAAAATGGGTAAAATATGAAGCAAACCATTCAATTCTGATGGCTACAAACACATTTCTGATGTCTTCTTAAGTAGCAGACTGCAACTGATGTTTCAAATGCTTAATTCAATTATATATAAAATGTCTGTGTGTGTGTGTGTTTGTATGTAGGTACAGAAACAGAACTTTTGGGGGTCTTGTGATGTTTAATAATCGGAACCTCTTGTGGCTCCTCTTCCTGTTCTAGATGGGGTTGCAGCGCTGGTGGGAGCAGGAGATCCCCGTGGACGGAACAATCAACAAAGGAGAGCTGATGACACACAACCTGACTGAGCTCATAAAGCCTGAATCCTATGAAGTGCGCCTCACCCCCATCACACGATTTGGAGAGGGTGACTCCACCATCCGGATTGTCACTTACAGCGGTGAGTCTTGCATACTAACTCCAGGGATGTCTTTTTGGAGGGCAGTGATCAGTCTACTCATCCTGCAGTAGTTTAATGTTTCCACGTTTGGAAATCGTAGAGAAAAACCAGGTGCGGGAGACACAGGAGAGCCGGATTCACTTTAGTCTGCTGCTTACATATGTGGTTGAACAGGTGGAAGAATTACTGCTACAGCTGGTAATGTTATCCTTCAGCTAACTCATAAATACTCTTAAATTAACTCCAGCTAGAGATTGTGCTGCTGCATCATGACACATGTTCATCAACACTGATGGATATTAAAAGTGCACTCTGGTATCACCAATCGTTACGATCATCACAGTTATGATGTGTTATTTATGATATGTATGACGGAGGACCAGTAAAAAGCTTAAATTTCATCTTAACACATTCAGTCATCGGCTTGCTTTGCTTCTTTGCCAGTTTGAGTGAATGCTGATCAACTGACTAATCATTTTTTCCTTGTGACCTTTATTTGCTTGAGTCAGGTCTGTCCTGAACCGGGGCAAAAGCTGACTTGTTGTTTTCTGTGCATGAGAGATCATCATGACATCAAAGCATCAGATGACTCAGACATGTAGTTTGGGTCACAAGACCAAACGGAGCTGGTCAAAGATGAGTCATGTTTTGCTTTACTCGGTTTCCCCCTAAAACAATGTATTTTTTTGTGTGTGTGTTTCCTTTTCATCTCTTTGCCAGAGGATGTGATTTGTCTCCTGGGATGTTTTTTTTTCATATAACAAATAGCTTTTTCAATTATTTATATCACAAATATTGTGAAAGGTCTGTGGCCTTGCCAAGCTCCACATGGACCCTCACTGTGTCTCACCTGAGAACCAAAGTAAAATAAAATGTTTATGGTCACTCTTTATTTTTAAGTACACTAATAAGACATAGCAAACCTTTTTTTTTGTATAAAATTAAACAAAAAACAGAAATAATATGTTCCTTATTAGACTGTATTAGACTCTTTTTAGACCCTTATTAAATTTAATTAGAAGGTATTTATGGACACATTACAACAGAACTGTGCTGTAAACTAAAGCGAAATCACATATCTTCTCCTTCCACATTTAAAAACAATATGTGAACCAGATCGAGTAAAGGCCAAAAGTATAGATGCAGAGGATTATTTTGTCTATGACGGACAGACTTATCTTGATACTGAAGGCAGATAATGTGATTTGATCAAAGAGGTGGCAAACGTCTGGGCTACTCTGCCATTTGAACAGGACCAGCCAAAGAAGGTGTGTTTCAAGTCGTAGATATGTGATTTCTCTTTAGTTTACAGTACAGTTCTGTTGTAATGTGTCTTAAATGACACTCTAATCAAGTCTAATAAGGGTCTAACTGTGGAAAACACTACACTTTATTTTACAGTACAGTTCTGCTGTAATGTGTCCATAATAAAGGCTAATGATGGTATCATAAACGGTCTAATACTGTCTAACAGAGAGCATATTATTTTCAGTTTTTATCTTATTTGATACAAAGTGCGGGTTGTTGTCTTATTAGTGTCCTGCAAAATGAAGTGTGACCATGTTTACTATGGTCGTATTGTTTCATGTGGATGTAAGTTTTGAATCACGTCTATAGTAATAGAGTATCACCCAGAAGGATATCAGGAAGATGATGTGCACAGTGCAGTATAGCACACCAGCCTGGTCAGGCCAGTGAGAAAACATCAAAACACAATGCATTTCTCTACAGAATGAAACAGCAGCTTGCAAATGGAGGCGCATTCTTCAGCCTGTGGGACAACAGACTGGCTGAAATACAAAAGCTACATTAGTATCCATGGTAGGCCCAGCAGTGCCTGTGAACAGATGCACAGGTACTTGAGATGTGCATTTTCAGAAACAAACTGCCTGACTGTTTTCTGTCTATCACTGACTGCTGAGTTCTTCCTGAGTGGTGCTGCTGCAGTTGTGAATTATTCAGTTTCACTGCAGCTCATTGTGGCCGCTGGAAAGAGAATTGGAAAAGAGAGGAAGAGAGAAAGACGGATAAACTTTCTCTGCTGTTAGTTTAGTAGTCGCATGTGATTTTGTGTGGTCCGCGCTAAACCTTGAATTGAATTCTGCTGAATTGAATCAAATTGAATCCAATCGAAGTGAAGTGAAGAGAATTGAGGCTAATTAAGACAGAGAGAGGCGCAGAAGGAGAGATGGAGGAAGCCAAGTTGGGACAGAGGAAAAAAAAAAGATACAGAGGAACAAAGTAAAATAAAAAAAAAAAAAGGAAAGGGAAAGGAAAGGAAAGAAGAGAGCCAATGCTGATGTATGAATCGGCTGCCCAACAAGAGACCGGACTAATTATCACTCTAGGGCTGCTCTGTTCTCCCACGCACAGCATAGCGTCACTGTAGCAGCCTAATGTAGGTCTGAGCAGAATCCACTCCGCTCAGAGGACGTATCCCGTAAGACGTCCTGACTGACATGTGAAACACCGTCCATGATTGTCTCCGTTATTGCCTCCCATTCACTCTCACTGGGAAACAAGGACCTATTGGGCATCAGTATACAAGTTCTCACAGTAATCTTATAGTTTTACAAGCTCATAGTGAAGTGAAATTAATGTGATTTTTTAAAAATTATGTTATTGTGGTAAATTTGGCAGAAAACGCTCCACTGTTTGAGGGAGTTTTCAAACAAGCAGCAAGGATTCTGCTGGGAGAACTAATCCACCCTTAATAAACACATACGCGAACATTATCTCTTTGTTAAATCAACACCAAAATCTTAGAACAGGAGGTTGAGGCAGTGGAGGGAGCTGCAGTAGGAAATGATGTCGGAATGAGTGCCAAGTACTGAGCAGAGTAACAGTGAGAAGTGTCATATTATAATTGGCTGTGCTGTACACCTGAATGAATATGATTGGACGTTACTAACCAGCTGGTAGCCAAGCAGCCGGTGATGGAGCCAATGATTGTGAAGCATGACCAAAGTAGCTGATGCAAACCCAAATTAAGTGCGCTGTCTGAACTAAGCTCAGTTTCTGTTTCTGTTTTTACCATTGCTCCAAATCCATATTACTAAATCTGAGCTATTTATGCTGGAAAAGTGACAAAATTAGTATACCTGAAAGCTAGTATGTATGCTAAAAATGCAGATTTTTGAGCGTGCTGTTGATGTATACTATTCTCCCACAATGTATTGCACAGTGGAAACGGAGGAGCTACTCATAGATGCAAAAACTGAAACGAAATTAAGGGTAGTACTACTGAAAAAACAGAAAACAACAGCAACAAAACAAATATAGTCTATTTGTGAAGTTTATTGGCAGTGACATTTGATTGATGATTAATAAATGTGAAATAGTCTGGCTTCTTGGTCCGTTTTTAAGGAGGACACAAAATGGTGGCGCCTAGTACACCAAAATATTTTTCTGAAAACAATTTGGGTGAGAAACAGGCAGTGCAATAACTGAATCTAGATCCACATTTGATCAGCGCTGCATAGTTTGACAGTTTGATCTGAGTTTCGTGGACCTGAGGCATTGCCCTGGACAGACCTGCTGACTGGACACAGTTGAGAGATCAAGTACCAATAAGAGCAGCGAAACAAAGCTGGTGGAATTCTGTCTGTATGGAGGGGGGTCCATATGTATCTGCCAGAGCAAATTAGAAAATGTGCTTGGTGATCGGTGCACATGTATCATTTCTTGTTTGTATTAAACAGTTAATCTTATGTTGCTTCTTTAGTCTCTGACAAGCCGAAGGCACGCTTGTGCAGAAGGCAGGCAGTGATCAGAAACCTGGACAAGCTGTTAATATTGCGCATTATCCCAGTTTCTGTTAGAGTAACCCAGCTGGCATTTTTATGATTTTCACCAGAAGGACAAGTACTTTTCTGAGTATTGTATAATGTTTTACATGCTCAGATATGTACATTCCGTATTTTGTAGTTGGCCTTGCAACTGGGACATATGTTTTTTGTTTTTTTTTCAATATGCTGAAAAACATGCACAACCCGCCTACACACCAGGCCAAGACAGACTTCTGTTATATCACGTACTTCAAAACTTTTTTATACTTTATATTTCTTTTCCTGCTTCTTCTTTCTCCTCTTCAAGGATAGAGCCAGTAGTTGGATAAAAATAAACCAAACAATAACTGTCGTGCTCACTAGTGATGGAAGTCCAAGGTGTTGGTTGGCAGTCTTGAAAAATCTGAGGCAGTCTGAGGCACTTTTAATATAAAAATCCTTTATTAACTCTTGAATTTACCTTTGAATCTTGAATGTTGAATGAAACACATAAACAGAATACTCCAAAAGAATATAATGTACTATGCATTCCCAGTCCGTGCAACACATTCTCATACCTACATGACAGAGTAGGTTGAATTATTACCAAAACAACATATGCTACCAGTGGAGAGTACTGGCAGCAACAGGCTTACCAGCTCTTAATTATTAGGGGTGTCACAATTTCGATATTAAATTGAATTTCAACAATCAAAATCAAAGTCAAAATCTGTGATTGACTGATGTGACTTGATACCATATATTTCAGTTATCAGGGCATAAAACCATCGATCTCTTGCTCTTTACAAATCAAGACTTAATGGCATTGCTGACAGTGCTAAAAAAAAGTTTTAATTGAGTCAAGTCACATGACATAACTCACATGACATTACACCAATGGTTTACTTGGTTTAAAAAATAAAAGTATGTATGTGACAGAAGGGAGGTCATGCCCATAATGCAACTTGAGTTACTTAAAACTTTAAATACCTCTGTGTTTATCTTTCATTTTGCACAGGACTCAAACTCCAGACTTCTGGGTGAAAGTCCTGGGCTTGTTTGAGCCATCCAGCTACCCCACCTCCTCCTTTCTCTTCTTACTTTCTAACTCCTTATACTTCTCCTGTCATACTTACTATGACCACTAGAGGTCGCCGCCCTAACAATAAACAGACATGTCGGTCGGAATAAGCTGCTTGCACACTCGAACAACACAGCACGTTTTTCTGGTCAGGACGGGCTGGTCCGTGACGGTTTTCATCAGTGCTTTGCACTGTTGATTCACAGCAAGAAGGTTATGAACTTGAATCCACCTTTAGCCCTGGTTCTTAGAGTGAAGAGTTTGCCCCTTTACCTCGTGTTTGCTTTGGTTTCCTCCAACAATCAAAAGCACATACTGGTTCAGAATCTCCAAATAAACCTCAGGCGTGAATGTGAGTATTTGTCTTTCTGTGTTTGTAGTCATACTGAGCAAAGACGAACATGGTGCTTCCTGCTTTCTCCAGAGCTCCCCATGACCATAAAAATGAATGTTTGCGTGTACGGAAACAAACAACTAACCAAAGAAATATGACTATCCTATTTGTTAGTTGTTAGGATAAACATTACTGTCCAACTGTTAAGTTTTAACTCTAAAAAATGAGCGAGTTTGTTCATCATTGCCCAATAGGCCAAGCGATCATTTTGATGCACATAAAGCCGATGGTGGCAGCTTTTCTGTGAGTTGGCAAGAAAACACAAAAGCGGTTATAGTGTCCCCAGCTGTAGGATGAAGGATGGTTGTGTCACCGAGCTCCAAAGACACTCTTTTAAATTTTGCTGCAGTGACAAACTCAGCATCTGTTTGATGTTCCTCATAACGCTCCTCTCTCTCTCTGGATTCCTCCAAGACGGAGGATTTAATGTTTAAACCTCCTGTCAACCCTCACAGTGGTGCGGTAAAACACTGCCGCTATTTCTTAATTTTCCATTCTTATGCAGCTCATAGTGACATAAACAGTAAGATGGCTGTCCTGAAGTCAAAACCCACTAAATCTTACATTAAATACAGCTTTCTGCTTCTGATGACTTCTGTCTTCTGCTATAGCTGAGGTGTTGGGGTGTTATCATTCAGCCAGTGGTGGTTCAGTATAATCCCTGTCTGAGCTTTTGTTCAGGCCTGGTCTCAACTTTCTGTTTACCTGGAAACTCAGTAGGAGAAACTATTATATTTTATTATTTTTTATAGTTTTGTTTTTTATATATATACTTTGGCCTCTAGCTTGGAGTGCAGGGTCTCTGAGGGAGGGTGAGATTTCCTTAAAATATCCTGTTATTGCAGAGTATTTTTGCTATAGCCATATTCATGACAATATGATAAAATACTGAATATCACCAGCTGCAGCAACATAGATCCCCTTTTCAATGCACAGTAGCCTGCAAACGTTTGTGTAGCTGCTTCATATCACAGTGTTTTTGTGTGAATGCTCAGGAGTACTGTCTCTAAGCACATGTTCACATCAGCTTTGTTTTATCCAGTTGAGCCAAACCCTGGAGCGTTTATGCCCTTTGGTGAGGCTTGTTTTGGTTGGTGTGAGCGCCAGACTGGAACTCTGGTGCAGACCAAACAATCGTTCTCTGGTCCGCCTTGAAGGGGTGCGTAGCAAAGTTTGTCGTAGGCAACTGGACTTGATAGAGTTCTTGAAGACGTTTCGCCTCTCATCCAAGAGGCTTCTTCAGTTCTGACTGACTGGTTTGGGAGTTCAGGTATTTAAACCACTGTGTGGTCGTTAACACCTAGAGGGGGCATGTGTCTCAAGTGCCCACCCTACCATTGTGTGGACCTTGGGTTTCACCTGGGGGGGGGTGTGAATGAGAGGCGTTAAGGACCCTGCCACCATGTGCCTTGTTGGAGTCACATGATTTCAGGTGGGTATCAAACTGTCTGGGGAGAGATCTCAAAACTGCATTGTATGTAGCAGATAAATTATGTCTTAGACCACCTCCTCTGTTGAGATGGCCTTTCCAGGTTAACAAAGATGGCTTCTTTTACTCCTCTCTCAAACCATCTGTCTTCCCTGGCCAGAATATGGACATTGTTGTCTTCAAAGGAGTGTCCTTTCTCCTTCAAGTATAGATGGACTGCTGAGTCCTGACCTGAGGAGGTGGCTCTCCTGTGTTGAGCCATGCGCTTGTGCAGCGGTTGTTTTGTCTCCCCAATGTACAGGTCTGTGCACTCCTCACTACACTGTGTAGTGAGGAGTGCACAGACCTCCTCACTACACCTGGAAAGGCCATCTCTCAACAGAGGAGGTGGTCTAAGACATAATTTATCTGCTACATACAATGCAGTTTTAAGATCTCTCCCCAGACAGTTTGATACCCACCTGAAATCATGTGACTCCAACAAGGCACATGATGGCAGGGACCTTAACGACTTTCATTCACACCTGAAACCCAAGGTCCACACAATGGTAGGGTGGGCACTTGAGACACATGCCCCCTCTAGGTGTTAACGACCACACAGTGGTTTAAATACCTGAACTCCCAAACCAGTCAGTCAGAACTGAAGAAGCCTCTTGGATGAGAGGCGAAACGTCTTCAAGAACTCTATCAAGTCCAGTTGCCTACGACAAACTTTGCTACGAATACCATGACCTGGATGACTGAGAACCTTCACAGACAACTCGAAGGGGTGGTTTCAGGCTGCTGTCAAGTGAACACTGGAGTGATCCAACTCTGGTGTAAACGCCATTAGAACCAGTCACAGGAATGTACGATTCTGTGTCATTTCACTGGTTTAAAAAATGTTTTCACTTCCTGTTTTGATGACTGGTGAAGTAGTGGCGCGTTTCTACCAAAATGTTGACTGGTAGGGGACAAACCTGGACTCATGAGATGTTATGTGTTTCCCCTACCACTTTGTCCCCCATCTCAGTGTGAGAGCAGTTGATTGATTGATTGATTGATTGATTGATTGACACTTTTCTTGTCAGAAAAAGTCTGAAATTTGTCTTGCGTCATAGCAGCTCCATTTTGCAACATCATAGACAACAAACATCACGACAAGAAACAAAATACATACATCCAACACAACATTACAATCACAAAAGTTAAGAGTGATGACAAACAATACACTACATTAATCAATATAAACACAGAGGATGACATTCAAGGCTCTTTAAGGCTCTTTTGATGCACAAAGTTTTTCAGTCTGACCTTATTAAATTGCACGACCCTGTATCTCCAGTTGGATGGTAGTAAGTGCAATAAAAGCTTCCCAACATGAGTAATCCATCTAAATCCAAAGGTGGACGTGTGTTGACCCCAAACCAGTCGAACCAAAGATAGCCAGCTTCTCACTCTCAAACAAGCACATGTTGCAAGTCTCAACTCATGTCTGTGCTGGAGACCAGAGAGAAAGGCTTTGTTAAAAGTGACTGTGTTCAGCTCTCACTACTTTTGTAGCTTCTAATTAAATCTATGTGGTTTGAAGTTGAAGTTTAGTTTCTGTGCCCTTAGTTTTACACTGTAAAAACAAGTTGTGACAACTGAAAATTTCAAGTCAAATTACTGCAATAAATCTTTGTGTAAGGCTGTAAAGTTTGAAATAAACTAAATAATAATTTACTTTTCTTCCTCAAATCTTTGAGTTTTAGAAACTCAAAAAATGTATTTCAAAAATTGGTCACAATCAGCTGTGAACTTTGTCATTTTTGGGTGCAAATTACATGGTTTTAATCACAAATATTAAAATATGAACCATTATTCACTTCAGTGACTTTACTTAATAATGAAATAATGAAATACATTTTTAGGGTTTCTAAAACTCAAAGATTCACATTTATCTAAAGAAGAAAAGTAAATTATCTCAACAAAAAGTTGGTAATTGGTAAAACTTTTTTAAAAATGTATTGCAGCACGTTGAAATATTGAGTTTTCTCAGTTTTTTTTATTTTTACAGTGCACATTCAGGTAATGTTTCATGTCCGCTTTCAGTTAAGTTAAGTTGCTGCTGATGAAAACCCAACATTTCCTTATTCTACTGCTCCATAATAATTAAAAATTTTAAAATTAAAACAGTGACAATAAAGTTGAAACAGTATATGATCAACTCATTGGTTTTATTCGGTAGCTGGACCTTTAGGTGTGAACATGCCCTAAGGAATACTTTCATTTAATGGAATAATTCAATTTGGGAAGTACACTCAATCACCTTGTGGCGGAGCGTTAGGTGAGAAGATGGATACCACTCTCATGGCTGTCTGTTAAATATAAGGCTACTGCCAGCTCCCAGTTAGCTTAGCTTAACACAAAGAAGGAAACAGCTAGCCTGGGAGCAGTTTTTTTAAAACTATGGATTTGGATAAACCTGATGCATCAAACAAAAAAGATATAACAGAGGAGCTTAAGCGGTGCTGGTAGGCAGATTCTGTTACCTTTGGACAGAATCAGACTGGCTGTTTCCCCCTGTTTCAACTCTTTGTGCTAAGCCCAGCTAACCAGCTGCTGGCTTCAGCCTCATATTTAATGGATAGACATGGCAGTGGTATCAATCTTCCCATCTAACTCTCCCAAAGAAAAAAAGCACTTTGCTGTTTTTTCCCACTTTTTTTCCCCTCAATCCTCTACTTACTATTTAAACCGCAGCTAAGCTAATCCATGTGGAAGTCCATTAAGGAATCACTTGCATCAATGTGTCATACGCATACTGATGCAAGAGCTGGATAACACATAGCAAATTACTGGACATGGGTTGGCTGTGTCCATTAGTCTGGATGTGTTACTTCAGGACCAGTGCAGCAAAGTTACATCCTCTGATTTGACTGAAGGACACAGCAGTGTGATGTCGCTTGTGTTATTTTTATCAGGCTGACATGAGAGGAAAAATTGCCGAATTACATTTGCCCACACTGTTATTATTCCAACTGATGGTTGGAGCTGTGAAGCCGTGACAGGGCTTTCTCAGGACGTCATGGCACCCACCCAGACCCCCTAAACATGATGGATGGGAATCTTGGAGAGTGTGGATTATATGAGGTCAGTAAAAAAAAAGAAGAAAGAAGCAGAGCTGCTGTTGTCTATGAGGACACTTGGCTGCAGCCGTGGAATTGTCTGCTGCTTTGTAATACCGCTGCAAGCCAGTGGGCAGGGAATCCTGCCAAGATGAAGTCAGTGTTTGTATCCGGAACGGCCTCTATGGACCGCTGTCCTTCGGCGGTCAATGAGCTCACTTTGTGTTTCAATCAAAATTAGGCAATTTGGATGGAAGGCACTCATGCATCAAGCAGCAGTTTGTTTTGTCCTCTCAGATGGAAAAGTAGAAACCGGGGAGTCAGACACGCACCTCATACATGGGTTGAGGACATGACCTGTCATAGCAGAAGTTTTCAAAGAGCTGCACTGAAAACTCACTTCACTTCACCGTGATGATCACTGGGACTGTTTATCTTGAGAACTATCGAAATTACATTTCATCCTTGATCATTATTGGAGGCTTTTTTAGCTGGAGGGGAAAGCAGAGTGCTGCAGCATTAAGAAAGAAATAAGAGATATTTTTTAAAGTCTTTGCAGCTTGCTTGAGGGCTTTTCACACCTATGCTTTAAACATGTATTTTGCACAGTGTTTGAGATCCACTCACCTTTTCATAAGCTACAAAAGCATTCAAAGAAAATGCTGAAAAAATTCTAAAAAATAATGATTTCTTAAATGGTTAAAGAAGAAATGTGTGTTATATTTGATGTACTAAATCCTAAAATGATCATTATATGTAATCAGAGATTAGAGAACACGCTAAGTTGAAATACATGGTTTCTCTGACAACAATGCTACAGCCAGCATGTTCTCCTTTTAAACTTTCATTATGGTCCAGAACAACTGTGTTACTTGCCCATTTATTAGTTAAAGTTAAAGAGTTAAAATTAAGGCAGATGCTATTTGCACCCAGGTGTCCATAGCCAACAATGCTATTTGCACCCAAGGTGTAAATAGCCATATAGTCTATGTACACACGCATAGCGAACCATGATCTTTTCCCGAAACTAACCAAGCAGCTTTGTTGCGTAAACCTAACGAAACTGTGTGAAAAAATCATGATTTTAAAAAATGTAAATAATAAGTCAACTTAATATAAAAGTTAACACTGGCTTCTAATTTCACATTGGACTCAAAACTTAGTCTTCTGGGATGGGACACAAACCCCCTATTTGCAGAGACTTTGTCAGTCTTTATAGGTAAACTAACGGGGTAGGTTGTAAATAGCTGAATAGCTGCCATGTGGCTATTCTCACCCAGGTGCAAATAGAAACTCAGCAGAAAATCAATCCCGAACGTTCACCAAATGTCTGGTCATGGGATGTAAGATATGGTTAATAATCTCTCAGAAAGTTTAAAGATGTTTGTAACGGTTAAATTGAGCAATATGTTAAATTAGTCTAGCAGGCAGTAAGGCAGGCAGTCTCTGAACTCCAGCTCCAAAGTGTGTATTTTTGGAGCAGTGGGCTTTTGTTTTTGGATAACAGGCTTAGATTGTATTGCATTGACACACAATTGACAGTTGACAGCTGATCAACTTACAGTGTAGGACTCAATGATGCTTGTCATTGTCCAAAGATAATGTTGCGTTTGTCTTGCATTCATGTAGGTTTAATGTCCCTGCAGCCGGCAGACAACCTACCTGACCTTCACCATCTGGGGATTAGGGGGCAGGGGGAAACATCTCAACTTCAACCAGAGATCATATTTTAAATATGGATTCAACCTATTTAATTACCGTCTATGGCTCCAAGTCTCTATTTTGACAGCAGTACTCATTTTTAACATCAGAGTCTTACATATTGCTTCTTTAAGTCAACAAAAGATCTCTGCTTTGTTTATTTACGCATTTCCAATACAGTGTCCTAAGTTGGAAGTTAAATTATCTGTTAGTGCGTTGAGTGTGTGTTTCAGAGTGTGTGCATGCACAGCAGGAGTGAAGTAGCCTGTGGGCCTGCTCTGTGCTCAGCTTGATTTCCACAGTGGGGGTAGAGACATTGCTTGAGCAGACACATTCATCTGGACTAAGGCACCGTGAGTCAGCCTGAGGAAGCTGCAGGTAAAAAAAAAAAAATACTGACAACGAAACATATTTTCATAACCATGGTCTTGGAAGAAAGAAGGGAGGGAGGGGGCAGCAGGAAGGACTGGGGATGGGGGGTGAGGAGAGTTGCAGGAAATGGGAGGTTGAGAGGCAGGAGGGGGGCTGAAAGAATAGAGTTTTGTCAGAAAACTCAGCATCCGTTTCACAGGCCCGAGGCTGTAAGTTGTCATTTAAAACATTTTCTCTGCAACAGCCCGGATGATTTCCTCCCTCACTGCAGAGTCTTTCATTGCAGCAGTGCTGCTCTGTGCAGTCCAGTCTAGCTTCAGCAGGAAGCACTGAGGGTTGGGATGCAGGTATTTTCACAATCGGCAGCATGAAAGATTATTAAAGCTTTTATACGCGGAGGGTGTACAGCCTGTTCTTTCCACAATCGTGCCCTCCTTGTGGTGAGGCTTCAACTGCAACATTGCAGCTCAGTGAATGTTTTATATGATTTAATTGTAAATGCAATGGTTTGTTCTCTCTCTTTCCTTCTGTGTGTGTGTGTCTCTGTGTTTATCTCTCTTTACTCCACACTGAACAAGTGGACATGTGTTTCCATGAACCACACAGCCACAAACAGAGATCACTACTTCTGCTTTTAAAAAGACCAATTCCACCGGCCCTGCGGTACTTCCTCGCTCTTCAGTACATGTTTTCCTTTGTAGGAATGATTTGTTATTACTCACTTTAATTGGTTGGATTAAAATCAATTCCCCCCATGAACAGCAAGGTTTCATAAATCACATAGCAACGTAGTTTTGTGGTAAAGCTGATGTATCGCATCTATTCAGCCGGTCAGCAATCGATCATGAAAATGCCCATGAATCTTCTTGACAGGTTAAATGGTATTTACTCTGCAAAAAGTGAAGTGCCGACTAACTGGCTCGTTGCAACTCTGTGTGATACCCTTGACCTTTCTGTGTTTGCTGCGGCAGTAGCCGCTTAAATTATCAATGAGGGAGACATTGAACCGCGGTTAGTTGGACAGAATGCAAAAGAAGTCTCGCGTGTATTTAACTGGACTCAAGTCATCAGTGTTTGATCTAAAAGTTTCCATAATGGCGGTGTTGAAAACACAAAAAGAATCAAGGATATTACAGAAAAGTGATTAGCAGACAAGCGCTTGTGATTATTACTCATTTTTATGATTTATCGGCTTCTAAATGGAAGTATAAAATAGGCTTAGTGCTCTAAATGGAAGTCACCTTGAACAAGAACATCAGCAATGCCGGTAAATGGCAATAATGATAAGCAGTTTCGCTATAAGCTTATTAATGTGGTCAGGCTGGTCTTCCTAATCCCTCTGTCTTTTACATTTGATAACAGGCAGAGAACGACGGCTGTCACCTTTTCCACTTTAAATTCCAGACGTCTCTCTTGCTGTCTGTTCAGTAATCATTGCATTGTGTGTGTCAGTGCATCGCTTCCTCTTTAGCTATGTGTTTACTTTTTGTGTGTACACTGTGAAAGCAATAGAGCTTGACGAAGATGTGTGCGCACTCTAATATGCTTCCAGTGTTTTAATATCACAGGACAATATTTCTAGCCTTCCCACGGGCCTCATTCATTTTGTTTTATGACAGTACAACACTGAGCAAAGTGCACAAGTTTTATACATGTAGACGTTTATTAGCTCTGTGCCTAAACAGTAGATGACAGCAGAACGAAAGGTTAATGGCAACAGCTACTCTGTGGATACTTGTGTTGTATGCTGTGAAACCTGTAGAAGTAGAACACACAGATCATCTTATCAGCCAAATGGGTAACACTTTATATTAAGGTGCCTATAATTAACATTAGTTAATAGGAAATAGAGCCCTCACTACATGCTTTTTAATATTTAAGTGTATGTATGTAACATGTGATTGATTGTGAGACATTTATAAGCAGAAACTTGACAGTTTGTAGACTGCTAAAGAATATTAATAAAAGCCTTATGAGTTTTTTAAATAATTGTCCACATTAGCATTATGAACACATTTGACTAAGATATTAGTTCACTGTTAAACCTTTACTAATGTTTTGTTGTTGCTCTTTTTAAGATTTCTACATACTTTATTATGCATTTTTATTATGCATTTTAAAGCGTGAACTATATTTGTTAAGGTTAATTAACCCTTATTATGCATTTATTAACAGTTAACTATGTATTTTGGGGATGTATTGGATTTGAAGTGTGAACTATGCTTATTATGGTTAGTTAATCCTGTTATGCACTTAATAACAGTTAGTTGATTTTTTTCATTATTATTATTTTCAGGCTTTCTGCCTTTGTTGGACAGTGACACCAGTGAGAGACAGGAGAGAGAGGAAACAAGAGGGGATGTTATGGGCTGGATTCGGTCTATAAACTGTTCACAAATTTTGTATAAGTGCTTCTAAATGTCTTATAATCTAACAGTACATATGTTTACTATGATATTATTAACACTTGCATAGTCATATTAACACATATTAATGTTAATGAGCATCTTATGGGGTCTTATTACATATTAACTAACGTATTTTATAGGAACTTATAAAGTGTTGTGCCCACACATTTTTTGAAGTTTGACAGTTTGAGTCCCTGAGCAGCTGTGGGTGTCTGTGCACATTTCCCTTTAATAAGTGTTTTACATATTGACAGACAGCTAAGATGTTCTGAACTAATGTCTGTCCCTGGCCTTTCTCTTTCACAGCTCCCATCAACCCTCACCTGAGTAAGTAATGTGCACCTCACTTAGCATGTCTCGCCAGAGAGCGAGCTCATTCTGTCGTTACACAGTCTGTGAGAACAGTGGGGAGACTCAAAGTAACTGCACATCCCGTCGAGATCTGGCTCTCAACATGTCACACTGCACAGGAAGATCCCTCTAAGTGTTCTTAAGTGGAACTAAATGAAGGATGATAAATAAGACTTTCCTCCAGGAATTCTGAGTAAACCTGCATCTGGCCTTTTTTGACATGTTGAGAGTTTGAAATCTCTGCAGGACATGATGGATGGATGCATGAGTACATTTGCACTGTGCTTTGTGAGCATTACTTATGCATGCATTTGTGCAGTATGTGTTTATATTCTTTAATGTTTAGTCCCATTTATGATGCATTTCATTGTTGAAACTTTACAAATTCACATTATGCACGCCTTGAGAATCCACACTTAATCATTGTTTGCTGTGCTGCACTGTGCTGTTGTGCATTGTGGTTTATTTATTTATATAGATATATATTTTGGTGGGTGTTCACACAAACATTGCCAACATAATAACAAACATCCTAATCACCAACATCATTATCCAAATCCCTGAAGGAAACTATCTTACCTGCACGCCTCCTCTTCCTCCCCCCTTCCTCTGCCTCCCCTCCAAATCCTCCTATCTCTCCTGGGCGCACAAGGCGAAAACATTTAGTTTAGCTCACAGTGGATGGGGGCGTTAGTGTCTAGCGCTGGGAGCTAGACCTCCATTTAAATCTGCATGCCTGTGAGGAGAAGAGTCAAGAGTGCCTGCAACCCGGCCCCCTTCCTCTGCTCTCCTGCTCCACCACTTCTGTCTCTCCTGCTCTCACTTTCTATCTCTTTCACAGCATCACTGCCCTCTTCCTCCCCTCTGTCCATCCACCCACACTCTACCTCAGTCTATGTTACCTCCATTACCTGTGTAAAAAAGCTGCAGATTCTGCTCCTCTCAAGGTCACCACTCCAAACTGCTCCCAGCTACGTTTTAATAAATCAATGAATATTTATCAGAACACATGCCTGCATCCTGAATCTAAATGCTCCTTTTTTACTATCTCTTTGAGGACGCTTCTTAGCAGCACCATGTCCTCTGGTTAGGTGTTTTTGTTTGTTTGTTACATGGATTAAATGGAGGTTTTGACACGGCTGATCCTGCCTCTACCCCTTCATTAAACTGAGTGGGTTCCACACACGCGTGATTTCCTACAACTCATTATCACATTCAGTTGCATTTTACTTTACAGTACACTAATAAGACATAACAAGCTTTGTATTAAAAAAACTAGAAATAGTATGTTCTTTATATTAGACAGTAAACAAACACAGCTATACCCTAATTAGACACCATAAATCTAATACACTAATAAGACGTTACAAATCATACTTTGTGTCAAATTAGACAAAAACTGGAAATAATATTTTGTTTATTATGCATTACACCCTTTATTAGACCCTTATCAGACTTTCTTTGAGGGTAATTAGGGACACATTGCAAATGTACTGCAAACTAAATCACAAAATCAGATATAATTCACATTATCAGCCTATAATTTTTGCCTTTACTTGGTAGATCTGGATCACATATTGTTTTGAAATGGGAAGGTAGCAGATATGTGATTTCACTTTAGTTTACAGTACAGTTCAGTTGTGATGTGTCCCAAATTACCCTCTAATAAGGTCTAATAAGGGTCTAATAGTGGGAAATAATACAGTTTAGTTTACAGTACATTTCTGCTGTAGTGTGTCTCTGATTACCCTTGAATAAGGGCTAAAAGGGGTCTAACATTGTGAAATAATACACTTCAGTTTACAGTTCAGTACTGTTGTAATGTGTCCTAAGTTACCATCTAGTAAAGTCCAATAAGGGAAGCAATAAAGAACATTTTATTTCTAGTTCTAGTTGTCTAAGTTGACACAAAGTACGGCTTGTTATGTCTTGTTAGTGTACTGTAAAATGAAGTACGACTTTACATTTGTTGATAGACATTCTTCTACATTGGGAAATAACACGCTTTAGTTTACAATACAGTTTTCATATTACAGTGCCTGTAGTTACCCTCTAATGAAGTCTAATAAGGGTCTTATAAAAGGTCTTATATAGTCTAATAAAGAAGTTCTCTTTTGTTTTGATACAAAGTGCAGCTTGATGTGTTTTATTATTGCACTGTAAAATAAAGTGCGACCGTACATTCACTGTTAGACATTTCCTTTCATGTGACCCATCACAACCTCGTTCTAGTGTTAAAATTGTATTTTTTTCTTTTATTTTTTTTCCTCAAAGGTTGACAAAGTCTACAGTTTCATACCGTCCCTGCACACTCCACTGGTTTAAAAATTGCAGTCAAAGGGGCGTGGAGAGCAACAGAGGAGAGGCGAGGGCGAGGGGGGAGAAGGGAAGCACCTAATAACTCTACCTGCACACCCAGTATAGAGAAGAGGGAGAGTGATAGGGAGGGAAGCAGTGTCCATTTTAAAAACTGATTACACAGAGTCCTACTAGTGTGACACTACCAAACATCCAAGGACAATCAACTCATTTTTTATCTTCAGTCTCCACAAAAAGGAGAGTTTTTCAAAAAATCATTAGCAGTCGAGCAGATTCACTTTTTATGCACGACTTCTTCAATGTCAAACAGCACCTGGCAAACCATTATAACTTTGAAGAAAAATCATTATTTAGTGTTTCCACCCTCTTTCACTTGAGATTTGTGTTTTAATATTATTTACTAAGGCAGTGTGTGTGGGTGTGTTTATTTAAAGCAATCCACCATGCCTCAGTAGTGGGCTGTCATGGTATAGCTTCTAATAACCAGTTTTCGTACACACACACACACACACACACACACACACACCACACACACACACACACACACACACGCACACACACACACACATTGCCATTGGGTGTTTTCAGGGCGCACTCTCTCTGTTTCCTTTCTGAACAGAAACAAACTCTTTGTCGGTCAGGGAAAAACAGAACGCGCTCACTGACGTTTACAGTCATCGAGAGGTCGCGTCTTAATTTAGAAATTCTGTTCAACAGATCGTGTGGTGTAATTAGGACTTTGCTGTTGTATACCCCCCGAGACTCTCACACTCACATGCACACACTCTGGGAAGTCTCATAAATATACAGTAGGTGTCACACTACACACATACTTTATCTTCTAGGCAGTGTATAACTTCTCGCTGTTTTATAATGAAGTGAATGAAAGCGTGTGGTTCTGCTCTGTCCCTCACCAGGAGAGTTCCACTGCAGCTTTGAGGAGGAGCCCATCTGCATGTTCACACAGGACAAGAATGATGACTTTGATTGGACACGGCATAGTGCCGCTACCCGCGATACCAAGTACACGCCCAACACAGGGCCCAGCGGTGACCGCAGTGGTTCCAAGCAGGGTAAGTAGCTTGAAAAATCCCTTGAAGAGTTTTAGCCGTTCCCTAAACCCTACACAAACAGTATTCGTCCAGTCATAGCTTAGCTGTAGTAAAAGCAATACTTGGTACACATTAGTGAAAGTTAACTAAGTACATTAACTCAAATACTTTACTTAAAGGTGTAATGTGTGATATTTAACATATGTGGAGTCCCACACAGCACTGTTTTGAGCCCCATACTGTCTTTATTGTATGTGAATGGTTCTTTGGTTTTGCTTAAAGCATTGGCATGTAAGATTTAGGGATTGATCTTAAAATACCCAGGTGTGGTGTGAGTCTTCTTCCACAAGTTCCTTTTCAGATGAAGATTTGACACAGTGGATAATATAACAAGCTTTTAAAATAAAACTCATTGTTAAAGATTAAACAAATGGTTCATAACCTTTCTGACTTTTGACATCTTAAAAAAAGCAGTACGTACATCTGTTATATTCCAGATGTTTTTGAGTTGTTAACGGCTCCATCAAATATTGATTTTCCCTCTAAACCTCTTACATGATTTAATTTCAATAAATGCTCAGAAGATCCAATATCTCACCAAAAATCAAAGACGTTCAAAGACTCAAAGACAACCTAATCAAATACAACTGAAAACAAGATTGAAGCCCTCAGATTTCTCTGGTGACCCTTTGGAGGGGCCCGACCCCCTGGTTGAGAACCACTTGATTAAACTAGCTTTCTGTATGTTAAGTAGTTCTAACTAGCTCCACCTCCCACAGCTGCAACAGTAACCTGCTGCTGACAGACTCATGAATCAGTCTAATGATGTCAAATATAATAGTCAGAGGGACCAAACCAGTACTTTTACTTTAATACTTTAAGTACATTTTACTGTTAAGTGTTTTTACTTGAGTTTCATACAGGGCTTTTACTTTTAATGGAATAATTTAACATGGCTGTATTGGTATTTTTTCTTAAGCAAGGAATCAAAATACTTTCTTTCTTTCTTACTTTCTTGTTGTCTTTCTTGTTGATATACAAAGAGTTAGTGTAAGGACTAGATTAAAATAAACTGCATGTTTGAAGTTTCCACACCACACTTGTGTAAACTGCAGATATTTAGGGTGAGCACAAATATCCTTTCCCCCTTCAATATGTCCATTAATTTATTTCTACTTAAACAGTAGCAGATTTGTTCGCGCAGGCTTTTTTTTAACATCACAGCTGTCATGAATGTGTCAGAAACATTGACAGCATAGGAGGAGAGACTGTGAGTGTTTGGACCTGTTTAAGGATGCTCGATACCACTTTTTCTTGTCCGCTACCAATATAGCAACCTAGAGTATCTGCCAATCCGATACCATCTTTTCCCCTCTCCGAAACAACTAAGCTGTTAGATGCACGTTGCTTAACCTACCTATCCATCTAAAAACACCACATTCAAACTGCAAAACCGACATTCTACTCCCATGACAGAAGAAATACAAAGCCCACAACATGACTCAGTTATGCAATACTGCTGTTTGTTTTTATTTAAACTTCTCCCACACACGGAGACTTTAGCAGCATTTTTGATCAGTCAGCACCATTCAAACATTCAAAATGAAATTTGAATAAATTGCATAAATTCATAAATTGCACTCAGCTGTTTTGCTTTTTTCATCCTTGGGCTTAAAATATCTCCACACGGCTGACATGATGACAACGCTGCTGACAGGACTTGCTCACGTTCTCGCTACTGTTAATGTGACACATGCTGCTCGTCTGTGTTACTGCGCTCCATCTGTCTTTGTGTTACGTCACTCAAAGTTTATTTAAGCATTTATGTCATTTAGACTAATAGATTGTATTGGATTATATTCCTCCCCCCCCCCGATATCCGATGCAGTGCAGTGATTTTGGTCAGTATCAGTATCAATACTCCTCCCTAGGTCTGTTCACAGTGTTTCTTTTTACTACAAATCATCAACAACCTCAACATTCACTAACCACTGAGGAAGTTATTCAGCTGAATTTCTCAGCTGGGAATTTATCTACATAGCTGAGCAATCATATTGCAAAATGATGCACCAATAAAAAGAAAACACAGTTGTTGTAAGTGTAAGTGATTATTTTTGCCAGCTGTCAACACTGCACCTGATCATTGGATTGGAAAAAGTTGGTTGAATGCACACGTTTAAATGGACACCACTCTGTTATTTCTTATGTAATTCATGCATGAACACATGAAATCCCCCCAGTGCCCAGGCAAACACTGTGATTATCATGTTAATGCTAAATTACATGGGAAGATGTAAGATTAGCAGCATTGCGGCATGAACGTGTTGTGGCATTTATACAATATAGGCCAATGCAAACATCACACTAAAAGTTCCACTTCTTTGAAATGTTGAAATAAGTTGGAAAGACTGAAGTGTTCCAGCTGCATAATAGATGATTTCAGCTGTACTCATTGTGTCACCAATCACTTGATGCAGCACAATCTGACAATGAGCAGCCTTCATCATTTATTTTCAAGATAATCTCTTACTGAGTCTCTGTTGCCTTTCATACATAAATCAGAGAAATCTGCATAATATTTAGCAGGCCAAGAAGTTGACTGTTTTAGGGGCAAGGCCACTTGGCCTTTGGTGTTTGGTGCTTTTGTGCTTTTTGTGGCACATTTTTGAGGGCATCAGGCAGCAAGGCCATCAGATAAAACAATGATTCTAAGGCCATGGAAATGTGTGCAGCTTACTCCATTTGTTAAGGCAAAATACATCTTATTATCTCAAAATAATGAGTTAGTGACTTAAAATAATAAGAAACTTTAACAAAATAGTCATTAAATAATAATGAGACTGTTTATCATTATTTTGAGATGCTAACTTATTATTTTGAGATAATGAATCCTTATTTCAAGAAAGTTTCTCATTATTTTGAAATAAGTCATTAATTTGAGATGTCATTATCATGAGATACTAAGTCATTATCTTAAGATAATAAGTCATTATTTTGAAAAGGCTTTTCATTATTTTGAGACAATAATTCATTATTTTATGACAGTTTCTCATTGTAATGACTTACATGATCTTTTTTCATCACATTAGTGATGTAATCTGCTCAAGTAGAGAGAGACAGTGCATCCAGCAGCACAACTAAAAGGAGATGAGCGTATATAATGTGGATCTTGCTGTTTGTCACTGTTAGCAGAGTCTGCGGTCTGTGGTGTAAACCACAGACTTGTAGAGAAACATTAGGCTCCAGGATCAAAGAAAGATGATATCACATGGACACTGTCCATATTAATGTCCATATTCTCCCTTTCACATGCTCATCACCACTGGTTATGGGAGCAGCATTTCACTTGATGCTGCCAAATCAAAATCTCAACAAAACACACTGTAAAAACGGTCTTGACAGGAAAGACGCAGAGGAGAAAATGGGGCTGGGGCAGTGCAGGCGGCCATGACTGTTGTGGCTGCACTGGTATTTAGTATTCAATTTGTTATTCACATGTGAAGGTATTCCATATTCAAGAACTTAACAAATAAAGAATTACCAAAATTGGATTTGTAGGAAGCCATTAGAGGAAGGTAGCTGTGGTGGAGTATAAGTGCCCATTATGGTGCTGTGGCACCAGCAGCAGCTGAAGCAGTAAATAATGCATTGGCTTTAATCACCTAATGGTTTCAAAATGTCCAGCATTTCATTACCAGCCCCATTTCTCTTTGCGTATAATTATCTGATATGAGATTCAAGTGAGGCAGATATTCCATTTGGTTTTGGCTGAAGGGGCATTGAGGCGCTCACCAGCTCCACCTTCTCCGCGCCTGTGGCGGGGCAGAGAGATGGCTTCAGATTGTGTGGCTCAGACACAATCACGGGGCTGTTTGACTCACTGGCGTCACTGCTGCTGTCCATGACTGAGGGAGCATAAATGTAACCCCATTGTTATCATCTCGATTTGCCCCCGGTTAGAGCTATTAGTAAAAGGAGAACTGTCCTTCGTAGAAAGCTCCACTCCTTATCTCTGATATGGAAGGTTTCATTTCCATCATGCTATCACAGACTGGTCGAAAAAGCAACTGAGCATGACGGAGGAAGCCTCACTTTTTCTCAGTCTTTACAGTGACAAATAATTTGTTGGTGTATCAGTAGGCAGTCAGGAAGTAGTTGTGGGATTTTGAACACTGGCTGACAGAAGCTCTCATATTTTTAAAAGGATACAACCACTGTTTGTTTTCCAGTGAGGCACAATGACATTGTCTTGTGTCCTGAGGATATCCACAACACATATTCAGTTAATATACTGAATACACTGCACAAGAGCTGCAAAGATTACTGGATTAATCAATTAGTTGTCAATTAATACCCAACTGGTTGGATAATCAAATAATTGTTTTAAGTTTTTGAGCCTTTTTTTAAGAAAAAAAAAAATCCAAATTCTTTCAATTCAGATTCTCAAATGTGTATATTTTGTGGTTTGTTTGATCCTCAGTGATTGTAAACTGAATATTTATTTGGATTGTGGACAAGACAAGACATTTGAGGGACGGCTGAAACGGTGATGAACATTTTTTACCATTTTTCATCACATTTTATGAACTAATCAATTAATCAAGGAAATGATCGACAGACTAATTGATAATGAAAATAATATTAGAGGTAGAGGATATATTAGAGGTAGCAGGCCACCAAACATGAGCAGTCAGACAGGGTTCAAAGTAACCCCCATGTCAGTCAGACATATTTGGAGGAGAAATCAAATCAACAGTTACACAGGTAGTGCACGCCAATGTTCAGTGATTTATTATTACTCATTCAATGTGCAGTCACCTTTGGTTTGACCTTTGATTAAGGGCTTGAGATAATCTGGATAAACTGTGGTTTCACAAAACACCTTAGGGAGAAATCCTTAAATGGGACACAGGCTTAATTTCTTCTTGCTGAGGGACTTACTCAGGGTGTTGCCTAAAATCCCTTAATGGTTTCCTTAGTTAAGGAAAAGCATTGTAGCATTTACAGCAGTGAAAGAGATTTTACAGCAGTAAAATTCTGCAGTTTCCATGGTGACCATTTCTTTGCTTGCACTCATGCTTGTGATACATGCGGACACGATATACCTCACCTGTTATAGACTGGAGATAACGGGATTTACAGGAGTTTATTGGCAGGAATTCAGAATATGTCAGAAATGGAGTAGAACATTCCGAAGTATGTTTCCATTAATGGATAAATACGTGAAAAGAAAAATCACTGTGGTTTTGTTACCTGAGAATGAAACACCATTTTCTACAGTAGCCCAGAACAAACAAATCAAACGCTGAGTCTGTATATTCCTACTCATGTTTTGTGCAAGTTTCACAGCTACCATAGGTTCTCTTACATGTGTGGAAGGGGAGGGCGAGAAGTGTTTGCAATTTGCAAGCCCGCTGCTAGATGCCACTAAAATCCACACACTGGTCCTTTAAATATAAGACCAAGATAAGAAAAAAAATAAAATACTTTAGTTAACATTTGAGGAAAACCTTAAGTAGAAGATTTAAGGGTTTGTGCTATTGTTTTTATCTTAGTGACACTTTAACTTGGAAAGTCTTACCTGAAGGTGTTTTGTGCATCCTGCATAAAAATCTGACCCCTCATTTTCCTTGATTTGGTGAGTATACTGTCAAAAAAACTGATATAAATGATGACCAAAACTACTAAATAAATCTGAAGTTGTAATAAAGAAGAATGATCCTTTGCATGTTGCTGTTCCTGAAAAAAAAACAAAACAAACTGCACTGTAAATTAAGATGATTTGCTCCCTGCTAGTAAATCTTACTTGCAGTAGCGTCCTGTACATATACTATGCATATTTTTAATGTGTGTTTTTTATGTGTCCCTGTGTTTCAAGGTTTCTACATGTACATAGAGACATCCAGACCACGGAAGGAAGGCGATCAGGCCCGGCTTGTAAGTCCGTTTTTCAACGTAGCACCTAAAAACCCTTACGGTATCACCAATCCACCTGCCTACTGCTTCGGCTTCTTCTACCACATGTATGGAAAACACATAGGTAAGACTACATTACTCATATGCTTCATTGTCTCCAGTCTGTATAACAAACTTCTGTGTTGCTCTTGGATTTAATCTGCTATATCCCTGCTGAAATCATCCTCTCAATTTATATTCATTGCTCAATAGTTCAGATGAAGAGTAGAATAATTACTCTCATTCTTTAAAGAATCTGTCACTGTTCTGTGCGTTTGGTTGCTTAAGCAGCAAAAGCAACTTCAAGTGGAACTCAAATTGCTTTGGCAGTTCACTGCTAAATGAAGGGGATGCATTCTTATCTGTGCGTAGCTAAATAACAGTGGATGAGGAAACAACACAACAAATTTCATTTACCAAAAACAGTCCGTCATCAAGCATCTGCGGGACATCACACCAGCTTTGAAACATAAATTGAGAGATGAGATTCTTGAAATTGTCGTCCGCCGCCTTCGTGCGAAACACTGTCGTCACGCTGAGACAAAAAAGGGAGAACAGCAGCACTTTTTCCTGTGAGCAACACAATTTAAGTCATTTCAAGAGAGTTTGTCCCCATGGTGGCAGCGGCGGGTAGTTTTGTGCTTTTGTGTTAAAATTTCTTAAGTGCAGCTGTCAGATGTTTCAAGCAAAATAAATGTTTTTGCAACAAACCTTTTCAAAGGTGTGTGCACAAATCCTGGGCATTAGCTCTTACATTCCTCTCTGAATGTAGATAACAACCTTGTATTGCCCATTTGAAGATGGCAGAGCGACTGAGGGAGCACTCTGTGGCTTACATCTGACTCTTAGGCTTCCTTCACTGGGGACCCAATCAGCCGACCACAAGCACTCCTCCTCTGAGCGCAGGCTGTTTGTGTGTTTGTGCATTTGGGAGTGTTGAGCAAGATTGGATCTCGAGCACAAAAACAGCAAGCTTATACATTGTTGAAGGCCTCTAGTGGTGACTTTTCTGTCTCAGCTTCACCCTGTATCATTAGCTGCTGCACAGGTTCATGAGGTAGGTGAGGGGCACCGCCGGGTGAGGGTGCAGGGTTGGCTGGGTTTCTTAGTTTGTTAGACGGCAAGCTGATGTTGTGACTCACAGCACTGTAGAGAGCATTTACAATAACAGAAAGTCATTCTATATTTTATGAAAATATCTATAACAAGTTTGTTTTTTGTTTTGTTTTTTTTAATTTGTCTTGCACATCACTATTTTCTAGACCAGAGGTTCTCCATTTTTTTCTCAGCCGAGGACCCCTTACAATACAGAAAATATACCAGGGGCCTCCTTTAGGTATGTCCCTTGGAATAATTTGACATAACCTATTTTCTACCTTCTACTTGGATTCCTACATAATAACAACTCAAGAGAAATGTATTAGAAAGGCAATAGACATGTATTAAAAATATTTGCACCATGTCAACATAGAATGCTCATAACATACATACACACACACACAATAAGGAGTGTACTTTATTCTTAGTACATTAAATTAAATGTGGACGTCTGATTATTTTAAATAATATACAATAAAACTACTATATATGTATAATATTGTAGAAAAAAATAGAAAATATGAATTAGGCCATCCAAGTTACCTAGCTAAAAAGTTAGCAAAATGTTACACTGTTTGCTAGCTAGCTATAAAGTTAGCAAAAGGTTGCATTGTTTGCTAACTAGCTAAAAAGTTAAAACATTTTGTTAATTGATAGCTAGCTAAAAAGTTAACAAAACATTATATTATTTGCTTGCTAGCTAAAAAGACCCCTATTTGAGAACCCATGGAGGGAGCTACAAATGGATCATATAGGAATTCTGCAATGATTCAAATCTGTTTAATCTGTTTTTTATGAAGAGAAAATATTAATAGTCTCACAAATCTTCCGAGGCCATCGGTATCTCAGGTGACCAAAAGGTTTAGGAACTCTATCCCTTCAATCTCCAATATTAGTGGACCCTATGAAGCTCCCTGACCCAGTCATCAACTTTTCAGCACCAGTGTGTGTTTGGTCACTGCACCATCGTGTGTTCTTGAATTATATTTTGAACTGGTTACTGTGTTAAAACCACAGATGTCTCCCATTTCTATCTATTGTGGGCACCTCTAGCTAACATAGGTGTCTTTTGTTATGGACCAACACCTTTGACATTTCCACCTTAAAAAAAAGGCCCAGTGACTCAACCGCTTTGGCACTTGTGATCTGGCAGCCATGGTCATGACATGTTCAAAGTCTGTCAGATCACACTTGCAGCCTCATTCTCAGTGATCCGTTTGCACACAATAAGTGCGGACGTAGGTTATGAGCGCAGCAGCCTTGAAGCACACTTGGTGTGACATTTGAGTCTGACACGCACGGTGATGAGCTTATTGCTCTCTGCCAGTCACTAAGATGTGCCAAAGTCCAAACTTTTCATACACAAAGGAACTTTAAAGCCCTGAAAAAAATTAACTTTCTCTCAATAGCAACAAAACATTTATGACTAATTAACCAGCAATCACTGTTAAAGTTTTATTGATTAAGAGTTTTACAGTCAAAAGTTCAGGTAATCTGCTTCATCAGGACTGTGTCAATCAATCAATCAGATTTGATTGATGGTGACCAAACAACCCACCAACTGTCATCAGATTGTGATTTAAAGTATTGATCAGTCCTTTGATTGGGCATGAAATCATCTTCTCAACTCTGGCCCACTCAATTCAAACCAGTGAGAAAAGCCCAGAAAAAAAAAAACAAAAAATCTCACATGTGTAATGACTGACTCTGCTTAAATTTTGGGAGATTATTTCTGTAGCCGTGACCTTATTGCTGTTGATTTTAAAAATTGTTTTCAGGATATTTAAAAAAAAGGTAATTGTGTCACAAAAATAGCCATTTAACTAAAAATACTACTCCCACACAGTTTTATTTTACTCAACAAAGAAAAAAAAAACAAAAACAAATAAAAGAATAAAAAGACTGTTTACCAAATAAAGACAGAAGAAGAGAGCAATGATTGTGAAAAAGCTAAAAGCGGAACGGGGAATTGTGGTTTGTTTCTCATTAAACATGGACTTGACGTTCAATAAACTGTGAAATCACTACAGGCTGGCAACTTTACTCTCCTCTCTTTTGACGAGATGTTTACAGCGAGCATTTGGCAGCATTTACCTCAGTATTCTTGTGAGACTGGTGGTATCAGCACCATCTCCACCCTCCACCTGCTTCGTTCTGAGCTTCTGCTGGACCTGCTGCTCCAACTACAACCCACTCAGTTTTCTCTCTTCTTCTTCTTTCTTTCTTGTTTCGAGTGCACAAACTTTTATGTGAGCTGAACTATCTTTTCTGAATCTTGTGTCATTCCAGCTTTTATTTATTTCCCTTTGAACTTTGTTAAATGACTTTTATTTGCATTAATAATATAAATACCTCAGTTGAAGGTAAACTGCTGCATGAATAAGTCTTTTGGATTTTTGTTATTTTATAAATGAGCTTTTTTATGCAGCATCACATTTGTTTTTTCAACAAATTTGAACACTGACCTCCAGCTGGTGAGCTCTCCTGGCTATTCAGTGTAATCCACAAACATAACTTTGAATACTTTCAGTGGATTATTATGAGGAACCAGAACATTGTTTTGAGAAATTGTGACTTGTACAATGTACATTTTCACTGCTTTGAGCACCATAAACAAAATTTTATTAATTTTGTATTGTGGTAGTGGCAGACAACTCAAAAGCAAATATCTCCCTGAAAACAAAACCAAATTTGTTGATGTAAACCAAAATTAAATAGAGCTTAACCAATGTGGAGATGCTTGACCCAAATTAAAGTACATAAAAAAAAATAAATTTGAGTGCTGTAAGGACCTTCAGCTGCTTTGTATACTTTAAAGGGACAGTTTACTCCCGAATCAAAGTACAGATTTTTAGTTCTATATCCATCTGAATGTTTTTGGTGTGAGCTGCAGAGTTTTGGAGACGTTGGCTGTAGAGATTTCTGCTTTCTCTCCAATATAATGGGACTAAATGGAACAAGTCCTGTGGTGGGGGCTAAAAAAAACAACAACCCTGAATTAATGGAGCAGTATGGCCAAATAATAGAAGATTAAAAAACAGACAACAACATAGTAAGGAAAAAAGAGACCGTCTAGCAGTAAGTGGCAAACAGTTTTAACAGATCAACCGGAGTGAAAGAAAGAAGAGACGCATCATAAAACTCAGTCTGTCTCTGAACTTTATTAGAAAAAACAAAAAGATTGTTTTACTCGATTTTTGCTATATTTGTTGGTTTAAAGGGAGGCTTAAATTTTAATCTGACTTAATTTTAAGATAGTTTTAAAGATTGGTGCAACATAATTTAAAGTTAAACCACAATTTAATCAGGCATAATCCTCAGATTTAAATATTTTAAAGATTAGAATTTAATATTTTGTGTGAACTGACCCTTTCAGCTTAACACTGAGTTGACAGCAGGACTCTATAGGGTCTGAAATGTAGCCAACCCACTTTTCAGCTGTTCTCAGAGGAAAGGCCGGTCGGAAGTGTCCAGGTGGGGGGGCTGGACCAAACATCTGGAGAGGTGGAGGCAAGGGGAGGTGGAGAGAATGTAAGGATAGAGGTGTTGGAGGGCGACTCAGCGGGGAGATGAGAGCTCCTCCGGCTCCCTGCCGAGGTTGAGTAGGCCGTGACATTTCCAATTTGCTCAAATTGATCGCCAGCCAGACCCTCTCTTCCCTGCCCTCCCCGTCTGTGGTGAAGCCCATGCCCAGACTGTGGCGTGTTATGATGAATGGGCTAAATGTCAAGGACTTGAAACCCAGCTCAGATCCTCCATAGCTACGCTCCATTTAGTATTCTGCCTCTCCGGCCGGGAGAGAAATTCGCCCCTGAGCTCAGGAATGTTTGTTTGTGCTGTTTTTCAACTCAGAGAAGTGAGTGCTTGTGACAAATGGTGCAAATAATGTATGCTCACTTTACATTTTTTCTTATTGCAGAGCAGAGAAGTTTGTCGTTTATTTAGTTGAAGGCTTTTTCTTATTTAGATCTGTGAGTCACAAAGCCGTCAGAGGTGGCACAGAAATCCTGGGAGTTTGATGCTCTTTGGGACTGTGCTGCTGAGGTGAGTCACAGTTGAGTTGTGGCACGGCAGCGCTGAGGGCCAGAATCAGTCGATAAGGAGTTTCGCCTACACACTGATGAGAACAGTGGCACAGGCTCAAAGAAACTCCTCCGTAGTTAGCTAGCGGGGGGATACCTGAGACAAGGTCACACTTAATTACTGAAGCGCACATCAAAGTTTGCCTTTGGAGCCCGTGTCGCATTTGTTTATAGGATTAAGTCTCCAGCAAAGCACACCAAGCAAGACTGTTTTAAGCCTGACCTTCTGAGAAGCAATGGAGTCGTCCTTTCATTAGCAAGGAGGGTGGTACTGCACCTCAATCCCACTCTCTCTTGTCCTCACTACATAATTGAAAAATTTCCAGGAGCTATTTCTCACTTCTCACCAGTCTCACATTCTTGTCTCTCAAATCTTTTTTAAATTTCACAAGATATGCCTTTAAACAGAAAGGTACTTCAAAGAAAAAACAGAATATGCCTTTTCTCAGGATGTGATGACATTGACATAACCACCTACATTGCAACGAGTTCAAAGAAACTGTATGCCAGCCAGCTCAGCAAGAATCCTGACATGGGTAGATAGCTAGCTAGTATTGTTGTCAAAAAATACTGTCATATTATATATCCTCTTTTTATCAATCATACCATTGACATTAATAAAGACGGACGACGTGTCTCCACTTAATCCCACTGTACAAAAATGAAACAAAAATATCCTGGGTACGAGCACTGACATCTTGTGCTCTTGACATCATTTGGAGTCAACTGCACAGTAGCGATCAGGGTTGGAGCCACATTTTCAAATTCCTGCCCACACAGCCAGCCAACTTAATTTCAAGCAGGGCTTAGCTGTCAATGGTGATTAAAAACAGAAAAATTAACACTTCACAAACATCAGCGTGATAAGAATGGCCTAAAATGACAGAAATCATCTTTGGGAAAAAAGTTTTTGATGTGTAATTTGATGTTTTAGTTGGCCCCTCTCCCATTCACTAACATGGAGGGGGTGGGGTTTGACAAACCATTAACATTGTTTGCTAGCTAGGTAAAAAGTCAGCTAGTTACTTACTCATGATGGCTCAGGAGAGAAGCTCTAATTTCTTGCCCAGCAACATGGCCAAATAATAGAACAACAAAAAAGAGGCTGCCTGGCAGAAACTGGCAGACTGTTTTAATAGACCAAGTGGAGTGAAAGAAAGAACAGACTGTCTCTTAGCTTTCTTAGAAAAATGTATTACTTTGCTTAGTCCATCTCAAAAAGGCAGCCATTTTAAAAGTTAAACCGTCTCAGTTTTAAGTTGATACTGGAGTTTAAATTGGAGTTTAATTTGGTGCAGTATGATTAGATTTAATCTAGATTTAGAATAGGAACTAAAATGAAGTTGCAGTGATTTTAGTTTGACCCCTGTCCCTTCTCCTTACACAGAGGAGGTAGGGTTTATGACCTATACTGCAACCAGCCACCAGGGGGCAACAGAGATGTTTTGGCTTTACTTTTAGGGAGCTGTTAGCTGTTATGTTGTCCGTCCTTTCATTAGTGGGGAGGATGGTACTGAACCTCAATCGCTCCTCTCTCTTGCCCTCACTACATAATTTTAAAAAATTCCTGGAGCTAATTCTCACTCTTCACCATCCCCACATCCTTTTCGTCTCAGATCTTTTTAAATTTCACAAGTGTCTGCCACAGATTAAAAAAAAAAAAGGTACTCCAAAAGAATATACAGCATATGCCTTTGCTCAGGATGTGATGACACTGACATAACCACCTACATTGCGATGGAGTTCAAAGAAACTGTAAGCCAGCCAGCTCAGCAAGAATCCTCCTACATCCTAAACACTTCAACGGGAGATGAAACCGCAGGTCATGTTGCGTACAAGAGCTCATCTCTCACTGGAGATTGTGCTGTCGTTGGGGAAAGCGTATACCGTGCTGATGAGAGAGCATGAGCAGGGACGTTCGGTGCTGCTCCCCCTCGTTTCCTCGTGTTGTTTCGAAGGGGGTTGTGTGGTAATGAGGCACCTCGCTGAGGCAAAGATGCTTCAGAAAAGCAAGGTTGCTGTCGTGGTCGCTGCTGTTGTTGCTCGCCAGTTGTGTCAACGCAAAGGTGCTGCTTTCCATACATGTGAAATTCACTTGACTTCAGAGCGGTAGTCCTGCTGGGCCCCGCTATGGTGTCAATGCTAACCTGATTTGGGTCTTTGGATACTGCTCCTGCCGGCCCACTGCTGAAGGATACTGCTCTCTCTCTCTCTGTCTTCCTGCATGACGAAGAAGAAAACTAACACAATCGGTGTGTTTGGAGAGGAGGGTAAAGTGGTTGCACTCGGTGTCATCATCTGACAGTTTTATATCAAAGCCCAGGGCCAGACAAGAGGTCCCACTGAGGGGAGTCTTCAATTCAGACCTGGAATATAGTCTATTCTGTCTCAATAAGAGCCAGTATTTCTACGTTATTCTAAGGGTTATATATGAATTCAGCTGAAATGGATTTGTGATATTGCATTTCCAAATGTTGAGTTGGTTTCAACAGAGACATCCAGTAGTTTCTTCTGCACTGTAAAAATAAGCTATTTGTTTTAACTTGAAAGAGTTAGTGATCGGGCTACTTTAAAGCTAAAAGGCTAGGAGCAAGGAGTTTTTAACTGCTTATGAAACAGTCTTAGTTTACTACTGATGCCTCTTATATGACCCACAGTCCATGAAAAGATTGGCTTTTTATATTTCTATATAGTTGTTCTTAAAGCTCCAGTTGGTAAGTTGATGAAAGTGAAAGTAAACTCCGCGACTTGGTCGGAAATTTCAAGACAATACTCCATCAGGTCTCTTTATGAACCTCTGCCAAGAACCCCACACACACACAGGCACACACTGGCACACACAGACACACACAACGTGCAGGCGCATGCACACAAAGTAGCCATAAACGCACCCACAGACGACGTACCGTTTCCATAGCAACCGGAGACTCCAAAACGATCTCACATCTCTCTCACCATGAAACACACTCTTCTTGTGTGTGTCTGCGTGTGTGGAGGGAAGGAGGGGGGTTGACAGAGGTGAAAGAGGGAGCTGACGGTGTGTATCATCTTGAAATGTCCGACCAAGTCGCGGACTTTACTTTCACTTTGTCAGTTTACTACGACGTGTAGGAGCGGCGATTGGCTACTCCTCCTGCTCCCTCTACCTGACTGGTGGAGAATCTTCGGTCGCGGTGGATTTCGGCAAATACAATTACAGGCTGTAGGTGGAGCCAGAGGAGTTGGATTTTGTCCTAAATTACCCATTTAATGTCCGACTATCAGAATATAGTGACAGTTCCAGCAAATATGACTGAATAATTGTTACCAACTGTAGCTTTAATGTCTGCCACGGGGTCAGATTCACCATGAAATCAGATGTAACAAGCCTGTGTTTACATTTTCCCCGATAGGCAAAGATACAGTGTGAAGCATGTTATTCAGTTAAAAAAGAGTCCGGCAGTGATTTTCATTTACATAATTTAACTTTTGATGTTATATTTTGTGGTTGTGGCAGTGGAAACACTACAACCTTTTGGGCCTTCAAAATCAGAAAAATATGAAAGTTCCTTGTGGTAGCTTTAAGATTTTAAGTTGAAAGATTTTTAAATAAAAAGTTGAGGTAATTTCGTAATGATTCAAAACAACTTATAACGATTTTAAAGCAACTTGATATTAATTCAGTTGTATTGGGATGATCACACTGAGTTTAAAGCGTCAGTCTTCATTTCTTCGTACAGTACATTCATTCAATTCATAATTTCAAGTGTAAAAGACTTTTTTAAGTTTAATTACCTTGAAAAATTAAAACTTGTATATTAATGTTGAGTTAAAGAGAAAAGATATGTGGATTTCACTAAATTCCTGTATGTTTTTACAGTGTGTGCCGAAGCAAATGAAAATAGAAGTTGGCCTGAGCAGAAATAGTTTGAAAGTAATGATAAATTAGGTGGGAACTGTCCTCCACAGGGAAAGTATTTACACTCACCAAAAATTCTCATCACACGTCTCCCATTAGCGATAATTAATTTGGATTAATATGAGCCAGAGAATAATTTATTATCACTTGCAGAGACCCAACTTAATAAATGTATCAACTCATATGACCTGAGTTTCACCTTTGCTACCGCTCGGCTCTGCTCCGAATGCAGAGGAATACATAAATTTGAAATGCAGGAGACAGATGAATATTAAACTGAAAACGTCTAGATCCAATTTCAATGCAGTATCTCAAATACAGGAGTAGATTTACTACAAAATAGGGCAGATGCATCATTGCAGTGAGCACACTTTTGTCACTTTTCTATAAACTTCTTAATGCCATGAAGTTCTTAGCTAGGTAATGTTTTTGATTTAAATGATTAGGGCTGCAGTTTTTTGGTTCGACATGCGAGACGTCTGAAGTAAAAGATTTTGCATTTCCCAGCTGGTGAAATTCATATTTTGTTCTCTGTGGGTCTTCTTTTGAAATATGAAAATGTCATTATTCTGTCGTAAATCATTTCCATACTCAGTCATAAACTAGATGGATTGGTGAGATCAGGAGTTCTCAACCTTTTTTTGCACCGCAGTCTGTTTTTCTATTTTTTATTCTGATAATGTCTCTATTTATTCTCTCAAAACACAAATAAACCTTGATATGAGTTAGATAATGACAGAGAGAAACGAGAGTGCACAGGAGAGTGTGTGGGTGTGCATAAAAACAAAAGTAAAAAGAAACTTTATTCGGTCTGTATTTCATCATGGTTGTTTATTAAATAACCAAAATGAATACAGACCTCTCTGCTACACTTTTGTGCTGTTCTCACACACAGTTCATGTGCTGCTGAATGCTAAAAGGTGGCGAAGACTAAGTGGTTACCTCGTGTAATGATGACCTACTTACAGTAAGTTAAATATCAGTATGATGTTGAGGGAAAATGCAGCACAGACAAACCAATCAGTTCCTGCAAAAGCCTATACTGTAGCACCAGGTTAAATTATATTATTAATTATATTATTATTATTTAACTTTCCAATTTATATTGATCTCACACAACCCAGAAGCATATATATTCCATGGCCTGCTATGGCTCCGCTGTCTGAAGGTTGAAGAGCACTGACAGCTACAGTGATGCAGTCAGGCGATGGGTCATGCGTGGCTCAAGGACCTCTTATGGCTGGGATGATTCACAATTTTTGAAAAGCACTGAAAAAACTTCTTTATCGACTGCTCTGTTTTATACTGACTACTGACTCCTCACTCCTCTTAACTGGCCGGTAGGATCTGTGGGTCATCAGCAACTGACTTGACCTCTTTGGCTGCTGCTGTGTGTTGCCGCTATGCATCTGCACGGTTGCCATATTTGAGCTTTCAAGGTCCGCTAGTACAGGGGTTCCCAAACTTTTTCATGTCAAGGACCCACACAAAAGGTGTATAGTAGACCACGGGCCCCTAATTTGAAAGGGTTTTGTCTTGTAAAGTCTTTGTAGTCAATCAATGATCAAACTAGGATAGGACGGCAACTAAAGATTATTTTCATTATCATTATTATGGTTTGCCACATGCAGTGTCAGAAAGTGTTGAAAATATGATCACTCTTTCCCAAAGCCCAAGATGATGTCCACAACCCAGTGATATTCAGTTGAATGGCATTGATGGGTAAAGAGACCAGAAAATATTCACATATGAGAAGATGAAATGACAGTATTTGGACATTTTTTCTCAAAAAAAAAAAAAAAAGACTTAAAACAATTAATTAATTGTCAGAATAGTTGGTGATTAATATAATAGTTGACAACTTACCAATTAAGCAACTAATTGTTGCAGTTCCAAACTGTGATCACTGTAAGTTACAATAAACCAACATGGCTAAATCTATTTCTTTGCTTGTTGTTTCAGCTTCCAAAAAATGTGATAAAAGTTAAAATATTGAACTCCTCCTTTTGCTTGGGACCCCTTACAGCCTGCTCAAGGACCTTTGTTGTGCCCAGACCCCAGACCAACCAAGTTTGAAAATCACTGTACTAGTGAACAGAGATGAGATTCAGACTTCACTACAAAACTGACTGATTCTCATGAAATGTATAGTACAGTATAGCAGAGTATTATAGTTGAGTCTTATAGTATAGGTTAATTGGTGAATCTAAATTTCCCGTAGGTGTGAATGTGAGCGTGAGTGGTTGTTTGTCTCTTTGTGTCAGCCCTGCGAGGAACTGGCAACTTGTCCAGGGTGTAAGCAGTTACAGACAAAGAATGAATGAAATGAATGAATATTATAGTACAGGTTTGTATAGTATGTGTAGTATTATATAGTATAGTATAGCATTGTATTGCATTGCATTGCATAGTATAGTATGGTGTAGTACAGTATAGTGTAGTGTAGTATAGAATGGTGTAGTATGGTATAGTATAGTATATATTACACTATACTGTACTTTACAGAAAGTTTATTCAAATCTTTTCAAATCTAATCTCTGCATTGCATCTGGCAGCTGTGGTGGCATTACAGTAGATGCTTCATCATCTGTTGCCTGGCGGAGATCTGCGCTCTAATGAGCGCACTCTTGTCATTACACATTTATTGTAATCGTGTTTGTGTCTGTGTGCTGACCTCTACGTGCGGCTGTCTCTCTCCTTCACGCAGGAACACTAAACGCCTTCCTAAAGCAGAAGGGCCAAACGACCTCCGAGGGCCCTGTGTGGTCGCTAAGTGGTAACCAAGGTGAACGCTGGAAGCAGGCCAAAGTAAGCATCCATCCGACAGCATCCTTCCAGGTGAGACCAAAAAACTTAATCAGTCCAATACGCGGCAGCACTCCCCTTGTTGCCCTCGATTTTCTTCTGCGACTGTGTTTGTGTGGTGAAGTATTAGTTTCCTCGGGGGCTGCATATTGATGTAGCACTTCACCAGCCTCGATATTAAGCAGAGAAGTGGACTGGATCCATAGACAGTGTTTGCTGTTGAGAAAGCAATATCACTCACGCTTTGCCATCAGGAAGCCTAATCTTTGTGAGTAGCGAATATAGAACTGCAATATTCTCCATCATTTTTACGGCGGCAGTTGTGGAAAGTAATTATAGTTTCAGCTGCACTTCTGTTTTTTTTTGTTCCCACTCTTACTTCTAACTGCTCTAACACCACAAGCATCCTCAATTCTTTAGTTTTTGTGACATGTAAAACTAAAACAAACACTTGCCACCTGCTGGTATATTTCATAAGGGGCAATTTGGCAAAATTACACTGTGTGCTTACTTTTAGATGTTATCTTACAGCTAATTGTCTTGTTTTTGTGCTCTATCAAGGCTGAACATTTAATAAGCCAAAACTTGTTTTTCTCTCTGTAGGTGGTACTTGAAGGTATCCGGGGACCAGGCATCGAGGGAGACATTGCCATCGATGATGTCACGCTGGAGGAAGGGGAGTGTCGAGACCCACCGCCCAGTGAGTAGCGCCACATCTCTGCCTCCTCCAACCTCCTCTCGTGTCCCTCTTATCTGAGCTGCGGGGCTCTCGCTCTGCCTCGCTGGACAAGGTTGAGATTTACGAGAGGGGATCTAATCTTAGACAGTTGCCAGCATTGAACTACCGTCTCATGGGGAAAACACGGTTGCCGTGGCAACAGTGTTGTAATCACATGAATGATAGCCACGCCGGCTGAGTGGAGCACTGTAATTGCGCTGCAGGAACAAACAGACAGAAGGCAAAAGCAGAAAACAGGACACAGAAAATGGCCTGCAATTGACAAGGTGACATTGGTAGGCAGACAAACGCTGTTCCTTTGACTTCATTCCTGCTATTTATGGTTGGAGGGAAATTATTTTCACAAGCTTCATGAACATAGACATCCCTTTAACATACAAGGAATCAGGGTTATGTATTTTCATTTTCATGTCAGTGGTGGAAAATAACCGGCCATCTAAAAAGAGAATCAGAGTCAGTGATGTTATCTGTTTATAACTGCAAGATTTGATTAGTTATTTGGATCCATTATGATTCAAAGCGACAACATTAATTCATTTTAATGTTATAGGAGTGGTCATCCAGGCTGAGGACAGAGTGATGTCAAAAGTTATGCTATTCAGTCTCACATGATAAATCTTACATGACTTCACGTGATGTAAGAGAGAAAGATTAATAATCATATAGTTTGATATTTTTGAGAATACATTTATTCATCTTCTTGCCGAGAGTTAGATCAGAGGGCCGATACCACACTCATGTGTCTCTGTAAAGTATGAAACTGGAGCCAGGAGATGATTAGCTTAGCTTAAAGACTAAAAGCAGGTTCGAGCTAGCCTGGATCAGTCTAAAGGTAACCAAATCTGCCAGTCAGCACATCTACAGCTCACTGTTTGGATCTTGTTTTTTTAATTATGTTTGTACAAAAATCAAAGTGAAAAAAGACAATTTGTGGTTTTAATGGGATTTATGTACTAATGTGCTTCCTGGATTCCAGCAAGTCACTGCTTCAAGCCAAGAAAGGTATTGGGAAAAGTTAGCCTTTGTTGCTTAAATCTAACCAAACTGCAACAGAAAACAGAAAAAAATGAAAAGAAAAAACTCAACATAATAACTAAGTCAACTAAGTTTAAAAACAGATAAGTCAACAACAAGCTTCACAATAAGTTGAACCCAAGTCTCCTCACTCATTTATCCACCACAGCCTCCTCCCGATGTGGACACTCTTTACACAATGTCAACGACTTCTTAAAGCCTTTCTGCCAGAAAGCCCTTTCTGTTAGACAGTTCTCTGGCCTTTATTATTATTTCCAGTTTTCTGTCACAGCTTGGGTAGGTTTAGGCAAATTATTTCATTGGGTTAAGGAAAGCTCCTTCTGCTCCAATCTAGCAAATCGCTTTCTGACAGAAAGGGTTTCTGACGGCTAACTTCTCCCATGTGCGAGAAAGACAAAACCCCCTTTATTTCCCCCTGATTCAGTCTTTGTTAAGCTAACCTAAGCTATATTTATTGCACATATACAAGAGTGGTAGTGAATGGTATAGTCATCTAAATTTCTGCAAGAAAGTGACTAAGCATATTTCCCAAAATGGCAAACTATTCCTTCAAACACACTTGTCTGTTTGCATGTCATGTATGTTTGTTTTATTATTAGTACATGAAAACAAAAGCAACCATTATTTCCTTCTTTCCTTCTTCCTGTGCAGATCTCAGCGCCACGGCTCCATCCACATCCTCCCATATATGGCTGTTATGCGTCACCTTGGTGATGACCCTGCTGGAAGGTCAGAGGTGACCCCTCTCTCCGTCATCTTAGAGACGAATATTCAGACCCACCGTCTGTGAACTATACCCTCGGCATCCAATCACCAAAGATTCATGCATCCTGAAAGCAGCAGGGGACCCCTGACGGACCACGGAGGGACTGAAATCCATGAGAGAGAGAAAAAATAGTGATAAAAAAGTTACACAAAAAGTAATAAAGAAGATGCGCTAATTTTTTAAAGAGACCTCTTTTACAGAAAAACACCCCTCGGTGCAGAACTCGGGACATCTTTACGAGCACAAAGACAGGTGGGCGATGAATAAGCCTGGACTTTGGCGAAAGAGTTCACAAGCGTCGAGGGAGGACAGTTTGTAAAGCACAAGAACAATTTTATGAAGTCATGAATATATCTTTGGAAGGCGGCGGAATATAGACACTGCTGACTTTTTGAAGAGGAAATAACATTTTCCCTGGTTACAAATACATGGAATCAGACCTTTCTCTGTGTATCTTTATCTTCATCTTCTTGCACCAGATGCCAATCACCGACACTTGTTTTTCACTCTGGCCCAGCCTCACGTCACTCCTTGGCATTTCTTTATCTGCTTGGTGCTGTACTGTAGAAAAACAAGGACTCCGGCAACATTTAGTTCTGTCTGCTTACTCCCCCTGTAGCTGCCTATGTATCTTTTTAACACTGTGCTCACGAGTCCAAGTGGCCAACCGACGGTATGGTGGCAGAACAAAACAATGCGGAGGTGTAGACAGCTGGACTGGAGGGCAGAGAGGAGCTGAAATGAGAGGGAGAGGTGGAGAGGGAGCAGAGAAGAGTTGAGGAAGAGATGAGGGACAGGCAGAGAGTAGAGAAAGGTCCGATTAGTGAGGCCTGACTCGAATATTCAGTCAGCGGTCCGCCTGTGGAACAGAAGCCACTTTACTTTCTGCCATGAAACAAAGTGCCTTCAGATTACAAACCGAATCGTGAGCCTGGGTGTTAATCAACATCGGACACATCTCTGTTCATGTTTCCTCTGATGGGCTATTTTCTACATGTTTTTTTGCCCCACAAGTGCTGATGGGAGGGCATGCGTGTTCAGAGGGAGTATGGGGGTTGTGCTACACCCGGATTTAACTCCTGATGGGACTTGTCTGTGTGTTTGTGTGAGTGAGTGTGAGGTGTGTGTGTGTGCGTGTGTGTCTGTGTGTGTGCATGCGCCTAAGCCTATGCCTATGCCTACGCGTAGTTCAATGTGAGGGCAGTGCTGGCAGACCAGGTTTGGAAACAATTTGGATAAAAACAGCGGCATCAGTGAAAGTGAGGCTCTGGATCTTTTTGCAGAAAGACAGTTTAAGATCATACAGGAGGATAAAGACATTTCGTCGACTCTCTCTTCCCATAATTCTCCTTCCCTGCGGGTGAGCATTTTTTAACAAAAAGAAAAGAACAACTGCTGAATAAAACATTGCGTTGTACAGGGAGGAGAGTAGGAACTTTGGGACTGCAGGCTCTTCATTAGGGCGATACGCCTCGCCCTCTATCCTCCACCATTTATATGGAACAATATGAGAATAAAAGATAATAATGACCATAATAATAGTCATGATATTTTATTACTCTAGCGAGAATGTTTCTCTGCTTTTACACAAACTGTGAAGATTGACTGTGGAAGATCTACCTGAGACCATAACCTTAACCAGCGGGGTTTTTAAAAAATGTATTGTAAAAAAGAGAAAATAAGAAAATGAAAAATTCCGTTCATTGTTGGTTATGACAAAAATGTTTTGAGGACTTGTGTCTTGTTTCTTATTTTTTCTGTTGAAGATGACTTAACTTCCTTTTCCCTTCTTGTTGTCTCCCTTTGCATTGCTTAAGTATCAAAGCTGACGGAAGCATAAGAAGTAAACCAATTTGGTAACTGTATAACTTGTAAATGTTAAAGAAGCTCTATTCAAAGGTTTATGATAAATGTTTTATGTTGGAGTACAGGAAGCACAACATACAGTTTAAGGTCTCAACATATAAAAATCCATTTTATATTTCTCCACACATACGTGACCTACTCCCACTGGCTTTTCAAACACTCTGAAACAAGTCCACGTTTAACAGCAGATTGAGCATTTTTTTTACTTGTGACATTCATATTTATAGTGCAACCAGAACACTAAAGAACCCAAAGGGAACCCAGTCACGAGTATAAATGAATTCTTCATGAGTGGGTTAAAGGTTCAGTTTGGTGTTGTGGTTGTTCAGCATATGTAGCCTCTCCAGTGGAAGCCTGGGTTGGTCCGAGTGGGTCATGTACATGTGTGAACATAAAGCTGTGTACAGTAGGTGTGATAAGAAACTGATACATGTAAAGATGATAAATATGCTAAGCAAAACAGAGCAGAATGATGAGCATTTCAGGGCATCCTTACAATATCATTATGGTCTGTCTGTATGATGTTGTTCCAGAGACATAATCACTGCTGTTATCTGCTATCCATTCCTGTCGGGTTATTTTTTTCTTTTCTTTCATTTCTGTGTTTTTTATTTTCCGTAAGGCCCAGATCACAATGAATGTAATGGAGTTCTGGGGGGAGTTCTTTTCTTACAGTCTTACTAGATGTAATGTTTTACTAAAACATATGTTTTCGTGTTTTGTGTGTGTGTGTGTGTGCGTGTGCTTTTGATGATGAGAACTTTCGGACTTTCATAGGTTGTTTTGGACACATCATGAACATGAAGTTCGTCTGACTTTGACACAGACTTTGACACGATTTCCAAAAAATATAAGCTCAGATTAAATAACCATTAGCTAGCCGTTACACTGTATCCTCCTGCGGTATAGTCGGTAAAGAAAAAGTGCCAAAGTGCCCTGTGCAGTCGTTACTGTTACTGAGTATGGATTTGAGTTCCTTGAGATATTTTGGTAATTGTTCCTTTTACAACGGAGCATCTGGTCAGTTCATGATGACAATACAAAATCCTCATGTAATAGTAATTACACCTCGAAGTACATGAATGAGTATAAATTACAGCTGGATTTAAATGGAAAAAAAAACGCCTTTGGTAGCACTTTTGGTCAATTTTTTTAAAGCAGTAGTTTCACATTTTGGGTTTTCTTGCTGAAAGCCATTTAGCTTAGAAAATCCACCTATCAGCACCTCTTAAGCTCACAAATTAAGACTTTACGTTTTCTGTCTTTAATCCATACAAAGCCCAAAGTACAAAAAGGACAAGTGTAATGGGGGTTTGTCACCACAAGCTTGCCAGACGACTTGCAGAGAGTTTTGACGTGCTCGGCCTGCCTGATCTGCTTGGCCTTGCATTTACAGATGATAAACGTGACGGACACATTATGATTGGCTATATGTCGGAAAGTACAAATGCCACATTCAAGCAAACAAAAATTATGGCATTATGTCATTTAAGCACTGCAATGTTCATTTGAAGTTGTTGAGCAATTGATATTGCATAGTTAATTAATGTTAGCTAACTTTAGCTAACAAACTAACACCAGAGAGAACTCTTGATCAAATATTATGTTGATAAAAACCTTCAAAGCTCATACAGCTAACATTGAATTATTTTATTTAAAAAGAAAACAAAGTGAGGAAGTGAATACGAAAATATATCTTCTTGTTCTTAACACAGCCACAGCCATAGCTCCTGTCCATACGGCCAAACATAATGTGTCCGTTACATCTGTCATCTGTAAATGCAGGTCCCCGAACAAATCTGGCAGGCTGAGCACATCTAATACCTACACTGGAAGTCACTGCTCCCAGCCAAGAAATAATCCGCACATAACCCCCCATAAAACCACAATTTGTCATTTTTACTCTTCGGTTTTTGGATGCAAACAAACAAGATACAACACGTTTATTAGTGAGCTTTAGAAGTGCTGAGGGGTGGATTTAGCTAGCTTCTGACAGAGCCAGACTAGCTGTTTCCCCCTGTTTCCAGTCTTTATGCTAAGCTAAGCTAACTGGCTTTTATTTGCTATACAGATGTGTGTGGTATCAATCTTCTCATCTAGCACTCAGCAAAAAAAAAAACAAAGCAAAGTATACTTTCCCAAAATGTCAAACTGTTGCCTTAAAATAACAGCCAGATTTTGAAAAACTCCTGTATAATTCCTTTAACTCACCATACTGTGAAATTTGTTTTGTGTATGTTGGAATCAGTATTAGCCTTTCAAAAATTATGGCAGACTTGATTTTTATCCTACCTTTGTGATGTATATTATTAAAATCTGGGTACATTCAAACATATCTGCAAAATTTTCATCTGCGTGAAGGAAATATTGTCTAATTTTCCCAGAGTGGTGGTTGAAATTGGACTGAAAAATGAATCATTGTTTGTTTCCATGGTATTACAGCTCTCACCATACCCTTGATTTCCATTTCTGTGCAATTCACACACCCTGTGTCAGCCTGTGCCCTTTGTGTGTACGAGGGATGTGAGGCTGGTGAGTAGCTTACACACTCAGCTCTGCTCTATTTATTGATAAAAGTCCTCTAAGCTACTTCAAAAGTACAATTGGAAGGGATTAACAGTTTTTGAATATGTAAACAGTGTTGTGTGACAGTTTTCTTTCGTGCAGTGTTTACTGACTTTATTTTGATGATTAGAGGCTTCTGTAGTTGTGGAAGGTGTGAAGTGTTCATAAACTAACAGTGGGGAAACGGGATTGAGGTGTGCGTAGCTTCTGATTAGTTTGGGCTGTGGAGCTGAATGTGTCCACGTGTGCCAGGCGGTTTGTTTTCACATCACTGTGCCTGGGCCCAAGACATTTGTTTTTCCCCCACCAGCACACACGGTATCAGATGTTTCTCACAGCAGCCACTTTAGTTTGATGCTCACGCCAGAGTCTGCAGTTGTGCTGATAGTGCCATAAATTTTAATGGAGGGTTACAAAAATAAAAGGACAGGACGTGTTTTTCTCTTTTCTTCGAAGTAGACCTTTCTTGGAATCTATTAAGCTCGGTCCTTGAAAACACTTTCACAATAACAAAATTTCAAAAGTCTCTGTTCTTTTATTTATTATTGTGTCATCATGCAAGAATTCTACTGCAGCCTACTGCAACTGTCTGGTAATGAGTAGCACATTCTCAAATAGAGCAAAGTATTAGTGCAGGCAGAGAACTGAAATCACTCTTGCATCATTTGATTGGCATCAGCTGTTTTGTTCATGCTTCACAATCACTGGCTTAATCACCAGCTGTGTGGCTGTCAGCTGACTAGTATTGTCCAATCATATTTATGCAGGTGCATAGTGCATTATATATATATACAGGCTATAGGCTTTAGTCTAAACACTTTGGCAAGGAGACAGTCTACAAGGCTTCATGAAATTCTTCTAAGTGAACCCCTTAGCTTTGGACAATATTTTGCTTACAGGACAAACTTTAGGTGGTTTATGAAACTGGGCACATATTCTTTCAGAGCTTCTTAAAACAGCAGAGTCCTTTCTAAATCTAACTGTAAACCATTTGCTATAAAACCTTTTCTTCTTTTTTTTTCCTTTTTTGCTTTAAATCATTATTTCTTTTGCTGTTGACATTGTGTCAGAAATGTGTTGATTTAACTTTGTAGTCATTTTTGAAGCAGTACTTTGTGACGGTGTTGTATTTGATTGTATTATGTTTATGCCTCTCCATGCAGTAAATGTAAATCAGATGGAAAGCGTTTCAGGGCACCTTTCTATATGATGCAATCAAATAAAACCACTCGAAAGTACAGCCTGAAAATGCACCATAGAATTCAGTCAGCACTAAAGAACTAAAGCTTGTGGTATTGACAAATACTGCACATTATAAATAAGGTATTTGGGTCAGTTGTATTGCATTGCATTACATCGTCACAGTATACACTAGAAATTGCTTTTTTCCTTTGTAGCACTGCCGAAAACTGATCTTTATTGCATAGAAAAAGGCAATAGGGGGGTGGGGGAAGTGAAGCAGTCTGCAGTACAGAGACAGAAAGAATTAAGTTTCACCTTCTGTACCTGTAAAATAACACATTTGACTTGCTAACTTTGTATAACATAAATGGTACATGTCGGTCTTAATTGAACTGAAAAGGAAATAACCTTTTGTCTGATATGGCAAAGTCCTGGACTACCAAGGAAACAAACAAAGACTTGTTTTCAGTGCAGTTTCATCCAAGTTTCTTTTAAAAAACTGTTATTTCTTTTGTGCATTGATGAATACAAAATGAATTATGCAGTTGTGCATGAATGTACCCAGTGCTCACATTAATACCATTAAAATGGAGGTACTGTAGCATTAAAGGACGTGGTCTGTCAGAGTTTGTGCAGGCTGCAGATTGAACGTAATTGCAGCAACATGCAGTATGTTGAAACAATTTCCCAGCTTCTTTGGTAAATTTGATTAAACCTATCCATGTGAGTAGAACCATGACCAGTTGCTATGTGAGAAAATGTAATTTAATACAAAGTATTGCCTTAATTCCTAGAAAGTGCATACCTTGTAAAAAAGGAATTGTTCAGATTATTTGAAGTGGGGTGATATAAGGTACTTTTGGATATCAGTGTTTTAGTTATGGTAAATGGTGGTTGGCACTCCTATTTTGAAGAAGCAGATAGGAGTACCACCACAGAAGCTTTGCGATGAACTGCTGTGGACAGGGTCAGCAACAAAAAGTATTTTATCCACAAGGGCCAAAGGGTGCACTTAAAAAAATCAATATAAGTTTAAAACTATATTTGCTATATTTACTGCTTTCTTTTGCAGTTAGACAGCCTTATCTGACAGGACTCAGCTGTTATATAAGCAAAGTATTACTCCCTCCAATCCAACCAACTCTATAAGCAATATTAGTCATTTTACCTCACAGAAAACAGGAACTGCTGGTCTACATCTACCTCAATCTGTTAGTTTGTTTGTGTTATTGTGTGACTCCTGTGTTTTAAATGGTTTGCTCAGATTGAACAAAGTCACGCCATAACACAAACAAACTAAAAGATTGAGTCAGCATAGACCAGCAACTCCCACGTTCTGCAAAGTAAAATTACTGATTTCGCCAATGGAGTCTGGTTGGTTTGGAGAGAGCAGCTTACATAATGGCAGTTTCTTGTCAGAGAAGCCTGTCTTATGACAAGGCGATGCAGTGAAAGTATTCTAAATATAGCGTACACTTAAACTGATATTGATTTCTTTTTAAAGGATGGATCTTTTTTATGTGACTTAAATACCACCTATGGCTGACCCTGTCCACAGCAGTACATTGTTTAGTTTCCATGCTGGTGACCCTCTCTGTTTCTCCTAACTGAGAGCTTGCTGATCGGCCTCTATTGTAGCTAATGCACTGACTATCGATAAGTGCCTCATACAACCCCACATCAAATAATCCAAATTATCCCTTTAAAGTAGAAAAGATCTCGCTTAGAAAGTGAAGTCCTGCTCAGCCGTGTCCAACTCTAATGTAGTTTGTTGAAAGGTGTTTTTAAAGTAATTCAGCTGTAATTTTAACACTTTTACCTACTTAGTTAGAGCTATAATTCATTGCATTTAAATGCTTAATACCCAGTGCTTCGAGGGTCTCTAAAAGGAACAGTCCCAACATTTCTTTCTGAGTGGAAATGTTCTCATTTTCTGTTCAACCTAAGAAGGGCTTTGTCACATTGTGCCATTCATTGCACTATTTTAGCTCCCCGAGTAACCATTCAGTTCCACTATTGCAGCTGGTAGCCCTATTGTCACTACACACACCCTACTTTCTTGGTATTGATTCAAGCAAAGAGAATTGGTGCCAAGAGGGGCGGGGGGAGAAGGTGGGGTGGGGGGGGCATTGTGGTTCGGCATGACCAGCACAGACAGAATTGGCAGTCACTGTGAATTTGGCAGTCAAAAAAGTGCTCATACGAAGTACTCAAACAGGAACAAAATGTCTGTCATATTAAAGCTGAAACATTACCCCTGTGTTGAATGTTTTTCAAGAGTAAAATTGCCATCCTAATGCAGTGAGTTTCTTTCACTCTCACAGAGCGGCTAGGCAGTAGTGAGTGACTTCTCGACAGGAGGCTGACTGCAGTCTCACTAAATAACTGGAAGAGGTAGACACATTTCAGAGATCTCATTTTACTCTGTCAGGGAAGAAGCAGCATGTCGTTATTTGATGGCATGGCTGCTCAGTGTGACAACTTCACCAGTGGGGAAAACTGCCACCTCTTGGTACCTGTACTGTTTCTGGTGTTTGGAGTGAATCTACTCTACTTCTTCTCGCTGGTTTTCCTCTTCTCTGTCCTCTTTCTGCTCTGATCAGCAATCGCAGGCCAGGCTGGAGCAACACAACGCTCGCACGGACTCCGTTTTTACAAGATGACAAGATGAAGTCGCTCACCACCGTCAAGAAATCTCCGCCCAGTGTTCCCCGTTCTTGAAAAGACCCCTGGAAATAATGAGATTTGATGCTGTAATATCAAGGTTGTTGAGAAAGCTGTTGTTTCAGTGATGTTATTTATCTTGTTCTGTGCCGACACCCTGTAATGATGACCTGTCACTCTTCTCTGTTATGTGCTCTATATTTATATATGATCAGGCTTCTTTTTCACTGTATTTCTTTGAATTTATCACCCATTTTTTGTGCCATACCTGCAACTAATGAAAAAATAAAGAAAAGGAATATTTTATGTGCCGTGTCTAATACATCTCCTATTGTGCAGAGTACAAAGTATAGCGAAACAGGACAGAATAGAACACAATGTCCCATATTATATGCTTAGTGCTTTAACACAAATCCTCTTATTTCTGTGGCTCGCCTGTACTTGACACCTTTGTCCCCGTAGTTTTTCAAAGGGAGAGCCAAGTTATTCCCACAGTGACCACCTGTCTCCCACTCAAAGGGCTGCAAACAAAAGCTTTTGTGTTGTGCAAATTGTTCTTTTGACAGAACTCCCCAGTTTGTGGTTCTTCTGAGGAGCTAGCATGCTTGCTGTCCTCCCAGAGTTGAGAGCATATGAGTGATTGTGGACATCTGAGGGAAAGACAGGGGAAGAACAACAATGGAGGGGGACTTGAAAGTCATCCAAAGGTTAGCCAGCAGGGGCCTCCCAACTAAGCAAAGCTTGTACTGTAGAGTGGCGACCTGAGTAGGAGCTACTGTACACAGCCTGAAATGACTTTTTCGTCTTTTGTTCCTGTGCAGTCCATCTCTTTGATATGATAAATATACAGGAACACCAACAAACTTTTTTGTTTTGTTTTTAAATAACCACAAGGTCAGAAAAATGGTATGATCCAGACTCCCATGGAAGTTAAAGGCACCCTGTGGAATTTTTGACCACTAATAATGATATGCAATGGTTTTGTTTGTTCTCAAGCATGCAAAAAAAGGTCACACGGAGGGATACCCGACCCAAACCCAACAGGTCTGGACAAAGCTCACCTGCTGCACCTGCTGCCCCCCAACAGAGAAACCTCTCGAAACCTCTCCAGTGATGCTCCAACGCATTCCTCGGTCTGTTCAAAAACGTTTTTTTTCTTTTCCTTCTGAGTTTAACGTCACCTGTCAAATGTCACATGGCTTGTCGCCAGCACATCAGTCTGCTGCCCTTACATGGATTTATTTGGGTGTTTCCACATGCTAATTGTAAACTTCATGGCACATGCATCCAATTTAAGATCAAACGTGGTTCATCAATATACTCAGATGGGTAAGAACAGATTTGGCTGTTGAAGCATGTTTCATGAATCCCATGTAGGATTTTCATATTTTCCTCTTAGTGCCTTGTTTGAGAACAAATATGAGAGAAAAGAAAGAAAACATTTATGCATGAGGCCCAACGTCTTTTGACAGTCATTTACAAGGTGCAGTACCTACACATGTAGTCAGTGTAAACGGGCAGCAATGGGACAAAAATGGTAGCAAAAATTGTGTGACAGGGTAACACAAACTCAGTGCTTCAACTTACGCTAACTGGTTCGGGACTGTTTTGGACATTTAAAAAATCAGAATTTTTGCTAGGTTTTGGCCAGGCTGGGTTAATACTCTCTCAGACTTGGGTCAAGTTCAGACAGAAATATGCAGCCCGAGACGCATTCGAACGTGCAATACACATTCCAACCGTTGTTTCTGATCAACAGGCGATGGTACAGTGTCAAGAAACACAATAATCCAACAACAAAGGCAGTGAAGAAGTTTGCAAGCTAGTTAGCATGGATGTGAATAATGCAGCGTTCAAACATTTAAGGAAAAATTACTTTGCAAATGTATTTTGAGGAAGGAAATGCATTCAACATGTTTGTTAGACCCCAAGGAATACGCGTTGCATTTTGGTGAGTGAAGTCAACATTTTAAAAAATAAGGTTATTTACTTTAATGGCAAGAGTGAGAATAAAATCAGGCAGCTGCTTCCAGTCTTCATGCTAAGCTAAGCTAAGCCTTCTTTTTCTATAGCTTCATACTTAAAGTTCAGAAATAAAGTGTTCCAATCTAACCTAACAAAATATCAACCAATTTTTTTTAGCTAGAACCAGGAGGCAGTTAGTTTGCCAGCACTTCCTAAGCTCATTTATTGGGCTCTATCTTATGCTGTGCTAGAAGCACAAGCAATAGCAGCATGACGAGCACAACGTGTTGCCATATAATTTTTTAATTTGAACTTAACTTCCACTAAGTCATGCCATTGTTCTTGTGGCCCATTGCTCCAAAACCCCATAGTCCAAAAAAAAGTCCCATAACACAAACAAACTAAAAGATCGAGGCAGCCGTGACTGAAAGCCGATTTGCCAGTATAACCCAATGCTCCAAAAGCCCACTGCTCCAAACACATGTAACTTAACTGACCTAATAGTGACTATTTGATCTTTTCCCAACCCTAACAAAGTATTGTATTGTAAAGTAAGGTATTATATATGTTAACCGTGTGTTTATTATTGTTACCATGCTGATGGTCAGTCACCTGATGTTTGCATGTCAAAATACACAAAGATAATAAGGGCAACAAATTCAGGGAGAGTCAGAGTGCATTTTGAGATCAGCAGACCTTAGAAGCAGCAGGCTTTTGTTTTCACAATAACAGGCTGTTGGACAAATGGGCTTTCTGTCCAGTGGGACATTACTGGGGTTTCTGAATAATGGATCGTTGGAACAATAGGCAGTCCCCTTTCCACCTGCTTCCAGTCTTAATGCTGAGCTAAGCTAATTGTCTCCTGGATCTTAATGCACTAAAATGAGACTGATAGATTTTCTCATGTAACCCACAGCAACAAAGTGAATACCTCTGTATTTCCCAAAATATGAACCATTACATTACTACAAATATATTGTACCAAAAGGTCATTGAAAAACTAGGCTGCAATTTTGTGTACATACAATACTGACAAATATAGAAAGGCATGTCAAGATGATCTGTTTACACTGTTTTGGCTTCTTCCACACAACGAGGCCTTGCTGGAGGGCATAAATAGGCAATCTTCACCATATAGCCAGCAATCCCCAAGGCCAAGCTGTGTCCATACTCCTGGAAGGCAAGTTGTTGTTTTTTTACCGGGAGTGGAGGAATCTGCCAGTTGTGTTGTTTTTCAGCCCTGTACCCTTGGGGAACAGCAGGAGAGTGTTATTGCTTTATGTGATGCAGATTTTGTCATCAGTCTTCCTTTAGCCTTGGGGCTTTCCTAAGGCTGCCCACTGATTTAGAGAATGCTATAGCTTTGTGTGTTTGTGTAGGTTGTGTGGGCGCACACGTACAGTATGTGACTGTGTGCAGCATTCACATATGACAAAACATTTATTTGTCTCAACAATATTTTTAGCCTCAGTGTGTCTTTCCTCCAACATGGTGCTGTTGGGGGAACTGGTAGCTCAACGATCGTCAGTCAGAAACACATGATGACAGATTCTGCAGATCTCACCTTCATTTTCAGGTTTGTTTTACCCTGCATGCTAACATTAGCCTCTTGGTAACACTTTATTTGAAGCAGTGTGCATAAGACTGTCATTGCACTGTTATAACCCAATGTGGTGTTGATGTTGTTATTTTTTCATAAATCTGCACATGCTGAAGGAAATCACCACTTGTGTATCAGTAAAGAGGCTGTAACACTTTATCTGAAAGGGTGTGCATGAGACTGTTGTTACACTGTCACAAACATGTCATGACACTTTTTAAGGTCAAAGGAGTCTTTATGAATGATTATGACTGTTGTCAGTAAGTGTCATTCATTTTAAAGCAAAACTGATATTTTCTGAGATTTCCTCATTATGATAACTTCACATTAATCAAGCTAATAACATCTTTGTTATGACAACTTGACATGGCAGTGACAATGACATCTAAAGTCCAAATGGTACCACTTTTGTTGTGAGTCTAAGAAATTATTTATGACACCATTATAAAAGCATTTCACAGTGTAATAAATTACATCTTTATGACAAATATTCATTACACACATAATGGTCTAATTACAGTAAGGGTCAAAACCAACCACTTATGACAGTGTAATGTAATATGAAAATATAAAGCTAAATAGTTTCATAATGTCAGGTTGGCATAACAAAGACATTATTGTTTTAGTCTGGTTTTCATAACAGACATTTTGTCTTACTTGATAAAGACAGGTGTCATGGACATGGTTATAATCATTTAATGACAATTTTATGTACACCCCTTCAAATAAAACGTAACCAGCCTCTTTATTGATATCTGAGTAGGTGATCTCTTTTAATGTGTGTGGATTCATGAAAAAAGATAACATCAGCACCACATTATGGAGTTTGTTCCATTACACAGACAATTACTGTGACGGGATTGGCTGGTGGTAGCTGGAGCACATTTATTCAGAAGGGTGTTGAGTACAATCCAAACGCTGTTCCTGCACACGAGGTGCTAAAAGTAATTTTACAGTGCTTTAAAGGCTCTCCAAAGTTTGCTTGTGGCCTTTATGATCTTGTTTTATCCTGCGTGCCCTCTGTGAAGCGTGACAAACCTCCCTTTTGTCTGATAATAAGTTACTCCCATATAAAATTCAGATTGTTTCTGCAGCTGATAACCCCTGGTAGCATTTGGCCTTTAAAATCCCAAGCACTTTCAATTACCCTGCTGCATGTCCCATTCGTCCACTCCCTTATCGTCTCCCTCCTCTGTTTCAGCCAGCCAAGGTTGGCCTGTAGATCCGCATTAGAATGCGCACCTGGTATCTCGACCACTGAACGATGCCATTTTACATTACATTCTATTCCCTTTTCTCCTTGCCATGCACCGCAACAGCACTTTGTTTACAGGGCCACCTCTGCTTTCTGGACGGATGGGAAAATGTCATGGAATGCTAATGGTCTACTAATGCTCCTCTGACAGGCCTCCCCATGTCAGTCAAACAATATCTGTTCAGTTATTCCAGCTTTGTCAAAGTCGTTCAGGCAAACATGAGACAGACACGTCTGCGGCCGGTGCAGTGCTGACACGTTATCAATAAAGACACACTGCTCATTTATTTGCCATCAACACGTGTTGTGCTTAAACCAATTTGTGTTCAGCTGAGATTATTAAAGTTGATTGCTTTTGAAAATAAAACAAATCAACATTCTTACTTTCGATAACAGAACTAAAAGAGCCACACGACTGGGATTTTATTTAATTTATTAGCTGAGACACCCTTTGTTCCCTCACTGCATCTTTTTCCAACTTAATAAGCTCAAGTTATTGTTTTTAAATAAGATTTAAAAGTTTCACACCACCAAAATCATCTAAAAACAATATGAGTACACTCTTCAATTTAAAGGTGCTAACTAGAACCATATAGGGTTCTTTGGCTTATCCCCACAGGAAAACTCTTTGGTTCATGGAAGAACTCTTTATAAATGTTCCACCTGGAACAATTTCAGGTGGTTCTGCCTATATCCCCACAAAAAGGGTTGTAACAAGAATCATCCTCATGTGTTCTACCAAAAACCCTTTTATAGCCCAAGGTTTCATCTAGAACCACACAAATCCTTTCCACCAAATTAGCTCGGGAAAAGGTTCCATTCACAATTTTTGGAACCTTGGTGCTATCTAGTCAACTATTGTGATCTATTGGTTCTGGCAGGGAACCAGCTTTTCTGGTTCCAAACCAGTTTATCTTTTGTGGAAATGCTAAAAATTAGCTGTTTGAACCAGCTCGGGGCCAGTTCCATGTTGGTGGAAAAAGCCTATCTGGGGGTTCTATCCAGAACATTTACACTTTCTGAAGATTTATCTAGAATCCACCCAGGGGGCTCTACTAAGAATCCTTTTATATTCCAAGAGCTTCATATAGAACCCACCAAGGTAACCCTAGGTACCCCAAGGTACCCAAGAATTTCAGTGATGTTCTACAAAGAACCAAATTACATTCTACAGATTAGGCAAAAACACAAGAACACAATAAAATTAACTGATTAAGGGGATTCCATATACATCTAATGTTCTTAATGGAACCCGTTAGTCTTACAAAGAACCCTTGACTAATCCTTTCTTCAGAAAATTTCTGAAGAAAGGATTAATGGGTTCCTCACGGGAAAATGGTTCTGCCAGCTCATTAGAAAGAACCATTTTGGAACCCTTATTTGAAAAAGAGCGTAGAAGCAGAGCAAACAGTGACTAACATTGCTTTGTTGTTTTCTTCATCACCTGCATCTCAAGTACAAAGACATCTTGTCTACAGTAACTTAGCAATTACAGCAATTCTTCCATTATGAGCAGTAATTTGCCTCTCCACCTACATACGAGCACCTCTCACTCAGCCTGTGGCTTTGAGACATCTTCTTGTCCTTTCATGGATGTTGCATAAATTAATCCCTCTCATGTGCTGCCATCTGAGCCATGTTGATGCAAAACTTCAGGCTGAATAATTTATCTGTCTGCCCTTCGGAAGCCAGCCTCTCACCGGGTGCCACCACGCATAACTAGGAGTTCTCATCACAGACCTGAGCCCACTGGCATCCGCTCAGACATCTGTGTCGTGTGATAAGAGCGCACATCATGGGAGGAAGACGTCAGATCTTGTTTGAATTGTGGCCACCAGATAGATATACAAAGGGGAGCCAAACACTGCCTAAAACAGCAAAGTGGTCACCTTCTCCATGCAAGCACTGAGCTGTTGCTGTTGCTGCACTTTTGCTTCATCTCTGAGGGGATTACTCCGACTGTACACAGCAGCATTGAGTTCTGCATTGCTAATGCAGGACGGATCCAGAGCAGTTTCACAAAGCGTGCTGCCGCATTGTTTCACTTTCATCCTTCCAGGTAATTAAACAATAGATGAAGTTATTCTGGTGGATCTTAGATGATTCTCTGCCTAATTCAATTAAGATGACAATGAGTGTCACCCTGATCATAATTCTCATATTTCTGTATTGTAAAACTGTCTCATATAAGATGAATTACCTCCCTGGGTGGTTTTACATGCAGCTCCCTCATGGGTACAGCATGACCTGGTTCTGCAGAACATAAAGTTTCTCAAAGTTGTCTTTCTTTTCTGCTATCTTATATATTTTTTCCCTCACAAGTCAATTTAAATGAGATGAGTAATTCAGTCTCTCTGATTTAATATTCCCTTCAGCATTTGTTAGCAGAGCGCTCTCTTTGTCAGGTCTTATGCTCCCAATGTATAGCCTCCTTGCTAAGTGACTTACACTGTAAAAAATCTTACAGGAATTAACTGTAGTCAACTACTCTATTTGCATATTTATTTAAATTAACTGAACTTAAAATGTCCTGTTTTTATTTTCAGAAAACTTCAGAACTTACAAACATGAGTTCCTCTAATTTAATCATGAAGTAATGCACGGTACATGATCAGTGTATTAGCAGACTTCCCAGCATGCACTGTGTGAGAGTTAAAACTCTCCTGAGAACCTTCTTTTTCACAGTTTGATGAAAACAGTTCTTATGGTCAAGTGATTATACACTAATGAAATCATAATTATGAATATTATATTCAATTTTCACCATATGCTACCAACAGATCACTGTAAATCTCACACATTGACCTTTAAAATTTAATTCACTCAGAATAGCAAAATAGCTTCAACAGGAGCAGCTGCAGCTGTGAGTTCTTTGTGTGAAATTAAGAACCAGAGGTGGTAAAAGTACACACATTCTTTACTCAATATATATATATATATAAGTAGATACTTGCATAAAAAAAAGACTGGTTAAAGTAGAAGTACTGATTCAATTTCTTTACTCAAGTAAAAGTAAAAAAGTACAGACTCTGAAATGTTCTGGATGTATAAAAGTAAGAAGCAGTTCCCTGAAGGACATTTCTACCAGCTGAGCAAAGTTAACTGAACCTGTCATTTTCATTTTGTTACATCTTATTACATAGTTTTTGTCTTGTTATTTTTTATTTCATGTCTTATGTCTTTTACATCATTTTCATCAGGTTACGTCCGTCCTGCACGATGTGCACTGATGGATATGCCAAGGAATTGTCTTTTCTATATGTTATTGCCCCATCCATTTGTGCACTGATGCAAAATTAATATAATCAGTAAGTCCCCTCAAATATAGTAAAACTAGAACTAAAAAGTCACAAGCCTGTTTTGAAAATGTAAGGAGTAGAAAGTACAGGGATTTGTGTTAAAATGTAGGGAGGAAAAGTAAGTAAATACTGGAAAATAAATACTTAAGTAAAGTACAGATACCTGAAAACTACAGTAATGTACAGTAAAGTACAGCAATGAAATATTTCCCACCTCTGAGAAACTGTAAAGGTAAATCAAATGTCTTTGTAATGTTTATTGGTGGGTCTAAACAGTAACAGTTAACAACAATATCTCAGCTTGTTGAACGTGTTTTCTCAAGTACAGCTGAATTAATATCAAGTATAATTGACAAAGAAAGTTAATTTGTTTTGAATCATTGCAAAATTACCTTAGCTTTCTTTTCAAATTCAGTCAACTTAATTTTTAAGGCAGCAGGGAATGTTTTTTCATATTAAAACAAATCGTTTATTTTTACAGTGTAGCAGTGAATTGGTAAGGCAGAAGAATAAAGACAATGCCCACTCTTTTATCTTCCCACATCACGTCCATCACAAGATTTTTTTCTGGATCATTTCTCAAAGAGCTAATTGACAAAAAGTGATTTCATAAGCTTTGTTTACTGGTAGGCTATGAGTATAATGCTTATGAGCTAGCTAGATAATGATTACTGCTCCTGTGCATATCAACTAGGTGATTCATTTGCTCAGTATGAATTGTGTGTTTATCCAAGCAGCGTGTCGGGTGTGAGGACACAGGTTTTTCATTACTGTTAAAGTTGCTGATACAGATCGAGAGAGCATAAATCTGCTCCCGTATGTCTTCCAAGTCAGTGAGGGAATAACTGATCCCTAAACTCGCCAGATTCCCTGAACTCGGCTGTGCTCAAGTCTGCAAATCAGACAGCAAGTTAACATTATGAGTAAGGTTGCGAGCAAGGTTGTTCATCATGTGAGTGCGCAAGCCCCACCCAGGCCCTTATCCGCCCACCAGATGAGCTGTTCGCTCTCTTGTTCTCTGATGGAGTGCCGAGTGTGGAGGGCAGTCATCAGATCTGTTTTGCATCACCCCGCAGGACAGAATGGGCGTGATGACACGGGTGACCTTTGGATCATCTATCAGCGCTGACGTCTTTCTCATAGAATAAAAAATGTTGCATTAGCACAAATGACCTTTTCCTCATCGCCACATCCTGATTACACAATGCCACAAGGATCCACCCCCACTGCTCCCTTATCTCGCTGCTCTTATGAGCGGTCACGCCATTAAATATGAGCCCAAGAATTATAATTTAGAGCTGCTTCAGATGCCCTGCTTGGAGCATCGCATCAAGTGGTCTCAAATTTGATTTGGAGAGAAAAAAAAAAGAGGATCCTTTTCCTTTAATTTAACTCTGTGTCTGAGAGAGAGTGATTGTACACTATGAAGGTACAGAGGAATGACTCATTTGACACTGATGAAGTCACATGCTCTTTAAACAAAAGTGGGTCAATCAACATGAAACAGAGCCTGGAAATTATTTTCAATTTACACTCCTTGACTCAACATGAAAACAATACTAGCTGTGATACTATGACAGCTGACTGCTGAAAATGAAAACGACATTGTACATCAGATTACTTTGACTGTGTGAAAAGTTTCACTCATTCTTTTATTCAACTGTGGGCTAAAGAGAGCTAAATTCTGAAGTTATTTGTACTTTAAGTCACCAAGATCAGGTGTGCGGGGTTGACAGTGTTTTGACAACTTGACATTAACCAAGAAATATAACCTGCTATAAACATGCAACAGCAGGCATAATTATCAGACTCAAAGAAGCTATTTAGCTTTATGTGTTATCATTAAATCAACTGTCATTTGTGTTGGTTTTGACAGCCAGTGTCAAATGGATATTTTTCTTAACCTCAGCTACAGTGGGCTTGTAATTAAGATATCTTTCAAGGTAGAGTATACAACATTTTCCTAAAAAAAAAAACAATAAACAGACTCATATAAGCATAATCCCTTTTAATTATCATTTGTAACTAAGAAGTGCTGTGCTTGGAACCCTTTACCAACACAAAACGTCTGTATTTGACATGCTGGTATATTTCTGATGCATTTACAAACAGTTTGAACAAATCCTCCTGATCCTATCTTTAAATGTCATTACGCTGTCAAACGTTGTCTTGTTTAATGTCAGGTTGTCAAAACAAAGACATCTCAAACAATGTCAGTGTTGCATTAAAATGACACACAGTAACTGACCAAATGACACTTGACACAAATGACAACAGTCATAAACATTCATAAAAACTCCTTCATGTTAATGACAGTTGTCATGTCATGGATGTGACGGTGTCATGTCAGTCTTTAACACACCCTTCAAATAAAGTGTTACCACAAGTTCAGTAAAAAATGACTTTGTGAAATACTATGACGATACTATGAATACTAGCTTTGTTGATGTTGTTGACACTCAAATCGGATTTGAAAGTGTCTTCTGCATCACTCGCATTTGAGATAAACTGAAACGCATCAGAACAGTTGAGCATCGTAATGTATACCAGCCTCATCCATCATAAAGTGCAATGGTGCAATGCAGGAGTTTTCTACCACATAACTGTTTGGAGGGCAAGATGATGGCTCTCCACTTGTCATGCGTCCTCATGGGAAAGCCACGTTACCAGCGTAGGTAGTTACTGAAGCTTACATCGTTGCCAAAGCAACCCATGCAGATAGCTTAGTCATGTCTGTACCCATAAATCTAATCTGATCACTTGCAGGTAACAGTGTGTACAGTCTGACTTAAATATCTGTTTTGAGAAACAAACCCGACCTGCCTGAACAAAGCCACAGTGATCTAAATCCATAATTAACATTATATAAAAATATTGATTGGAGCAGCTGTATTTAATTTCAGGCGGGATGGACATATTTTTAAGAGAAACGTGCCCAAGGGAATTTAGTTTTTCAAGTAATTCCACACTTGGCCAAAACAGCCTGTTAAGATGTCTAAAAAATATATACAAGTGCTGAAATTGGGCAAGAATCTGAAACTCAAATCCATAATTTTCCATCTCCTCTTCTCATCTGCACTCACCACTTGTGGTTTTGATGTCACATGAGTGTCCTCTGAAGGACAGGACACAGGCTTAGAGTACCTCTCAGCATGAAGACGACAAGTTAGACCACGCAATTATGTCCTCCTGTTTTTTACATCTGCAGATAGATAGATAGATAGATAGATAGATAGATAGACAGACAGACAGACAGACAGACAGACAGGCAGGCAGGACAGATAGAGATAGATAGATAGATAGATAGATAGATAGATAGATAGATAGATAAATGAATAGATTGGTACATAGATAGATGTGAAATCCTCTCTGTGTCAAGAACAAGATACCGCTCTAGTGTTCACATATTTTACTGGGTGGCTGAGCCTTCATCTGTATGTGAGTTGACTGAAAATCACTTGGAAAATGTACCGTTGCCAAGTCTTTGACAAGTTCTGCTGATCCCTGGTTCCGCTTAACACGTTGTGGTTCTCCGATTCCTCAACAAAATCCGCCCCGCAGCATCGTGAACTAGTCTTTACCCCAACAAAAGGCTGACAACTCAGGAAATTCAATTGGTTTTATTTTATTTGTCTCTGTCATGGCTGCTGTGGAGCTGTGCTGGAATGCTAACTCTGTGGCGTGTGTTTCATGTGAATGATATTTATCAAGCTGGTCAAATGGATTTGAAATATGCCGTCAAAACCAGGGATTGTGTCACGCTGCGTGACATGGCATTCGTTCTGTTTTGTTTTGGCCAGAAAGGCACGACTTAGTTCACTGCAGCAGCGGTTTCATTTTGTCATGTCTTGTGGAGAACAAAGCAGCCGTCCTGTGCCAGCTTTTCTCCCAGAGGACTGAACCTTCTCTGGGTGAAGAAAAACAACTAGGACTAGGGTATCCCGTTATTCAAGGCTGTACTCCATTTAGTGCTCAAAATTTAACAATAGATGCATTTTACAATATCAGTTCTCTATTTTTCTTGTTTTTTTTAGACATTCTAATGTAGTGGCTGTATGAAAATTAAATTTTGTGCATTCATGGTCCACAGAGGACGAGCTTTTCCTCTAGTGCCTCTATGAGATCAATGTTTTTGGTTTTTAGTGACATGTCCTGACACTTAATGTATGTACTGCTATTTGATTTAGTATAGATATTCATGGTGCAGAGGGGCTGTATCATTAAGACATTAAGACTAATAAGAATCAATCCAAAAATAAAGTTTTGCCATGCATATTGTTACCTGGCTGTCCCTCCTTGATCAAATATGGTGTTACCACAAACAAGCCTATTTTAGTTTAGTTAAGTTTATGTTCACTGTGTGCATTCAGCAGCTTTGTACTTCCTAAAAACTGAAAGTAATAGCTCAACTAAGTCTAAAAAAAAGTCTGTTGATTTTTCCCACAGGAAACAAACCATGGCCTCCTGGCTATAAGTCCTGTGTTTGAACCACAACCTCCTTGATGTGGGCTTTGTCTCTCAAGAGTTAGTCACCTGACTTTCTGGGAGAAAGCCCTGAAGGCAAACTTCTCCCAAAGGATGGAATCAAAGATAGTTTGGGTAAACACTTTTGGCTCTTATGAACACCACAGGCTTAAAACGACAATGAGACAGTCTTGTCTTTTTGTACATGGAGTAATGTTATATTTGATCCCAGTGACTTGGGATGGAACCTGATTCTCTTGTCTTTTTCTCTAGCGCCACCAGCAGGTCAAATTTTCCCACTTATTCTGTGAAACATCTCAACATCTACAGGATGAATTGAATGTGATACAAACACTCTTGTTCTCCAGACAATGAATCTTACAGATGATCCCCTACTTTGATGATCCCCTGACTTTTGTTCGAGTGCTATCATGAAGTCAAACTTTTAATTTGTCCAAAACTTTTTGTGATCAAATTATGGACAGTATAAATAGTGGATGTAGCTTCCAGGTCTGAAAAGTGAAGCCAGTGAAGTGCTCTCTGTGCTTTATTCTAATGCCCAGCAGGCAGCAATTCCACTGTCTGCAAAAAGAAATCTGATTGCACCGTATGTAGGTTATGAGAAAATGATCCTACGTCTCACTTGATTTATGACCTCAGTAAACAGCTTCCTAATGAGTTTATGGTCTCATACATTAGTTTCAAGTGTCCTTCAACATAGCATGGTGTTCTTTTTTTAAATTATGAATCAATTTAGAGGAAAAAAACATTGTAGTTGTTGTTGTTGTGTATAAAGCCTTTGACCAGTCCGTACAAGCCAGACTTCGTCATTCCTGTCTAGTGTCATTTGGTTCCATGGAAGTATAGTTTTAAGCGTGTGTCCTTCTTATTTATCTCGTGCAATATAAAAATACATGCTCCACAATGTTCACATCTACCTGTACCAAACCTCATCCTTGATATAATGTCCTCCTCCTCCTACTTCCCTTTGAGTGCCGTAGTTTCAGCCCTCATGTCCTCTATCTCATTCTTACTTGGGATGACATGACAGTCAAAACAGGGAAAATAGCTTTAAAGGTTGAGACTACCACTTCAGAGCTTGAAATCTAATAAAAAAAAAAGGGCTTTGCAAGATTGCAGTCAAGTTTTGAAGGCTTGTATAATGTTTTTCTAGGCTTAAACAAAAAAAAAAAATCAGATCTCTGCAAACATTTTGTATTTGAGTTTTTCTTCACAACTGCAACACTTTTGCAGTATTTCTCCAACACACTGTTCTCCCAGTGTATTTTGTTTTCCGACAAAATAGTTAAATTTGTTTGTCAACAAAATACACTGAAACAAAGTGTGTTAGAAAAACTGTAAAAAAAAAAAAAAAAAAAGAGTGCAGCAGTTATGAAGAAGAGAAACTCAAATACAAAATGTTTGCAGAGATCTGATTTTTTTCAGTCTAGAAAACATTATACATGATCCTTTATTAAATTTCAAGCTTTCAAACACTGAGTTTCAACCTTTAAAGCTATTTTTTATGTTTCAAACGATGATATTCATCCCACAGAAGAATGAATGCTGTAGTAGCTCTCTATTTTTTTCCTCTATCCCAAAGGAAAGTAGGAGAAAGAGAGAAATCAATATAAGTAGAAAGGAGGAGAACAATATATCAAGGATGAGGACTGGTAACACCAGTTTAAACAGCACATTAATGTATAAATCTGCTACAGGTAGGTGTGAACATTGTGGACTACAGGAAACAGTGGAACATGTATTTTTATATTGCCCAGGATAAAGAAACTCACTCTTAAAACAACACTTCAAAGGAACCAAATGACAGCAGACATTAGAGGAATGACAAAGTCTGCCTTGTGCAGAATGGACAAAGGATTTAGACACATGTGTGCACAGTCCAGAGGACCAATAACATTTGGGAAATCGACAAAAGAAAAAGGGGTTAGCCTCCATTTGTCACCTCTAGCATTAACAATCAAAAAGATTTCACACAGTTGTATCATGAGGCTTTGATGTGTGGTGGTTGGATTACTGTTATTAAGAAGAAACAGCAGGATGAAGACAGATAACTTTCATTTTCTGTTCTCTGCACATCAGCAGCTTCACAACAACAACAAAGTAAAATGGGTTAACTCTAATATTAACACTCAAAAATGTTTCATACAATTTATTAAGTATGAACATAACTGTGACTCCACAAAAAGCCTCTTTCACGGTGCAGTTTCGTCTGCGGCCTGTGGCAGGTGAAGGAGAACGTCATGCAGCCAGCAGTGAACATATATACATTTTCTTTGGGAGAAGTTTGCCTTCGGGGCTTTCTCCCAGAAAGTCAGGTGACTAACTCTTGAGAGACAAAACTACAACTAATACAAGGCAAAAACTAACTTAAGACAAATGTGGCCTTACTGACTTGGTTTGGTCTGATGGACTGGCTCCAGGAAGAGTCCGCAGCCTTCAGATACACCGTTTTTTTAATCAGAATTAGTAAATGTAAGTTAGATTCCTGATCTGCACTCCATACCAGTTGGTGGCGACAACTGCACCATAATGTTTGCTAACCGCCATAAAATGCCAGGAAGAAGAAGAAGCCACACCTTTTGCTTTACCAGGAAGGGACCTCCCCCGAAGAGACAGTAAGTCGAAGACAAAGAAATGTTCAATATGACAGATAAATGTTTGTTTAACTCCAGAGTGTAAGGTTGTGTGCTCTCCATTTACAGTTTTAACTCGCTGCTTACACACTTGTTATGGACTTTGGCTCATTGTGTCAAAACTCTAGTGCAAGCCGATAAGACACAACACTTGGGGAGAAACACCTCACGTCTATGCCAAAACGAAACTCTGCAATCAAAACCCAACAATCCATTTTCGAAACTGGCATTTTTGTAACAACATGACACTCACATGCACCATTTGAATTTCTCTGTCAAAGCAGCAACAACACACTGATGTGCTTACAGTTTTTCTCAAATTGTTTTGGGGAAAAAAAATGGAGCACAATGAAAAACAGAGAGGAAGAGTGAGAGCAAGAGGAGGAAGAGGAAAGTCAGCGGAAGGCAAGACAATATTTCTAATGAACCCCACAGCATTGGTTGACCATGTACTAAATCGTGGCATAACAATGACCGAGGATAGGATCATTATACCACCAGAGAAACATTTTCTTACTGTAGGGTTTCTCATTTCATTCATCAGTGCAATTACTGGGAGTTTTGCCAAAATAGGGAACTTTTTTGTCTCAGAACTCGAACAATGGTTCAGTATCAAGTTTACAGTCTGACTCAGGGGAGCTGGGTTGTGAGCTCATTGGATAAGCACAGATGTGGATTGTATCCTATGCTGATAAAATGACTGTGTCAATGCAATATTTATATATTCACAGCAGGGCTTCTTCTTTCTATTATCCACAAGTATGATTGACTATCTGCCCACGGAGAGGCGGGACCTATTTATAAATGTGCATTCTGTTCTTTTGTATGTCGCCTACTGTAATTTTCTTACAAGGTTAATTTACTTTATCGATCATTTTACAACATAGTGCTATATAATGAGATGTTAGTTGTAGTTCCTTTTTGCTACTCAACAAAACCAAAACCAAAACAAAACACCGCATACAACAAATGAGTGAATGAATAGTTTTTAATGAATGAATAATTAAAATGATGAAAATGAATGAATGAATGAATAGTTCTGAACAGTTTTTAACGATTACTTGCACACTAAAATTAAAAATAACACACCGTTAGTGAAACCTGACACTCAAGGAGCAAAACCTCAGCCTCGATCTGCACAACTATAAGCACATTCTCAGCTTAACACTTTTTGCAAAACACTAAACACATTTTTTTCAAATCACTAAACACTCTTCTCGACATCAGACACAGAAAAGGAAACAATTTCTACACAATTTTACACAATATGTGATGAAGCCAAAACAAATATTAACAGTATTTTTCTGGTCTTGTTTTATATTGATCACACCAGTGTTTAAACTGATGCTCTGAGAGATGTTCATGTGGTAGCTGTGTGTATTGTTTTGGTGGAAAGAATCAGTTCTTAGGAGAAAACAAAGTTTTGTATGCAGTGTTTCATTTTGCAAGCAATTTGTGGAGTATTGACAGTGTGGTTTATTCTTTTCCGTTTTGTGTTTGGAGTTTTAAGAAATTGAGCGTTAGTTTCAGAAAATGTGTTTAAGAAATTTAGAAAACTGTGATACAAAACACAGCTGTGTTTAGTACTTTGTATACAGTTTTTATTTTCTCCTACGGCTTCTGTGAAAGATTGTTCCAGTGCGGTGCATCTGCTCACAGTTCACTGAACACAAAAATAGAAAGGCTAGAGAAAAAAAATATATACAGCTTATTTGTTTTGCCATTACAGGTTTCTGCAAACAACAGACATAAACAAAATGCAAAGTAGAATTACAGTACAGCAACCAGCACAATATGTTGCTGTAAACTCTCAGAAACAAAAATAAAAATAGTAAAATTACAGCGTGTGATGGTAAAAACAGTGGTGTTTGTTTTGGCCACTCTATGTTCATGGGGGAAAAAACATTTTCCACCCAGAGCAGGTCACCTGCTGGTTCTGTAGTATTTTAGATTTTGGGATGAACTGTCTTTAGGTACAAAATACTCTTCCCAAAAGTATTAATTACTTTTTAACCACTGGTGTTTGATGAGTGATGTATCATCTGTATCACTCAATCGAATGAGGTCTTGGTTTGTCAGAATCCTCAGTCTGGTCACAGTCACCTCTCCAAACCTGTGTCTGCTGCAGAGTTTGTTTTCATCAGTATGTCATGGTTTTCACTGTCCTGTTTGCAATCTGATGCCTTACTGGCTACAAATATGCAGATGAAAGGTTTGGATATTATTTCAAGTTGTAGGCTCTCCGTAGTGAATTATGATTTTAACAGCAAATAAGAAAACTTATATCGTGTAATGCATAATTACTCATAGTCCCCAAAATGACTTAGTTACAGTGATTAAGTCTCACCATTTTACAGAATCAATATGATGTCCTGATGACCAGCAAAGTATTTCATCATGGTTTGTAGCACATTGCCTGATATGCTTTAGTAGTAATCCATCTTTCCCAAAACAATCAAACTGGAAGAGGTCCCTCAGTGGAGTGTAGATCTCTGCCAGGCAAATTTTGGTGGTCAATGGTCAAAGGTCAAAGGTCACTATGACTCATGTCCATCTCGATCTTGTGAGTGCGATATCTCAAGAACACCTTAAGGGAATTTCAAGGTCAAGGTCAAGATCATGTTGCCCTCACTTAACACAGTTTTGGCCATAAATGAAGATTTCATACATTAATTATGATAAAATTACGTACAAAAATCCAACAGGATAAAATGAAATGAGATGAGGTGATGACATTTTATATCCAAAAGGTCAAAGGTCAACTTTACTTTGACATCATAATGTTCTGCTCTCTATCAGTCCTCTGTACTCCTCTGTAGAAATAGTCTCTAAGTGAAGACAGCATGTTTCTCACTGGAAATTATTCACTGGAATCACACACGTATAGTGAGAACGTTCATTTTGCCAGAAAATACACTTTTATTAAATTCCTTCAAAGTTACAGGTCAATATAATGAAAAGTTCAATATTAAATTGCTTCAAAGTCTTCACTACATACATTATATGAGTCTGGACAGACATGGATGTAAACTGTACCTTGACTGGTTGGTGGAGACAAACAACTGTGAGGCAGTAATTCTATTTTCTGACTTTTTTGACCTCACTCTTCTTAACTGGCCACGAGGGGCAGCAAGTGACCAACAACTGCCTCAGTCTGAAATCTTGTTTCAGCTCAGGACACGGTCATATTAATGTTGGCAGAACTTTGTGAAACTCTGCTGGTTGCATCTGGCAGTTGTGGTGGCATTGCAGTAGGTGCTTCTCCATCTGTTGCCTGGTGATCTGCACTCATGTTAATATACTTGTTACATCAACTTGAACTTGGTAAACATCATAAGCTACCTGCAAAACATCAGCATGTTGACGTTAGCATTTAGTTTGGTGCTGCCAGCATGGCTGTACACTCTTACTCTTGACTAATCACCTCTTTATGTTATTCTTGTTCCAATATCAGTTCTTTTTACAACTTATTAGTCCCCTTTAACTTTATGTTTACTGCAGACTTTGCTGTTATTCATTTTCCTAATATCGACAGTCTGTGGAATGCAGTCAAGTGTGAAATTTTAATTGTGTGCTGCAGATCCTTCTGCAGGTCCCATGGGTGAGAGGTGGAGATGTAGATGTGGTTCAGTGAGGTTTTCACTGCCTGGAGCGCCTATTGATCAGAAGAGAACTGTAAATAGTGGGGCATGTGGACCGACCGTGGCTTTGCTCTGCTGCTTTCAGCGCACACTGCCTCAGTTCTTGAAAGATAAAGTCTTTCTCTTTTCCTTCTTCTTCCACTGACAGCACTCAAATGAAGTTAGATTATTGAAAATCACAGTTCACCAAGGGGGGAACCTGGGATCATTTAAAACCAAGAATGGAGGAAGGAGGACAAGGGGTGAAAAAAACGTAGGCGGAAAGTAGTGTACCATAGCTGGCTCTCTCACTTAAGAGCAATCTATTCTTCCTCTAAAGGAATTAATCCTTGTATTGTACTGGAAATTCCTCCTGAATGAGCCACACTAAACCAAATTCAGGGCAAGTAGTCTGGTGTGAGAGATTTGTGTCGACATTAGTGCGCGCTCGAGAATTTACAAAGACACCAAAAAGCACTTGAAATTCCATTTTGCTTTCAGGAACTTAGGGTGGATTTGTATTTCAGCGCTGCGGAGGGGCCGGGCAATCAGACGACAGCGATGAAAAAGCCTGAGTGTAACAAAGGCTAACAGTGATACTCTCGCTGCACCACTCTCCCTCCTCCCAGCTCTGGTGTAAACAAGGAGTGCTATTTTTGGTGCTCCTTGGGTGCAGGTGTCCAATTATATTTCACACTCTTGTGAAGGTGCACTGAGAGGCTGCTGGGGGTAGAGTGGCCCTAGCTCACTTACTGCCTACTGCTCCTCCGCGGAGCCTGGGGGAGAGCTTAAGAAAGAGTCGGAATAGGATGGAAAAATCTGGCTTCATCTTTCTGTTTCATATGGAAACCCTGAGAGGCAAGTGAGAAAAAAAATCTGATGATCCATTTTCTAAGTCTGATCTCAATTGTCTTCTTGTCTGTGTTTATGACTTAAAGGTCCAGTGTGTAAGATTTAGTGGCATCTAGCAGTCAAATAACAGACTGCAGCCAACAGGAGCAGGAGAAACTACAGACGCTCGTTAAAGGCAGAATCTAGAGCCAGGCAACATGGCGGCCTCCGTGGAAAAGGATTGATGTAGATAAAATGGCTTTGTATTTGATGAATATTATAAACCATTTCTGCTGAAAGAGCCTCCTGAATGTTACACACCTAAACTTTAGCAAAAGGTAAAAGAAAAAAAAATTGCTTGTCCAACTTTTGTTTGTTCAGTTCATCTATGAAAACAGGTGAGAAGAAATTTTCCAGGTGAAAAAAAAAAACATTTGCCAGGATCATTTATTTGAAGTTACTTTTTTCTTCATCTATTAAAACGGGTGAAAAATAATCCTCCTAAGTTCCTTTTTTCCAACTGTGAAACAAGTGCGGGAAAAAAAGCTTTGCCAGGTGGAAAAAATGCTGTCCAGGATAATTTTTCTAAGTTACTTTTTTCTTAATCTCTGTTTTTTTTTTGTTTTTTTTTTAAACAAAAAATTATCTGTGAAGCAGGTGGGAGAAAAAGTTTTGTTAGGATCATTTATTCATTTAAGTTACTTTTTAAGTTATTTTTTTCTTCAGCTGTCAAAGAGGTGAAAAAACATTTTGTTGGGGGAAAAAAAAGGTTTGGCAGTTTTTTTTTTAAATCAGGCTATTTTTCTAAGTGTTTGTTGTTGTAATAGTCACTCTCACTTGTCCCTCAGGGCTTCCACAGTCCCAACCTTACCAGTGATTTGCCACTGTTTCCGGAGTTTCTGTCAGAGAGCCTTTTTAACATGTGATGAATGCTGTGAAACAGTTGCAGTTTAGTTAGGTTTAGGCACAAAAAAACTACTTGGTTACACTTAACACCAAAAATCTATTTAGTTAAGCTTCAGCACAAAAAATACTCGGTTAACCTTGGGCACAACAAACCTAATTGGTTTGGTTTAGGATAACCATATTTGGGCTTACAATAATCTCACGTTATGTAGTCATGTGATGTCACTGAAGCAACTCACAACATGAAATTCATGACGCACATCACATTATGTACCTTCAAACTTTAAAAAACGATTTGGTTCTACGTGGGACATGAGCCACAGTCTCCTAGGCGAAAGTCCTGAGTTTGTGTGAGCCGTCCATTCGTCTCCATCAAATGTGGCCTTGCTCCCTCTTTATTCTACATCAGCAGCCTGGGGTGTCTTATACAGCTGTGGATGGGTTTACATTTAAGTCACTTGAAAAGCCCGGTGTGTCTGTTTGGCTGAGAACAAGTACTGGCTGCATCTGTATGAGTTGCCGAGGGCCGGTGACAAATCATCAGTATATGACAAGTTGGAAGTGAGACCAGGCTGTAGCCTCAGTTCAACCATCTCTCTCAGTCAAAGAAAAGGATAATTCACTTTATTTTTTGCCACAGGACCCACAGCTGATGTAAACTCAACATCGCTGACATGAAGCAGCCAGCTGCTCTCCACCAGCCGGAACCTTTAACCTCTGAAGCAAACCTTGACACTCTTTGTTTTGGGCTCTGAACACCTGAGCTTTTTTTTTTTTTTTAACAGATCAAAGGCCATTGCTGAGACACTTTGCTGTCTCCTGGACAACAATAGAAAGTATTTGGGAGCACTGCGGAGTCCGGTTACGAGGGGTTTGGAGTATTGGGTGAGGGCCAGGTCAGCTGTGCAGTCCGTGGTGAATTTTTTAACATTTGATGAGAGCTCGCAGAGACAAATTTTTGTTCCTTGGCTATTTGTTTACAGCTTGTACACGTTTTCCAGTCCAGATGGTTTGAGATCCTTTGGGGTTTATTTCAGTAGTGCTTGTTTGGTTGTCTTTTTTTCTTGTCTTGCTGAGAAGGAAGATGTTGGTGGGTGGAGAGAGGATTTCAGAGGTTTTGTTCCTGTTGGTGCTTAAACGTGCTCCACATTCTGGAGGAAGAGTTCTCTTAAAATCAATACACACATCTGCTACAGTATGGCTCCTCTTGTTTCTGAGATATATTTTTTTTGTTTGCTTCTCTGCAGAACACATTAGCACAGAGAGGAAAATGGGAGACTTAGTTTTGTTTTGTTTGTTCTCACAGCTGAATTCTGGGATGTCCTGAGGAGCCCAGTATAATCTGAAGGGACCGGTCCTAGAGATAAATTGGCACATATGGAGCAATACTGGGAGTATATCACCAAAATAAATGCCTTTCCAACACCGCCACAGTGACAGGCCCAATCTCAACAATGCTCTAAGGCTTCAGCACAGGTGACAGGACTGGCAATCAAATAGACCTCATCACCTACACTGAATTCAAACAGATTGTCCTTTTCTGGATGCCTAGAGTGAAGCTTTTATCCAACATGAAAAAAAGAAACACAAGCTGAGCAAGAAACGGAGGAGAAAAGAAAAAAATAAAGAGAAGACACACAGTTCCAAGAATTTAAATGGAGAATTTAAGTACCAGATACTTGCTTGTGCAGCTGGTAGGAGCGAAAAACCTGGTGTATACCTAAATTATAAATGGTCTGAATATATTTCAGCCGCTGTCTACCACCTTACAAGCCAGCTAGATCTCCCAGCTAAGGCTTCACTTAGAGTAACAAAGAAATCCATGACAGAGATTAAAGTTCTGCATTGGGTCGGGTCCAATTCAAGGATGTGGGTACAGGTAAAATGAGCTAACTGGGGGCAGGCAGCAGGTGAAAACAATAACGTAACACATACAATACAATATGTTTTTATCCCTGGAGAAATCATAAATGAAAATCAAGAGTAAGTCTAATCAGCTGGCAGGATTTTATTGAAAAAACTTACAACGCAACCTTTGACCCCCCCAATCCTGTAAATAATGGGACGTCACTATCTGATCTGACCACAATGTAGGCTAGCAGCTCGAAAAAATGAATGACACAAAGGCAAAAATAGCCAGTGGAGAATGTCAAACTGTGGAGAATACTTTGTCAAAGACCGAGTTGGACATTTGGAAGAAATCTGGTGCGCTCATAGAAAGTGAAACTAATGTTGTCAGTGGCTTTTTTATGCTTGCAAAAAGTTCCAAAAAGTTTTTCGCTTTTGATAGCTGTAAGCTAGGTTCATCGTCACCATGGAAATGCATCGAGAGCTGCAGGTGCACAGATGCTGCACCAGTTGAAAATGCAAACAAGAGACAAGTGAGTGACTTGTTTAATCACAGGTGCAGGGCTGGTCGCGGGGTTAAATTAATGGTTCAGGGTGGGTGCAGATTTGACTTTGAGATCAATGCAGGCTGGTTCTGGTTCTCATTTTTGCGTGAGTCGGTGGGGGCAGATTTGCAAAACTGGGCCTGTGCCGGACTCTGACAGCAATAGGCCAAACATGAAGTACACTGAGGATACTTAAGTCAAACAGTTTGCTTTTAAAATGTTTATTCCAGCACAGAACTTAGTTAGTATGGTGTCTAGATTCCAACCTCATCACTCCCTTCAGATAATGTTTACATTAGAGATACTGGGGAGTGATGAGCAAATATCTTAAACACCCTTCAGGGGCTGTGGGTGGATGCTGGGGTGGTGGTGGGGCTGAAAGAACAGTGATACTGATGCAGGACAGCAGTGGCACTGACAGGCAGAGGAAGAGATGGGAAATTTCTGGAGTTTTTTGGAGGGATTTTAACCAACTCATGAATCTACATTAGCTTAATTAACTCACTAAAAAAGTGCTAGCAAGAGCTGTGATTTGAAAATCAACAGTTACGAGGTAGAAATGAAAAGCCTGCTCTGGTCTGCCTCTGTCTGACAGCAAGGACCCACTGTACTAAGAATTTTGGGTGTGACAGATGCAACAACAAAATAAGTAAATACATGAAAAAAAAAGTGCTTTTGAAGAAGTTATTCATGTCATCATTTCTCATACTACTTCTTCTCCATACAGTAATAGAGCAAAAGGCAGCTTTGTATTAGGAACAATTTAAATTCAGTGCACTAGACTGCTGTTGATTTCAGCATTATTTAGCATTTGACAAACACCCCAGTACTCAGAATCTCCAGTTCCAGCTGCATAATTCCTGCCCTTTGTTCTTCGCTGCCTGACGGAGGCATTTTCTGGAAACAAACTTGTTAACATGTACAGCACATTTCAAAGACACAACCAGGAGCATGTCCTGGGGCTAAACTCACACATTCATGCAAATTTGCAAATTTTAATAATCATCACTGTCACTTCTCATTAGTCCAGAAATTTGATTTAAAAGTTGCTGAAAGCATGTGTGAAGACTTACTGGAAATTCAGCAACACGCAAGCTTCTAAAAAGTAACAGGCCAGAGGTGGATTATGTTGCTGACATAAGTGTCACATAATTATCCTGTGATCATGACATCGTGAAGCCAGATGTTAATAAACTACACAATCCAAGAACATCTTTACAGCATCACATATCATCATATATTTTCATCAATTATTGATAACTTCTTGTGTGATATTTCACTCTTTCGATTAATTCCTCCCTTTGCATATACCGTTGTGGAATATAACTGGGAACATTTACTCTAGCACTTAAATCTACTGCAAGGAGTTTTTAACTGGTTATGAAATAGTCTCTATTTAATACTGATAACCTACATAATCAAACAAGACCATCTGCAAGAATGCCGTCTATTTCTATGTAATTGGTCTTAACACCTATCACAGAGTTTCTTCTTGAACTCAGATGAAACAAGCCTGTGTTTACAGTTTCCCAACCAAAGTTACAGTGAGTGGTATGTTAGTTAAAAATTTAAAAAGGAGGAGAGATGATTTTATTTTTGAATATATTTTGTGGTTATGGTGGTGGAAACACTACTGCTTTTGTCCACAGGGGCCTCCAAAATCAACACAATATGAAAGTTCTTTGTAGTTGTCTGGCACAAGTGTCAGAAGTAACCAGTAACCAAAAAAACCTCACACCAAAAAAAAAGTAGATGGATATATAGTACTACAGGCTAAAGGAAAAATATGTATTTTGATTTTGGGGTGAACTGTCCCTTTAATGCTACTTGTTACATGTTATTTTGCATATTTTCATGTAAATGGCTGGTTTTAAAATATGATTCCTTGTTCAATGCACATTCTCCTTTTCAAGTCATTTTACTGTAGTCTGTAACTTTTTAAATTTTTACTGTAATAATAATAATTTAAAAAAAGTAAATTAATTGACGGGTACAGTAGGGATATTCCAACATGTTTTCAGTGCAAATCAGCATGCAAGTAGTTCCCAAATTTGATCTTCATTTTTTGTAATTCTGCCTTATTGTTTCTTGTTTCAAGCTACAGACACACATTTCTACAACTTTTTTTTTTTTAAAGAATTATTTCCAGGGTGTATACGTGTATATATCCTTAAATAACTGTTTATATTGTTTTATTTCATTTTGTTTTACATCTTATCCTATACTATTCTGGATTTAATTACCCTTATTATCTGATTATATGTTGTGGCATTTTGTTGTGCAACATCCTGTTGTATAATTAGGATAAATGACATTAATACCTCGGGATTAAAAACAGGTTGAAATATAAAGCCATGCTTTATGTATGCTAAGACTTCTGTATTTTCATACTGTGGCTGCTTTTACTTTGGTAAATCATCTGAATACTTGATGCACCACTGAGCATATACAACATTTCCACCTGGTGGTCACAGCCAACATTAGAGTGAGAATATATAAATAATAATCATAAATCATCGCCCTCTGTGATGTCTGCAGTGTCATTTGATTGGATGCCTGTCTCAATTGCAGCCTCACTTCAGGGTTTTGGCTCAGACGGCTGTGTTTCTACATAAAAACCTGCCAAGTGGAACTTAAAAAGGAGACTTTATTGGAGATTTTCAGTTAACTTACAGTTAGTCAGTAAAACCAGACAGCTGTAAAAAGACGTCTTCTGTGTGATGGCACCGCTTTCATTGACCTTCCAGCAGTTGATAGAAATGGGAGGTTCTAAAATAGGACATTTAAAGTATTTCTTTCACCCACTGACAGTATATCTTGGCTCTTATTTCTCCTCTGCCAATCAGTGTCTCAATGCTGTGCTCTAAAGCCGTCAGAGCAATTGGTTCGGCTCTCCTCTAAACTTATTTGCCTTAGGGCCACCTTTTCCTGTCCTTTCACTCCATTTCCCTCTTTCATTAACCTAATCGCTCACAGTCTGATTTCCCTCCGCCTTTCCCCTTCGCTAGTCCTCTGGCCCATCCCAGAGGGGAGCATTGTGAAGGTGAGTCAGCCGATTAGCGTCCAGCTGATGTACTGTCCCTTCCAGATACGACCTCCATTGTGTCCCATCGGAGCGGCCCACCGTACAGCAGGGCGGCCGGTCAAAGTGAGGCTGGATGATGCTTTGGAAACAGGGGATGACAGATGGTTGTGGAGCAGACTGTACTGACGTGGCACATGATTTTTAACCCCTTCAACAACAACCAGATTGACCCCGCTTTTATGAGATATCGTTCAAAGACACATTGTGAAGGAGAGATTTGGGAAAAAATGTGCTGAGATCTTTTAAAGACGATGAAGATATTTCACCAGCACAGAATCTAATAAAATCTCTTCATCGCAATGTTTGTTTGTTTTTTCTGCGAACAAAAAACCAAGGTCGTTTTCTTGGGTTAATATATTCAAGACCAATCAACACTAACACTTGACACAATACATAACACAGAGACCTTACCAGCTACAAAGAATACTTGAAAAATTATGAAATAGACAATATAAGTCCAGTAATAGATGTGGAGGCTATTTATATGCAATGATTAGTTCTCAGATGTCAGTGAGTTTACATATTGACCACCTCCTTAATGAATCATCCCCTGATTAACTGAGTCAGCTGCTGAGTGGAACAAAACTAACAGCTGCTACATTTCTAATTAAATTCCTAATTACATTTCATTCAACAGTAACATTACGTGTTACTGTTTTGTGCCCCTTCAAGCAGAGGTGGGGGACTCGAATCGTATGACTTGACTCGAGTCAAAATTGAGTCGAGTTTGAGAAATTGACACTGGCTTGACTGACATTAATAAAGATCAGTAGGCGATTTGTCAGTTTTGCACAGGGAGATATAGACTGTGACTAGCACACCGACTCATGAACAACTCTTTTGGTCCCCGTGGCTGTATAGTTTAGAGAATATTATAGCCCCAGGACAAAACTGACAGAAGAGCGGGACTCAGAAAAAAAGATGTACTTCTAAATCTGTCTGCTACTTCAGCACCACGGACAGCACCATGGATTCATCAATACACAGCCCAGTTAGGCTATTGATATTTTAGAGCCATATGGTCGGGGCCATACAGTCTAGCTTACACAAACCTCAGTCAGATAAACGATCAATAAGACAGGCAGACTAGACTGACACATTAAACTAAACAACCCATCTGCCCCAGTGTTGTCTTTGTGACTAAGGGATGGAGAGGACTTAACGCGGGAGATTTGTTTTGGGTCATTTTGTCATCCCTCCTCAAATCACCTGTGGGTAAAGACTTTGACTTGAGACAGATAACTCAAAAGGATTTGACTTTTTTTTATATATTAAATATAGTATTTGCATTTTTCTAGGTCACTGAGAAGTTGTGCTCTGTTTTTTAAAACATGATTGGTTGGTTTCTAGTGCAGTGCATGCGAGGGCTGTACTGAATGCTTTGATGCTTTGAAGCTTTGTTTGTTGCCATGGTTTTCAGCAAAATTAATATTTAACTATTCATATATTTTCCCCGCTGGCTGCCTTTTGTGTTGCTTGTGCGGCTGGTGTTGGACTTGCTGCCTCCAACATCTCTCTGATAATCACCTGTCTGACAGAGAGAGAGAGAGGCGCAGCTTCAGCATGAGCAGACCGACAAGACACTGGCAGCACAAGCAACTCCGAGGCAGCCTCTGGGTCGGAGAGGAGGAGGAGGAGGCATGCTTGTGATTTTCACATGTGTGATTTACTCTCACCTCTGCCTCCAAGTATTGTACATTATTGTATGTTTTATTTGGAATCTATTATAAATTAATGACTATCAAAATACAAATGACTATTTTAGTCGTCATTTCCTGAGTTTTCCTGAACATTTGGTGTACCGTAAAGGTCCTGCACACCCATGGTGCATGTAACCAGTCAGGTGTTATAAATTATGTTGTCTAATTACACATCTTCTCCAGACTGTATGGGCATGTAAAGACTGTGCTTGATTGACATTTCACTCACATTCTCTTAAATCTGTTGCACCTGTTGTAACAGGCAACAGAAATACAAACAGTAGGGTGCTCTTGTATTGTAGAACCATCCACACAGCTGCAATACAATGGAAGGTAAAAACAGTGTCTCCTCTGAGAACTTGTTTATTTATGTATCCTGTGCTTCCAATTGAAGTCACTGCATATTTAAACTGCAGAGTGTCGTTTATAATTGACAATTTTTACATGTAGGTTGAGAATGCAGTCAGACAGAGATATCAGGTCTTATCTTACACCCGCCACAAAGCTCACAGTGCAACTTTTATTGCTAGTTTCCCACTGACACAGTTGTCGCCCATATTGTGTAAGTAGCAAATGCACTTATGTCCATCCATGCACCCATGGACTGCTGGTCTTAAAGGGACAGTTCAACCCAAAATCAAAAGTCCATATTTCCCCCCTGGTCTATAGCACTGTTTATCAATCTAGATTTTTGGGGGTATGAGTTGCTGAGTTTTGGAGATATCAGCCATAGAGATCTTCAAGATCTGTCCAATGTAATGGAATTAAATTGCACTTAAACTGCCTCTGGTAGATTCTACTGCAGGACATATATTAGTGTGTTTGCTCATATGCAGTCAAATGGAGCTGCTGATGGGACAGAGGACTGGGAGGACTGGAGGCAGAGAGTACACTGGCCCGCATACAGTGAAGACCAATGCCGCTGTAAACTTTGCTTATCGCACCAGGCTGTAACAGACATCTGTAATCTCCTGTCAGATGATTTGGAGTCTAATGCCAGCTGTCGTATACACTCCCCGTTGCTATCAAAATCACTTCTGTGCCGAATTTCTTTGCAAGTGGGTCATTCTAGCATCCCCTGAGTTTGTGCAGGAGCTAATCCATTTCCTCAACATGAAACCATTCACTTCTCCAACTTGCTGAATGTACCATTTAAATAGCAAAGCTCCAGGTGTAGGCGTATGGAATTGGAGATGATACTCTGATTGGTTAATTCATGTTACACCCAAACCACACCTATGATTAATTAAGAATCTATTTGCAAAAGTTGAGTTGGACACACCCTAAATGCACTTGTGCCATGCACTTTAGACCATGCACTGAAAGTAGAATTCAGCAGAAGTGAGAATGTTGAGCTGAAACGTAGAGGTGAAGCACAAACTTAAATCATTATATATCAAAGTATCATAACAACCACATTTAAGAGGTGTGTTACTTTATATGAGACTTGTCCAGGAGGAGAGGTTAACTGATGAGGCAGAGGTACAAAGTGCATCACAACTAGGGCACTGAAGCTCTGACTGTTTGCCAGCGCAGTAAAGACAGTCCTCAAACGAAGCAGTACTCGGGCCAAAAAATCCATCCTGCAGGTTCAAGGACACACTGTGGAGAGGAGGGGCCTGATGGTGGTGTGTCTGGACCCTCCCTGGTTTGGAGCCAGCCAGGAGACAGATTTTTGGACTCAGCACAGCTCCTTGAGATTAAGTGTCCCCTCAAGAGTGCCGTGTTACTTGAAGAGTTTCTTGGACGGCCAAAAGGTGATATCAGTTGTTTGAGTGATGGGCTGTACGTCTGTCCTCTCAGCCAGCTGAGTGGTTGCTACCTTTAGGGGGGTAACACATATGTTGACCCAAAAATTAGCAGCGTCAGAAATAATATGATCGATTTTTTAATTCATTGTCATTTTACTAAGATTTAAAAAGCATTGATGCTTTGATACTTTTTCAGTACCACATGTTTAAAATGAAATAATCCATTAATGATTGTATCTAAAGAACTTAAGTTATAAAAAGAAATGAACTAAGTGCTCATTCAAGACCTCAGTTCAGTTCAGTGTTTATTTTCCTGCCTGAAACTTTTCAGCAAAACCAGACAGTGTCTCTTTCTGTACCAGCACTGTGTTAATTTAAAAAAGCAAAAAATCATCCTATTTATGAGCCTATTTTTTTGACTTATTTTTTCCTTTTTGCCATGGTATCAAAAGAGGTATCAAGTATATACGTATATACATATATATTATATACTAGAATTATTAAAATATATAACATTTATATCATAAACTTATACTATATAATCTTATTATATTATATCAGTATCAACATAATATAGTATATCTATAATAATACTAGAATTATTGACAAGTTTAACATTCTGATATCATGAACACTTTATACTTTACAACTTTCTTTTCAGATCCAGCAACAGTGGATGTGTCTCCAAAGCTACAGCTGTTTTATTGGACATCAGCTGTGCACCTGGAATTGGACATTTAATTTGACAAAGACTACACAGACCACACATGGAGCATCTCCAATTTTTTTATTTCACACGCTTTTAAGCCCCAAATCCAGCTTTTGAAAATACATTAAACAGCGATGTGAATGTATGCATACACATAGCAGAAAGAAAAGAACACTGTATTGAAGTGGTAAAAATATTTAATTGGTATCATTTTCTAAAAAGACAGAAAAACTTTAAGCAAGTGTCAATGAGACACATTCAATTGCAAGAAGTTTTAGTCATACTCTGGACTACCATAAAACAGTTGTAGAGTGGTAATAGGTCTCCTTGAAATCTTATTTAACTGGGTTTTAAGTGTCCCAATTCCAGTGTTTAACACTGGTTTTAGTACTACTTCGGAGGCTTTTTCAGCTTGATGAAATACATTTATACAATAAAACTGCAGTATATACAGCTCTTTACCTGTTGAATGTTATTTAATATCTGTACTTCATTCTGATTTTGAAAATATTACAAACATTTCATTTAACATTTGTTTTAAAGGACACTATTACATCTCTCATTTTCACTTGAACTTCCTCTTGAAATTCACTAAATGTTGAAGAATTTCAGTGTCTTTCACTCATGGCACACTTACTATGTTGCACCAAGCTAATAATTGGCACAGTCTGAGAAAGAATCTGGAACAGCTTTAGGCACCTTTTTGTTGCTTGTCTGACATGAATGTGGGCGTGAGCAAACTACCGTGTGTGAGTGACCTCCTCATTGGTCAGCTGGCATTCGTTGCCTGTGAAAGCTGGCAAGATCAATGTTAACTCACAGTTAGTTCAAACATGAGTTTATATTCCACACAAATGAGCTTGAATCCAGTTATGTGGATTGAAAAGGTCATTTCAGACTCATGCATTTGATCTTTGACTTTCCTCAAAAACAAATGAAGCTGATTTGTTTTCATATCAAGTGTCATCAGATATAATCATCTACATGTTGCTGAATGCTTCATTTCTTTGAGGCCAGGTATTGTTTTGCTCTCAGAGTCAAATCAAACACACGTGTCTAAAATTTTATTTTTTTATTTAACTGGGTTCCTGCTCATCTGGTGACAAACGCATTCATGAGTGAATGCACGAACTGTGAGTTAACATTCATTAATTGATGATCCATTAAGCATTAACCAAGCACATAAACTGATAGTGACTCGATTATTTATTAATGGGAGGCAACAGGCATTCATAATACATCCTAAATTAATGTGTGTTATTAAATCAGCTTGAGTCATGCATTAGTCATGCATAACTCAAGCATTTGTTTTGCACCCTCATAATGGAGTGTTACCTATTATAATTTGACTCATTTTTAACTGTGCATAAAACTGTAAACGTAACCAGCTCTACCATAACAGATAAATATAAATAATGCTGTATTACTCTCCCTACACATGGAAACATGTCCTCTTACCACTGTTGCTATCGCTCCTGAGGACGGGTTGTTGCTTCTCTGATAGCCTCTGCTAGCCCAACAGTTGGCCTGCAGGTTGCAAGTTTGTCGTTGGGCTCCAACCATTTGTTTGGAAATCGTTTATATTCCTTTGGTAGGTAATGGAGACTGTACCACTGTTGATGACACCAATTCTTTTTTGGTTTTGCTTTATATTCAGTACATTCAAACATTAAATTGTCTAAAAAGACAAGACGCGATATATATTTTGTTGAGTTGTGTACTTACATTATCCCAAATGTTTTTAACAATGGTCAAAGCCAAGGAAATACGTAATTTATTCAAGGTAATAGCACGTGTCCACCATCGGAGAGTAACAGAAGTCGGCAAACATGACTAAATGTTATCTGAATAAAATTTAACACTTATTGCCCCATTCGTAAACATGATTTCTGCATGAGTCCTATCAGATGGATTTTTGGCAATGGTGGCGCTTAAAAGTGAAGATAACAACTCCCATAATCCCACTCTACTACACAGACCCAACAAACTGCATCTTTTATAATTGTTTTAATGTGACAGAGACCTCTAGTGGCAGAAATTAAGTATTGCATGTTTAGGCCACAAATGTAGTTTAGTTAGTTTTGGTGCAGCTGTAAACAGTGCAACTTGTCCCTGAACTTTAGCAAATGCTTACTTTAAGCTAAACCGTGGTTTCACCAACCGGTTCAGTTCAGTTTGTAACAAATTAGAACAGAACTTTCATTTTTCCACTGGTAAAAGTTGTGGATGGTGCTAGTCGTCTAGTCATCTGTGCTCTCATGTAGGATTTCCCAACTCTCCTGTTTTTGTCAGCAGTCTTTTGCTGCCTCCAGCCTTTTCTCAAGACCAGGAAAAGTCTTGTCTGTTGTTCCCCAACTGACCTCAGCAACAGCCTCCCCTACATTTGAGAATACTGTCTGCAATGGAAACACAAAATAGAGTAGTTTAGGTACGGGTTTCAAGTAGGGCTGTTCCAATACTGATAACAGTATTGGAAAATGTCTCCAATAGTGCCTAAAATGTGACATCGAGCAGGCGAGTACACAAGTCTGTGCACTGATCCAATACTATGTCATGTGCTATTAGCCCCCAAAACAGGGCCCTGTTACTTCCCAGCAGCATTCTGCATGCCAAATTTTATAATCATTAAAAAAGAGAAATAACAGCTTTATTTGCGACATCAGATCATGTTGCAAAGTCTGAGTTTCTTCAGGAGCTGTTGGCGTCATGGCGGTGCTATCACTGCAGTCCTGGCTGATTAAGTTACTGACTGACTGACTATTGACACTGTGAGTATATTGTACATAATCTCTGTCATTTAACTGCAAATAAATATGCTGTTATTTCTTTATTTTCTGATTTGGTTTGTTTTGTGGGGTTCTGCGACAGCAGGCTTTTTGATTTGTCTTCCTTTTATGATTGTGAACTGGAATGGACTTAATTGTTTTGAGGTTGTAGGGGAAACAAAATGCACTGAGATTTTATATTATTTATTATTATATTTAAATATTTAAATATTTAAACTGGATTCAAATATGTTTGATTTGTTAAACATGTCTGAACATCACATCTCTGTTTGCAGTCTCTCTTTCATCAGTGGCCCTGTGATGTGAGAACATCATTTAACAGTGGCCAGTGGGTCAAGAAGAGATCACACCTATGACTTGATAGCGCTGACTCTGAGCTCCCTGAGGCATCCGTGATGCCAACTGTGGCTGTTTTTAGCTCGAGTTGGCAGCACCACAATGAGTTATTTATCTACATCTTTATTTACATGCGCTTGCAGCACCTACATGTCCACTGTACACATAAAATTCTTTTATCTTCATCCCACTATCTGGTTGTAGCGGTCACCTCATGCCTGGGTGTGAAGGGAAGTTAAACAGCATAAACACAGCTAGTCTCCTGTTACTAACCACAATGCAGAGTGGAGCCGCGAGCTCACTGCTGCTGCTTAGTAGGCTCGACTGCAATCCATCACAGCAAAAATCAAACCAGCTCAGTCTTAGCCTCTTATTGAATTCAATTGGATGTAAATGCAAGCAACTCATCTTATTTGTACAATGATTGTGCAACATTACATCTATTGACTGGCATTACATTTCTTTATGGACTTTTTGAGTGCATGATTGGAGCGAGTTTAAAAGTTTGAGATGGTTTTCAGCTGTATTATTTTAAATTATTCATAACAGTGTTCATCAGGGAATGGCTTTCTCTCCATTACATTATTGGTTTATGCAAAGCAGGGAACAACTGGCTGCTGGGATGTCAGTGTATGTGTGTGTGAGGGTAAGTGTGCATGCATGCTGTTAAGTGGTGAGGGCTTTTCTTGTCTGTAGTCTATTCAGTCGAGTGTGTGTATTATTTCGAGGCAGAGAGGGGTCTTGGCCTGTGACATTGAAATTAAAGCAGAAATAGGCAACCTTCTTACAGGAGTCATATCCCACAATCCATTTTGATTTAAGATTTATATCTGCCATTTTTAAGTGTTTTCATAGAGCATAATAGTGCAAGAAAGATGCAGAAAGAAATCAAAATCATTTCTTAAAGGAGAAATATGTAAGACCTTAGCCTTCAAAAGTGAGTACTGCAGTCCAAATAGTGAGTTGGAGCCACAGATGGTATATTAAATAAGTTGAATCCCCATTTAATGTGCAGTCTATGGTTGGAGAGAGTTGTTTCCTCCTGCCACCCCCTCCCCAGACTTGAAGCTCAGACAGGCTGCAGGAACAACGAACCTACAAGACAAGCGCTGACAATGACAAGTGACAACGAGTTCTGCACTGTAGGTTGATCAGCTGTTTATTACTGTCAGTTGTCTGTCAAAGTCAATTCACACTCTGGAGTTGGAGTTCAGTGACTGCCTGTCTCACTGCCTGCCAGACTCCACTAACATATTGCTCAATTTAACCGTTATAAACATCTACTCCTTCTAAAATATATAAATTACTCTCCACAGACACTAACTCATTCCACGAACATTCTGTGTTGATTTTAACATTTTTTTTTACATCTATATATGTTTTGGGGTTTTTTATGCCTTTATTTAGACAAGACAGCTGAAGACATAACAGGAAAGGGGCCAAGAGAGCGGGGATGCCATGCAGCAAAGGTATGCAGGTGGGAGTTGAATTTACGGCCACTGCTGAGGACACGCAGCCTCGGTGCATGGGGCGCACACTCCACCAACTGAGCTCCCAGGGCACTGCAATTTGAACTCCAATAAATGTGAAATGTGGAAACAAAAACAGATGTTCCAGACCGGAAGTCTGAAAAGGGAGCGCCCTGGTTGTAGAAATGTTGTCAGAGAAGTCATTATTTCAACTTAGCATTTTTCCTTAATCTCTGATGACATATCATGGTAATTTTATTATTTAGTACAGTAAATATAAAACATATTTTTGCTGTAAAAGGTTTTTTTTGCATGGTGAACTGTTGGCAATATACTATTGATGCAAATAGAAGTTTATATTTTTGAATAAATACCATTTTCAAACCATAGGTAACTAAATCATAAAGTTAATCATGTTTTGGTCTTTTGTTCTTGTGAGGAAAACTGGCTGCATCTGGTCATAATAATGATTAGATGCCATGTTTTATGACTGACTATCAGTCAAACAATCTCAGTAGTGATCGGCTGTGCCGTAAGCAAATGGTCTGACTGACAGAGAGAATTTGTCAATAATTAGTGACTGGCTGCAGATCAATAGCTGTCAATTGATCAGTCGGAGCTCATATTCCCTCTGCACCTCTGTGTCTCTGCTGTGAGTGACAGATAAAAACAAAAGAAAACTGACTGAACCTGGTTTCAATACAGTCTGCTTCTTTGACTAAATATCCATTTAGTTTAAAGGGATATTTTTTGCCTTTGACGTACTGTAGTGTTGTATTTGTCGTGATTGGCATTGAAATTGATGCATGAGAGGACATCAGCTCAGACAGGCAGTCTTGTGGTCAGATCTCATCATCCAAAAATAAGCAGAAGCAGCACACTGCAGGGCCGCAAAAGACTGACTCATAATATAGCAAGTAAAAGAAAGAAAAACACTATGGATTTCTTCACACTTTTTCATGCTTCCATTTAGATAAACCCTCTGAATTTTGGAACTATAGTTCCCATAATGCTTTGGGGGATGCAACCAGGAAGCATTATGTCTCCATTGAGTTGTGGGCTACACCATGAGCCACACTGTAGCCACTGTTTATTGAAATTTTAGCAAATCTATAGCAAATCTATAGCAAATTTGCAGTTATTGTTTGTACTGTAACAGTGGAAGTGCAAACAACAATCATTGGACTACTCCTGGTACTTAAGAAAACATCTGAACAAGATGGCAAGATCTGAAGTTATGAGGAGCATCTTGTTTGTGGGATTTCTGAGCAGATTTATGGATGTTTACCCATGATGGATACTGAAGATCTCACCATCTCTGCAAATAGTAAGTAGCACTGCCCAGTGTGTGTTTCATATTTGTGTGGTCAGATTTGACATGAATCTGAGAATAAGGGGTGTGAAATTTGACCGAAATTTTGATTCAGAGCATTCAGAAAATGTGGATCTCATTCCTAAAATTGCAAATAACAGATCAGAATATGAAAATACAGAAAAAAAAATACAGATGGAAATTGTGCTCATAAAAATCAAAAGAAACAAAAATAATCAGTTTTGAGTAACACTGAGGCTACAGCTCCCCTCTACCTCCAAATATCATGCTGAACTTGATCACAATTCCAGAAATGTGGTAAAAGTGTACACACACGTCTATTAATGGAATTAATCTAAGCGCTGTGCATATTTTAATATAATTATGATGATAGATTAAGAGCAAGATCTAATTAATACAATCAGAGAGTGGTGTTGACATGGGCTCTGTCTCATATGCATTATTGACTCAATCAAATTCTAATCTCATTTCTGTTGAACATGTAAACGTGGCTTGTGTGAGTGATGCATGTTTATGGTCTGTAGCTCTTGAGGGTGGGGTGGTGGAGGTGGTGGTGGGGCGGGGGGGCTTGAAGGACGAAAGAGGTCAAATCTCCAGCAGCACTTATTTGCACAACATGAAAACATACAATGAGTCATAATTGGTTGAACTTGACTGCAAGTGTGCAGCAATTAAACAACACAGCGGTTTAACTTAATGTCTGAAGATAGCATGTTAATCTTATCCCTTCAGCTGTTCCATCGTTTTGTCATATTCTAGGACACTGATATTGATATTGTGCCTTCTACAGTAGATATGATATTGGAACTGCTCAGTTGATTAACATGCAGTTGCAACTGTGGATGTGATGGATGACTGTTAGTTGTGCTGCCTGTGTTGTTGTGCATTTACTGCTCAGTATTTTCATATATACCCTGTAGTAGTCTTAGCTATGCCCTTTTGATGTACTGTTTCTGTAACCCGCTGTAATTATCTATTCTGAAATGATACCGATCCTCCCATTACATTGCCTGTTATGTTGAAGACCTTTTAAAAATATTTGTCATCTGAGTCCTTATATCACTGCCACTTTTAACACAATGTGATGCCCTTGAATGCTACATATCAGCTATGTTTTGTCTCTATTGAACTTAACTACCCTCCACTAGATTTTAAGATGAATGGCATCCACCAAGGCCAAATGTTCCATCTCACAATGTTAATGAAAGTGAAAAAATAATTTGTGTACCTGCCCTTTGATTCAGATCCACTCTAAAATGTAATACGAATACGAATACGAATACGAAATACTTTATTGATCCCCAAGGGGAAATTCATTTGTCTGTAGTCTCATCTATTTGTATAAGAATTGTAGAGTCTGATGGCAGTTGGTATGAAAGATCTTCTGTATCTCTCTGTCCTACAACGAAGAGAGAGAAGCCTTCCACCACCATTATTTCTTTGGTCCATCTTTGGTCCATAATGGGTTCTTTGTTGGCCCACACTACACCCACCAACTTTGATGAAATTCAGGCCGGTGTTTTTTCCGTAATCCTGCTGACAAACAGACAAACGGCACTGAAAACATAAACTTAGCAGAGGTAAATATAAAAGATAATCTTATACATACACTTAAGCTGGGTACACACTGTACAATTTTGGGCTTTCCCACACACAAGATGACCAACGTTAAAAAAAAAAGAAAACGTGGCAAACAGTTGTCCTACGTCACAGGGTTCATAGACATCAGTTGTCAACACAAAATTGTGACAGTGTCAGAAATTTAGAATAGCCATCACAAAATGTGACTGCTGCTACGACCTGCATCTACTAACCAACCAATATGTCGTGTGTGTCGATAGACAAAGACAGATCATACAATGTGTAGTTACGTATGCTATTTCATCATACTTAGTGTACTACAAATACTTAACTTTACCTCACGCTCTCTTTGCAAAATTTACACATAAATACAACCATTGTAAGGGCTCAAGCTTCATTGTTTACCACTGTAGCGGCATAAATGAATGATGTATGCTGACGATGTTTCCTAAAATACTGAGATACATCAACTTGATGCCATACCCAAGTTTATTAAGCCAAAGTCACACTGTGTAGCTGCAACAAACTTATAATACTGCTGAAATCTCACTTGTGCCTGTAGTCATTAAATGTATCAGTGGTGCACCCACACATGAATGGGCTGGGTATATGGTCATGTGGTTTCAGACCAGTCACATTCACAAACTGGGGAGAGGGTATTCTCGATAATGGACATGGGTGACACCACAGGGGACTAAAGTCCCCCCCATAACTCCGTCTGTGCACACCAATATATGAAGTCTTTGGTTGTGCTCTCCTGATGTTGTCACTTAATGTTCAACACTCAGCTGTTACTTGCTGTCTCAGCCTTTGGAGTTCACACACAACAAATGAAGAGCAGAATTTGCCAATTTGCACATACAGTCAGTGTAAAACACACACATCGCATCAGATAGTGAGCTCGGGTGCACTTAATGTAGGTCATTACACAACCACGCAAACACACACATACATCCCTATAGACTGTCAGCAGCGAAAAGAGACAAGGCAACACTGGCACTAGTCAAACAAGGAGTTTGTCTCTCTTAGCATCTCTTGCACACGAGAAAAAAACCTGTGTATAACAAATAGGCTGATCTAAGAGGAGCATCAGGGGGATTTGGTGAATATGGAGAGAAGGGGAGACGGGTGGCGGGGGGGTTGAAGTTAGCCCACATCGTTATCCCTCCAGGACGCATGCCTAGCTCCCCCCTTCATCACTCCATGTTATCGCTGTGACGATCAGGAGAGCAGGAGGAGGAAGAGAGGAGGCATGAGGGAGCACAGGGGGGGGGAGGCAGGTGGGAGGAAGAAGGGGGGAGAGATGAAGGCTCTCAGAAGTCAGATAAGAGAGCCCAGACAATCCCTCTGCTCATCCCACTTGTTTTTAATATCAAGAGGGAATATATCATAAGCTGTGTTGTCTTGGCTACACCAGAGATGGTCTTTGAGTTAGCAGAATCTATTAGGAGGCATCTGTGTTCATTTGGGAGCTGCGAGGAATTGACGAGAACGAAGGAGAGGATGGAAGAAGAGGAGAGGGTGAGCACCGGTTTAGTCTGATGCCATTGTTTCAACATTAATCATGCTGTGCTTTCTGTGGACGAGCAAGGTTCATGTACAGTATACACACATTCATATGTTGCATCAGAGCAGTGAGGAAGAGGTAGAAAGAGAATTATATGGGTGTTATGAAACAAAACCAAGAGAATGTGCTTTGATATTCATGTCTCTGTGGGTCTGATGGTGATATAACACATGTTCTAAATTTTTCATAGCAGATGAAACGCAGTATGTAGGCTACATACCACAGTATTGAACCAGCGCTACTAAAACAGTAATGCTAGCTGCACTACTTGAAAAAAAGAGACAGAACATCAGCTTGTTTCCATGGCAAAAATTACACTGTTTGTGTCAGTGTTACATAAACCATAAGCCATTCTCTTTGTTTGGATTCAGTGTTTGAGTTTTTCCTGCAGAGTGCTTTAGATTGAGAGATATATTAACGCAGCTGACGTCAGTGATTTCACCTGTACTGGCAGTAAATAAAGCTATAACGTTACAAGTTTTTATTGACTTCACAGGGAAAAAAGAAACAGCTATATAAGAAGGAAAGCTGTTTGATGTTTGAGCTGTGCTCTGATGTATATGGTAGTTCTTCAGTATTGGAACTGGATATAATTCTACACTATAAATCTGTTTTCACATATGAACTGAAGACAATGTCCTTGAGAATCTGTTTGGAATTTTCTGAATTTGCCCTTTCACTCATGTAGCAATCAGAAGATTGTCCAAGATGTGTTCCAACATGTTGGAATTACTTGGTTTGGATTAGGTGAGGGGTGGCCCCAGGATATAGTGTGCAGGAGGAGGAGGACTCATCCATAATGATAATGACTGTTTTTGCATTGATATTAATACTACATTAGGGCTGCCACTCAAACGTAGATGATTCAAGCCACCTCTTTAGAACAGTGGTTCTCAGCCTGGGTTCGGGACCCCCAAGAGCGTTGCGCGATAATTTCTAGGGGTTGCCGCATGGTTGTGGAGAATAAAATACAAATATTGTGGCAAGAAGAATGGAATGACAGCTTGAAAGCAGGTCTCAGTGAGTCAGACACTCAAAAAATGGGCAAAATACAGCTGGCCTCAAGAAATATAACAGCCACCTTACCAATATATAAGACTATTAACCAGCACAAAAATGACAGCTACCAACCTAAACAAACCTTCTGAAAAGACACAAACACTCACGAAATGTAGTATTTGCATTATGCAACATAATATGCGAGAATTTTGTAAGTTGAATCAATGCACCTTTGTTTTTTAGCTGCGCCATTGTACACAGAGTAATGCAGGTGCAACTGAACATGTGTTCATATGGACTTTGTACAAGGCAGCTGGCAGGGTAACATTTGTTTGATACCCAGTTCAACTGACTTAGATATTTGCGTTCTCACATACGGCTCCCCTATGTAATGAGGGTTGCATGTGTGAAAGGGGCTAAAGAGTTTATAGAGAATTATACACTATATAATCCTTATGTGGACACATTCTTTTATGGTCTGAGATGGTTTCTTCAACCCTGTCACCAGATATAATACTACACAACTTAAAAAAAATCTAATACCGACACATGGCAACTACAGTATGGTTTAGGTTTAGATCAAGACCTAATTACCTCATGGGCCGGCATTGAATGTTAGAATTGAATGCAAATTGTGAGGTTCACAATTGTCTAATATGAATGTTTTTTCAAGATTTGGGTGCAGCCAGTGGCAGATTAGCCATCAGGAGCACCGGGAGCATTCCCAGTGGTCTGACAAGCTAATTGGCTTGGAGTATCTAGTGTTAAAAATGCTAAATGAAATGGGAAAATAAAAGAGAAAACCCACACATCAGCTACAGCTACTGTAGACCATCAGCCGCCCCCGCCTGCTTTTACCCTGATGGCACGATCCCTCTCAATTGGTCCCACACATGTGTGCCAACAATCATGTGTGATGACAGAGATCAGTTGACACATTAACACAACGTTCAGTCAGTGCATCTAGTGCACGTGGTTGGGCAGTGGTGAGTACCTCTAAATGCTCTAAAATGACAGATACAGTATCTTCACGACCAAGGGATGTGGTTGAGGTTTAAAGAAAAAACTAGCAGGGCCTCTCTCAGCACGTCCTATCACAGCTACCAAGGTGATATGTTTTAAAAAAGTTAATCATGCTATGTTGATAAGCAAAAAATGTGTATAAATGGAAATATTCTGGAAAATAAAGACCTGTGTTCTCTTTTCTCTCAGGTAGGAGTAGCCTGGCAGTTCAGCTCTGAGGAAATGTCAGGAGCAAAACAAACACTCCAAAAGTGCACAGGATTTTATGAATATTTATTCCTTTTGCCTTAAGTGCAATTGAGAAACTCTTGAAACTGAACTGGCTGTTTTTAACTATTTTGGATGTTGTGTTTTTAAAGCTGAAAGTAAAAGATGTTACTGGCACTAAACAGTAACCAGAAAAAAAATATATATTTCAACAAAAGACTAACTGTACATGTCTGCTGTGAATGGAGTAAATGTGGCCTTAAGTCACAGTTTGTCGTAACACTGTAGTATAAGACAGTGAAGATACATAATTAGAAAGATAATACACCCACCATCAAAAACACGTTTGCTAGGTCAGTTCTCCAGTCAGTACCCCTGAACAAGGTGCTAGCTAAAAACTTGAGCTGGTCCCCGGGTGCTGCACAGTAGCCGTACACTGATCCTAATACAAGGGTTGGTTAATGCATGCATGGATGTTAAATTGTGCTTTATGATTGTATGATCACAATAATACTACTGCTCATATTTTTTCTGAAATGGGGGACACCAGAAGAGTCTTGGCCTCTCTATAGGATTCTTCCAGCAGGTTGACACCAGTCTGGGGAAGGCCCTTTTTTTTTTTAATGTGACATTGTCCCCATGCGCAATGCGAGGTCCATAAAAACTTGCTTCCTTTCATGGATGCTGTTGGTATGAAAAGACAAAAACCAACAATGCATCTCTCATAAATGTTTTCACAGTATGGCAGCCCCAAGCCTATTTGTGCCTATCAAAGATGAAAATATTTAAAAACGGGTCACTATTGTATAGTTTCATTTGGCCTTTGGCTCTGCCTGCACAGAGCCCTGCCCTCAACCCCTTCTAGCACCTTTGGAATAAACTCAAACATCAACTGTGATCTAGGCCCTAACGCCCAACATCAGTGACCTCACTAAGGGACTGAGTTCATATAGCTTTATTTCTGAATGCCAGCATTTTTTTTTTTTTTTATCTACAGCAGTGCACGGCAACCCTACAGAAAAGACGCCGCACCCGCCGTCTTTTTTAGTGAGTGCACCACCTTTTGTGCGGCTACTCCAAAGTGTCATCACCCATGCAACCAGTTACATATTAGAAGGAGACTCGTCACATAACCAAGAAAATGGAGGAAAGTTTGCCATTCAGGGTTTTTTTATGTACTCTCTGTACTTTTGTCAGTCTTCTAACTGAATCTCTGTGGTTTAGTTTCTCTCCTGCTCGCTGTTTGTACTTGCAGGTATCTGCCTGTCATGTTAAGTTACTGCTGATGAAAACTCAATGTTTCCTGATTTTATTGCTTCATAATAAAGGCTTTTAAAAATAAAATATCAGGGGACATTTATTTTGAAGAATTTAGACTCAGGACGTGTGTACAAGACACACCTTTGCCTTTCTGCCATCTTAAAGGTTTTTACATAGAAAGCTGCAATGTTTAGGTATCTGCATTTTCAGGAGTCCACATACTTTTGGCTGAACAGTGCCCTATATCAAAGTGATAAATGTCAAAACTGTTGTTTTCAGACAGCCAGAACAAGTAATGGGAATTTTACAGCATGTGCCTTACAAGACACCATCTGCACATCACATCACCTCTATCTCTCTGTCGTGACACAATCTTCTCTTGTTTGTAAAGCTTGACAAAAGTCAGAAATTCCATTTACCTTTCCAATGAATTGGGTCTGTCTCAGTTGTGATTATTCTACAACAGTGGTATTTGACTGAAAAAAATAGTTTTTAATATTGAATGTGGATTTAAATATCAGACTGTCTTCATTTGCACATTTTATTAAGTGTGCTGCAACACAAAATCTTAATATTGGTCTCGTGCCTTTGGCAATGTTTTTCCCAGTTTACCTATTCAGGTTTTTCATGATTTTAGTGTCCTGCTGTTCTTTTATTTATTTATTTATTTATTTACTTGAGTTGCCTCTATTCATGCCTATTATTATTTATTGCCTAATCCCTTCTCATTATTCCTTCTACTTGTATTTTATTTTGCTGCATATTTCGCTGCCAGTCTGCACTTATTTTGATATTTATGTTGCTGTTTATCTCTGTCTAATATTGTCCCTCAGCGTAGAGTGTTTTTGTTTTCCTGAACGTCATTTTTTATCTCCTCCCCTTCCCACTCAAGAGGAAAATTCACTCCTTCAAGGTTATGCTTGTAAATAAGAATTTGTTCTTCGTCGACCTACATGCATAAATAAAGCAGTTTTGTGATTCTCTACGCTGCCGAATTCATCTTCCAATTGTCCTTGGGATTTAAAGCTGGCAAAGACAAGAGCCATATCTTCCTCAGAAGAAATAACAACTATGCAAAACTGAAAATTGTGCAAAAAAAAACAAACAAAACAGAAGTCTCACTTGTTATATGCGGCAAATAATTCCATTCAAAGCTCAAACAGCGGTGCTAAACATTCAAGCCACTGGGCCCTTTGTGTTACTGTATCAGTGAGAGCCCAGGAGATGTGTTCCATTAGAAGCGGGCCATATGTTGCTTTCTGATGGCGGTTTGTTTTTCTCTGAATTCACAGATGAAGATATACGTCCCCAGAGACTGAGAGCTTGTTTGCTCGTGTGTGTGTGTGTGTGAGGGAAAGAGCATCAGAGAGTGAGAGTGTGTGGCAGAGGTTCACCACAGCTGCAGCGTTTACCCAGGCCGGCACAGGGGAGGGTCACTCAGAGCAGAACAGAGCGTATGCCAATGTGCCACAGCTGTGGCCATCTGCACGGCAAACTGGGTTTCTCCCTGGAAAACAAGTCACTGTGGTCTCCAGGCCCAGTACGGGATGTGGTGTATCTATGTCAACCATGCATGACCACATCTTTGTGTCTTGGATTAAGTACACGGGTATGTCCCCTGGGTGCATGTCAGTCTAAAGAGACAATGACGATGATGCCTCACCTCATCTCATGACCTCTTTCTTCTAAGGTTATTCTATGTTTTTCTTTCTTTTTTTCTATGTTTACCTACCATCTCTGTAGCAGTCACATTGGTTCATACTCCAACTACTCTCCTCAAATCAGGCCACATTATATAGTTTCATTTTCTTTCTTTTTTTTTCTTTTTTTAGGCAACAGAATTTACTAAAACAGCTGGGAAATGTAGTTTTGCGCAAACTGCAAACTTCACACAAACAAGTGCAAAAAGTTTGTAATTTGTTTGTACTATTTTCAACTGCATATTAACATACTTTTCTTGCTCTAGTGAGTATTGACAGCAGCAGGACAGTGTATGTGGGATTGATTTAAATTATACCACAGTCAGGGGTGAATACTCGATTCTGATTGGCTGTAGGATGTCCATTAATTCCTGATAATGGACACCTACATTGTAGTTCAACTGAAACTGTGATTGTTCAAAATTTATGTGCTGGAATGAGTAACCATGGCAAAAGAGATGCAGTCAAAGCCTTCATTTACAATTGACTGCAATATTTTAACAAGCTATCATGTAATTACAAGAAGTGACTTCAACTTTTCTTTTAATTCAGAGAATTTGGAGCCACTTCCTGGTTGTCAACCAGTTGCTGTTAGTGTGACGTCACAATGATTTGGTCTATCAGGTAAAACCCTCAGGTGTTAGGCTTGTGAAAAACGTTTTGATTTCAATTGCAAAACGCATGAAAATATTAATTAATAGTCTCTTTTTTTTCTATGGCAAGCAACCATGGTATAAGTGAGATAATGCCCTTCGTGGTGTCAATAATCAGGAATTAATGGACTCTGCAGAGGCAACTGTCCAATAGTTCTGGCCTCCACATCATCCTTGAGTGTGCATTATTCCTTACATCAGTCACATTGCCCATGTTCATCACATGTTATCCAGTGCAAGAATGTGACTCACTGATGGGTTTTAATAGTTTGTGGACAACAGTGCAGCTCTATGACACAGAGGAATAAGATATATCAGGCTTTGGGTAGACAATACTTGTTAGGAGGGTCAGTTGTTGAATAAGAAAAATATATAATAAATACCATCAGCCTTATCATTTTAAATCTCAGGGTAGAAAAGGCAAAGGTGGATGTGAAAGTGGAAGTAAAATCTCTGATGTTGAGTGGTTCTGCTCCTTATAAACAGCATACAGACAGGACACACAAAAATGAGATCATAAGATTCATTCCTATTCAAGTCCTATTGAAGTGGTTCTTCACTTAAATTCAGAGTTAGAGTAAAGAAAAGAGTGCGGCCTCAAACGGCTTTGGACTCAAGTAAAACTGAGGCCTCAATTTGCATGTGTCGGCCCCTACTTGACAGCCACTTTCTGCCCATATGCAGACGCTTCAGCCACTTCTGTCCCTCCATGATTACAACTGGTAATGAGGGTGAGGTCTGACATTACCTCGCTATAATTTCGAGTGAGAGATGTTGACTGGGGGGACTTGAGTGCGAGAAGAAGGAAATAGTGTTGTCTCTGGAGAACAAGCATCCCGCTGAATTTCCTGTGCAAGCAAGAAAGAACGCACTGGAAAGAAAGAGGGCATGAAATAAAGGGAGACAGAGAGAGGGAACAAGTAAATTTGCTCTGACATTTTGGAGTTAACACAAGTGTGTGTCAGAACAATTCTGCCTGGTTGTGACTTTATAGGAGATGACCTCCATTATTATTCATGCGCTAAATCTACTGTACACAAGTACAGTGTGCGGATTCAGGGACAGCTGCAGCACTGCTGCACTGTACAGCATGATTGAATATTTCTGTTGTTTATGACACTAAAAGGAAGGTTGACCTTGCCTGCGGTTGTGTTTGTGAATATTACACATGACACAATTAGAGTTCAGCAGAAATCTCCTCCCTGCAGCTTCCGCATGTATCTTTAAAGAAGCAATACATAGCATTCGCACATCCAAAATGAGTACAACAGTCCAAATAGTGAGTTGGAGCCATAGGTTGAATAGGTTGAATCCCTATTTAATTTTACAGTACAGTGGACGGTTGGAGAGAGTCGATTCCCCTGCCCGCTCCTCCCCAGACTCAAGGAAGCTCAGGTAGGCTGCAGGAACACTGGAGGAGCACAAGGCAAGTGAAAAATTGTAATTTGACAACTGTTACTTGTTTGTCAATGTAAAGCTAAGCCTGTTATCCTGAAAACAAGAACCCACTGCTCCAAAAATGCACACTGTGGAGTTAGGGCTGTATGAGTATGAGTACATTTTAACAGTCTCACGTTTTAATGTCTTTCTTTTTCATCTATGATGAGAAAACATCAGATTTTCACACAGTCAGAGAAAGGAAAAGTGTGCGTCCCCCTAAAGTTCAATTACAAAATCAGTGTAAAGAGTTTCTCCCAAGGCAGCTGCAGCACTGCAGCCACTGTTCTGTGTCAGTTTTATTTTGTTTCTGTGAAGTTTGAATGAAGCTGACAGTGATGGTGTTTTATAAAAGGAGTCTGGTTAGTTTGGGGGGAGCAATAAAAAAAAAGCTGTTTCTGGTTAAACCAATTATATCTTACTCTTTTAAAAAAGGCCTCACAATGTCACATCCCCTTCCATTATGTCAGACAGTTAGAATAACAGTCTGAGCCTGTCACTGGGAAAGAAGGCACAAACAGCAAGCAGACAAGTGTTACCTGCCCTGCACGCTCCACTGAGGCACTCTGGTGAAGTGGCTGATCGTGCATCACCTGTGCTCCGTTTCTATCACTCTTGTCCGGTTCCATCATAGTTAGTTTTGTGGTTTGTGTTCATTTAATATAGAGTTGTGGAGAGAGACACAATGAGGACGGTGGAGGCCATCCTAAACAACATGGATCATCCACTGCATAACACCTTGATGGACCAAAGAAATAATGGTGGTGGAAGGCTTCTCTCTCTTCGTTGTAGGACAGAGAGATACAGAAGATCTTTCATACCAACTGCCATCAGACTCTATAATTCTTATACAAATAGATGAGACCACAGACAAATGAATTTCCCCTTGGGGATCAATAAAGTATTTCGTATTCGTATTCGTATTCGTATTTAGAGACTTTGAATAAGTGCACCAGCTAATTTTTCCTCATTGAAAATGTTCTCTGTGTGCATATTGTTTAACTGCAATGCACACTGACTGACAAAGGAAAAAAAAAAAACACAGCTGGAAGAATCTCAGACAGCCCTACTCTGGAGTTGGAGTTCAGTGACTGCCTGCCTTACTTCCTGCCAGTCTTCATTAACATATTACTCAATTTAACTATTTTAAGCATCTACTCCTTCTAGGAGCTTATTAATTATTTCTTATGACTCATAAACAGACACTTACTCATTCAGCAAATATCCAGCATTAATTTAAACTCTAATTAACATGAACTAAGCAAACTAAAACACTTATTCCGCCTGGAATAGATATTTAAAGGGGGACACCGCAACTGTAGCATTACTGTCAGAGAAGTGAGTATTTCAACTACTAACAGCATGTTTCCTTAATCTCTGATGGCATATCATGGTCATTTTATGATTTATTACAGTAAATATATTACAGATTTCTCCTTTAACACGTGCAGCTTCACTGTAAATCTACACAAGTGCAAACACCATCTTGTTCTGCCCACATACTTTTTGAATCAGAGCTGGATACACATTATATCGTAAGATGCTGCTGCATGCTGAATATGAACATCTTCAGCTTGTCATCCTGGCAAGGCCAATGGTCTCTTTATCCTGTCTGCTGGCTGTCATGTGAACAGAGCCTCCTCATGTCCCTCGCCTAACTAGCTCCCTAAAGTCATTATCTGCATGATCAAGAGCTAGATTGAATAAAAGCTACGTGCGTTTAACCCCTGAGAGTGCAAAATGGGAGAGGGGCCAACTGTGGTGGGCGCACTGGGGGGAATGACAAGGTTAGGTCAAAGCGTCGTCGATACGTTAGCACAGCTGAAGTGACAGCTGGAATGAACCTCCATGAGGTCTTATGAGGAGAATACACACTGTTAAGATATGGGTATAATATCCTCTGATTCATTTTCCACTAAAATGTTGACATTTTGTCATACAATCTGTCTGAATTTGACACTGGAGACCACAGTTATTGCCTGATCATCAGACTGAAATGCTCGTTTGCTTCAGTACATGCTGACATTGTGTACATGTTAGCCGATTTCTTGTTTGTTTTGTTTTGCCCTAACCAATCTGTTCCGAGTGACATATTTGCCTTGACACTGTCATTTTCAGTCAACATGGACGCTGCAGTAGCACACTAGGAGCATTTTTCAAACTGATCAAAGAATCACATCACTTTCAGATGACTTTTTATTGGTATAAGACAACTGCATTAATCTAATACGTCCTTGTTGCAATTTTTTTGTCACTTTTTTGAGAAAGTACCAAGATACCTAGTTAGCTAGCTATGTAGGAAAATGACATCCCTTGTCTTATTGTACAAAGCTCTCATTCATCAGCTTCTTGAGACAGTGGAAATTGCCATCAATTCTCACAACAAGAGACCTATTTAAATATGAGCAGTAATTTAGATTTTTTCTGTGAAGCTCTCCCTACCACTATCTCAGAAAAGCTGAGACCACCCCACCCCCCCCCAAGCCTGCACACACACCAAAAGAATAAGTGATTAATTCCAAAGCTTTACTTAGAGCCTTTACCAATGATAAAAGTTTCTAGTATAAACTTAACATTTTTTCTCTGAGTATGTTTCATAGTCAAAGTTGCGTGTGGGCTGCATGTATCCTACTATTTTTGAGTAAAGACCAAAAAATGTATTTTTATAGTTTTGTATACGCATTTTTTGTGAACAAATAATTAAGACCTCTGAAAGCAGGCTTGGTTAGAATCCCGTCATCTGTTCTAAACAGTCAATGCTAGCAATCCTTCCCTAACCTTAAAGGGATAGTGTGGATTGAACTGCCGTTATACAATAAGTTAAATATTGTTCTAGTAGTAGTAGTGTGCAAACTTAACCAGTCTTAACTATAAAAGCAGAAGATCAAGCATCATAGTGTCAAATCAATTCATAGTGTACTGGAAAATATGAAAACCAGTGGCGGCCTGGAAGGAAGAAAATCAATCTGATGGCGTGCTTGAGGGAATGGTCAGCAGTAATGTGAAGTAAATGTAATTAATGGCCTTAACATGCACACTTACCTAAAAGGTCCTTTAAAAGCAGAGCCGGTCAGTTCCAGTCGAAGGTGTTGCATTTCCAACAAACCTCTCCTGACTCATACTGCTCGCGCAAACACACACACACACACGAGTACATGCCATGCTCACACATACCATACATGTCATCCTGGCTAATTCATTTCTCACCCCTGCCATTGTTCCACACCACAATTAGCTACGCTTTGTTTGCGCTAAATGCATTTTCCTGACATTTTCAATTAGGAAAAATTGCAGCACAAAAATAACTAATTAGGGGAGGAAGATGAAGAGCACCTAGATCTATCGCAGCAACCTAATTGGTGTAATTTAGTCTGGTTTGTATCATGTAGCTTCGGGGTGATACAGGTAACAAAATAGATTAATTGTATGATTACCCCATCTGGTTCCATTCATCTGAGTTGGCAGCATTTCTTTGTTTTACGTTTCATATCCAAACAATGAGTGTATATGGTTACTTCAGGCTGCAAATTCTCATTTTATCTGTATTTTTAGTGCAATTTGTAGAGTCAGTCTGTTTTCCTCATACTGAAAATGTTCTAATTTATTACACGGCTTCCCAGAGTCATGCCTCTCAGCCATCTGTGTACTCTGATATCGCAATCATTCCACTCGTTTCATAGATGGATGACATAAATATTCACGTGAGACATATGTATGTTTGAATATTCACGACTCGCCTGATTGTACAATCCTCCTCCTCATCCTGTGAGCAACAAAGTTCCCCCGCAAACTTAATGAGTGATAGGCGCAGCGTATTGTTGGTCCCCCCCCCCCCCCCCCCTTGTTACCACAGGCCATCCTCTGAAGCTCAGAGTTCAGGACTGGCCAATTTAGATCCAAGCGGCGGAGACATCTTCTGACCACGATTTCACCCAGCTCAGATGCAGCGTACACCAGAGGAGGAGTGCGTGGGAGGGAGCGTGTATGCATGCTCTCTGGGTATTTCACAGACATGTGGAGGAAGAGAGGGAATAATGGCATGAAGCGGCAGAGAGAGGCAAACAGAATGCCAGGAGTAAGAATAGTGACAGCGAAAATTAAAACATGTCAGCGTGAAAAGTGTGCCGTGTGCTTCGTTTGTGTGCATGCAAATTAGAGAGAAAGCGGGGACTGATTGAGTGAATGCTAAAAAAGAAGTGGAAAAATCCAGATTCATGCTGTGAGAGATAGTAGGATTACTAATGGATTTTCCTCATTGAGAGCTGGCCGCTAATGAGGAAGCAAGCAGAGAGAGGGCAAACGGCGGGTCGGAGGAGTAGGTCAGAGGGAGGGATGATTGCTATGCAGGTTGCAGGTAAGAGGGGCCAGGATCACCGCACTGGATTTGAAGGTGTGGAGACAATCTAATGAGCTATGCTCCGTACATAACTTCGCTTAAATCCGTGATGGCAGTGTACCCCTGCTAATGGTCATTTTACTTTAGTAGGGATCACTTTGCCAGAGCAAGAAACTGAAAGGAGGACTTAAAGAGGGGTTATATTTGACCCAAGGGGTTTAACAGCGGTCCCCATCATAGATGTCTACAGCGTAAGTTTTGGTTCATAACTCACATTTCAAATTGGCTCATTAATGAATAAAGGATTACAATGCCGTGCAATAACAGTACGAGCAGTGGAAAGGTCTCCCCCATCTATTTACTGAATGTGGGACTGTTTGTGCAGTATTTACATTGTTTCAGTCACTGTGACAGAGCGAGGGGACTGAGGTGAGCAGGTTCAGCCTGATCTCACCAAAAGGCGTATGATAACATGCCAATATCTTTAATAATAACTTGGATTTGTATAACAGCTTTCAAGGTTGACAAGGCCGCTTTACAGAGTATGAAACAAAATTAAACAATTAAAGAAAGAAAGAAAAGAAAACAAGAACAGAAAAGCAATGATTGTCAGAGATGTGTGAAGCTAGATGCCATAAGCCCTGGTGAACAAGGGGGTTTTCAGAAGTTTTTTGTAAATGTCCAGATGTGGAGGATTGTAGGTCTCTGCTGCCACATTGAATGCTCTGCCACCGACTGTTCGCAGATTTCTGTGGAGGGGTGGAGAGGAGACCTGTATTCAAGGACTGTAGGTTCCAGGACTGGATATAGGAGTAGAGGAGGTCAGACAGGTACTGGGGGGCAAGACTTGTAGGTGAGGAAGAGGGTTTTTCAGTGGATGCGGGGCTTAACCATGAGCCAGTGACGTTGAATGTGGGTGGGGATGATGTGCTGCCAGGGCTTGGTGAGGGTGAGAACCCTGGATGCTTGGTTCTGCACATACTGGAGTCTGTCCAGGGTCTTGCTAGGTACCCAGGACAGGACTTCATTGCAGTAGTCCAGACGGGAGGTGATGAAGGCATGAATGGGCATCTTTGCCACAGAATCTGAGAGTGATGCCCGAAGTCTGGAAATGTTTTTAAGGCGGTAGGAAGCAGATTTGGTATTGATTTGATGTGAGACTGGAAAAAGAGGGTGGAGTCCAGAATGACGCCCAAGTTGCTGACTTTTGGGGACAGGTGGATGGAACAGTGATGCCACAACCATGAGCTCTCTGAGGGGTTTGACTAGGTTTGGTGACATCCATGTTTTTATTTCATGTAAGCAGTTGACAAGAGACTGTGGGGGGAGTTGGGTGGATACTTTGGAGCGGCGGAGTGTCATCAACATAACAGTGGAAGCTTAGATCGTGGTGGCAGACCCTCTGACCAAGGGGGGGGGGCCTGTTCGTGGGGTGTGGCCGGGGGGGGGGGGCATGTAAATGGTGAAGAGGAAGGGTCCAAGCACAGAGCCTTGGCTGACTGGGACTGAGGTGGAACTGGAACCTCTGATGGCAACAAACTGTTTTCTGCTGGAGAGATATGAATGGAACCAGGAGAGAGCAGGACTGGTGATGCCAAGCTAGTCAGAGAGGCAGTTGAGGAGGATGGTGTGGGAGACTGGTCCAGGAGGATGAGGATGTTGATGTGGTTAGAATGATTCTTGATAAGGGCAGTCTCCATGCTGTGGAGTTTCCATGAGGTCAAAATCGATGCTTAAGTGTTTTTTTTTTGTTGTTGTTGTTTTTTTTATCTCATATGTATTGCACTATACATCACCTATATACCAGTATCTGACCTAACAATGACAAAAGTAATTTTGTAGATATTCAGGGATATTTTAATGGTATTTCAGAGTTTGTCTATTTCTGGAAAATGATTCAGAACTGCACTTGGGGGGCATTAATAAATTGGCATCCAATGAAACACTTCCTCACAACTGACTGATTTTGGTGAAGCTGGAGTAAATATTTTCTGGTTTCCTCTCTGATGTCCTCCGGCTGCTCACCTTCAACTCTCAGTTCTTTAATTACAGAGTTCCCTGATGGACAGATAATGCTAGCTTTAGCAGCTTACTTGTTGCCAAAGCTAACTGTGGCTGTTAGCTGCTGTTAGCGGGCATCAGAACTGGGCTTAACAACCTCCCAGTGAACATGGTTGATCACCAGGACAGATACAGCCTCAGGGAACGTCAGGTAATACAAAGTTTCCTTTTGGAAAGATAGCTTAGCCTAACTGCTAAGTTGGCTAACTGAGCCAACTGCCGTTAGCTAGAGAGAAAATGCCAGGTGGACTTTCACCCGGGAGGCCACAGTTTGTGTTCTGTAAGTGTAACTTATGTAAGTAATGTAATTATTTGAATTCAAATCACTTCTTTTTTCCCCAAACCTGACCAAGCAGTTTTGGTGCCTACACTTCAACAACAATAACCACGACCAAGCTTACTGTGCCTGAGTCTGATGACAAGGATCACCTGACTATTGTTGCAACATGCAAAACTTATAAATGCACCAGACTAAACAGCATTAAATGACACAGAAACAGCTTAAAATATGCATACATGACACTCAAAAAGTTCTCAAAAGTGGCATGCTACTTATAGACCTACACTATCAAATGGGATCACATTAGCAGGTTTGCACTTGGAATGGCTTTGTTAAATGTATGTAACTGAAAAGTAGAGGCTTGCTTGTTGTCTTCACTCTCACCAAGGTCTCTCAGCACAAGAAGCTGTATGATCAGAAGATCAAGTTTTAAACGAGACAACAGTTTAACCAGATGCTCTGAGCATTTTATTTGGAGCCAGAACTAGTGAGTGCTCCCAGAATACTGGTAGTATTTCCTGTGATGAAGTTTAAACCGGACAGTTTTGGTACAGCCCAGTCCCACAGCAGGTTGTGAAATAGTCATGAAACTTAGTCTATAGTTTTGTGTACGTGAACACGATTATGTATTTTTTGTGACAGTCAGCATGACAAACTGAAAAGGACAAACTAGTATAAAGAGTATAAAGAGTGGGAGGTGGTGCACTTTGACACAGTAGAACGGTTTTTGGTTCCTGTGTGAGACCAATAGTTGATGTTAATTGTTTTAAGCAAGAAGTTCTTAATAACCCAAACCACAATCTATTCCTTAAACCAACCAAGTACATTTGGTGCCTAAACTCACCCAAGACCTTTATGTTGAAAATCCAAATGAAAGTTTCATATTTATTATTGCTAACTTGACTGTGAAGTGAGAACAACAGTGGATGATAAATTTAGATTAATTTGAAAGCTGTGCTGAGTATTTATGTCCATATACATAAATCTGATAGATATTTTTGTTACAATCCCACAAACTGCACAAGTCAGATGTAGATGCATTCCCATATTACAATACATTTAACTTCATGAATATCAGAACTAATAGAAGAGAAGACTCTAACATATAAATTTGACCAATTGTCATAGACCATAATTTCCCTTAAGGAAATCCAGGTTCTGAAAAGTCACTGTTGTCTCCAGTGAGAAAGCAGCAAAGCCCTGCCCAGATTGAGCAGTAGGAGCAGGTTTCTAACAGCAGACAGAGAGCAGCATACAGCCTGGAGACCTTGTTAGCCTCTCCCCTCTGATCAATGAAGAATGACAATGCCAGGGGCTAGGCAAAGTCCCATGGGTGCTGCAGTCAGCCAACGCGTGCCAGTAGCACTACCCACCCAAAACGGATACCATGTCAAAAGACCAACAGAAACATCCAGTGCCGCTCAGACCTTCATGTTAAATCTTTAAGATGTCATGTTTTATGTCTTGCCGGGGCTTCGCTTGTAAGTGCATGTCTGTGAATGTAAGCCTCAGAGATAAAACGTTGGGACGAGTTGTCAAATAATCTGAAGGGTGCAACACTCATCATTTAAAAATAGAGGACTGTATCTTCCTTTGCACTGAGGTAATACACAAACGAGTGCAGGGTGTACAGTGCATTATCACCCTGCAAGCATGTTGAACATCCTTCATTTATATCATATGAAGATATATGTTAACATACATGCTTTCAGCTCCTCTGCAAGTAGCCCAGTTTAACCCTCATCCCTCAGAGACACACAGTGAAATGGTTTTCTATGCTAGCTTGCCCTCTAGCTGCAGTGTTAGGAAAATGTGGACAGGTAAAGTAATTAATACCATTTGATGTTTTATTAAAGCCATATGAGAGTGAAAACAATGACTTTCAAGTGTTTTTGTGTTTGATAGCATGTAGATGAGGGTTCGCGAGGTGCTGAGCCAGAGATGTTATTTCTGCAATCGAGCTCGGCTTTCATTTTGAGTCGGAATTTATTTTTATACCCTCATCTTTATGACTCTGCTCAGGCTGCTTTGGGCACGACTGTGGGTCAAGTGCCAGGAACTGATTCAGAAGAATAACGGCTGCTTGATCCACAGGCAGCTTCACAAAATAAAGGAAAATGTTGTGCCTCTTTTCTGCATCACAGAGCAGTGTGTGTGTTTTTTTGTTTTGTTTTTTTTTCAGAGAAGTGATGATAAGGTTCTGCATGCTGCAGAAAAAGAGGAATAAACATCAGTTCAAGTTCATGATTATCTGTGTCTGTGCACCTAGTTCAGATATAATTTTAAACCTCAAATGAAATGATGTTTAAATGAAAACAAATGTTGAGTTCACGATAAAGATGGAAGTAGAAGCTAAGCTGCACTGTAAAAAGTCATACAGGAGTTTAGTAGAATCAACTAATCTTTTCTTATTAACTTTTACATATATATTTATATATATAATGTATATATATATATTTTTATTAATTTTTTTTAATTTTCAGACCACAAAACTTTAACTCAATTGTTTTTCAAAATTCAAACATCGACTCTGAACAAAATATCAGCCTATGTTCCATTAACTCGTGTTTTTAAGCTGAACCAGCTTTAAATGCTTCACAGTGTGTGATCATTCATGTGAAGCCATCATGCTTTAACTATTTACATTTTACACCCATCATACGTCCAGCGACTTGAAAAAAACAAGCGGATGTTACCCACTTTGTATGTTTACACTAATGAACTTTGCCAATTTTGCAACTAGATGAGACTTTAAGTGCTTTGGACAAGGCCAGGACATTTGGGTCATTGCAGCATCAAGCTTCCGTCATTATGACAAGCCGGGCTGCAACAGTCTAGGAGACACAGGTTAATTAGTGGGATTCCTTGCCACTGTTGCCCTGCACCAGCGACTAATTTAATGGCTTTATTACTGTGGCTTTCTGCCTAATTAAATTGCTCTAATCTTATTTGCAAAGTATTGTGAGGTGTAAGTTCAAGGTGCTCCCGTGAACTTCGAGTTTGTTGCAGCGGTAAGACATGCAAACTCATAAGCTGCACACGCGAACGTGTCTGTATAAACGCAATTAAACTGTCAGATGAGATCATATATTTATTATATCTGAGAGCTGAATGGTATGGCATCAAACCACAATGCTGTCAGTGGTGAAATCACCACAAAAGCTCTCACAGTTAGATAACGGGAGCTGAATGCTTGTCAAATAGTGGACTAAAATGTTTTAGAAACCACAATCAAGTGGTTCAGCTGACAAATGCTCAACTAGACAGAGTAAAATTAAAAGCAACCAGTGACAGTGTTTATCCCTCTGGCAACAAGCAGAGCTCCTCAGTCGCTGAGAGACTGTTCAGTTCGTTGACTCCTCCTGCAAGTGGTGACAGAAGCCCCTGTCAGACAGACCATCACTCACTGTAATGGTGTCACCAGCTGAACAGTGCTACTGCTTGCAGCTCTCAGGAAGCGTAGCTGCATTACATGCCCAAGAGATCTGAATGCACACAGGAAACAAGCATCACAGATACAGGCTGTCATACTGACTAGCTTTTACTCAACACAGGCAATTAGCATAGCCGCTATAGGATGCTCAGCTTTTTTCACCATTTGAATTCAACAGGGAAGGTTGAGTGAACATTTATAACACCTGACTTCAATTTCAGGCTTTTTCTTTTTCACGTTTAGAAACAGGGTTTTTGCACTCTCGTGCTCTGCTGTCTCCAGTGACTGCTGTACATACAGTATAGACTGAGGTTATGTGTCTTGCTTAAAGGGACATAAACTCAGAGTATAGGGGGGAAATGTCAGCAATTAATTTTCCTTTTCAGAAGTCTCCCAGAAAGGATCTGAGTTAATCTTTCAAATTACCTGAAACATCCAGTTTTGACTGTTAAAAAGCCCCACATTTAGTTTCTATTGCTAACAATTAGCTATAGGCCTACATATATGGGTGCCATATGGTAAGTCACTGGCTTTTATGACCGACCAAAGTTAAAGATAGGCGTGCAATGCCCCACAATCCTGAGGCAAAGCAGGAGAAACACAGTTGTCAAATTGCTATAGACTAATAAATCTCATTGCTATTTGAAAGGACCCCAAATACAGTCGTAGCATATTTTATATTATTCTTCATATTGAATTTGCATGGTGGGGCGTAGTGTGTGTGTTTTGTTGCTCTTATGTGTCACCAGTTGACACTTTCCAATCTCGACCCTGCTGGCTGAGCCCTCCCTTTAAAGGAAGATGTGGGTAACCTGTGTATGTGACACTGTCTGCCAGGTTTATTGTAGGAAGTGTCAGTGAGAGAAGTACCAGCACACAGCCCCAGAAAATGCTATAGATAGGGCTATAGTTACGTTAATTTAGTTAGCTGTAAAGCGTGTAGATGAGCTCAGGTCGCAGCATAATAATAAACTGTTTGCTGCCACGGAAGAGAAAAAAACGGTACTACGGCGTCTTCTTGCGTTCTTCACAGCAGAATTGTTTCAGACTGTGAAAAGCTATGTTTCCGGCTTAGGCTGTTTCAGAACAGCAGATCTGGAAAGTTAATCAGTCATGTTAATCACAAAACCAGGCTTCACAGGTAGAGCTAATTAATGGCCAAAACCTGGAAACTGCTATAAATTTGTTTTTGTTAACATAGAGAGCTGATCTAAGAGCTCATGTTTGTGATGTCCATCCCAAAGTGAATGTTTCATTACATACATGGCTTAAGTATGATTCTTTTTTCATCTTTTTTTCATTAAGTGTGGTGTTATTAATAATGAACATGCTAATAAGGGCATGAAAAGGGGATAGAAATGTTTTCTAATTTAAATGCACTATACTGTTCATTAACATTAAAATAAACTTGCTCTGGGAAGTCCTTGATGATTGTAGATTTGCTTCTTTTATTTTACCTGATAATGAGATAATTATGCAAATTGCCCAACATGCAACTCTTCGCAACCAAGTTGATTTTCATTCCCTTGACCTGTAGATGACTTTACAATTTTAAAAGTTTATTAGAATCACCATTGCTGGGTCCAAGAAATTTTCTACATATAATCTGCCTTAAGGGAATAGTTGGATACTTTTGGTCATATGCTTATTCGCTTTTAAGAGTTAGATTAGCAGACTGACAGCGCTCTCATGATTGATCATTAAGTATTAAGCTAAAGCCAGGCGGCGATTAGCTTAGCTTAGCACAAAGAGTGGAAGCAGGGGAAACAGCTAGCTTGGCCCTGTTTAAAAAAAAACAAAACAAACTTCATAGCTCAAGAATTAACATGATGTATCTTGTTTGTTTGAGCCATACACAGACAGAAATATGTCTGTCTAACAATTTGTGGTTTTTATAGCAAGTTTGGCAATGGGTGTAGTCTTTGTGCTGCTTCCAGCATGTTCATCTCAGTGTCTTCAGGTCAGATCCATGGGTTGGGTGTGGGTCTGTGGTGTGCATTGCTGTTTGTGTTTGACAACGACAACAAATCCTACATATCTTGACTTTAAAGTATGTTGTGGATTTTCTTTTCTAAATTTTTTTTTTTTTTTGTAGATCATTAAAATACTGCTTTGAAGAATATACATCTATTGTGTATTTTTTCACAAATTAGTCACTTAAATATTTTTTCCGTATGTGCTTATGATTATCATAAGATGCTCTTGTGCAACATAATTTTACACGTACATCTATAAAAATATTGCTGATCCATTGTGTTGCATTTTATATCTGTAGAATCAAACCATACAAAACAAAATACAAGGCTTCTTTTTTTTTTTTCTTTTATGCAAACACCTGCAAGATGTTGAATGGAACACTCCAGATGTAACCTTCAGTCACAGGTTCTTTCTTTTTTCATGTCCTTCAGTGCAGATGGCTTCACCACAAAGCCTGATTTGGTTTGAATGTGGACCGATGTCAGCTTGGCACCGGAGATGGTGTCAGCTGGACAATGATAAAATAGCAAGCGACTTGTCAGGAAAAACATTCATTGTTGTTATCGGGGTAATTTATTGTTTGGATGTACTGAAGCTTTGCCATGCCCTTCTGGGGACATTGCCATTCACGCTGATAGGATTGGCAACAAACTGCGACAGGTTTCATCCATGACAGACACAGAGTGAAACACTTGAGACAGCTGAAACCGCCTCAAGTCACCTGAATCCTATTTACTTGAAGGCTCTCTTCTTTCCATGCGAACAAATAACATGTACATAGCTACTCAAGCACACAGCCACACAAAAGACACCCTGTCTACTCAACACACGCATGCACACACACTCACAAACTCTGCTGCTTCCACCTGCAAACCTGATAGTGCCACTAGAAAACAATGCACTCTTGTGCTTGTAATTTGGCAACATTATCAAGTCACTTTTGATTTGCATAACCAAGTGGTTCCCAAACTTTATTCTGGCATGCCCCCCTTCAGAGGCTGAAAAAAGTTCACTCATCCTAAACCTGCAATTATTTCCAATCATTAACAATAATTGGGGAAGCAACTGATAAGAAGGATTCAAGCTGAATTTTATTGAGAAAAAAAGGTCAGAAAAAAAAGGTCAGCATGATAGCATCAGCAAACTCTTGTTTGTTCATTCCCCTACACAAATCATATTCATTTAACTTTGTTTCATTCTATATTTCTCCTTTGTTCATCCATGCCCACCCTGTAGTGGCTCTACACCCCCCCAGGGGGGTCTGCCCCCCAGTTTGGGAACCACTGGCATAAACTAAAATTGACAGTATCTCTAAGATGTTGGATTGAAATTAAACAATGTAACTTTTGAACAAAGAATTAGCATATTCTTCATTTTAGAAATGAAAAGCTGAATTCAGAAGCAAATAACTTACCTTTTTGCTCAGTTCAAAACATTTGAGCTCCTTTTCAATATACATGTTCTGGCTTGGTTTGACTCCGTTTGACTCTGCATGTCAGCCCATAGTAAGGCAGGGATTTGCATTTCCATTACAGCAGTGCTACCAGCAGTGTCTTTTAACTGAAGACGAGCTAAGGTGTAAAATGGCGAATGAGAACATTTCAGCTTGTATTATGAAAATCACCCATTTTTTTTTTTGTTATTTAAAAGCTTTTATTGTGACGAAGCAAAATCTGGAAATATTTGGTTTTCATCAGCAGTAACTTAACACAACTCCTACATAGTTGAAAGTGAATATGAAACAGTAAAATAAAGCAGATACCTGAAAGTACAAACACAGATGCAGGACAGAAACTAAACTTCAAACCACAGATATTCAGTTAGAAGCCACAAAAGTTCTGAGAGTACGCAAAGACATTTAAAAAAATATATCTCAATGATCTCCTGCACAGACATTACAAGTGGTAACAAAAATGCAAATCAGCATGACAAGGCCAAACGTGCCAATGGAAAAGCATCACTGGGTGTTTTACTACTACAGTCTTGCTCGATCTGGTATGACCAGTGGTTAATGCTATCTAATGTTAGCTAACGTCAGCAAATTTTAGATAGATATTGCTGATAAAGGGCCTGAATAGACAGAGTGATGAGGCATCTTGCTCGGGTTGATTTGCATTTTTACAGGAGTGCTCTGTACACCTTGAGTTGACAAAAACTTCAAATCAGAGCATAAAAGCACCTGACATCATACACCTTTTTCCCACTGTCCAGTCAGATTAATTGAGACACTGCCTTCTGCGTTGATGATGTTGACGATTTACAGTTTGTTGGAAATAACAACCATGGGCAAACAAACGGTGGCTCTTGCTTAATACACGGAGATGTACTGTATGGTTTTTTCAATGGAAGTTACCATGATTTGAACAGAAAACAGCAGCCTGGAGGCAAATTACTGCAGCAGTTGAGATTTAGGTTACGCATTTTAAAGTGGTAGCATGCAGTTCATAATTTGTGTTAATCTAATGTTAGCTCACTTTCAGCATCTCTCTGGGCAGGTTGCAAGCTGCCCCATGATTTGTCCTTATTCAGAGGGTCAGTCTCATTTACCCACGTGTTCAGCGCAGTATTTGGAAACAGCCTCTCACCCTCAGTCAGAGCTAGTGCCCTCCACCTGTCAATGTTTTATACAGATGTTTAGATAGCTAACTAACTATCTACTAATTTGGAAGTTAATTACTTTTAGCTAACCAGCCTAGCAACAACAGGCAGAAAAAACGTAACACAATGTTTTGCGTTATGCTTTGTTTGTCACTTGTGGCTCTTTATCAAAAGTAACATAGTCTCACTTGTAGGGGAATATGATATTAATACCTCGAAATAAATGTTCCTACAATAACATTTATTAATAAAAAGGGGGCACCACCTCCTATTGGAGGAACTTACTGTAACAGATTAATAACTAGGTCAGTTATTAATTGATCAGTACACTTATCAGTTATGAATCAATCTCATCTGGGTTTATGAATTCTTCCGTACATTGATCTTAATTCCTGTATCAGAAGAGATATCCACAGACAACGACTTGGCGATAAATGAGGATTTATTAGAGATTAATGAGTTAACATATGAATATATGAATAATCAATGGAGGTAGATGAATACACAAAAATACAATAATATGGACATTAACGTAGATAATCAATGGTACTGTAGTTGATGATAATGAGAGAGTATGTGTTTGTAAATAGAGGTTAGAAACACGTAGATGTGGACTATGTGTAAAACCGCTTATTTAGCAAACATAGATTAGAATTAAATTAAATCAGCTCAGCCTTCTATCCGACATCAACTCTTATCACAACGGCTGCGGTTGGTGGGTGAGTTTTGCCTACTTTCTCTGCAGCGTGGATCAGGCTCGGACGTGCTCGGCGGACCCGAACCTCGTGGCGGCACCAGCAGACCTTGGACACAGCCTCCCAACGAGACGATGCTAGCGGGGACGCAGTGGCGTGGAGTGGCGGCCTTGGCGATGGTTCTAGACGGTCCTCAAACGTCCGTTACCGTGGCTACAGAGTCTTTAGTTCGGCAAAAGAAACCAACACTGAGAGCAACTTCAGTGAGTCTCTGGCAGCTCTGGACCAGGTGGTTCTTGGTGATAGAGGCGTTATAGGTCGGATAGTAGCTCCGTCTGATGACTGTAGTCACTCGCTTATAATAAAGTTGAAAACACTCTCGTTGGCCGTTCGATCTTGCTTTCTAAATTATTATCAACGCGTAAAAGAAAAATGTTGTCTGAAGCGTTGCAAAAGGCAGAATTCAGGAAAAACCGAGGCGTTCCTGAATGCAACTTTTAAACATCGTCAAAACTCGGGATGAGGTTAAAAATAAAAATCTTGTGAAGAAAAAGTTACTCGAGTAAAAATACGCAAACGTAAAAACAAAGTAATTGAGATGATCACTTGAAGAATGAATGCAAAACGTATAAGAATAGCTGAAAAGCAAAATTCAAATTCAATGGAAAAGCGTGTGCTGAAAAACGCAACTGGAGTTCTTAAAAGGAAAATACTTAAAAGTTACTAAGTGTGAAGAAAAAGATGAAGTGAACAGATGAAGAGAAAACGAATGAAGTGAGACGACGAAGTGAAGAATGAAGTGAAGAAACGAAGTGAAGAGAGGCGCCCAGATCGATACTCTTATCAAACGTATTTGAGTGGGCGTGTTTCTGGCAGGCGGGCCTCTTCACTTTAGACTTTGATTATTTTCATTCGGGAGCGAATTAAACGAATTTAACGTGGTTTGTAAGGTTTTAAATATTATGCGCGATAGACACATACTTTTCTCATTATGTTCAAAAATCGGTTTTCATCAAAACATATTAAACAGGATTATCATGTTACATTTAACAGAGTGATAAACGTTTCTTATGAAACGCTACAAACTATCCTAAGTTTCTGTAACACAGTGTTGGGCCTACGACAGTTGGGGCCTACATGGATTTATGACAGCCTAAACCCCACAGAGCTCAAACAAAGGGAGTCCTAAGAAAACTCCTTTTCCCAACAATCATTGCGGTTTTCACACCCAGGTGTGAAATCCGGTGGAGTCCAACCCTGGGCTCTCATTGGATGAGAGTCCCCGGAACCCACGTGACGCCCCGCCTTCCGGCCATGACGTCACCGTTGCTATATCAACCAGAGACGCCCGAAGTCTCCTCTTCTGCAACGCTCGCTCTTCCCTGCAACGCTCGCCCTCCCGTGCGACGTTCGCCCTTCCGTGCGGCGCAGCCCTTCCGTGCAACGCTGCGTTGCCGATAGGAAGCGGGTAACGGTACCTTAACTCTCTTTTGGCAACAAGGCCACGTGTTCTCTACCTCGCTGGACGAGCTCAGGGATTTACCTTTTTCTTTTTGTGCACCTGAACGTTTCACTTTCGGATCCACGCCGAGGACACTGCGCAACACAGCCCGCAGTTACCTGCAGAAGTGAAGGATCAGAATCCTCCCCGCATCCACGCCGAGGATCAGCCACCGTACGCCAGCTGGTACGGACCCGTCGTTGTTCGAGCCGCAAGGAGCCGAGCTGAACCTCATAACGACGAGAAGACGCCCGTCCGCTTGACGAAGCGAGCCAAGTAAGAGGCTTAGTGTCTGGGCAGAGCTAGTTTAGTTGTCTGTGTTCTTAAAGTGCCTTGATTATTGTGTGCTGCTTGGAAGTTATCTCAGTGTTATTGTTTCTCTACTTTACTCTGTGTTGGTAACTTGTTTCTGTGTCTGGTCGCCGTGCCAGCGTGAAAGAGTTTGTTTGACCCACTTCACGGGACCGCTCCGGTGATAGTCGGTCGTGGGGTGTAAACCGGCGGATCGTCTTTCATCTGTAAAAGCCAGCGACCACGGCAGACGGACCCCAATCCGTTTCCCGTGTCTCTGTGTGATCAAAGACGATCTCCGTGTCTGCCACCGCTCTCCTTTCTCTCTTTCCCTCCGTCCTCCTACCGACCACACACACCTACACACTCATACACGTTTAACTACACATTCGCTCCCCATAGGTGGTGAGCCAACCCCCCTACTGTAGTGCTACCATTTTATCTCTCTTCCCTTTTCTAAGAGCATGTGAGCTTAGGCCACTAGCCACATACTTTTAAATCACGCGGTCACTCCTTGTGGCCGGAACCAGAACATACCACTCCCCTCACGTGGTACGACCAACTTCCTGCCCCTCCTCCTTCCTTTTCTCTCTCTCTCTCTCCTTCACACACACACACACACACACACATGTTCGCTAGCCTGTAAAATAATTTCTTGTTCATAGTTCTCTTGTAAATAAATTCTATTTGCATTTAAAGAGAAGTTGTCTGGTCTTCTGTGCATAAGTATCGTAATAGCTGCTGGTTGAGAACAGTCAGTGCTCGAACACACACCTTCTCTGTTCATCCTGTTATGCCAATATCTCCCAGATATTGACATTTCAGGTGAACTGTTTTCTTGAGACTGAGATCAATTTGGTTATTGGTCCGGGTTTTTTCCCGGTGGTGCCCCGTTCATTTATTAATTTTGATTAATAAATCTATTTTCTATTTTAATAATTAATAATCATCCTCAACGATCATTAATTATCACTAATAGCCAAATTTAGCTCCTACGAAGCACAACAAAATGGTGCCCCGTGTGAGGCTGATCAATAAACCAGCTTTATTGCAATATTGATGTACAATGGTCCAGAATTTATGAACTTGAAAACTAGTGTTCAAATTTAAATTTTTGAACCAACCTTTCTTCTTTTTCTTCCTAGTCCGACACATTAAAGGCGTGTGATCTTGCTCACAGTGTGTAGACAGTGGTGAGTTAAATTTCTGACAGAATAGCAATTTTCACAAATTTGCTAACTTTAATCTTTAAGATTTGCTCCCCCTTTACCTCTTCCTCTCTCTCAAGGAAGACATCACACCTAAGTGTTACTGCACCTATTTTGCATTTTCATGGCAACCCCTGCCACAAGCCAAGTCCTCCCCTGCTAAAGGCAAATTAGCATATCAAGAGCTTAGCCTAGTAGCAGCCACACTGCAGAGTCAAATAACCCTACACAAGCAGTAGTGTTATTGTGTAAGCCACAGGTTTCTGTGCAATTTTAGAAATTTTGTAAGACACAGGTGCCCCCTGTGCAAAATCTGATCCCTGTGCAACTTAAGGCAAACCCTAAGTCACTTTTTGCATTACTTGGCAAGTAAAATGAGCCGCAAGTCTCACTTAGTGACTGGAGCTGAGACTCCTCGTAGGTTTAACGAGTCAGACCTACAGAAAGCCATTGTATCCTTCCTCTCTCTCTCTCAAGAAGAGGAACGTAACATTAGCAATTTTAGTGTTGAAACATGTGATGAGCTTTTACAGGAAATGGTTGGCCACATAAGCAACCCAACCGGGAAGGTGCCACTCACCATTCCAGACCTGCTTGGCATGCTCCTGGTGTACTGCCACCGAACTCAACTGCAAGACAGCTGGCAAGGCAAGACGGTCCTACAGCACCACCTTGACCTGCACCGAGAGTCCCAGCAGCAGACAGAGCACTGCCACACAGAAATTCGGGTCAATCAGGTACCCTCCATGCCAAAAGCCACACAGTCAGCACGCAACCTAGCCGCTGATCCCAGGGCAAGCCCCCTCCTAGAGACAAGCTGCAGCCAGCTCCTAGGAAGCCAAATTGCCCTAGAGAAGGAAGTAGACTTCCTTAGAGCGCAAAATGCTTATCTCCTCCAGGAAGTTGAGGTAGCTAATAAGAAAGCCATGCGCTATTTAGAGAACCTGCATTCTGCAGAGTTAGACCTCTGTTCACACAAAGAGCAGTTATTAAAGCTTAGAGCAGAGGGCCTTGCACCCCCACAGGCATTCAGCCGCTGCGACTCTGGCTACGCAGAGTCACACTCCTCCACTGAAGGTAGATTCACACCTCCCCCAGTCAGAGATTTGGAATTGAAGTCAGCTCCTCAACCACTGCTGAGCAACAGCAACAGTTGTCTGACTTCCCACCTCTGTGACACCGACCCTGAGGAGACATGCAGCCCTTCCTTAGGAAGATACGCTGCCCCCTGTCCGTCTCAGTCACCGATGCAGGACAAATTCATCCATGCTCACCCCTCCGGAAAGGTGATAGGGAAAGCTGTAGCATGCAACATTAGCCTAGCCTCGCCTTCACATGAGGGAACCTCACGGAGTCCCCGCCTTGAAGTGCTTGAGTTTCTAGCTAAGGACATTGAGCCATTTGACCCAGACAATTGTCATCGTCACATTGAGGACTACTTCAGGGAACTAGAGCGTACCCTAGTTGACTTACCTCAGGCAACCCAAAGTGAAAAGATTAGACTTGTGTGGAAGACCAGTTCTAAAACGGTCAAGAAATTCATACAGTCACAACCTCCCAGCGTCAGAGATGACTATGAAGAGCTCCGTCAGGCCCTTGTAGAAGAATTCGCTTCTACTGCGGACGAGATCTCAGGGATGGTTGCAGCCCTCCAGATTAGACATTCCCGTCGTGAGAATCCCAAGGATTATTACCAACGTTTGAGGCATGCATACTTTCAGGGCAAGAATGCACCAGGGTTAGAAGAGAACCCCACTTTTAAGTCGTTGTTCTTGAAAAACCTGCATCCATGCATACGCACTCACGTTGTTCTCATGACACAACAGGGGAAGATGTCAATGGGTGAGGTAAGGAAAGTGACACAGATGGCTTGGGAAACTGTTGGCCTCCCCAAGTGGAAACTCACCGAGCCTGCCAGTCCCAGCATCAAGGTGTCACACAGACCTGCTGCCTCAAAAGTTCACCCTCACAACAGAGCCAAGGGGGGTGACAAAAGGCAGCATAGAAGCATGCAGCGTAACCGCCATGTTCATCAGCTTCGACAACACCCACAGAACAGAAGCTTTAGGAGGCCATACTCTGAGATTATGGCCCAGCATTGTGACCCACCTACCGATTACTCAGGCGATGATCACAGCATCTCTGAGTATAGTGACAGGGAAAGCATCTTCGACTGTCTCCTTACTTCTGGCCACCCGGAGCTTAACAGCCCTGAGCCGGTCACAAGGAGAAGGAGGCGGCACTAAAGCAGGTGATAACCACACCTGCCTTCAGGAGCACATGCTGTAGTCCCATAGCTTCATACACCAAACACCTGCCCTACATCACACAGGTATACACCGGCCAGACTGAACACCTCCTTAGTGTTAAACACGCTTCAAACATCAGTCTGTGCCGTTTCAGAATGGAATCCCTCCTTAGCAGGCGTAAGCCTGCCCACCTCTAACCTTTCCCTTTCCTCTCTCTTCTCTTCTTCCTCTCTTTGTTCCATCTCCATTCCTTTCAACATCGTTTTCATTTCTTTCCTTTCCAAGCAGCAAAGAATGAGCTATGTTGATGATTTTCCTCAATTTTGTGTACCTGTTAAAAGCAGTTAGATAAGTTAGAAGTGTCTGCCCAGACGTTGCCTCTAATCTGCCCAGACACAAAAGCCTCTGCAAACCCTCAACTCCAAAGACTCTACAAACTGTATGGACTGTCTAACCTTCCTGGTTCCCAGGAATATGGACTGTCCCCATTCTCCCTTATTCCCAGGAATATGGACTGTTTCCACCCTTTCCTGCTCCCCGGGAATATGAACTGGTTCACTGATGCTTTGTCCACAGAGACTCGTCGGCCCTAAGAGTTGCTCTGAACACTGAGGCCAGCACCCCATTCTTCAGACCAAAGGGGGGATATGTTGGGCCTACGACAGTTGGGGCCTACATGGATTTATGACAGCCTAAACCCCACAGAGCTCAAACAAAGGGAGTCCTAAGAAAACTCCTTTTCCCAACAATCATTGCGGTTTTCACACCCAGGTGTGAAATCCGGTGGAGTCCAACCCTGGGCTCTCATTGGATGAGAGTCCCCGGAACCCACGTGACGCCCCGCCTTCCGGCCATGACGTCACCGTTGCTATATCAACCAGAGACGCCCGAAGTCTCCTCTTCTGCAACGCTCGCTCTTCCCTGCAACGCTCGCCCTCCCGTGCGACGTTCGCCCTTCCGTGCGGCGCAGCCCTTCCGTGCAACGCTGCGTTGCCGATAGGAAGCGGGTAACGGTACCTTAACTCTCTTTTGGCAACAAGGCCACGTGTTCTCTACCTCGCTGGACGAGCTCAGGGATTTACCTTTTTCTTTTTGTGCACCTGAACGTTTCACTTTCGGATCCACGCCGAGGACACTGCGCAACACAGCCCGCAGTTACCTGCAGAAGTGAAGGATCAGAATCCTCCCCGCATCCACGCCGAGGATCAGCCACCGTACGCCAGCTGGTACGGACCCGTCGTTGTTCGAGCCGCAAGGAGCCGAGCTGAACCTCATAACGACGAGAAGACGCCCGTACCGCTTGACGAAGCGAGCCAAGTAAGAGGCTTAGTGTCTGGGCAGAGCTAGTTTAGTTGTCTGTGTTCTTAAAGTGCCTTGATTATTGTGTGCTGCTTGGAAGTTATCTCAGTGTTATTGTTTCTCTACTTTACTCTGTGTTGGTAACTTGTTTCTGTGTCTGGTCGCCGTGCCAGCGTGAAAGAGTTTGTTTGACCCACTTCACGGGACCGCTCCGGTGATAGTCGGTCGTGGGGTGTAAACCGGCGGATCGTCTTTCATCTGTAAAAGCCAGCGACCACGGCAGACGGACCCCAATCCGTTTCCCGTGTCTCTGTGTGATCAAAGACGATCTCCGTGTCCGCCACCGCTCTCCTTTCTCTCTTTCCCTCCGTCCTCCTACCGACCACACACACCTACACACTCATACACGTTTAACTACACATTCGCTCCCCATAGGTGGTGAGCCAACCCCCCTACTGTAGTGCTACCATTTTATCTCTCTTCCCTTTTCTAAGAGCATGTGAGCTTAGGCCACTAGCCACATACTTTTAAATCACGCGGTCACTCCTTGTGGCCGGAACCAGAACATACCACTCCCCTCACGTGGTACGACCAACTTCCTGCCCCTCCTCCTTCCTTTTCTCTCTCTCTCTCTCCTTCACACACACACACACACACACACATGTTCGCTAGCCTGTAAAATAATTTCTTGTTCATAGTTCTCTTGTAAATAAATTCTATTTGCATTTAAAGAGAAGTTGTCTGGTCTTCTGTGCATAAGTATCGTAATAGCTGCTGGTTGAGAACAGTCAGTGCTCGAACACACACCTTCTCTGTTCATCCTGTTATGCCAATATCTCCCAGATATTGACATTTCAGGTGAACTGTTTTCTTGAGACTGAGATCAATTTGGTTATTGGTCCGGGTTTTTCCCGGTGGTGCCCCGTTCATTTATTAATTTTGATTAATAAATCTATTTTCTATTTTAATAATTAATAATCATCCTCAACGATCATTAATTATCACTAATAGCCAAATTTAGCTCCTACGAAGCACAACAACAGGACATGCAAAAAGTGAAGATAACATACTGTGGAAAAACATGTTGATTAATCAATTTAACCACATTCAACTTCAAATGATAATTATAAGATTCCTGCAAGAACTTCGTTAACTGTCACCAAAAGATGGCAATGTGACTCCATGTAACATTTTGTGATTAAATGCATGAAATTGTAACTAGCTTAAACTATAACATACAGAAATGAGAGTTGTATCCAATTATTCAGAAATGAGTTCTGGAAAAGGATACAGTACACATACTTTGATTAAATGTTCATTTTCACTTTCAGGAGAAGTTTTGAGTTTGTTAACACAGAAAATCAGTCCTTACAAAGGAATTTGAGATTTACAACCCCATCTGGCGTCTTATCAGGAGAGAAGGGGAGAGCAGGATGGAGCAGAGCAAAAGGGGATTCTTTGGTTGTTATATCAGCTAGAAGATGTAAATGTAATAAGATAGAGAAAGAAGGAGAAAGTTGTCCTGGAGAAGGAATACTGGTCCTTAGAACAACTTCAGTGTCTTTAACACAAAGAAGCTTACTTCTTAGCAGGGCTTAGTAGCCGTGAAGGGGTTGTTTAGGGATAAGTTGTAGAATATCAAAGGTTCGTAAGTGTCTTGACTAACGGCTTCCCGTGTCAGTGTGATGTGAATCAGGACACCCTGGGGAGGGGTGAGCGTCCTGGTGGGTTCTTCTCTTAACGCCTTTTAAGGGAATGGCGCCAAAAGTTCTCTGAAAGAATGTGTATCTGTTCAGGTTGTTGTTTACCTAAAAGTCATAAATACTTCAATATTGGAGATCTCTTGTTCGAGGCCTGTCCTGGCTTGGTGAGCAAGGGCTGTGTTCCTACACACTTTAATTTCAAATAATACAATAGTGCGTTAAGACTTGTAAGATACTCGCTAAAGGTTGTCTTTGGCAGTCAGGTGACGTGTTTAAGTGGAAAACTGTGAACATTAAGTGCTACCACTGTGAGAACTACAAGAACCAGTGATCTCAGACTTCATTTAAGCCAAGAAGAGATCTATTTTGGTACGAAGGCGCACATCTTCATGTTCACTTTATTGCATTTTCATTCATAGCCTATTGTTTGCTCCTACAATAACCAATTCTCCCTCCCAGGGATCAATAAAGTTAATCTTACTTTAACACTCCACCTTCTCCTTCTCCTCCCCGCCGCCACCACAACCCTGCTCCTCTGCCACACACACTCACACACATACAGACTATTTATTGATGCCCACATCAATACTATAGAGACAGAGGGACATGAGCACACGTACACAAGAACACAAACACATCCCACAACCAAGCATATGTCTCATCCTGCTAAACAAACATGCATGCTCACACACAGACAACACACACACACACACACACAAACACACACCCTCTCTCCAGCCTTTTAAAGAGAGAAGAGAGAAGCCTCTTAAGTTCCAGCACATTGCATTTGCGATGAGACCAGCGGGCAATCATCGCCCATCTCCGCCAGTGAAATGAGCCCAAAATTGTGAAGAAAAGAAGGCCGTTTTGACAGGCGGGGTACAAATACAAGGCGATAGAATCTCAATGAGGCCTGAAAGAGGGAATGCATAAATAGATTAGATTGAAGGGACTGGCGCCACACAGAAAGCAAATCTAATTATGAGGCGGCTGTGTCTCCTGATTTTCGAATAGGGGAAGCTCATCTCTACCCAGCGGAACCTGCTGGATCCACTCGGACAACAGAAGCCATTGATGGAGAAAGAGACAGAGGGAGAGAGAGAGATGCATATATTTCATCTTCTAATGGTGAAAATTTCACAGTGAGCGGCACAGACGCAGGTGCCAGTGTCATTTTAAAACAGAAACAGGCAGCCAACTGTAATAAATATGGCAGATGTTCAGGCTGCTGTGACACCCATAATGTTCCTGGCGATGTCTGGATGGAGAAACAACATGGCCAATTAGGATTTATCTGAAACTGCTTTCTGATGTTCATAAAACAAAAAGGTCATGAGCAGAGAAGGGTAGTATTTCAATTAAATGTATTTATTATACGTATTTAATTACTTTTGAGTATTATGTAATTTGTATTTTGCTGGGCAGAAAAAAAAAAGATAATTTTTAACAAAATACTTCAAGAGCTTGTATTTAAGTATCTGAACTACTTAAATACATGACGAATATGTTGAATATGTATATATTCTTAACCCAGGTTTAAACTGTAGAGAAAAAAGTACACAATTAAACATACTTACAGTTGTTGGGTCCAACAATGTGCTCATTGTGAACTAGCATATTTCACCCGGCAAATACCTAAACGACAGAGCAGGTCATTCACCATATTCATACAGCGGCCATTTCCCTCTGCTGACAAGCTCAGGATGAGAAGCTCAAATGTTTTACTGCTGTGTTCCAGGTTACAAGTCATATTAACGTAGAAAATCTGACAAATCAAATTGATAGATTAGATAGATGATACTTGATTGATCCCAGAGGGAAATTCAATCATTACAATTGTATCACTTTGTTACTGATCAGCAACTGAAAAAAACAAAGGATAGTGAAAATCTGGAGGGACAAAGGGCCATATTTCAAGCTGAAACACCATATTTGACATCCCATCATCTACCATAGCTGACTTTACCATTTAGCCACCTCATAGCTAATATGAACATTTGATAGTGTTACACGATACGACAGGTAAGGCACTGGATGTGATCAAGTTTGTAATGTAATGTTAGCTGGCTGTCTCGCTGTCTCTTCACCTGACCGCAGAAATGTTCTGTTTAAGTCACTGACATTAGTGAAATTATGCTCATATTTCTCTGTGATATTCATCCAGGCCTCACAGCAACAAGGTTCTGAGTTCGAATCCCCCAGCTGGCTGGGGCAGGGGCCTTTCTGTGCGGAGTTTGCATGTTCTCTCCCATGTCTGTGTGGGTTCTCTCCGGGTTCTCCGGCTTCCTCCACAGTTCAAAGACATGCAGTGTGATAGGTTAATTGGTAACTCTAAATTGCCTGTAGGTGTGAATGTGAGTGTGAATGGTTGTCTGTTTCTATGTGTCAGCCCTGCGATGACACTGGCGACTTGTCCAGGGTGTACCCTGCCTCTCGCCCAATGTCAGCTGGGATAGGCTCCAGCCCCCCGCGACCCTCACGGATAAGCGTTACAGAAAATGATGGATGGATGGATGGATGTATCATAGTATTTTCAAATCACAAATTACTTGCATTCTAATTAAATACATTTTCCATACAAGTATTTTGTATTTTATTTAAATCCATTTGATGAGAAAGTATTTGTAATGTGTAACAAGATATTTTTTGATGTATTTGTGCCCATTATAACCCCATTTTTACATTCAAATCCACTCCCTTTAGTGGGATGCCCCTCCTCAGCGATGTGATTTCCACTAGGCTAGATTCTGCTGCAAAGTGGGTTAATAGAGGCCTTACTGTCTTCATGCTTTTGCTTAAACAAAGTTATCTAGATGGACTCCATTTTCTTAATTTAGCCAAATGTAGTCTGATTGCGATGTTTCAAATCCAAATGAAAAGTCACCTCACTGCGGGGAGCAGGAAATATATGCCAATTTATTTTAGGATTGGATATAACAATTAAAATTCATTTTACAGTAATTATACAGAATCAAATTAAACACAGAGCGGTTCCTCCAAGGAAAGTATAATGCATGTATGTAATTGAAATATTCCAGCATCGTAATGGCTCACACAATTAAATATGCATTAGCAGAGCAGTGTCCCTATCAGTCAAGAATGGTGTGTTTCACTGTCGGCAGCCACAGACGGCCCGTGTGAGCTCCAGGACGGAGACTGTTTATTGAGAAATGAAAATCAGTTTAAAGGCCACTGCTTTTAGATATTGTCTGTCATAGTGCTTTTCCTAATTATAAATGCTAATGTGACGAGCAGATACAAAACACTCCAAATGCCACTGTAAGTGCGGCGAGTAGCTCTAGTGGTCATTACTATTATCTGTATTAATTGGTATTATGCATTCATCAGTGAATCCATTCACATCGCAGCAGGGAGCAGCATGAGCCCAAAATACAAAAGGGAGGCATTTTTGAGCTCTCTCATTGATATGCACAAAAACGCAGCATTAACAACTCAATCAAAGGCTAAATTGAATTAAAATGCAGGTTAACTCAATTTGTTTGGAGGAACATTGTTCAAGGTGCTCATTAACTTGTGCATATCCTCGCGAGCTGGGGAGCCACAGTCCTGCGGTGTGGCGTTGCATGACCCCCCTGCAGTGACAAACTTCCCTCCAGCGTTTTGAATTATGAAAAAGAAACACACAACAAAAGAACACAATCGCAACCAGTGCACTTATATTAACTCCTCCTCGGTACTTCAAGGATATTATATATAATTCACTGAAAAGCAACAGAGAGGGGAAATTAAAAATTGATTTGAGGAATGTAGCTATAGCGAAGAGATTTATTTTTTCCGCCTTTTTTGTTTGAGTGATGAGTGACTAAAAGAAGGAACATAGAGATGGGATTTTAATTAGAAAGCATTCAGTCACAACTGCTTGGGTTTAACATTAGTAATTACATAAACATATGTGTTGGTGCTGCAGACATCCATCACTATATTTGTAATTATCACCACAACAGTCTTGTGCTTCCTCTACCATGTTATCGCCGCAGAGTCTCATCTCGCATCCAGTCAGTCAATCGAAATGTCCACATGACCCTTGACCTCCCTGCTCCCCCCTCTCTACTCCCCCAGATGGAACAGTCGGGTCGTGTACTTGGCTACGACCTCCAACATGCCCCTTCTGCCCACACTCCTGCGAGCGCTGTCTGTGGTGATAGAGTGGCTAGCTGGGAGGTGTAGTCCAGTCACCCAGGGTGCAGCCGTCCGCCGGGTGGGTGAGTGATAGGTAGCCCAGAGGTCTGCCAGGCAGCAGGTGGAGTCAGTGACTCTGTTGCTCGGTCAGTGTTGCAGCTCTGACCTTCAAACCTGCGCTATCATTCAATCTCGCCTCCAAACACTGCGCCCATAAACAGTTTTCCTGTCGTCATTAGTGTTTCAAGGCTGGTGTTCAGAGACATTATATGCAACATTTTCCTAAAATAAACAGTGTACAGGCTCATGTTTTTCTTCAGAATTAGGACAAATCGTGCCCTACCAAACAACTGAAAAAAATAATAACACTTAAATTCCATTTTTTTGGTGAAAAGGATTTACATATATGAAAAATATGTAATTTATCAAATGTTTTGGTTTGCTTTACTTTTTTTAATTTCTTAAAGTCCTTCTGTGCCAGAAAGCAGCCTTGTCCCAGACATGAATTCACAACTTAAAATAGTTTAAGCATGTGTTAAAAGCCTTCAAAATGTAAAATTAACAATACCATCTTTTAACATAGGATTAAAAATGTGCTATTATAATCATCTTTCTTTTAAAATCCATGTTGGCCTTTTAACTTTGTGTCAGATTTTTTCAAAAACATGATTTAATCAGACATAAAAAGGTTTAGCTATACCCTAAACTTCCTCGTCTAACTTCCTGGTTCAACAAAGTTGGGAATACTGCTCTGTTATGGGTAGGCCTTATATTTTTCAACAAATACATTAAATAATGTTGTAGATGTGTCTCAACCATAACATGTCAACTCTGTAGCCCCTTTAAATCAAAGTTAAACAAGAATTATTGTTTAAAAATCTGTATTTTGTTTAGCACCAAGAAAATTCTTGGCAACTTTAAAGAATAAAGTGGCTCCCTGTGAAATGAAAAAAATGTAACATTTTGTCAAGTTCATCAGATTTTCCATCCGACTGAATTAACATCTATATTTAACAAAACATGTAATCACTACAAAGTTGACCCATTACAATGTTAAATTGCAACCCCCCTCAAAATACGGTTTTGTCCCAGTTTTTAAGAATGACCAATCCCCTCAATCATCACTTATAACCTACAGAACGTTTACTGGTGTCTGTATCTGCAGAGATCCTGCTCACTGCTTGTATTTCTCTTTATTTTACTGTGCTCAGGACGCTTTACCAACTCAGACGTTGGTATTTAATGTCCTGGGAATGAGAATCAGCATTCTTTACCTCATTCCTTTTTTAAATTTAATTCCACAGTTTTACTCTTAGTGTGTTTATAATGTGTTTAGTTTTTTCTTTTAAGTCGTTTTAAAGTTGCCTTTGTTGTAAATATGCTCTGTTTTTATTATAAAGCACTTTGTAACTGTGTTCTGAAAGGTGCTATATAAATAAAGTTTATTATTTCATTATAATGCCAGAGCAGCTCCAAAAACTCTCGATAAATTGTGGATTACAATTTTTCTCTTTTTTTTTTTTTTTTTTTTTTTTTTGGCTCAGTCCTTAAATGAGAATTTCTTTTTTCAAAACAATAAGTTCAAATCCAAAAAAATAGTTAGTTATTCCTAACAGATTTGAATTTCAAATTCATTCAAGCAAATTAGACATGTTGGTGTGCAAAAAAATTAAGTCAATTGTCTAGTTTATACAGTTAAAATAACCACTTGCACTTGTTTGCTAATGAGCTGATCCTCAGTGAAACTGAATGAAATGAGACATCATGATTTTAGGTGATTTTTCTGTTTACAGTAGACACACATTGCCAGACAAAAAAATTTACTGTATATGTGCATATCCTTTGTCTACAGTACTGTACAGTTTTGATATATAATAATAACAATAACAATAATAATAAATTTTATTTGGATAGCACTGTAAAAGGTACTCAAAGACACTATACATAGCAGGAAAAAAATGCAAAATGTAGAAACAGTAAAGGCAGTAAAAGCAACAACTTGAAAACAGTAGAAGGGGTAGAGGGGACAGCGATGGAGAAGGCCCCCCCCACCCCCAGCTCTGGTGTTCTAATCGGGTGAGGAGATTGGCATCAGCGGATCTGAGGTTGCGGGTAGGAGCATGTCAGTGCAGGAGGTCAGTGAGGTAGGAGGGGGCCAGGTTGTGGAGGGCTGCGTAGATCAGTGATTCCCAAACTTTTTCCAGTATGCCCCCCTTTCGGAAGCCAACAAAAGTTCAAGCCCCCCGCCACAAAATTTTCAATCAATTCAGTACTAGTAGTAGTAGGTTGTGAGATGATGGAAGTGGAAGCAGCAACAGTTGAACCAGCGATACAGAGGGAAAAATTGTGGTAGGATTTAATGAGGGATTTTGGGCTGATGATGAGGATTTCAGGTTTATCACTTCTGAGTTTGAAGAAATTAGCTCAAACGAGGGAGTGGCAGTGGTAATGTACTTGGTGGGTGTTGTCAGCGTAACAGTGGAAACGGAGGCATTGCAGCGTATGATGTGACCAAGGGGAAGCATGTAGTGGATGAAGAGAAGAGGGCCAAGCATCAAACCCTGGAGGACACCTTGGGAGACTGGGGCTGTATTAGTTGGTATTAGAGTAATTTCTGACTTTGATTAGGATGGTTTCTGTGCTGTGTTGGGATCTAAAACCAAACTGAAATGGTTAGTAGAGTTGATTGGAGTCCAGGTACAATTTCAGCTGGGCGGTGACAGTGTGTTCCAAGAAAAGCAAGTTTCCTAGTAAACTTTTACCAACTGTTGAAATCTGAATCTAAAAAGCTCAGTGTGATACACATTAGCACGCAGCTAGACAAAACAGATTCTTGAATAGTGCAGTAAGCAGTCAGTGTTAACAAAAAGTCGAATAAAAACAGAGATTTGTAAAACATTTCCAGGGTCGACTGCTTATTTTGACCAAAGCGGCTCACATGATGACAAAATGACTTTTCATTTTGTTGTCACTGGCCAATTTCCTGAAACAATAACTAGCATGAATGAAAGGTTTTGGGTGACTTACTACCTTTTACAGACATGCAATAGAGCAGTGATGCCCCAGAAACAGTTGTGACAATTGCTTTTACAGTTAAGAAAAGTCACAGACTGTTTCAAAAAATCAGCCAATGCAATTGGGAAAAAAGGACAGACAAAACAAAATGTTTTTGTTATCAAGGTTTTTCTCGTATTCGTTGGTACTTTTAGGGTCAATGTGCACCATTATGCCATTGCATGAAATATGAAATCCAAATTCACATCAGGTCCCAGTGTTTTATTTGATCCATTAAACTCTAGACTAACTGAGACTCTAGCAGCTATCCCACTGATATTGACAGGAGGCATTTTAAACATATTGTATGTTCATCTTAGAATCCATCAATACAAGCTGCTTTTGTTTACAGAAATAGCTTGCATGTTTCTGTCTGTGGTAAATAATGACTTTGATAACTAGCAATAAGTCCCCATATAAGTGTTGTTTGACTTATTATGCCTCACTGGAATAATATTTCACAGACGAATGGTTAGCTGTAAACACTGACTTCACACTGTTTCTCAGAGTGAGTCCAAATTTGGGGGGCATTTTTATCTGCAACATCAATGCAGCATGACTTTAAATAATATTATAAAAAATACAGGAATTCAGTAGAATCAACTAATCTTTTCTCATTGACCTACCATAAATATACAAGTTTAATTTATTCAAGCTCATTTAACTTAAAATTTCTATTTATTTTCAGATCACTTTGAACTTATAAACATGAGTTCTTTTAATGAAGTCTTTTGACTTGAAATGATGAGTAGAATGAATGTACTGTACAGGGTTCAATCAACTCATTAAATTAAGTTTCTAAAGAAACATGATCAGCATATTAGCAGAATTCCCAGCATGCATTGTTTGAGAGTTAAAACTCCCCTGAGACCCTTTTTTTATAGTTTGAAGAAAAAATATATGATGAAAACTTGGTTTGTGTCTCTAATATATTTAAGATAGTCGTGGTGAGGCTTAAGTTCTTTTGTGAAATGAAGAACTGACTTTTCAAACTGAAAAAAATGTAAAAGGAAATAAAATTTGTTTGTAATGTTCATCGCTGTGACTGAAAAGTCGTTGTTCAACTAAATACCTTAAGCTAATTATTCAACTTGAAAGGTTTATTTGTTATGTTTGTTTGTTGAATTATTACAAAACTCTCAACTTGTCTTGAAAAATTCTGTCAAGTTACCAACTTTTTAAGTTAAAACAAATAGTTTAACAGTGTAGATGTGAATGATAATTCTCCAGTGTGCCTCCTGCAACTGAAAGAAACATTCAGGGTGGGGGAAATGATTAAGTAGTGCTCTCTCCTTGCTCATCTCAACAATTAATTATGATAAGCCCTCCAGCAAGGCACTTAAATCTGTTTATGTTTAGGTTTAAGACTCTGGTTATCCTATTATCCTGCCAGATGTTAGTATGTGCACTGCAGCTGCATGAAGCAGGCATTTCTAGAAAAGGGCATGCATGGTCAGCAAACCATCCCTGGACAAATAAAAAAAAAAAAAACGAGAGAGTGAAAGAACGTTATCCTGGATCAAGGATAAGGCAAGCCGTCTGTCCCCCTCCTCCACAGCCTGATGCTTAAATCCAACACCAGCTCGCCAAATAAGCCTTGAGCCCGTGCGCTATTTCCCTGAGCTGTAGACCTTGACCCTGCGCGCCACGGGCCCAAACACATTCGCTCTGCCCGGGTATCATGACTGCTGCCATGGAGGCCCAGGCAGATAAGACATGATGAATGCAGATTGTTTGCGGTGTGACAGACTCATTCGTTTACAGTGGGATGGTGCCTTCACAAGGGGCAAAGCCGTGCAACCCTTTAGTCTGAGAGGAACTGGAGGAGGAGGGGAGAACAAGTAAAGAAAGAAAGAAAGGAAAAAAGAGGACTACAAAAGGGGAGAAAATAACAGAGGTGGCAAAAGTACACACATTCTTTACTCAAGTAAACTAAAATGTACTCAACGTATAAAAGCGATAGTAGCCCTGTGAATGACATTTCTGCCAGCTGTGTCAGTGCAAAGCCAACTGACCCTCACCTCTCCTCCACGTCTGTGTCTCCCTCACTGTCTTTTTTGTCTTATGTCCTTTACATTTTGTCTTGTTATATCGTTTTCATTTTGTTACATCTTGTACATCATTTTTATCTTGTTACATTTTTATGTTTCATCTTGTTATGTCGTTTTCATCTTGTTAGCTTTTGTTATGTGTTAATCTTATACGTCTTTTTACATCTAGTCCATTACTGCATCTTGTGATGTCGTTTACATTGTTTTGTCCATCTTGTTACGTTGTTTTCATCCTCTTACCATTTTACATTTCGTCTTCTTTGATCGTTTTCGTCTTGTTAGCCTTGTTATAACTTGTTATGCCAGTTATGTCTTTAGTTTCACCTGAAGCTTTACGTTGTTTCTCACATCTGTATGCTGTTTCATGTGTCATCTTATGTTGTTTTTGTGTTTGCATCTTTTTTGTCCTTTTCGTCTTGTTACATCTTGTTACGTCTGTTGTGTGTGATAGGCACTGAGGGATACACCAAGAATCATCTTGTCTTCGTGTTGTTGTCCTTTAAATTTGAAAATCAGTCTTGATGATGTCAAGGCAACATGCCATGATGCAAAATAAAAATAATCCATAAATTTCCCTCAAGTGCATTTAAACTAAAATAACGAACCTGTTTTGAAAATGTAAGGAGTAGAAAGTACAGATATTTGTGTTAGATTGTAGGGAGATACCTGAAAACTCAATACAGTAACCAAGTACTTAGTTACTTCCCACCTCTAAAAAATACGGTGTAAAATGAGAATTGTCAATGTAAAAGAGGAAATGAGAGGCAGAGGAGTGAAGAAAAGCCAAGTGTGTATAAATAATGCTCACACAGGAGGTCACTATGACAGAAAAACAGGCTGCTATGAGAATGTCAGTGAGAGGAGTCCATTTTTTCCCTTCAGACAGGTATTAAGGAGGAAGAAATTGGAATGAGAGGAGTGAGAAAGGACATAACAACAAAGTGAGCAGAGAACAAAGGAGAGATAGAGATAGAAAAGATGCATTCAGCACATTCCCGTGTTTCTAATCTAGCAGCTTTTATCGCAGGGCTGGTGGATTTATGCTTCTCCCTGACACACAGACAAAGCCCTGTCTGATACTCTCCATGGCAACTGAACGTGGTGACTAATTTTAGGGTTGCGGTTTGGATAACACTTCAGTTATTAAATACCCATCCGACAGCTCCCATGCTGTGCCTTCTCTGAACACGAGAGGGGTTGTGCAGCATAGTTTGCCTGGAGTTTATGTGACATAATTCCTCAGCCATACTTACAGAGAGTTTACAATTTGCACAGATTGTTTATTAGTTTATCAAAATCCCAGTGATTCCATCCTTCCAGGAGTACATTAGACAATATTAAAGCTTCAATAAGCAACATGTTTTATATCAACAGTGTTTCAAATGGCTGTGAATAGCTGGAAGCTTTTTTTTTTTTTTTTTTTTTTCTGTTTTGGATATTTGTTTTGATTTTCTGGCACAGCAGTCAGCTTTTATCAACTTTGTTTCCAGCAGCAGCAGGTGGATGTTGTGGGTTAAAATACTTTAAAAACACATTGCTACCTGCCTAGAGAAAAAAGTGGCAAGTGACCATAGTGAAGCATTAAATGCTGGTGGCAACCAAAACAAAGCTAAAACAAGAGTGAATAGTGGGCTGCAGGGTCAAAATGAATGCTAATGCTTTTAACCGTTTGCTAGCATGTTTGCTATATAACCTTTAAAAACCGACAATATGTCACCGTTTACAGTTTGTCCCATTGCCCTGTCGTGACCAAAATGATGAAATATCAAGGAATGCAGCTTTTGTCTCCCCTTCTGGCAGTGAGAGTAACTGTCACACCAGCGCACAAATGTCGCCACAGACAGCAGATTTAAAAATTGCGAAATACAGAGATTTACCTGGCGGCATAGGTTTAAATCAGGATTGTGTGAACTCGTCTGTCAAAGGCTTGAATGTAACAGACGTTCATTTATATGTAAAAGTCCCACACTTGGCTTAAAGCTGATAATGAAAATTCTTTCTTGACCTTGGCGACACCAGGCGACAAAATCTATCTCTACCCAGCCAGCTGCTCTGGAGCTTTTCATTGTTTTTGCTGAAACTAAACTAGAATTTTAAATCAAAACTTTTAGTCTGACATTGATGAGAAGTCTTCAGGTGCTCAATAGAAAAACAACAGACTGAGCAGACCTCGTGCTTAAATTGTTTTCAACAACAGTATTCAATCCTTTTCCTGAAATTTTGCTTATTGTATCTTAAATTGCCTTATATATCTTTTTTTTTTCATGTTTAAATGTCAGATATTGTGAATTATTGAGTCATGACCTCCTGATAATTTCAACACAGAGAGAGAAAGAGAGACAACGCACTCTCTTTACTCACATCCAAACCTGCGTGGGCATAATGCAGCACCAAGTTGTATCATCTTGTTATGGGAATGAGGTTGATCTATTGCTGTGGAGATACAAATTCTATTCCAATAGCAAAGTTATTGTAGCTGCTTTCTTTCCTTTTTATCTGTGTGTGAGTGTGTGTGCGAACGCACTGCTGCGTATCAGGTAATCAGGTGGAGAAGTGTGGGAATAATTGTAGGTTTTGACTCTATTATTGCAAAGAAATGAAAGTGATTTCTCATAGTCAGAAGGGTTTTCTTGCTTTATATGTCATAGCCTTGAGAAAAGTGGAACATGAAAGGGAAAATAGTGGGAGTTCAGGAGACGGAGCCAAAGCGTGTAAGATAATTCAGCTGCTACTTTGGGGAAACTTTGTTAACGTACAATGCTCATCTTTTTCTCTCTGCCTTGTTAGTAACACACTTTTTGTCAAACCTGTAACGTTTCTGCAATATTTTTGTCTTGAACATGGCCATTAAGCGTATTAAGGTGACTCGCACTGCCATCCAGCTCTAATTTACATCTTAAATCACAGCTTTCTTAGAGGTTTCTGTTATATCTTCAACTCAGAAATGTGGCCGCTAGCAGCATAATTAGTTTAAGAAATCTTTGTCATTTGCATCTGCCTTTAAAATTATTATATTATTTTTCCTGCCAGAGCTTTTTCAAGGCCTTATGAATAATGAGATACATGCCAGTAATATGGACATTGGATATCCAACATTTTACTTTGTAATGCGTGTTTAAAGCTATAATATGAAACATTTTTGTATTAAAATGTCTAAAAATGCTGCATATATTTTTGTTGAGTTGTTTATCCCAAATGTTCCTGACAATGCTGAAAGGCAGACAAATCTGTAATTTATTCAAGGTAATAGCTCAAAACACTGGGCTTGTCAGATACATTAGAGAGTGATGAAGGAAGTGGTGTACGTGACTGAACATAACATTAATAAAACTTTAAAATGATTTCTTCCATGAACAGAATTTCTGCCTGAGTCATGTCAGGTAGATTTACATCAGATATGGTGGTTGTTTAACTGATAAGACATCAACTCCCATGATCCCACGCCACTTCACAAAGTCATCTAACTTTGTTGTACTTTTTGTCATTTTGTAATATTAGACAGTATATTTAGGCTGAAGGCCAGAGTTCACTAAACGGTTTATGTTATTTAATGGAGCTGTGAGTTTGGCTTCGGATGTTTGCATGTAACATTACTGATTATAGGTTTTTGATTTTATTCTAAATGGCTTGTGTGCTCTCTGTCATCCACACGGTGGGAGCTGCACCATTTTGTGGGGCCCAGACCATCATCAGGATTCAAACCTGTGGTATCCTTATATCTATTATTGCTAACTAGCATACCAGTGATGGCCCATTATTGTAATATGCCCTACTAAAATTACTGGCTTTATTTACATTTAGTTAGTGACTTATTGGATTTAAGATACTTTTAGTTGATCAGCTTTATTTAAAACAGATATTGTTGTATTGTTGTATTATTGTTCTGTATTGTTATTATTATTATTATTGCCACTGTTCTGCTTTTTGTGCAATTAAATCTTTTATTGTCATTTTTACTGCAGCTAAATAACAGTATTTTATTATAATAAATACAGTACTGTATAGGCTACTGTAGGTGATACTGTAGCACTATGAAATAAATTGCAGTTTTCATAACAGTATAATACTTTTTTAATTTTACAGTGTGCTAAAAACTACTGTGTTAAGCTTTATGGTTATTTTACCACAGTATGAAATAGAAGAACTATGTGATAACTGTTGCCAGTAAGTTACTGTTAATTTGACTATAAACATTTTACAGTGTGATGGCTACCTGCGACACCAGATATCGTTTTAACCATGGTGGATGTTAGTGGAGATGGGAAAGTGTTGGGAGCATCTGAAAGGAGATCAGATTTGATTCAATGCTGCTCGAGCACTAACTGAACCTGCCCCCAGCAGCCAGTCCTCCTGGCTAGATTTACTGTGAAACACCTTGGACTAATGCAGAATCACTGCACACTCTAAGTGAGAAATGACTGACTGCTTAATTGATACTCTCCTTTGCCCATATGTGGGTTGTTATCCCAGCAGCCCGCAATTATTGATGAATTTCCATATCATCAATATTTAAGTAATCCCTCACTGGGTAACCAAAAAAAGAAAGATTATAATGGGCTGCAATTTGTAAAATATTCAGAGAGGGAGAAGCGATCTCTTAGACCAGCTCCGTCTGTGATGAGGGAGTAAACGTTCCAGAGGAGCGGCGTCTTCTTCTCCCATTACCAAGAGGGCAGTCGTCCCCACTGGCTCCGGATCGACAGGGGAGTCAGACGTTGTGAAGGACAATTGGCAACTTGTGAAAATTTAATCAGGGCCATGAATTAATCAATAAAAGGGGGAGGATAAATGAAGCAGGCGCATGCACCTAAATGATGGCAGGGGAGGCCCCATGGCCTGCTGCTACACTTACTTCCTGAATAAATCATTTCCTGTGAAGGCCTGGAGTGTCCTGCAGAGCAACCGCTCTTGGACTCGAAATCTTCTCCCTCCTGAATCTCTTCTGTGTGAGTCTCAAGGCCGCGACAGAGAGCAGGGAGCTGACTCTGTATATTCCCCCTACCAAAATAGACTCATGTAGAATATTTATCACACCCAGCACCAGTTAATTTCTTGTGGGAGCCAATTTGGAGAGAGCTTTGCCTGTCAATGTCATGCAATTAAGCTTTATAACCCAGTGCATCTGATTGCTATGTACTGTAGCATGTTGGGACTTAATTGCTGGGGTCTTAACTCACAGGGGAACAAGCTTAATATTTTTCTTCTGTCCATAGGCACTTCACTCTATGCTCTATGTGTCTTGACTATAATTACAGGCTATACATACGTTTAATACGTTGGTATGGAACCACAGGGGGCTGATGGGTTTTAACAGTCGGCTGTTGGTGTAATTATGCAGTTTGAGGGACTTGATTACTAGCTTGCACCACAGAGATTGTTACAGTTTTTGAGGCCAGCCACTGCAGTAACAGAAAATATCATGATAGCAAACCTTACATCTTGTGTAGCATGAAGAATCAACTAAAAAACACTCGGCTTTTCCAAGTAAACCTGCAAACTGTTTCATGTGTATCAGATCAACTGCTCCCCTGATAGGCTGCACACTAAGGCCCCGCATGACAACGCTGGAAAAAAGAATCAACCCGCAGTTCGTCTGCAATATGCATTCACACATATTTGGGTTTACTTTTCTAGCCAAGTGAATGTGAAATCGAAAATGTGAAAGCACCTGGCGTGGTAATTGGTAACTCGAGCCCTAGCAAGGATAAATCTGCAGGAACTAAGTCCACATCGAATTGAAAATGCATGCTTGTGGAAAGAGTGGTGGAGGAGAAAGACACAGAGAGATATATTATATTTTAGGTATACTAGATAGATAGATAGATAGATAGATAGATAGATAGATAGATAGATAGATAATGATAGATAGATAGATAGATAGATAGGCTGCTAATTGTAAAATAGGGAATGGTAAAAGATAAAAAGAAGCAAAAATAGGAGAGAAAACGATTGAAAGAGACAGATGAAAAGAGAATAAGAAGTTACCACAGGGGAGGGAGTCAAGTGTGAAAGACACAGAACAAGACAGAGGGGCCCAAAGACAGAGAGACTTAAACTGGCAAAGCCAACCCCAGCTTCCCGTTGGCAGCGTAGCACGGTTGGAGCTAGGTATGAGGCTAGGTAACCCGCTATAGCAGCATGGAGTCTCCTGGGCACTGTTCTCTTCTATCTCATCCTCAGCACTCAGTGGAGCACAGCAATCGCTCCTCTCCACACCCCGCCACAGATCTGCACCCGCAATTACACCCCAAATCAAATGAGTCTGGGACTGAGAGATGGAGGGAGGAGGATGAGGGAGTCAGAACAGGGAGGGAGGGGGAGGTGGAGAGGAGACAGGGATGGTTTGGCAGATGTGCATACAGATTTATCATGCCAGCTCTGGATCTGAGTGGTCTGAGAGAGACAGTGGAGAGTGAAGCACATTGAGTGATTTAGAATTCATCTAAAGCCTGTTGGTTTAGAAAGGGCATTCATGCAGAGAAATGGCTTGAGCATTTTCGCAGAGGTTCGGCCTGAACAATAGTGCATGTATGAAAGATATGTCCCTTGAAGCAGAAGCAATGCTTTTTTACAGTTTTTTATGCAAATAACATGCTGAGATCTGCAGCCACACAAAAGGGAAACTACGGTGACACCCTGTGAAGACAGATGAAAAGAAGAGGTTAGAAATTGAAATGGCAGATCATGATGGCAGACTAAAGTGTGGCGGTATTTCAAGGTGGCTGCAACAACAGAGCAGAAAAAGCTGGATGAAAAACACCATCAGATTTCCAAACAGGACATTTAGTTTCTCCAGCTGTCAATGATTTCTGTAAGACTTGCTTAAAGGGACAGGTCACCCCCAAAATCAATAATACATATTTTCTTTTATCCATCTAGATTTTTTTTGGTCTGAGTTTCGGAGTTTTGGAGATATCGGCTATAGAGATGTCTGCCCTCTCTTGAATATAATGTGACTAAGTGGCACTAGTCCTGTGGTGGAAATGCATTTGAAAAATCCAAAACCAGTGTTTCTTCCCAAAAATCATGACCCAGTTACTCAAGATAATCCACAGACGTTGTTGTGAGCAGTTTCTTGTAGGAACTATTTTCTTTCTGCAGTAGAATCTACCAGAACAACGTTCTTTTCCTCTGGAGACACAGCCAATATCTCCTAAACACAAAACAAATCTAGAAAGTTTTTCATTATCTGATTTTGGCTTGATCTGTCCCTTCAAAAGAGTGCCCCAGGTTTGCATTACACTCATGTAATTGCCATGGTTTGGGCTTTTTTGTTGGTCATTTCCTCTTTTATTTTGTAGTACTTTCCCTCCCTCTTGTTTCTGTGAGTTTACTTCCTGCCTTTGTCCTTTTCCCGCCCTTTTTGATTACTATTTGTTTCACCTGTGTCAGTTCCTTGTCTGTCCAGTCCTCATGTTTCTCTGTTTCTGTGTCAGGTGTGTCGTCATTCATTTGTGTTATCCTCAGTGCTTTGGACTTGTGTTTAACAAGGATGATGCATTCTGGTCATTCTGTATCCCCCCTCATATTACCCACTGCCTGTCTTTTTCTAAACAGTTTCCCATGACAGCTTTCCAGATGGTTCTGTGTAACAAACCATCTGACCCCCTTTTTTTTTTCCATTTTCAAACTTGTAGCATTTGCCCCCAACCAACATGGACTCAAGTGACATAATTTGGGGGAATTTATCAGACTCTATACGGCTCTGTCTGCAGCCACAAAGGCCTTGTGCAACCTAACCTCACATATGCAATACTCCCCAAGACATGTAAAGAGATTAGAGGGTAAAATTGGTGGAATTCCTCTTTAAAAGTGACACCTTTTCCCTATACAATAGTAAGTGCAGCTCTTAAAGCTGCACTAATAAATATTTTTTCAACGATGGATCAAATGTGTAACGTGAAAAGAGTCGCTCATAGTGATAAACCCACCGAGAATTCTCACCAGCTCTGCAGTTTCCCTCAGCTCTAAGAGGTGTTCCAGCATCTTTCAGCTCATTTCAGCTCAACTTTACTGTTTTCTCACCACTTTCATCCCCATCACCATTTTCAGCCACAGCAGGCAGTTGTTTTCAACAAAAAAAGCCCTGATAGACCCTCTGTATGACTCCTGCCAAGCACCAGACGTAAAACAGACAAGTTAGCAACTGAACATGAGCATTCAGCAGGTAGGAGTGAGTGAAAGCTAAAAGAGAACCGAAAAATGGTCTCACATTCATCAGGTGGCCAGAGTCATAATGCTAATGTTGCTCTGTGTCTGTGACACATGTGAATCTGCAACTTTGTGCTGAGAGTTTCACCACATCAGCTTGTCCCACTGAGAGGGTTTTTGGATTTGATGCCCTCTAATATTTATAACAAATTTATTTAAATGGTATGTAATTTTAGCTGTGAGGGGTCTCAAATATCAAAACAATAACAAAAGATGTTCATTGATGAAATCATGAAGTCGCATTGGATCATGGGAGTTGCTGTGTTCATTGTTAACCACCATTGCTGCACCATTACAAAAAAGATAACTATATTCCATTACAGTCACAAGTATAAAGGATGTATTCAGTTTACAAATACATTTAGTAAAAATGGGAATTTTATTAGGATTACAATTTCAAAATAAAGAACAATATATTACCATGCACAGTGCACACACAGTTGCCAATTCATTGTCATGGCCTCTAGTGAAAAATGCTTCACTGGGCGGAAATTCCACCATTTTTTGTCTTTAAATCAATCAGTCAATCAATCAATTGCACACAAGGAAGGAACAGCTAGACAAAGTTATAAACCTAACAACCCCCCCCCCCCCCCCAAAAACTCTGACCATTACCTTCAATAAAATTACAGATTCCTCTCTGTTTGAACATCATAGGAAACATTCGGGATACTGTAACAACACACAAAAATAACAGCAGACAGTAATATAACATTATATATAGTTGTTTTTAGACATTTTGATGTGGAAATGTTACATATTCTACCTTCAGAGCTGAAGTATGTGTAAAACAATTCATAAAACACTGTCTACATTTTCAGAAATGAAAGTGATTATCAATGTTTTCATCTAGAAAATATCCCTCAATATACTCTTGACAGCTCTAAAGACATAAAAATGTGCTGATAACAGCCCTGGAGCATGTGTTTACACTAATAGCAGCAGAATTTCTTGGGAGTGCGGGATTTTAACATGGCCGCCATGTTTCTGCTTTGGGTTAAAAGTGATAGTAAATATAAGACAGATGTATTTTTAAAATGATGGTAATTGGAACAGTGGCATTGTTGCAGATGTAGTTCAGTAAACATAACATCAAAGGCTCGTGATTTAAAGTAGAAAGGGAAAGTTAATAGAAAGAAATATATTCTGGCACTTTCCTGTTCCTCCAGTTTCTTTTTCAGTTTCTTTTTAGCTGCTACATTTTATTCACATCACACCAGATAATGTCGCCTGAGATGCATGAATGTGGTTTAGAGGCTGATGAGGAGAATTCCTCAGTTGAATGGAGAAACAATGAATACATTGGGAACTCTTTTCTTGCAAGAGAAACTAGTGCCTTTTAAGAGCAGACAGGTAAAAGCTAAAATTGTCCCAAACTGCCACATCATTCATTAAGTTGGCCCTCACCAGCACTCTCATTTTGAGATATAAGAAGGTTGTGCAAGGCCCCCGAAAAGGGCGAGAAAGTGTTTTTGTATTGTGGAGCCCAATGATAACTGCTTGGTAAACGAAAACATTCCCTAATATTTGAGTACACTTTGTCAAATTACCCCTCTTACGTCTCTTTTTCTGACTTTGTCAGGTTGAATCCTGCCTCATCTAGATAACAAATTTGCGTGGGGAGGATGCATTTTCACCCAGGTCCATCATTCTGCTGAGATACAAATACAAAGTAGTTTGAAAACCACTCTAATCACATGATTACAATGAGTACAAATTCAAATGTGTTAGGTATTCTGAAAGTGGGCATTTACATGTCTCAGAATACTGGGGGACAACACATTACCATACAGCCACGTGATTTCATGCAGGTGCTTCTTCACTTTGCCTCTTTTCCTCTCAAAGGGAACCCTAAAAAGGCTGCCTCAGTGTGATTCATAGCAGCTCCTCTTCATCCTGTTGATGGTTGAGAGGATCACAGAGTCGATGTGCTCAAAGATGCCACCTTCATGTACAAACAGCACTCTGAGGCTCTTCAAGTTGAATGGCATGATGTGCCACCATGTTACATATTTCTGCCTCCTGCTGAGGTTACAGGCTGCTGTTGTTTCACCAGTGTGTGATTCAGCTCTGTGAGTGAAAACAAGGAGGAACAAATGAACAAAAGTGATGTGTCATACATATTGAATTGTCTTGGTGCAACCAAGACGGTCCTGAAGAAACTTGTTTAATGGCCTTTTGAACGTGTGACACAGACACACAGAGTACAGATTACTATTAGCATGTAGGAGGTGGGCTGCACCTAAATGTTCATACTTATCCTATTGTCTATGCTGTGTTTTAATATAGTGTATACACAATATTAATATCACACTTACTATATGTACCACATATATACATATACCACCATATATATGCACTTCACTGCTTTTTGCACTTGTGGTTAGAACACTGAACAAAGGGTTATCCATTATGGACAAAACAGACAGCAGAGCTCTTTCTCTAACAGTCTGGTTCAGCCTCACTGTCACAAGGACGGATACAGTAAATCTTTCCTGCCCAGTGCAATAACTCTTTACAACACCTCGCCTCTGTCTAACAGAGAAATCTCAGCTCTGTAGTTTCTTCTTTAACCACACTCCTCTGCACATCTTTATACTCCTACTGGTTAATTTGCACATCTTTATAGTCCCACTCTACCTCATTGCATTAAAGATCAATTAAAGAAGAAAATCTATCTATCTATTTTATCTATCTATCTATCTATCTGTCTGTTAATGTCATAATGACTTGTGTCATCTACAGGAACATATACCATCATTTGACAATCTCATATCTCGTGATAAGTCCACATAATGTTAATTAATCAAAAACAGAAAAAACAGAATAGGAATGGGATTTTCACATCTATAACCTCAGTCGTGAGCTCTACAAGTTGAGACTGTTTTATGACCAGTTAAAAACTCCTTGTAGAAGCTTTTATAAAACTAGCTGCGTTCACACCAGTACCTTGCTGAAGTGGTTCCACCATCAAACCTCATAAATGTTTTAGGTAGTATAAAAATTGTATGTGTAAATTGGTCAACACTAAACATCTGTAGTGCTGTCCAACCAAAGAGAAATCAACTATATAAACAGGAAACCACTGTAGCATCATAAACTGTAAGATAACTTTCAAAAAGTGATAACCTGAAAGATCCTTTCCACTCACAGATGTGTTTTCCTTAAGTTCCCATGTCCCCTAAAATGTATGACCTTGAATATATTGACTTATATCTGGGTAGAGTTTGTCACTAGAGAGTTGTTTTCACATTCCTCTACTGAAGGTGGAGATGTCTGTGCACTTCCCCGAAATAGGACAGGACAAATGTAACCCAGGCAAGCTAGATTTGCCCTGTAGCCAGTCGCCAATCTAATATGCTTTATGTAGGCAAAGAAACCTGAAACCTCCAGCACAGAGCAGACTTGTCAGTACAGAGAACGAGCATTAGCTGTGTCAGCCACTGGTAGTTACAAGCTAACAAGATAACAAACAACATAAATAAAAGATGAAAATTACGCTTACCATTCTGATACAACTGCTAGATGTCAATTTTGTTGCACAACAGACTCCAGTCTGAGTCTGACTGAGACTCAGACGTATATGGCTGCATCTTGAGGAGGCTTGCTGTAACACTAAAACAAGTCATCTTGATGTATGCTGCTCTTTCAAAAGTCTAAGCACTTCAAGCCCCTTTTCAGGCTATTTTTTTAAAAAAATGTATGTGGGGGACCTTATTAATCAAAATATTAATCATAGCACAGTGTTTTACACACTTCAAATTGTGTCTGGAGGGGAACTTCAATTTCCAATCTTTTGTAGATGTAAAGTGCATCAATCAGTTTTGTTTATAATGTGTACATGGAGAATTATGTGATTTCATTAGTTAGTTTGCAGTTTAGAATAAGTGGAAATATCTGATTATGCTAACCTAATGGACACTCTTTAGCCATTTTGCCTAATGTTATGCGCATAATGTGTTTTTAATTTGAGGCATTAGTTAAAGGCAATTTAAAGTCTTGCCAGATTATAGCATTATTAAACAACATTTTGATCATGTTTGAGCTTACGTCTTTTACTTTTCAGTCTAAACAGGTGATGTTAGGAAGCTAATATGAGTTTATCAGGTGGTTCAGTTGGCTATGTAGCAGTTACACCTGGCAGCTACTTTATGTAAACATTCCTGGGTGAGAATTGCTGGGAGGAATGGGAAGGATTCCCCCTCTCTGCTTTTGATACCCACCCCTGTGGTAATTCACTTTTTATCCCCTGTGGGGATACATGTTACCCCTGTTTCTGGTCAGACTGAATTTCCCATGCCACCAGTAGATGGTGCATGCTGGGAAAAAAAAAAGATGCATCCTCCTGAGTGGACAGAGTCCCAAGTGGATAAAACTCTCATATGTTAGAGTGGCAATGATGACTGTGCCTGACACTATGAATTCATGTCCATAATTGTCCCTGACATTTTCAAGGTAACTGTTTATGTAAACAATAACAAGCTTAGTATTGATGTTTGCAAGCCATCAAAAATGAATACCAAACAATAACAAAGTCATGATAATTTAGGATTTAGGAAAATTTCCCCCTTCTGTTAATTTACAAATCATACACTGCGTAAGACCTAGCTGTTAGCATTAGTTTGTGTGGTGTAATCTGATTCATTTTATGCTTAAATCTTCACTCAGTAAACATACACTAGACATTTTAAATGGGCTGCATTTGAACTCACAAAGAGCTCCTAATTCTTCAAGACGCTTGAGGTAAAATTGACGGCACATTTTCAAATGTGAGCAAATTATCTCTTCACCTTCAGGTGTTTGCCGTGTAATTTTCTATAATATGTATCTGCAGTGGCATTTCTGTGAATTGGTTTGCTGCTTTGCATGTGAGACGGATAGTGTTGGGCTCACAAAAATATGTTTTAATTAGTCAGACTAAATTGATTTTCCTCTCAAGTGTGGTCATTATTGTTTACCAGTTTTCCCAAGTGAATTTCTTCTTTTGCTTTTTGGATGAAAGCAGTAAGCCATTCTGAAGCATTATGAGCAAATGGGTCCGTGGTTAGGGATTTTGACAAATTGTTAGGACGTTGGACGGGACGGCTTCTAAGCAGCCGAGAAGTGTAAATGCTTCAATGTGAATGACTCAAAGTGGAAACGAAGGAGACAACAGGGTGACTGGCCCATTGCACTTTAAAAGAGACACAGAAAACAGAGAGCTCCTCTTTGTTTTCCTCCAGAGAGGGGAAGAGAGGGCAGAAGGTGTGTTATTCAGTGTGAGCAGGACAGAATGAAGAGATGGGTAGTGAGGGGAGATAAGGTTCATTAGAGGAGGTGAGCAGGAACAAAGCCTAATCTCCATTTTAACCTTACCTTTAGAGGAAGACCGCAGTTGCTGCTGTGATAAAGGACTAGTGCAGCCCTAAGCTATGCACAGAATACTGATTAATCCCTTACCATTGTTATCAGGAGACGTCAGCTAATGCTGCGATGCTGAATCGCACTCAGCTGCTGTGGCTGAGGACATTTTTTTTCTCTCTATCTGTCCCTTTCTCTTTCTCTCGCTCTTGTCCATTCTCTAGGTCTATCGTCTCTCGCTTCATGAGGGAAGAATGGGCGCCTGGGGCCTTTGATGGCATAAGGGGGCGTTAGTGTTTTGATAAGTATTGATATCAATCTTATAAATCTGAATTTAATGACCCGATGTGCCTGGACTGTGGACATTTGTCATGGAATCCTCATATGAGGAATAAAGCTAAATAGGTTCTCTGAATTCACATTTACTCATTTGGACAGAAGATCACTCGCTCCTGCATTATAAACTATGATGACGACAACCCCGCGCATTTGTGTTATCGACGTACTCAGCACCTTGTCAAAAATACAGTACAGCAGCACAAAATGGAGAGCATGAGACAACTCTAAGGTTGGGTTTCCCTGACAAGAAGTCATTTTTAGACCTGATGAAATGTTTAACTTTAAATTATGTAGCACCAAAACTTTAATCTCCAGTTCAAAATACGATCCAATATTAACTTTAAATTTCCAGTTGAGGAGGGTTTAACTTTTAAAATGGCTGCTTTTTTTTTTTTTTTTTTTTAGAGGGATTGAGCATATTATATCAATCAATATGGCCAACAAACTTTTCTCAAAGGAGGAGAAATTAGAGCTTCTCTGCTGAGTCATCCTACGTAGACTAACTAGCCTAACTATTTTTTCAGCTAACTTCAAAACAATGTAATGTTTTGTTAACTTTTTAAGCTAGCTAACAACGATGGATTGTTTTGTTACCTTTTTAGCTTACTGGCAAGCAATGTCACAATTTGTTAACTTTTTATCCATCTACCAAAGAATGCAACATTGGCTAACTAGCAAACAGTACAACATTTTGTTAATTTTTAACTAATTAACAAGCAAAGTAATCTTTTGTGAGGAATACGATTTGCGCCCTTTTTTATACTTCCCAACGGAAAAGGTATTCTTTATTTATTAATTTATTTCACAATGCAATTTGGATAAACAGGCCTCTCCATATTGATATAGACTTCTTCATTTCATTTCAGTTTACATTGATAAACTTGGATTTCTGAATCCAGATTAGTTTTTAATTGTGCAACAGAGCTCTGCTTAATTAAACTAAACTCTGATTAGACCTAATCTTCGATTAAATTAATCTTCATGGGTGCAACCCAGTCAAAGAAATTGAGGAAGGAAAAGCAATAAGAGATGTGAAAGGATAAAGATAAGAAAAGAAAGAACAGTGAAAAAACACAGAAAGGCAAGCTTCTGCAGAGGAAGAGCGGTTGAGTCTCAGCGTGAGTTCTTACCGTCCTTCCCTGTTTCCCTCCACCTCCCTTCCCCCTTTTAGTCTGTCTCTCTTGATGGATTGGCCCATCAGTTAGAAATAATTAGGATGAGCTGTAGTCTTGTCTTGCTGAATGCAGTATCACCAGGGAGCAGGGTCAAGCCTTAAAAGCAGAACTTCATCCTGCCTTCATTTTATATTCCTGCAGGGGGAGGGTTTGCACATAAAATTGCATCATTCCACTTTATTACTCTGATACCTCTGTACAGGATCATGCAAAGACAAGCAGTTAAAGTCAAATAGCTGATGGTTTCACCTGCTACTTCATAGAAACTGTGCTTCTACAGTATGTTGTAAGCTGTTATTTTCACCTGCAAAAGTGTCAGCCTGAGCTTGATCAAACATAACAGCAAGACAGTTAGTGCACACAATATATAACACCTGTCAGTTTGTAAGTGATAATGTCGTAGTCTGAGCCTGAGGGTGTCATCACATACGCATTTTCCCCTCATCTCTGCCTATATTTTCATTCTTTTATCATATGTAGTGAGTCACTCCCTCTTCAGCAGATGCTTTTGACCACTGGAGGCCAACACTCGACTCTGCAGATTGCTGATAAAACCATTTTCATATTTAACACCCCTCAAGTGTGTGCTCTTTATTAAACTCCAACATACTGCTATGATAAATAGTTAAAATAGATGCATCATGGGACCTGTGTGGTTTGTGGATGAAGTCTTTGGTGTTGAAGAGTACAGTATGAACATGATGTAAAGGATATATCTAGCAGATTTAAATTTTCACTGATTTGTGTAACAGAATAATGTAATTGTAATTTCTTGTTGATGTAAGTTCAAGTATAATTTATTCAACAACTGCAAAAACCTGCCACACTTTTTAAAACAGTAATCCATCTAAAGATTTTTTTTTTTTAACTGCTGGTGTCTGTATGCCAAGGCACTTCTCAACGTGGCAAGAGGAGAAATCCAGCATTTCCATTACCTTGCAGTTCTTGGTAAATCTACAGTATGCTTACAACAGGCTCTTGGTCTTAAATCAATCAATTTTTACATCCAGTTCAGATGAAGCTTCTGGAGCAGAGTGACTTTGAAGCTGCACTAATCCACTTTTTTATATTCACAATAAATTGAATGACTGCCTGTAATGTAAGAGGTGTCGCTCTTGGTGACAGACCCACAGAGATTTATCACACTCTCCTGCAGTTCCCCCTGGCTCTATGAAGCTCTTTAGTGTCGTTCAGCTCATTGTTTTGGTTTTACAGCTTACACCTTTAATGCTTTGGTTCCCGCTTGCTGCTCTCATCAACCTCATTACACAGCAGGCCACTGTTTTAAGCAAGAAACAAACAGACATGTAAAAGGCCTCTCACCCATCTTTGTAGGATCACACCCTGATTGAAAGAGATGCAGCGTATCTTTGGAATAGTTTTGTGTACCTTTGGAGTCACTTGTGATAAGTGTGTCTCTTTGTATTGTTCTGTGTCTCTTTGTGGCAATGTGTCTCTTTGTAGTTGTTTTGTGTCTCTGTGGTAACTGTGTGTCTCTTTGTAGTTGTTTTGTGTCTCTGTGGTAACTGTGTGTCTCTTTGTAGTTGTTTTGTGTCTCTGTGGTAACTGTGTGTCTCTTTGTAGTTGTTTTGTGTCTCTGTGGTAACTGTGTGTCTCTTTGTAGTTGTTCTGTGTCTCTCTGCTGTAACTGTGTGTTTCTTTGTAGTTGTTTTGTGTCTCTGTGATAGCTGTGTGTTTCTTTGTACTTGTTTTGTGTCTCTGTGGTAACTGTGTGTCTCTTTGTAGTTGTTCTGTGTCTCTCTGCTGTAACTGTGTGTTTCTTTGTAGTTGTTTTGTGTCTCTGTGATAACTGTGTGTTTCTTTGTAGTTGTTCTGTGTCTCTCTGCTGTAACTGTGTGTCTCTTTGTAGTTGTTTTGTGTATCTGTGATAACTGTGTTTCTTTGTAGTTGTTTTGTGTTTCTGTGATAACTGTGTCGCTTTGTAGTTGTTCTGTGTCTTTTTGTGGTGACTGTGTGTGTCTTTGTAGTTGTTTAGTGTCTCTGTGGTAACTGTGTGTCTCTTTGTAGTTGTTCTGTGTCTCTTTGTGGCGACTGTGTGTCTCTTTGTAGTTGTTTTGTGTTTCTGTGTTAACTCTGTGTTTCCTTGTAGTTGTTTTGTGTCACTGTGGCAACTCTGTCTCTTTGTAGTTGTTTTGTGTCTCTGTTGTTGTTTTGTGTATAGTTGTGGTCATTTTGGGTCTCTTTGTTGTTGTAGTTGTTTGCTAATGTCTAAATAAGGCAGTATTGTGCTTATAGCTTGATATTCTGGTACCTAAGTGGTTGAAAATCTTTTCAATAAGTTTTAAAGCTTCATGAACTTTACCTGTTTTTATTTGTAGGGTTTGGAGGAACAAATCTCCAGGTAAAAATCAATAACTGAAGCATTTGGAAGCAGTTGCTAGTGCCTGATAGAGTCTTTCAATCTAATCGATCAAGGCAGATGGCTGCCCACCCAGAGCCTGGTTCTGCTCGAGCTTTCGGCCTGTTTAAAGGGAGTTTTTCCTTGCCACTCCCTGCCACTTTTCCTTGTTGGGTAAATAACATTATACAGTATGGTCTAGACCTGCTCTATGTGAAAAGTGCCCTAAGTGCTCATTAGTACACAATCTCACCAATTAGATCTTTAATTTAAAACAATTAACATGTACATATTTTTGTGTAAACGGCTGCATATACTGTACTGCTATAAATTCAGAGAAATCAGATTTTTCATCTCACTGCAGCTTAAACCCAAGATTTTACGTAACAACCTCTAACACAGCCTTAAATTAATTGCATTGTCTCTGTCTGTGCCAGAAAAAGAAGTTGCCAGACAGCCCTGCCCATCCATAATGACACCTTTCTCCACCTGTACGGGTTGTTATTGCCGTCTTGGGACGCCTCTGCCTGTCTACTGTATATGTCGTCCGCAGCCTCCCTCTCTGTCCTTTACACTGATGAGACCTGAGTCCCAGTGGACCCTCTCCCCCTTCCTGATAATGGCTTTTTTTGTCAGGCCAGAGTCTGACCTTCTGCTAATACCAGTGAACAATAATATCACAGCTATCATCTTCTTCATCACAGCCATCTCTCCCTGTCTGTATTTTTCTTTTGTTTGGCATGCATTCAAGGCCACGGGATGGCATGAATTATATTTTAATAAGTTTGTGATGTGTTTGTTCTTCACTCTCCCTTGTTCCTTATTTGAGCAATTTACTCTCTTAGATGGAAAGTTTAGCTTGTCTTTCCTCAAGCGGCTCTAACAGACATGAACCTGTGGTCACTGCCGCGCCCGCCTGAAGAAAATTTGCAAAAACTCAGACAGACACTGGGGCTGTAGTTCATTCCCCGCGCAGATTCATTATTCAAACATGACCTTTCTTCCTCCTCCTCTTTAAAAGTGGCACCTTCATGAATTTTGTCAGATAGACAGATTGGTTGGCACCTTCAAAAATGCAAGGTGGTAGAGGTGCCACAGACAATCTTGCACTGGCACTTTTCTCTTCTCCATTATTGAGATGAATGGGATTCTGAGAGTGAGTGCAGAGTGGCAGGGGGGTAGTGTCTGAATTGTTGGTTGTGTGTTTTTCAACCTTTTTGACCAAAACAGAGGAATGAGAGGGTATGAGAGACTGACACATAAAAGAAAAAGTGTGTGTGCATGCATGCTTGCGTGAGTGCCTGGGTGTTTGCCAAGCCTTTCATGTTCATTCGCATGGTGCCTTGTCTGTGTCAGGCTTCACATACTGATCAAACTCTGTGGCTCAGCTGGCTGGAGGGGACAGGGGAGGAGACATGAGCTGCACATAAAAAAAAAGACTGGTCACTGCTGTTGTGCTTTAACGTCCCATGGTTTTTGCACCAGGTGCGGACCGTGAGCATACACAGGATTTTACACACGGCACTTCATCCCTAAAATACCCTCTCTGCCCCTGTCCATCTCGTCTTTCTCCAAAGTGCATTCAGGCTCATGCATGTACACTCAAGGAAAAAAAAAAAAGTGACGTTCCGAAACATGAGCTGCTCACTCACCACATTCCCACTCATGGTGGCTATTTTCCTCTGACATCAAGTTCAGGGTGGGAAGTTCACATGCTGTTATCCAAAAGATAATGTTGTACTGATCTGTTTCAGGTGGTGCGTCGTATACACATACAAAATTGTTATCATTTCACCGCTTCCCAAAGGACAGCAACTGAAAAGACAACGGGTAGTGAAAATTCAGAGGGACATGGGGCCATATTTCAAAGTAAAACAACACATTTGATTCTCGAAGTGTGATTCATTTAAAAACAGTATTCAGTAAACAGTAATTTTTCAAAATACTTTTAACATTCTCTAAACTGTAAGTTAAATTGTCACAACTGTTTCCTGGAACATCTCAACTCTATTGCATGTTAGCAAAAGGTAATAACTCACCCAAAACATTTCATTCATGTATCAAAACCAAGTTATTGTTTCATTAAATTGGCCAGTGCGACCAAAATGAAAAGTTGTTTTGTCACTGTGTGAGCCGTACCGCTCGAAATATTAAGATGTTTTTTCACCATGATGACAGTCAATCCTGGAAATGTTTCTTATATTAAAAAAAACTGTTTTGTTCTTTACTTTTGTTGATGCACTGACTGCCTGTTGCACCTACAAGAAGGTAAGTTTGGTCTAGCTGAACGCTGTTGTGTCTCACATTGAGATTTTAAGATTCAAATCTCAATTTGTGGAACACAGATAAAGGATACACACATTTCATCCTACCCTCATACACATTTGTATAGTGAATTTATTTGCATAGCAATGTGTTACATGCAGGGGCGTGGTGGTAAATACAGAGATGGATAAACTGTGGTTTACCCACCTGTTTTTTCCCCTTCACTGATTGACAGAATTGATCTGAAAATAGATACGTAAACTCTCAGCCTCATTTCAAAGAGGTGAGTTTACTTGAGCTTACTTCCATCACTCACTAAATGTACTGTGAACAGAAAATTCACCCTTGAGCTTTCATTTAAAGTCATATATAGAAAATTTGCCACAGAATGACGTCCATGTGATTCCTTGTTCATTACTGTCACCTGGCAGCTCATTTGCCATCGCAAACATTACACGTCGTGGATATTTGCAGCATATACAGGCACGTCTGACAGATTTTGATAATTAAATGGAACATCTTGCACATGATGGCACAATGGAAATTATGTTTAGAAGTGAAAATGGATGGTGAAAACTGGAGGGACATTGGGACATATTTCAAGATTAAAAAAAAACAAAACATATTTGATAATACCATAGCTAATGTTGCATTTAACCACTTCCTAGCTGACATCACTGCTTAATAGCATTGCACGATACGAAAAGTGAGTAAAACAGTAAAGTAAAACACACTGGATGTAATCAACCATCTAATTTAGGCTAACTGTCTTGCTGTCTCTTTACCCGACCTTAGAGATGTTCTGGCTCAGTCAGTATATTATGTGACATTATGCTCATTGGAACACATATTTCTAGTGTTCATAGAGATTACATCCAAAGCAAAAATGTTTGCAAGCACTTCAGCAGTGTGTGTTTTGTGTGGCAGTAATTGTTAGCTGAATGCTAATGCTAGCTGTTGTCTAACTATAGCTAATGGGTTATCAAATATGTCATTTTAGCTTGAAATGTAGCCTGATGTCTCTCCGATTTTCACTATCTGTTGTCTTTTCAGTTGCAGATCAATCGGGACTCGGTGACATGATTTATCAGATTCTTTACGTTTGTACGACTTGAAATCAGAAGCGAATGTAGCTAAAGGTAGTGCTCACAAAAGAGAAACTAACAGTAGTATTAGCTAACAGCAACTAATGTCAGATTCTCTAGATTTATACAACTTATACCTGGAACGCAGTAGTACGACACTGGAGCTTCCCACCTTGAGGAAAATGGCGCTGTGTGAATATGGTGAATTGTATTTTCAGTTGCTAATCAATTGGAAAGTGGTGAAATAATTTGCAGGTTTCTACGTTTACTGTATAAGACTTACAGCCTGGAAATCCTTTTGATAATAGTATTTGAGCTTCCCACCTGAGTGCTATACCTCAAAGGAAAATGGCGAGTAAGTGAAAAAGCCGAGTACAATTTTATTTGCAAACAACATAATGGGTTCATGACTTCCATGACACTATCTGTCACATGTTCCCCCATCTTTCCCGTTATATGCTTCATCCCTGAGAGGAGGTTCTGCCTCAGAAATAACTCTCAGGAGATATTTCATAAATACTAAATATAAGAAACATGTTCTGTTATCAATAAGTCTTTTTCTCTTGGCAGTCATGATGTATTTTACATGGCAGCCTCGTGAAACCTGCTTCATCGTGGTGATGGACCTGAAGGGAGGAAGATGGAATTCAGCACTGAACGCAAACCCATTTTCAATTACACCAAAACCCCACACGCACACTGCATAAGCCCGTGCGTGTTCATGTTCTTTTTAAAGAAAGAGATATGCTCTAAAATGCAATACAATCTTTGAACAAATGGGGAAAAAGTTACAACTTCCCAAGTTTGAAAACACATTCTGCTTAAGTAGAGCAAAATTGCTGCGTTTTACTTGACAACCTGATACGGCAAGGTATACCATCCTTTTTTATAATAGAGAAAAAATATATTTTTCTCAAATCAAATGTTATCTGAAGGTGTGAATGTTTTATGAGTGCACCAGGAGGTTAGTGCCAGGCCTCGCTGGGTATCCTGGCATGGATTTAATGGATGCTGATACAGGCAGTGAATCACTTTTGCACGCACACCACTAGATGAAACTGAGTATTGCCAACATGTTTAAGTCAGTCTGTGTCACCATGAAATATATTCAGCCACAAAAGCGTGTAGTTTGAATAAAATAGGCATATTTTCAAAAGACATACAAATCAAAAATATTGAATCCGTGTTATGATTCAAAGTAATAAATGTGTCCAATTTCTCTCTCATTCTCTGTTTCCTGAAATTAAAAATACTAGCTTTCCATCATGCTGTGCAATTGTCACATTCAAATCAAATTAGGCTGAGACAAAAAGCTCATAATCCAAACCACATTCTTGACATATGCCTTTCAATGTCACTTCGCTCTGACTCTGACTCAAAACTTTTCTGCAACCAGCATTCCTCTTTTACCATCACAATCCACCATCTCTGTGCTGAGGTTTCCCGCTGGGGGACACACGTGTGTACCTCATCCCAGAGGTGGTAAACACAAACTAAAGGTCCGTTCAGAGATGGATCCATGGAGTAGTTATGAGGAGACTGGATGATGGGTGTGTCAGGGTGAGATTGGGCCATGATCTGTGAATGGGCAACACATTCTCATCCCAACTCGTCCAGTACTGACATTTTGTCAGGAAGTGATTGGGGCAGCGACACACAGAACATGCTGGCTGTGCATGTCCTTGAAAAAAATTAAGGGGCGTAGGTTTGTTAGTAACTGTACTCTCTGCTGTTCAAGCAACTACTTTGGATTTAGAAAATCCCAGGACCATCAGAGGCAGTAAGATCTTGATTATCTGGTATCGTGAGACTAATTGTTGTAGACATTTTGCTGTGAAATGTAGAAACAGGCATTGTTTTTCTGTGCAATATGTTTTGTTTTTTACCACACAAAAGTGGTGGGAAAGTGGGAGTACAAAGAGCAGGACAGACCCTTTTCACATTTTGACTTATGAAAGCAAGAAAGGTAGGTACAGCTTGAATTTAAGTGAGCCAGTTCCAGGAGCTCTGGTATTGTGCATGCTCCTTCACTGACATGACATACTGGGACACTTAGTTACATCAGTGCTTTTCAATTTTTGACAAGTCAAAATGCCTGCTGTGAAAATTGTCTATTGGGGTTTCTCCCCCGCAGTCGCCAGTGATTTCGGTTAAGTGTTGATCAAATCATCCTGCCTCAAGCTAGTGTTGACTTTTTCAGTATTCAGCCTTAGCCGAGCGCTGTGAGTGCCTAAAACATAAGAATAAAGAAGTTGCTTTTGATAAACTTTTGGTTACTATGAGTGCATATTGCAAAATAAATACATAAACAAATAAATAAATAAAAAGTGTTGGAAAGAAAAACAAATTTTACTTCTCTAGCAAAAACTAGCTGGATAGCTCACTAGTTAACAATAACAATGTTGGTAGGTTAGTATTTTGCTAATATTAGCTGACTTATGACTTTAACCATCTTCAAAACTTGCTTTTCTTTTCAACATCGACAAGCCTACCACATAGCATGCCTAAGTACAGGAAAAAGGAAAGGAGACGAGTGACAACTGGTCTTTAGTTTGCTTTTAAAAATATCAACACTCTCTGTGGCCCTCGGGTCTTCAGGATTTTCTACAGATGTGGACCACAGTAATAAAAGGATGTCTCACCTTGGGTTTTTGTTCTAACTTTGGGGATAATTAAAAGGCCACTACTAAAAGACCTGAGGGTTCTAGAGGGTTCATTCAATAAAAGCAAATCTGATAAATTGGTAGGACTAAGACCATTAAGAGCCCTATACACCAGTAAAAGGATCTTAAAATCAATTCTGCAGCACACAGGAAGCCAGTGCAGAGACTTAAAAATCGGTGTAACGTGTCCTCTCTTTCTGGTCATCGTCAGCACACGTGCAGCTGAGTTTTATAGTGACTGTACTTGAGCAATGTTTTCCTTAGGACGACCACAAAGTGGAGCATTACAGTAATCAATTCTGCAGGTAATAAAAGCATGCAGCAGTGTCTCTGTGTTGGCTAGGGAGAGAAACGGTCGCACTCTGGTGATGTTCTTCAGATGATAAAATCCAGTTTTGGTTATGTTTCTAATATGTGGTTCAAAACTAAGATTTGAATCAAAGATAACTCTGAGGTTTTTCACGTGTTGACAGGATTTTAGTGTCAGTTCTTGCAGTTTTGCATTGAGTTTCTCTCTCTGAGCTTCAGGACCATTACTTAAGACCTTGGTTTTATCCTGGTTGAGCTGAAGAAAGTTCTCTGCCATCCAGGACTTCATATCTAAAATACAGTTTAAAAGGGCATCAATTAGCTGTGAGTCGACAGGAAACACGGCGATGTACAGCTGTGTATAATCAGCATAACTATGGAAACTGATGCCATGCCTCCTGATGATGTTTCCAAGTGGCAGCACGTGAAGTGCTGGACCTAAAATTGAATGCTGGGGGACACCACAATCAATTTTATAGCTTTTTGATGAACATTCATCCTTTCTCTGTCAGAAAGATAAGATGTAAACCAGTTAAAAACAGCACCAGATAGATCAACCAGATTGTGAAGTAAGTACTACTAATATAGAATTTTTTAATATCTATATTTGACCTCAGGTTGTTAAGCTTGACCAGTGCCCTTTGTGATTGGCTCGATTTTTCCAAAAATACTGTAGGAGATCATAAAATTATTTAACTGATTGAAAACAAGCTCCTCTTAAATTTTACTTATAAATGGCAGCTTGGACACTGGTCTGTAATTGTTAAGTACTGAGGCATCTAAATTATTTTGCTTCAAAAGAAGTATAACCATGACAGTCTTAAAAGCAGTAGGAAAAACACCCATCTGAAGCGAGTAGTTTACAATGTTAAGACCATCTTCATCTAAAAAGCTATAACTGTTTTTTTAAAAAGGATGTGGGGACGGGGTCTAAAAAGCAGGTTGCTGTTTTTAATTAAGAAATTACTTTACCAAGCATTTCAGCATCAACCAGGACAAACTTCTCCAGTGTTTCTTCACATAAAAAAAAAAGGTTGACGGGGTGTTAAAATTCATAAGCTGGGATTGACATAAATTAGATCTGATAGTTTCTATTTTGTTTCTGAAGTAGACTGCAAATTCTTCACATTTTGAGGTGGTTGACATACTGCTAGACTTCATAAAAACAGGATTTATTAAACGATCAATGGTTGAAAAAAGAATTTTTGGGCTGTTCAGGTTGTCAGTATCAATTTAGAGAAATGTGCCTGTCTTGCATGTTTAATTACTTTATTGTAGATAGTGAGTTGATCTCGGAAAATTTGGTAGTTGATTATTAGCTTATTCTTCTTTCTGCTATCCGACAGTTTCTCTTTAATTGTTTAATTTCTTTGTTTCTCCAGGGTGTGTCGGGTTCAGTCTTATTCAGTTTATCAAGAGTTGCTCTTGAGAGTTTACCGTTAAAACCATCTACAAAAAAATCACAAGACAAGGGCAAAAAGTCTGCAGAAGTGTCACTTTACTGACAGTTTGTTCTGTAATATCCTCTTGAAATGATCAGAGATGCCTACATCCATAACTGAAGAAATATGTGCAGAGAGGCCATGAGTTATCACCAGGTCTAAAAGTGTGGCCTCTGTTGTGTGTTGGCTGGTCTCAGTTAAAAACATACAATCAATATTATTATCTAAAATGAAGTCATTATAATAAAAGTCTTGTTTAAAAGAGATCTGACATTTAAAACTGCCATACTCAGGGTCACTGGTGAAGCTTTCTTACGAGGTGGGTTAGCAGCTGGTGGTTGTCTGTGTACAGTGATCTGAGTTTATTAAAATTCACTCCATTGGTTTGTCTGCTGATTATGATAGGAATGACTGAATGATCTCTGTATTTGGGTTTACTGCAGGGGGCCCTAGTGGTGCTGTACAGAGTACTGGAGAGTGTATGTGGATCACGTGAGGCCAGTAGTCAATCACGTGAGGAGGTGGATGATGATGAAGGTGGTTGAAGCTGGTTAGCAGCATGCTGATTGTCCATGTGGTGTAAAACTGTAGTTTATGTTGAAGGAAAGCAGCCGTGCTCCACAAAAGTTCAGATGGAGGCCATCATGTTTAAAACAGTCCCTGCGCTCCCATGAAAGATTAAAATTGTCAATAAAAACAGCACCGTGCCCCCAGCAGGCCGTGGAGAGTCAGCAGTGGAGGCTTAGTACCCTGGAGAACCGCCCCATCCCACGGCCTAGGGTCTCTGGATCCTTAAAGGATGTTAAAGATGCAGACAAAATCTTGCTTTAAGATTTCTGACTATTCCCAGTGAATATCATTTGTACCCACATGAACCACCACCGTGTTCACCGAGGGGTGTGCCTTAAGTACACCATGGATTTCTGCAGAGATATTGTTGACAGTGGCGCTGGGGAAACAAAGATTTGTGGAGGAGTGTGTTTATACATGCCTGATGATGGAGTCCCTGATGATGACCATGGTGGAACCAGGTCGAGAACCCTGACCACGGTTCGGTGGGGGCCGCTGAGGGCTTCAGTCAGGCTGCGGGTCTCCGGTTGTAGCAGCTGTGGGGCTTGATCGGGTGGAGGTCCTGCTGGATGGAGGAGATGCCCGGAGGTTGGAAACAGGGGGAGCATGTGAACCAGCAGTGGGAGCAGCCCGTCTGTGTCCGAGGCAGCAAGTGGAAACTCCTGTCCATCCAGCCTGCTGAACTTGTTAGAGATGCAGAGATCCTGGGCTGGACAAGGAAAGAGGGGAGATATTTTTCCCGGTTTACCACCATGTTTTCCGCGATGGTGAACCACCATCCACTGTGTGGACTGTCCCGGGGTGGAGCACAGGAGAGTATTGGGTCTGGCTCCTGTCCAAGCCTACTGGTCTTCAGTCGGGAACTGAGCTGTGTTGTTCCACAGTCCATCCAGTTCTCCCCCAGCAGCATCGCCTTCAGCCGCTGCAGTGCTGTGACACTGCGTTAGCATGGTGCCAATTAGCCGCTTTTCCTCACAAATCTGGTGAAGGAGAGAGACTCTTTCCTCCAGTTCGGCGACTTTCTGGTTCAGCTGAAGGCAGCCCTCACAGGGAGCAGATGGAGAGGTGAGTGGTGCCATGGTGAATGCTAGCTCTCAATCTCTATGCTAACCTCGGCCTGCTAGCTACCAGGTTAAAAACAAACACAGGTATGCTAGCAGCAGTGCTTGCTGCAGTCGGCCCCTTGAAGTCCAGTTAACAGATCGCCTTCAGTAGTTCACTACTCGGCTCAAACTTTGCGGTGCTGATAAAATCACCTTAAAACAACAACAATATATTAAAATCTGGTTTAAAACAGTGGGTTAAAATGAAGTAAAAACTTAAAAATAACTTGGATGATTTTCAGCAGGCAGACATGGAGGCCACCATGTTGTGCATGCTGGGAAATCCAACAATGTCAGCCTCGTGGTGGAGCAAGAGGAAATATCATTGGGATCATCTAGGAACCATTAATGTCTGTACAAAATTTCATGGCAACCCATCCAGTAGTTGCTGAAATATTTCAGTCTGGACCAAAGCAGCGGACCAACCTGCAGGCTGATACATTACAACAGACATTGCCATCCCTAGAGCCGTGCTGCTAGCACGACTAAAACACATAAGTCAGGCAACATGACTTCCTTTCAGTTGGCGTGCAGTGTAATTGCTCTTTGGTGCACATTTTTATTCAACAGTTTCTGAAATCAGGCTGTATATAAAGTCTGGAGACAGACTAAGTGAAGTTATAGGAGGAGAAAAAATGTCAGGACCAACTGCAGAAACAAACTGTATTGTTTAACAGCCTTTTTTTTAGATATAAGAACACTTAATGAGCTGTGGAGATCCTAGACTATGGATGAAGTTATAATGCAGTGTTTTAAATGTATAATTTGCACTGAAGATGCAGCCATGAATCTCATTGTTTCAATGCAAACAGACAGTGTGAGAGTAATGTGAGGAGACAAGCGTTTGGGGAGCATGTGGCTCTGAAGTCTGTCCCTTTAAGCCCTGTGAGATATCATACTGGGACCAGTTCCAATTGAAACTTCAAATCCATCTTTTCTCTTTGGTTTCTAATTAGCAGTTAACAGATGACGCATCCAGAGACAGAAGGGAGAGAGCATGTTGTGGTGTACAGCAAAGCCTCTGGTGACTGGTATCTACCCCTTATGCCACCCAGTTCTTGTGATTTTGAGATTTTTCAGGTGAGCGATTTCCCTTTTCCTTAGCACGCCTCAGATCGAGGGTTGGGCTGATCTCAGTTAAACTCTTAATAAGCCCCATTTCACGGCATGCAGCCAAGAGATTAGATCTGACAGGGCAGGCGTGGGCTAGTACTGAGACTACAGATCTGCAGGCTAAGCTCTGGATTGGAAATCTTCCAAAGCCTGGTGCAGCTTGTTGGATGGAGAGCTCCTTGCTGTGTGATGATACCAGGAGCATGATTGCGAGAAATTCCACACTCCCTATTGACCAACCCACCTGCTACACCGACCACACCTTAATCCAACCTTCACTGTCCTCCCAGCAGGCACTGTCATATACTCTGAGAAATAAAGATGCTAACCAGAACCAAAATGGGTTCTTCAGCTTCAGCAAGGGTTCTCCAACAGGAGAACCCTTTCAGACAGTTTTACCTAGAACCCAACATAAAGGGGTATAAACCATCTGTGACATGTTTCACCCAGAACCCCTAATGAGAGGTTGTACAGAGAACCCTTCTTTGCTGAAATGGTCCCACCAGGAACTCTCTGTGGAGGTTCTATCAAGATTCCACTTGGAACATTTTCAGAAACACCTATGTAGAACCTAACATAAAGGCATATACCTAAAACCATTAGAAGTTCTACCAAGAACCTGTCTATGCTGTATGCTCCATGGAGATTTTATCAAGAACCTTCCCACTTTCTACATCTGCTAACAACAAATCACCCAGAGAGTTCTATCATAAACCCTTTTATGTTCAAAGAGTTTTATCTAGAATCCAGCTGGTGGTTTTATTGAGAACCTCTTTATATTCCAAGGGTTATATCTAGACCCTACCTGAGGGGTTCTACTAAGAACCCTTTTATATTCCAAGGGTGCTGAAAAGAACCTGCCCATGGAGTTCTATAGACAACCCTTTTATATTCCAAGGGTTTTATTTAGAACAACCCAGGGGGTTTTCATGAGAACCTGTTTATATTCCAAGAGTATTTAGTGGGAAGATTATATGTTGAACTTTGTACTTTGTTCCTCATGGTTGCTTCTCATCAAATGTTGTCTGACGCGGACTAATTGGTTACTCGTCCTTGAATACACAGCAGTTCTCCTTTTGGGAGGACGATGTCTGATAACACAAGTACATTATGGCTCCTCTGATAGGACTGAAAGTACATCTTGACCCAGCCTTCTTCATCTCTTTACCCTATAAAATGGATGTATATTCTTGAATTGTTATCAGCCACTTTTACACTCTCTGTGTGATTGTACACTGATCCTTTGCAAAGTCTTATTAAAACACCACAAAGACAATTTTGGTCAGATTTTCCACCACTGGTTTTAGACGCAGGATGCACGAGGCAGCCATGATGCGTATGCGAACATGTAAAAGTAAGTACATCTTTGGCCAAAGTCTTACAAAGAACCCTTGACAAACCCTTTCAGAAAAGGATTCTTCAAAAGCCAACGCTTCTGGGTAGAACCTCAGACCCTCAAGAAGTACCCTTTTGAAGCCCTTGTTTCTAAGAGTGTAGGTGAAAGTTTTCTGGAACGAGGAAACCGTTCCAACTTTCCCACTGCCAGATGTTAGTGGAGTTTTCAGCTGCTGACCTCTCCACCCTCCACCCTGGAGGTGCTCTGCCTGCATCACATGAAGTGTGAGCCGCTGGATTGAGCTGCAGCAGCATGTGAATCACATTCCATATGAAGCTAAAGATGTGTTCTCACAGCGCCCGGGGCACAGGCAGGTGAACTCAGCTTGCCATATGGCTTAGGGAGAGCTTATTAGGCTCTGAGCAGAAAACACATTATCCACAGTGGACCAAGGCCACCGAGAGATGATTTCCATTATGAAAGCCTTTAATTCCTCTGCTGTGAGTAGGTGGGGGGAGTGGAAATGTGGAAAAATGCTTCAGGAGAGGAGCAGCACCCTGGCTGCTTGGCTTGTGCATGTGTGGAGGATATCTTCAAGGCCCGTCTACTACTGGCTGACATTAAAGGAGTGATGTAAATTCCCTGAGCACAGTTTTTTATATGTAATTACATTGTTCATAATACAAATGACCGACCATCTGACCTCACTGACTTTTCTTGCTTTTGCTCTCTTTTCTCTAAAGTTGTAAAACTGATCAAATTTACCCTCAGGGTGTCAGTTGCAAATGGGAAATGTTCATAAAGGAACTCAAGGCCTGCAAATTAAAAGATTTGAAAAGCATTGTTGGATAAAAAGAGTGACACAATGGCCCTGTTCAATATATCTTCCTATTCTCACATTGGTGTCACTGATAAACAGTGTATTAATTCAATTTGTGAAGATGGACCCACAGTACATCTAAAGTAGATCTGTAATTGTGCCAGAGACACACAAATGTTTGAAACTAAAAAGGACACACAAGGCACTTCATACAGGTGCAAAACAAAAACCTCTGGGCTGCCTTAAGATTTAAAGTTGAATGAGTTTGAAAAGAGTTGAGGTAATATTGAAATGATTCAAAAAATCAACTTTTCTGGTCAAATAAACTTGATATTAATTCAGTTGTACTTGAGAGAACATTCAATAAATTTAAGATAACGACTCTTAAGTTTTTCTCAGTTCTTCATTTCACACAAAGAATTTAAACTCGCTCCTGTTGGAGCTACTTTGTTCCAACATTAGCACAAAAACAATATGTGAAACTGCCCTCAAAAAATAAAAGAAAGGGGGTCTCAGGAGAGTTTTAACTCTCAACAATGCATGCTGGGAAGTCTGCAAATGTTCTGATCATGTTATTTTAGAAACTTAATTTAAAGAGTTGACTGAGCTCTGTATAATAAATTCATTCAGCTCATCATTTCAAGTCAAAAGACTTTAAGTTAGAAGAATTTGTGTTTATAAGTTCTGAAGTGTTATGAAAGTAAATACAAGAAATTAAATAAAACTTGCATATTTACGTTAAATTAATGAGAAAAGATTAGTTGATTCCACTAAATTTCCAGTATGCTTTTTTACAGTGCACGATTAAGTTATCTGCAGAATTTCTAAGAAAAGCAGCAAATAACAGTTACAGAATGACTCCTACTACTTTTTGCACATGCATAAAAAACAGATGCACGCAAGGCGTTTTGACCATAAACATAAATTAACACCATCCTCCCCGACAGTGAAGTACTGGCTCTGTGGCGTAGCAGCAGTGCAAACATTTTTTTCCCCCGTCGCCGTGCACCTGTTATTTATTCACACTGTTTATGGTATTTATTATTGTTGTGCTCTTCAACAGGGTGAATCATGGCCATTTTCCCTCCTGTCAAGCCTTATTGTAAACCTCATATATTGAAAATATCAATCTTGTGTAAATGTGGGAGAGAAAGCTGCTTCACCCACATCAACAATGTGTACATACTGCCCCCCTGAGGTGAAGCTTTGTAACTGCAGTCAGACAGAACCGCAGTGACCCAGATAGATAGATAGATAGATAGATAGATATAGATAGATAGATAGATAGATAGATAGATAGATAGATAGATACTGTAAAAAAAAGTCATTGTTTTTGCGAGCACTCACCCACTAAACTTGTTCACATTTTCACATTTTTCGTCTTCAGAAATCATAAGAATCATCAATTGTGTACATAAAACTCATTTATCTCAACCATTATTTTCTTCAGTCAGCTTCATCACTGTTCATTAAATCAACCAACTACAGATTGCTTTATTAGTATGCGCTTCTTTGCACAGGACATATTTGCATCATCTGTATTCCCTCAATCATCAATGCAGCATTTTTTCCACTCAAAATAACTATGAACTCCTGTGGAACATCTCAATTACAGTTTGGTTTAATTTACAGAGGCTCAGTGAAATGGAAGGCGCTGCCATCTCATTTTTAAACTTAGCACCATGCACAATTTAAGGAAGCCGTTAAATGACTGTTTTTATCTCTGCAGTGTTACCCTCATGGATTATCTGTGTAAACTGCTCTCTAATAATTAGTCATTCTAACTCTATTTAATCACTTTGCGTACTTGTCTGCCAGTGTATGCAATCGTATCCTTTATCTTTTTTCTTTTGTCTTCTTTTTCCTTTTCTCTTTCATTTTCTTTCATTTCATATTTTTTTCCGCCTTTCTAATGGATTTAAGTATGCACTTTAGAGTGCCCTGATCAAGCCCCGCTGCTGGGTTTTTGCACCTTTTTATCCCATTTTATCGTTTATGTATATAAATCAAAATAAGATTTGAATTAGGATGTTCATAGCTGTTCATAGCTCCATAAATACAGAGCTGTAGATCTTTAGTTTAACACTGTAAGACATTTACCTGCAATCATGGGAGGTGAATGTCAGCTCAGAGAAAAGTCAAACTATTATTTGCCTGAGGAATTAATAAAAAATGTTATTGGAAAAAACTGCCAGTATTAGAATTAAAATGTGACAGCGTCAGAAACAACTTTACAGCAAATATACAGTATCTTGTTTACTATTGCACTCTGGCATTGTAGACTACAGCACAGCTGTCACCAGTGCATTAATGAGCTAAGAACTCATACCAGTGATTATTAGTGTTGTTAATTTCACCTGTGACATTTCACAATACGTGCTTTGAAAAATGGCTTATACTAGTGAGAGAAATCAAGGTTATTTCCAATAAAACATTTTCAATTTTACACTAAAAGATAAGTTGGGGGAAGGGGTGGGCAGCACAGTGGTGCAGTGGTTAGCACTGCTGACTCACAGCAAGAAGGTCCTGTGTTCGAATCCCCCAGCTGGTCGGGTAGGGCCTTTCCATGTGGAGTTTGCATGTTCTCCCCATGTCTGCGTGGGTTCTCTCCGGGTTCTCCGGCTTCCTCCCACAGCCCAAAGACATGCAGTGTGATAGGTTAATTGGTAACTCTAAATTGCCTGTAGATGTGAATGTGAGTGTGAATGGTTGTCTGTCTCTATGTGTCAGCCCTGCGATGAACTGGTGACTTGTCCAGGGTGTACCCCGCCTCTCGCCCAATGTCAGCTGGGATAGGCTCCAGAGTGTATCTCTTTTGCCAAAAAAAAGAGACAAAATGCACAATAAAACTAATTTTGGTGTATTTTACTTATACTGTCTATATATTTTATTGGAGTTAGCCCCAAAAAGCTAAAATAAAGGCTGCTGAAAAACTTGACTGACAGCACTCGTGCTTGAAAAGAGTGTAACTGAGGACATTGTTCCGCAAACATTACTTGAGGATTATATTGTTTGCAGTCTCTGTGCAGAGAAGCACATCTTAGAGAACGTGTATCACTTGTTTGTGTAACCTGTAGATGTGAAGAGCTCTCAGGAGCTGCATCAAATTGAATTCCTCCTTCGCTTGATATGTGAGCTCATTTAAGCTCCTCAGCTTTGCATCCCTAAGAAATACTTCATCACAACACGAAACACCAGACATGATCCTCAATCGCCTTTTCTTTTCTCCTCAAACTTCCTGCAATGAAAGTTTCATCCAGACACAGAGACGGAGACACGCTCGCCGCTCCAAAATGCAAAAGCAAACATTATGCTGGCGGCATAAGAATGAAAGAAAGAGACAGAGAGCTTTCAAGTCGCCCCACTGGCCAAGTGATCACCGAAACCACTTTGTACACTCTTAGAGATAAAGATGCTAACTAGAACCATAAACGGTTCTTCAGCATGTACCCAAAGGTTCCCAGTAGAACCTTTTCTAAAGGTTCCTCTTGGAACCCTTTCAGAGAGTTCTACCTTGAATCCAATCTGTGAAAGGTTTCACCCTATCAGAGGGTCTAATGAGAAGCCTTCTAATGTCCACCCAGAACCCTCTCTGGGGGTTCTATCCAGAAACCACTCCACCTTCTAAGGGGGGGAAAAAAGAATCCATCCAGGGGGTTCTACTGAGAACATTTCTATATTCCAAGAGTTTTATCTAGAATACACACAGGGGGTTCTAAAGAGAACCCTTCTATGATATAATGGTTCTACCCAGAGGCCTCTGGGGGTTCTATCCAGAAACCTTTAGACCTTCTAAAGTTCTAACAAGAACACAGTCAGGGGGTTCTCCCGATAACGTCTTTATATTTCAAGATTTTTTTAGAACACACTCAAGGGGTTCTACAGAGAACCATTTTATATCCCATGGGTTTCATTTAGAACCCACCCAGGGGGTTCTACTGATGACACCGTTATATTATGGTTCAAAGAACCCTTGACAAAAGACTTCAAAGAAACTCTTTCTTCCAAACAGGGCTCTTTGGATGAAAATGGTTCTTACGAAGAACCCTTGATAAACCCTTTGTTGTAAACAGGGTTCTTCAGAGGCAAATAGTTCTGGGTAGAACATCAGCCTTCAGAAGGAACCCTTTTGGAACTCTTATTTCTGAGAGTGACGTATACACAGATATATATTAGGTATACAATCCCATCAAAAGGCAGAGGAGGCAGGCTTCATTGAGGTTTTTATATCACGTTCAGAGCTGTGAAATGATTCTCATTCTTCTGAAGCCTGAAACTCACCTCCACAGTTTGTGCTGCTGTGACTATCTTTCCTTCACGGGCATCAAAGGAGATGAAATGAGACCTGGGAGATTTCCTCTAAAGAGATAATTAGCCCTCTCCTCTTCCTCATGAGTTTCTCACCTTGCAGTGTCACTGCTGCTGCCTCGTAACCAACAGTGCAAGGTAAAAACTCTGCGTGACCCTGATCTACAGCCGGGCATAGCGGGGTAAATCGCCACCACACTGCTTTTCCAGGTTATTGATGAATAGAAGCAGATAATAAGATATATTTATGCAGCTCTCTTTATGCTGGATCTCTCACAGTCGGTGCCAGAATCAGGGAGAGACACAGGGAGACTGGGTGATGTAATAGAGATGAGACTGACATGGTAACTCTGAGAGAGGCAGCAGGAGGCTGCAAACTGACAGAGGCAGTGAGGCTCTCACTATGGTAACCTGCCTTCATGTAACTCCTCAGGAACAATATAAAGCTACATGCCTGCAGAGGGAAACATACAGCAAGACATACAATAGGCAGCACCTATAGGGTGCATGTATTGTGAGTTACAGATAGTAAGCAGAGTAACAGTTCAATAAAAATCATTTTTACTTGTTTAGTTACAGTTTCGAGCATTAAAGTTATCTTGTATTAATATGAAACATCCATGAAGTGTACCTATTTTGTTTTCTCTAAATGCCATAACCACATTGGTTTTAATATCCTAATATATAGCTTATGATTAAAAGGTACAATTTGCTGGCTCAGAATTTGAAAATTCAGTCATCTATGAGCTACCTGATTATATTTGTTGGACAACTAGCCCTAGTCAGTTATATTTTTTTGCAGAAATCTTAATTACAGTGTTTTTCCTTATAAGAGCCCTTTTCTATCACAGAGTAAAGTGACAAACCCTGACTAGGTGACATATTTTATGGATATTTCATATCATGTTCAATGAGTAACATTAACAGTACAGAGCAACTGATAAACTGCACAGTTAACCCAAATAGTGACATAATAACTGTAGGAAATTTGTGTAAAACAAGTGATTTGGATGAATTTCTTCTGATTATTTCATGTCAGATTGGTTTTCCTGATGGTTCTCATACATTTTTGTGTATTTTTTTTTATTCTAACAATCATATATACACAATAGGCTTCTTTTTTTTGACAAATTTAGTGTTTTCTTCTGATGCTTGGCTATTGTTTTATTAGATCTTTAGTTGTTTAAACTGTACTTTTTAAATATAGAACAGTTTTTTTTTTTCAGCAGAGAGGATAAGAGTGAAGGTTCTGTGAATATAATTGTGTTCAGGTCTTCACCAGGCCCTTATCCTGTTAGATGTTCTTAAGTTTAAAAGTTTCTTCACAGAAATGAATTAAATGCTGAGATATAGGCCAACTGTATACTTAGAACCCCATGTGAATCTTTGGCGACCCCCAGGTTGGGAACCAGTGTCTGAATGCGCCATGATAACTGTACTTGGATTTAATTATTTAAAAAGTTTGCAGACATTTTCACAGCAGCCATTTTGTCGTGACGGAGGAGGTAAACACAGGTGTAACTAATAAAACCGGTCAGACAGGGTCAGGCTGCTGATATTGTGCACACTGGTTCACTAGAAACACTGCTACAAACAGAACAGGACCTCTTTTAGTATCATTGGTAACACCTGTGTTTACCCTGTTTCATATCAATATGGCTGCTGTGAGCCAAAATATTTTAGGTGAATATTCCTTGCAGCAAATTCATGAGGCAACTTGAGCATCTTTCACAACCAAATCTTAAGGCCATCACTGTCTACGACAAAAATTCATAAATCACTGACAGAAACAAGTACTAGACTGTACATATGCAGCAGAAATCACATTAAATACTAATTATACAATCCATCTTCTCCAGGCTTTTGAGAGAAACTGAGCAAACCTAAACACATTAAAATTAAACTGCTATTCTGTAAAATGTGTACACCAGAATATTTCAGGGTTTTGTCAAGCAATTTCATGGAAAATTAACTCTCTTAAATCATCATAATTTGTACAATACAAAAGAAAATGGGACTCAATTACCACACATCAGCTCACACAATCGGTTTTCCTCCTGAATACTTTTAAATAGATCGACCTAAATAGCCAGAGAAAGAATACCGGCTCTCGACTGTGTAACTAAAGATCCACGGCTTCTTCACAAACAAGATATATTTCAGGTTCAAACTTTTGCTTTATGTGCACATATCTCCTTAATTTTGGCACTGATTAAATGTTGTCAAACCATTTGTTTCGAACTTAAAGTTAACATTACAACACAAATCATTCCTCTAGATACACAGCATATAATTCTTCAAAAACTGAGCAAAGGTCTTTTGCTTATGTGTGATTTACTCCCCGTTAACACCCTCTTCTAAATACATGAAAACATCATAAAGCTCTATCCTGCATGGTGTCAGTTTTTCTTTAGCGCTTCGTATCCCTGCAGCATGGTTCAGTACAGGGGAGACACATGCAGCTACCAGCAGAGTTTATATGCACTAACATATTCTAAAGCAACTGAACCAAAACTAATTCTCTGTGTACTTCTTGAACCACATATTTCTTTCTGGAATGTATTATTTGTGTTTTGCTCTGATTTATTACTAATCTTCACTTATAACCCCACAAATTAACCACATTTAACACAGTCTGTAGGTCAGACTCAGCCATTATAATCCATTTATAATAAAATACCCAATTTAAAATCATCCAAGCATATTCCTAAACTATAGCTTCTTTAATCTGTAGAGCCAGGTCATTCACAAAAATTGTAAAAAGAGTCAGGTAAAGGATGTCAACTACACAAGGTCTGGACTGCTTTATAAAATTCACCATGATGAGATGAGATTTTAAATCTTTATTTGGGATACCTTCTCTTCTGGATTTGTTCTTTGATTTGCTTGATATGCTTTTTGATGCGTCCCTTTCTGACTTTAACAATGAAGTACAGATTTTGTAGGCAGATTTATTAATTTCTCTGCACATTGTGTCACAAAATAATCCACACCAATTATGAACCTGAATTTGTGTTTTCTCACAGCCTCCTACTTGATATGATACACTCAAACAAAGCAAGACAAAATGTATTAGAAGAAAGGAAATATTCTGGGTTGTCTTTTAGTTAGAATGACCACAGCCTCAGAAGAACACTTCTCCACTGTGACGTGAACTTTAGATTTGAACATTAACAGAAAGTGGATCCAGTCATCTGCATCTCTCTCCTACAAGGTCAATACAAGCAGGGTCATTGTCCAAACGCTCAGATGAGGTGATCACCTTAAAGTCAATCGAAGTATCCAGACAATCATGGGGGTTATTATACTGTATAATGCACAACAGTTTTTACTCTTGGTATGGATATAAAACTGTCATCAGCAGGATTTATTCTGCCATTAAAGACACAACATTTACAATCCCAGAGAAACTCAAGCAGCCATTCCCCAGGGCTGTTTAAGCTCTGGTCTCCACTCGAGATGAAACATGATCAATAGCACCTATACAAGTGTCTTTATCTAAGATGGTACTATTAAAGTCTCCACACAAATACATGGTGTCAGCATCTAAGCAGTAGACCTGAGCCAGCAGGTGACTAAAAAAGTAACTGAGGCACTTTATCCTTACAGAAGGAAGACTTTCACCAGCCCTGGTCCTCCTTTAATTGTAGCTGAACTGCTCTCATCTTGACCTAGACTACACATGCAAGCAAATACTGCACAAAATATGGACATTTTACAGTATATTTTTTGATACCCCGCCAAACAGAGAGAGGAGAAAAAGGAAAACAGTGAGTCTAAGTGGGCACAAAGCGGGTGGGATCAGGAAAAGGGGAAGTACTGGAAAAATTAGAGTGATGAAAAACTAAGACTGAATTTACTCATTGTTGAGAACAAATGAAAATAATCCATCCAGCCATCTTCTTCCGCTTATCCAGGGCCGGGTTGCGGGCAAATGAAAACGATGCTTTGTGTCATTTATTTATTTTTATATATTTTTTCATATTTTATATTTAAAATAGTCAAAATCTGCATTTTATTTGAGTGAGAGTGAAAAAACACTCTGTTGATGTGTGTTCATGTGTGTTATAGGTATTTTGCGTTGACATGGCACAGTTATTTTTAATAGATGTCTAAAAATACATTTTTATTCTTTCACATAATTAAGTAGAAGGCTAAAAAAAAATAAGAACATGTCCTTGTAAAGGGTCCTTTGCTGAGAAAAAAATTGAGAACCTTGTTTAAGACATGTTGGACAGGATAAAGAATCAAGTTCTTAGGTTTAAAAAAAAGTGAAGTTTTGTAATATGTGTCATTTATTTTCTTTTAATGTCTGTATTTTCTTTGTTAATAATTGTTCTATTGATCACAGTTGACAGTAATATCTCCCACTAATAAAAATTACATTATTTGTCCACTAGATGGCAGGACACACATGTTAGATAGAGATTCAATTTGCTCTAATATTGATTAGTCTTTACAAAAAAAACAACCTTTATATTATTGCCTACTCTTAAGTTATTTATTGTTCATTTATTATTATGTAGGTTTTTTTTTTTTTAGATAATTTTATAATCACTTTTGTTGTTGTTTTTCAGAAAGCACATTTGACAAATATTATATTATATTGCATTATATTGTACTGACATGTTGATTGTATCATATTTGGGAAGAGGGTCATGATGATATTTATTATGTTTTTGTTTTACTGCCACATGTTGTAAGTGTCGGAAATTTAAAGATAAAAAAAATACTAATAAGTTTTCTTAATTGTAACTATAGCCTTATTTGAATCGAGCTATATTTCATAATGTGTTTTATGTCTTATGAATGTAATTATTATTGATTAATTCCAAAAGGTCTCATTAATTCAGCATTCACTGTTTTATCTTTGCTGTTTGTTTGCTTGTTTTTTTTTTAGTAAATCATCAATAAGATCACCCCACACTTCATGAGGTAACTTAAACGTATAATTCATGTTCTTAATAAGTTTTTGCAGTTTTTTATTTGACGTCACGGGGGTCAAAGGTAAACAGTTCGCCTCTCAAAATGGCGGTTGAACCAACACGGGAGTGGAGCGACGAGCAGCTCAAAAGTGACGATTTGCCCAAAAAAGACATCATAAAGTTCATTCAGGACAATGCAGCACACTCGGTACGTCCATGCGCTTCAGTCAGTTTGCGGTGTTAGTTTGAATATTTGCAGGCAGAAGTGTTGACGCTCGCTTTGAGCTGCAGCGTGCTGTGTTGTTAGCTCTGACAGCAGGTTAGCTGAGGCGAGCCTCATCAGGAAGGCTGTTGGGTTTTAGCATCTAGCTAACCATCATGCACACAACATCACAGTGCTGCACTGTGCAGATATCACCTCGTTATTTCACCAGCCCGGGAGCAGAGAGCTGCATTTACTGTGACATGACATGACATTTGATACAGTCAGAACAAAGCTGCCATCTGTTCATTTTCTGTCTCTGATCGCATTTTCTGTTCCAGTTCCTCAATGAGCACAAGCTGCTGGGGAACATCAAAAATGTTGCCAAAACAGCCAAGAAAGAACAGCTGATTATTGCCTACAATCAGCTCTTTGAGAGCAAAGTAAGTGATGATGATGAGACTTCATATTGTAATGTGGGGTTGATGTAAACTGTCATTCAACAGTGCATGTGTGTGTGTGTGTGTGTTGTGGTTCATGCTGCTTTCATCACTGTCAGAGGTTTAAAGGCACAGAACCAGTTGAAGAAGTGACCGAGAAGGTTAAAGCTGTCAAAATTGAAGAGAAGCCCAAAGAAGTCAAGACAGAGGTCGTGGATGAGGTACTCGGGTTGATTTTTCATATTTGCTTTGCACACATACATAAAAAACAGTCTGTGTCATTGAAGGCATCGAACAAAATTATGTTTTGTAACTCTCAGAGACTGGCAGCAATAGAAAACAAGATAAGAGAATAACAAGAACGAAAGGACAAAAAATGATTTAAAAAAAACAGGAAAAAAGGGATAAAACAAGGAGAATTTAAACAAGATAAATATTATGAGCTACCATATCTGTATAATAAATAAAGTCACGTATGCAAACTGTTACGGACCACTCCTGCATTGTTCACAGGGTCCTCCCAAGTACACCAAGTCAGTGCTGAAGAAAGGAGACAAAGCAAACTTCCCAAAGAAAGGCGACACTGTGAGCTGCTGGTACACTGGATCCCTGGAGGACGGAACCGTGTTTGACACCAATATTCCCACAGGTATGACACACCTGCACCTTCCACTCACACTCCACCCACAATAAACAAATATACGACTGGTCATTTTTCAAAGGACATGCAAAAACTTAAAGGATAAGTTCGGTTTTTTGACACCTGGACCTTATTGTTAGGATTAAATATGCTCGTAGACTCACCCAGACAATTTTGGTGGAGCTCGGAGCCGTTTTCGAGAAATTTAGATCCAGCCGACGGCGTTTTTTCTCATGCCATAGTAGCGGACGGGGCCAGAAATCGAAGCCCCTAAATTAGACTTTATCTGCTGCGAAACTCGTGCAATGTCCACAACAACACCACCAGTTAGCCCCCATTCGTGGACGTGCAGTGGTTGCTCGTTCTCTGGCCAGCTGTTCGGCTCTTTCCCTCTGCATTAGGGTGACCAGATGTCCCGCTTTGCGAGTGATTTCACGAATTTTCTGTCTCTTTTCACGCATCACGCAAATTGAGACCATGTCCCGCACAACATCCCCCTCAGGCCCCAGCAATGAGAAGCCGGTGATGTTACTGCACTCTGGGCTGTTTGTTGTTGTCATAGTAGCACCGCACGTACGGCGTTTAGGCCCGCCCCTAATTTTCTCCGCGCTACCAACAGCTGAGGTGACAGCTAGTGAATGACACTCACATCGCGCGTTCTTCTTTGGAAATGGAGGCGGGGGAGACGCCAAACAAGAAGAGACGATGCAGCTACAGGCGGTGTCCCACTTTGTCCCTCACAAACATACCCCTTGTCCCTCTTTTGGTTTATTGGGACCTGGTCACCCTACTCTGCATCCTCCTTTCAAATAGCTCCTCGTCGGTGTATTCTGGCTCAAAACGATACGGGCATCCATTATACTCAAAGTCGTCGTCAGACACTTCTACATCGGATAAATATTCCGCCATGCTGCACAAAAATAGCCGTGTTGCCGTGTAGCCTAGCAACAACAGCGTCTCTACTCAGCTGGGGTCCTGCGGCGCACGTCTATAATGTCACCAAAAGTTACCCATCCTTGTAAAGCCCCGGATGACCATAACAACGAAGTTGAGCTGACATGGTGATAACACTGGCCATTCATTTATAACATGTAGGTGAAATGAACGAGTTTTGCAGCAGATAATGTCTAATTTAGGAGCTTCGATTTCTGGCCCCGTCCGCTACTATGGCATGAGAAAAAACGCCGTCGGCTGGATCTAAATTGCTCGAAAACGGCTCCGAGCTCCACCAAAATTGTCTGGGTGAGTCTACGAGCATATTTAATCCTAACAATAAGGTCCAGGTGTCAAAAAACCGAACTTATCCTTTAACAAAAGTATGCACATCCAGACATGATAAATACTAGCTGCTGGACAGAAGTACATGTCACAAAAGGAAAAATGGAGATTATGCTCCCATGAACATTTATTAATATACCAGCATGTGAGGTTTGGGGCGCGAGACCTTCTTCAGACGTTAAAAATAGATTCAGAAATGCAAGTTACAAGTACCTATCGAGGGGGTTACCTGACAGATCATGTGAGTACAAGATGTTAGACCAAAAGAAAAAAAAAAAAAAAAAAACTGTGAAAACTTTAAATAGTACAATAAATATAATAGATTTGTGAATATAATTCAATTCAGTATGAATGAAGTGAACAATATTTCCAAGGTATTAAAGGATAAGTTCGGTTTTTTGACACCTGGACCTTATTGTTAGGATTAAATATGCTCGTAGACTCACCCAGACAATTTTGGTGGAGCTCGGAGCCGTTTTCGAGCAATTTAGATCCAGCCGACGGCGTTTTTTCTCATGCCATAGTAGCGGACGGGGCCAGAAATCGAAGCCCCTAAATTAGACATTATCTGCTGTGAAACTCGCTCATTTCACCTACATGTTATAAATGAATGGCCAGTGTTATCACCATGTCAGCTCAACTTCGTTGTTATGGTCATCCGGGGATTTACAAGGATGGGTAACTTTTGGTGGCGTCATAGACGTGCGCCGCAGGACCGCAGCTGAGTAGAGACGCTGTTGTTGCTAGGCTACACGGCAACACGGCTATTTTTGTGCAGCATGGCGGAATATTTATCCGATGTAGAAGTGTCTGACGACGACTTTGAGTATAATGGATGCCCGTATCGTTTTGAGCCAGAATACACCGACGAGGAGCTATTTGAAAGGAGGATGCAGAGTAGGGTGACCAGGTCCCAATAAACCAAAAGAGGGACAAGGGGTATGTTTGTGAGGGACAAAGTGGGACACCGCCTGTAGCTGCATCGTCTCTTCTTGTTTGGCGTCTCCCTTTCCTCCATTTCCAAAGAAGAACGCGCGATGCGAGTGTCATTCACTAGCTGTCACCTCAGCTGTTGGTAGCGCGGAGAAAATTAGGGGCGGGGCCTAAGCGCAGTACGTGCGGTGCTACTATGACAACAACAAACAGCCCAGAGTGCAGGAACATCACCGGCTTCTCATTGCTGGGGCCTGAGGGGGATGTTGTGCGGGACATGGTCTCAATTTGCGTGATGCGTGAAAAGAGACAGAAAATGCGTGAAATCACGCGCAAAGCGGGACATCTGGTCACCCTAATGCAGAGGGAAAGAGCTGAACAGCTGGCCAGAGAACAAGCAACCACTGCACGTCCACGAATGGGGGCTAACTGGTGGTGGTGTTGTGGACATTGCATGAGTTTCGCAGCAGATAATGTCTAATTTAGGAGCTTCGATTTCTGGCCCCGTCCGCTACTATGGCATGAGAAAAAACGCCGTCGGATGAATCTAAATTGCTCGAAAACGGCTCCGAGCTCCACCAAAATTGTCTGGGTGAGTCTACGAGCGTATTTAATCCTAACAATAAGGTCCAGGTGTCAAAAAACCGAACTTATCCTTTAAGGATATTATTACATAACACAAACGACACAGTACGTTATCACTATAACGACATAAATACATCATCACCATTATGATACAGATACATATCACTGCCACAGTGACTCACATATATCCTCTCATATATCACTACAATAATGATCAATTAAATAATAAGACAGTATTATTATAAAAGTCTTTTATGACTCTGAAGACATACTTACAAAAAGAGAGATACAATTCATTTCTTAAAATATGATTCATTAAGTAAAATAGAAAATAAAACAAATAACTGTATTGATTATAATTCATGTGTACATTATATTCTTAAACATTTAAATATACCATAACAAAATCATCAGGTAAAAAAAATAAAAAATTCATGGTATATTGAGAGGAGAAAAACCTCTTAAGCACATCAGACTACCATAAAATACATAAATGAATGTATTGACCAGGTTTACCATCTTGTAATCACATGACCTGTCAGGTGACCCCTTGGATAGATACTTGTAAAGTGTGTCTCTGAATTTGTTTCGCGTCTGGAGAGGGGCTTGCAACTGAAACATTGCACAGTTGTATAATAATAAATGTTCATGGGAGCATAACTGGTGCACAGACTATCTTATCATCCTTCATTTTTCAAAGCACCGAACAAAATGCTTGAGAAGCCTGTTTTTATTTTATCCAATTTAACTGTTTATACTATAATAAAAACTTGCCCTTAAAATAGAAATGTATTATAATCAGAGGTTAAGGAAACATGCTAAGTTGAAATACTTGTTTCTGTGGGGGAAACAACTCACTTTAATCGTAGTTCTTATATTAAATAGGTATTCAATCTATTTAATATACCATCTGTGGCTCCAATTCGCTCTTTTGACTACAATACTCATTTCTGAACGCCACGGTCTTACATATTTGTCCATTAATCGTTATAGATACAGATGAAATCAGCGTCCCGAGTTTAAAATATCACTGTTGTCTCTCTGTAGCGGCAAGAAAGAAGAAGCAAGCCAAACCACTGAGCTTCAAAGTTGGCATGGGCAAAGTCATCAGAGGAGTGAGTGATGTCAATGTTTTTTTTTTCCTTTGTGCATCTAATATTTCGGTTCCTCAATATGACTTCTTTGCACGTCATCATCAGTAATTGTTTATTTCCACAGTGGGATGAGGCCCTTCTGACAATGAGCAAAGGTGAGACAGCTCGACTGGAGATTGAACCGGAGTGGGCCTACGGAAAGAAGGGTCTCCCCGACTCAAAGTATCCTTGTCTTTGGCTTTTTTTTCACCTCATTATGTGCATGTTGTGTAAATCTTTGTTTAACCTCAGTTCTTTAGTTGTAGGATTTTAATAAATTCCCTGCCTACACAGTTGGTCAGACTCGGGAGTGCCAATACACTTCATTTTTGTCCTGTGCTGCAGTTACAATTTGCACTGACTGCTCCCTTTTCCTTAACTCCAGCTCTACCAGAATTCCACCCAATGCAAAGCTGATTTTTGAGGTTGAGCTTGTGTCTGTGGATTAACAGCCTAACGCCGGCCAGCATGCACTACATTTCAAGGATGGAGGGGAAATAAATACCTGATGGCCTTGTTATAAAGATTCAAGTTAAGATGGCATTCAGACCACGCTGTTCTGTTTCAACTTTGTCTCATTTATCATCACGTTACACAAAACAGTGATCAGTTATTAATGTTTTAGTTTTAGCCCAAATGTGATGGCTTGTCAATATTGTACATATGAGACACCCTGAAACCTTATTCTCTGTATTTCGTTCTTTTGCATGTACAAATGATAAATAAACCAGTTTCAGAGACTAAGGAATTACAATTATTTCCATTTCTGGTTTTCATTGCATTACTAGTGGCCAATTATTTTACAAGTACATACAGGTTGTTTCATATTTGTTCCATTTAACTATCATTCCCATGCATGGCTCTGGCAGAGAAGAACTCTAGTTCTTGCATTCTGTTAGGTGCAACATCAAGTACTTATATTTAAATAATTGCCTGTTCTGGTATAAAATGAACTTCTTTCATGTGCACTGGTCTTTCAGATTCACTGGCACAACCAAGTTTAAGTCTCACTTTTACATCCATTGAATCTTAGTATTTACAGCAGATGACACCAATTTAGAAACCCAGGCAAAGAACTGCACCCAAAGTTCCCATTGTACAAGTCTGAATCAGAAGCATCTGATCAAACTATGCGGGAAACCATATAAACAGAAAAGCAGAAGAGCTGTCATTTCCAAAGGAACTGTAAATTATGATTAAAGGTAATTTTAAACTGAGCAATGGATTTAAAATGAATACAGGTCTTTGTGACCACTGCAAAAAGCAATACATTTGCTAAAGAACAACTTTAAATTAAAGAATACACCACACAAACAGCTTTTTGTCCAAGCCAATCTTTTATTCTGTACAGCAGGATAACATTTAACTTGGTAAAAACTGATGAATGGTGACCGTGTTTCTCCTTTTGGGCAAAGAAGCACTTAGGAGTTGGCGTTGGGTCCCTTCTTCTTTCCGAAGGTGGGCACAACGTTCACAAAGCGCCTATTGTACTGGATGCGACGCTTAGCACGGCCGGTCTTCTTTTTCTTTTTCTCCTGCTTGTCGACCTGGACAATGTGACAAGAGGAGACAACTGTTATTTCTCCAAGATCATGAGGTATTCTAATGTGTGCATCCAAAGCAGAACACAAACGCTATTTTCATACATATAAAAGCCAAATACATTTCAAGTGCTAAACAATGTTATTAGGGGTAAAGGTGTAAATGCACGAGTTTGTACAGCAGGAAATGACTGACAGCGATTATTTAGAATCAATATGTATCAATAAATATTTTTGACAGTTTGTACTGGAAAATTAAGGTGTGGGGAAAACACGCAAAATCTTCATACCTTGGGTGTCTGTCCCCTCACTTTTCCGGCACGGGCCAGAGAGCCGTGGACCTTACCTGAAGAGGGGAAAAAGAAAAAGCATTAAATGAGTAAAACAGGACATTTTCCAGACAAACTTAAGCTCCTATAATTATTCAGACACTATTAGAGATCCATGTTCAAAACACAAATAAGGGCGGCATAATCTAATGAAAACTTTTAAATATTTGTGAATGTATCCCCGATGACGTGGATTGTTTGAGTGTAGTGGCTGGTCTTTTACAGCCGGGAGCGTACATACACAAAACCAGTGTCATGGTCAAAATTGTGTTTGTGATTAAGAGGAAATGCTGGCTTTTGACTTCCATCCCGACAGTGTATGATGGCCAGTTTGCACACCATGTCTTAGGTGAAAGAGTGATCAAATAATCTTATCCAACACTTACATAATTTGTTGACTAGAATTTTCCCAGTTGTTACCCCACATTGTTTTTTTGTGTGTGTTGTGTCTTTGTACTAACCTCCCAGAAGCCTGCCAGCTACCTCCAAGGTGCAGTGCTCTGAGACACCGCAGGATGCCAGAGAAGCATCATCCTCCAGTGGGCACCCAGCAAGCAACAGCACCTGATCCTCAACCAGGAGACCCTCCACAGCCTGGACATGGGCCTAAGAGACACCAGAGAAAACGTGTGTTTAATGAGAGCCCTTTCATCCCAATGTTCACATGATCACTGACAACTGTGCTGTAATAAAATTATGATTAATTAAAAGCCGAAGGGTTAATGTTTCCTCATTAATTTTTAGACATTTACCTTGATCTGTCCAACAGTCTCCTGTCCGGTCACCTCAAGGGTGTGAGTGTTCTGGGCACGCAAGAAGAGCTGCATCTTGACGCTAGAAGAAAACATGAGAATCAATAAAACTACGCGGAAATCAGCCTGTGGCGTTGGTTTTATTTCTGACAGCAAACACGAGCAACCAAACCCGCCATGTTCAACCTATGCCCGAGATCGATAAATAAGTTAGACGATAAAATATACAAATAAAATATATCCTGTCACAAAACCATCAAGTTGAAGAAGCAGAGTAAAGCAACGTGCGGGAGATGGACGGACTGCTAATGCTATGCTAGCTCAACTAGCCGCATGGGACACGCGTTCCATAAAGTCGCTTAAAAACACATGAAATGTAGCATAACTGTTCAAATTAAAGTCTCACGTGTGATAAAGGATGGTATAGATGCTCGATTAGGACACCAAAACCTATCAGGGTTCAAGATATTTAGTGTTTTTTACTTAAATTGTTCAGGCCTTACCTCGTTTGATGCAAGTCGCTCAGCGCTAGGCATAGAAAGGGCTGTTTGAGGGCCGACACTGCGCATGTGCGGATTTACGTAACGTCGGTTGGAAGCGGTAACCACGCCCATCGTACTTTAGAGTCAGATGTTTCCTGAAGGATCAATAATTGGTTTTTTCCATTGTTTTGATCAGCAGCATCTCGGTGTTAAAGTAAAACAGCACAATTAATCTGAAAAGTTATTAAAGATTTATTATTAAATGTTATTTCAACTGTGCAACAATTATTCCCAAGGTGCAAATGTGTAAATTCACCTGCTGTTTCGTGGTTATATTGTTTTATTGCCCTTTGTTTATGTCTTGCTTTTTTGATAACTTATTTTATATTGCTGCCGCTATTTCGCTAGGCCCTTTACTGCTAATGCAAATTTCCCTACTGTGGGAAATGTTAATCGAGCCACGATGTGGCTTGAGCAGGCCTAGATTAATTTCACCCTTTTAAACTTTGTCTTTAAATGACTCAACAGTTAATACTCTAAGCCAGCTCCTATATTTTAGTGTAAATCACTGTTCAGGCAAAAATATTGTATAGGCTAGATCAACTGTTTGTGATCATTTGCACTTTGCACTGTGAAACTGTGGAAGTTCTTTCGTACTTAGAAATACTTGTACTAATAAACTAATAAACGAACTAATAAATACTAATTTGATTGAAGACCGTCTGTACAATCTCAATAGCTTGAAATCCTTAGCAGACCTTTGAGCCATTTAGGAATTAACAGGATGATAAAATCAACAAGAGACCACTTGAGGATATCAATCTCTTTATTTATGAAATCAAGTCAAAATAAAAAAGGAGGAACTCTTCATTTTCTTTATGGAAACAGAACCATGAAATATTAAAAATTTTTCAGTTTTGGGAAGAAGAAACACGACTCAGAGGTACATCAACAAACGCCTCCTCTACAAGTTTAAATCTTAAACACAAAGAAAGAGACCAAAATAAGTCATCCGATCTAAAAATTAAAAAGCCTTTATCACACAGGGAAAAATAAATCTGCCTTCACAAATAACATGCATTAAACAACCCAAAAAAAGCAGCCAGTTTCAGAGATGATGGATGTAGCAATTAATGTTTTGTTTTTAAACATGACTGATCAACATGACTGCCATGGAGGGCCAGGTTTATTATATTCCAAACAATGGCTACAAAGTTTTATTTAACTGATTAGCACACTTTAAACCAGAAAGAAGGAACAAATCAGCTTCCGTGGTCGGATTGAAATCTCCATGACAACCGGTTAACTAGCCCCGTTCAGAGATGTAGGCAGGTCAGAAAGGATGCTTTCCTCTGAGTCTCCATCTTCATGTCAGGATTCTGTCCATCATGTGGGAGGAGGAGGGTAGTACTGGTTATACTGGGCATACTGGTTGTACTGCCCCCAGGAGTTTTGTCCCCAGCCACCGTATTGTTGCTAAGAAAGAAGGGAAAGAGTAAAAGTGGGCAAAGTTAATCTGATCGCTGTGGTTTTCATCAAATCAAACAATTTCTTGAACAAGCCAGGTCAGGTCAATCAATACTGCTCATGTACAATTTTCAGAGATGAGAAAGAAGCCAGGTGGCTCACTTCTTATCTACTTCCATAATCAGCTGCGCAAAAAAACGTTTTTTTTTTTTTTTTTTACCACTTGCCTTGGCAAGTGAGTTGCTAGATTTACTATCCCAACCTCACATTTTCAGTGTCTACATGTATAAATTAAATTTAAGATTTTAATGCTGCCATTTAATCAAATTTAGCCAATTATGCAATAAAACTAAACATCAAGTGTGAAAATGCAGGCTCCTCTGAGTAAATACATGTATTGTCAGCTCAATATAAGTAAGGCAAAATTAGTTCAATAACATTTGTCCAAATACATTTATTAATATGAAAAAGATTTGTCCTTAATGATATTTATCACTTTAATTATTTTACAGCCAGTCTGAAATGGGGTTGTATCAAGGTAGAATTTGTAGGTTCTATGTTGAAAGACATTTAGACTACTGTATTATTACTGTAGCTGTTTTACAGTCCATAAGTGGATTTCAAATAACCAGTGAAATGCCATTATGTCTTATTAGACTACAGTCTGTTGTCATGTCAATAATAGTCAAGTAAATTAGACTGATTACACAACTTTACAGCTCGTTATGCCCAAATATTTGTGAGGTTCCTTACAGCATCAATAAATAAATAAATATTTAAGACCTCCCCAAAGGAGGACATTTAAGGCTTTTTAAGGACCTGTAGCCACCCTGATTTTACTTGTGCCTGCTAATTCATGTTGTTGAGCCCTGCATCAACTGCTCAGATAAGAAACTCACCTGGTACCAGTTGTAGTTGTATGCAGAGTTGTTGGCTTGCGTATCTGTCAGTGCGTTTGTTGCACCTGCGGAACCATCATCCACACGCTGTCGCTTGCCGTCAGGTTCTTGAGAGCTGAAGACCAACATTTTAAAGTTAGTAAAATCTCTTCCTCGTTACATCCCTGAGTTTAATGTTGTGTGTTGTCATGGCTACACTACATTATTAACTTTTTAGAGGATGTTTAGCTTGTGTTAAACACCAACTACACATTTGTGATACAATGAATAACAGGACACTTGGACTGCAACTACTTTACTGGAAAGTATCTTGAAAAACTTGAAAATAATGATGTGTTGATGTGACCCATCCCTGTTCCATTATCCACCTGTCATACCCGTTCTCCGCTTTCCTCTTAGTGGGTTCACTTTCTTTCTGTAGTTTCTGATGTTCCTCATATGCAGCCACAAGCCTGAAAGATGTACAAGAATAAAAATTACTTATTATCAAACATGAAAAATCCATTCACATTCCTCACTCCTTTACAAAAGTAACAAAACACTCACACATTGATGTCGCTGCCAAAGTCCTCAAGAAACTCAACCTTGCGCTGGCAGAAGAGGAGGCGGGACTCGAGGGGCATCGGGCTCTTCAGGGCTCGATCGAAGCAAGCCAAGATCTCAGCCTCATTCTGTGTCACGTCTCCGCTGTATTCCAGCTCAAGCAGGTTCAGGTAGAGTTTTGGACAAGTCTGTAAAGCCACAAAATACGAGTCTGTGTCTCAACTATTGCAATATAGCCAGTGGAAAGTGGTACAATTCACTTTTAATAGCATACATTAAGGCAGTCATACCCTAATAATTGTGTGAAAGTTTATTGCCCCAACTGAATAACTGTCCACATTTTGCCACTTTCAACTTAAAAACTAAATTCAAGCAAAGAATCTCCAAATTTCTTTAAGTCAAATTCTAGACCTGGTAGAATAAAATATAACCAATACTTGTAAAACACAAAAATTATGTGTAAACACATCAGATTTCTGGGGAAAGAAAACAGTTCACTTTCACTTAGGAGAGGCAGCCTATATAGTGAAGCTGTAAACCAGAGAAAAGGTGAATGAATAATCTTGATAGTGAGTGTTGCTCCCAAGACACAGTCGAACATTTTACTGGCCTCTACAGAGGGTTTGTCAGCCATGAGTGTATAAATCTGGGATTCTCAAAGTTTTCATGACTGAGTGCCATTTAGGGAGTCAGCACAAGAAAACCCATGAACTCATCGTGGGATTTGTGACAGGTCTCATAACAGCATTTAATATTAATTCTGCGAGCACAGAATTCACCTGTTTTCAGATAAGGCAATCACTTTATCTGTCCCCAGAGGTCTGACAAAGTAAGAGATTATGCATTTTTTCTAAAAGCTGTTTCTCCTCAACCAGTGGTGGCTTTTCAATCTCAGCTTTTCCATATGATCTGCCGAGTTGTCCACCAAAATTGCTAACTTTAGTTAGCAGCAGTAGCACTGATGACAGAACATTAATTCCTGTCACCAGTTACCATGCAACCTGTAGCTTTCTACAAGTTGTCATTCCCAACCTGACAGATGCTTGTTAGGGGGCACAGTAGCTGAGCAGTGTATTAAATATGGGCTATTGAACATGAAAGTATTGAACTGGATTGATAAATATAATAAGTACTTTTATTGTCATATTCGGGGGCTGCAAAAAATGTCTTGAGGGACATGCTTTGAGAACCGCTGCTGTAAATAAATACAGCATGTAAACGAATGTCCTTGACTATTAAATGGGTTTTATTACATTTTAGGACTTAATAAGAACTTACTGACACCAAGTTCTCTATATCAACCATTCATGTATGAACCTGTCGAAGGTCTTCCACCAGCTCTCACCTGGTCTTTTTCTATAGCATCTAGCAACACCTTCCTGGCCTTGCTCAGACTCTTCTGCACCTTCATCTGCTGCCTGGCCAGCTTCACAGCATAGAACGACATCTCAGTAGCATTTTTCGCAGACTCCATTGCCTCCCTTAACAGGGCCTCCGCTTCCTCCATGTTACCATGGCGACGCTCGAGACTGACCCTCCGAAGGCGCACCATGGCCAGACCTGGGACCGACGCCTCTAGGGACTTCAGGATGCCTCGAGCCTCCTCTACGTTGCCTGGGCAAAGAAAAGCAGAGTATTATCAGTATGGCCAGTCTGTATCACTACATATACACAAAGTTGCACCCTGAGAGGTCATTTTTTAATACTCAAAGAGACACCTCCCCTCATAATCTCCTAGGGAATCTGACTATATTGTAATTGCATGTTAGCTCGAGTGTCACTCACCTTGCTGCTCCTCGAAGGCAGCCCACAGCAGGTGCGTGGCTGGTTTCTTGGGCAGGTGGATGGTACACGCCTTCTTGAAGACATGTCTCACGCCGTCAGTGCTGTAGCCCTCTAGATATTTTGCATACTTCAGAGTGAAAAAGAGAAAGCGAGTTGGAAGAAATGCAGGAGAGGACAGAGGAAAAGAACAGAGGAGAAAAGAGAAAAGGGCAAAAGAGACAACACATTTTAAACCTAAATTTTCAGTTGACAGAAACAGTGAATTTCTTCATTGACAAGATCGTTTTTAGAAATTTTCTGTGTAAACCCATCAGCACCTTCATGGAACCAATTAGATAAGTTTCTGTAAGGTAGTGGGGAGACGAAGAAGATGCAACGTAGTAGTTGGCAAATGCTGCAGTCAAATCTTGTGTGGCAAGCTGGCCATCCCCTAATACAACAGATACAGTCACATATCAACGTTACACGCAAAGAGAGTGCAGGACGATTTACTGTGTCGATGTGATATCATCGTGGATGGGGAAGTGCAGGGAGGTAGCGGGAGTGAGAGACAGGTTATGGGTCACGTTACCTTGATCCAGAACTCTTCATACAGCGCACAAGCGATGAGGCATCGCTCAAAAAGAACGACCACGCGCTCTGGAGTCCCGTTCTCGATTTCAAAGTCCAGGTACTCCTTCCAGTTGTTCAGCTGGGTCTTCTCTAAGGCTTTGACATGGAAGTATGGCCTCTTAATCTGAAAATACATGACAATATGTTTGTTTTAGTGTCAAAGAATAAAAAATTAAAACATATTTCCAACAAGGAGAATTCACTCAATTGAGTGCAGATCTCCGTCAGTCAACAGATGGTAAAGCTGAGAAATTACTGCCATTTCTAGATTATCGATTAATTATTAATTAATACATTTTTAATTAGTTAAATTCTTAATTTCTTAAGGATTATCATTAATATCCTCATAACAAACCAAATATTATGAAAACGCGGATTAGAATTAACTGAATTAAACTAAATTTTATAATGAGGTCTGGAACCAGACCTTGAATGCTCCAATATAGCAACTGTGTAGACAGATAGTGGAGATGGCAGTGAAGCTAACAAAACAGGGATTAATTCATCTTGGATCCTTCCTAACTCAGTGGATCATAACATTTTGGGAATAGAATTAATCTGCAGATGCTCCAGTTTAAGATGAAATTACATTTTTCTGCAGATTTCAGTTTTGAGCCAAGATAAAAGCCAAAATGTGACCTGCAACAGACTAATAGGTAAACCTTGTTTTTAGCCTGGCAGTTGATAAATGTTAATCAAAAATTGCTAATTATTGCAACCATGAGAGGTTCTTGAACATAGTCAAGTGTGCACAAAAAATGTTAGTCCGACAGGTCCATGTGAGATTAGCTACAGACAGCAGCTCCAGCCCTGTCACGCATACACAATCGCCAGACCTAACAATCATCAACTAACAAGACACATACCCCTTCCTCAAAGGCCCAGCGCTTGCTGACTTCATGTTCGTTGTGGTTGAACACTTCCTGCCGGACCTCGAATCACCTTGTGCCGCATGTTCTCGATCTCTGTCACCCTCTACATAAAGACACACACAAAAAAACACATGGTCAATACTCAGATGCACACATGACCATATCACATTCTCCACTTGATGTCAAAACTGCGAGTCCTGCAGCCAAGAATTTACATCACCATGAGCTTGCCAGAGACAAGAAGCTTGTAGAGGGGGGAGGTATGTATGCACCCTGCATATCAGCCTCTGGGTGCACGTTCTGGGGTCAATGGGCCTCACACGGTTGATCCTTTTAGTTTTAAGACGAGCCCTGACTGGATGCCAACTTGAATCCCCCCTGGCATTCATTGGCTTGGCTGCTGACATAAAGACACCTCTTCAAACCTGAACAAAGCTTTCTTTCCATCTCATCATGGAGAACAGGCAAGCTCCTGCTAACCCCTGCAAGCAATACTTTTGGAAATGTGCCTACCCTGCAGGATTGGAAACTGGATTTATACCTTAGCAGGGTCCGAAAGATCTTCTGTACCAGGCGGCAGCTCCTCCTGAGCAACAGGTGTCTCGTCATCTTCGCTGACCATTGCTGCAAGGCTGGCTTTAGAGAGCTCGAGTCTCAGCTGAACAAACTCCTCCTCTGACAAGAAGTGTTTGGGGTTGTTGGTCTGCACATGATCTTTGAACCTGCAAAGATTAAAACAGGTTAATAAGATTCAACTCATAGAAAAGTTTCAAATGGTGTAGATGTTATTTTAGTCAACATGGCCTTTAGAGGAAAAAGCCTCTCTGTTATGTGTGGAGTTTTACACGCAAAAAGATTTTTTTAACTACAGAGGACCCATGTCTCTGGAATATAACTGAGGAGCTGATAAATCAGACAAGACATGACTGCAGTTTTATTGTGTTTCTCCTACCTCTGGAAGTGCTGGGAATACAGCTGGGTTGGGATGCCCAAGATACGGTCATAGATGGCAGTGACATTGGCCAGCTTCTGCTGCTCAGTCTCCCAGTTGATGAAGGACTCCCACAGACGATCTGAGCGAAAGTCTGTTCCTGCCGCAAGTACTGCATGTTCATAGGCACTAATGGTAGAAAATTAAAGCAAAGATTGTTATTGTGTTGTCTCACTAGCCCACCATTATTCAAAACTAACAAAGCATGAACGAACAATTCTTTTGGTTAAATTCAATCATTTACACAGAAAAAGATTCTAACAGTGGACAGTTTCTGCTGTCATATAAGTAAGAGTCACATAACACAAGGACGAGGAAATAAATGCCATCAAGTGGGGCCACACAATTATTGCCAAAACGATCAATTTTGGGATTGAAATTATTTAATTGACTCTTTCATTGATTTTAGGGTCAAAATATTTTCATTGCACATTGTCATCTAAATAAACAGAGCACTGCTTTATCTGTAGCTACCTTCCTGCTGATTAAAAATCTGTGCATCAAAATAAGACCAGTCATAATGTATCTCCTGGAAGCAAAATATAAATTAAATTGTTTCAAAATCATTAACCCACAATTAAAACAGGAGAACACTGCTTTTACTGTCACTTTTTGCTACATTCATACAATGACGCACTGTACATCATCACTGTTAAGGATGTCAAGTTGACAGTGGACAAGGACAGATTCAGTGAGGAAATGTTAGCAATGTTATTCTTCTACGCCTTCATGCATTCATCATACTACAGCTTTTGTTTTTTGTTTTTCAGGTGGTAGAACAAGTTAGTTTTGTTGCTCTGTGGCACAGACACAAGCCTCATGGAATTAGCTCTTCACCGTCTACTTCAGACATTTGATTTTTGCTTTGTTCATCTGTGCTCTGCTGTATATTTGGATAGCAGCCGCTGAAGGGGGGCTGGCTGTTAGTTAAGGAAGCTCTTGATTTGATATGCTGCAGAATTTTCTATGAACGGAGCTGAATTTCAATGTCACTATAGCTGTCAATCATGTGAGATCCAAAAATGTGACTGAGATTAATAATGGATTAACTCTGCAGCCCCATTGTAAAGTAAGAGTCCTTCACTCACGCTCGAATGCGTCCCTCAGTCTCTGGGTCACTCGGGTCGGAGTTCTCTTTGATGAAGGCCAGGTAGTGCAGCCACAGGTCCACACTGAGAGGGATGGCCTGCAAACCTCTTCTGTAAACCTTGGGAGACACCAAACACAAAGAAGCCTGTCAATGGGTGACATAATTTTATTACATTCATAAAAGTACCTCTCACTTTGCCCCTCTGCCTTAATGCCAAAACAGCTGGTGTATGCAGTCTCTAAAGGACCAAGACGTAGGCACACAAGTATGTGGCTTTGAGTCAGTGTACTAGTGTAATAATGAGATACATGAAAGGGACAAGGCAAGAACAGTACAGCTGGTGACCTGCCAAATATTTCTCAGGATAATAAAGAGAAAAACAACAAATGTGTCCATGTGTCCAAAATGTATTGACACTTACCTCTTCTGCAACCTGTATATTTGCATGCTTTTTCTCAATATCAGCATACTTCTTCCAGTAGCCATAGCAGTAGGGATAACGTAGGAAGAATACGTCAAATGACTTTCTCACAGCTGTAAGGACATTCTGCAAGGAAAAGATAACAGCAAACACATTCAATGTTACTATTTCTCTTTTAGTTTTAGTTTTTTTTTAGTTATCCAGTTACACATAATTTCAATAAAATCATTATTTAAAAATAGAAGTTCGACCTCTTCCTGTTCATATTTACGTAAATCACATATCTGAATAATCTGCATGCCTTCTCCTACCTCTTGCTCCACATACTGCAGCAGGTAGACCCAACCATTGAAGTCTTCTGGGTTGTCCTCACAGCCTTTAAAGAGTTTTTCAAACTCACTGGGCAGCGGTGGTTCTGTAGGAACAGTTGATTCTTCTGTTGCCTCTTTGGATGGTTCTTCCAACTCCATGCCGTCCCCTGCTGCCTGTGGTGCCTCAATCCCATCTGTTAACAAGGAAACATGAAATATTAAGTGACAATTATTGGAGGAGCAATGCAGGTAAAATTACAAATATAAGGAAAGTTATTTTGTAATAGTTTTTTTTTTTGTGATACAAAAATTATGACAAAAGTTTTATTCTAAGATTTGGTTGGGAAAACAATTATACAAAAGATGTATTACAAGATTATGTGTCATATAACCATCATTTAATGTTAATGCTGTGAATCTGTGGTATCACTACACATATCAATCAATCCTAAATCTAATGATTATTCACTTAACTTAAATCTCCATTGCTGTCACATGAGCAGACCATTTTTTCCTTATTTACAAAATATATCAGCTACATAACAACTGTTTTAATTACCTTGACTGCTGTCCTGCCCAGCAGTCTCTGGATCTACATTCATCTCCTGGCTGCCTTGCTGAGACTCCTCAGACTCTGTTTTTTGTTCTGATGGCTGTTCTGCGTCTTCTGTGGGCTGTGGAGGAGGTGTCGACTGCTCCACCTGGAAGAGCTGAGCACTGGCGAGCTGAAAATGCTCTACAGCCTTCTCCACAGATCCCAGCTCTGTGGAATTCATCTGCTCATTTGGTTGCTGCCCTGGAGCATCCTGGGATGCATCTGAGTCCTCGGGCAAGATGTTGTTGAGTGAATCCGGAGCTACCTGGTCCATGGACCAGTCAGCAGCTTGGCCTAGAACAGGAAGGTCAGGAAGAAAGGCATCCCCATTGCTCTCCATGGCAGGGGACTCAGTGTCCAGCATTCCAGTAATGGTGTCGTCTGAGAGTTGCAGGCCTGTTGAAAAGCAAGTTGGATTATCATCAGATATTCAGCAGTTAATTCATCCACAGAATTTTAATTGCCAAAAAATTTGATTATCTTTTCATTGTTTCGGTCATTTCTTCAGGTAAAAATACCAAATATTTTCTGGTTTCAGATTTTCAAAAGTGGGGATTTTCTTAGTTATATATAGGTATGGGTATCAGTAGGATTTTACTGATAAAGATGCTTCTTATCCATACCGATACTCTTACTGATACTATTCACAATTATTTGGTTAAAAAAAAAAAAACTTGGTCTAGACTAGACTTCTTTTATTTCTTTTGCATAATTAACAACTTTAATTGATTCTAGAGTTCCAAACTTTTGAACGTTTTGACCTGTCAGCTGTTTATGTACATAAATAACAATAGCAGTATTGTTTGTCCAGGAGCTTCTCAATATTTCGGTACTGACCAATTGGGAACCGGTACTGGTTTTGTACCGGTTCTCAATACCCATTATGTATAAAAAATAAATTGATTATTTTCAGTTTTTGAAGAGTTGATCATATGAAGGAAGCCAATTGAAAACATCACAGTGGACTTGGAGAAACTGTAAATGGCATTTTTTCAAACCCTCTGGGCTCAACAGTTGATTTAGTAGGAAAATTATCATCAAATTAATCAATAATTAAAACATAAGTCCAGAGGAATTATAGTAGGGAATGTGGCATTTTAGACAGACTAAAGATAATTAGTTACAACTGCTGTACACAAATTGATATGCTTGGGTACTGGTACTTTTATAAGAGCACACGTTTGCGCCATGGTCTTACCATTTAAAAAGATCATTTAGACTATTCCTCACCCAAAAGCTGGAAATCCTGTAGATCAAGAATTTTCCCAGAACTAGTTTTAGTAGCATGTTTAGCTTTCTAGGAAACAAAAGTAATTTCACAACTTGGAAGTTCACCATTTAATAATTATAATTGATAGTGGTACATTCCAATGGTGTGCCCTATTTTCAGTTGCCATCGCTCATGTTGGCAGTTTCAAACGTTAACTTTAAGTTAACTAATGTTAGCTTTACACCAAAAAAGGTCACCTCGGCTGCAGAAGCAGCAGCTGGTGCTACAGGACACTTCCTTGTTCTAACATTAACACGGAGGCAGGCCAGCTTTAGCTTTAAACCTCTGCGTTAGCTACTAAAAATAATGTATCCACGTGAACGGCTCCTTGGTTAACACTCCGCGTGACTGTTTAATTCAATAACAAGAGTTAGCTGTTAGCTAAGTTAGCTACGTGTTACGTAAAAATCCATTAACTTAATGTTAGCTTTGGCGCTGTCGGCTGTTTGAGACCATGTTGCGCCCGTAAGGTTGTTTGCATAGTCAAAGTTCAATCACAAGTTGGGCCTAGACTCCTAACGTTATCTATTTCCTGAGAAGTATCACAGCATTGTGGTGAACACGGGTTGATGTTAGCTTCACGTTTAAGCTCTTTTGGTAATGTAACGTTTTGAGTGAGCTCAATTATGAGCACTTACGTTACTTAACTACAATTTATAGCTTACCAGAGGGTGTACGCTGTGATATCAACCGATAACCTTATTATGTGCTAACTCGGATAACTACAACGCGCTAAGCATTTGCCTTCGTCTCCAGTTAATAGTCGGTACCAGCGGCTTCTCCACGTTAGCTAGCCGGCTAATACGGTTTGCACTACTAGTAGCTAGCTAATGTTAGCTAGCGTTAGCTGGCTTTTGAATTGCCACAGCTCTAACCATATTACAACAGTTTCATGATCAAAGACAACTTTTGTGACCTTACCAGTATCTTCCATGTAATGTTGGTCAATCTTAAGAACTTGAGTGCAGCTTTCGAAGTCGCTCGATCTAACCTACAACCAGGCGCGCTTCGCCCACCATCCTTAACTTGGGGGAAGAACCAACAGTCTGTGCGCATGCGCATGTGTGTGTGTGTGGTGTGTGTATTGGTATTGTGAAAAGATCTTTTCCAACTTTACCACATTTGTGATATGTTTTACAAAAGTCCACGATTAAAAGATTCTACACGCAGAAAAGCTAAAGGAAATGACATAAACTAAAGAATAAGAGAGGTTAAATAGTGCACCCTATAATAGGCCTATGGTAAATTCAGTTACTGCTGTGAGTGTTTTAGAGACTGTAATGCTTAAATGTAGGGCCCCACTAATGCAGGGTTTTTGGGGCCGATACTGATATTAGGGAGAAAGAAAATGTCAATATCACTACATCAGTTGAAATTTTTATACAGAATATAGCATAGAATTTATACATAAAGACAATGTAATGCAATGATCCCTCAAAAGTGTTAAACACATGTGATATAGATATAAATATATGTAAGGGAGGCAGGATATGTTATAGGTTAACAACACACTCTGTTGTCCAAAAATGATATCAAGCCACTGAAACAGTGAAGTTTTTTTTATTATTATTTTTAACAATTTACTATAAATAAAATAAATGAAGCAAAATATATGAATATATAAATTATAATTATATATAAAGTATATATATATAATTATATATATATATGTATATTATATATATATGTAATATGTATAAGAAAAGTGATCAGTAATATGTAAAATGATGCCTAAAACCTAACAAATAAAAACAATCTTACACTTAACTGGCTTAACTATTGTAGTGGTTTTTTTTTCCATTGGTAATGAGTGGTATATTTTTTCTCCTCAAATCAAAGTAGCCTAATCTACTCACTATTTTTAGATCACTGATGTGGACTACAACATAACTTGCCTGTATTTTACAGTTGTTTATGTTACAGCTAGAAATCAGCCAGGCTGGCCAGTATAATTTCATTGCAGTATACTGATGTTCGCAAATGCCTATGTTTTGAAAGTGTTTCCATTCAGTAGTTTATTTATCACTCAAAAATATCCCACATTATCTTAGTCATATTTATAGCCTAATAATATCCTAATAACAATACACTTAACTAAGGGATAGTTATCAAAAGTGGCTGTTATATAGCTATAGTGTTACCAGATTTATTTTTTTTTTAACTCTAAAATATCAGAATCGGTATCAGCCTCAAAAATATTGGTCGGGCTACAGTTTATTTAGTTGAATTTGGTAGATCTCTTTAGGATTTTACATATGCTGTGTTATTTGCTTTCGGGTATAGAAACCAAACGTTTTAAAATGGTGAAAGACTTTCAAAGGATCTGTAACTGTCTCAGATCCCACGCTTAAAATGCATTAGCCTACTGTAAAGTTTCATGTATGAGGTAAATATAGTAGGGTTCTGATGGGGTAACTTAAGAGCCTTACTGAAATCACCTATTTCATGATTTTAGCCTGATTGCTTCCATTATATCTTACCACTACATGGCACACTTCCTTGTTTCAGTAATCATGTGTAGACTATATTATGTTAATTGTGTTTTGTGTGAGTTTCAGTCAGCAGCTGTCAGGTCTGTCAGCGCTGCTTCCGACAATGAGAAACACCCATTGACAGTGGTTCCCCCCTCACAACCTCCACGTCATACGGGGACCGCTTTGAATGAATGATGAGACATGTCTCAAAGACCCGGCAGTAAACCCCCTCTACACATCATTACACACACTACATCCTTACATCTGCTTCTTATGTACGGGCCTATGTGTAATTCGTGTAGCAGACGTGACATTAGAGGCGATTAAATACATAATGAAAGCTCAAATGGCGTCAACACAAGCCAATGGACCGGTCTGCGGTTCGTTTTTTTTTAAAGCGCGCATGCGAAATGGCGTATGGTGCCTTTAAGAACGGTCGGAAATCTGAACATTTGAGTGAAGGGTGCACTTAAATTGTTTGCCGTGCTCACCGTGGTTTGTATGTATTTTAGACGTATGTAGTTTTAAATTATACATAAATAAATTGATGTATTCTTAAAAAGCTGTTATAGACCGATTGAATAATTTACATTTTAGCACTAATTGATACAGTCAACGTTAAAAAAACAAAACAAACGGCAACAACAATAAAATGACAGTAAGTAATAATTTCCATTAAACTGTCAACTGTCCAACTGTCATCAGATTTTGATTCAAATATTGTTAAATCCTGATTGGTGCACAAAAGTATGTGACATCAATTCTAGCCTACTAATACCAGTAACAGGAGTATGGAAGAAAGAAAGAAAGAAAGAAAGAAAGAAAGAAAGAAAGAAAGAAAAAGAAAGAAATGTGAAATAACCAAAACTTTCCTGACTTATTATAGAGAATAGTTCATGTAGGACATGTTCTTCAGGGCCTTAAAATTACTTTCTTTAATTAACCAACACCAACATACAGCACCTACAATATACATCAGGCCTATTCAGTTGGCGTCTGTGGAGCACATCAGGCCCTTTAACAACCTCCGCCTGGCCCTTTGATTATTTATAAATATGAAAAAAAGAATATAATTGTGAGCTTATTTAAATAACCTGCAAACATTGTAGGATTATGGGTGTTTACATTGTTTATTAGAAGATCATCATTTTATTGTTATTGTTAGTTGTGTCTGTTGTTAAGCTCAGAGATGCCTATTTATTAAAAAGTTTTAACTCTTTAACCAGAAGGAATCTGGGAGAGTCAAAGTGAATGAAAAACATGCTAAATTCAAGATTGTGCTTATTAAAACAACAAGCTACTTCTAATCAAAGATTAGAAAGGACCATTGTTTGTTTTTTTTCCTGTGCATTTGTATGGAATGTTTCTTTTCCAACTGAGATAACGAATAAAGCTGAGTTAAAAAAAGGTGCATTGTCTTACACATTTAAATTCATAGTTACAGGCCTTACATAGGCAGTGTAAATGTCCATTCCCGGGTAGTTTACTTTTTTCAAATCTGGGCCTCCTAAAAAAAAGTAATTGGATGGGCCAGACATACAGGAAACAAGCCAAAGAGCAGTAACCCATGAAATACATTAAGAGGAAATATAGTAATGAATTAATATGCTTACTTGTATAATATCATCATTATTATACTAAAATATAATACGATTACGATCAATGTAGTAATGAAAAATACTATGGTAAACAAACATAAATAAAATAATACAATATATAACACAAAAGTGATTTTAAAACACTCGAGACTCCTTTGCAATGCTTTTGCAGTCGTATGTTTTTTTTGCGTTATCAGATGTCGGAGCTCACGACGGGCCCCTGAACGCAGCACCAGTGTGTGAGAGCAGTGTAGAGGAAGTGGCGGCTGATCAGGGTCCGCACCTTTTCCGGTAACACAGCACCGCCACCGCTGTGACTGAACGGCTGGAGGGAGAGAGAGAGGAGGGAGGAAGAAGAAGAGAGCCAGAGAGAGCGGCAAGAGCGGGGAGAAACGGCCCGGGGACTGGGGGATGACCGCCGCAGAGGTACGTACTCACCCCGCTCTCCGTCTTCTTTGTGTTTGTTTTGCTTTTTCGCCCGCGGAGAGGATATTTTTTCGGCTCCAAAGTTGTCCTCTGTACTAACACCCCTCCCTTCTCTGGACCGCTCTTGTGTCACAGGGGGAAGAGAAGAAAGTCGGATGAATCAATGACCTTTTGAGCGATCTTCTTCTGGGTGTCCCGCTGCAGAAACGGACCCGAGAGCTCCTGTTTTGGTGCGTTTTACTAAAGAGCTTTGAGATTTCATCGACTGGAATTGGCTGAGGGCAAGTGTGGACAGCCGGCAGCCAAGGAGGAAGTGGGAACCCCGGGCTTGGACAGGGCCTGATTTATACAGTAAGCTTTTTATTAAGGAAAAACAGAAGAAAACCACTCTGTTCAAGTCCAGCTTCAGTGAGAGTTTTGAAGGAGACTTGGTGTGTGGATTGTGACGGAAGTCTGAAACAAGGGGATGTAATTTTGTCTTCTTACAAAGGAGGGCAGTGGATCATGAAAATATATCCCCACCCAATTCTTCGAGGGCTCCACACACACTGTTCCCGCTGAAAGTCATCCACTCAGGTCAGATCATCGTAGTCCAAATAATTGTAGTGTTGGCCTGTCATCCTAACTGTACAAACTTGAAAACCACCACCCTTTGACACTTGTGTGAGCCCACCGCTGCCATCACGTGGAGGGCTCACAGCACAAACTGAAACTTCTTTTCTCTCATTAGAGAAGCCACGTTTTTCCTTCAACTTAAGTATTTATGCACAACAAACAAAATGGGGAAAGTGCTTGCAAAGATCTTTGGCAACAAGGAGATGAGAATATTGATGCTTGGACTTGATGCTGCTGGAAAAACAACCATCTTGTACAAGCTGAAGCTGGGACAGTCGGTCACAACCATCCCCACCGTCGGGTTCAATGTGGAGACCGTCACCTATAAGAATGTGAAGTTCAACGTGTGGGACGTGGGCGGGCAGGACAAGATCAGGCCCCTCTGGAGACATTACTACACCGGCACCCAGGGCCTCATTTTCGTGGTGGACTGTGCCGACAGGGACAGGATCGACGAGGCGAGGCAGGAGCTCCACCGGATCATCAACGACCGGGAGATGAAGGAGACCATCATCCTGATCTTCGCCAACAAACAAGATCTCCCGGACGCCATGAAACCACACGAGATCCAGGAGAAGCTAGGCCTGACCCGGATCAGAGATAGGAATTGGTACGTTCAGCCCTCATGTGCGACATCAGGGGATGGACTATTCGAGGGCCTGACCTGGCTTACCTCAAATTACAAATAGTAATGTTTCTCCCTTCACCAGCCTGGAGACTTGGAGGCAAAAAAAGTAGCTGAGAATGAAAAAAAAAATGCAATCTGAAGCAATTAATACCATGACCTCTCTGCTGAGTATATATGTCAAAGAGAGTAGCAATTATATTTTGTTTTATTTTTCTTTTTGATAATGATGACTTCACTATAACCCTGATTTCATGTAAAACAAAAGACAAATTCTTCTTTGGCTGGCTTTCTTTTTAGTAGTTCGCTTTGGTTCACATTCTGTATAATCAGTACTGTTTAAATATACAATAAGCTTACCTTTTGGTGCAAATTCTTTTGTTTTCCTCCTTTTTTGTACCTTAAAGGGGTCTTTGGGACACACATCTATAGTTTTGCCCCTGCTTAACTCTCATTCAGTATTCTCATGACCCAGCTACATATCCAAAGGATGGGAAAAGTCCAGAACATTGCCTACTAGGGTTGGGCATCAAGAACCGATTCCAAGTAAGAATCGATTCCAAAATTACGATTCCAAAGGAATCATTAAGACATTTTAATTTTGATTCTGCTTATCGATTCCTATTTAAATTTCACTTGTGATAGTTTCAGATTGAAGTGTTTACTGCAAACACCTTGACATGACTGTCTGTCTGCACCTGTAGAGTTAAACATTATTTTCTCAGTTTACCTACTCAGCCATTGCTAAGTTGCTTAACCAGGAGATGAAAAGCACAAATTGTGTGAGTCCTGTAACAATCACCTTCATTCAGCAAATGCTATGCTACAAAACGCTTTACAAGGACGGGATACTCCCCCGTCATTACAGTAAAGTAGCCTCAGTAAATCTTTTAACACTTAAAATGAAAAAGTTGAGAAAATTCGCAATTTCAGCGCCCATTGCTTCTACAGGTTTTTGACTTGTTGATTACAATTCAAACTCTTAAGTTTTGAAAAAGTTTTAACTAACTAATAATCTTTTGTTCAGATAATTCACTTTTCTTCTTCAGGTAAACTTTAAAAAAGTAAATAATGGTTAATAATTTCATATTTTCATTTTCAAGCATCTAATAACAAATTGGGTTGACAGTGCATTGTGACTAATTTTCGAAATTAAATTTTTGGGGTTTCTACAACACAAAGATTCAAGTTTATCAAAAGAAGAAAGCAAAATAATCTCAATAAAGATTATAGGTTTGCAAAACTTAAAGTTTATCTCAAAAGTGCCTTGAAATTATAACCTTTCTCAACTTTTTGGTTTTTACAGTGAAACCAGGAAAGAGACCACTGTCGTTACCGTTATCTAGCTAACGTTGGCTTAGCTCAGTATTTCTGCCAGTAACATTTTTCCGTGGTAATTAGCATTTTACACAACTCTGCTTTGAGGAACGCAGGAAGACACTCAACGAATCTGAGAATCATTAAGAAAGTAAATCAGTAAGCAGAATCAGAATCATTAAAGCCCAAACGATACCCAACCCTGTTGCCTACATCAGCAGCGTATCACTTTCATGGCTCAAACTGCCTCGTGTCATTTGTAAGAATGTGTATTATGGATATGTTAGGACCTTGATTAAAAAAAAAAAAAGTTTGATAATTGGTTGTACTGGGATGATTGAGGAGATGTGTTTGTACTTCTTTCCTGTGCAGTGATGATTACATCCATCATGTCTACTGTGGTGGTTCGTTTGAAAAGACACTATGTGGACGCTGGATCTTCACACACACACACTGTGATATGGATATATGCTTTTGTTGTTTCATGGTGTGAATCTGTTACCACCAGTCTTATTTTTTATCATCGCCTCTTTTGTTTCTCCCAGAGCTTCCATTATTACTGTTGGGTATTTGTAGTTTCAGCTGCCTTAGTAGGAGGGACCAGGTTACAGGTGCCCCCAAAATCAAGACAGTTACTGAACAGCAGAAGCTCAACTGCTGAGTTTGCACTTTGGGATTGGAGGGGAAGGGGGTGGGGGTACCAACGAGCTGGCTGTGCACATTTTAGATTTTCTGTGACTGACTTTTGGACCCCAGCAAGTGTTTTAAAAATTCCCAACCCCCCTACCACCTCCAGCGTAGGTGCCTCGGTGACTGCAACCCTCCTGTTCTTCTTTTCTTTTACTTCACCCATCATCAACGTTAAGGTCCTGCAGACACACACCAACCTTCTGTTTATAGTTCATAGCTCTGTTTTATTTTTGTTTCCTTTTTTTTGCTATGCTGATTGAAATAATAAAAAAATATATCCAGATCAGTACAGAAGTGACGCCTTTTCAATAAGCAGAAAAAGTAATATTTTACTTCTGAAAACACTGAAGCCGGTGAAAGAGGAAGTGAGAGTTTTGGGCGTTGGAAATGGTTGAAAGAAGGACTAGTTAGAGCGAACTGTGAAGTGAAGTGAGCCTCGGCCTGTTTCCTTTCTGCACTTGCATGTGTGAGTCACTGGCTGTGAATAAGTGATGATGCGAGCTCTAGTTTCAGTGTAGTGATTGTCAGGTAAACCTGTGCTTTGCTGGTAGTATCACTTTGTGGACTGGGGAACTGACTCCACTAAATGGCTTTTGACATTTTCAAACAAAGGAAGCAAATTTAAAGAGGTCATGTGGATTTGGATCATAAACCATGGCATTTTCATGTAGGAACTACTGTCTGTGTTAGAAAGAAAGTAGTTCCTACATGGAACTGCTCACAAACTAGGTCTGTGGATTATCTTCAGTAACCAGGCCATGATTTCTGGAAAGAGACATTGCTTTTGCATTTTTCAAATGAACTGTCCCTTTCAAGACCGTGCAGAACACTATAAAAAAAAAAAGGTTGACACAACTCAAAATTCAGAGACAGCTTACTGCAATAGATTTGAGATTTTAGCCCAACTCAAACTCAAGTTGTGAAATAAAGTTTTGTGGACCTATAATCTTTAGTTGAGATAATTTACTTTCCTTCTTTAGATAAACTTGAATCTTTGTGTTTCAGAAAATGTATTTCAGAAATTGGTCACAGTGAGCTGTGAACCTGGTTTGTCATTATTTGGGCGCCTGAAAGTTAAATGAAAATATTATATTATTTTCATAGTCAATTAATTGGTTGATTATTTTCTCGAATAATAGTTGTTTGGTCTATAAAATGTCAGAAAATGGCGAAAAATGTTGATTAGTGTTTCCCAAAGCCTAAGGTGACGTCCTCAAATGTTTTCTTGTGTCCACAACCCAAAGATATTTAGTTTACTGTCCTAGAAGACTGGAGAAACCAAAAAATATTGACATTTAAGAAGCTGAAGTCAGATATTTTTGACCCTTTTTCTGACAAAATTACTTAAACAGATTAATCCAAAACAGTTGTTTATTAATTTAATAATAATCAATTAATTGTTGAAGCTAAGCTGAGTTTACTCATTCATTTTTTAAATATATTTTTTGGAGATTCTAATATTCAAAGTTTCAAGTTTTTCTAAACAACTAAATTATCTAAAAAAAAAAAAAAACGATTAGTAGTTGTTAAAACTTGAGAGTTTGAGTTGGGCTTAAAACTTAAAAGTCTGTTGCAGTTAGTTGCATTTAAAGTTTGAGTTTTTTCAACTTTTTTGTTTTTTACAGTGAAGAAACAGGATAGTCAATACGATCTTGGTAATGGTTGCCTTCACATTTGTCTGTTTAAACAAGGGTTAAAAGTCAAGCAAAATGGGACGCTTTCATAAGCAGGAAATGACACATTTCTCACAAACCAAGTTTTATATTGTCATCACAATTGGGATCTTACTTTTTGGAGTAAGCAGCGCATTTGGGTAACTGAGAGCAGAGTATCTTGTGTAACTGCTGAGGTTACAGGGTGACAGCCTCACGAAATGTCCCTGCCAGCCTGGCATTTTGCCCTGAGTGTGTGAGTCGCTGTGAGGCACAAACTTGAGATCAGGCCACAGTTTCAGTCATCAGTGTTTATTCTTTCATGTGTTTCCAAGCAAGAAGAATGAAAATATCTGTGTGTAAGGTCGGCCTCCCCTCTACATGCATCGAAAGAGGCAGGTGTGAACTGTGGCTGGTGACGTTACCGTGTGAAGTCAGGAAACGCTCACAAGAAAAAAAATAGTTGTCATGGAAATAGGTGGTTTAGGAGCCTGTCGGCGAGTGAAAACAGCAACAAGCGTGTCAGGCTGAACTGTGTTATAAACACAGACAGATAAATTACAGATTTTTGTGCAGGTTTTTGTCCATCTTTGAACTTTTTGTGCACAATCATGGCTCTTCTATTTCCTGAAAAGATGAAATTTTAAAGATATTAATGTGTTACAGCAGTGTTCAGGAGAGTCACAGTCTGGGAATTCCTGTGCAGGAATGCTTGCTCTCTATCTCTGCGTTTGCTCTGTTTGCTCATGTGGTGTTTGTACTGTGGCTGCTGATTTGAAGTTTGACCTGTTGCTGTGTTGAAAGCAGCTCTGTGCATGTGACACATTCAGCATGAAGGACAGGGACCTGCAGTTAAACTAGCGATAGACACACAAATTCTACAGCCTGTTATCTCTCCCGAAACTGCTGCCACTTTCCACTATACATGTCTTTAGGGACTGCACAGTAAAAAATCATGCAGGAGTTCAGTGAAATCAATCAATATTTTTTCATTAATGTAAAAATCCAAGTTTTATGATATTTGCTCAAGTCAGTAAAACTTAAAATTTCCTGTATTTATTTTCAGGACAGAATTTATGAACACAAATTCTTTGAATGAAAGTATTGTGCTGTAGGTTTTTAAAGGAACATGATCAGCATATTAGCTGATAATATCTTAAGCTTATTGAAAATGTGTTCTCAAGTACAATTGAATGAATCATTACAAAAATTACCATGACTTGTCTTTTCAAATTCTGTCACCTTAAAATTTTGAGGCAGCTCAGACACTCATTTTTTTAACTTAAAACAAATAATTTCTTTTTACAGTGTAGACGCAGCACTTGCAAGCATTTCCTGCATTTTCAGAGCGTGCATTGTAATGAAACCACTTTATTTGAACAGTTGAGGGCAGTGCCTCTGCAGTGTCAAGTATGATCTTGTTTGCTTATGGTTTTCCATTCACGGCTTCCATTGTGGACGTGGAAATTCCAGAGAAAATTCTACAAACGCTTTGCTTTTCTCAGGAGAGGAAATATGGGAAAGGGAGAGCAGTTTGAAACGGGTCCTGATGTTACATCAGCGCTGAGCCGGTGAATCATGCTGCACATGTCAGAGGCCTTTTGTACAGCTGTCGCTGCACTCAGCAGCAGATGCACTGCTCACACTGGCTGGTGTCAAAGGCTGTCAGGCTCACCTGTGGCCCTCAGTTAAAGGGCACGTTTTAAGAGTTTGTATTGTGGCTCTCACTGAGCACAGCAGAAATGATGAATTCAACTGTTTTTGACCAGAAGAACCTGCCTCAGAGAGGAGCCACAGATATAGAACATAGGCATGAGACTTCTTCTGTGCACACAAGAGGTTTATTACTCTCAAATTTTTGTCACACATTTGTTAAAATCTATGTTAGTGAGTACTGATAATAATAGTAATAATCTATCCACCTAACAGGTGTGGCATAGAGAGGCTGCTGTTGTGGACTGTCTTAAAAAAAAACATTCATTAGGCACTGAACTATGGCAATAGTCATGTTTACACCCAAAGTACCTAGATTTTTTAGGTACTTTAAGAAGTACTTTTCAAGGAACTAGGTTCCTTTAGCCCATTGTTGTCCGCATTTCCACCGCTGTCTAAGGGCCTGCAAAAATTATGCAAATTCGTCCACTGAAGTATGAAAAGGTGTCAGCTATTTTTACACGCAACTGTATAATGACATTGCATTGTCGGTCCGTCTGTTGCAGGCTCTCATCTCTAACTCCACGTGGAATTAAAGAAGCACAATAAACAAAAACAAACTGGTTTTCAGCTGCAGATTTGATGGCTGAAATGAAATGCTGCGAGTACTCACTAATCAGAAATTGTCAGCGCTGCACAGTTCTTGTACTTTTGGAAAGTTCAACCCCACAAGCAGGGGCTTTTGGGGGGTAAAACAATGTCCCCCAAGGATGATTTAGACCCTGGAGTTCCTCTATAGGTTCTTAGTTCCTTGGAAAGTTCTTGTGGTGGAAACGCTACATATGTCACATAGGCCTATAGATACAACATTTTTTTCCCTGGAAGGCAAAGTTATGACTGGACCTCCTCTGCCTCTTATTGGCTAGTACTTCTTGCCTTCACCGGTTGCGTTGGTTAGGTACATTCTGGACTAGAGAAGTGTGGCTATTTCACATTGGACTACAGATACCATTTTTCAAGGAGGGCAAAATCATGACTCTACTTCTCTGACTCCAATTGGCTTACTGTGATATTCTTACCTTAATCAACAAGCCCAAACCATGAAGGCAACAAGTACTGGCCAGTCAAAGGCAGAGTTGGGTGGGCCATGACTTTGCCCTCCTGGGAAAAAAATGGTATGTAGACCTATGTGAAATAGTCATAGTTCAGTGCCAAATAAATGCCTATTTTTTTTAGACTGGCCTTTTGTTGTGACCAGTTCAAGACACACCTGTGTTACAATTGTGCTGTTTAATCGGCATCTCTATATGGCAGCGGTTTTCAAACTGGGGTCCAGGGACCAACAGCGGTCCATAAGTTGGTAGTAGAGGATCCTCAGCAGAAGGATCAATAGAATATTTTATCTTTTATCACATGTTTTGGAAGAAATAAGGTTGGTCGTTTTGATTGATTGTAATTTCTATTTATCCTAGTTTGATCATTGATTTACTTTTTTTTATCTTTAAACCTGAAAATAAATAAAGAATCACTCAGAGGAGATTCCTTTAGATAAAATCCTGTCCAATTAGGAGTCTGTGGTTTAACCTGCATCAACCGTGAGGGTCCTTCACATAAAAAAGTTTGGGAACCCCTGCTGTATGCCACACCTGTCGGATGGATGGATTATCTTGGCAAAGGAGAAGTGCTCACCAACACAGATTTGAACAAATTTGTGAACAAAATTCAAGAGAAATAAACCTTTTATGTGCAAGAAGTTTTAGATTTCTTACTTCATCTCATGAAAAATGGGAGCAAAGACAAATGTTTTACAATCATATTTTTGTTGAGTATGTATATAAATATGTAGACATAAACAGATGGGTACATATAAACATATATAGATAGACATAGGCATACATATATAGACATTAATAGATATCTATGGTAGCTTCTAGAATAGAATCAAGTTTCAGACACTCATTCTGTCCTGAAGTTGTGGTGATACACAACACTGTTACTCTGCACCTTCACTAATACAATCATCATCATCATCAACAGTCACTTCAGGACTTCAGATGTGATTCACTAGAAATGTGTTTCCTGCAAACAGCCTCCCAGTGAAAGCTGCTGCGGAAGTGCTGGATTTGAATGAAAGCCTGAGCAGACCTGCTTCGTTTTCTTTCTCCATCAGGTTTAGGCTCAGAGCGCTGCCATTGTATGTCTGTGGGTGGGGGTGGACTGCACTATTGTACGGCTTTTTCGAAGGGGGTGGTTTCGAACAATACTTTCAAATGGAGCTCATTGGCAGTTCCCCTGTCATTTGTTTACTCAGGCGTTCCTCTTTGATTTTAATCTCACTGCAGTTCTTCATTCAGCGAATCAGGAAAAGTACAATGTGCATTTCATCATGAAAGAGTCCATCACCCATGAACTCAAATTTAAAAAGCCTCTCACATTTACTTTCTAGGAAATATTCACTTCTTTGCCCACCACAATTAATGATGTGTGTCATCATGCCACTATTCACCCTTAGAAATAAGATTTCAAAAAAGGATTCTCCCTGAGGGACTGAGGTTCGACCTGGAGCAATTTGCTTCTGAAAACCCCTTTTTTAAAACAAAGTGTTATTCAAGGGTTCCTTTAAAGACTAACGGTTCCATTAAGAACCTGTTTAATCTAAAAAAAACATTTTTAGAGGAAATAGTTCTTCAAGGATTGTTGAAATTGATGAAGAACTATTTCATTAAGGGTTTGTCGAGATTTTTTTGTACAATAATAAAAAGCTTCTTGATAGAACCCCCTTGGTAGGTTCTAGATGAAACCCTTGGAACATAAAAAGATTCTCTGTAGAACCCCCTCAGTGTGTAGTGGATAAAACCCTTGGAATATGAAAAGGTTCCTGGTAGAACCCCCTTGGTAGATTCTAGATAAAACCCTTGGAATATAAAAAAGTTCTTGGCAGAACCTCCTGGGTGTGTTCTTGATAAAACCCTCTAAATATAAAAAGGTTCTCATCTGGGTGGGTTCTTGTTGGCACCGTTAAAAGTTGGAAAGGTTCTGAAGAGAACCTCCAGGGACGCTTCTGGATGGAACCATTGCAGCATAAATGGGTTCTCTGTAGAACCTCTCATGGAACAAGTGGGGGTTTCCTGGCACAACTTCACCCACTAACAAGGTGCACGGAGAGAAGAAAAATGTCCAGAGAGGGGTAAAACTCCAGCAACACTTGTAGTACTAGGAACAACTTTATTTGTAGACCAACGCGTTTCGGCTCAGGCCTTCATCAGGGTCATTCTTCTCTGTAGAACCTCTCATAGGGGGTTCTGGGTTGAACGTTTCACTGATGGGTCCATTTATGTTGGGTTCTAGGTAGAACTCTCTGAAAGGATTCCAAGCGGAACCTTCATATAAGGTTCTACCAACCTATAGAGATAAGCAGAAGAACCATTCATGGTTCTAGTTAGTACTTGTATTTCTGAGCGTCAATCTTCATCTACAATCAGTGCTTGTTGTGCACTGAGCAGATTGTGTTTGTGTTATTAACTACAGCCTCAAGTGAAAGACTCACAAACACACAAACACTCATATCCAGAGCTGAATAGACACACGACTTCTCATCATTGCTTTCTCACACCTCATGCAGTCACCGTCTGTCTCTACCCACTGTTGTTTCCATAGAGCTGAGGAGTTTAGAGATGGTATGCTCAATTTACTTGAAGAGTCAGAGGCCAAGCGAAGCACTCAGACAGTTTTTCACCCTCAAGCCTTTTCTCATCATGTTTGTACAAATGTGTATATATCCAGTATGTTTAAATGTTAGTTTGGTTGGCTGGTGTGTAGATATGTACAGAATCTGTGAAACGAAAAGTGAATGGATGCAGAAGTTTTGACAACATCTAGAAAACATAATTGCAGTGGACCACCAACAGTGAGGCTTAGCTCTATGTTAAATACAGTTTATATTTTACAGTTACTAACATTGTGGTGGAATACTTCCCATTATATTTACTATTTGATTATTTAAGATTAAAGGAAAAGTTAGACATTTTGGGAAATATGCTTATTAGAAATATGCTTAGTAGTGAAGCATTAGATGAAAAGATCTCATATCTGTTTGTTAAAGTTCCTCTCCAGCTGCTGCTATGATTAATATTTTGTTCAACATGGTTTTTACACACAAAAAGTAAAAAACTAAAACAAAAAAGCCAAATTTAGCTTGTCTGGCATACATCTGCGTGTCAGATTTTTAGCGACGTGCGCAGATGTCCCCAGATTACATAGTCAAGTAATAGTGAAGGTCAGACACGGGACATATACAAAAACACATTTTTGAGAGGAAGGGATCTTTAAATATGAAACTATACAGTCAGTAGTTGTTGGCTTAGCACAGCACAAAGACTGAAAACAGGGAGAAACAGCTGGCTTGACTCTGTCCAAAATCTTCCTGTAAGCACCTCCAAAACTCACTAGTTTACACATTATATCTACTATGTTTAATTCACACAGAAACCAAAATGTAAAAATGACAATTAGACATTTTATTGGAGGTTATGTGCTGGACTGTTTTTTGGCAGGGAATAGTGACTTCCTGGTGTGTTTGCTGGTTGCCTGGCAACTGCTCCTAATCAGCCATAACAGTTACACAAGCTTGGTGCCCGATGGGAGCTCAGTCAAGTTTCTCCTTTCCTTTCCTGTTTTTCAACTGTTAGCAACTGTTAGCAAGTGCTAGCTAACTAGCTAGCTAACAATTAATGTAGCTGGCTCTTTAGCTAGTGTTTTGCTTACACCAACTAACTTAAGCAACTCAAATATTATTAGAGCACAGAGCAAAAATGGGCGGTACTTAGGAAGGTCATTTTCACTTAGGTTTTTGTAGCCTACAAATTGAACGAATAAAATATAAAATAATATTATATTTGTTATATTATTATTAGAATATAAAGAGATATGACATGTTAATTAGTGAGCTTCAGAGGTGCTGGATGAAGGATTTTGTCACCTTTGGACACAGTCAGCCTAGCAGCTTACCACTGTTTCTAGTCTTTGTGCTAAGCTAACAGGCTATGGCTGTAGCTTCATATTACACTTACAGATATTAGAGTGGTATCGATCTTCTCATCTAACTTTTCACCACAAATTGAATAAGCCTATTTGTTAAAATCCTTTAATCCTTTCCTTTAAACAAGATTAGAAGAAACTATCATAATCTGAGCTCTTTGAAAGCTTTGTGTTTATCTGTTAGGTATGAACCTAATCTGTTTAGGGAAATGTAAATTACACAACCATAACCATGCAACTCTTTAACCCAATGCACTGCTCATCACCTCTAACCCTGATGTTTAGACTATGTACTCTACACTCTACATGCTCTTATAATTGACTTTACATCCATTCCTTAAGCTGTCACAACCCTGGCAAGCACATACCACGATGAGCTTCCACTACCTCCGGGGTTTTTCTAACTCAGGGCAGTGCATCCTCCAGTTGCCATGGGCAACGAGACCAAAAAATATTGTGCTTCTCAAACACGCCCCTCTGCCTAATATCTTCTTGTTCAGCTCATCAAGGATAAGACTCACCCTTGGATTGCTTTTGTTTTCCATCTTTTTCAAAAGTCTTGATTGAATGATTATCTGCAGTTGTCTTCACAGGCATTTCCTGTCCGACAACTGCTGACAGACACAAAGGGACATTAGGACCGGCTGGATGGGCTGCAGCTACAGCTCAGAAACTCAGTGTCTTGGTTGTCATGGGGCCCGTTTAAACAGTGTCATAAAAGCAGCATGCAGAGCGACATTCAGCTTGCAGGCAGGCAGTTGTAAGCTCCTCAGAATCTGTCGCACATTGCGTTTCCCTCCGTCTTGGACAATGTGCTAATAATTATAGAGAGCCCGAGGCCTGTGTTTGCATTTGGCGGAGAAGTTGTGTAGTGGGAGGGATGTGTGCTGCAGCAATGATTCAGGCTCACAGATGTAATTAATGGAGGATGAGAAGTGAAAGTATTGCTTTTACACATCCTTTAGGAAAAGCATGGTTTTAACAGATCCTACTCTTTTATCACCATCTTAAAAAATGTAAAATAACAGCAGGTGGGGAGAGTTATATCTGCATAAATCTGGCCTGGTACACAGGTTTTCGCTTTATTTGGGGGAGGTTTTGCTCACAATGCATTCAATCTCAATATTTCAATCAAATGCAATTAAAATAAAGATTTAATTACTTTTGAGTATTTTGTATTTGTATTTTGCCAGAAAGAAAAATACGATTTGTAACAAAATACATGAGGACTTTTCATTTGTGGATTTGAATTGTTTTATCATTATTATTATTATGTAATGACATTTTATTTTCAGATTTTTTTTTTTAGCCGTGTAAACACCAACACTCCCCTGGTGCTTGGGACTGTGGCAGCTTCAGTTAGCAGCAGTTAGCGGTCACTCTGATGATGTGCTGCCCCCTATTTGTTTGGAGTATGAATTCAACTGGTGGCTACTAAGTTCCTAAATTGTGATAATATCAGTTTTTACAGAATTTTTTGTTTTTTTTTTTTGTTTTTTTTTTTTTTGTATTTTAACTACATACATTTTTAATACCCATATTTTGTATTTGTATTTTGCTACATTTTATGAGCAAGTATTTGCAAGATACTTTTTGATGTATTTGTGCAAATCTCCTCCAATACCACAATGTATAAGTACCCCCATTACAAGTAAAAATCATTCATTTAAAATCTTACTTAATTTAAAGTACAGAAGTATTATAATCAAAATGTACTCAGAGTATCAAAAAATCCAGTTTTCAGTTTAGGGGTCAGGCACCTCTAAAGGATCACAAGGTAAATCAGTAAATGTGGGAGAAGAAAGAAGGAAAGACAGCGTTCTTCTATGCAAATTTCTCTTAATATTTTGGACTTTTTCTCTGAAATTTGATTTTCTGTGAAATACTGGAAAATTTGATATCCAACCTGTTATCATCCCGACTCATCACATACCGCTGTCTTGCAGTTTGGTTAGGTTTAGGCACAAAAACTGCTTGGGTAGCTTAAGGATAAGACCAAGTTTGGGATTACAATAAGTATTCTATGTTATATACAGTAGGTCATGTGATGTCACTGTGGCAACTTACAAGATGGTCATATGATGAAAATCATGTGACGCATGAAACATACTCTACCTGACAACTTCTAATAAAGTTATGGTTTCACATGGGACACAAACCCTGGTCTCTAAAGTCTTGTGTTTGTTTGAGCCGTCCATCCATCCCACCTCCACCACACGCACTTCCCCCCTCTTTATACTACATCAAAATTCCAGTACTACTCTTTCAGCCGCTAACACATACTGTGCTCATCTGTATGAGTCGCTACAGGGTGGTGACAAAACATCAGTGTTTGACAAGTTGGTGATGTTTAGAGGGGAAAAAGACATCTGAGACTTGACAATGGGGCCAGACTAGGCCTGCCACTGTTTTAATCTTCATAATATAATTGTATTTTATCAAATGAACATATGTTTTTTAATGTAAACTTTAATGTAAACTACCACAGCTCTCAAATAAATGCAGTGGAATGAAAACTACAATATTTTGCTCTGAATTGTAATACAGTATAAAAGCACTTGAGTGAATGTATGCAGTTGCTTTCCACCAGCGTTTAATCTACACTTTTAATTTCATTGATGTGGTTGTGTTCAAGGTCTGTAAACTGATCTTTCATACTGTAAACTAAACAAATGAGCTGAAAATTAACACCGAAAACAATCTTTACATTCAAATTATCACTTTTACACGTGTTGTTTCAGCAGATAAAACTATCTGAAACGAATAACAGGAAGCTTCATGATTTTCTAATTACAGACAGATTTCCTCTATAGATAAAGACCTAAACTGACGTCTAAATGTTGACTTTCGTTTGTAACAGGAAGTGACATATGCTGCAACCTTCCTGTGTGACACATGGCTCACCACAGCAACAGATGGACACATTGAGATAAAAATACGATTAACAGGGCATTAGTGAGAAGTGCAACAGAGGTATCTGATCTAGAATAAAACAGTTACAACAGAGTTAAAGTATTGTTATTCTGAAGTTAATTGTGGGTTTGTTACAAGCTGCACTGCGATTACCTGAACGAACTTTCTGCAGAAACCCTGACTGCTCTGAATATAAGTTGAAGAGCGGAATAAACATCACATATACCTCACTTTACTTCTCAGTTAATTCCCTGCTGTGCCAACATCTTGAGTGGTGATAAAACGATCAACAAGTGCCAGTGCAACACATTCTTTAAAAGCTGTGGTGATAAAAACCTGTTGAAGCTGGGTCAAAGGCTGCCACTCACACATTGTGTAATTATTAATAGGTCTGCTGTGGAACACTGTCAGACTGAACAGGGAGCCAATTACTCGAAATGTCGCTCTGGTGCCTGTTGGCAGCCTCGCACTTACACAAACACAGAAATAGAGTCACCACTACAACTTTCATCCCTAAATAACACACAACACTGAATCCAAAAATAACCTACCACACACACACACACACACACACAACACACACACACACACAGTCTCTCCACTGGCGCTTATTAATGACCCGTCTGAGGAGCCATCTGCTTTCGTGTAAAGCTCTCACGCCGGCAGCTGTGTGTGTAGCCTGTGTGTTCAGGTCATGTACATGTATGGCAGGTTGTTGGCAGGTGCTCCGTGGAGCTCAATGATTTGTGAAAGGACGCCTCAGATCACTAGTCAGTGTTTAAGCCACAGTTGTCCTCCAAAGGCCTCATGATGTATAAGTGTCGTTTCATATCCATACACAGTAGAAGAAGCGACACTGTCTCTGTCCATATCCCACGCTGGGACAGTGTTTCTTCTTTCTCTTGATGGCACTTTTGGAATTGACCCTTCTTACGTCCATTTTGGAACCTTGGTCAACTTTTTACAGCCGTGTCTAGAAGGGAACTCCAGACCCTGCGAAAGCTCTCGCAAGAGTGGTAACTATGTTTCAAAACATGATCTTTTCCCAAATCCTAACCAAGTGTTTTTTGTCCCTAAGCCTACAGATTTGAGCCACAGTGTTGTCACATTATAAAACATAATTAGTTTGTACAAAGTGCACAATGAAAAAACAGCGCATACAAATTTTGCAAGAGCTTTGCAAATCAAGGCTTCTCTTCTAAACATGACCATTTTCTCCTTTCCTGTTTCCTGCACTTAGATATCCTACTTGCTAGGCTCGTCCATGCTGAAAAGAAAACCACATTTTGAAAATGGTCAAAAAATATTGCTGGCAGACCTGTTAAAGTCACATGTAGTCAGACTTTAGTTAGGTAATGTTAGCAAAACACCAGCAAACTAGCTAGCTACATCAATCCTTAGCTAGCTATTTACATCTGATAGCTAATCATTATAATTATCTAACTAATGTGGCTATACAGTTCCCCCAGTAACGGCTTTTGACTTCTTCAGAATTAGTTTTTATTTTCAACATGTACGAGCTGAGCACATAGCTTATAAGTACGGGAAACAGGAACAGAGAAAGTTACCGAGGTTCTGCATAGGACCAAGTTTGCTTAACTGTTGTTGAAGCACAGAGAGAAAAAGGTGTTTAACTCAGGAAGTGTCGATTTGTTTATAAAAATGGCTTTCCTTGCAAAATTGCATTTATTCACTCCTTTTTTGTATATTTTGATTACACATAATCGCTTAATTCATTCAAAATTACTAGAGCACTGGAAGTGTATTGCCTAACCAACGGACTACAAAGGTTAAAGCTTGTGACATGTAGCAGCTTTTATTTGGTTCATTTCTGACTGTGATTTGGCTCAGAATGACTTCCTTATCTCCCGCGACTCGCATGATCTCACATCATCTTTTCTTGTCTTGCTCAATGATGTGCTAAAATCTAAAAACACCACCATGCGCAGTCAAACTGCCTTGACATTAGCACATATTTCACAACTATTGAAATAAAAAAAAAAGACTGTTGAAACTATTCTGCACCTACTGAATGTGACTGTCTGTTGAAGCTATTATTATCTACAGTGTATACAATCAATTGCCACAGTTTATAAAGCCATTCATTTTCAGTGTTTTGCAACAAACCTGCTTGTGTATGCAATTAGTCGTCCCTGTAGGGAGCCAAAATCACTAGTGGAGCCTGTTGTGTCCCAGTGCCCACAGAGAACGGGAATATGCTGAGCCATCTGCAGTGCCGTGCCTGCTCCACGTAGGAGTCTGCCTCCTCATCAGTTGGAGGGACTATGGCGTGTCTCACACAGACAGACACACACCCAGCAGGCATGTGTGCACTCGTGCATCACAGGTAGGACGCTGCCTTTTTGTTACAAGCACTCACACAGGCACACACTGCTGCTCACATATAAGAGATAATATCATGATTTTTAATAAAGTGATTTCTCTGTTTAGCGTGCATGATACCCAAAAGTCTTAGGTTCTGCTTCAGCGGTCCATCTAAGCTTTAACTACAGACAAGGGAGACGAGGTTGCTGCATTACACAAATACCTTTTCTTTGTTTGCTCTTGTCTCTATGGCAACATTGACAAAGACTCAGCAGCAGATGGCTGTAGCACATCTAAGAGGTTTAAATTGTCTGTCTTTACTCCCATCTCTCACTTACAATTCTTGTTCCAGATATCTGTTTTCATCTTTTAAATCAGCATCAATTAAATCCAGATTGAGCCCAGAGGCGTCTTTACGTCACTGATACACAGACGCTCCAGAGGCAATCCAGAAGTTACATTCATCATGGACGCACGTCTGGTGGTGTACAGTATGTGAAACAGGCCGGAAACATTAGTGGCATCATGCACTTATGTCCATGTGTGTGTTAAAAAGAGAGTTTTCTAATCTATTTGTCTTGTCTGTTTCTAATAATGTGATTTACTCTTGTGTTCCTAACTTTTAATTGTCCCCTCCAGGCGTAAGCTGTTTTTGTCATGCAATTACTTGCATGCGTGCGTGTGTGATTACAAGACCTGGAGCCTGTCCACCGTTAATCTTGGTTACTACTGTTTTGTGCAGTTCCATAAGTGTATGCTGATGAGTCTCTGTGATTCAACATTTTTTTAAAAACTCTTTTCCATCTCCATGCTGGCGACAGCTGTAGACAGAGGCCTTAGGTTTTTGGCTCATCCCACTGTTGTAAACACGATGTCTCAAGAACACTTTGGGGGAATTTCTTCAAACAATTGGTACAAATGACCACTTGGACTCAAAGATGAACTGATTAGATTTTGGTGGCCAAAGGTCAAAGGTCCCTGTGACCTCACAAAGCATGTTTTAGGACATAACTCAAGAATTAATTATGACAGGGGCGGACGTTTAGCTCAGTGGGTAGAGCGTCCGACCCATGTATGGAGGCTGTTAGTCCTCTGCAGTGGCCGCTGGTTCGACTCCCGCCTTCGGCACTTTGCTGCATGTCATCCCCCTTCTCTCTGCCCTGTTTCCTGTCTAATCTCTGGCTGTCCTATCTAATAAAGGCAAAAATGCCAAAAAAATAATAACTAAAAAAAAAAAGAATTAATTATGACAAAATTGAACACAAATGTCTAATAGAATAAAATGATGAGGTGATGGCATTTTATATCCAAAAGGTTAAAGGTCAACTTCACTGTGACATCATAATGTTCAGCTCTCTATCAATCCTCTGTACTCCTTTGTAAAAAATGAAAAAGTGAAAACAGCACGTTTCTCACTGGAAAGTATTCACTGGAATCATACATGTCAGTACAGTGATAACTTTGATTGAACAGAAAAAAAAAGCACTTAAAATCTGAGTCCAGAGTCTTTGCCGACATGAATGTAAACTGCAGTTTGACTTGCTGGCAGAGGTATAAAACTGTGAGGTGGTTATTCCAGTCTTGTCATTCTGACATGCAAATAAAATTCTTCTAAATTTGTGAATATTTGCATATACCAGGAAATCGGATCTTCTGTTATTTTAAACATATGAGAATACAGTTACCCCAAACAAGTTCATTATTTTTTTATATTCTGCATGTGCTTGCATTTATAAATGATCAGTGGCTACCATTTTTACAACTGTACAATGTTTTGCTTGACTTGAAATGCAGCCTGCCAAATTCTGCTTAATGACAGTAGAGGTAATGCTTTCCACATGTTCACAATTAGGCATACAATCTGATCTGTGATTTGCTCACCAAATATGGTTTCTAGATGACTTGTGTGATGCAACAAGATTGTTTCGCTACTACACACTGTGGTACAAAGTAGACTACAAATTCCTTTCCAATTTGGCTGCTTAGATCCCTCATCCTCATGTTAGTGACATAAATGTCAAAGCAAGTTGCCATAAATGGAGATTTTAAATTGTTGACTCACTGCGTTGAACTACTGTACAGAATACATTTTATGAACTGTGATTACAAACGCTACTCAGCAGCAGCAGCAGGACCTCACACTGTGATTTAAACTCATGAGAATTAGTCTGGCTGATGAGGCCATCATAGAACAAAGTGGCTGTCAATCACAACTGCCATGTCCAATTTATTTTATTAATCATGTCAGTTTGTCTTTATCGCACCAACTGCCAGAGGATCTAGGTGACAGAACAGATGACATCATGGAAAGACAGCCTCTATATGAACCATGTCCTAGCCTATTTACAGCAGTGAGTTGGTTTTGTGGTTTATGAACAAAAAGTCATCTCTCTAATGACAAGCATCTGGTCGCTAAGTATCCTTGAGTAGGTTGATGAATCCCTCCCACTGTTGTGTTGATGAAATTCTCCTCTGGGGATTAATGAAGCACTACATAATCATTAAATATTTTGTATCAGAGGCAGTTGATTACCTAACATGGAGGGGGTTTACTCATTCAGAGTGTTCTTTACATTGTAAATTCTCAGTTAGACAAGACTGAGTAAATAATTCCTACAGCACAAACAGGGCTCCTGCCCAGCTGATTGATTATTATGGCCATAAATAACGTAAATAAAGGCGAGCAGTGAGGATTCCTCCAGTGTGATGGAGGCCAGACATATTTTCACAGAGACAGGGAGAAAAGAGAGAAAATGTGAGGTATAGTTTGGAGAAAGAGAGAGATTGAGAAAGAGACAGAAAGCGAGGAGGGTGTGACCTTAATCCCAGAGTGGGAAAGAAAGAAACTGAAACATGTACCACAACACACACACACACACACACACACACACACACACACACACACATCTGGTCCATCCAGTTTCTACTTTGTAGCTCAGAAGAAAAGTATGTTGAATGTTACACTTCTAATGCATACAGTCCAACTATTGTACACTGTATAAAAATAAACTACTTGTTTTAAAGTAGTGTCCAGACTGGCTTAAAATTTTAAGTTTACTGAATTTGTGAGTGACAAGTTGAGTTTTGTAAAGATTCAAAACAAATAAACTAATAAAATAAACTTGATTAAAGCTATAATATGTAACATTTCTGCGTTGAACTGTGTGTGACATATGTTACATATTTAGCTGAGTGGTGTAATTACATTATCCTAGATGTTTCCAACAATGTTAAAACAGAAAGAAACCCACAATTTACTCAAGGTAATGGCGTGTTACCTGCTAGATGTTGCTAGCTAGCTGCTAGGTGAAAGACGTAGAAAACAAGGGACATGTGAGAGACAGTAGGGAGGAAGTCAGCACACATGACTAAATATAACATGAATAAAACTTTAATCCCTTGTCCAACTCCCATGATCCCACACTATTTCATGCCATCAACCTGATGCTATTCGGCATGTGAGTTTTAAGTTTAATTGACCTGAATGTTTGAGTTTGAAACTCCTGGAGTAGTTGATTCCACTTCATTTCTGTGTGATGTTTTACAGTGTAAGAGGCGAGTCAGCACTCCAGTCAATTGATTAATCACTCCTCTCGACGACAGTGAGCTGTCATTCCTTTCTAGAGTAAGGGTGTGGTCATTTGGTTTGTCTCATGCTGAAGCTCATCAATGAGTCATCAGTGGTCTTCTGGAGTTGCAGCACTTTTGCTCATGTGTGAGGAAGGCCATGAGCATTTTCATTTTGAATTCATTATCACGTCACTCAGGGAACATCTATAAATTTGCACAGGCAAATGTTTTACTGACATCGACATATCTGATAGCGAGGGCCGACATGACCACAAACTGCAGCGGAACATGCAGGATTCTGCATGGCGCCTCTGTGGCTTATACCCTGCGTGCAAGCCACTACATGTCACACCACCACGCCAGAACACGAAGTAGGCTACTGTCCCAGACGAAGGCAGTAATGCCGCTGTGGAGACCGAGCAGATTCTGTTACTGACACCCCAGCTCAGTCCAAAAAGCCTGCAGCAAAGGCTTTGCTTTCTGTCTCATCAAATAACAATGAGGATCAAACAGGTTGTTGGAGGAAAACGTGCCAAGTATGTGACAATGCAGCTGTATCTGACCCAACAGAAGGTCTCCCATTCCTGTCCCATTCCTTCATATCACTCTTCAAATCCCAAAACAAAAAATACACATATTAGAGACTATTTGGACTAGACCACTATTGGACAAGATTTGGTTGGACTAGACCAACCAAATCTTATTAATATTTTTTTTTATATTATTATTATTAATCTTTATTATCATCTATCTGTTAATTGCCCATACCATTTAAAGATACTGACATATCGTCCACAATATTTATTTCAATCGAAATGGTTTTCAAGTTTTCAAATTCCACTAATTAACTTCTTGTCTCAGTAAGCTAGGATTGTGAAAACATGCATCTTGAGTCAGTGTGCAGATGTTACAGATGCTATTGAATCTCTCTTTATTTTGTGTGGTTTGTTTTGATATGGCTGCTTAGCTTGGGGACAGCTATCAGCCATGACAGAACATCATGTGCTAACTTGACACGCTGATTTAAACACATGCTAAACATGCCACTTAGAAGTCAACAAAATAAGGATTCAAACTCAGTAGGTTTTGATTAATTCAAATAAAAGGTCAGGACAAAAATACATCTCATGAACAAAATATATTTTCATATCTCTGAAACAAGCTTGTTTCCCCAATAAATGCAGCAGCAGATGCGTCTTCTATCTTCTTAGTGGGGAGAGGGTCTAACTGAGCATGTGCAGTATCACTCTAGCATGTTGCTGAGTGGAAAAATAAAAATTGTTGCAACTGCCTCCTGTTGCAACCGTCCCCAGTCTACCCTGGAACTGATGTTTAGACATACAGATGAGTGTAAATACATACACTTGACTAACTTCATAGACTGGAAAGTTGTACTTTGCAACTGATGTGCACTGCCCTCATGTGGTCACAATATTATGAGTAAGTACACAGACACTACTCTTTGTGTTTGTGTCTGCATGTGTGTGTGTGAGAGATACAGAGACAGAGAGACGAACGTGTAGGCACCAGTCGGCCTATATCTGTCTCCCAACTCCCACATGAAATGCAGACAAGACGAAAAGAAGGTGTCTAGTCTGGGGTGCAATGGTGACCCACATCCTAGCTACACCACACCCCCTGGAGCATCTCATTACGTCAGACTCCATAATCACCCACGAGATAAGAGCCATATGATTTCTATACGTAACATCAAAAGGACCAGTCTTTCACTTTAAATGTGCCAGTCCGCCTCTACATGCCAGGGGATGTGGGCACTTCCTCTGGATTTCTAAAAGCTTCATTTTATTCTATCAGTGGGAGCCAGCGTCTCATCACGGCTGCGCCCACTTCTTATTTCATGGGAGAGTTCATGCTTAAGCGCATTTGTATATTGAATTATGAATGTTTTTTTCCTCGCCTAAACGCTGGTATAGTGTTGTTCATCGTCAAAGAGCCCAACAAGCACACAGTTCTCCTCGTAGAAGCAATTTTGTCAACTATTTTGAGATTACGTTGTGAGCGACCACCCCTACAAAGAATGGTACGCGCCACTCCCTGCCGTTAGCCGTTGTTGTATCCTATGCTACTGAACAGATATGTTGCGATACCAACTAGCTACACACTTAGCATTAAAGCCACGAAAAGATGCGCCTTCACGGGATTAAAACAATAAAACAAACGGCAAGAAGTCTGGAAAAACTTTGCCCAACTGTGCCCAAACTTTGATAGACTACAACCCAAACCACTTCCCTTCAGTTTCGAGTGTGTTAGCATTGTTTTATCCCACCACTATTGCCATTGGACGCGTTTGTTTTCTTCTGGAGCAGTCCAGTCTGATGAATTCACCGAAAAAAGACGGAGATGATGATGTGCCCGTTAAAGACCCGGTAAAATACGGCGAACTGGTCATTTTGGGGTAAGTCTCTTAAACACCTAAGCCGATAGTTAAAATGTGTAGGACGGAGATGCAAATGAACGTTGAATGTGTAGCGGCAGCATCGGCACAATAAACCGACAGATGACGTGTGGGTTCAGCTTTAATCCACTGCTCTTATAACACATACCCTCTTTATCGCCGTTTTAAGGATAGAAAATGCATTGTGGTGGCACATTCTGGCTCATTTTTCATTTATTGCACATTACACGTCATGTAGCACAAGTCTGTGGCTGCGTTACAATGTTACAAACTAACTTTATGCCCCAGATGAAAGCGTATTCTCTGAAAACTGTGCCGCCGTATTGTTTCCACATCATGTGTGGTGCGTTTGAGTGCAAAATGTGTAAAAATCTGTTGGATCCATACAGCGCGCGAGGCTACTACGGATGTGGCCGCTTTTTCATCAATGGTTGTAGTGGGGGTAAAGCAGCACTGAAAATCCCAATGATGTCATACTATGCTGGATCTGAGGCTGCTAAAAGTAGGACTGGGGGGATGATATCATTGTCTGAAAAATGCATGCCTCTTGCTCATTTTATTTAGTCACAGAACGCCTTTTATTACTAATTAATAAAACGTCGCAGCCAGATGACCATCCATGCCAAAGAAGAGGGAGGATGAGGAGGAGGAGGAGGAGGAGGAGAAAAGCCCTTCTACATCATCAGCACACACAAGCACACAGTAGGCAGGATGTGCTGATGACAGCCACCAGCTTCCACAGCATTTCCACCCCTGCAGCTCCACCACACTGTGCAGGGTCTGCAGGGACCAGAAATGCCACAGCACACACACACACTCATACACAGTGATATCCAGGCTTCCACAGGCCTCCCTCTTGCCCTGCAGAGCTTCCTGTGTATGCCAAAGATAACTGACCTAATGGCCTATCTCTTCCCCTCCGGCTGAACATGGAGTGAGGAGGCTGTAGCCCGCCCGCATCAGAATACTGATTAGTCGCCCTCCTCATCATCTGACTGTTTGAACAGAGCGGCCCTTCAGAATAAGGAAGTCATCATTTAATGCCTCTTCTGAGGGTTTTGGCCATGCAACTTAAACACAAGCGTGCTCTGCGATGCTTAATGAGCTTCATTGAGGGTTGAAAATGCATTTGTATTAGCTCACTTTGAAAGTGTAGTGATTGAGGTGTGGTTTGATCCTGTTCTGCCAGAGTGATTGCCACAGGCTTGCATTCATCTCAGTGGTTTTGAATGAGACTGAGTGATATGGGAAAAGCGGATACTGCTGTAACTGAAGAACCAGCTTCCACTATTGCTGTTATTTTGTTATATACGTGACTCACAGCATGTTAAAACGTTACTGATAACAATGGTAGATTATAGACTAAATGTCAATCAGAGTTGCAACAATTAATCGATTTGTAGTCAACTATTAATTAATTATTAATTCCCAGCATTTTTTAAGAAAGAAAAGTGACAATTCTCTCATTTCAGCACCTAAAATGTGATTATTTTCACGTTTCTTTAGTCCTCTGTGACAGTTAACTGAATATCTTTAGGTTGTGGGCAAAACTATGACATTTGAAGATGTCGTCTTGGGCTTTGGGAAACACTGATCAGCATTTTTTCACCATTTTCTGACATGGACCAAACAACTAATCATTTAATCAAGAAAATAATCAAAAGTTAAATCGACAGTGTAAACAAATTGTTAGCTGCGGCCCTCATGTCAGTATTAAAGGAGAAATATGTAAGACCCTAGCATTCAAAAATGAGTACTGCAGTCCAAATAGCAAGTTGGAGCCACAGACGGTTTATTAAATGCGCTGAGTCCCTGTTTAAAATGCGATTTATGCTTGAAGCGAGTTGTTTTTGCCCCTCCTCCCTTGACTCAAAGCTCTGGCAGGTTGCCTGCAGGCTGCAGTGACACTGAACCTACATGAGCACAAGATGAATGCAACATTATATTTTGACAATGACAAGTGACGACAAGTCCTACACTGTAAGTTGATCAGCTTTTTTTAACTGTCATTTGTTTGTAAATGTAAAGTTAAGCCCGTCATCCTGAAAACAAGATCACTGCTCTGAAAATACACACTCTGGAGTTGGAGTTACTGTGTGCTAAACTCCATTAACATATTGCTCAATTTAAACATTATAAACATTTAGTCCTTTTAAAAGATTGTTAATGTTTTTTTTGCGACTCATAAACAGACACTTATTCATTTGATGGTTATTCAGCATTAATGTTAACTCTTTGTAAAGTGAATAAATGTGAAACAGGCTTCTGCACCTGAATAGACATTTCAAAGGAGAACATGCAGGCTGTAGTATTGTTGTCAGAGAAAGCAGTATTTCAACTTAACATGTTTCCCTAATCTCTAATGCCATTATCCAGATCAGTGGAGTTCATTAGGATTCAGGCCCCTGTCCCCAAATATACAGCAGGTAACTTTGACAGCAGATAGCTGATGTAAGAACAGACTGTTCTTTCTGCTGCTTCCTGTCATTTATAACATTTTCCTGGCCTGTTTTGTGTGGTTTTAACTTTGCATCTGTCAGCCTTGATGATCACATGCCCCGTGTGGTCGATGCCTGCCTCACTGCGGGCCATGTGATCTTTGCAGTGGCTGCCTGCCATCGCTCATTGCCTTAGTTAGCCCGGACACCGTGTACAGGGCTGCCCCGTCCAGCAAAGCTCAACTCACTCATCACCCATCACTATGCAAACACCCTCTTGTTCTCTGTATTTATCTCTCCCACACCTTTTTTTTTTAAAGTCTCACCCTCAACACTGTCTCTGTCGCATTCTTCCATCTCTCACCCAGTCCCTTCCCAGCCAGCTTCCCAGTGTTTTGCTGAGTGCTGACTTTCACAGAGGCAGGACTCCTCGGTGGCTTGCCCTCAACGAAAATAAACCCTGTGTCGAGGGGCAGAAGGAGTGAATATTTCATATTGTGCTTTATGATGTACGCACATGCGTGATGCAGGCCACAGCTGCCCAGGCAAATCGCACTTTGTGGAGCTGCTCTTCCACTGGCCTTTCGCCTCAACCCTCTGCCTCTTCTCTGCCCTCTTCTATGTCCTGAACCATGCCCTTTACTTCTTTTCCTTCATTTAGCTTTAATTTTCTGTCTCGAATACTCATGATATCTTCTGACTTCTTTTCTGTCTCTCTTTCTGTCAAGGCGCTCGCTACCTTTTCTCTTTCCATAAGCGGATTTTCTCCCCTGTGCCCTCTTATCCTTGGTCCCATTCCACATATTCTGCCTTTTAACCAGACCCCTCAGAAGCCTGTCCTCGTGCGTCTTCTTTGCCTGACCCAGTCCTTCTCTTGTCAGCCGGGGTCCAGTTAGAACTGACAGGCAGGTCCACAGAGGGAGCAGGTATCACTGAGTCATCCTCCTCTCCCTGAGCTCCACATTTGAAAAAAAAAAATATCACAAGTAAATGTCATCTGTTTGAAGGCGTTTCCAGGCAAAGTAACCAATCCTCTCACCAACATCCTGCCCACTGTCTGCCCTGATCTGGCCTTAGGATTGTTACACACAGAAAATGAATTTTGGTCCTGAGATTCATGGAAGTATAGTTCATTAAAAATGCATAATGTCAACAAACTTTCCTCAGACACTAACCACCAAGAGCAATCTACAGTTCACTTTGTTTTTACGAAAATAAGGAACTGCTATCATTTAAGTTATAAAAATGTATATCAAGATAATGTCAGAAAGGTAAATGTAGGCAAATGTTTTGCAACCCACTGTTTTCACATTGCTTTTGCTATAACAAATAGGTAAAAAAAAAAATCTTTAATTACATACCATCTGTGCAGCTTGTGTCTTATCTGTTAGAAGTTGGGTTTTTTTTTTTGCCATATTTTATTTAAGGTTAATTCCAAACAAGCAAGAGGATATACATACCAGAAGCCAGAAAAAAAGAATAGAACAAATGTTGTGAAGAAATATTAACTGTTGTTTATGAAGTTGCGATATGTTGGCAATGGTCCCAAATTGTACTTATCTGTAAATGTGTTTCTGACCTCCTATAGAGATTGTTTGGGTGATTTCCAGTATTTACACCCATCTGATTCGTGTTTTTATTTTTTAGTCATTTAGGACACATAGAAACAGAACTTAATGGCAACTCTGAGGGAAAACACTACTTCAAATGCAGAAGGCTTTTAAATCACGGCGTTACGATGGTAACATGATGACTGTCAGCCAGTGGACGATGCCATTGTCAACACTGTTCTCAAACTTATTACTCAAAGGTCGGCTTCTGATTTGTGCTAACAAAATAACATTTAATGAACCCGCATATAACTTTTAAGCAACATGCATTCAAGTTCAAGATTCATTCAAGTCAGGATATTCAAAATACATTAGAGCCTAATGGGAGAAATGGCACTTTAGGAACCAATAGCAAATTCTCTGGTGCAAAGTTATAGTATTCATAATAGGAGGTATGGGCTGGGTCTGGATTGACTTGCAATTTGGTCTGCATCTGGACCTTGGTCTGATCTCAACATATTATTACACATACGACATACTGATTTTGTAAAGTTTAGTATACATTGATATTGCACAACTGAATTGTTCAGTTTTGGTGTGTGTGGTCTACTGGGAGCAGAGTTGACTGTAAAGTCTGACAGCAGCAGGAAGGAAGGCTCGACAGTATCTCTCCTTTACTCGCTGCGGGTGAAGCAGCCTGTCACAGAAGGAGCTGCCCAGCGTTGTCAGAGTGTCCCGCATGGAGTGGGACATGTCTCCATCAGGATAGCTTAGACATCATTCTCCTTTCTGCCACCACCACCACTGGTTTGAGGGGACATCCCAGGACAGAACTGGCCTTCTTAACCAGTCTGTCCTGTCAACAGTCGAGATGCTGACTGCCCCAGCAGACCGCTACTCCATAGAAGATGGAGTCAAAAAAGGCCCTTAGGAGTAGCCCCTGCACTACAAAAGACTTGAGTCTCTTCTTTCTTTCATATTCACCAGCTTAATTGTACAAACACTGTCAAAGCAGACGGTGGCTTGTTCAGCCCACGTAGCGAGGCCACTGTGAGACACATCATCAGAGCAAGTACAACCAGATGCCCCCTGATCTGATCAAGTCCGAAGGCCTGCAAAGACATTTATTGTCTGTCACAAAGTCTTCCTGCCTGCCGGGTGTCCTCTGAATAGTTTTTGATAAGGACCATGCCCTGCTGATTATTTAAAAGCCTAAAACCAGCATACTGGCTTCTGCATGAACCCAGCTGATGTTCAGCTCGGCCTCGAAAAAAATGAAGACAAAGGCAGTATCTTAGTCAGCCCCACCACTGGAACGGTTTTAACATCATGTCTCACACATTTTCATTAAATCATGAAAACTGAGATCATCCTTTCAAAAAAGGTTGATATTGAATTATAAAACACTCGAGGGCTAGAATACATTATTTACCACTTTCGCAAGGAGAAGCTGAATTTTCATATCTGCTTCTATTAACCATAACTAGAACACTTTCTCAAGGCTACATGGTTAATGGTATTGTGTCGCTAAAATTAATCTGTCCTGCTGAAAATGCTGTTAAAGGAGTTCAGATGAAGCGCAAACCTCAAGTATGAGATGAGTGAACGGGATCAAGTGCTAGTTGTCCTTTTCATTGAGACTCAGCAGTTGAATATGTATCACGGGTAGCCCGGCTGTGCTGCTCTAATTCATTTCAAAAGAATCTGCTATAATGTGGCCGTAAAGATGCACCTAATCATTGGCGCTCGCACTCTAATTGCAGTTATTTCTACAGACATCTTGGCAGTGTCAGTGACATTTTTTCATAGCTTTATTTTCCCCTCAAGTGATGACAGATCGTAAAGGCTGTATGCAAACAGTGAGATAACAGCTTTTTTCCCACCATCAGTCTTTCTCAATAAAGCTCGGTCAACTGGAATCAACACGTGAACTTGTTCACATGTCTTCTTTGAGTCTGAGTTGTAGTCTAGATTCATCTGAGTGCAACGTGCGTGTGTCCGTGCTTGGGTTTTCATCCTGTTTTTGTTTGTCTTTCTCCAGGTACAATGGCTCTCTTCCAAGCGGAGACCGAGGCCGCAGAAAGAGCCGCTTTGCTCTGTACCGAAGGGCCAAGGCCAACGGCGTCAAACCCAGCGCCGTGCACATCCTCAACACGCCACAGGACAGCAAGGTACGTGTGTGTGTGCATGTTTGTGTACTGTATGTTTTATCAGTGTGTAAAATTCGTTTCCTTCCTGTGACTCCCTGTTGTCTTTTATAAATGAGCCAGAGGAAGGATGACTAAGCATGATGGCTGACACATCTGGACTGTCCGTCCGTGTGTGTATGTGCGTGTTTGCTTACGTACGGGTGCATGATTGTATGGTGAATGACACATGGCAATGGCGTAAAATGCAGATAAATTACATTTCTTAAATCACAATCAACTAATTGTTTTAATTTCTGTTTTTCAAATGCAACATTAAAGGGATAGCTTGGGTTATTTGAAGTGGAGTTGTAAGAGGTACTTATTCATAGTCAGTGTATTAACAACAGCAGATGGCAGGAATAAAAGAGGAGTACTAGCACGGAAGCTAAGGTACTGCTTTATTTTGCTGCCCGACAGCCTTTTTGGACAGGAAACCACTGTTAAACAAGCCAAATATTGTTCTCTCCAACCAGACTCCAGTGGTGAAATCAGTCATTTTACCTCACTAAACACAGGAGTTGCTGGTAGACTGCTGCCTCAGTCTCTTAGTTTGTATGTGTTATTGTTTGACCTCAGCGCTTTTAAAAGTATAGCTTGGATTCACCAAAGTCACATAATAATACAAGCAAACTAACAGATCGAGGCAGCCGTAGTTCAGCAACTCTTGTGTTCTGTGAGGTAAAATTGCTGATTTGGTTGGTTTGGAAAGAGTGATATGTGGCTTATATAAGGTGGATTCCTGATGGAAAAGGCTGTTTGACAGCAAAGTAAAGCTGTGAAAATATTCTTAATATACGGTACACTTAAACTGATATAATTTTTGTTTTTTAGGAGGGCCTTTTTTAAGTTTGTAAAGGGTTATCATAGGCAACTGGACTTGCTTGGGTTCTTGAAGACGTTTTGCCTCTCATCCATGAGGCTTCTTCAGTTCTAACTGTTCCTTTTTTCAGTTCCTTTTTTAAGTTACTAAAATACATTTTGCTGCTGACCCTGTCCACAGTAGTACATTGATTAGTGCCTGTGTCCATTCTGCTTCTTAAACTGGTGGCATGCTGACCAGCATCTGCAGTAGCTAATACACTGTAGCACTGCAGTGATTAGTCAATAAAAAAAGATTAAATGAATCAGCAACTATTTTGATACTCATTCATATTTTATCATTTTGAGTAATTTTTTTAGTTTAAAAAAAGTCATTTCTCAAATTCAATCTTCTTAAAGTGAGATTCCACTCCTAGATGATAATCCACTCAATATGTACTCACCTCTATGCCGATGTGAGGATGGGTGAAAATCTTCAGTTCACAAAACAATCCTGGAGTTTCAGCAGAAAACAGGGTTGCAACCAATGGCAGTGAATGGAGACCACGGATAAAATGTAAAAAAAAAAAAAAAGAACAAAACAAAACAAACAAAAATGTCTCCATCCTACTCGTGTGGTGTAATCCAAGTGTCCGCGAGCCGCGACATTAAAATTTAACCACAAAAGACACCATTTACACCATGTTTTTAGCCGAAATGTCAACTGAAGCCTCCCAGGTAGCATGTAAACATGGCGCCGATGTATTGCGAGCCCTCGTATATCTCGTGATATTTTCACACATGCATCCATTAAGAGATAAACTCCAGGATTGTTTTGTGAACTGAAGATCTTCACCCATCCTCACATCAGCAAAGGGGTGAGTACATATTGAGTGGATTATCATTCTGGGGCGGAATATCGCTTTAAATGTGAATATTTTCTGGTTTCTTTAGTCCTTTATGATAGTAAAGTGAATATCTTTGGATTGTGGGCAAAACAAAATATTTGAGGACATCACCATGGGCTTTGGGGAGACACTGATTGGCATTTTTCATCATTTCAACATCATCAACAGATAAGTTGACAATTAAAACAATTGTTTCATTGCCGCCTAATCAGTAGGTACCTCATACAACCCCACTAGAAATAATCGGAATTCCCTTTAAATCATGAAACATGTTTTATAGTTGTTCATTTAGGTACATCTTATGGAGTAACAATATGAATGCATGAGCTATTCAGAAAATAAAAGACTTTTCCAGAAACCGAGTGCATCAGTTCTGCTTGTTGCTGTTGTTGTTACAGGCTGTCCACAGCAGGGGGCAGCACAGCATCTCTTTCACTCTGTCCCGCAACCAGACAGTGGTGGTGGAGTACTGCCATGACAACAACACAGACATGTTCCAGGTAACACACTGGGGAAATCAAGAAAACAGAGGGTCAGCTTTTTCATACATCCTCCTTAAGTAAAGGCTCATTTTACAACAAAAATAATCCTAGATTTGTCATCATGAGCAAGTTTCTCCAAAAATATGCTGTTATGTAATATAATGAAAGACACATCTACAGTAGGTAGATTATTTTGGTTCAGACCTGGGACCAGTAGGTATCAAGAATAGAGACATGTGGAAAATCTCCAAGTAAGTCTATTTTTATACACAAAGTTCTGCTCCTATAATAGTATCACAGATTTATTTAGTTTCCAGCGAATGATGACGCATCTTCCAACCAAATCACCACAGTAATGTGGGAAACAAAATCCTTTAGGTTATGGACAATATGAAAACCTAAAACTATTGATAATTGTGTTGTTAAAGTTTTGAAAATCACTTTAAAAGGCATTTGTTTGGATGAATTGTCTGAATTGAATTGCAGATTGGACGCTCCACAGAAAGTCCCATTGACTTTGTGGTGACAGACACCTCCGGAGGGGGGAAAGAGGGGGAGGACCCCTCCATTGCTCCCAGTACCATCTCACGTTTTGCCTGCAGAGTGGTGTGTGAACGCAACCCACCGTACACTGCGCGCATCTACGCTGCTGGCTTTGATTCTTCCAAAAATATCTTCTTAGGGGTGAGCCGACTGATGATCCAACCAACAAAGCTATATTTTTGGAATCAGTGTTGAAGTAATTATAAATCTCATGAACAAATATAAGGTCAAGGTTTGAAGCTTTGTCAGTCTTTCAGACCTGTCATAAATCATCTTGATTATATACCTTCATGTTTCTGCCACCGCAGGAGAAAGCAACCAAATGGAAAAACCCTGATGGGCATATGGACGGCCTGACCACCAACGGGGTGCTAGTGATGCACCCCGAGGGGTTCCCAGAGGACCCCAAGCAGGGTCTATGGAGAGAGATCTCAGTCTGTGGAGATGTCTATGCCCTGCGGGAGACACGCTCTGGACCCAGCCGGGGCAAACTGGTGAGCTACCGCCTCCTCTGGCGAAAGTAGAAGCACTGATTTGACTTCCTCACTAAAGTACAAGTGTAAAAGTACATGCATTGAAATGTTATAAATGTAAAAAGTAGCCCTTGGAGGGCCATTTTGCAAAGTTGAGACTCATCTTTTCTCTACGGTCGAGTCTCCCTCTTGTCTGTTCCATCTTGTTACTTTTTTTTAGATCATTTTAATCTTGTTACATCTGTCATGTGTGATATGCACCAATGAATACGCCAAGGAATCATCTTTTCTATGTATTATCCATTTGGTTGAAATCAGTCTTGATGTTGGGAAGGCAGTGCCTAATGATAAAAAATAAAGAGTAGAAAGTACAGATATTTGTTAAAATGTAGGCAGTAAAAGCAGAAAGTTGAAAGTTGAAATACTCAAGTAAAGTAGATGCCTGAAAACTCTACTTAAGTACAGCAACAAAGTATTTGTACTTCATTACTTCCCACTTTTGCTTTTCTAGGTTGTGTGGTTTGTTTTTAGTTTGATTTTAAATGTCTGTGTATCAATCTGTGCAGGCAGAGGGTGAGAGCAGTGCGCTACGTGATGGTTCCCTGGTTGACCTGTGTGGTGCCACCCTGCTGTGGCGTACAGGTGAGGGGCTAATGCGTGCTCCTACCCTACGGCACCTGGAAGCACTTCGCCAGGAGCTCAACGCATCCCGGCCGCAGTGTCCTGTAGGCCTCAGCACACTGGCCTTCCCCAGCCTGCCACGTAGCCACAGGTGAGAGAAACACGATTTGTTTTTAAAAAATACATATTATTTTTCATTTCAAAATTTAATAAAACCCCTTGAGATGCATCATTTTGTAGAATGCACATGAGAATGAATAAATATTAAGCAAAAATTAAGTAAATATATGCATAAATAATAGTAATAATAATGAATTAATAATAAATTCAACAACATAAATCAATCAAGATATTAACATCAGCAAGTACATACACGAGGGCTTTCCCATCATCCCAAACCACACCTACTACATCTGTTACAAGTATCATCTGAGCAAGAAATAAAATAAACAGATGAAATAACATTATGCCAAAATACTGAGTAAATACAATCAAAAACAAGAACAGATGGATTTAAGATAAACCAGCAAACAAGTCATGAAAGGAAGAATTTGAGCTGAATGAAAAAGTCATATTATTCCAGTCTGATGTTTTTTTTTTAACTTAAAAGCATATCTCACAATTTCATAAAAAAATTAAGACTCAGTAAAAAAAAATCTGTTTCAAGTATAAAGCGTTCTTAAAGTAAATGCATTTGAAAACAGAGCAACCAGTGAAAATATCTCAGAAGCCAATTAGGTGCATCATATATGAAACCATGATGTGTACGTTAGGGACACCTCAGGACAAATCTACACATATTATTATAAACTCCATTTAAATGATGAAGATGTGTTTAAGAAGTGTTTTGATATTTAGTATCTGACCAATCAATAATAGGAAATAAAACCTGATGACAGTTCATTTTCTCACTTTGAGTGTAAGGCAATTAATTGACTGATACAGTATTCTAAGACTGGCATTTGGGTCATTTCTAATGTAATCAATATGATGCTAAGAAGAAAATTCAGCATCAAACAAAAGTCCTAAATATTTAAATCTATTAACTTCATTAAGTGGAGACCCTTCAGAAAATTTAAAAACCAGCTCAGCAGATTAATGATTAAGATTATGTCTAGAACCAAACAATATACTGCTTATAGTTTTGCTTGTTTAATATGAAATTGTTATTTAAAAAACATTTTTCGACAAGAGATAATTCCAGTTGCATAGAGCTTTGAATTTTTTAAAATATCAGAATAAGATGTATATATAGTATAACTGTGTCATTGGCATATAAATGAATATGGTAGATCGTTGATGAAAGTAATGGCCCTCAAATTGATGCCTGTGGTACACCCATATCAATAGTTAAATAATCTGATTGTGATGAAATGAAACACTGACAAGAGTAATGAATTAATCAAAATAACGCCTGTTGAGAAACACTAATAGCACAAAGTTTATCAAGAATAAGATAATGGTCTATTAAAGCCTTGGTTAGATAAATAAAAATCACTCTGAATAGTTCATTAGTTAAAAAACAGAAACTCTTTATGAATTGTTTGCACCAGGAGTTGACACAAAGTATAAAAAAAGGAAATGAAAATCAGGAGACAAAAAAATAAAAATTGAACAAAATTTGCAACCTTAATCCTGAAACTCTGTGAATGTTACTTTAGCCTTGAGGAGCGTCAGCCCTGGGTCTACCTCACTTGCGGCCATGTCCATGGACGCCACGACTGGGGCCAGAGATCCGAGGGAGTGGAGGATCCAGGAGAGGGCGACGGCTCCACAGCCCGCCGAGAATGTCCCCTGTGCAGGAGCGTGGGTCCCTACGTGCCCCTGTGGCTGGGCTGCGAGCCTGCTGTGTACGTGGATGCTGGAGCCCCCACTCACGGCTTTGTGCCATGCGGCCACGTCTGCTCAGAGAGGACAGCCAGGTACTGGGCGGAGACCCCGCTACCCCACGGGACACACGCCTTCAGACCTATCTGCCCCTTCTGCTCCACTGCCCTCAGCTCCCCCGGCTGGACGCGGCTCATCTTCCAGGGCCCCATCGACTAGTCGTCACAACTCAGCAACCACTATCACAGTAACAGGAAGACACCCGAGCTGCATTCATATTGCAAACGTTGATCAGTGTTCAGTATGGCTGATGTGAAACGTTGTTACTGAATGCAGCTCAAGGCTGAAGAATCCTTCCTCTTGTTTATCCTTTGAGGCTTGTTGATTGGTATAGGATCTAAATAGATGAAAAAAATATGAAATAGTCATACTGCCATGTGGACAGTATTTGTTGTAAACTCTACATTGTGTCCAGTCCTCCATCATGGGTGATTCTGCTGTTTTTCATTCCAACTAAGCACTAAATGAGCTGATTTCACTGATGACCCAACCATCAACGAGAGAGGGTTCTCTTAAGCAAAACTGTATCTACACAGGAGCTTAATGATGCTGCTTGAACCTTTTCAAACTATTACTTTCACTCCATTATCAAATGACACAACCTTCCTCTAATTATATGCTCTCTAACATGAGACAAACAAATCCAAACACTTTTTATTTGTCTGTTTCAGAAGCCATAAATTAAATGACAAGTAGCTTTTTGCACATTAAAAAGGAATGGCCTTTTTTGCTTAGCTGGTTTGCAGCGTCCATGTGTCCTTAACTCGGTGAAACGCCACCTCTTGCACTTCTCGGCCTGATATACGACCACCTCTTAATTTCTAAAACATGTTACTGTAATTGTTGTGAAATGCTGCCAATGCTGCTCAGTGATTTTTTTTTATTATTATTGGTCGTGGCAGCTTTTTGATCACCAAACAATAAAACCCATCTGGCCTCAGCTCCTGCAAAAAAACACCTTCACCTTTATTTCACTACTTATGATAAATGTGGTAGATTACAAGGTGAGGTCAGAGGCTTGTGCTGCTATTCAGCATTTCAGGTTTCTCATGAATCATGAAGGGAAAATTATTAACCCTAGTCAAAGGTTCTGTACATGAGATTTTCAACATTATTATAGCAGCATACAAGTATTTTGCCATTTACAGATGCAGTGAAGTATTGGCATACTGAGCACAGAATGAAGTCACACTCCCTCGATGTCTGTTGTAATTTGAGTTTCTCTGTTTTTTTTCAAAGCATTCAGCTGAAAGCATTCACATTCCGTTGAAAACATTAAACTTAAGTTATCTAAAGTAGATCAAGGTGTGGCCAATGCACCTATTTGCTTTGGTTTGAGATGCTGGTGCTCTCTAGTGCAACATCTAGTTGCAGTGAATGTCATATATAGAACCTTTAAAAATCAGGATGTTTTTGAGTATATTCATGGAGCCTTTTAGTGTGAAATCTATGCACAGAAATCTGATAAATGAGACCCCTTGTGTGGTATTAGGTTGGAATGAAAACCTGCAGACTCTTAGATTTTCTCTGAGGAAACAGTACACGCTCTATCTTCACAGCACAGAGAATTCATCTTTTCAGGCCAGATCTTATCCCAGTTATCAAGCCGATCAAGGATAAGCAACCTGGGAATGAAACTGGGTAAAATCCACTTCATAACTCTCTACAGCAATAATAGCACTCCCATAGATAAGCTAGATGTTGTGCTATGTTTAGCCAAGTGTTATGTTGGCAGTCACTTCAAACATGGCTGAAATGGTTTCCAGGTTAAGGGCTCAACCAGAGGTGTGTTCAACATCATGATTTATTTTATTTCCAAATGAGGTGATGTGAGGTATGTGTGATGTAACCAAAGCACTAGATTTTAAAGATGAGCAACTGAATCAGTGATTAAATACCTGGTTGATTTCAATACTCATTTCAGATGCATTAGTGACAGAAACATGCTGATAAAAAAAATCAACATGTTTTGGCTGCAGGGCCTGTATTATAGAAACTTCTTAACTTGAAACTATCTTAACTGATTCCTAATCATGGTAATTAGGGTTAGGACCTGATTTAGAAAAAAAAAAGCCATTGCGGGTGAAAGTTCCAAATTGAATGTTCCTATCCTATCTGAAGATAGGAAAAGTTTATTATACAAGCATTCAAACTTCCAAAAGTCTTAAATAAACTAATTACTAACAGTAGTGTTAGCTAACAGTAGCTAAAAGCGGTGTTCACCAACTGTAGCTAATGGTTATGTTCACTAATAGTAGCATTTACTAACAGTAGTGTTAGCTAACTGTTTAATTCATATGGCTCTTTTATTGCTGTTACTCAATGGAGGCTGGATACAGCAGAAACTGAGTCTGCTATCTTAGCCCACTCTCTTTCAACTTCCAAGTAAGCATTGTTGTGAATTTCCCAAAAAGAACATTTTGGATTAAAAACCAAATACCACTAATTCATATGTCTTTAAGTTAAGTGCCCGTCATCGTTTTTGCTCCGTTTTTCATGTTTCCTTGATTAAAAACGGTTGCAAAGCAGTTTAGCTTGATGAGGTGGATAAGTAATTTGGTTGCTAGGTAACAGACATAGAAGTTGAAAAACAATGTTAGATTGTGTATGTAGGGTTTCCTAACCTGAGCTATGGTATGATGAAGTAAGATAAGACAGGATTCCTAAAGTTAGTTCAGTTTTGTTTTCTTAACACCAAATTGGTAAAAATCCTATCTTTGACTCTTCTTATCCTAACTGAAGTTTTAAGATATGAAGTTTCTGTGATACAGTCCCAGAACACAGCAGCTGTCATGAAAGAACATCTCTTATTGCTGCTGTTGTGTTAATTTGAACACACTTCTGGTTACTGAATTATGCTAAACAGGGTCCATGTTAGTGTGATGGAGTGTCAAAAAGGTTTGACCTTGTATAACCTCAAAAGATAACTTTGTCTTTCGTTTCAAAGAAAACTATTTTGTTAGGAAATGGGGAGGGATTTATTTGGGGAAGCGGGGGGAATTCTTTTAGATGTTCAGTGTTAAAAAAAAAACAAACTATTTTTCTAACTGATAATTGGTTTTAGTTAACTGTTGTTACCCAGTGTAAGCAAGTTCTGTATGTTTCCGAATATTATCGTGTGGTAGATCTAGGAGAGCTTGTGAGTGAGAAAACATTGCCAACACTGTGTCCAACAAAACACACACTTAACACACTGCTACCGTTAAAAAAAAACATTGCCCAGACAATGAATGTAGCCAAATACTCAGGCTATATTTAGCCTTCCCTGGTGCTCATATTGAATGGTCTATATTGTGATACTATTTTTGTAACTGAATATTATGGTGTAGCTTGGTGAACTAGCTCGAAAAAGTCAGATGAGTTGAATAATAGCCTCAAGTGTGGAAGACGTATAATTGATAACACACACACACACGGAAATTGTGTCTAGCTTGCATGTGCTGAACGTACACATACAGTATGTACACTACACACACACTTACTCAAAAAACTTTGCACGGTTGATTGCCAACCTGTTATTCATGCTGAGAGCGTTTTGTCGCAGACCAAGATGTCTTCCGAGTTAAAACTGCAGCATTTCAGTTTTTGCTTTTTTCGTTGTTTTTTTTTTTGGAAGACCTCTCCAAAAGAAAAAAGAAAAAATACAGAGTGAGAGTGAGTCTAAAAAGAAATCCTCATACTTGATAGATGCGTGACGTTTGTGAATGAGTCCTATCCAATCCCACTTTGTACTACTATGCTAATATTTTCCACCAAACCAATTCACTGCAGAAAGATGTCCACATCTGTTTTCATTTTGCATTTAGACAGATCATGGAACATTTCAGGCTATTGAAAATCAGCCTGCTGCTTTCAAAATGCTCTATTTTCCATTTGATGTCTAAATGCAAGATTTAAACTCCCCACGGTGCGGTGGATAATTGACGTAGTGTTGATAATTACTGTAGCTCAGGATTAGTGATTTCAGATTCACAGCTGGCAAGGCCTGAAGGAAGGAAGCCTGGTGGAAGACACTTTCAGTCAAAAAGTTTCACTACTGCAGAATACAGATGTGAGTGGTATAAAATGCGGTGGTTTTCAAAGTCTGAGACTGTGAGCCTCCCCTCAGACAAAAGCTTGGAAAAAGGCATCCCCCTTAATTTAATTCCTGGGTGCCTATGGGTTCATGATTAGACACTCAAAAATTGTCCCAAAATAGTCTAATGGTGCTGTTTGACATAACTTCAGACCACACCAAATACATAAAAAGGTCTGTTCTAAGTGGCATTTTAGTTTGTAACAGCAGAACCACTGTCACGGTTGTCTCTGCGTGCTGTCTTTATTTTGATGTGTTTATTACGTGACCTTTAACTATGAGCAAAGAGAGGTAGAAAACAGCTCGGTTTTAAGGACCTCCACACCAAGAACTATAATTATAACTATAACAATAACTATAAATATATCGTCCACACTACATCAATAAATTTGCAGTCTGGACACCACCATCCATTTGAGTTACAATGGTTTTTAAAATGATATCGTCATAGTTAGTGTTGTAGTTATAGGTCTTGGTGTGGACAGCCCTTATGCCCTACTTTCCTACATTACTTTACGCTGTTTACAAGGTTCATTATTATAAGGTAGTTCAGCTCAATTTGTGTGAATTCTGGATGTTAAAATATCCTCTGCTCTCGACTGTAAAACCAAACTCCATTTTAAAAGCAGTTTTATAGTAGGGACATATTTTTTCACAGTAAAGACATTAGCTTCATCATCATTAAGACTCTTTTCTGGTTCACTTCAATCCACAGGCACAATCGCCACACGCCATTTACTCAGTAACATCGTTAACTAACCTGTGACGAAGCGTTCGCCACAGATGTGCATTGTACACTGCACATTTTGACTGGGCCAGCACTACAGCACTTGTTATTGCTCCACGAAAGTGACGTATCTTCGTACACCGTGAGATCTGTGCCCAACCTTCCGTTTGCTGAGCCTCAGCTGAAACTATTTGGAGGCCCACCTCCCACTTTGAAAACCCCTGCTCTAATGTATCGGCAGATTGCAGAGGGCATACAGTAGTGTAGATGACCACAGGTCTAGGATTAGTCACATACGGGTCTTAATAAAAAGGGGTCTAGTGAAACAGGCACAAACAGGCTATGAAAACATCTTGATCAGCTGCCCTTTACTAAGCACGCCAAATCCAGTGAATCCTGCTTTTGAAGATAATATATACAACGATTAATGTAACACCATTGGCATGTGGATGGAAGAACCGTTGCAGCACCCTCTTTGGCTTCTAGTTTATGGCCTGACATATTTATTTTTAGTTGATTTTTTCTTACTTTACCTATCCTTCATTTGAGCCCTCTTTGGGTTATAGGTGTCCATATGCAATTTCCTTTCTCTTTGTTTTTTAGATTTTAGTATCAGTGAATTATTCAGACAGTATTTTAGCGTGACATCAGGTTGTTTAATACTACCAGTAACATCATTAGCTCTTCCCTAACTTTGTTTTTTATTATATGTATCAATTGACCTTCATTCAAGATGGCAAAACCTCAACTTATGAGCTCATCTTACTGCAAGGGTGAGTGAGTAGCTGACACGTATTATAATACAGCATAAAACCTCACAGTTAATAATGCATTCCTTTAAATACATCTGTGTTATGTACAGCTATTTTGTATTATTTTATATCATATTCTTCTGTAATCGTCCGGTGCACAGACAATCGCTATACACATGTCAATAAACCTGTTAAAAAGCTGAATTTGTTCTGTTCTTCTGGCTGTTTTGAGTTCATTCTTCTTCTTCAGGGTATGAAATGATGTAGATCAGTATAAAGTCAAGAATGTGCTGATGACACATAGTTCATTGTATTTAAATGAGGCAAAAAGACAAGAGGTGCACTTTACGTGCCAGCAGAGGGCGCTGTCTACCAGCTCTGAAGCTGACAGCAGGGCAACACCATCATACAAGTATGATGAGGTTGCTCTGAGTTGCATCATCTCTTTAAAATAATCAACCGTTTTAATGAGCACTTTTGGCAGTCATGTTCATCACCACGCAAATGTGATAAGACGCCGCAAATGTCTGCAAAATTACAGAACGCTCAATTTAAAATAGCCATTTTAAAGGACTTAAGTTTGTTTCCTTTGCGAAGAATTCAGGATGTCTGCTGAAAGACCTGCTAAGAGTGGTGTTGTTCAGAAGTTTGTTCAGAAATTATTTCACTCTTGAACCATGAGAAGGAGGCTTTTTTTTTTTCTTTCAAAGATTATGAAGCCTATTTCATGGGTCTCTCGATGCCACACTGCATTTAATCTCTTCCAAAACATGGGCGGAAGAAAAATCAAAAGCCTGCTCAAACTCTATAGAAAAGGCCGTATGAGCAAAGTATATTCTGGTATATGTTAAGATATCCTCTAAGTTTCGTCTAATAAGTTGTAACAAGTGTTACATGTACTTCCTCATGAGTATATGAACAGATTTGGTTAAGCAGTTTGCTAAAATGTTCCTATAATAACCTTTTTCCAGTTATCAGTGCACTCAAAAAGGTAAACTTTGCATCTGATAATTAAATCTTGAATGTATTTTTTCATGTAATGTTTTTTTTCCAGTATAATATATTTCATATATTTGAGTAAACTTCAAGAAATAGGAGGACTGAAGAACCCAAGTGCGCATGACAATGGCCTTAAAGGTCCGGGTATATAAGATTTACAGGGATTTGTTAGCAAAATATGACAGAAACAGAAAAAATAAAAATGCATCAGCTTGTTTTTATTTATGTAGAATCACCTGAAAATAAGAATTATGTTTTCATTACCTCTGAACAAACCTGGGCAGAATACAGCCGAGGGATCAGATCTGGCCCACTGAAAGGTTCCATGCGGCCCACATAGCCATCCTGAGTGCCAGAAAATACAGCAATTAAAATCTAACAGATATTCAATATCATTTTGTGTACAGCTAAACCACTATCAGCCCTTTATTCTTAAAGTGCTGTTTTCATTTGAGATGATAATAAATTGTATTTTTTATATTAAACTGTAACTTAACTCACTCATTGCTATATATCCATGTTGTTTACGTTGTTCTTTTACTATTGCGAGACTATCTTTGTAACCTGTATCTGGCATTGCAAGTTTTGGACCCTGCCAACAGAAAATCACCTCACAATTCATCACATGACAATGCAGAAAAGGTGACCAACAGCAGAAGATGATTACTGTGTTACCAGCTGTTGGGTCATAGACATCTATGTGGTGGTGTGCCTTATAGAACACTTCTGACTATTAAGATTTGGCCATTATTAGAACCTTACTGTGTGTCACGTTTGTGTCTGGCCTACGTCAGCCTGATCAATTTCTCATGTGAAATAAATGAAAAATAATTTCTCACACCAGGTTTAGAATGAGATGTTTATATCAACAGCGGGTGGGTCCTCTGAGTCACCCATGTTGTTAAGCTGCCTGTTTCTCCTGTAGCTTCTCCTATGTGCTAGGAGGGGAGAGTGAGACAAGATGTTTGATATTCAACTTGTTGTAGAGTTCTGCCAACTAAAAAATGGACTACTGTTGCCTCATTGTCAAAACTTGAGCCACCATGTATTTAAATCTAGCTGTAATACTTTTGATATTGACAATATTGTTTCAATCTGGTGGTGAATGTTCCCAAAATTAATTGGTGTCTAATCAGATTATAGCAGAGCAAATACTCCAGGAAATACTGTTCATACTGCACAGACAGGGAATGAACAGAGGCCTAGCAGGTCTTTCTGCCCTGAGGCTCCATTGCAGGTTTACTCGACCATGCTCAGTGTGTGTGAGTGTGTGTGAGTGTGTGTGTGTGTGTGCTTTTGTGTGTCATGGGACCAAGCATAGATGATGGAGGCAGGGTTTAGCAATACAGTTCAATCCTCGGTGGAGGGATTTGTAGGTTTTGATCCGAGCTAATTAATGTGAAACCCTCAATGGAAAGTAATGGGTATCTGTGACTGGGAAGTTTGAAGGGGACCGTGTATGTGTGTGTGTACACATACGTGTGTGTGTTTTCATGCATATGCCCGTGCGCCTGCATGCACACAAACGGAATATAAGCATGTACAAGTGAGGAGCATGTGAAGGCATCTGTGTGTGTGTGTGTGAGTTAATCAACGACTGAGAAATCTTCCTCTGCGTAAACTCTCTACGGACTCACTCTAGAGGTAGCAGGGGGCGTTCAAACCATTGTTCCATCAATCCACCCATTAACTACAAACACTGGGAAACTTTAATTAAGCTGAGGCCACAGACGATTAATTAACTTTAAGACTTTCACTTCTTTTTTCTTCCCTTCTACACATTTCACTAAGTCACCGAGCCATAGAAAGTGTTAATTTAGCCACATAATTTACAAATCCAATTAAAGCCAATATTAAGGCATCACAAGCTGCTGCCCTGTGTTCTCCAGTCTTATAAGACTATTCTCTTTTGTGGCGGTGAATGTGGCAGTGAATGCCAGCACACATAAGCTGAGCAGAATGTATTAAACAGGGGTTAAGAGTTGTAATAAGTTTGATTATTTTATGGAGTTTATTATGCTGTGTTATCCTGTTAGGGAGGTGATGTTGTGGCAGTGGGTTGGTAATCCGGACTGCCTCCTGTCTCACCAAGTGGTCTCCCACTCTGCCGCCAACTGCGGAGGCTGTCGTCACACGTCACTGTTCGGGAAGGGAAGGCCCATCCTTGGTGTGAGATGGATGAGACAGAGGAGGGAACCTGTTTCAACACCTGTCATACAGCTCACTTAAGCTTGTAAGAATATACTCCCTCACTGTGGCAGCCTGCTGATGATGCTCCTTCAGCTTCTACCTCCACTTTTATCAAACCACCGAATCAAGCTCAGTTTTGTACATACATCATTTCAAAATTTTTCCTTTATTTCATGATGCAGCATTAGTAGAGCTATGTGATGCTGAGGTCACGTCCTCTAATTTTTGTAGGAATTTTGGCAACTTTGACATTCTACATCCTACAGTCAAAAACTTGCATGTGGTGGGTATTTTATAGGCTATATGTGTTTAAATATGAAAACTTTATCTTATATGCTGTTCTTGTCTGTGTTGTGTTTGTAGAAATTCATTAGAGACAGCGACAGGTCGTGTTTGTGCCCTTGCACAGGACAAGAAGGGGAAGGGGCACAAAAGGGATGGCAAATCTTCTGCAGGAGCGCCGAAGGAGGATTTGTTTGGTTGTTGAGTTCAAATATAAACAGACTTTCCCCAGAATAGCGAACCGCACCTTTACGCTACAAGTTTTATTTGGGTGAACTGACCCTTTTAAACTATTATCATCATATTGCAAATGTATGTAAAATAGCACGTAAAATAATCCTGATCAGATTCAATGGAACCTTTACTTCATTGTTTAGTTCCAATAGCAGTTTTATCACTATTCATACAGTAATTTGTTAAATTATAATAGCCTATTGAATTCTTGTCCAGTGCTAAGTGGTAGACAAGACTGTGAAATGACATGGACACTTTTTGAACTATTACAGCAGTTGAGTAAGACGCCATCTAAAGCTAAACGGCTGTTTAAGTCCTGCCCACCTTCGTCTCCTTCAAAGTAAAGCTGAATTTTACCTGCGCCATTTTTCTTCACCTGAAAGAACTGTGTCAGTTTCTCCTTACTGCCCAGTTTAAAGCAATATTTTGTCATTTCAGCATTAACAATAGTTTAGCATAACTTCATAACGCTTTTGCTATTGTTTCTGAAACAGTGAATTCCAAACAGTCAATGTGACCAACTCACCACCTAGTTTAAATGTGTCAACATAACATTGTCTAATGCTGGTAAAAGCTGTCAGGAGGTCTTTTCGTCTCATATTGTTTTTTATCCATATGTATCACAGTGCTGATCACCAAACATGTTGAGAAATAATTATTTTGCTTATAACCTAATTTAACTCAAGGTTTGTGATTTAGCTTTGAGGTATATGGCTAGATGGGTGTGTGACTGAATGTGCTCCTGTGCCAGTCGGTCGGCCCGGCATACAGAGGCTGACAGGAGTGATCTGCATAGCTTTCAGTTCAAAATTAGTTCCCTGACCGGGAATCGAACCCGGGCCGCGGCGGTGAGAGCGCCGAATCCTAACCACTAGACCACCAGGGACTGTGTCTGCGTTCCTATAGTGTCATATTAAAAACAGTAGGAACAGCGTGGCGTGTGAACAAGTGTGCATGTAGTAAGGAAATTGTTAATAATTTTATTTTTATTTTTTGAAAGTACAGGTCAATTCACCACTGTGACAGTTTTTACTTTTTAAGTCTGTCAAGTCTGTTACCTGTGTGCCTTGATAAATAAGATTAGAAAATCTTTTATTAGTCCCAGGACAGAACAGAACAGGGAAATTTGCAGTGTTACAGCAGCAGGTAGATAGCAAAATAGGACAGAAATATCATTTTTTAAAAATGCAAAAAATAACGAGCAATATAAACAAGAGGAAATATAAAAATAGGAACAATCCAACCAGAGGAAATAGGACATTGGATTTACACCATTGCACACTGGAAAATATTGATATTGTACAGTTGAAATGATAATACACCTGAATAAAAAAATAAATTAAAAAATAAAGTGGTTAAATTCAAATGAACAAAATATTTTATCCTGATACATATTTAGCTATATCACCCAGCACTATGTTTGATGCAAGTCCTCTTCTTGTTTGTATTTTGGACTTGAAACTCAGTGAATTTATCTTTCAATTTCTGTTCCTCCTTAATTTGTGAGCTAATTTATCTTTCATGTTTTCCATTCTGATGATGAGGGAAGTGTCCTCAGCAGTGGCCTCCCTCTGCTGCTGAATGAATGTAGGCCAAACACTCCTCTGTTGTTCCCACATCTTCCCAAAGTTTCTTCTTTTCCTCCCTGACGTTGCTCTCGCTGCAGCTCGCTCTCAGTCAGCGTGACCAATAGCAGCCCCAAGGAGGCATCGTCATAATTCCCTGTAAATGACAACTAATGAAGATGGTATTTCCTCTCATTATTACTTTGTGTCTATGAGGGGGTGGGGCTGTTAGTCGTGTTGCTCTTATTTTACTCTCTGCTATCCATGGTTCATGGATGGAAAACTAACTCTTCCTCTTCTCTGTTTCCCCTCTCCTCAGCACCATCGACGGTCAAGGATGAGCACTCTCCTCTTGTGGCTGTATCACACACACGCTCAATTAGCATCGCATGGTAGGTGAGAGCCACTTTGAAAACATTTCTCATTACACCTTATCACTGGGGCACAGAGGGGGGCAACATGAAGCAAATTAGAAGGGTGAATGAGAGACGGAGAGAGCGAAGGAAGGAGGGAGGGCTGGAGACATCAAAGAGTTCTCGCTCTATTTAAATTGAGTGATCTTGTGTGAAAAGATCCCCACTACATAAAGATTAACCCCATCCTCCCTCCCACACACACACACACACACACGGCTAATATCACACACCCACATACCCTTGGATTTATGTGTCGAGGGTTAATAACTATGAGGATGAGGACACCGGGGGGGTTCATGTGGGGTGTTCCTCCTGCAAATGCACATGTGTGTGTCAGCATGTATATGGAGAATGTGTTTATTTATGTATACATGTGAAGATGTTAGTGTGTGTGTGTGTGTGTGTGTGTGTATGTAGAGGGGAGTGCACACAAGCAGGGAGGTAGAGATCACACAGCAAGAGCGAGAGAGGCTCAGTTTCATCTCAAACCGACGGACTGACATGTTACAAATCCCAACAGCAGCAGCACTGAACAGACCTGCCAACACTCCTCAGGAGAAGACTCATGAAGACGTGCGCGCACACACACACACACACACACACACACACAACACACACACCACACACACACACACACACACCAGAGGCTGTGTGAGAGTTGATCTGTTGCCTGTTTTCCACCAGTTTCATCATGTCCTTTAGCTAAATGCAAATTTTGGTCCTTTTCAGAACATTGTAGAATGTGAGAGTTGAGGTGGTAGCAGCTGTATGTATGATCCTTGAATGTCTGTGTCTTAATGTCTGTGTCACTCTTAGAAATAAGGGCTCCAATAGGGTTCTTCCTGATGGGATAATGTTCTGCTCAGAACCATTTGCTTTTAAGCCTTTTTTGGAAGAAAGGCTTTGTCACGGGTTATTTGTAAGACTGAGCGTTCCATTTAGAACCCCCTTCATCCAAAGAACCCTTTTTGGGAGAAAGAGTTCCTTATGGATTGCTGAAATCCTTGAAGAACTCTTTTATTGAGGATTCTTTTTACCATTAAAAGGGTTCTTGGTAGGACCCCCTGCGTGTATCCTAAATGAAACCCTTAGACAATAAAAGGGTTCTCAGTATAACCCCCTGGGTGGGGCCTACACGAAACCCATGGGATATAAAAAGGCTCTCAGAAGAACCCCCTGTGTGGGTTCTAGAGTTAACCCTGAGAATATAAACCTCCTGTGTAGGTTCTCGGTAGAGCCCAGTGGGTAGTTTCCGATTAAACCTCAAAATATAAAAGGGTTCTCAGTAGAACCTCCCGTGTGGGTTTGAGATGAAACCCTTGGGTTATTAAAAGGTTGTCCGTAAAATCCCCTGGGTGGGTTCTATGTAATCCTTGGAATATAAAAGGGTTCTCAGTAGAACCCAAGGCATGGGTTCTAGATAAAACCCTTGGAATATAAAATGGTTCCTTATAAAACAACCTGGATGGATTCTTGTGGGTGGAAAGCTTTTGAATAGAGCCCCTCCAAACAGTGTTCTCAGTGGAACCATTACACCACATAAGGGTTCTCTGCAGAACCTCTCAAAGGGGGTTCTGGGTGAAACCTTTCACAGATGGTTCTAGGTGTAACCCTTTCTGTTGGAACCATTATAAAAGGTTCTACCAGGAACCAAAAAGGGTTCTCCTGTGAGGGCAAGACGAAGAACCCTGTATGGTTCTATTTAGCACCTTTATTTCTCAGAGTGTGTGTGTAGGTATGTTTATCTGTTTGTCCCTGTTGTCTTCAATATATGAAAGAGTGTGTGCGTGCTTCCTGTGTTTCCCCCAAGTTGCCTTTCTGTGTGTGTGTGTGTGTGTGTGCCTGCTCAATCCTGCCTGGTGGATTAGTGACGTCGGCGGAACTCACCCTCTCCCTCTGATAAGGCCACGCGCCGCTGCCTCCCGCTCTCTGCTCCCCGCGCTCAATTTCAGATAGTGCTAATGGAATCTGTCCTGCGCGATTGTAATGCGAGCGAGACTCATTTTCCACGGAGCTTGGAGCTGTCAGCTTGGCAGGACTGTTGGGAGGGTTCGGGAGGAGGAGGAGGGGAGAGCCAGCGAGGAGAGAGTTGATGGGAGGACGAGGAAGGAGCGCGGCTGATGAGGAGGGTGTGTGAGCGTGTGTTTGTGTGTCTGACGTGTGTTATGGTAGGCCTCCTCCCTCTTGTCAGGGAGCTGTAGTGTAGCTTCCCACACATTGCCCATCATGGTGCGCATATACCTGCACACACACTAACACACACATTTCCAGGTCTACTCTACACTCTCAGTATATGTCTGTGAATCAAGGGATAGTTTGGATTATATGATGTGGGATTGTGTAAAGTACATATCATTACCAACAGTAGAGGCTGGTCAGCATGCCCCCAGTTTGGAGAAGCGGGGAGGAGTACCAGCATGGAAGCTAAACAATGAACTACTGTGGATGGGGTCAGCAACAAAACTTATTTTAGCCACTTAAAACAAGGTCCACCTAAAAAAAAAAAAAAATCAATATTAGTTTAAGCATGCGCTATGTTTAGAATATTTTTGCCACTTTGAGTTGCTGCAAGACAACAACTTACCCAACAGGAAACTGTTACTAAATCTCAAGCACAGCAGGCCTTTTCCACAGCGGACATTTTGACTTGTTATAATAGGACAAGCACAGGTGTTACTAATAACATTAACGATGGCTCCGTTCCGTTCGAGTGTCCCAGTAAGTCATGACACTGTGTGAAATTGAGACTTTTTAAAATGTCTTACATAAAAAAGCATTTTAACTTTCAGGTATCAGGTGACTCGTCTTGAGTTTATGTAAAAACTGATATTTTAACAACTGCATAATGCATAAAATAATAAATGTTACCATAAATGTCGAATGCATATGGAAATATCTTTTGGCATATAAGAAGATATTATTGTATATTTTGTGATGCTAATCATTATGTCGCTTTGGAGGCTATTTTTGTTATGAATGTATAATAAGTTAAGTTATATTGGAATAATGAGTTAAAAAATTATTAAATGTCTGAAGTGTTTTGTAGATACATTTTAAATAAGCATTTAAACTTTACCACAAAGAATAAACACAATGAACAGACAGCAGACATTTGACCAGGCATTGTAACTACACCGGATTTTTGAGGCTGAGACCAACATTGATAGACGGTATCATGAATATCATCCAATAGTAATTTTATAAAATTTAAGCAGATAACATAAACAACAGTCTTGATGCAGATCCCTTAGATTTAGTTTCTATGTTACTGATATGAACATTCATTTTACAGTTCTCTTTATATGTGTAATGGGGACACTACTGCATAATTACCTCAAACATGTTTTGACATTTCTGTGCTACAGTGTAATGTTATTTACTGGTCGACATGTACCTTGGTAAATTCTCCAATAAGCTAATATCTGCCATTTTATCAGTCTGGCTCTAATTGCATTCAACACAACTGGTATTTTTGGTATGTGTGGGAATCCAGTGAGGGATTATGTCCTGGTTTTTGCAGTAGGAACTTAAACTGGTTCAGGGAGGAGTTCTAGGTGAGTTATCACCAGCTTCAGTGTGGATTAAATGTATATGTCAAATTACAGTTTTCATTGCATATATTGCCACCAAAATCGTAATGTAATACTATAAAATGTCATAACTTACATGCTTTATATGCAAAAGCAACTCTGTACTCAACATTTTATTACATTTTAAGGAAGTAATTACGTTCTACGTGGTCAGTCTTGATTTCATTTTTGTTACATTATTAGCAGTTATTATATGAGCTTCTACAGTGTACTGATTTTCGAGGCTTTACAGAGACTAGACTGAATTTTCTGTCATGATTTCCTTTCCCGATTTTCTCTGGTATGTGTTTAAATCTGTGGGTGATTTTTGTGCATGTGAATGTTTTGAACCAGATGTATTTTAAACAGCAGCCTGCAGGTGGCAGTGTTTGCATGATGAACCGTCTAAGAGCATCCATGCTGACCACTGGACCAGTTCTCCTCCTTGAACTTTGTTCTGTTACCATAATTATTCCTGTTGTTCCTATATTTTGTCTCTCTTGTTCATCTTTGCCATTTATATGTTTATATACCTTCTTATAATTATCATTTTTGAGCTGCACCCATACCTTTCTTCAGTAGAGCCAAAGTTGAACCTGATAGATTTTTTTCCCTTCTCTTCACAACCAATTCCTCAAACTAATGTCTAGTAATGGGTCTTAGCAGAAGGAATTAAGCAAGACATTCAGTCCAGTCCATCCATACTGGGGGGTCAGGGAGTTCGGTCGGGTCACAAGTTACTACGTTATGCTCATTCTTTTCCCGTCCCGGTCTCTGCTCATTCAGGGCTGCTCAGTTCAGGAAAAGGAAGGGAATACCAATTTGGCAGCGCTACAGGGATTACAGTGGTAGTGGGCATTTTAATCTGGGACAGACTGTGGCATTTGTCTGCACTTAAAACTGTCATCAGTCCTGCCCTGTCTATCGGCCTGTCAGCACGTCCCATCCTGTTAGAAAAAAAAAAAAAAACATGAAACACTACTGGAGCTGATTACACTCTTCAGAAATAAATAAATAAAATAAATAAACTGCAACCTAAATCTCACAGCCAAGGGTTTACGCAGCCAGAGCCCCCATTACTGGTACTCTACCCCTGGGAAGAGTTTAGTGTCGACAGTCCCTCCTTCTGCAGGGGTGGAGGAGGTCTCCATCATAGACATTAAATGACATGTCTGAATGAACGAAGAGTATTTTAATATAAACAAATACTATGAGAGAAATTCTTTCAGAGTCAGATATGTGCAGTTTACCTTAAAGCTGGGCATACAATGTACAAGTTTAGAAATGTTGCTTAATTCCAGCCCTTACTGTACCACTAAATTGTCTGCGATGTAAAGCCAAAGTTCACGAATTTATCTGCTCACACAGTAAGACTGAACAATTAATAGAATTTTTGGGGGGAAATCGCAATATGTCCTACCACAATTTCAAATCACAGGACGTGAAATATTTGTTAAGGGCAAAATGTGATTAAAATCCCATGTTAACTCAAATATTGCTTTCTAGATGTCGTGGTCTAAACATCATATTCTACAGATCTAAGAAAACATCTTCATTTGGTAAACAAAATATCACAACATAATAATTTTAATACATTGTATGTTTTTCAGTAAAAATTAGAATAATGTAATGGAATGCAAAAATGAATAATATCGCAAATCATATTGCAATTGTAATAATCACAACCAGACATTTTTTATAAATCGTTCAGCCCTGTCACACTATATGTGCAAAGTATAAAATAATACATGATAGAATAAAAATTGAATAAAATATAAAATAAAATGGCCTTTAGGCCCCTGCAGAACATTCTAGCTATTGACTATTGTCAATAAAGATTTGTTTGAAAGCTCAGGGGCAGGTAGAAGTTTGCTGGCAATAATGCTAAGAGGACAGAAATGTGCTGTGCCTTAATCATCTGTGCCATTCTTATCCCTTTTATATACACGTTGTTGGCAAGGCTTGATTCAGTTTGACTCGGCACGTCAGCCCGGCACGGCATCTCCATAAGAACAGGGCCACCCGGTTGAAGGCGTGTCTCTTAACTAAGCTTACCTTTAGTCAAAACAGCAAATAAATACTTCTTTTTCTATAAGTTATTGACAATAACAGACCCATTATTTTGTTATTAAAAATCTTTTATTATGAAAGTACAAACAGTGACACTGTTCAGTCTCACAACACGAGCTTGTTGGAGGGTGAGAAGAGGGGTCATCCTTGGTCGTCATGGCTTGGCCGCAGTCTCTGAGACGTCGCTGCAGCCCACTTGGAGGCAGGTTGGGCGCTTTGCCCCCACTCCAGAGAAGGTCCATCCCTGGTGCGACTTATAGCTTATAGCTTGGCATGCTAAAAGTGGTAATGGAAATGCAAATCAGTACATCATGTTTTGACTTAACATGACCAAAAGTGACAATGAAAAAGCCCAACCTGTGAGCCAAAATGTTTTCTTTAAACAGCGATGTGCCAGCATATGTGGACTCCAGGTATCTAGGAAGATATGGCTAGTCTGTTTTGCAGGGAAAATTGGAAGAAGCTAGCTACGTTTTACTGTCCACATTTTCCGTCCACATGACGCCTCATTCGCCATGGCAATTTCAGATACTCTGGTTTGCTGCTTCACACATGCAGTGTGGGAATGAGAAAAAAAGGGCACTGACATTGGGGAATCAACTTGTGGCTCTGCTTCAATTTTGCAAGAGCCTGACAACAGTTGCTCAAAATTTGGGAGCAGTTGATCATTCCTTGCTCCCCAGGTAGACTGCATGGAAAATGACGCAGACAAAGCTGATATTCAGTTTGAATCTAAAATGAGTCGTGTGGCTCAAAAATCAGGTCAGACATTGCAGTGTGGGATATGTTGTGATACGGTCAGCAAGGTAATAAATATAGCTAATTTTATAATAAATTTTAGCAAATTTTAGGAAAACTGTCATAGTACTGTGAACACTCCACTATATGCATAAAATCTGAGTTTCAAAAATGTCCTTTTAATGCAATCAGAACATTGTAGATAGATAACAACTCTGCTGTCTAGCGTGGGAGGTTTAAACACAACACAATATGAACGACTGCCACAGATCTTTGCATGGATCATGATATCATGATACACGTTTTTCATGAATCAATACAATTATCACAAATATAATATCGTGATACTAAAGTGTATCGATATTTTCTTACACCCCCTGTCAGAAACGGACTCAAAAATGCACAGTGCCTGCCCAGTTTAATGCAACTGAAGAAAACTGAAAGCGCAAACAACCTCTAATGGCCTCAAATCCAACATTACAGAGCGTGAGTAAGGGGACATATATGCTTCTGCACGCACACAAACAGAGCAGCACACATGCAAAAGAGCATATGCTTAATCACCACTGGAGTTTCCCAGGAAATAAAAAAGCCTCTGTGGATTAAATCCTTCGAGCTGAACATTAGAGAAGTGCAGAGTTCAGCTCTTACAGGAAAAAAAAAAGGCAAATCATTATCTTGCAGAGAGGGAGAGAGGGGAAGAATCAGAGGTTGAAGGCGGCAGGCTGTGATACTGAGGAAGAAAAGGCATCACGTTGCGAGGAAGACAGACTGATAAAAGAACGAAGCCATCGGCGGAGGAAGAGAGAAAGGGCCCCACAAATTGGCAAAGGGAAGTCAGGGTCTCTCTGCTTTGCATTTCATTTACATGGCTGGCCGTATCGACCAATCGGATTGGGAGCGGAGCCCGTGGCTTAGGAAGGCGAATAAAGACTCCAAATGCCTTCACTGCTCTCATCCCTCTCTCTCATAATACCCTGTCTGCCCTTCTTTTCTCCCGCTCCCTCTCTTTTCTCTCCTCACTGTCATAATACCCTTTCTCTCCCCATTCTCTGCTCGCTGGCGCGCTACTATAAGTAGACCCTGTCCGATGTGATAGTGGGATGAGGAGAGGGGAGAGGAGGGGAGAGGAGAGGTGGTGAGGAGGAGGAGGAGGAGAGGAGGAGGAGGAGGAGGGGAGCTTGCAGGGAGGACTTTTATAGCCACCTACTAAAAGTAAAAGAAGCAAGATTGTGCATGTGTGTGTTTGCATTTGAGCGTATTTGTGGGCCCGATGTGCACACGTGTTGTGTTTTTTTCAGATATAAACATTCCAGGCAGAGACATGTTCATCTGATGTTTTTGGTTGTTTTTGTTGTTGTTGTTTTGGGAAGGGTCCCTGCGGTGTTCACTTGTATGACACACAATGTAACACCAGCAGAACATTTTACTAACCTGACAAATCCTTACAGAGTGCATGCAAACACACACACACACACACACACACACACACAGTGGTGGGTGTTTCTGTAAAAGTACAATTACTAAAAAATGACTCAGGTAAAAGTGAAAATTACCACTTGAGAAACAGCAAAAGAGTACCTGGTTAATAAATTATTAAGTATTCAAGTTGCTGTCAGTAGCATCACAGATTAACACACATGTAAAATTACCATAGCTAACATTAGCTGGTTACCTACAGGGATCAGTAGTAATGTTTTTTTCACTTGCCCAGTCAGACAGGTGGATCAATAATCTATTACCCAGAGTCAATTTGTACTTGGCCCGTACAAATATTTTTATTTATTAGCGGTTATCAAATAACAACAAAAAGTTAACTACAATGTTTAATCTAGGACTGCAGTATCTATAAAATGTCAGAAAATAGAGAAAGTCCAAGGTGATGTCTTTAAATGAGTTATTTTGTCTGTCTAGAAGCCAAAGATAATCAGTTTAATATGACAATAAGCAAAGAAAACAAGGAAACATTCATATCTGAGAGGCTGGAAACAGCTGCCATTTTTGCATGGAAAAATACTTTTCCCATTAATCAGGTATCAAAACAGGTAAATAGTTGATTTTTTTGTTTTTACTATTGCCTGTTTGGGCAAGTAAGTTGCTAGATTTACTAGCCCAACATTATGTTGGCAACATGGCCTTTTACTTGCCTCAGGCAAACAGGCGCAAGTAAAGTATGTTAGGCCCTGAACTACATTAGAGCTGCAATAATCTGTCAATTGATTTTTTTTTTTTTTTAATTAAGCACCAACTATTTCAATAAACAATTAAATGTTTTCTGAAATTCTCAGGTTTCAGTTTCTCAAATGTGACTATTAATCCTCGATGGCAGTAACCTGAATATCTTTGGGTTGTGGTCAAAACAAGACATTCGAGAACATCACCTTGGGCTTTTAGGAAACAGTCATCAACATTTTTCACCCCTTTCTGACATTTTATAAAGCAAACAATGGTCGACAAATTAATCAATGATAAAAATCATCAAAATAATCTTTAGTTGCAGGCCTGAACTACATTTTCACTTATATTGTGTGCAACTTACACTTCAGTGTGCTTGCTTAGGTTAGAAGTTTTTAAAAGCAGATTTCTCAGTGTTTTGGGGAGGCACGGCAAGCAGTTCATGTAGCTGTTGTTGTCTTTATTTAGATGGATTGGTATAGAAAGTGTTTCCAAGGATTGTCACTGACAGCTGCCTCTTGTTCTGGGTTTTGCTCCATCATCATCACATCATGGTCAAAAGACGTGAAGCTTATTTTCCTTTCAGCCTCCTAGACAAAGGTATAAAATGGCAAACGTAGCAAAGTAAAAAAGTAGATTACTGGCTCAAATATATACTCAAGAAAAAAAGGAACAAGAAAAGTACTCGTTCCTCTAAATACTACTTTTTTCTGCTTTACTTGAATTCGTTTCTACACCCCTGCACACAAACATAGAAGATATAATACATGCTAATTGATTCATAAATGCTCTATAATTACTGATAATAATGTCTGTGTAATTATAGGCTGTATTACACTCAGTAGATGATGATTAAGACTGATAGCTATGATCTGACTTTTTTGATGTACAATTGATGATGGATTTCCTCAGTGGAATGTATTAGGACACACACACACACAGAGAGAGAGAGAGAGACAGACAGACACACACACACACAATGATACACTTCCCCTTGAATTCATTTGAATAATGGCATGTAGGCAGACACATTAGAGAAACCCATGAATGACCCCAGGCATTTCTCACAGGAGACATGCAACCACTTAACACTTAAGCACACAACCACACACACGCGCACACACACACACAGACCTTGGGGGTATAATTTTGTGGCATATTATGAGTTGAATAGTTTACCTCCCATCCATGCAGCAAAGGCCTCCGTCTGCGAGTCATATGAAAGTTTTGGAGAAACAGGTGGAGGATGAGACAGGAACTTATTCATGTCTGTCATAGATAATAACTACATCCACCACATTAGTGCAGCATATTTAAATGTTCCCTTCGTGCACCAGTGGTGTTGTGATCTTTTCCTTAACTTAAAGTAGCCTCAATGTAAAAATCCTGTATTCAGAAGTTTACTTCAGTAGAAATACTGAAGTATTATCAGCTAATCAGTGTTGCTGTGTTACATTAAATCCGTATAAAGCCCTGTGTCCTAGAAATTGTGTTAATATACAACTAATTTGCAACAGTATATACGTTTTTAGGGAAAGGTAACTGGGTACCTGGCAAGTTGCAAAAATATTGATTTTGAACGTATCAGTGAAACGTTCACTCGCAAAGTATTTTATTTGTTTTCAGCCAATATTTGCAATCTTGCAGTACACTATCAAGTCATGTTTGACAGAAGTGACTTGAGACTTAAGATTTAAACATTTAGAAACTGTTGTCTCTGAACATAGCCCAGGCAGGAATTACTTTGTCAGCACAACATAATCATGAAAACAATTTAGTAATGCACCAACATAATTTCTAGCAGACTGGGTTGCCTGACAGGTTGACTATCTGCAGTGCAATGTTGATGCCTGGCCCTGAGCCTAAAGAGGACACAGGTTTACCACCAGCTGCCACCAGAAATCACAGCTACCCCCAAACGCAGTACACACTGACAATACTAACCTCAAAAGTGCGGACCTCAGCAGCCTCTGACATTGACAGTACATCATCGATCAACTGTGCCAGTGGAAGTTTGGCCTCGTTAATCAAGATCCACAAACACAAGTGCAAGTTCTAATGGTCGTGATTATTGGATTAAAATTACTGATACATTCATATATAAGCAATTTTTTGATATTGCTGGCTGAGATAAAGCCATTTTAATATATTTGGGGTTTTGTCTACAACTATGAATCATATTTGTAAATTGATCACATCTCATATCTGTATACATTATTTAAAAAACTACATTTCCCTCTGAACTTTAAAACAGTAAAGTACCTCAATACCACCTCTGTATATATCCTTCTCCACATCATTTCAGATTACACTGTGTTTTTTTTTTTTTTTGTTTTTTTTTTTTTTATTTGTACTGGTATAGAACTAGTTGCCTCAAAGCGAGGGATCAACAGGTCGCCAGGTAAGTACACAAAGGATGCTCACACAGGAACACGTGTGGAGAGGCTTATATACTAGGTTGATTGCTGATTAGCTGCAGCTGTGAGTCCAGGTGAGTGGACTGGGGTGATCAGGTGGGAGTGGCTATACAAAAAATGTATTGTCATCTCAGTCAGCTTCATTATTGCCACTGTGCCACTGAGGTTAATCTTTAGTAACACCTCACTTGTCGGCATCATTCATCACCTACATCACCCTCATTATCCTTTTTCCTGCCCAAACACGCACACACACACTCAGGACCCCTCATTGCCGTTAATCATCAATAACAATACCTTATTTGTCGGGGAGGAATGTTTACAATGGGATGCCACCCCCCCAAGGCGTGTGAGCCCCTCCCTCAACACCACAGTGTGTCAGTGTGCCACCAATTACTGAGCGCAAACTGAATGAGGTCATAACGGGATGGGGTCATTAGCAAAACAAACCCGCCGACCCCGTGGGGCAAAAGGAGGCGAGGAAGAGGGGGAAGACAGTGGCAGAAGACCCCCCCCCCCCCCCCAACATCCCACCATGACTGTATTTACACACCCAGAGGCCTCCTTACTCTTCACCACCAACAAGTGTGCTTGTAGTTCTGGTTTTTTTGGCTGTACATCAGGGTCTTGGCATCCTTTTACATCACCTCACTGTAATTTCTGTGATCGGTTTAGTTCAAACATCATGTCATTGAAATATATTTATCTGACACTGAAGCACTGTATTACATCATGCGCACAAAAGCAAGTGTTACACTGGTGACTGTTAGATTTACATGCAAGCAACTGATGGCTACTCTCAAGCCTCTGGATGATGTTTGTAATGTTGCTCTCCTTTGTTTCATCACTAGTGACATTTTTCATTCATGTTGCTGTCTTAGATGTGACAAATTACTCACTGAAAACACTCCTTTTTCAAATTTATAAAGCTGAAATTATCCATAGAAGTAACAACCTCACTTAGCCATAGAACTACAACTCACTCGATATTCCAAATGATATATATATTTTTTGCTTTCAAGATTCATATACTTGAAGCAATTTTGAAAAGTGACAACTCAAGAGTATCTGTTTCCTTTTATCCATTCAAATCAACTTTGCATGTTTTCTTTGGAAAATATCATGCTTTTTCTGTTTTTGCTGCTCAGACTACATGTAATTATGATCATTATTTATATACTTAGTCCCAATTAAATATTGTTTTTTGATGAGGATTTCCGAGTCACTTCATTGATTTTTAATCCCTTGTTTGAAGTTTGGGGGGCTTGTAAGACAGATTTAACAAGAATGGTAAAAGCTGTTGCTGCAGAGGTTGAGATATCCTGTCTTTTATTCCCTAAAAGCCATGGAAGACAGTATGGAAGAGCTTTTGCAGGCCGTCTTTTGGTCCCCCCACTGAAAAAATGAAGTTTGTGGTGGAGTAAAATAAATGTCATAATAAATAAATGTTATCATTTCCACATTGCAGTTAAGCTTCAGTGAGAACTAGAATTTCTTAAGTAAAAGTTTCAATACAAATTATATTCATGTAATAAATAAACTTTATAGGAATCTAAGTTTTTTTTTTATATAGTTTTACTACATTTTACTTAATACTATTTAAATATTTTACACATGAATGAACCTGAAAATACAAAGTAACTTTTAATCTAAAGGTTTAGCATGTTTGAATCTGAGTGTGTGTACACAAGAAGCTCCTGCCATTTTAGTTTAGTTTTTATATTTTATTAGTTTATTTATAAGGGACAAACACAGAAAAACATTGTTTATAGCCAAACCTAATTTCCAGCTCCAGTGCCTTGATGGGCTTTGATCATTTGGTTTGCATCAGAAACAGTTTGGGGTTCCACTAACAAACACTTCAAGACGAAGATGTTATTGATTCTGACATGTGAAATAGGTTGAATGCCCCTTTAAATTGTCAGGACCTCATTCAAAGCTTTCAATAGATTTTCCTGTACATAGCGTGAAAGAGTGACTAAGCAAATGATGTAGTAAGCTTGCAAATGTAATATAAGTGCTGAGTGCTGCAGGGACGATGTATTTTTGTCAACCCACCCAGAGGTTAGCATCGCTCTGGTTCCCTCCAAAAAAAAAAGCCAATGGGATTTTTCCATTGGATTCTGGATTGGTGCAGAAAATAAGATCTGTACATTTTGATCGGCAAGATAATCAAAACAGTGAACACCACTTTTATGAAGTGTAAATGCAGTCGCCATTAGTAAAAGCAATAAGCAAAGTACAACATGGTCACATGACTTCATGTCACCAACACTAAGTGACAAAGGTTTGGTGTGATGATGTTTAATGTCCCCGACAAGCACTAATGTTTTATGTAGCCACTTGTTGGAAAATCTGCAAGTATTTTTTTTTTCACTCCACTCCCTCCTACTTGTGGCATCCAGTGTGTGTCTGAAATAAAAAAAAACACTTCAAAAACAACACGTGTAGCTTACCGGCCTTTATGTCACACTTGACACCATATAGTTATGTGTTTTATTTTCAAAGAAGAATTTTAAAATGTAAATGACAGTGAACTGGAGGTGCAAAAATGCTCATCGCATCGCTAATCGTGCTTACTATTCTTCCCAGGACGTTATGTAGAGAAAGGCCTGTTGATTCATGTTTGAGCGGGCTCTTTTTGTTGTAACTTCGACCCTTTAAATAACACACTTGTCATTGTTGTTAGTGTTTATGGTGTGCGTGCTGTTGTTGTTGACGGTGATGTTCTGTTTTGAGGACCTCTCCTGGTGACGAACGCCTGTTGGTTTCTCCGTGGTGACGTCACAGTGTTTTTATAGTTGGAAAGTAGGACAGCAGATCTGTTGTGGGTCACAGTAGAGCTGTCATGGCAAAACACCTCCCCACCCCTCCACCCCCACCCTCATCCTCACACATGCACGCATGCACACACACACGTTAAAACCCATTTAAACAACTAGTCAAGTGACTGGTACAATAAGCCTTCCTCAATAAACACATATACAAAAGTGAATCCACAGCTCAAATCTCTCCTCCTGCAGCCAACAGCATCAGTCAACAAAACATAAACATCATCTGCCGTGTCGTGCGCTGCGTCCAGAGTCAGTATATCCCAAACGATGAAAATATTGAAGATGCTAAAAGCGATTAGCGGTGAGGCTGTCCGTGTGTGTGTGTGTGTGTGTCCTTTGTTGGCCGAGGGCATATTTGTGTTTGTGTATCTCCATTGTGACGCGTGTAATCCGCATGCTCTCTAATCCCAGAGCAGGTGGCCAGGCGTGTGGCGGCAGTGGGGGTGCAGAGAGGGCACACTCCTCCTGCTCCCCCAAACACACACACACACACACACACACACGCACACACACACTTACACACTCACACACATATGATTGATCCATAAACCCATAAACACATCAATGGTCGCTCCACACTCTCATGATTTGTATTAACACAGGGGAGAGGACACACATAGAGACACACACCTGCACTCGTTCACACACACCCAATGCCCACAAACACACACACACACCACCCTGCTACAAGACTCTCCGCAGGGAAGCACGTGCCAGCATTTCCAGTCCGCCCCTCCCCGATCACCTCCCTCTCGGCGTGCGTCCACAACAGACACGCTCGCCTCCAGGAGCTCAGAGCTGCCCTAAACAGGTGGGCTGAGACGAGGCGGGGCAGGGAGAGAGGCATCTGTCAACCAACTCTGCATCCATCCGTCCTCCTCCACTGTACTACCTCTCCATCTGCCCAGAGAGACACACGTCGACGAGGAAGGTCAATAATGTAATGAAAGTATAATAATCAGGTCTGTCCTGCAGCTTACCTGTTGTGTTTGTGGTTTATTTTTATAAAACATGTTGTGTTCATCTCTAACTGCTGTAAAGATGAACATGAATGGAGTTGCATAAGATTTTCTACACTGTGTGTTTCTCTGACTAACAACAGGAGGCCCCTTGACCTTTGACCTTTGTATTGTAAGACTCTGTATTGTACAGGAGAGGGTTGGCAGTTGAGGTCTTTGCGTGTCAAACTGACGTCTGATGTGACCTTATTTTAAGGTATGCTCGCAGTTGTTTGTATGAACAAGTGGGGACAGACGCTAATATTAGTAAGCCCTATCCCCACGGGCCACCAAGACCCTAAATTTAGTGGCCAAACAAGATTGTTCATCTCCCAAATGTAAACTGGTAGCTAGCCGGAAACGAGTATTACTCGCTGTGTTTGTAGAAAGCTGAATTAAAAGGCCTGGATCACGTGCAGCAGGTAGTGACAGTCTCGTTTTTTTCATCAGTTTGATTGGGTTTTGGCCACGTTTTTCACATAATTTGAGTTTGCTTTGACAACACGGCAAACCTGATCCTTGAAAGAAAACCTTAAGATGCAGCTGAAATGCGCTGAAAATCTCTCCAAAAGTGTTTATAGAGATGTCGAGAGAGAACAGCAACTTTGGTCAGCTTGAATTAATTTCACTTACATTTCACTTTCAGCAGAATCTAATGGTAACAAGTTTTTACAACAGAATAAAAAAAATCCAACTGTCCACAGAAACATCTCAAACCAACCCTGACACACACAGTTGTCACACAGTTACTAACTCTGTGAGGATAAACTGAGGTTCTGCTCAGTTTTTCCAAAGTTGTGTAATAAAACTGTTGAGTCCAGTTTAAATGTATGGCCCACATAAAGGCTTTCTGTTTTTTGTGAACAGGCTGAGATGTGAGGTTTTAGATTGATCCTCGTTGCTTCAGGAATAATGTGTAGTATTGTTAACATTTTGGGACTTCGGGCACTAACCACATGTCAAGTTTGATGACTCCAGCAACAAGCTCCAGTTACACTGTAGCCCAGTGTTACAGGAGATAATGAAACATAATCATTACATTAGTTAGTTAGTTAGTTAGTTAGTTAGTTTTCTGTGTCATGCCAAAGACTTAGCCCATCCTGTGTGGGAGACACAAATTATTAAAAATTATTTGATTAAAAATAAATAAAATAAATTATCACTTTATAGAGAATTATATAGTCTCTCATACAAAAAGAAGAAAGCATATTTGTAATATATTGTAAACGAACAGTACACAGGACCTGTTACAACCCTGCAGTTATAAATATATTTCCTCATCAGGCTTTCTCTAGATTAACTAGCTAATCTAAATGTTTCATAAGTGACCAGCCAACTCAATCTTTGTGCATCGTCCATATTCACAAAACCAATACATGTTTTTATATTACTAGATGAAGTATCGCATAGTTTCCGTTAAAAAGTAGTAGAAAACAGTAACAGAAAAGTGTTCACAGTTTTGGTTTAGTCCATATATCATCAGCCCACAGCTCTTTATACTGAATAAGCACAGATTCTCTGAACATACACATGCTTTTTTTAGTAAGATATACATTCCTTACCAAACCCACAGATCACTTGACCAAGAGCCTCTCATTTGTTTATCAAATACAAATGTTTTTCTTTTCAGCCTATTTTCTTCTGCATCAAGTAACCAACTGCGTAACTGTAACCTGCACACTGTTTGTGTGAGAGGACATGTAGTATCACTCTTGAGCTGAAAAAGATGGCAGCTTCAGATTAACCAGTTCAGTTCAAACCTTGCTGAACAAAAAGGCAACAACCACTGTGCAGGTGTGAATTTGATTTCATTATGTACGTAGCTGTCCTATAGCTTCCTTGACGAAGCCTCCCTCAATCATCTGTTTGCGTCAAATGCTTTTAGCTCGGGTTTATGGATGTAAATTCGGCCATTAAATGCATGTAATCTGTTATTACAACATCTCTCTTTTGCTCTTATAAGAAGATTTGTGATTTTTTTTTCCTGCTAATGGTCTGTTCTCATAAGGGCAGGAGTGCTTTGTTGGCTGAATGTCCACTGTCGACATAATCCAGGGTTGGAAGGTCCTGATGCTAAATGGATGCTTTGAAAAAAAGAAAGAAAGAAACATTAACTAGGCATTAGCTTTATGTAAAGCACTAATTCTCTGGTGGCAATTCATTTTTTTTTTACATATGCTGGATTTTCTTTAAACCTGTAATCAGCTTTTTGCTTTATGTCTGTGTGTGTGTGTGTGTGACATACAGTGTGTGTGTTTTTACAGTACAGTGCTTTATTTCCTCAAATGACAATATCACTAAGCATTATTGATATTTTGGCTCACACATGTAAGTCTAAGCCATATGGTGGAGATGCCTGGTTTAAAACATCACTTAAATGTTATTTAGTTTAACATTTCACTGATGTTTTCTGTATAAGAGGTTTGCATACATAACATAACACACATAACAGGCTCAAGTCTTGAAAATCAGTTAATTCTACAAAAACTGAGTTATTATTGGGTGAGATTAATGTACAGATTATGATATAAATCAGATGCATGTTATGATTTTAGGGCAGGACTGTGCAGGGTTTTTCCTCTCCAAAAGATGATTACAAGAAATTTAATTTAATTGATTTTAAAAGGACTTAAGAAAAAACAGGAATACACACATTATAGCCTGTGGCCTTTATTAGTGCACAATGTATTCACACGATCTTCACATGCTCTCATATGTTAAATTTATCTTGTATAAAAATGTTTTTTGTGTTTGTCCTCCTCACAAGAAAATTAAAAACATGCATGCAGTGCGCAGAAATAGCATCGACAGAAGGTGAAAGCAGCTATTATTATTTGAGAAGCACTCGGGAGGTCCAGTTAGTTAGTCAGCATTTTCTGCAGCAGTTTCCATCATAAATTGGAAAAGATCCAAACAAACCTAGCAGTAAACATGTTGAACCCCCCCGCCTAATTTTATTCACAATTATGCCAAACTCTCCATGGGAACCTGACCAAATTTGGCACAGTCCAACATTGTCCAACAGTGTTTTATATATGACATACCTGAGATGAACAATTTCATGTTCACTTTGTTTATACAAGGGAAACTGGCTTCATATGGTATCCATTAAGCACTTTAGTTACAAGTAAATCACCTAATTTAATTATTTGGTACTGACTGAGCTTCAGTGTTGATTGTGTTATTTAAATAACTGTTTGAGGCACATGTGGGTAATATTATACAATATTTCAAAAAAAAAAGGCAAAGATTAGAGAAAAAAAAATCCAAAAAGCAAATACAGACTTGTGTAACAGAACTTGTTTTTTCTTTATTCCCCTCCCTGTAATCATCTCACTTCACCTCAGATTTATCTTGTGATCCAGACCCTTGGACTCACTGCACTAAACTACAGAGCTGTGTATAAAATAGTTAAAACTAGCTCCACGTTGGCCAACAGTAAAATGCTGCTTATGCATTGATGCAACAGAATTAATAATCTAATAATGTAATATATATAATAAATCAGTCACGGGGGCCATTTTTCTGCAGAACCAGTTATTTAACTCAAATTATTTTAAATCCTGGGCGTAGCACAAAATACTGGACGCTGTAGGTAGTTGGGCTGTGTATTGGCAAGTATGTGGAAATACAAACCACTGCCACAAATCTTTGCATGTATCACAATATTGTGATACTCAAAGTATTTTCTTACACCACACAGGCTTTCTCTGTGGTCCACTCCCAAAATCCACAGCGATTCATTCTCGTGTCTCCCTTTGTAGTATTTTTCCATTGGCACTTTTGGCTGCACGGAGTTAAACCATGAGGCGTTTTTGTGTTTCCATTACTAGTGCAGAGTTGTGCCAAGTTGCACTCGTAATGGGCCGTCTCTGGAATTGAACCAAGACAATCCAGACCCACCTCCTAGCAGGTTGACCGTAGCCAACCTGTGACGACCCCTCCTCTCAAACAAGCGTATGTTGTGAGACTTAACTCGTGTGTGTGCAGCAGACCATAGAGAAAATTTTTAAAAACTTTGTTGTTAGCTTCAGTACTTTTGTAAGCTTCTAACTGAATCTCTATGGCTTGAAGTTTAATTTCTCTCCTGCATTGTTGTTTGTACTTTCAGTCGCTTTGTTTTACTATGTCATGCTCACTTTCAGCTTGATAGGGGTCATGTTAAGCTGCTGGTGAAAACCAAACAGATTTTGCTGCTTCATAATAGAAGCTGAATAATGGGGCTTTATTTGAGAATTTATAGGAAATTAAATGTGTTGTTCACTGTTTTACAGCCGCTTGACTCAAGACAAGCACATCACTACTTAAAGACATGCCTTGAAGTGGGTAGCCCTGTTGTAATGGAGATCCAAATCTCTGCCCTGCTGGGCTCATGTGCCGAGTCAAACCGAGTCAAGCCAAGCCAGCACATGTGTATGGAAAAGGCACTTTTGTACTCAGCCCTGTTTTTCCCCTGTTGGGACACACCTGTTTCAAGTGCATTTTGCTGATAATTAATGATACTTTAATGGAAATTTGAAGGCAGGGATTTTATTGTGTTTTTACATTGTTCTACTGTTTTTTTTTTAACAAGAACCACAGCAACAAATTTTAAAACAGCAACATGAAAACAGCAACAAGAAACACTTTCTTGCTTCACTTTGAATGTCAAACTGTGTGTCTCTTTTTTAAGAAAGTTTCTAAATATGAAAAAGGTGTTTTGCATTTGAGCTGAACAACTTGAGAAAGCACTGCCTTCATCGACAGCCCCATGACTTAACTTTAATGGACGACTCATCTACAAAATATGCCTCCTGGTCAGTTTAGTGCCTTTGCTCACTGTTTTCAATAGAATAGAATACAGCAACTATTACCGACAGAGGGACAAGATATGACCAATCCTCTGTTAAATTTTACTAAAGACGGGCCTATACTGGGAGCCTAAAATATTTTTCAGCCGTGCCCACTCTAAAGTTAACCCCTAGTTGAGTGTTTGGAGCAATTAAAAGAACATTTTGTATTACTTTAAGTCCCATTAAAGCATCACATGGCAACATTTAGCATGTGCATCTGATAGAGTTGAGTTTAATCTTATCAAATTGTGTAATCCATGAGATGAAATCACTTTAAACATTACATGGCTTAACACGGATAGAGAAAGGGTCATGAAGAGTTAATGCTGCGTACTTTTAACCATTTACCATATTCCTCAACCGCCAGTCTGACAGGAGTACAGAAACACTATTGTTTCATTCATTTAAATGAGATTCCATGACTGTTGTTGTCTCAGATGAATTATGTATGTGTTGCTGTGCTGATATGTGATAGACATCGTCTCTTGGGGAATGTAGGACACATACTTATGCATAACAATAGTCTTCAGTTATATTCTCACCAACAAATTGGTCCGTTTATCTCCCATGTTCTTTTCTTCCGTATATTTAGTTCATCTTGTGCTTATTTTATGCAACTGCTGCCGAGAAATCAGGTCCATATCCCACTTTTACCAAATGGCGGTTATTGTATTATAAATATGCAGGACTGTTGCCCTGTTGCCCGAGTACTTTCACTAAATCCCTCTTCTTAAAAAACAAAGTCATATGCCTGTCAGTGACATTGTACAGCTGATAATAGCATTAGCCTAGTTAAATTAACTCTGATAGGCTTGTTTAAATCGTGAATTGTTGAACATGAACATTTCTTGATGTTTTATGTCATGCCTCTCTTCTCTGAAGACAATAATTGACATATTGGTTTGTTCCCAGTGGGCCTGTTGTACTGGTCTGACTCAAAAAAACAATCACTGTCCATACACTGAAAAGAACTGTAAAGACAGGATGCGTGATATGGTTTTTCAAAGCAGTCTGAAATATTTTCACATCTAAATCAGCCATTACTAATATGGATTTAGTTGGATTCAGGTGTTCAGTCGTGACTGTGGCTTTAAAAAGGCTTTCATGATTTTATTCATTTGCTAATTTGACATATATTTAGTGATGTGAGTGAACACATTCTTTTTTAGTAGCATACTTGAGGTACTTGTATTTCACTTGCAGGTAATATCAGATATTTTCTCTGAAATGAGCCATTCTGCATAAAGAGTACATTTACTTTGGCACTTTAGGTATATTTTGATGCCAATAGCCTACTTTTGTTCTTTTACTTAAGTGAAAATTGGAATCACTGAATTGCTGGATTTTTTGGCCAATACTGATATTAGAGAGAGAGAATACGTCGAAGAGTAGATATTCTTTATACATAATATAATATATACAGTATATTGAATATATAAAAACACATTTTGCATTGATCTCTCAAAAGTAGTTAACACACAAATAAATGCAATGGAGGCAGAAGCAATAAACTTTATTGTCCAAAATGATATCAGGCTACTTAAACAATTTTTTTTTTTTACTGGTATTCTTAATTATTATAGGTAACTATGAATATAAATAAAACATCACAAATAGAGCAAATATATGTAGGCCTATATATTCAACCTGAATTAAGAAAAAGGATCAAATATACATAAATTATTATGTTCTGTTCAATAACTGATGATATCGGTCAACCAATGTGTCAGTCAGGCTCTAATTGGAATGCAGGACTTTTTTACTTGTAATAGAGTATTTATACACTGTGATATTACTACTTTTAGGCTTCTTAAGTAAAATATCAGAAAATCCCCTTCCACGTCATGTAACAGTGAGTTAGGTCTGAAAAATCACAAAGATCTCAACTCCATAACTGGTCAATATTGGCAGTAAAAAGATACGGACTATTACTTTGTAACACTCACATTGGCTGCATCTGTTATGACAGACAGACTCTTTCTATAATCATATTACATTATATAAGGCTACAACTAACGAACATTTTCATTATCGGTTAATCTGCCGATTATTTTCACAATTAATGGATTAAGAGTTTAGTCTAAAATGTCAAAAATGTTTGGAAATCCCATCACAATTTCCTGGGAGCCCAAAGTGACGTCTTCAAATTGCTTCTTTTGTCCAAACAACCGTCTAAAACCCAAAGACTCTCATAAATGACAGAATCTCATTCTCTCATAAATGACAAAGAAAAGAAGCAAATGCTCATATTTAAGAAGCTGGAACCTGAAATGAAAAATGAAACATTTAATCAATGACCAGTATAGTCGGGAACTAATTTTCTTTCGATCAAGAAATCGATGAATCGACTAATTGTGGCAGGTCTAATACTATACAATTGATCTATACCTTTGTCAACAGATGGCATTGCCAAATGTAGTCGTCAGCTTATAGCCTCTTAATGGCTCCCAAAGCAAACCTTTTGAAATAATTTGTACTTAACTTCTTAAAACCACTGGGAAATTGCAGTGTTGCTACAGTCATAAATTAAGAATTGAATGAGAAATACATAGCAGACAAAATACAATAAAAAGTCATGACTAATAGGATCCTATCTCGCTGTTTATTTACTCGTGTTGCATTTTTGTCTTGAGTAAAACATGGGTAATTGTAGTTTTGAGTGTGGGTCTCGTCGTCGCTGTGGAGCAGGGATCAGGACCGAGCCTCTGCTGTGCAGCGTCGCTGGGATCTCCTCTCCTCCGTCGGCAGGGAAACCTGGAGATCCCCGGCCGGCCGCGGTGAAGAGGTGCCCGCTCGGGGAAAGCCCTGCTGCCTCAGGGAGACCGTCGATGAAATTTGCGGCGGCTCGGCCAAGAGGAGCCTTCTTCTGAGGCTGTTCTCTTTTTTTATTGTTTAACATCCTCAAATGCGATGAGAGGATTAATGAAGCGCGTCTGCCGGACCCATATGTCCCCCTTAGTGCCGCTTGTGTTTAATTAAAACCGAATGGATACACCGGGGGCCTCCTGGTCCTCCTGACTTCCTGCTCTCTGATGACATTTATTGCTGAACCTTGTTGAACTCTGACTGTGACTAAATCAATACCATAACAGGCAAAGTTGGCAAAAATACAGTGATCAGGTTATTTATGAGCTCTTGTCTTTATGACCACATGATTCCACTGTTTTTTATTAATCTAGAACAACTGGACCAGAATGAATCATCGCTCCCCAAAATTAAAGCCAGTTGCCTACACTGTAAAAAAAAAACTGTTTTTACTTTAAAGACATTAGACTGGGCTGCCTTAAAAATAGTTTTGAAAGGACAAGTTGAGGTAATTTTGTAATGATTCAAGACAAGACAAAGCTTTTCTAGTCAAATAAACTTCATATAATTTAGTTGAACTTGTACTAAAACCTAATTTAATGTGTTGTTTGAACTCAGTTTATTCATTCAACTCATCATTTTAAGTCAAAAGACTTTGTGTTAGAACTTGTGTCAAGTCTTTTAGTATTCTTGAAATAAATACTAGAAGTTTAATCAACTTGAATAAATTAAACTCGGATATTAATTAATAAATATTGTCTTCATTCAGGTCAAAATTTTAGGTTGCCATTTTTCTGGTGATCTATGTGAGGGGTTGTGCCAACTCCAGATCCTATGCCATGATGACAAATTTAACCAATTAAAAAACATATTATCCAGAGTATCCATAAAAATAAAACTAACAGGATAAATTTATTCATGAGGTTTAACAGGTTGCACCCCAGACAACACAATTGTTTGCCGCTCTCTAATTGTCGGTGTCATTCGCTGCTAATTGGGTGTCAAATGGACAACAAGCACTTTGAACAGCAGCAAAAAGTCACAGCAGAGGTAAAAAGAAGCCTCTCATCTCCTGTCACATCCTAATTAGACTGATAGCATGAGCCTTCTCCTCCTTCATTAATCCATGCATGAGCCCCTGGACCTGCTCAGGCTCATACTCTCTCTTTAAAACCCCAAAGAGGCTGCATGCAGACAAATCCATATGTGCAATGCAGGACTAATCACAATCCCTGCAACAGATGTCTGGATACAGCGACTGTGATTGAGATTGTTGTTGTATTATAGTGACTCCTTCATCATCTATAGACCAAATAACCTTAAAATACGATTTGAAGCTGACCATGTTTTGATATTAGCTGCATGCACTGAATGTACAAACTATCTGTTTTAACTTAAAAAAAAGTTAGTGTCCAGGCTGCCTGAAATTTTTAAGTTACCTGAATTTGAAAAGATAAATTGGGGTCTTTTTCTAATTATTTCAATTTTATTCTGGTCAAATACACTTGATACTAACTCAGTGTACTTGAGAAAATGCGTCCATTAAGCTAAAGATATCCAGCCGAACGAATAACTCTTCAGTCAGATCGACGAACATTAAAAACAAATTTGATTTCCTTTCACGTTTTCTGAGTTTGAAACTTCAAACTAGAAAAAAGAAGACTCTCAGGAGAGTTTTAATTCTCACACAATTCATGCTGGGAAAACTGCTAATTTGCTGATCTTGTTTCTTTGGGAACTTAATTTATTGAGTTGATTGAACTCCGTACAGTGCATTCATTCACCTCATTTCAAGTCAAAGTAAGTTTCTAAGTTCTGAAGTGTTCTGAAAATAAATAGAAATTTTAAGTTCAATTAACCTGAACAACTAAAACTACATTTTTACATTAAGTTAATGAAAAAAGTTTTGTTGATCCCACCAAATTCCTGCATGATTTTTTTTTTTTACAGTGTATAGATTAATAATGATGCAGTAATAGTTTAGGCTTTATATTGTATCTCGTAACTCAAGATTCAGCCCAATCAGTCATCTGAAGATTAAATGAAACAATGTTTTAACCACTTACTGGTTTGTGTTTTTTATTTCTTATGTTACCCAGTTTATCCACCTTTATGTGGCTTACAAATTGAGTAATTGTTTGAAGTCTTAACGTTCCTTGTCTGTTGTTTTCTTTTGTATATAACTCGTCTTTAAACCCATGTTTGCCTCTGGACTCTGGAGCAGCAGAGCTCATTTCACATTTCTCCGTGTGAACTGGCCAGCGGTGCGCCCTGAACCAGAGAGCAGCCGTCAATAAAAATGTTGGATTATCCTCTTTATGAGACAGGATTAACATAGCTCTCCCATAATTCACATTCCTCCATAGCCCGGACAGAAATCACGGACTTGATGTAGGTGTAGAAATATTAAAAAAGTGAGCAAAACGTGGATGGAATTTGGCACTACTGACTCTTTTAAAGAAAGATTAAATGCCAAACCAAAAAAGTGTAAAAATCTGAATGAACATTGTTGACATGATGTGGTGCGTTTGTGTGCAGAAACAAGTGATTAAAAAAACAGAGGATTTAGATGGATTTACACAGTGTCGGGTCAGGTCAAGTGGTCTTTATTGTTATTTCGTGTGTTTGTGGCCTTCCCACCTTCTCACTTTACAGCTCAAATGGACCTTGCTTGCTTGCTGTTGGCTTGATTTACCCTGCAATCCCTATTATTTCATTCAACTAATATGTCCTTAGAATAATTTACCATTTAACAGACATGGAAATAAACCTATCAAATTCACAGCTGGGTTTGTGGCGCGAAGAAAAAATTGCATACAGGTAGTACAAAGAATCACAATTTAAAAAGAAATCTAACACAGAGGGGGAAATAATTCAAAAACACATAATAAGGGACATTTGTGAGCACACGCAAACGGACTGATTGTCTCTTATAACTAGTCTTAAACATATTTCTCATAAATTAATAGTGCATCCAGGTTCACGTCTGTCACACACACTCTCTACAACACACACACACTCATGCACAACGCTTTGATCAAAGGGGCCCTTCAGCGTGCCAACAAAATAAAAAAAAAAGACAAGAGAGGGGAGTCTTTAAGGAGCTTAGAAGAAAACCTGACCTATTCCTCAAACTCAACCAAGTTAGGCTCTTTTGATCCTTTTTTTCCTTTTGGTCAACGCATTTGTTCCGTGTCCTTGATCAAAGTTGGGGAGAAGTCAGTCTGAATGTTCAATAAATTAACCCAACAAGTGAGACAACCGGCTGGCAGTCCTGCTCTGCTCTGCCCGAGGTAGAAGTTGGGGCCTGAAACGCCGCACTTGCTGCTCCCAACCGTGGGTTTTTAATTTGCTTGTGAAGTCTGCAGTTTGTCAAAATTGTCCCTTTATGTCTCTCCTCTCTCACAACACTTGAAACTTCCACGCGCCTGGTCTTTGTAATCCAAACAGTCCGCGTTGAAATTGAGCTTCCATGAAGATGTTTGGTCCTTATAGTCCAGGCAGTCCGCGGCGCCGCTGAAGCCCAGACCCGCCGCCCCGTACGCCGACGAGGAGAGCGAGGACGCCGGGCTGAGGTGGCTGGACACCCCGTTGCTGCCCATGGGGCTCATGGCGGAGCCCGCGGCCGATAGCTGGTGGTGCATAGGCGAAAGGTAGGAGCCGCAGTCCATCCCGGTGAAGTAGGACGAGGAGCCCGTGTAGCCCTGGTGGTTGTAGCCTGACGCCTGGGTGTAGGTCATGGGGTAGGAGCGCTGCATGCAGGAGGAGGAGGAGGTAGACAGTGGGTCGGACAGCGGGGAGATGGAGGCCGGGCTCCAGATAGACACCGGCGCCGCACTGCTGCTGCTGCTGCTCACAGGCGGGATGGAGGTGGTGGAGGGCGGCGTGAACTGCCCGCTGGCTCCGCTCTCTGAGCTGGCCTCTCTGACCGGGGAGCCCTTCTTCTTCACCGGCTTGCTGACAGCCTTGTGCTGCACCCCACTCTGGGTTTGCTGGGCCTGCTGACGGTGTTTGGCTCGTCGGTTTTTGAACCACACCTGGGAGAAAAATGCGATTAAATTAATTTAATTGAGCTATAAAGACAACCTGTGGTTTGGAAATGTCATTTCACAAATTCTACAGTGCTTTATACACTGTAAAAATATACTATTTGTTTCAACTTAAAAAAAAAGGTTAGTGTTAAAATTTGAAGTTGACTAGATTTGAAAAGACAAGTTGATTTTAAATCAACTTATTTTGTAATGATTCAAAAAAATTAACTTCTCTAGTCAACAATTTGTGTTAACAAATTGTTAGCTGCTGCTTTAAATCTCTAAGTTGACTGAATTAAAAAAGACAAGTTGAAGTTAATGATCAAAACAAATAACCTTTAACAATTAACTATTTGGTTTAACTTTAGAAAGTTAGTGTCTGGGCTGCCTTAAAAATTTACTGAGTTTAAAAAGGTAATTTGAGGGAATTTCATTTAAAAAAAACTTGGGACAACATGTTCAATAGGCTAAAGATATTAAGTTGAACCAATAACTCTGACCAAACAAATTTGATTTCCCTTTACATTCAACTCATCATTTCAAAAAAAAAAATCTAAGTAGAAGAACTCATGTTTATAATATCTGAAACAAATGCTAGAAGTTTTGAGTTTAATAAACTTGAATAAATAAAACATGCATTAATTATTCCACTAATTTCCGGCATGATTTTACAGTGTAATGGTAGATTGAAAATGAGTACAGTTTTAAATCCCAGTTAATAAATTAGATTATGTAAACTATTTTTTCCTCGCAATGCATTATATTCATAGTCTTCTACATGCCTTATTTTTCAGTATTGGCCTACACAGACTTTATTCTGCAGTTAGGCCTGCTGATAAAGTGAGTTTATAACTTTTAAATTCAAAATTGGAACAGTCACAAAAAAAAAACAAAAACAAAAAGAAAAAACGACGAAATGTCGTCTCAAGAGGTGACAAGCACTTCTCCAACAATAAAGAGGACACTTGGCCTTAAGTGTCTCCCCTTTCAGAAACAAATGACTAATTAATTATCCTCAGTCTGTTCATTAACGGTGTGGTTGAGTCTCACCTGCACTCGGGATTCAGGCAGGTTGATCTTTAAGGCCACCTCCTCTCTCATGAAGATATCAGGGTACCGAGTCTTGCCGAACAGGTTCTCCAGCACGTCGAGCTGGGCCCGAGTGAAGGTCGTCCTCTCCCGCCTCTGCTTGCGAGGGGTGGCTGGTAAAGAAAAGGGAAGAAAAAACAATAGTTATTATGGAAATGAGAAACGAAAATACACCAACTTCTGTAACTTAATTCGAGTCAAATAAAATCTCACATGTCTATTTTTATAAATTGTACTTGAATAGTCTTTTTAAATGAAAATATAGATTTTAAATGTTCTTTAAAGGCCTTGTATATAAATGAAGCCTGCTCTGTTTTCTGATGTTATGAGAAATACAAATTGTCAGTTATCATTCAGCTGTTTATGTAAATATGAAAATGACTTTTTCTGGGCACTTTCAGGTTATTTATAATACACAAACTATCCAAAAAAAAATTACTTATTTCCTATTTTATGCATTTATCTGAACGGTTGCACCCTGGGGTGTATTACCTTGGTATCCCACTGAAGGATGCAGCAGGTCCACTCCTGAGGTAGATAAGCTCAGTCCGTTCACCGTGTACGGCGGCTGCTTCAAATAGGACATCATGCTGGCGGCCGGACGAGGGGACACCAACGAGGACAAATAATTTAAAAAAAATGTGGCCGAAAAAAAATCGCGTTTTAATCCTCTCGCGTCTCCGTTTGGTATTTCACCTCGTCCTGAAGCATCAACCTGAAGCAGGACACAAAACAGGAAGGTTTGTTCAGAATCGTCCGCTGGTTTTTACGCACAGCCTTTACGCACCGCGGTGGGCTTAAAGAAGTGGGCGTCCTCGGACTTGCAGGGCTCTTAAAGGCGAGTGGAGACCCCCAGCTGTCCCTGCTGGACTGAGGATGCTCTGTCTGGCTGACAGGCGTTTACGCCATCACCCCCCCCACCACACACACACACACTAACTGCTACTATAACCCCGCCCCTATCACCCCCCCTCTCTTCCCCAAACACACTCCTCTCCTAGTACCACCAAAACAAAACATTGTCGTTAAAATGCGCACACTCGCTGGGCCCCAACCGGGCTCTCAATTAGCATATACCCACAGGTTAGGCGAAGCTAAATAGACAGCTGATTGGGGGGCCATTTGCAGAAACAAAGCCCACTGTTGACCGATAAGTAATGCTGATAACAAAAGACTTTAGGGAACAAACAAAGAGGCCAATACTGCAAACTGTGCGCTCCATTCACACACAACCGCAGCATCTTCATTTCTATATCTCAGGCCTATTGTTGGTTTCCACTAAAACCCTTGTACATTCAAATGTAACGAAATTAAAATACGAAGGACAACTTTAGCAAATAATTAGAAACATTCTGACATATTATTGACGCTCCTCGGGGCGATTCCCCCTCCTTTCCTTAATGAATCGCTCCCGGTAATTAGATTTGGGAGGTGAGACTTTCGAAAAGTGTTGATTAGAGAAGAGCACTTAATCTTAATCTAAACAAACAAGGAGATGGCCCACTAAACTAAATTTGTCTCCATGTATGGTGGAAAGAATAAAAAAGTTTTACAGGACAAGATTTCTTTTCAATATCAAATTTTACTGAAAAGCTCTATTTGCGAAAAACCACTAACTACAAAGGTCTATTAACACCTTATTAAAATGATCTAGTTCAGATCATATTATTACAACTTTTATAATGACAAAACATTTACAAGAATATACAATATTATTAACATATCATTAATAAATAAAGTTAATAGGGTCGTTTCTTCTGACAGAAATTTTCTTGATTAATTGATTAGTTATTTGGTCAAAGAAAATAGTGAAAAATGTCAATCACTTGTTTCCCAAAACCATGAAATTCTTCTCTAAATGTCTTGTTTGTCCACAACCCCAAGATACACAGTCTGGTGTCATTGAGGAGTAAAGAAACCAGAAAATATTCAAATTTTAGGAGCTGAAATCAGAGAATATGGATATTTTCTATTCAGAAAACAGACAGAAAACTTTTAATAGAATATAAAAAGAGTTGGGGATTAATTCAATAGTCGATTAATAATCGATTCATATTTGCAGCTCTACAAGGATACTCAGCAGTGATTTGTTCTTATATTATAGACATGTTAATAAATCAGCTTCATAGGATCACCACGTCAGACGAATGTGTAATTTTTAATAGGAATATTATAGAAATATTGTAGGTGTGTCATGGGAGATTAAATATGTATACAATATTAACTGATTTGAGTATTAGCCTGGAGATTTAGTACCAATGAATTCTAATGCAATATTAAATCTATTGTAGCCTTTTTTTTCTTTTTCTATAGCGGTTAAGACCATTGTTAATAATATCAAATAAGAAAAAAAGTTCTGAACGCAAAATGTTTAACAGAACTTAATATTTTCTTCTTCTTCTTCTTCTTCTTCTTTTTTAATTAATAGCTAATTAGTCTATGTACCATATGTTGCTGTCTGAAGCTTCTCGTAACGTTTCCAGTGACTCCTACCTGTAGAATAAAGTTCCCAGGACCCCAGGGTGCACCTCTATCTCGTTTTTATAGAGCCAATAACGGCCACTCCTATACTCAATCTGTCACTTTTTGCACCCCCGGCTGGACCGGTTGCTCCACATCCGTTCAATAATAAATACCCCTGCCCCAGCCATTAATTATTATTGGCTACACGAGATTTTTTTTTTTTCTCTTCTTCTTCGTCTTTTTTTTCTGTAAGAAATTAACGAGATAATCCGGACGGCACGCGTTGGCCTGATTACAGGACGCCAGCCACGACTCCGCATTCAGGCCTCCTTAATTTTCTGCGTCACGAAAATAAAACAAAGACTGGCATTGTATTTATCAGACCAGCTGACTGCCAGACAACCAACCTGCCCCCCCACCCACCCTACCCTCAATCAACCCCCCACAACCCCAGCACAACCAACCATGCAACTCACTTTCCCAAACCGACACGATGAACATTTAAAATTATTATTGCTATATTATTATTATTATTATTATTATTATTATTGTTATTAGTTAGTAGCAGTAGTAGCAGTAGTAGTAGTAGTAGTGTTGCTGTTAATAATTTCACTTATTGCTATAATCCAAATTCACCTATAAATCGTCTAAAAATATAAATTGTGAGTATTATTTTGAAAATTTGCCTTATTTTCTAAAATAAAACATCCAAATTATCTTTTTTTTTCGTTTAAAGATATTTCAATAGCCATAAGTTTGATTCTGAAGTGCAACATTTACCATGAATTTCCTCTGAGTTGACCTGCAGCTTGACTCGAGGTGGGGTTACCCTCCCTCCTCTACATGCCTGAATACATCCACAGTCTATAGTCAAACATCCAGCAGCAGTTAGAGTGTATTATCTGAAGTTGTTGACCGGCTCCACCGTCCTGCTATTAATCGGTTGAGTGCCCCTTTGCTCCGAGCTGCTGCAGCCCAGAGAGGCGACAGAGAGGGAGAAAAGTTTTCAAACACGCCTCCCCAATTATCTCCCTGCAGTGGGCTATCTGCGTGTCCATCACACGCAGCTCCCGGTGGCTCTCACCGTCCATTAAAATAAAATAAACCATCTTATTTCCATACATTTACACGAAAAATAAGCTGAATTGTTCAATAAATCACTTACTTGCGTTGTTGGAAGCTTGATTTTTTTTTTAAAGTCTTTCTTTAAACGCCTCTCTCGTGCAGTGCAGAGCGGTTCTATCAAGCGGCTTTGATTAGTTTCCTCCCGGGTAAGCTTGTTGGATGCGGATAATACTAAGAGATGCTCAGTATTTATGGAGGGAGAGAGAAACTGCGAGGAATTTTAGCAGCCAATGGAAATGAGAGGAAAATATGATGAGCAGAGCAGAGCAGAGGTGTGAAAGGATGCAGCAGCTGGAGTAAAGTGGCCTGCTGGTGGCAACATCAGCCCCAAAACACCTCTGACTATAATATATTATTCTAGGCTATTTCTTTATAATTCAAAAACAAAGATACAAGGCCTTCTGAATATAATCAACTATACATTTTTATTCTCAGATAGGGATGCCAATTATAGGTGTCTTGCATTGACCAAAGAATAACCAATCAGAGCCGCACACCTGCATGATGGCCATCAAATCATTTTGATGTATATAAAAACGACCCACATGGAAGATTAAAGGCGCAGCTTGCAGATTTAATTGTCAAAATGAGCTGAGCAAGCAAAACTGAAGCAGTGTTTTGTTGCGAGAGGTGAAAATAACTTCTTGGGGATCTGTCACGGTTCGATTCTGTGTAACCCTGTAAAGGAGATTTAAGGAAAAAAAAAAAAAAGGTGGTCCATGAAACAGCAAACCCCCACAACCACCACCACCACTTCTCTACTTTTTTAAAATTTAAAACAAAAAAAGAGAAGCCCAAAATTTGTGTTGTTTATCATCAAAATCTTTGTGTGAATTTTTGCATGAGAAAAGTTTGCATGCTGCTCGCCTCCAAATAAACATAAATACATTATTTATTCAAAGCCTAACTGTGTGCAGACTTTACTCCTTTAATATTTTTTGTCTTGCACCTGAATAATTTTGTGTGGATGTGCTCACACTTCCCTGCTCTGGGTTTTTTTTTTGTTTTTTGGTTTTTTGTGTGTGTGTGTGTGTGTGTGTGTGTGTGTGTGTGTGTGTCCAGGAGGATTAAATAAAACCCCTGTGCTGTGTTATCTAAAGAGCTAATTCTCTCCTCACTGATCTGCACTGCTGTGTTGACTCCAATTGTCACATTTCAGTATAAATGAAATTTTTAAAACTGGGTTCATTCCATGTTGATAAAACTTTGGCTTCAACAGCCCTGAATGAAGGTTTTGATTGATGCTCCCAAACAAGCAGCAGGTTAGAGAACTAATTAGGAGTCTACATGCCAGATGAACAGACTGTGAGGCTGCTGGGTTCTTGCACCAGACTGAAAATCAATACGCCCTTCTATGGACTCTATAGTAGGCTATATAGAAAAACATTTACAGTAATTGTTTGTAATTTAGTGCAATTATATAAAGTCACCTCTGTCAATTAAGAACCAAAACTTGGAGCAACATTAGGAAAAAACTATTAAGTTAATATTGTGATCTGATTAGTGGACGAAGGCTGAGTTGCACCAACAAAAATTAATTTTTAAACCCAATTAAATCATGCTTTTAATTTAAGGTTCTTTAAACCGAGATTAAATTTAATTCAGTTTCACCAAAACTTTAAACTCCAATTTAAAATGTGATCCAGTGTTAACTTTGAACTTACACTTGAAGATGTTTAACTTTTATAGCTGTCTTTTTTTAAATGGATTGAGAAAAGTAATCAAGTTCCTCAAAGAAAGTTAAGGGACAACTCAACCCAGTTGAGATTTATGATGCATCTCATTAGAAATTAAAGCTTCTCTGCTGAGCCACTGTGAGCAGGTTAACTAACTTTCTAGCTAGTCACCAAGGAATATAACTTTTATTTAACTGTTTAGCTAGCTCGCAAACAATGTAAGATTTTGTTAACATTTTTCTTAGCTTGCAAACAATATAGTTAACTTTTTAGCTAGGTAGAAAATATTGTACGTGTATTTTTATAGCTAGCCAGCAAACAATATCACTTGTTTTTGTTTGTTTGTTTGTTTTTTACTTTGTAGCCAGCAAGCAAACAACAATGTTTTGTTCAGGAATACAAAGCATTCAAAAATTAACTGTTTCTACCCCTTTTGTATTCTTACTAGGTCCCAACAGCACTAATTCACTTTTTATTTATTAATTTATTTTGATTTGGGCAAGCAAGCATCTCCATATTGTTTTAAACTATGTATTGTTGATTAAAATCATTAGTTTTTAATTGTGCAACAGAGCTCTGCTTGATTTTAAATCTAGATTTAGTCATTTTAAACCCAGTTTTTAGAGCAAATCTTAGATAATCTTTGTTGAGTATAAGAGTATAAGAGTTTTCCAAAAAAAAAAAAAAAAATCCTTCCTTTTTACTGTACAAGTGGAGTTTTCCCATTTTCCCTCAGCGATCACACTAAAACAAACAGCCTAACCAGGCTTAAGTATCTGGTCCCCTTGTTGTCCCACAGCTATGTTCTTGGCTCACGCAGAGTCCTTTCATCTTCAGCTCTGATATATAATTCATCGGAAAATATCTAATAGCCCTGGGGAGCGTTTCAGCTAAACGGGGCCGTGGTTGTAAAAAGGTGAAGTGCTTGTTAATGTCTGTGGCAATATGCCCTCCCCCTGTCTCCAGGCCAATTGACGAAGTCACGGTTTCTCCTGCTGTTAGGGAGACGAATTGAAGGCTAAGAATCGTGGGACTGAGATACCACTCTCTCACACACAGGATACTGGATAATACTGGCTGGCATGAGCAAAGTATGATGTGCTGCTGCCTGCTCTCTCCTCCAGCAGCCTTTTGTTTGCTCCCTACAGGACTGGTTAATATGGTTACAGACCAGAAATGATGGCAAAAATCACAAGAATCCTTTGTGGCTGTGGGATTTTATCTATTAAATCTTACAAATTCATATTTGGAATAAATTGTTTATATAGCCTTATAGAGAAAACAATACATTATTTCCATCTAATCTTCATTTATACAATCAATAGAGTAAATCTATCTATTGGAGTTGTAAGCACTTTCCTTAATTGATCATTGGTAACACTGACAATCAATTAATCGATTAATTGTTATTAAAAAAAAGACAGAAAAATCGTGCATATACCAAACAATAATACCAAATGCTGTAACTATTAATTTCTTTCATTATCTCTTAATCTGCTGATCATTTCCACGATTAATCGTTTAGTCAATAAAATATTTTATTTTCCTAAAGTGAAAAATGCTCGTCACAATTTCCTGCAATTACTCTTTTGCCCAAACATCAGTCTTTTGCCCAAAATCCAAAGACTCTTAATTTATTGTCATAAATTATAAAGAAAAGCCACAGCTTCTCGTTTAAGAAGCTGGAAACAGATGTTTCACATTTTTGCTTGAAAATGACTGGAACGATTAATTGATTATCAGAATAGCTGGTAACTAATTTTTTTCAATCGACTAATTGATTTATCAACTAATCATTACAAGTATGTATGTAATTTACCTTCATTATTACACATATTTTAATTTCCTACCATTCTTTCTTTCCATAAACTTCTTAATGAGGCTTTTCAAAGGAGCGTTCACATGATTTTGTTGGCATATTGGACTCTTGGAAGACAGATTTTTTTTTAAAACAACTGGTTCAGAATTGATTAACTCTTTCAATTTTTCATTAATCAACATGTTATACAATCTATCTACCTCATGTCAGTGCTCAGTATTATTGGATCCTCATTTTTTGCCCTGATCATGTGAGTTCTCCTCAGCTGTCCATCTCAAGGTCAAATCAATGACTTGGCCGTCTAAACCAGCTCCATCTGTTACACACACTCAACTGTATTGGACATTTATGACTGCTTGCTCTTGCCATCTGTACTGCAAAACTCACATCGATAGATTTATTGATAGGCATGGCGGAGGAAGCGATACGTGTATTGATGATTCAACAACATTACTGATTATTGAATTACTGTATTATCAGAAGAGTCTACATGAGCTTCGGACAGCAGATGCTTCTGAGGAAAACAACAGAAACGTAGCTGGCTGTAGTTGTTTTTCAAAGTTTTTCGAAATGTCAGTTCTAGTTTTCAGGAACAATAAAGGCCCAGTCACACCTAAAGGAGACGGTGCAACTGGCTGGCATGCTGCTAACGTGCTGGAAAGCCATGAGCAGGCTACTGCATGGCTCTCCAAGCTCCTTTGTTTTCTTTGCACGTTGCATGTTGTTTAGGCTAATTTGTCGCACATTGCTTCAAGGTATCAAGGTAATTTATTTATTTTATACAAGACAGGGTTGCAGAGCAAAATGAAAGTTGTAAGTCTAAAGAATGGGTTAAAATGTAAACTAAATTAAAATAAAACAATATATTATATATTATATTTTTTTAATTTGCGTCTGGAGGAACGTATCCAGCAGCAACAAGATAGTCATGATAATATGGTCGACATCTTCACAGAAAATCTATAAAACATTCGTCCATCAATTTTGACTGTGTTTGTCCATAAAGCATCATTGATGATTGATGATCATCCTGCCAGAGTCTTGCACTCTCTTGGCTCAGATCGTGGTCTGTCAAGTGCAACACCTTGATCTGGGATGTGGTGGAGCAGGTTTCTGTAAGATGTTGGCACAGCAGGTTCTGATTTCCCATTGCTTGGCCAGCCTGAATGCCATTTCTCCGTTCCATTTTCCTGAACAGGCATTGGCTGGAAGCAACTTTAAGTCGTAGCATGGCTAACCCACTCATTCAATGAGGAGAAACTGAAGATGAAATAAAGCTCTCCAAGCTCACTGTCAATTAGCTAGCTTGTTGCTGGATCACTAACAAGACAATAAGGTTACAGTTTATTTAAGAGACATATTTCTGGTTTAGGCTACTACTGTAGCAGGCTAGGTAACAGTGAACTCACTAGCAAACAAGGAACATTCTAGCACTAGTCAGTAACAAAAGTTTTCCAGCCTCATTTCTATTTTCTCTGTACTTTCTCTGCCTTTTACTCCCTCCTTGCGTTTTGTTCTCAGAATTGTACATTGTTTCATTCAGTAAAGAAGCAAAAAATGCCCCTCGTGCAAGACTAGGTCGCTCATGCAACCACAAGCTAATACTCTTTATTTGAAGGCTGTATTTCTTTCATCAATTCCAGTCTCATAATTTTCTAAAAGCAGACATGCCCTTTTTGTGTCCAGCAAAAGAGAGTTAAATAAAACTGGGTGGTGCAACACAGATAATAAGCTACGATAGCTTCCTCCATTTTGCATGTTTGGGCTCTTGTGGCTTTCTATTAGTAAATTCTATAAGAAGGTATGTGTATAAACTGGCAGAATCTGAAGGTAAAGGACAAGATTCTAGTTTCCGTTTGTAGTATGTAGTATTGGCCAATCATGGGGCGGACGTTTAGCTTAGTGGGTAGAGCGTCGACCCATGTATGGAGGCTGTTAGTCCTCTGCAGCGGTCGCTGGTTCGACTCCCACCTCCGGCCCTTTGCTGCATGTCATTCCCTCTCTCTGCCCTCTTTCCTGTCTCCACTTCAGCTGTACTATCAAATAAAGGCAAAAATGGCCAAAAAAATAACTTAAAAAAAAAAAAAAAGTATTGGCCAATCATGTTTGAACAGACTTTTGTTGCATGCAAGTCAGCTGTCTGAATGGAGAGTAAAAGAGGCTGAAATGCATTCTTGGAACTCATCGGCCATTGTTTGAGGAAAATGTAGCTTTTTTTAAACTTAAAAAAAGAATATCTGCATTCATATAGCAGATATCTGTTTATAGAGGTTAGCCTCCAACTCCATTCTTGCGGTTGCTTACTGGACTGTGAACAATGACCAGCGTATGGAAGAGGTCTTGGCCTGGATATACATTAACTACTATGATACACTCTTGCTACACTGGAAGCCCCCAAACACTGGCCATTGTCTCAAAGGCTAAAGCAGTGTCAGACAATAAACGGTTCTGAGATTCATCAACCGTACAGATTTGTGCGTCACAGTTCACCAAGTTCACTCCCTCAAGATGTAAGAGAAAGACTTCCATCTGGTCAGCTTAGAGACACTTTACTAATAAAATGACTTGGTGAAGAGTTTATCTTTGGTAGCTGAGTATCAGAGTACTGTTTTATATTGCACCTGCAGTATTATTGTCATTTAACCCCCTTTGCACCCACTATCACATGGCCTACATCATGTCATATTCATGCCCTTCATTGAGATATATCCACCACTTGTGGTTTGCCCATGGGAGGGTTGAATGTCTTGTCCCTGCTGGTACCTCGTTAACCTCCCACAGCCTGCGGCTAGTGTTAGCCAAACTGAGAGGCCTCATACCTGGGTATTGGTCAGCAGGGACTGGCCCCAGGAGCCCTGGACCCCCCACCGGGCAAGGGGAGGGATGCAGGCGGGACAGAGGAGGGCCAAACAAAAACACAACCTGGCATCCCCACGGCAAACAGCCCACCTACTGTCAGCCAGCATCTGGGGCACAGCACACAACCCCTCTATTCTCATTCTGATGATGGCAAATACTGAGCAGCGCACACACACACACACACACACACACACACACACACACACACACACCACGCACGCACACACGCACACACGCACACACTGGTGCAAGTGGTCGGCTAGGTTAATACAGCAAAATGTCAACTTGCAAACAAATTCACCCCTTACAAACCTGCAAAACAGTGAAAAAATTGTCTGATTTTAGTTTCTGGTTTAATCTGAACAGTATTTATGAAATGACTGAGCTCTTAAATACGTCCACAGCTGCAACCAAGCAAAGTTCTGTGAAGAGATCACCACAAACAATATACAGGTGTAGCTTTTTTAAGGTCAATCTACACTCTTAGAAATAAAGGTTCCAAGCTTCAGAAGAACCCTTTTTGAAGAAATGGCTCATCAAGGGTTCCATGTAAGAAGAATGTAAGAAGATGTAGAATACCCTGCGTAGGTTCTAGATAAACTTTTGCAATATGAAAGGATTCTCAGGAGAACCCTCTTAGTAGGTCCTAGATAAAACTCTTGGAATATAAAAATGTTCTCTATAGAACCCCCTGAGTCTCATGTAGATAAAACCCTTGAATATAAAAAGGAGTTCTTGTTGGCATCCTTAGAAGGTGGAAAGGTTCTTGATAGAATACCCAATTGGTGGAAGCATTACACCATAGAAGGATTCTCTGTAGAACCTGTCATAGGGGGTTTTGTGTGAAACTTTTTACAGATGTTCTAGGTATAACCCTTTATGTTGGGTTCTAGATAGAACTCTGTGAAACTGTTCCAAGTGGACTAGAACCAAAAGGGTTCTCCTATGGGGACAAACCTAAGAACCTTATGGTTCTAGCTAGCACCTTTATTTCAAATAGCGAAAATGTTTTGAATGCATTGTTTAACTGTACTCTAAATAAAGTGCATGCGGAGAACAAAGTTCAGAAATTGGCAGATAGAAAGACTGACAGAGAGGCTGGAGGGACGGAGAGAAACAGGGAGGAGGAGTGTAAAGTTAATCCAGTCTGAATCGACAGGCCCGGCTGCAGGAGTGACACTGAAAACAGTTTTTCTTTTCTTTCTTTTCTCTGCAAATTTGCTCTCCCCTCTCCCTCTCTCTTTGCTTCCTCCCGTGCCTCTCGCTATTTTTCTGCCTTCTTATCCTTTTTAATTAGAGGGGCTATTCTGCTGCACACAGGACCTTAATCCCCAACTGACCAACAATGCAAAAAGCCAGCCTTTGAACAGCCGACCTGCACCCCCAAACCTCCCCCACCACCACCACCACCACCAATCACTGCTGCGCTGCCCAAACACTCCACGGCTCCCATCGTTGGGAAAACTGGGCTCTCTCCCTTCTCCATCTTTTCCAGCATCTTGGACAAAGCGCTTGAGGGGGGGACCACTGCAAAGAGAGAGTGAAAAAGCATTTCAATATCCGCCCAAGGTTCTCAGAAAGCTTTGGTTTGGTTCTGGGACAAGGCTGAGGTCAAATGGCAGGTGACTTTGAAAGAAGAAAAGTTACTAAAATAACCTGCTAACATCTGACGTGTATGGAAAAGAGCTAAAGATTACCACGGAGGCATTAGAATAGAAGAAATAGTAGAGGGGAAAAGGTTGCACCTGCTAAGAGAAGCCAATCAGCACATCTTTAAAAAGCATATTAAAATAAAAGTGGTCATCACCTGAGCAACGCACATGTTTTGCAATTGAGCCTGTGACTCCACCCTCTCATGGTTCACCAAAGTTGAACTTGACAAAAAGAAGGGACACAAGTTTGCGCATGTGTGACCACACCATTAAGAAAAGGGATCATATCGCCACACATCAGACAACATTTTTGCTGATACCAATATAGACAGATATAGCCAGTCCTGGCCGACAATATCGGCCAACTGATACATCTGTTTGGCTCTAATAACTTTTAAACATAATGTAATCCAAGTGGTCTGAGAGAAAACTAGACTTCTGCTCTTCCTCTTGGCTCTGTTTTCAGGCTTTAGAAAATCTAACCTGTGACAGGAGTCTTTGGCCAATCACAGGTCAGTAGATAACTCTCATTCCCAAAACATCACTATTTCACAATTTAGGAACAAGACTCAACAATCAACCATCTTGGAGCCACCAATCCAAAGCATCTAGAATTTGACCACCATTCAACTATCTTTTTCCAAAATCAATTGCTGCATCTTGAAATACTTTTACTTTGTCAATTAAACACATATTTTGTCTTGTTTTATATGTTGTCTCCTCTTTTCCTCTTTCCCCTCTCTTCCTCCTGTAAAACGCTTTGTAACTTAAGTTTTTAAAAGTACTAGAAGTAAGGTTTGCTGCTTGCTATGGTTTGTTTCGATAAAATAATGGATAAAATTAAGTAAATATAATCACACTAAGAGAACTTTACTGAAACTTTTGCCAGATGCCCACTTCTTCACTGAAACTGAAAAAATATCTTTTGTAAAAGGAGTGATTCTTGAGAAAAGGAGCAGGTTAGAGGGCACAGTTATACGGAGCAGAAGCTGAAGCGAATTCCCCCACTGGGTCTCATTTCCATATGTATGTGCATCTCAAGATGGAGTCTATTAAGACGAACCCTTGTTGTCTTGTTGGATGATTATGTGCGGCCATTATTAGTAAATTACCTACAGATTGAGATAATGAGTTGGGGTCAGGGATGGTTGAGTAAATTACTCATCATACATAAAAACACCATGTGCACAAACCAGGTTGGTGTGTTTGATCATATTGTTTTCTCTTTTTTTTTTTTTTATTAACTGAGGTTGACAGTTTGTCGTCCAGACTGTTGTCCACATATTTCAACTATAATAATTAGTCTCATAATGATGTCAACTCCAACTCTGCCTGAAAGCAGCTGAACTAATTTTCCTGTAATTTTGTTCAAGCTGATTTTCTATCAACATTTCGCCAACATCGAAGTCTGACAAATTGCCACTGGAGCACAATGACAATCCTCACACACTTTCAACCCTGCCTCGCATGTGAATGACAGAGAATGAATTTCCTTTTCACCACCGACGACGACTGCAGTTTCCTATTTTTACACGCGGCATGCTGGCTCCGCGCTCCTCCGCGTACAGACAGGCCAGCCAAACCTTCTGCCTGGCTAATCACAGGCCCAATATTTTCCATAGCAGGCAATTAGCATCTCGCTTTTATGTGTGAAATGGCTGCAGCGAGAGAAGGAGCGAGTGGCGGAGAGAGGCACAGTAAAAACAGAGAGAGAATAAAAGAGCAATTAAGATGTTGGGTGAGCAGAGGACAGAGACAGGCAGTCTGCTGCCGTGTGATTTGAGGCTTGCAGGCCCAGTAATTAGCCCTTCATTGTGAGATAATGGACTTGGCCGGTCTTCCTGGTTCCCTGAGCTGCCCAGCCCGACTCGACCCGCGGAAGGTCAAAGGGCGCAATGTGCAGTTTGGCTCCTAATATGTTTTTTGTGTGCATGTGTGTGTGTGCGACTGTAAGCCATCTTTGAAGACTTGCATCATCTGATTTTAAAGTCCAAGTCAGAAAACGCAAAGAAGAATGAGGCAGTGTTTGCATGCAGATAAATTAATAATCTTTGGGTAAATCCTCACCCTGCTTTAGCCTTTTGGGGGAAGAGTGTGCCAGCGGGAGCAGCAGCGCCCAGCTTTGAGGCGTCGGAGTCATCACTCTCCTCCTGGCCTATCGCTCCTTTCTCCCGCCATCTTTAGAAGAGCAGTAATCTGTGAACCCTGAATCATAAGCTTTGGGTAAATCTATGTAATACGGGTAATTCGATGAAGCAGTATTTTCCTGGTGAGAGGCAAAATCCTGTTGACTATTCAGGGATTGAATCATCCAACAGTAATGCCATTAGACCAGTGCCACGGATTCCTCGGAAAATGCTGTTTAATTGCCAGTAACCAGCCATTGTTTGGTGACGGGTAAACACTAGCTGAGATTGGGGGGGGGGGAGAAGAGCGAGGAAGCGTGTGAAAAAGATGGCCCCTTTGGCTCCAGCCAATCGCCATTTGAGAGACGGATTTACTCGATGAAGAAGCCCGCGCTGCAAAGTGGCAGAGGCACTGGCTTAACTAAAGTCTTCAGGAGTATAAATGCAGAGTAACTCTTTCCCTTTTAATACAGGATTTGCTCAACAATGCGATTTAGGGGGGTGTCTATTCAAGATAGACATTTTTTTTTTTGAGTGGCGAGGTTTTTAAGGATCAAGCCTTGTTGCTCACGTTTATTAGCGCGGGACTGCACAGCTCAGGGATTGTTGGTCGTTGTAATCGCGGAGCAGTTTATCCATGTTTGTGTTTGGCTTTACGTATACGCACTCTGACACTAAGTCCCATTCTTTCCACCTGTATTGAAAATCTTTTAAGAACAATGACTACCTACACCCAACCATTTATTCTTCTTACGCCAGCTTCCTCACAATAAAACCTGATATTAGCTGTCCAAATCAACATGAACTGATCTAAAGCTACTTTTTTTTAGTTTTACTAGTTAATCCAATTCTCACCACACAGAGATTTTTTATGAGAATTTGAACATTTGAGGTGCATTGTTGTGCTTCCCCGCGGCCCCCTTGCTCTCAGGCCCGTCCCGGAGGATGCAGATTGGAAGTGAGAGGTGTGGCGGCCGAGGCTTCGCCTCCATTGTGAGCCGGTGCCTGGGAGACGAGCAGCGCTGCCAGACCAGACACTGATTGGGTTTGACACTGCGTCCAGGAGGCGAGAAGAAGCTTTTCTTTTGCTCTTTTTTTTCTTTCATAAGTAAAAGAGAGCCTTTTTTGTATGAAAGGCCCCTCCTCTGCTCTCCTCTCTCCTCCAACTCCCCCTGGTTCTGTTGTTGTGCTCCTCAGTTTCTCTCTTTCACTCCGCTCTTTACGTTCCTATATTGCCCCCTCATTTTTTTTCCCAGATTAAAACCGGTGGACTTCTGTTTCTTTTGTCTTCCTCTTTTATCGTCCCTCTCACTTGGATGTTGACCAGTAAATTTGATCCTCAACATCACAACATCAAAAAATTACCTTTGTCCTCCATCGCTATAAGTGCTATAAGTACTTGTTACAGTTAAATATTGAGGTCAACTAAATCTGTCTCCTTCCCTAAGCCTGCCACATACTGAGCCCACTAGTATGTGCTGGGGTGGACATTTTGCCACATAGGGATCCTTAATCACCCTGCCTCAGGCTATGATCACACACTGCTCAACACTGGGCTTTTACACAGGATTTATCTTCCAATTTTCTAAGCTTGTGGTACTTTTTGTTCTCGGAGTGCCTGAGGAATACATTGTGACCTCTTAGCTTAGCTTAGCATAGCATATAGATGGGAACCAGGGGCTAACAGCTAGCCTGGCTCTGTCTAAATCAGCTGTAAGCTCACAATTCAATAGTTAGCTTTAGGGATGCGCCCTGAAAATCGACAATTCAAATCATCAGTCAGAGACAGCTCAGTCCACTGAGATTTTTCAAGCTGACCAGTTGTAATTTTTTTTTGTTTTTCTTGTTTGTTTGGGGTTTTTTTTGTCAGTGTACTGCTGAAGACCTGGTCCTCAGTTCTTGTCATCCCCAGAAGTAGTTCTGGAGTTTGACCTTGCTCACCACCACCACACCACAAACGCGTAGTATGCGTAGTTCCACCTTCTGCGTAGAAACTGTGAATTTACAGCTCACAGTAGCTTAATATGATATGAGTTTCTGGCTTTTGTTTGATATCTAGTGTCAGCAAAAAAATGTTGTTGCAAATTTCAGATCTGTCATTAGTGTAGTTAGCACACATTAGCTCAGAGGGCTCACTTGTGAGGCTTTTCCATGGGCACTTTTGGCTGCGCAAAGTCAAACCGTGCTGCGCTGATTTGCATTTCCATGACCACTTTTATCTCGCTAAGCTGTGCCAAGTCTTGCCTGAGATGGGCCTTCTCTGGAGTGGGGCCAATGTGAGCCCGACCCACCTCCAAGCGGGCGGGCCGTGGTGACGTCGCGCCGATCGCAGCCAACCCGCGATGGCCCCCATTTGTTAGGAAGTTCAGTGTTTATTCTCCTTTTACAGATGCGACTCGAGCTAAGCAGCTCGTCTTCAATTAAAGACACATCTTCGAGCACGCAGCCCTGTTGTAATGGAAGTGCAAATCTTTGCCGTGCTGGGCTAACGTGCTGAGTCAAACCGAAAGCTAAGCCAGCACATGTGTATGAAAAAGAGGCATTGACTTGTTCACTATTGCTTCAAAGTTGCAGTCATGATGAACCCCGTTCTAAAATCTGGCAATTCAATAAAGCATTACTGACAGTCTATATGGAGTAAAGGAACAAATAGTCGAGTATTTGTATTGAATGTCCAAATCTAATTCGACTGACAAAATTCTGAGTCGGGTTGAGCTTTTGTTAGTTAATTTGCTTTCTAGATGTACATGTCTGTACAGTAAAGAAGCTACAGCCAGCAGCCAGTTAGCTTAAGTTAAGTTAAGCATAATGCCTGGAGACACAGCTAGCCTGTCTCAAAATCACCAACCAGCACCTCAAAGGTCACTAATTAACACTTTATTTCTCTTTGTTTAAACTGTACAAAAACAAAAGTATAGAAACAATAACTCAATAGCCAGTCACGTGAGTGTCCACAGCTGTAATTACTGATTATCATGTCATTTTGTGAAGTAAATCGCAGCAACCAAGACACCAGCTTTCTAGATGAACAAACTAATAGCTCCGTGGTGTCCACAGCTGTCCTGTACATGCTGTTTGGAATAAAATCCAGCCCTCAGACACGCCTTCTAGCTGTTCCTTGTTTCAGTGTAAATGCTAGCTAAGCTAATGTCTCCTGACTGTAGCTTCATATTTATCGTGCTGACACAAAAGTGGTATCAATCTTCTCATCTAACACTTGACAACAAAGTAAAGAAGGATTATGTAAACTACAAATAGAAATGGAGTCTAGTCATAGTTTCAACGCAGAGGATTATGGGTAGCTGAGCTTAAATATTTCCATATGACCACTGTAGGAACACTGAAATTGGAGACTGTGGGAAGGTGGGGTTTTATTGGTATTGATTAATCTTCCGTGCTGATCACCAAAGGAGAGCACCATCCTCTCGATCCGCTTAATAGAGGCACTAATGACGAGCTCCATTAGTTTAATATATGCTTTTATCGCCGTGCCCTTAGATGACTGTAGCGTTTCATTAGACATGTCTGCGTCATATCTCACTTTGCACCCAGAGGAAACTGTGAAGGGATTAATTTTATGATGGACCCCCTGCCTCCTCCTGCCTCCCTCCTGCCTCCCTCCTCCTCCTCTTTGCTCCTTCCCTCCTCCTCCTCTCCTCAGCTCAGCTCCCAGCCACAGCCAGGGGACCCGGGAGGAATAGTGTCTTTGTCGCCCTGCCGTTTTTCGGAGTTGAGGAACAAGAGGAGTTTAATCCTCATTGTCCAGGAGACTGCAGAGGGTGAGGGGGGGTCCTCCGGCTGTAAAATGATCCAACTGGCCTCGGCTAATCCCCTCCTAACCCCCACTCCCAGGCCTGACCCCCCTCCTGGCCTTAATTCACGCCCCCGTACTACCACAGTATCACACTATAAACACAAACACACATCCAAAAATGTAAGAGCTGAGATTGGATGAACATCTTTAAAAAATCAGGCAAATGATGACACCAATCACCCAATATTGATTGTTAAACTTTTTTTTTTCTCACACACATAGGCTACAAGATAATAAAGTCATTCATAGTTATGCAGTAAGTGGTTTAGGGGGGTATGTTTAAGTGGGATTTAACTTAATCACCTACACATAGGCTTAATCAACCAGTAACCCATCTTCCACTCTGAGGATCCTCCTCACCACCAGTAGAGGTGTCTACTCAACTGAGACAACCCCATGCACACACGTCTTTACCATTAAAACTTGCTGTGTGTCTCTAATACATTTTCAGATAACTCATGGTTGTTTCAAAGGCTAATATTGAATTCACTCTCTTCCCCCTTACACTTAAAATTCAATAAATTCACTGAGAGCAGTTTTACATGTTGTCTTTGTCGCAGTGCTGGAACAAGGAAGCTCAAACAGGAGCAGCTGATGCTTCAGTTCTTTGTGTGAAATGAAGAACGGACTTTTCAAAATGAGAAAATCAAAGGAAATCAATTTTGCTTGTAATGTTTGTCAGTGTGACTGATGACTCACTGGTTCAACTAAATATCTTCAACTTATTGAACATGTTTTCTCAAGTACAACTGATCACTTGAATATAGTCATTTTCCAGTCTACCACAGTGCACAGTAAAAAAAAAAAAAATCATACAGGAATTTAGTGGAATCAACTTATTTTTTCTCATCAACTCAATGTAAATACAAGTTTTATTTATTCAAGTGGGTAAAAGTTAGAACTTATTTAACATAAAAACATGAGTTCTTCTAACTTGAAATCCTTTAAAATGAAATTCAAATTTGTTTGTGATGCTCCTGAGTGGGACTGGATGGTTCAACTTATTATCTTAAGCTTATTAAACATGTTTTCTCAACTGAATTAATATCAAGTTTATTTGACTAGAAGTTTATTTGTTTTGAATCATTACAAGATAACCTCAACTTGTCTTTTCAAATTCAATCAACTTAAGACTTTAAGGCAGCACTGACACTAACTTTTTGAAGTTAAAACAAATAGTTTTTATTTTACAGCGTGCGTATGTGTTGTGAGCCGCAGTGTTTAAAGAAAATGGTGAAAGGTGCCGATTATTTACACTTACAGTACTTCTAACTGGTGACATGTGTGAATATGTGTGTGTTAGTGACAGAAAATGAACATCAAACAGCCTCGTGTCACCATTACTGTGATTATGAGCGATGATGGGAGTGGATGTGTGTGTTTGTGCACTAGTGTGTGTGGGTTGACAAAAATAAAAACCAATAAATAGCCTGGTTTTATTGTTCTTCTCATTAGCTGAAGGATTATTTCAAGATTAGGCAGGACAGGGCCGGACATCTATTTGACGTTAAGTCTTTCTCTAACAAGACGGATGCTCTCCAGTCTGCACAAATCTTCTCCTTTGAATTTTCCTACCTTGCACCACACACACACACACACCACACACACACACACACACACAGAGACCCCTCCCTCTTGATCTTTCTCCCTCTCTGCCGTTCTGTCTTTATTTCTCCTCTGTTCCTCTCTCCCCTCCTCTCTTTCTTTTTCTGCACTCCTCCCTGAGTGACAGCTCAATACCCAGCTCTCCCAGGCTTATCTAGCCTCAGCAGATGGTTGACTTGGATCACTGTTCATACGCCACGATCTGGGCTGGTGATAAAGACTGTTACAGAGGGAATATATGCTATCTCTCTCTAGCTTGCTCTTTCTTCCTTTTACTCCTTCTCCTCTCACCTCCTCTTGATCCACGCCGTCTGACTGTTTTCTCCCTCTCCATCCATCTCTTTTCAACTCTTTTATTCAGCGGCTCTTTTACGTCTCTACCTGAACATGTCTACTCTTCTCCTTGTCGTGTCCTCCACCTTTCTTAACTGTGCTCTTTTGTCCCACCACCCCCTCCTCCTCAATCCTCCCCTCTGTGTCTCCTCATCTCCCTCCATCCCTCCATCTCTGTGCATTGAATCTGGTGCTGCGTGATTGTCTCTGCCTCCCTGCTGGGCTGGCGCCTGTCTAAAGGGCCCCAGGACCCTCACACACTGAGGGTCTCCAGCCATGCCAGAGATGCCCTCTCTATCCTCTCCTCTCGCCTCCTCTCCCCTCGTATCAGTTCATCTGGTCCCTCTTCATCTCAACAGGATAGAAGAAAAGGTCAAATTGTGTCTCTTCTCACTGCTTTTTGTAATCAAAGTTACACACAAAAGTCCATGAGTGTATATTTGCCATACATTTATTAAAAAAGCTTCACTTTAATATGTTCTAAAATGAATACAAGCCAAAAGCACAATAAGTAAACAGGTAACCTTCAAAGTGATGCAGCCTGAAGCTTTTCTACACTCACATCTACTGTTTTAATTTGTTTCATTTATGTGATCACTGCATTTAAACAACTGATGTACACTTCACAGACTCGAATTGGCCATTTTATGTATACTTCACTTGTCTGGAGTGGTCATTTGATGTCCTCCTCACATGTTTTTTCATTCTACACAGAGCCAACCAACAAAGCAAAAGGAGAGGGTATAGCTGCCGCGCATAGATGAAAAAAGGGACTGAGTGCTGGGAGCGATATGAATGAGAACATACAACACAGCACCTTGTATGGCAGCGGGGAAACGGACTGGCAAAGACATCACTTGCGCACACACCATACATTAGATCAGCTCAGTGTGATGTGTGCCAGTGTAATATGAGAGGCAAAAGACATGAAAGGAGGCTAAAATCCGGTGAATATAAGGTGGTTTCTTGTGGAAAATGCAAAGAAAAGATGCGGAAATTGTATCGAATAATAAGCGCACTGATGCCAGCATGAATGTATAAGGAGCTGCCATCCCATATGTGGTGGAAAACCTCGTCCCCTGCGACTCACTGGTGGCTCCCTCTCTCCCCAATACTCCAGACAATTTGCAGCCATCTTAATCTGAACGGTGGAATCTGGCAACCACACAGGAGCACCTGCATCCGTCCAGCCTGACCCGCTTTTGTTCTGGTCCGACCCCCTAACTTTAGCCCCTAATTAACCCAACAGAAACTAATTAAATACAGCTCTAGTGGACCAGACGCCAGGCAGATTTTTTTTTTTATAAGATGAAGAAGGAGGAGGAGGACACAGGGAAGTGAGTGGACAGAGAAGCCAACGTGACATGCAGGAGCAGGAGAGAGGGGGGTAAAAAAAGAGGAGATCCAAAGGTTGGCCTCCAGCCCCTGAGACCGGTTCAGACAGAGGAGAGAGATTTGAAGGAGGAGGAAGGTAGCTGGCAGTGGCAGAGTTAGGCTGTCTGAGGGGCAGGGGCAAAGAAAATAAAAAGGGCACCAGCTACATGCTGGGGCGCAGCGCACCAAAAGTCAACTACTACACCTCTATAATAAAAACTTTTTAACAATTTAAAGGCACATAGAGGCCAATTAATTTTCTAGCATGTCGGGCAGGAAATATGCCATGGATCATGTATTCCCACTAGAGGGGCATCTTAGAGGGCACTTAAACATGCTTTCTCTACTGGGAGGGCACCCAAAGTGTACTTCATCACGTTTTCTCCACTGGAAAGGCACTTTAAGGGCACTTTACGTGTTTTGTCCACTTGAAGGGCACCCTAGAGTGCACTTCACTTGTTTTGTCCAAGGCACCCTAAAAGGAACTTTATGACATTATCTCCACTGGAAGGGCATCCTAGAAGGGCATGGATAAAAAAAATATAAGGCAACCAGAGGGCACTCCAAGACACCCAGAGGGAACTTCACCATGTTTTCTCCACTGGAAGGCACCTTAGAAGGGCATCTTCACATTTTCTCAAGGCACCTGAGGACTTTACCAATGTTGTCCACTGGAATGGCACCCTAAGCAAGGTGGCATTTACATGTTTTGTCCACTGGAAAGGCACCTAGAAGGCACTTTACCACATTTTCTCCATTGAAGGGAACCTAGAGGGCATGGTGAAAAAATATAAGGCACCCAGAGGGCACTCCAAGAGACCCAGAGGGAACTTCACCATGTTTTCTCCATTGAAAGGCACCCGAGGGCACTTCACTGTTTTTCTCAACTGGATGGGAACCTTAGAGGGGACTTACCATGTTGTCCCTACTAGGAGGGCACTTTACCACGTTTTCTCCACTGGAAAGGCATCCAAAGTGCACCTCACCACGTTTTCTCAGAGGGCACAGCATCATGTCATCTCTATGGGGAAGGCACCCCAGAGGGCACGTTATCACATTTTGTCCACTGGAAAGGCAAGCTAGAGAACACTTTGCCATGTTTTATCTACCACTGGGGGCATCCAAGACAGCACTTTTACAGCATTTTTTTTTTAATATGAGGCTACCAGAGGGGACTATTGAGTCCACCAGTGGTATCTGGGTGTCCAGAGGATGTTGTCTCTCTCTGCAAAACTCCACACTGACCTCATACTTCTTTCACACGCTGTCATTTTTCAAGGTATTTTGGGCTCTTCCTCATAGATGAGTGTGGTTGCCAACTGCTGTAATCACAAGCGCACCAGTCACATGACGCAACTGACGCCCTGGAGATATTTGGAGAAGGGTAGAGACAGGATGGGGAGAGCCACATAGAGACAAGAGCAGCGTAGAATGAAAGCAGGAGGGGGAGGAGGGGAGAAGAACGAAGGTATGGGACAGGATTGTGAGAAGGAAGATATATAAATATGGGTTCAAACCAGCCAAGTGTCTCTGGCAAGGCGCTGCTGCTCCTAGTCCCAGGCACGGCTCGCTAAGTGATAGAGAAAGTAATTAAGAGAAGCCTGTTCAAGTAGATAGGCCTGTAAAGGAGATTTGAAGAGGGGGAACTGATTGTGCATGTCTGATTCCAGCTCTTCAGAGAGTTCTCAGCCCCAAGGCTTAGCTTTCAAAGGGCCGTCTCTCTCTGTCTATCTCTCCGTCTCTTTCTCTGTAACATAAATCTACAAACAAAATATGACTCTCCCTTTTTACACATATCAAGCACACATTTGTTCAAGATAGTTGAATGTAGGACAGAGAGAAGGTGCCTCGTAGCATCTTTTTACAACTCTTTTTATGACAGGTTAATCAAGATATCACTTTTTTACATCTATCTATCTCATCCATCCATCCATCCATCCATCCATCCATCACATCCTATCCATCCATCCTATCTCTATCCTATCTATCTATCTATCTATCTATCTATCTATCCTATCTATCCAAAGGATGACTCAATAGAAGCACCTTGTTGCCTCTTTCCATGTTTTGGAAATAAGGCTGCACTATTACATTTGAAAGTTCATACGATGTTTTTTCCAAGTAGTGACCCACCTCTGAGTACACGGACATGCTCAAGGACACAATAGAGCAACACTGCCACCTAGGATAGGGCTACAACACCCAGCAGATAAAACTTATACTGAAGTAAGTCTGCTGCCTCAGCCTTTGAGGTTATTTCTAGTCACATCTGACTTAAGTTGCATAATGCACCTGTCAAATCTGTTCGTTTTTTTCATTGTCCTCAATATGACACAGACAGAGCAATTTTAAATATCTAAAATATTCACCACATTTCACATTTTTTTCTATTTAGAGGAAAGTTCCCATTATTTCAGGGTTAAAGTAAGATCTCTGATAAATAAATACTTATATAGTTAGCTTTATTTATATTTTTTCATGTTTTAAAGTCTGCACAGGAGGACCTTATTCATTACTAAATAAGATAAACAGAGAAGGAACATGTCTTTCTCCTTCAGTTTTCATATGTAGATGAAAACCTGCACTGAGTTTTATGTGAATCTCATATTAATGGGGTGCAGTTTTGAGGAAAGTTTTATAAAGTAGAAAATCAGCAACAACTCACCAGTATTGTCTTTGGCAACCACACTGCAAATATTTTTTGTCTGAAAAAATATGTTTGGATTTCAATGAATAATTTAGTTTCTAATGAAAAACTAATTCTTAAAATCATATATTATATTATATTAATATCATTATATTCTATAATACTATTTCTCACTAGGAAATCCATTCTTAATTCTCAGAGATTATAAGCATTTTTAGGGAAGCTGGAGACTTGAGGTTCATTATATAATATTATACATTATACAAAACCACACTACACATTCTGAGTAAGTACATGTCTGCCTGTCAGAATTAATTGAACATTTCACCCCCAAATCAGGAACACATATTTTTCTTCTTGCCTGTAGTGGTATTTATCCATCTGGATTGTTTTGTTGGCAAGTTTTCGAAATATTGGCGGTGGAGATGTCTGCCTTCTCTCATTGGAACCAGGAACTCAGCTTGTGGTGTTCAGGGCACCAAACTGATACATTTGGAAAATTCAACAGCAAGAAATTCTTTCAAGAAATCACGACCTGGTTACTCGACACATAATCGACAGAGAAATCTAGATGGATAGCGCTACAGGTAAGAGGAAAGTCTGTAATTTTAATTTTGGGTGAGAGATTATAATAAACATTCTTGGTATCTGGAGACTTGAAGTCCATCATCCAAGTCAAACCAACCCTATACATACTGGTAAGTATGTGTCTGTCAGAAATAAAGATTTTAAAACTCTAAACATGTACTTTTGTATTTGTTGTCTTCAGTTGCTTCAGAATAAGATTGATGCTGTGCCATAATATGGGTCACTACAATGATTGTGTTAGAAACTTCAACACTTGAGTGCTATTGTCTCAATCTCTGTTCACTGTCTAGTAGTACTGAAATCAGACCATCACTCTCGGTGTCAGTGAAGGAAAATGCAGACCAGGAACTGTCACGACTGTATCATAACTTAATGTGCAAATAACTAAGCAAGTGGAGAAGTGAAATGTGCAGTATAAGTATTAAGTCTCACAGCCTGAATATTTCTCAAGATAAACACACATACCTTCCAAGCAAACTTGTAAGCGCTCTCCTGCATGAGAACTATCCAGCAAACTGATGAGGCTAAAGAAACTGATCTACTGGCGACATCTGCTGGAGAAACTGCAGAGTTATTGTTGCAAAAAAAAAAAAAAAAAAAAAAAATCATCTGTCCAAATAAATCCTCAGCTTGGCGTCCTCTGCTGGTAAGAGGGTAGACAAGTCAACAAGGTTGTGAACCTTTTAGTACAACAAATTCCTGTAAATCACATTTGACACTTTCATTGTTGATCCAGTTTCACAATTTGAATGTGTTCCAGCATATGTCAGACTAATACAAATTCAAAGGATTATATGCAGGTCTAATATAACTGATAATATGACAGACTGCATAAAACTATCTTTCAGAACAGCTAACATGAATCATGTATCTCCTTTTGTCAGTAATTTAACTATTTCACTGAGTAAAAACCTACAAAGAACCATAAAATAGACCACACATTTGACTGTAATTTGCTTTTTTTTCAGGATTTCGACTACAGCAGTGGTCTTCAAACTAGGTTCTGGGGACCCACAGGGGTTCTTGAGTGGGTTGCAGGGGGTTCACACCAGGGCCGGTTGTAGCAGGCATATATGAGGGGGCAGTCAGAAATGTGAAGGGGGCATCATATGTACACATCATGCTCCAGCACTTTTTTTCCCCTGTGCTTATAGTAACAGTGTTTTCTTCATTGAATTGGGTTGTTAGCTATGTGTCCAACCCCAACCTAGAGGAGTGGATTGCACTTAGTCAGGCCTCTACCTTCAGACCTGTCCAACTTGGGTGTCCCACCTGAAGACTAAGCTCCTGCTGGTATAGCTCTTACGGTCACCGAGGCACGCAAACCCCCTGACCACAATAAGGTGGCAATCCCTCAAGGGGGGAAACTGAAAAACAAAAATAAAATAAATAAAATAAAATAAAATAAAATATCCTTCATCCAGATTTTATCAACCAACAACATAACATATATCTTAACTGGATGGCCATAATTCTCAAATAAATTTTAACCTAAAGTAAGACTTCACACATTATAATCAATATTTACAAAACTGAAAGGCAGTCTTATGAATTAAAAAAAAAAACTTCTCAAACTAATTTATAAAACACGACAGATATAGAACAGAACATTTTATGTTTTCTTTCTTTTTTTAAATTTTTTGTTGGCTTGTTTTTGTTTGTTTTTTTTTGTTTTTTTTAGCAACTGAATAGTTAAAAAATCTCCTTTCTCTCCACTCCTCTCTTTTCTCTTCACTCCTCTCTACAACAATAGTCTCCTATTTCCCTTTGCAAAAACTCTCACAGATTCATCCTTTCATCCATTCTTTACGTAGGGGTCTGTCAAACACCGGTCATTTGTCTTCAGTCTGTCACATGCAGTGGACGTGGACTCATTTCTGTGCTTGTTGTGACTGAGAAAACGCAACTGCTTCTTCAAAGTCTTACCGCTCCGTGGCCGCGCTGACACCACACTGTCCGGATACGTCTTGGCTCATTTGCATACTAACAGTGATTGGATGTTTACTGAGGGCTGAGGGGAGGTGTGCGTGTGTGTGTGTGCGCTGACCAGCCTGTGAATACACACACAGCGGAGGGACAGGGAGATGAGAGGAAGCTGATAGTAAATCATCTTCGTGTCCCCTTTTCGGCGGATTTTTCCGCTTCTGCAGATAATTTTGTCAACTTGTAATGTATTAATTTTGTGAGTATATTAAAAATGTGCTTTCTCAACTTCTAAAATTTTGATTTGAGGGGGCAAGACATTTATTTGAGGGGGCGCTGCCCCCTCTTGCCCCTGCATAGAGCCGGCCTCGGTTCACACTAAAAAGAGAAATAGAATATTTAAATTTTTATCTAATTTCTTTGGAAGTTGGAACAACAAGGGAAGAAATAGGGACTGTAATTAGTTCGATATTTTTTTAAATTAAACAATAGGTCTGCAACAAAATAAAAACCATTATCTTTGTCATGATCCTGCTCAAGTGTCAGATTTTCTTTGCTTCTATCAGTTTTTCTTCATAACCATCCATGTTGGTTGAGATTTCATTCTCATTTTTGCTTTTCTGTTAATAAAATAAGAGAGGGGGCACGTAAATACAAATCAGTGAAACTAGACGATTGCACAGGGTTGAAATATTTAAACTGTAAGCAAAACACAGTAACTAATTGTCCCTGGTGCATCTGTCATGCGTTACACCACTGTCGTAAAACGTTCCTGTCTGCTGTTGCAATGGCGTTTGCTGCGACAGCACTTTCCGGCAGCAGGGAAATCGAGGAGAAAGCAGCGACAAACGTCGCCAGCGGACACATTATCGCCTGAAAAACCCTCGGATTTATGTAATATTCGGTGAACTAACGTGTATATTGATTGTATACCCCCTCGCCTTGTGGATGAGATTGTGTTCAACGTTTTCCCAGCGTGAATCTCCACCTTAATGCGGTGGGATGGCCACAGTGCCGCCTGGGCCTAGTAGCGCACTGCCTGCATCCCCGGCTGAAATTCCTGCTTTCCCCGGGGCTGGGAGCGCGGAGCTGGCGGGGGAAGACGCAGACCCGGCCTGCCACAGGGAGGACCGTGTACCCGCCGACACAGGGAAGAAGTCGCAGCCGGTAAGCGAGGTCAAAAAGTCGGTGAAGAATAAGCAGAAAAACATGCTAGCGAGAGCTAGCCCGGCGGCGCTGCACCTGAAAATGCAAGCCCGAGAGCAGCAGCAGCTGAACGGGTTGGTGAGCCCCTCAGAGGACGCTGACAGCCACCAACACACCGCAAACCGGCCCGACAATCCGAGACCGTCCGTGGACAACTGTGACAGCAGCAGCAGCGGCAGCAACGAGGAGGCTCCGGCCGACAGAAACAATAGTGAGCACTGCCAACACGAAGGCCACAGCCCCTTCTCCAAAAACGGCAGCCGCTCTCCGCTGGTTAACAACAGCATGAACGGGATACCGGGCTTCACACGAACTGAGGCGGCCCACAGCCAGCCCGGGGACGAAGGGAAAGAGGAGTTTGACCACACGGAGCCGCCGAGACCGCCGCCGAGCGTCGAGCCCGGGCCCGGCGGAGAGGAGAGCTCCGCCGACCCGCAGCAGCCGCCGGCCGCGGAACTGGCCCGGCTCGACCTGAGCGGCTCCCCCGGCCGAGCGGAGGAGGAGGAGAGCCACGGCATCCGATATGTCCGCTACGAGTCCGAGCTCCAGATGCCGTGGATCATGAGACTGATCACCAAGGACTTGTCTGAGCCTTATTCAATTTACACGTACAGGTACTTCATCCACAACTGGCCGCAGCTCTGCTTTCTGGTGAGTATGACACTGTCTAAAAACAAATGTCAATGTGCAGAAAAATGTCTGTCATCACTCTTTAACTTCAGCTCATCCAGTCAAAATAAAGTGTGAGCCACCCTCCTAACACATGGACTGATTACCTGAAGTAACATAGCATGCCATTATTGGGGCAGGGTGTGACTGCATGCTCACAGCTTTCAGCTGTCAGTGTGCCTCAAAGGCAGCCAAACATAGTGCTGATAAGTGCTGAAGATAAACACACATATGTAAATGTCTCAGCACACAGCACGAAATTAGCACCGGTTGAAATCAGGGTTCAATGCTAAAGTTATTGTCAGAAATCTACATGCTCAGTCTGCTTTTACTTGACCCTGTACAAATTGTTTCATTTTATTTATTAGCAGCTGTCAGATAATATCAAGCTATAGTTAACTGTCATGTTTAATTTAGGGCTGCAATGCAGAAAATGGTGAAGTGTCAGTCCCAGTTTTTCTGATCCCAAAGTGATGTCTATCAATGTTTTTCAGTCCAAAACCAAAGATGCTCTGTTAATTATGATAATAAACTAAGTAAAGTTGGAAAGCTTCATATATGAGAGGCCGAAAATGGCATTTTCTGCCATTTTTGGATGAAAAATTACTTAAACCATGAGCCAGTTATCAAAATAGTTTAATTCTTTACCGTTTGCCTGGTTGGTTGCTGGATTTACTAGCCTGACATGGCATTTTACTTGCCCTGGGCATGTGAGCAATCCTTATTGTTGAGCCCTGAAAATAGCCGGCTGCTAGATTTTCATCACTCACCAGCCAAGAAGCAGTGTTAATCTATTGAGTGGCTGGTAACATTTGAACATTTACAAGCCATATTTGCTGGTGGGTAGAGAGGTTAAATTTGCACTGTCTCATCACATTGCTCTGATGTTTGTGCTGTAAGTTTTGGCACAGCTACTACAGCCACTTTTCTATCACAAAGTCTCCATCCTTGTCAGCTTGTTGATTTCAGTCTGAAGTAATAGATGTCCAATTAAGAAAAGTTAAACTGTCATGACTGTGTCTCTTTTCGTTCATTGCTGTGGTGTGAATATTGTGTACCAGAATTTAAGGGTGAGCACAGTTTTAAAACCATATTTTGTAGTTTTTGGTGGAGTTATGTACAGGGACCAGAATTAGCACCAGCCACCAGCCAAATACTGGTAAAACATTCAAGTGGTTTGTAGATTTGCTTCAGTCACCAGCCAAAAAACAGCGGTAATCTATTATTGAATAGCTGGTAACAATTGAACATTGACTAGCCATTTGGCCAGTCAGCAAGAGAATTTAATTTTGCACCCTGTCTCAGCACATTGGTTTGGACTTTGTATCTCTTGGTAGCTACAACACCCACTTTTCTGTCTTTGTTAATTTTGTTGAATTTAGCCTGAAATAACAGGTATCCAAGGAAGAAAAGATAAAATAGCATGAGAATATCCTTGTTAGTTCATCACTGATGGGTGGATCTTGTGTCCAGTCATATGTTCGCAGGACTATAAAGGGTTAGTTCGGATTCTTACAAATGGGGTCGTATGAAGTACTTATGGATAGTGTATTACCTACAGTAGATGGCGGTCAAACAGCCTTTTCTCATGGGAAGCTGCCATCATATAAGCCACATACCCCTCTCTCCAAGCCAACCAAACCCCACAAGCAAAATCAGTCGTTTTACTTCGCAGAACACGGGAGTTGCCATTCTACTGCTGCCTCGATCTGTTAGTTTGCTTGTGTTATTGTGTGACTTTGGTGTTTTAAAAGGACAGTTCAAATTCACTTAAGTCACTCAATAACACAAACAAACTAACAGATTGAGGCAGTGATAGACCAGCAACTCCTGTGTTCTGCAAAGTAAAGTTACTGAAAATATGTTAAATATAGGGTACGCTTAATTTATTTTTAGGTGGACCATTTTTAAGTGGCTAAAATACCTTTTGTTGCTGACCCCTTCCACAGCAATTCATTGTTAAGCTTCCGTGCTGGTGCCCCTCTCTGCTTCTTCTAACTGGGGATGTGATCACACGCATCTACTGTAGCTAATACACACTGACTATTGATAAGTATCTCATACACCCCACTTCAAATTATCGGACTATTATACTTTAAGTTGGGGTTTCCTCTGGCACCTACAGTGTCCAGTTAGTTTTTTCTACTTTGAAAAACCATGTCCTTTCTTTGTTTATCCTCTGAGGCTCAAGGTCGTAAACTTCCAGTTCCAGTTTGTCAAGAACACCGCATGTGACATAAGAGGAAGTGCCATGAAATGAAGGTCAGAGGTCAGCTCAGAGAGCCAGCAGAACTGGCAGGATGACAGCAACTGCACAGGAACTGTTGCTAGGCTCTCAGCGGCCACCCCAGTAGACACTCAGAGGACCTAACTGGTGTGTGTGTTTGTGTGTGACAGGCCATGGTGGAGCAGGAGTGCGTCGGAGCCATAGTATGTAAGCTCGACATGCACAAGAAGATGTTCCGTCGTGGCTACATTGCCATGCTGGCCGTGGACTCGAAACACAGAAGGAAAAGCATCGGTGAGATCACGGCTGTGCACGTCCCGCACAGAATAAACAAAAAGTCTGTCCTTTCATAATGTGGAGCCAAGGCCAAGTTGTGCAACAGCGTCTTTTGTGCTTTCTTTGACAACCAAATCGCTTTATGCAAATGCAACATTTAGATAACTTAAACACTCTGAGTTGATATATAACACTGTGACATTGTATATCTTTTGAATTTCTTAAACTATCAGACGTCAAGCCTTGAAAATAGAAAAATCAAGTGTTCCATTATTAAAAGCTTGTGTTTGCTTGTGTTTATTTGCATGCTGTCACTGACTTGGACTCTCCTGTGTCAGGTACTAATCTGGTGAAGAAGGCCATCTATGCCATGGTGGAGGGTGACTGTGACGAGGTAAGATACATAGACCCATTCCTATTGGAGGATATCTGAATCAATTCATATTTTCTCTTTTTTAACCATATTTAAATACATCCAGAGAATATTTAATTTTTTAAGGCCTGAAACACATAGGTTAGTGCCAGTTAGCCCAGCAACTACCGTGTTCTGCATGGTAAAACTACTGATTTTGCCTATGCTTTGTTGGTTTGGCTTGTTTAACAGTAGTTTCTCTTATAAACACTGTCTGACAACAAGATAAAGTGGTGAAAATACTCTAAATATAGCATGCACTGAAACTGATCATTTTTTTTAAGTTGCTAGAATATCTTTTGTTGCTAACCCTGTCTACAGTAGTACATTGGGTCATTGGGTAGCCTCTGTGCTGTAATCCTCTCTGCTTCTCTAAACTGGAGCCGTGCCGTCTGTGATCTACTGTAGGTAATACACTGACTATTGATAAGTACCTCATACAGTCTTACTTCAGATAAGCCAAACTATCCCTTTAAGAGCTGTCATCCCAATCATTATGATGAATTTCTGCAGAACAAAGAGGAACAGACACCTGCAAAAAAAAAAAAACTGTCATCAGTACTTTTCTTATTTTGCCCAGTGAATGTGTACCTTTTAAAAAGCGCTGTATTTTATGTCTGATTCTGTCAGAGGGCCATCACGATAAAAGTAGGCATGATAATATGTTAATTCCACTACAAGACAGGCTTGAGGTCCTCTGTCGTTCTGTGGAAGAAAATGTCTGCATATATGTATCGGCATTGCCAATCAGTTAAAATTAGTAGGAAATTTTTGGATATTCCAGAAACAAGTCCAGTGACAACATAGTTAATAATGATTGAAAAAAACCAAACCTTTTGTGTGTATTTGGTTCTTTGTTTTTGTTTAGTATTTGGGTGTCAACACCAAATTCTCTGTTTGAGTATGAAACCAAAAGAAAAAATGCTGCCAGTGTATCATGGCCCACTTTTGTTTTCCTGTCCTTCACTTCTCTTAGTTGGCTGGTAACCTTGGCTTGATTGTCAGCTACTCTGAGCCTTTCAGTATCTTCCCTCCACTACAAAGTATTTCACTTACCCTGCTTCTCTCTGAATAGCTGCATTTTCACTCACCTGCTGCTTACACGGACAGTGCACACAGTAGATTCAGAAATAGTTTGAAACCTCCAGATGTTTGAGGTGGAAATGAGATTCAGTATTAAACTTTCCCCCAATCTCTTTGTTGACAGAGTCCAAAGCTCTGACACCGCGATTCACCAAAGTAATAATTTTTCTGTGGCTGTGATCGTGTACACCCAAGGCTACCAAGTACATGCTTTTATAGAATTTGTTTTCATCAATCAAACTGCAAACACTGTAACTGTGTTGCAAACTGCAGTTTTTAGCTTTAGTTCTTGTGTATCAGCAGGCATTTTTGTATGGATCCAGTAAAACATTATAACTTGGTACTGGAAACTAAAAGGCATACTCTTACCAGTGGTTTTACAGGTTTTCTTAACACTGGCTTAAATGCATCACTTCACACTACTGCCAGCTATGTTTCTAAAGATTTCAAAGACTGATTATTTAATCTTCCAGGCACCACTGGTTTGTGGCTTTGTTGGTGCTCTCAAATGCTTGTAGGAAAATATCCAGGACTTCCAAATTCGGTTTGCCAACTGCTTTGGTTATAAAAGCCGTGCCAGCCGACGGCTAACGCTCACAGCTTTAATATCAGGCCTTCCTTAAATGCACAAAAGTGAAAGACCGCGAAAGTAGCCCTTTGTGCAGCTGCATTACTTCGTAATAGCTTATCTGTGACAAAAAAGGTCAAGGTAACTGAGGTGGATCACCTGTCTCAAGCATGTTCAAATAATGGCTGCTTGATTGGAAAATTGTAGTGCAATGAATGGAAACTAATTGCTGATGGAAAGGGAGGAAATGAATCATTTATCAAATTAATCAGTTATTAAAATAACTTGTGTACACACTGATAGAATGGTAGTTAGCAAAGATAACCCCTCTTGGATTTTAGCTGTTATCATTGCACAGTATTGAATAGCAGCGGATCTCACTAGATTTGTTTGTTCATTGCCATTTGTCCATTGTCCATTTGTGTTATCCTGACTGAAAGATATACTTAAATACACGTGCTTAATTCTGATCACTGATCACTAATCCACTGCAGTTCTGTGTTTTTAAGAAAATCTGGAAAACGTCCTGTAGTTTTTACAGGCACTCTACTTGATTTGTCTTTACAGGAACTGTCCAACAATTTAGGAGGTTTGCTTATTTAGGAGGTTTTCTTGAGAAGATAAAAGTTAATAGCTCAGATGTCTAATAGATGTTTTTGCCGTCATTTTGTAGGAAAGGCGCTGTTGTAAATATAACACTAACTAGAACTGCAAGCAGTTATGAAAGGGGGCCAAGCCTCCCGCGCGACTCGGCCCCCGGGCGTCGCGGAGCCCACGCAATGCAAACGGCTCTGTTTCGTCACCGGGAGGCACGTCGCCGAGGTTTGCCGTTAAATGTGAGGTCAAACAAGGCTGCCCTGTCTCTTCCTTCCTCTTACTGTAATGGGAAGAGCACTGCAAGTGTCAAAGGCAGAATATGTTTGTTGTAACAAGTCACGCCCACTTTGATCAAACATGACTAAACTTTACGGCCGGGCTCAGGAGGGACTCCAGATCACGCTCCCCGAATTTCGTATGGATCCGAGCTACTTTTGTGTCGCTTGATATTACCGTGTTTATAGCGCCCCCTGTTGCCCAATTTGCACCAAATTTGGTACAGAACCTCTGGGTGACCACTGAAAGAAGTGACTCAAGTTTCATGCTGATACCTTTTACTTTGACAAAAATATGCAACAATATGTGTTTTTTAGCTAGCAGAAAAAATTGTTTATTTATAAGTACCGCATTTTTTGGAGTAGCAAAATTCTTTTGATAACTTTTGATCAGGGCCATCTGGAGACTGTATGTGCAAAGTTTCGTGCAGCTGGAGCGTAAAGCCTAGGAGGAGTTCGAAAAAGTAGGTTTTTGACGTGTAGCGCATTAGAAAGAGAAATGTGTTGTGGAAGTGGGCGTGGCCTATGTCAAAAGATGTGGCTCTATGTAGGGAACACGTGGATATAAAGTTTATGAAAATGTGATCAAAAATGTGGAAGTTACAGGCCAAAACGCGTTTGCGTCCGTTACAGCGCCACCTAGTGGAGTAAACGCATAATTTTTGGTATGGTTGGTCTGTGTACCATTCTATATATACCCTGTAAATTTCACAGCCCTCAGCATAATACTTGAGCTGAAATAAATGTTTGTTGTTTATCTCGTAATAAGCCACGCCCACTTTGACCAGTCGTGATGACCTTCAAGATATGGCCTCAGGAGTGACCCAGCATCATGCCCACCAAATTTGGTAAAAATCGGTGTTGCCGTTTAAGAGATTTAACGTTCCCATATTTGCAGCGCCCCCTAGTGGCCAACGTCAACCAAATTTGGCTAATAGCCCCACAGTGATATGGCAACCAAGGTTCTCAGATTTGGTTTCGTTAGCTTTTATTTTGACCAAGATATGCAACTGTTTGCATTTTTATAGCTAGCTAGAAAATTTTATTCGTTAATAATTTGCGCATATTTTGACAGAACAAAATTCTTTTGATAACTTTAGATCAGGACCATCGGAAGACTGTACGTGCCAAATTTCACACTGATCAGACAAAACCCCAAGGAGGAGTTCGAAAAAGTAGGTTTTCCAGTTTTCGCGATCTAGCGGAAAAAAATTATAGGCGGAAATGGGCGTGGCCTAGCCCAGGTGATTCAGGGCAATTGAGGGAATCTGAGGATATGAGCCTTTTGAATGTGCGACAAACGGTTTGGGAGTTATAGGCCAAAAGGCGTTGCCCTTGGTAATAGCGCCACCTGCTGGTGGACATATGTCATTTTTTGCGCCTGAGGTCCCTGCAGGGGTCTGGACCAGTCCTCCAAATTGCACCGCCTTCCTTTGCACGGTTTAGCCTGCAGCACCACTTTTATCAACGGAAAAATAAAAATAAGGAGGAAAAAAAAAAATAAAAATCTGAACAAAAACAATAGGGTTCCCAGCACCGCTGGTGCTGGGAAACGCGTCTGCTTTGCAGTCGCGTTCCCAGCCCCCGCGGGCTTGGCCCCCTAATAATGGTTGAATTTAGCTGCTTCAGTTTAAGGGTCCTGGTGTTGTGCGTGCGGACTCACTGTCACAGTGTCATGGCTTACTGGGACGACACCATCATTGTTAGTTTGCTCTGTGCCCTGCTATGACGAGTCAAATGTCTACTCCATGACTTGGTTAGTTTAGGGCATTGTTAGACACGATGCAAAATGGAGTTACTGTAAATCATGACTGTGTGGGGCTTATTGATTTTATAAAACAATTACTACATAAAGTATACCTAAAGTAACTTCTTACTTACCATAAGTACATTGTTGGTGTAGTTTGTCTGCTTTGGATGGAGATAAAATGCTGGTTAATTGGGCGGCAGCAGACTAGAGGTATTTGTCCGACTAAGCGACAGGACGCAGCGGGTTCCTTGGCTGTTCAGACATAAATCCCTGTAGACTGTCTTTGTTTCTTTATTTCTATCTTTTTTGTTTTGTTTTTTTGCTGGCATCTGTGTGTTTTCATGTGTATTCATGTTTTTTGGCATATCTTTGTGTAGGGCTGAACAATTAATCAAATTTTTTGTCAAAACTGTGACATGGCCTACTGCAATTTTCAAATCACAGGAGGTGCAATATTTGTTTAAAGAAAAAATGTGTCTCAGAATACCATTTTACCATTTTTTTTTTTTCAATTAGATTGCTTTCATAATCGTTCAGCCCCAGCTTTGCATATTTCTGACTCCTCTCGTCCTGAAAAAATGATAAATGACCATGTGTCTGTTTAACTGTCCTGGCTTCGTTTCTTAACTCTTTAAGTTCTTCAGTTTCTCTGTAATTAATATCAGCATGTCTCCTTTTTTTTAATCTTCCTCCTCCATCTCTGTACACCACTGATCCATGCTTGGCTCACTTAGTACATCAAAATTTACAAAGTCTGGCAGTTTGAAACATTTTGTTTTGCCCAGTAATACTGACAGAATGTGGTCACAGGTGTGTGCTTTACAGAGTTTTATTCAACAGCTTCAAACGCAGCTGAGCCAATCGTCATCGAGGATTGGACCTGTCTGTTTTTATAAATGTCTTTTTTTACAATTTGTATTTGTGTATTTAGGACGCATAGAAATAGTACATGAAATCTGGTGGTGTAATTAGCAGCTACCTTACTCACTGAATTTATTCTTGTCCACCAACAGCTGACCCCCACCCCCAAACCACAGACAGCGTCTATGAAGTCATGTGCCTTCAGGCTAATTTGGTGTATTTGCGTGCTTCTTATAATTATGTACAAAACCCAGCTGACTCTTGAAAGTTATCTATGACTCACCTCCTAGTTAACAAGATACAATATGAAACCAAGGCAGGCTTTACTAAGGCTAAGTCTTATTATTATTATCATTGTTGTTGTTGTTGTTGTTCTTCAGTCCCCTATGCTTGCCACTAACATCACAGCAACTGATGTAATATGCAAGACATTTGGAGAGCTAGCTCGCTAGCTGCTAGCTTTGGCTGGACTGGTTTGTGGTTGACATCTATCTTTGTTGTTTTATGTATTACATTAATAAATTATTCTTGTGGGGAAGCTTTTATTGCACTTACAGTAATGTAACAAGTTGTTTTCAATATGAGTCACTTCACCTGTCTGTCCTCTGCTCCGCTCTGCTCCGTGCGTGTGTGGTGATTAGTTAAGCACACAAAGCAGAGGAGAGAGAGACTCATGACTGACAGTGAAACACAATAAATGCTCTCATACAGAGTTGAAGTGAAATGAGGGGGGTCCTTGATGGTTGGAGAAATACTGTTATAAGGAGCAGTCAGTCCTCTTGTGTATACAACAACGTACTGACATGTCCTTCTGTGTGTCCGCAGGTTGTATTGGAGACTGAAATCACCAACAAATCAGCCCTGAAGCTGTACGAGAACTTGGGTTTTGTCAGAGACAAGCGGCTGTTCAGATACTACCTGAACGGAGTGGACGCGCTGCGGCTCAAACTGTGGCTCCGCTAGAGGAAAGACGAAGAGGGGACAGGGAAGGATGGGACAGCGGGTGCTGTTCACCTCGTACACTATCAGCTTGACAGCCTCAGCTCTGCCCTGGTCATTTCACTCTTACACACACACACACACACACACACACACACAGTACATACACACAGTACATACACACAGGAGTATGCACATAGGTATGCATAGACACGCAGACACACCCTCTTTTTGTCCTCGACCTCTGAACAAGTGTTGTTTAGGCAGAAATGGACCCACATCCCACCTGATGTTTTCATGAAGAGGCCTCTGACCCTGAGGGCACGAGTTAGGGTGGTCTCTGGGATGACCTTGACTAGGGACTACGTGACCTTATTGACCCTTCAAGCTTGGATGCCACATTGACTGGGACGCGAGGATGTGAGGCAGCTCAAGTGAGGACGTGCGTCCGAAACCCCCAGAGGACATGGCACCACACCAAATCCTCCTGCAGAACACAGGACAGACACAGACTTACAGAAAACAACACCACGTGAAACAAGGAGGAAGCAGGGCGGTAAAAACAGACTGGGAAGAAAATATTTGTGGAGTTTATTTTTGTGTTTCTTTTTTAACCTTGTCAGTTGGACGGTTGATGGAAAAGCTATAGTATGACTGTGTGTTTGTACCGCCTCATGTTTTTTTCTTTCTTTTTTCTTTTTTTTTTGAAAAGGAGTGTTTGGCCTGTTTTTCTGTGCGCAAGTGAACGTGTTTGTGTGAGTGTGTGAGTGCATGCTTGGTTGGAATCGTGCGTAATGTTGTATGTTTTTGTTTCCCCATCCTGTCCAGTGGGCGCAGCCGCTCCCTGCTGCTGTTTCCATCACCTGCCTCAGTCTCCAGGACTGAAGCCTGTAAAGATATGCATGCTTTTATTTTAATGTGAGTGCGGGGAAAAAGCGTGAAGAGTGTGTGTGTGTGTGTGTTGATTAACCCAGTCTGAGGCTAATCCTCCCTGTGTTTGGTGTAAGCATGTTGGTGCAGAGCAAAAACAAATCACTCCATTAGCACCTCAAACTTTCCGCCACCTTTTTTCACTTTGGTGTCCTTCACTAAAGTCTCTCATCATCAAACCCTAACAGTATGGGGGAGGAACTTGTTTTTCCCAAATGCACTGCCAGCTGCTGCAAAATTCCCATAAAGGAGAAAATGGAGTCTCTCAAAGAGACGCCTTGCTAATGATGGCGTAGTCAAACGTGTCCTACCCGTGTCTGTTCGCTCCTGTTTTAGATTATTCATCCATTTCTCCCATTCACGGAAATAAAGATGGACAACATGTCTCCACTTCCTCCCACTATACAGAAATGAAGCCAAAATATCCCTGATATGAGCGCTGCCATCTTGCGCTGGTGACGTGGTTTGTGGCCAGAGTCTGCACAGTAGGGATCAGAGCTGTAGCTGCACATTTGAGTTCCTGCCTAAACTACGTTTAAAATGAGCAAATCCAGATTTTAAATTAAGCAAAACTCTGATGCAAAGTTAAATGAGTCCTGTTGTGGCCTAGTTTGTATAAAAGACGGGGGAAAGCTATTAAATTTCGCTTGCTCTGTCTTCCTTAACAAAATGTTGTATTGTTTGCTGGATAGCTAAAAATTAAAACATAAAAACTTTATAATTTTTGTGAGCTAGCTAAAAACAAACAAGCTAGCTATTTTCTTAAGTTTTAAAAATGTTATATTTTTTGTTTGCTAGTTAAAAGGTTACCTAAATGTGACATTATTTGTTAGCTAGATAAACAGCTGATTAGCCTAGTTAGTCTCATGATGGCTCAGTGGAGAGGCATTTTGCTCTGTCCATCTAAAAAGCAGCTAGTGTGTAGATTTAAAGTTAATACTGGAGATCCCGCCCATACAGCTGGCCGACAGCTGAGCAGGGCTCACAGCTGTCAATCATGACGTGAAATCTACTTTTTACAACATCAAAACAAACTAAAACCAAACTGATCAGATAAATGAACACTGGAGCAAACATCAGCGTGATGAGAACTACTTAAAATGAGAGAAACTATCTTTGGGAAAAATGTATTTGTTGTGTACGTTAATGTTTTAGTTTGGCCCGCGTCCCAGCTGCTAACATGGAGGGGGGCGGCCGGGGTTTATTACTATTACTGCAGCCAGCTACCAGGGGGCAATCGAGATGTTCAGGCTTCACTTTTGATGAGCTGTCATGTTGTCCATCTTTATAAATGTAAATGGTTTCTCCTCATTGTAAGTGCCACTTGATCCCATCAGCACTGTGGCCACAGCTGCAGTGACCTGCCTGCTAACAGGCATCACATTGCAGCCTCGGCCTGGCTCTGGTCTGTGCTTGGCACCAGCCTGGACGCTAAGTGTTACATATGCTGGATTCCTGTTTGAGAATGCTGTGCGTGTGTGTTTATCTCTTGATGAAAAAGGAAAAAATAGACAAGTATTCTTAGCAGATTATATTTTATTCTTGTGTTCGCTTTCAGTTTATTTAGATTGTCGACTTTACACCTGTATAACCTCACGCTGCTGCTTAAGCGGCTGAGTCCACAATGCACTTCCCAGGTGCCCTAAACTCGATGCACAACCAACCTCGCTAACATTTTAAAGATCTCCAGCCTGAACACGTCATAAGATGCACCCGGACGGTCCAGTCCACACTAATTATTGCAAAGAAAGTTTTGCTTCAGCCGCTTTTGTTTTGTTTTTTTTCTTAAAAAGTAAAAATGAACAAAGGTCAGATGCACTTCTTTGGAAATTGCTGCAGTGTGTGTGTACGTATGAATGTGCCTGTGTGTGTTACTTTGACAACGGTGTGGATCTGTTCTGTTAGACTTTAATTTCTCTTCTTTCAGAGGCCCCGCATAGGAAAAGCAGAGCCTTTTGAGGTGCTGTGTTTTCTCCAGCCTTAAAAGGACAATGGGAAGGAACAAATCACACACTTTCTTTTTTAGCTTCCAGGATTCAAGTTAGTGCTCGGTGTGATAGTTGGGGCAGGAGACAGTTTGGGTGATAGCTGAAGGGAAAATAAACCCTAAATCAAAATCTGGAAGAAAATCTACATCTAAAACTGCACCAATTAGTCGATTAATTGATTTGATTTTTTGTTTTGAGTCTTCTTTTTTTTTTTTCTTTTTTTTTTTTTTTAAAGAAAAATGTCCCAATTCTCTGATTTCTGCTTCTCAAATGTGAGTAATTTCTGCTTTCTTTAGTTCTCTATGACAGTTAACTGAATAACGTGGAGTTTTGGACAGAAGACATTTGAGGATGTAACCATGGACTTTGGGAAAGAGTGATCAGCATTTTTCACCATTTTCTCACATCTTGACTGGGTTGCACCAAAGTTTAATTTAATCTAAGATTAGTTCTAATTGCAGAGTTTAACAAAACTAAAATACTTTAAAATAAGTAAATTCAGATTCAAAATTAAGCACAGCTTTGTTGCATGATTAAAAACTAATCTGCTTTAGTAAAAAATAAATTTGAGTGCTGTTGGGACCTGGTAAGTATAAGAGAGCTGGGAAAACCGTTAACGTTCGTCTGCTCTGTATTGCAAATGTTCTGTTGTTTGCTATTTAGTTAGAAAGTTATCAATCTATTCAGTCAGGTTTAAAAATTAGCCCTTGTTGGTGCAGCCCAGCCGTTATGGACTAAAACAACTATCGATTAATCGAGAAAATGATTAAAGTAATCGTTAGTTGCAGTCCTACCTGCATCGCAGATTGCAAATGCAATTTTAAGTTAACTTTTGTTTTCCTTGTAGAGCCTCAAATTATGCAATTGGACATTTGTGTGCTTTTACCCTGCCTACAGTATAGTAGAAAGCACTGTGAGACACTGCCATGTGGCACAACTTCAAATCTGCTACAAACTCTTGACTACAGAACAAACAAAGGTCTCTAGCTGGTCTCTATGAATGACACTACAGGACCGAGTTCATATTTTGGGTTTATTTCATCCAGCAGCCGAGGACTGAAAGAAAGGGAGAGTAGATGTTTACAGAGTTTCCACCCACATAACAGCTCGTGTGTGTAAGTTGTGTGTGTGTGTGTGCATTTGGACATTTGGAGCAATGGATCAGATGACCTATATTTCTTTTTTTTTTTCTTTTTTTTTTTTCAGATTTGTATATGAGTGTTGTTCTATTCAGCGGATATATTGAGAGCATTTTTTTTTTTTTTTTTTTTTTTTTTTGTGAATCATCTGTTGGGAAGGGGGCGGTTTGGGTTGATTTATCAGATTTGATTTTTATTTTTTAATTTCTGTGCTACTTTGGCCCATCCAGAGGAGAACTCTGAGCAGTTCACAGTGGTCATACGAAAACGCTCTGGACCCCGAAACACCAGTTATTATATGTACTGCTCATCTGACACTGTTTAGATTTCAATTATCACCTTGTTTAAGCTCCTCCTGGTTTATTATTTTGGATGTTCAAATCTTGTGTCCCTTTGTTGGACACTTGTTTCCCTTCTTCTGTGTCCCCTCAGCCTTTTCTTCTTTTACAGATAGACTACTGATTGGTGAAAGGACGGGATAGGTCACACTTGTCTCGCTCTTTCAACCCAGTTGTCCATATGAGAAGCTGTTTTAGATTTTGAAGGAAAAGGTTCTGTTATCTTCTGTTTTTGTTTAACTCCTGTGAAACTTTTGCAGTTCCATTAGGTATAAGGGCATTACAGCCTGTTTCAAAGACCATGATCACAGACTGAAGGGCTTCGTCATCACTATCAGTTTGTAGCCATGGCTTGTGGTGTTGCATAGTCTTATTCAGCTCTCTTTCTCTCTGACAATGCATTTGGAATAAGTCTTGACATGCCAGTTCAGTGTTCACAGATGTCAGAAGCAGTTCGTTATCCTTGTCCTGGACATCCACCGAGCTATCCAGGTGGCTTATTCTAACAATCACAACCCCACTTCTCTGTCCTCACCTGGGGTGACATCTGCCATCCTACGTTCTGAGTGTTACAATCATAAAAATCCCCCCAGAAACCAGTTTGTGGTTAGATCAACTGGATTAATCTTGCCTATGGTCCCTACAACCAAACACCCAACCGACCAACCACAGGGGCTTCCTGCAGTCTTTTCGGGGCGGGCCAGTACCGCCTCCACCGCCATCCACCAAGTGTGCAAAAAGGGGGAGAGCAAAAGGGTTTTTTGCATGTCAGATTTCTGTTTTCCCCTGTTCCTCTTCCCTGTCCCCTCTCTTGATTTTGATCTGGAAATGTCCGATAGCTTTTATTTAATGTGGAAAAAGAACACAGAAATAAATTATTTGATTTTTTTAATGCTGTAAACTGGGTTGTCTTGTCTGCTGTCTGGAGTGGTTTTCATTCAAAACATCATTCAGACTTCATATGGTAAGAAAGAGTCACAATCAGACATCTAAAAGAATCGTTTATTTCACCACATCCTGGTTTATATCTACATAAAGAGACAAAAAAGTGTCCACTATTTTACATCACACTTACTCTAAAACACTTTTATTGCATATAAACAGGCAGTTGTACATTTAAGCATGTCAGATGGCTAATGAAGTTACAGAAAAAAATATTTTCTTTAAACGAAAAGACAAGATTGCATTATTGTAATTGGTGTTAGAAATGAGTAGTGTTCAAATAATTCTTATCTTTTCTGTCTGAACATCAGGAGAGAAGTTTTTATTTTGATTCTTATTTTCTCTCAAAAAGACTGTTTACAACTCATTGAATCTCAGCAATGTGACATTCTTGGGACAAACACATCAGCCAGAATGTCTCCTTTATCTGTCTCATCTGAACCAGATTAGCACACAAAAACGTCTTTTGTGCAAAATGAGGTGGTTACGAACAAAAAAAAAATCAAAAATCACCATAATCTTCCCCAGTATCCTCAATGTTTGTGCTTTTCCAGCTCACAGAAAACACTTCTTTCATGAGAAAAGTCTCTGCATCAGTTCTGTGTATGAATAGACTGAAGACGCGCACTTAAAAAAAGAAAATATTTTCAAGTGGCAAAAGAATGGAGTCATATCAGAGTTATATAGTACATTAAAATCTGTTCTATGCTACATACTTTTAATTATGGTATTTTGTATGTGCGTATCACAGGAACTTTTATGAACAAATGCCTTTGAATAAAACATTTACATTTCCACAAAATTCACATTTAAATGAAACATTAATTCAAATTGATTGCATGTGAAGGTCCTTATAATGTGTGTAAATCTTAAGGAATTGTTCAGCATTTCAGGAAACACTTATTTGCTTTCTTGTCAAGAGTTCCATGAAAGGTCGATTCCACTCACGTATCTGTTTGATAAATATGAACCTAATGGTGTCATTCCAGTGTTAAGAAGAGTCTAAGATAGGATTTTTCCTAATTTTGTATTACAGAGGCAAATCCTAACTAATTTAAAGGGATTTTATGTTCATCTTAGGTTAGAAAATCCTAAATACTCAATCCAACATTGCATATCAGCTTTTATGTCTGCTACCGAGCAGCTGACTCTACTTTTCTCATCTCTTCAAGCTAAACAACTTTGTAACTGTTGGTTTTTTTTAAACATAGGCTACTGAAACATACAAAAAAATGAAGCAAAAACAGCAACAGGCTTTTAGCTTAAAGACAGATGAGCTGGAGGTGTTGTAACATCTGTAGAGAAATCCAAAAATGTTCATTTTGGTAAATTTACGACAACACTAACTCGGTTTATAGAAGAAAGAAGATGGGCTAGGATAGCTGACACAGTGCTACGGTTAACTAACACAACAGTTAGGTACTGTTAGTAGCTAGTTAGTAAGTTAGCTTCTGCAACAGGTGGAAAAGCGAACATTAGGACATCTTAATGGTTATCTTAAATTTAGGAGAGATTATTTAAGATTCTGGGAAGTTAGGATGCTTGTGTGATACATAATAAGTTAGGATCTTGAGTTAGGAACTGTTCATCTGTAATGGCTATTTTCCTAAACAGGTCCCAGTCCTAATTACCATGGTAAACAGTAGCTCTGTATATAACATAGTAGGTTAGGGTTATGGGCGTTATTTTTTTCCCAAAATTGTTCCGCCATAGTTCACCCTACTGTGATGTGATTGGCTCTGAGCGTGAGTACAGAATGGATCAAAAACAGGACTTTCACCCAGAATACTGGTTTTTTGTGTCCCGCGTAAAGATAAATGTCACTTTTAGATTTTTCGGCTTAGATGACTTATTATTTTCAGTTTTCAGTGACTGATCGGTTAGGACCAGGCACAAAAACTACTTGGGCAGGTTTAGTTAAGAAAAATATATGGTTAAGACTACTTGGGTTTGACACCTTTGGGCAGAGTCAGGCTAGTTGTTTCCCCCCAGTCTTTATGTTAAGTTAAGCTATTGGCTGCTTGCACCGGCTAACATATAGACACGTGAGTGGTATCAATCTTCTCTGCTAACTCTTGGCAGGCCAGCTAATCACTTTGCCAAAATGTTAAACAATTCCTCCGAATATCCTAGATGTGTAGCAAGAAATAACATTTTATTTACACTAACACGACTGACCCAAGTCAGCTACATATACAGTACACATATTTACATTGTTTATGTCATGTAACTCTTCTACAGCCCTTTTTTATTACTCGACAGAAAACCTGCCGGTCCACACTTTCCCCACCACTCCATAAAGCCAAAACCTCAATTTTCCAGCAATGCTTTTATCCTGCCAATACCCTGCTGAGCAGCAATATTATTTTTTATGTCAAAGTGCATCACGCCAGCCCGACCGAGCCATTAGAGTCAACATCACCTGACAACATTCAGAAAAGTGCTCACATTGGTACTTTTAGAAAGGGGAGCGAATACAAAGCTGACCTTTGTGCAGCCTGTGCAAATTGTGCCCTATACTCTGTCACACTCTGTGGATCAGATGAGTCATAGCCAAACAGCCCAGGGTGATTGGAGATGCGGTAGTCATAGCGACAATGGGGGTGTTCGCCGAGCCTCCTTTACAGGAGCATCATTGGTCACAGACAAAAGGAGCCCAAAAGGGCCACGTCAGAACTCGTCCTCGGAGCTGTCGGCCAGCAGCATGGCCTGATCCTGTCGGCTGGTCCCAGGCTCTCTGGGTTGCTGTGGAGGTAAAATAAACTGTTTATTACTCAATACAAGATTGATCCTCAGTAACAAGTGATAACGAGTGATAATAAACACAAGTAGGGTATTGACCTCTGGCTGCCTGACCTTCCTCCTCTGGTGTTTGAAGCTGTTCCTCCTTTTGCGGTGAATCATCCTGATGCTGTAGAGGGCGCCGACGATGAGCAGAGCTCCAGTGATGCCAATGCCCACAGGGGCCAACATCCCAGACACATAACCTGCCTGCCAAGGATGGAGCACATAGAGGTCAAAACTGAGTCATAAACATGTCTAATGCAGGTCAATACATTTAATATTTTACACTAAACTGGTGACTGTAATTTTTGCTACTCAAACAGGAGTAAATGGTTTGTTATGGACTACTTTTAGTCATGGATGAATATGCATTTGGTGCTCTGGTTATAATTTATGGCAGCGGAATAAAAAAAAATATATATATATATATGATGCCCATTCACCACATACTGTATATGCGCTGGCCATTTTCCTCTTACGTCACACTAGAAAGGGGTGTGACATAAGATAATAGAATATAATTTGGGAGGACATCTGGCCATATTTCAAGATAAAACAACATATAAATGAGACAACAGCTAACGTTAGCATTCAACCACTTCCTAGCTAACATTCCTGTTTGAAAGTGTTACATGATACAATATAAGGTGTAGATTAATTCTGAAATATCAACACACATCTCAGGCACCATTACTTAACATTAAGCCTGGAAGTAAAACGCACTGAATGTAATCAAGTTTGTGATGTAGGCACATGTTAACGCAAGGTGTCTTGCTGCCCCTTTAACCAACCTCAGAGATGTTCTGGTTCAGTCAGTAATGTTATGTGACATTATGCTCACTGGAACATATATTTTCTGTCGTGTTCATTCAGATTACATGAAACACAAAAATGTTATAAGTATGATAAGGAGAAATGTAAGATCAGAACAGTAACCCTGTTTCAGATGCTAAGCCTACATACTTGGACAAAAGACAGCAAGCTTGACTAAATCCAGGTTTAAATAAGTGTTCCCAAAATGTGCGATGATATTTCAGAGTAAATTTACGTCTTTATAATGCATCACAGAACACTTTCAAACAGTAATCTTTGCTAGGAAAGGGTTGAACGCTAATGTTAGTTGTCTCACAGTAGCTAACATGTTATCAAATATGTTCTTTTAGATTGAAATATGGCCTGATTGTCTTTTCAGTTGCTGATCAATCAGGAAGTGGTGTGTGTGAGATTTCTTACATTTAAATATGACTTGCAACCAGGAACACAGCAGTACAACATTTGAGTTTCCCCACCCTGAATGTGATATCATAGAAAAATGGCTGCAGTGTGAATGTTTATGATAATGAAGCAGCATGTCACCCAATCCAACAGTCTGGCTCATTGGTGTGTTGATAATAAGGAAACTAAGGAATATTGTCAGCTTTTATCCTGAGCAACTTAGTGAGGGAGTGAAGGAAACTGGCAATTTTTGATGGATGACCAAGACTTTTAAAGGACAGCAGGGGGCAGTCTTACCTTTTCTCTGATCAGCTCTACCCAGCTCCGCACTGGAAGAGAAGAACCACAGATTCAGCAGCAGCATTTTAAATGTTTCAGAGTTTCTGGTCACAGCATGAGGGTATGAGCAGTAAAAGTAACACAGTGTTATATTGATGATTTAGAAACCATGTTGTCATACTCAGCCCCTGGTTGCGTTGAACCCAGACGGGAGGTGGAGGGATGAGGCTGTACGGTGGCTGCGTTGAGGATGTTTTAGGCATTTCTGTTAAGTCCTCTTCGCTCTCATCCTCCATCGATTCCTCAGAGTTCTCATCATCCTCATCTTCATCTGTCTCCTCTGTAGGGAACAAAATGAAAATCATCTACTCAGCAACCAAGAAAATTAACTTTAAAAACAAAATCCTAATTAAGATGAAATCATTTTTCAGTAGTGATAAAACTCATTTTACCCTCAGACTCCATCTCCTCTAACCCTGATCTGGATTTGTGCACCGGCTGATGGGTTGCCATGGTAACCGTTGTCATAGCATGCTGGAAGGATGAGAAGGAGGGGCCAGTGGTGGGCAAATTCTCCTCAAGGTTCGGTGTCCTCACAGCACCTACATTTCATAAATCACATGGCACAGGAGGGAAAGCAGAAGCAAGGTTTTCACACCTGTGTGCACAACTGCTGCTCATTTTAACATCTAGTAACTTGTCAAACGTCAATCAGTCACATCTGTTTGTATATATCTGAAATTTAGTTACAAAAGGTAGTTTATCACATCTTATCTAGTGATGTAACGATACCTGAAAGTCAAGGTATGATAATATCACGATAAAAGAGTCCATGATACAGTATTTATCACAACAAGAAAAAGAAAGAAAAATTATGACTTTCTATAAAATGTGGTTTTCCTTTTAATTTGAAGTGATTCTGTTTTTCTTCTTTAATGGAACACTATTAAAGAAGCAGTCATCACCTAAGCATGTGCCAAAAAATTGTCAATAAATGTACAAACAAAAACAATCAAGCAGTAGCAGTGCTTTTATAAAATAAAAATAAACATAATAAAATAAAATAATTAACCATGTACAGTGTAAAAAATGAACTATTTTTTCTCATTTCAAAAAGTTAGATAATTTTTCTATTTAAATTAACTTTATATAAATTTGGACTTGAGAAAAGCTGTTCAATAAGCTTAAGATATTAAGTTGAATCTACAACTCTTCAACTGCACTAACAAAAGAATTCGATTTCCTTTTACAATTAACTCATCATTTCAAGTCAAAAAACATCAACTTAGAAAAAAATTAGTTGATTCCTGTTTGATATTTTACAGTGTAATACCACGGTAGATATCATCACAGTCTAGTATGGTATTGAGACATTTTAATGTGATATCACAATATTCAATATATTGTTACATCCCTATATCTGTCACATCTTCCTGGTGCATTCAAGTGCTAGTAAGAAACTCTGGCACCATTGAGAAATGTAAAAGTCAAAATAATGGATTCTCAAGCAAATTTCAAGTCTCTATAAGATCATGTTAATGCTAAAGTGACGTGAATTTTAACCAGAGGCTGACTAGAGGGAAAAATTGTTTTATCAAATTAAGACAAAAAATAATATGTGGTACTTCATAGAAAAATGGTGTTGCACAATCATGATATACTGAGGTATTATAATTCCACTTTCAAACTGGAATTAAATGCATATTCTCATACAAATTTAGCACACAGCACATAAAGTAATTGCACTGTTTGTATTGTGTTGTAAGCATTATGGTAGATTAAATAATTGTTCTGTAGAGCATCGTGTTGACATTGAAATTGATTTATTCGTTTTGGTCCTGCCACATCACCCCTCTCACCTCTCTCAGAGTGATCCTCCAGCTCAGTTCCGGCTTGCCGTGGTGAAACAGATGGGCCCGAGGAGCTGATTGGCTCCAGCAACTCAGCACCAGACGTCTGCCAAGGTGACGTCCAGTCTGGCATCAGCAGGGGTGGTGCATGTGAGGGACCGTCGCTGTCTGTTTCCACGGTGACCAGCTGATCCAGGTCCACCTCGGACAGAGGCATTCCTCCGGTCGCCATGGCAGCAGGAGGCTGAGCGCTTGCCGGGCCCCAGTGTGACCGCTGCTTCGGCCGCTGCCCCCTCTGATGTGACATCTTCAAAAGGCTCAAAGATGAGAGGGAGAGACTCTGATGACATGGTGCCCTCTGTGGCCTCATCCTGAGACAGCGGGACCACAGTGTCCACTGTAATCATGTCAACACAAGGACAGAGACAGAATGAGGGCCAGGACATGTAGTATGGCATCTAATTTATATATGTAGCTGTATCTAATAGGATAGATCTTTTTCATAGTTGCCTTGTTGACATGAAATACTGTTACTGAAAATGTTATTAAGGTTCCTTTCCATAGAGTGTCCTTCCAGCAGACAAAACGTGCTCTCTGGGATGTCTCTCTCATGGACAAAATGTGATAGCTTGCCCAGGTGCCCTGCCAGTGGTGAAAACGTGGTAAAGTGACCTCTAGAATGTCCTCCCTTTGGACAAAATGTGATGAAGTGCCCACTGGACAAAACACGATGAAGTGTCCTCTAAAGTGCCCTTCCAGAGGACAAAAAGTGCTGAAGTGCCCTCTACAGTGCCCTCTTCAGCGCCCTTCCAGTGGACAAAACATGATAAAGTGCCCTCTAGAGTGCTCTTTCAGAGGATAAATGTGATAAAGTGCCCTTTCAGTGGACAAAATGTTATAAAGTGCCCTCTAAAATTCCCTTCCAGTGGATGAAACGTGATAAAGTGAGCTCTAGAGTGCCCTAAGGCCAGAGCTCCTCCACATCATGGCTGCGTCGCTTATGCTGTGTCCATTTGGAGTGATGGTTGTGCGTGTCCTCATAAATTAACGCTACGCACACATGAATGCAAATTGTGGTTAAACAGCAAGTATATCTCTAGCCTAAGGATGATAAAAGGTCCTCTAGAGTGCCCTTATAGTAGACAAAACGTAGTAAAGCACATAACGACTTTAAACACGCTGGTGCCCGACCACACAGAGCTGTTCACTTATTTTTTTTCAGCCCTGCCCCTCAGACAGCCTCCAAAACTGAAAATAGGGCAAATGAATGAGGACAAGTTGAGGGTCTTGCAGTTTCTTTACACTCAACTCTGCTGACGGCTACAAATGTATACGTTTTATATCAGCAACTGCAGTCAGCATATAGTGCTTTATGACAGAATACACCGAAACCCGTTTCCTCTATGGGCATGCAGCATTCTCATAAGGAGCACTTGCACACTCTCAGAGCCGAGTTCACAGTGCAGCTAAGGCACAATGAGAGGGGGATTGTTTGGAAAATGGTTCTTTCTAGATAAGAGGCTACCACAGAGGGGGCTGTCACAAGAAAAAAAACTGTTCCCGCATATCTCTCAGGCATTTCCTTTAGTCCAAAGCATTTCTAAAGTAGGCTGAAAAATACTTATAAAGACTGCAATCCTTTTACATAATGCCGTTTTGGGAATTGAGAGGTTTTTTGTCAGATTCCTTTCTGTTGGGAGGAAGCTTCATCAAACAGACAACCCCCAAATGGACGGTAGGAACACATATTGGCTCAGACAGACTCCTTTAATCCATTTCCCTCTCCTGCCTCGCTGAATAATAACCTGCCTGCTTCTTTACAATTGTCTGGATGGGGAGTGTGGAGGGTGGGAAAGAAAGAGAAGAGGTTTTAGAGGGGAGGGGGGTGTGTAGGTAGAGAGAAAGAAGGGCTGTATCCTCCAAAGACTTGTATAACACACCCTGCCACCAGCCTTTTCCTGGCAGTTGTGTGTGTTCTCGTTTTCTTCTTCCAGGCTCGAGTCAGGAATAGAAAGTAATTAGACTGCCACAGGTCCCAGCTGGGGTTCAAAGTGGAGCGTGGAAAAGCGGGCGCCTTCTTTGCCAATCATCAAAGGCAATCTCTGCCACTAGACGTGTCGCTCTCATTTCCCCCCTCACACTTTTTAATGAAGTCTCCTGAAACCCTGAAAACTCCAGCAAGATGGAAAATACGCTGCTTGTTGTTGTGGAGGGAATTCTTGACGGCAGAGATTTACCTCACACCACTTCTGGTGGGGATTTTGTGTGTCTAAAGTTTGGACATGTTGAGTTAATGACTAATAAGGGGATTACAGAAAGTTTTAGCCAAATAAAAATCCACTATTCACCATAGTCACATGGCGGCCATTTTCCTCTGACATCGCGCTAAGGGCAAGGTCAAATGCTGTTATCAAAAGGATGGAGGTTGTAAGTTGTATAATCATACAAAATCTGACAAATTGTTATGTCATGAGTCCAGATTCATCACAATCGTTCCAGCATGGTGTGTCAAAAAGACAACAAAACTAGATGAAACAGAAAAAACATAAGGACTAAATACACAAGGAACTAATTAGGCACAGGTGAAACAAATGGTTATGAAAAAGGGCGGGAAAAGGACAAATACAGAAAGTTAAGTCACAGAAACAAGAGGAAAGAACTACAAGATAAAACAGGAAATGACCAACAAAACTCCCAAATCATGACAAAAAGACAATGAAAGGTAAAAATCTGGAAGAACATGGGACCATATTTCAAGCCAGAACAACACATTTGATGACCCATTAGCTAACGTTAGACAACAGCTAATGTTAGCATTAACCGCCTCCTGGCTAAAAATAATTTGATGGTGTGACATGATCCAATAGGAAAGGAAAACATAAATTCTAAAATATCAATGGAAGAATCAATGTATGCCTTTCGTATCGTACTGTGTAATCAAATGTTAATGTTAGCTTAGAAGTGACTGAGTGCTAGTGCTAGCTGTTTACCATGTCCCTCCAGATTTCCAATGTCCATTTTCTTTTCAGTCGCTTATCAGTCGGGTGACATGGTAATGATGTGCCTGATTTCTGAAAAAAACTTGTATAGGTAGTGAAATCTGGAGTGACATGGGACCATCTTTAAAGGTAAAACAAAATATTTGATAAACCATTAGCTACCGTTAGACAAGCGCTAATGTTATCATTAACCACCTCCTAGCAAACATTACCGTGTTACATGATGTGACAAAAAAGGCAAAAATTAGTTCAGAAATATCAGCGGAAGAATTAAAATATGCCTTTCCTATCGTATTGTGTAATCAAATAGTAATGTTAGCTTAGAGGTGGTTGAATGCTAATGTTAGCTGTCATCAAATCGTAGCTAATGGGTTAGCAGCTATATTGTTTTACCTTGAAATATGGCCCCATGTCCACACAGATTTTGCAATCCATTGTCTTTTCAGTTGCTGATCAATCAGGAAGCAGTGAAATGGTAAGAAGCAATAAGATTTCGTGAGTTTATACAACTTACAACCTGAAACACAGCAGTACAACATCATCCTTTTGATAACAGCATTTGACCTTTCTATTGTGATGTCAAAAGAAAATGGCCGCCATGTGACTATGGTGAATTTTTCATCAACATTAATCGTGCTTTTCTAATTTTTCTGCCTTACCTCCGCTGGGCCTCGCTGCCTCAGTCCACAGGCTCTCTGGTCCGTCCTCCCTGGGCATCAGGTTTGGTCCAATTTCAGGCAGCAGGGGGTCTGGGAGGGACGATATTGTAGCTCCATCGTGGCCCCAAATTGACACAGATGTTGAGGTCTGAGGGGAGACGAAGACCGTGGGAGGGATGGGACTGTGGGAGGTCAGTTTCTGGAGCCGTCCTGCAGGATTTGGAGGGTCTGTAGAGGATGAGCTTGTTTCTGGGTCTTTATCCTGGAGAGAATCACTCTCCTCCCTGGCTGTGATGCTTAGCTGTGGTGGAGCTGTGGAGGAGGCTAAAAATCCACCTGTGGTTCTCAGGGCTGTGTCCAACTGCTTCCTGGGCTCACTGGTGACAGGTATGTCCTCCCTTTTAGCCTCCGGATCAACAGGCAGCACTGAAGCTGCCTCCGACTGACTTTGAGCATCTCCCATTTCAGATGTGCTCCCGACCTTCTTTATCTCGCTGCTTTGGCTCCATGCCTCTCCTCCAGCCTCGCTCAGCCCAGATCTCCCATCAAGGCTGTCCCCATTTTCTGTCTGCGTCACCGAAGCTGTCCCCTCAGGCCCTCCTCCTGCACCTACATTCAATATCAGGCCAGTCACATGTTCTGTATCTGAGGGTTCAGACTTCACATCTGTGGTGTGTGTGGACCCAACAGTTGTTAGTGAGCTGTCACTGTCCTGCGTGGGGGTGAACTCTTGGAGGCGGACAGGGTTTCCATAGATACAGAGACAGGTCCCAGCCAGGAGGAGGCAGTGGAACGTACCAAACATCAGCATCTCTGTCTCGTCTCAGTGCCTGCCGAGAATGGACACAAATGACAAATGCACTGTAAAAATAAAGTATTAAAAAATTATTTGCTTTAACTTTAAAAAGTTAGTTTTTTAGCTGGCTTAAAATTTAAGTTTACTGAATTTGAAAAGACAAGTTGAGGTAATTTTGTGGTGATTCAAAACAAATAAACTTTTCTAGCCATATAAACTTGATATTAATTCAGTTGTATTTGAGAAAACATGTTCAATAAGCTTAGGATATTAAGTTGAAGCAACACAGCAGGTTCGACTTAAAAATATAAGTGCACCTGCTGCCTTAAAAATGTAAGTTGACTGAACTTAGGTTAAAGCAATATTCCACCCCAGAATGATAATCCACTCAATGTCTACTCATCCTTATGCCGATGTGAGGGTGGGTGAAGATCTTCAGTTCACAAAACAATCCTGGAGTTTCAGCAGAAAACAGGGTTGCAGCCAAATCCAGTACAATGGCAATGAATGGTGACCACGGATAAAATGTAAAAAAAAAAAAAAAAAAAACACAAAACAAACACAAAATGTCTCCATCCTGCTCGTGTGGTGTAATCCAAGTGTCTGTGAGCCACGACATTAAAATTTAACCACAAAAGACGCCATTTACACCATGTTTTTAGCCGAAATGTCAACTGTAGCCTCCCAGGTAGCATGTAAACATGGCAGACTTCATATATCTTTTAATGGATGCACGTGTGAAAATATCGCGAGATCTCTTGTGCATCCAGCTCGAGTCTGAGAGGCTACAGTTGACATTTCGGCTGAAAACATGGTGTAACTGGCGTCTTTTGTGGTTAAATTTGAATGTCACGGCTCACAGACACTTGGATTACACCACACGAGCAGGATGGAGACATTTTGTGTTTTGTTTTGTGTTTTTTTGTTTTTTTTTACATTTTATCCGTGGTCACCATTCACTGCCATTGACTGGATTTGGCTGCAACCCTGTTTACTGCTGAAACTCCAGGATTGTTTTGTGAACTGAAAATCTTCACCCATCATCACATCAGCATAGGGGTGAGTACATATTGAGTGGATTATCGTTCTGGGGTGGAATATTGCTTTAAATAATTAACTCAAAGTTATTCAGTTTTCTTTTGAAATTTAATTGAATAAATTTAGTGAACTCACACCAGCGCATTTAGTCGACTGATTATTTCAAGGCAAAGGACTTCAAGTCAGAACAGTCATGTCTGTACATTCTGAAGTAGTCTGAAAATAAAAAATAGAAATTATGAGTAGAATTACTTGAGATTAATAAAACCTATATATTTAAGTTCATGAAAAAGACTCGTTGATTCCGTTAAATTCCGGCATGATGTTTTACAGTAAACTCTTCAGTCACACTGATGAACATTACAAACAAATTTTAAGTTTTTACCATATATGTTTTCTTCAAACTATGAAAAAGACGGATCTCAGTAGAGTTTTAACTATCACACAGTGCATGCTGGGAAGTCTGATAATATGCTGATTATGTTTCTTTAGAAACATATTTTAATGAGTTGGTTAAAGTCTGTTCAGCAAATTCATTCAACTCATCATTTCAAATCAAAAAACTTTGTGTCAGAAGAACTCATGTTTATAAGTTCTGAAGTGTTTTGAAAATAAATGCTAGACACTTTAAGTTTAATTGACTTGAAAAAATAAAACATTGTTTTCTACTTTTTTCTAGTCAAATAAACTTGATATTAATTCAGTTGTACTTGGGAAAACATGTTAAATAAGCCTAAGAACCAACAACTGATGAACATTACAAATGTTTTCTTCAAATTATAAAAAAGAAGGGTCTCAGGAGAGTTTTAACTCTAAAGCAATGCATGCTGGGAAATCTGCTTACATTCATGCGTCTTTAAAATTTAATTTAATAAGTTGATTGAACTATGTATAGTAAATTAATTCAACAAAGTCAAAACACCTCATGTTAGAAGAACTCATGTTTCTAATATCTGAAGTGTTCTTAAAATGAATAGAAATTGTCATTTTAATTAACTTGAGTAAATAAAATTTGTATAGTTCATGAAAAAAGATTAGATCATTTCCTTGTATAGATTTTAAACTGGTATATTTACATTTAAGTAAATAAGAAGAGATTTGTTGATTCCACAAAATTCCTATATAATTTTTTTTAGTTTGCTAATAGGCTTAACTGAAGTGTGAAGAGTCTCTCCTGCAACTTCTGAGCCTTGTCATTCAGCAGACACGTGGACAGACAGAGAGACAAAGCGAGGTGAAGATGTCTGAGAGGGAAGATGAGGTCTGGTGACATGGCACATTACTAAGGCGTGCAACTGTGGATTAAAGGGGTCAGAACGGAAAGTGAGGACTTCATATAGCCTGTGTAATAACCACAGAGAACAGGATTAACTGTGCAGCTCTGCCTTCCTCTGCTTTGATGCTGCAGTTGCATCGTTTTGTTGTTGTTGTTGTTTGTTTGTTTTTTTTGAATAATTCGGATGAGATTCCTTTTCATCTCAGACTCTTCTGTTCATTTCGGTATGAATAGAGGGAAATGCTGGCCACACACACACCACACACACACACACACACACACACACACACACACAGCACAGCACAGCACAGAAGGAGAGAATCTGACACAGCAATCCTTAGCACCCCTCCGCACTTCAACTATAAATAGCACCAGCAGGTTTTCTATCCTCCAGGATCCTCTACAGATGGATCCATGAATGTTACATTTTCACATTACACAGACCCGAATCTCTCTGAAAAAGAGGACAATTTTCAAACAGCTTACATGCACATTATCAAATGCTGAATCGGGTTACAATGCAAAGCCCCCAAAACTGCAATAATCACCTAATAATCCATCACTTCTGGGGGGAAAAAAACCCCAAAGAAAATCGAATTGTGTGGTGTTCACAGGGTGACACCCTTTCCTTACATGAGTCAGACAAACCGTCTGAGAGAAATCATCATCCAGCCCTGATGATGATGATGATGATGCACAGTCCAACAATGTCACAATACAACCCACTTTTCCTCCTGCGCACCTCCCCTGTGATCAATACAGTTAACGCACTCAGCTAGTGTTTCCATCACCTGACAGCACAATCGTTCCAGCATTTGTACTGTAAACAATCTGCGGTGCTTGAATCACATTCTGTCTGCACAGAATGACCATGCAGGAGCAAAATCTTTGCCTCACAGACACCAGGATGCACCCCCTCAAACAGCATCATCACATTCTGAGACTGGGGAGCGAAATTCACATATGGTAACATACAGAAATAAAAACTGCCTTTACCTTCCAGAGTTCATGACGGATCGCTGTGCCTGGAGGACGCAGAGCTTCTCCTGCAGCAGTTCGTACGGATACAAGTCGGGGATAGTGTGGTGTGGTGGTGTGGAAAGCAGGCAGAAGGAGAGGCTTGTTGTTGTGCAGCTCAGCGTCACTGACTTCAAGCCTCAGTCTTCTCTACGTATGTCCGCCTGCTTCTCAAGTGCTGCCACCAAATGCTTCAAACCTGCAGGATTCAATCAAAAGGAAAGACCCTGACATCTGCTTAATGATGAGTCGTGCTGCCTCCTTCAAGTGCATATAGTTCTTGTTCATTTTCCACTGCCAAGCTTTAAATATTTGTTTTGTCTTTCCCAAAGGGTCACATGAGGCTCATGGTGGTGCTGAATGGACAGCTCCGTCACCTCGAGTTACAGGGTCGCCCCCTTCACTGAGTCAGTTTGTTAAACTGTAACTTAATTTTTATATGAAACTTTTTAAAGAACAAAATTGCAAACCTGATTTAAATGGAATCGCATTTGTTACAGCAAATGCATTGTTTAAAAGTAATAAAAGTCATACAGGAAATTAGTAGAATCAACTAATCTTTTCTCATTAACTTAATGTAAATATACAAGTTTTATTTATTCAAGTTAATTAAACTTAAATTTTCTAGTATTTATCTTGCAAACCCTTCAGAACTTATAAACATGTGCTCCTCTAACTTGAAATCTTTTGACTTGAAATAATGAATTGAATGAATGTACTGTACTGTTTAATCAGCATATTAGCATATTTCCCAGCATGCGTTGTTTGAGAGTTAAAACTCTTGAAGAAAATGTACAGGATGGAAACGTGCTGTGTGTCTCTAATACATTTGAAGATAAGTCATGGTTGTTTGTTTTCACAATAATAAAAAAAGTGTAAAACATGATGAAGGTTAGTATCAAAGTCAGACCCTAACTCTTTACAATCAAAATCTAATCAAGCCACAGTTTCACATATTGTTTTTGTGTCAATGCTGGAATAAAGTAGCTCCAACCGGAGCAGCTGAAGCTTTAAGTTCTTTGTGTGAAGTGTAGAACTGACCCTTCAAACTGAGAAAATATGAAAGAAAATCTATTTTGTTTGTAATGTGAGTCCGTGTGACTGAAGAGTTGTTAGTTCAACTTAACATCTTAAGCTTATTGAACATGTTTCTCAAGTAAAATTGAATTATTGTCAAGTTTATTTGACAAGAGATGTTTATTGGTTTTGAATCATAACAAAGTTACCTTTATTTGTCTTTACAAATTTAGTCAACGTAAAAATTTAAGGTAGTCTGGACTCTAACTTTTTAAAGTTAAAACAAACTTCTTCTTCTACTATTGTAGAAGACATTGATCATTTATCATGATCGATACCTTTATCCACACTTGCATAATGATGACACTACACAAAAGTTAATTTCACCACTTGAATGAAAATGTGGCTACTGTGTAACTGGAATTTGACAATTATGTGCAACCTATCTCATATTGTCATATCAGTGGAGAGCCAGATCCAGAAAAAATATAAAGTATAAAATATAAAGTTAATAAAGTAAACTTTCATGAAAGGGATACATGGGATTTTATATTTCAATATATTATGACCAAATAGGCTATTGTGCTTCTTATTTTTTTAAAAAGTATAGTTTTTTCAGACAGCAGATTTGTTTCTGTATCCTGGTCCATTAAATTAGCACAGTTACTTTGAAATAGCACAGCATATAAGTAGGTGCATGCATGAGTGCTTCGTATAAGTAGTTGTGTATGTGCATACATGATGGAAAAAACACCCCATGCATTTGTGAAATATTGCATTAAGAACCACTCTTAGGTTTTCAAGTGCAATTTCTTTTAGTACAGTCACAGCCAAGATACTAAACAAATCCGAAAAAAGCCATTAAAAACTTAAAATTGATTGGTTCCATAAAAATACATGAGAAATTTTGAGTATTGGATCATTTTGGTAACAGTGATCCACTAATGAAGGTCGTGCTTTTTATTAAAAGACACAATTTTTGTTGTCGTGCTAAATAAAGCCAGCACATTTGCAAGTTCTTCAGAGACAAAAATGGCTAAAACAAGGAATCTAACACAGGAAACACGCCTGAAGATACAGATTCTCAGCCAGGAAGGGTACAGCTGCCGCCAGATAGCCAGGAAGTGCAGATGCAGTCCTTCAGCAGTTGGATACACTCTGCAGAAATACAGACAAACCAACAGCTTGGAAGACAAACCAAGATCTGGCCGTCCAAGGGTTTCTTCAGCAAGAAATGACCGCATCCTGATCCGCATGTGCAGGGAAAACCACTGAATGACATCACAGGAGCTTCAGCAGCAGTGGTCAAACCAAACTGGTGTCCAGTGTTCCACCCGCACCATACGTGGCCGACTTTTAGATCATGGCTTAAGGTCCTACAAGGCTGTCAAGAAGCCCATGATCAATGAGAGACAGAGGTTAGCCCGGCGTCGTTGGGCCCAAGCACACAAGAACTGGACAGCCAGGAACTGGAAGAAGATTCTGTGGTCAGATGAGTCCAGTTTCCAGCTTTACTGTATCCTCCTCCTGCTAATGTGAGTATACGCAGAAGGCCAGGCGAAGCATTATCTCCAGCATGTACAGTGCCTACTGTCAAGCATGGTGGAGGCAGTATCATGGTTTGGGGATGCGTGAGTGCTGCTGGTGTTGGTCGTCTCACTGTCTGTGATGGCACATTGAACTCTGCCAAGTATTGTGCCATTCTCGAAACCCACATGCTCCCTTCTGCACGTGCACTGTTCCATCGAGGTCAAAACTGGATGTTTCAACAAGATAATGCCCCTTGCCACACATCCAGGGCCAGTAGAACTTGGCTGCAGGAGCACAGTATCCAGGTCTTAGAGCAGCCAGCTCAATCCCCGGACATGAGCCCCATTGAAAATCTGTGGTGGATTATCAAAAGGTCTGTTTCAAAGCGTAAACCAAAGAATTTAGAAGAATTAAAAGCAGTAATTCAAGAAGAATGGGACAAGATTACCCCTCAACAGTGTGAAAGGCTCGTGGGGAACATGCCAGCCAGGATTAGAGCTCTACTGTGTGCTAATGGCAGGACTACTAAATATTAATTTGATGATGTGATGGTTTATTTATTTTTTGTTCAGTTTTGAACACATTCTGTTATTTGCTGACTTTGATACCGACAATGTTGAGAACTGACATATTGAAACTGTCAAGAATTTAGTTTTGTTAGTTTTTCTTGTAAACAATAAACAAACAAAAAAATCATTTGTATTTGCTTGTGTCTGTCTAATGCAGCCACACCTTTTGAAACACAAAAAAAGATTTTTCCACAAATATTTCACGATGTTATCAATTATCAATGATCTCAATATTTGAGATTGTGTAAAATTTTAAGGGTGTCCGAAAACTTTTTTCCACCACTGTATTTATAATCACAAGTAACAAGTCCCAGCAGTCAATGCTGAAACAGTCATAGTATCAAAGATATTGAAAGTTTCACTGCAAACAAAGGGTCTCAAATTCCTCATGTCAACAGTGAGGTGGGACATCTAGGCAGGAAATGTAGTCAGTGGTGTTATTATGTGGTGTGGTAACAGCGAGTGGGATAATAATTTGCTTGTATTTGCACCAAATGTGCTCGTGGGGACGAAGATATTAGCCTTAATATGAGAAATGTCCATAGACAGCCCACTAAAACTGGACAGTTGGGGCATTCTGAAAAGGTTCCAGTGACCCCCTCTGGTGGCCCAATGAGGTTACACCATCAACAGTAACGTGTTTCATCTGTGTGTCAATAGTCAGAAGGACAATTGTTCCAAAAATTGCAGTCCTTTTGTGAAAGAGAACTTTTAAAACAACTTATGCTGTTTCATTTAATGGAACTCAAATTGTTACACCCGTTCACTGTTACAACTGCTCCTGGACTCCCCCAGAATGTTTTTTAAATAAGAAAGCTTCATCAGTTTATATTTTTAAATAAGCTTAATTCTTATTTTGGAATAAGAAAAATATGAGCTGATGGAAAATATACTTCAAACTTTGAACAACCATCAGGTCTATAATTGGAGGATATTTCTAAAATTTGGTCTCGTTTTACTGTTTGTATATGAAAAGTCTGTATTTGATTTATTTATATATTTAGGGTTTGAACCGAGAGTTTCCATCAATTCAGTCTACTCTTTTTTTTTTTTTTAACACATTTTGATCAGGCAAATCATGTGACGTCATCGCGTTTCTGAAGACCCAGCCCAGCCCCACAGGAAGACAACAGATTCTCCATTCTCTAAATACGATGCGAATCTGTGACTGTCAGCGCTAAGTTTGGACTTTATTTGAGCCTAAAGGCGAATAAATTAATAAAATGCCCTTATTTGATGGGTTGGGAAGCGGAGGAGAGAAGACTGCGATCGTCATTGACCTGGGAGCAGCGTTCACAAAGTGAGTTAGCGTTAGCGCACCACAAGCGGTTAGCATAAGATGCTAACGTTAACTGTTAGGTGTTTGTTTTCTTAGATGACGACCCTTTTTCCTGCACTAAAGAGCTAATATGAGTTAATACGGGGGTTAAACCTCACGAACACATGATACATTGTTGTATAAACCGGTGGTTGAGGCTTTAAGCTAGTGTTGTTAGAGGCTAGTAAGCCAAATAGGCATGCTAACTGGACATGTCAGTGTTAAGCGGCGTTAATGCCAATTTAATCAAATCCAATACGTAAAGAAAAACATCTGCATTGAGCTACATCAGCGTCATCGCGAGCTGCTCTGACAAACACCGTGCACGTTCGCATTTGGATACGTTTCAGACAATGAGCCCATTTAATGTTCAACTTTATCAGAGGAATTATTTAGCTAAAAAATACGGGTATTGAGAAGCGTTATATTATGTTGGTGGACATTCAGGTTACATAAAAAAAGCAACTGGAAAAGGTTAAGTGAACTACAAATCTAAATTTGATTTCATCAGACCAGAGCAGGTTGCTGTCAGGTGTCTCTCCCATGTTGACAGCTGTTTTAGTGACCTAAATAGTTGTGTTTAAGCACCTGGTAGTCTGGCTTAGACTTAATTGTCCTCTGAGAGGCAATGTGTGGTACAGAACAAAACATATAGACACATTAATAGCACATTAGAACAAAAACAAAACAATATTAACAGATCATCTATAGCAGCCATCATAAATATTTTCACAGACCAGGCAGGCATTAAAGTGCAGTTAAGAACTAGATACCAACAATTATCATTAAAAAAATAAGCATTGAGCATACTGCACATCCCCTATATATCCATGTCTGAACGTTATCTGATGCTAAACTTCACTTTACCTAACATTATACCTTGCATATCTCCACACATTTAGGGTATTTACAATGAGCACATACAGGCCATTTATCAAAAATGAAATAATATATTATTAATATATTTCACTGGCAGTGTATTTGGCTTCAGTGTCATATAATATGTGCCATCTTGCTGAAATGATAGTCTAAGGTATTATATAGTGAAGATGACAAACTGGCCTGAGGCAGGTCACATGGAGATCAAGAGGACTACTCTGTTCTTTTTTTAATAATGATGTCTTTGTCTACTACAGTTACCATCCCACAAAATTTGACACAGAGCTTTGCTGTTATTTTATTTATGTACAGCTTACTAAAAGGATTTTCATAAAATGTTCATGAGCCCTTTGAGCTAAGTCTTCCTCAAATACAAATTGTTTTCCTTTAAAATGTGATTGCCATGTTCATATGCTTCATATTTGCATGTTTTTGTGTATGAGCCTGGTACAGATTTTCCTGCTATTAATATTTTTACCACTTCAAATGGATCAATATCTCTGTTTTTGCTATTTATAGGTATGGATGTGTTTGAGTAAAATGAATTTTTGTTTTATCCTATAAACTAATGACTGATTTCTCCAAGACACACAATTCAACCGACTGAAATTGAATGACTGCCAAACATGCAGAGATTAAGTTTTGACAAAAAAAATTGGGATGCTGTGTAAATGTGAATAAAAACTGAATGCAATCAATGAGTGTATATTTACACACAACAATAATGTTTATCAGTTTGAACATCAAATATCCTGTCTTTGTTCTGTGTTCAATTGAATATAAGTCTAAAAGGGTTTACAAAGAAATGTCTCCTAGCAGTTTGGCTGACAGTTTCCTTTTCTTTCAGATGTGGCTTTGCAGGGGAAACGGGGCCCAGGTTCATAATTCCGAGCGAGATCCGGAAACCGGGACAGCAACAGGTGTGACATCAGTGTATGTGTTTTGCTGAAGGAAGGAGCTTTAGACTTTTGAAAATGTATGTTAATGTGGTATATAATGTCTCACTTGCAGGCGATCAAAGTGGTTCAGTACAACATCAACACAGAAGAGCTTTATGTCATCCTCAAAGAGTTTATCCACATACTGTACTTCAGGTGAGACTCTGCTGCTTCAGTAATTCATTGTAATAAAGTGTTAAACATCCTTTTTACTGAACATATACTTATATAACATATATAAGCAGTTGAAGTCTCATTGAATCAAAGTTTGTCATCCCATTTGCCTCAATCAGACACCTGTTGGTGAACCCCCGCGACAGAAGAGTGGTCATCATCGAGTCCATCCTCTGCCCGTCTCACTTCAGGGAGACGCTCACCAAGGTCTTCTTCAAGCAGTTTGAGGTATCAAAACCAAGCAGATCAGTGCAGAACATGTTTGGGAAAAGCTGCAGAACATGTTTGGAAAAATATGATATGACACATTTACTTATTTAAATAAACTTATTTCTCATAATATTCACAAAAAAGTTAAGCTTTGTGCTCATTAAAACAACTAAAATGGGATTTCCACATGAACATGAAAAGTAGAAAAGTTTAGGAAGAGTAAAGACAGTTCTGCAGTGACACACCAGCAGTGTGTAGTGAGTGTGTTAAGTGTTATTCTGGTGTTTTCCAGGTGCCTTCTGTGCTGTTTGCCCCCAGTCACCTCATGGCCATCATGACTTTGGGCATCAACTCTGCTTTGGTGATGGACTGTGGCTACACAGAAACGCTGGTCCTACCTGTATCCTTTTCCTGTCACCACAGAGTCTTTGACCCTTAAAGGAATACTCCAACTGTTTAGGACATGGATTTATTTGTTTTCTTACCAGTGATTAAGTGAGATGATTCATATCAGTTCAATCTCTGTAGCTAATGAAGAGATACCTTCAGCTCCGCACAAAGACGCAGAAGAAGTAGAGGGAAATAACTAGCTCCTGTCAAAGGAGAAAAATGCCTCCCATTTGTTTCAGAATTGAATTACATTATAGCATCTTGTTAGGCAGCACATTACCCATCAGTACATCCAAGAGTCAGCTGGGTTTTGTTCAGAGTTATGAAAGTGTGGAAGCCTGCAAAGCTCTCATTGTTGAGAGTTCAGAGAGTTGTTCCTGGGTCGCTCAGTAGCTCCAAATGCATTAACCAACTACTTACTAAACCACAATGTATTTTCATGTATTTTCTTACAAGAGCCCTGTTTTCAATTTTCATCCATTTCAATTAAATCAGCAAAAGAAAATGTAAATGAACGCTTTTTCCGTCCACTAGAGTTGTGCAGTTATTAGGAGTTAATTCACAGTAGGAGGCACCAATTCTGCAGTCAGAATATCATTATTATTGCAGGAGAAGAGGGCACAACAAGATGATGTAATTAAAACTGTTTCCATCAACCTTTTATAATGTATAAATGTACATAAAATTGCATTGATGGAAACACTGCTTATGTGTTGTTGTTGAAAGGCACCCTTGTCAGAGCTAGGTGAACTGTTTTCCCCTCCATTACTAGTCTTTGTGCTAAGCTAGGCTAAACAACTTACCTTGCCTGCAGTAAGAAGCAGCTTCATTACAGAAAAATTAAGACTACTGCACACCAGTAACCGTCTCAATGAGGATGCATTACTGATGTGTTCTTTTATTGATACGTCTGAATGTGTGAATGCAAAAAGAAAACAAGCTTTTTATGTGTAAACTTTCAGTTTATCTGTTATGATCTTAACTGTGAAATCAGGTTTATGAGTGCACTCCTATTCTGCCGGCTTGGGAGGCTCTGCCTTTGGGAGGGAAGGCCATCCATAAGTAAGTAGCTCTAACAGATTTAAGAGGAGTGTGTGACTACATGTTGGTGTTCTATAAAAAGAAACAGTTCTATTTCACGCTTTGCTCCATGTTAATTGAAAATCCTGTGACTGTAAAGTGGAATCTTTTTTCCTTCCATAAACTACTGCATGTGTCTTCGTTTTTGTAGAGAATTAGAGGGACTTCTCGTGGAACAGTGCACTGTGGACACAGACACCACCACTGGGCAGAGTGTACCAGCTGCCATTGGTAATTACAGAAAAATACCATAAACTTTATGTCTTTGTAAGTCTGATATAGACTGCTGATTTGTTTTACAATACAGTGAAAAAGAGCAGAAAAATAGGCCGGCTTTGGCCCATTATGCATCATTTACTATTCATAAGAAGAACTTGTTTCTGTGTGACAATTTGAGTGACTCTCTTTCCCATTGTGTGAATTATACATACAGTATGCACACAGTCTATTTTAGAGTTTTCTCCCCACACTTTTTCTCGATGGAGGAAACTGAACTGAGTCATCGTGTTGAGCTGTGAGATGTACAGCTGCAGCAGAGTGAGAGAAGCTACACACACATGCATCAATAATTAAGACAGACAGCAAGCCCACGCACTCAACTGGACTGCTGAGCGAACTGCATTTTTCTGCAGGAGGCAAAGAAGGGGTCAGGTCTCCATAATTAACCCTTTACGCTGCATATTTCAAGTCCATTTTTTGTCCCTGAATAATACGAAGTCCATACAGGATTTTTAAGTTGTCTATATGACAGTAGTGACAAAATACCACAAAACGAGCCTCTTTTGCAGCAGCGTTCAAACTTTGTTTTACACCATGCAGACGTAATCGACTCTTGTCATTTGCTGCAGTGTCAGCTCACACATTCCCCGAATGCTGATTCAGCCTCATCATAAATCAAACTTGGACGTGAAATGAGAGAAATGGCTGATTTGTGCTCAAGTGAACTGAAGTAAATTAAATCTCTGTTTCATCTTTTTTCTTCAGGGACCATCCCAGAGGAGACTGTGGAGGATATCAAGGGTAGGTTTGACTGAGTGTGTGTTTTTTTTTTTTCTTTTTCTTATTATTAGTATTATTCCAAATCTGCACGTCTCGCTGGCTCACATGAGGGTAATGGATCACACTTATTTCTATTCCCAAAAGAAAATAACAGAAAAGAACTTCTGTTGAGACTGTGGCTGCTTCCTTCCTCCCGTCATCATCCACCCACTGCAATGTTATACAAGCAGAACTGACCCGCCAAAATGTGATTAACAGGGAGCTGAAGTGAACCAACTGTGCACACCACAGCATAGATATGTTAATTTTATCAAATAAACAAGAGGACTAATGTGCAATTAATTATATTTTACAACCTTTCTTAACTAGTTTTTTATTTAGTTATTGCTCAGATCCAATTTTTCAACAAAAATATTCCTACATTGGTTGACAAAACTTAAGATGTTGGATATGTTTAAATAATTCAACACCAAAATATGTGTAGAAATAAATCAAAACAAATTGAAATAACAAAGATAAAAACATTGAAAATTAAGCCATCTTATTGTAATGGCTTTCTTTGCTGTTGTTAGTAATATCTGTAATAAATACATCTTGTTTCTACTGTGAATTACAACCAATTTCATCCCAACAATTACTGTCAGTGGGTCTCTTAACAATTCAACATTCACCACTTTGTTCGGTAGTAAAAAAAAAAATTTTCCAACAATGGGCATTGCCAAAACACATATATAAAAGGCTCGACTGTTTTGGAAACATCTTTGCCACAGTGTGTGGTGTTCTGAAAAATCTGAAAAATGAAAGATGTTAATTATCTTCCATTGAAATTCTTTCCATTGGCGTGAGAGACTGTGTGAGTCTGAGCACAGAATCTTCCTCCCTTATTTCCTGTCGTACTGCTCTGTCCCACTTTTCTTTCACATAACAGTCCTTTGTCGTTGAAGCTGAGATTCTGTATAAGCTGGTTATTGGCTTTTTCGCGTTCTCAATCCTGAATACCAGTAAATACTGTACCAAGACAGAGGGTTCTATCAGTCTGTTCCAGTGTGGGTGTTTGATTATAAAGCATCTTATCTGTAGATACCTGAAAAGTTCTGTTCATGATAAATTAGAATCTGATCTTAATTGTTCGAATGATTTGAAGATGTTATAACATTTTAATTAAGCAGCAGTTGTTAACATTGCCTGTGGTCATTGAGGATATCGGTGTTCTTAGTGTGAATGTACCTGTCTCTTACTTAGGCTGAATGCTTATTGGTTTTTTTTTTGCTTCCTGCAGTCAGAACATGTTTTGTCAGTGACCTGCAGAGAGGCCTCAAGATCCAGGAAGCCAAATTTAACCTGGAAGGTACAGCTGAGGTCAGTGAAACACGTTGTTAGCATACTGGTTTTAATGCTAGTTTCTTTAGTTTTCCCGTAAATATCATTACATTAAGTAATGCACTGCTTTAGATGTATTTACACTTCTTCCTTTATGTGAATGTTGGTGTAGCGTCCAGACCCTCCTCCAGATGTGGATTACCCTCTGGATGGTCAGAAAATCCTCCAAGTCAAAGGATCAATCAGGTAATTCAGATTTTTTCTGTGCAGTATCATGTTCAGTTTTTAAAAAAAACTAAAATATCTCTCAGCTTGAGATATTTGCTGTGTTGTGTTTTTGGAATTTTATTTTTCAATGTCATCACATTTCCCTTCACACCCAGGTGAAGGTCTTGCCGTAAAATGGGATTGTCCAGTTTTGCTGTCTTCCTTTGTCTCCCCACTATACTGTCCATCTATGGGACAGTTGACAGACATTTGTCCTGTACTCTCTCAAAGTTGTCACTCATTAGATTTTCTCTTGTGTTTTTTCTCAGGGACTCTGTGATGGAGATCCTGTTTGAACAGGACAATGAAGAGAAGAGTGTGGCCTCACTGATACTTGATGCTCTGGTCAAGGTAGTTATTGTTTCTGTCCATCTTTGCATGTGTGAGGGCAAGATGTGTTCATGAGCAGTGGTTTACTGGATGCACTCTGAACATAGATAATATATAAGATTTGAAAACAGAGGTTTACATCAAAGGTCTTTCTTTGTCAAAACAGGAACAAACCTCACTAGGAAACAAGCTCTCAAAGGGTTTTCCTTTCCCCTGTCAGTTTTCCGCCTGCCTTTGTATTTTATGCCACAGCCTTTGTTGAAAATTTTGACAAAAACGTGGGCAGGAAAGCTTTTCTTTCTTTTTTTTTTTCTACACCAAAACTATTGTTCCTTTCATCAGCAACTGCTTTGGTGTACTTACACTAAGCACATGCACATGACGCTCTGCACTCGAGTGTGGTGGCAACACAGGAAAGATGCATTCACAGTTTCTGCAAGATCAAGGTAGTTGTGAGGCGAACAAATGTGTTTTTAATGAAAACAAAGTTAATGCTTAAGTTACAGAGGTAAATATGACTGCAAAGTACCAGTTAAAAGTTTGGACACACTTCACATTCAGTGTCTTTTCTTTATTTTTAGAAGAATTGTGTCAGATTATACAAACAGCAAAAAAAAAAAAAAAAAGTGAAAATGGCTACTTTGAATTATCTAAAATATCAACAAGCAAAAAAAACTAGTGCACACTTGACAGAAGACCATGGGTGGACAATAAAAAGCAAATTGACTGCCGCACACTGTGTTCTACACTTAGTCAAAGATCTAATAACAACAATGTTATTAAATCTTTGATTGCAAAGTGCAGGAGACAGTGTGTAAGTGTGTTTTTTGTTTTAGATTCTTAAAAATAAAACATGTTCTGCTTTGTTTTTAGATTTTTGCTTACTACATAATTACACATTTAATGGTTTTGATGTCTCCAGTATTACTATAAAATGCAGAAAAATAATGAAAATAAAGAAAAAACATTGAATGAGAAGATGTCCAAGTCTTTGATTGGTACTGTGTATCAAATTTCAGGAGCCACTTTTTGCGCACTGGTACTTGACAAGTTATTTAGAAGACGTGTTTGCACGTCAGCATGGATATGTTCCCTGATTAACAGGTTCAAAGCTTTTAAAACTGCTGCTTGTGTCCTACTTGTGACAGCAACCCCACAGTAATACGTCTTGAATCATCACTGTTCAAAACACTTCCTGTTTGTTCTGTCTCTACCTGATCACTGGTGTAACAGGTGCTGCATAAACTTCTATCAGTTCACTTAGAGACCGTTATTAAATTCCTGTTTTAATGATACAAAACCATCTTATTTTTAATATCTTCATGCTGACTTGCCCATATTAGTAAAAATTAAAATTTTGTTCTAAACTCTTTCATGAAAAACAAAGTAAACTGAGCAAGAGCCGCTCAAAGTGTCGCACTTCTGCAAAAATTTACAGAAGTACTTGCCTGCAGAATGAAAAGAGATCTTGAGAGAGAAATCCTCTGTATCGTGTCACCTCCACACGCTTTGCTATTTGATGTGTAAGTAGGTGTTCTCGACGGATTGTCAGTGGTCAAAATTGCAAAAATAGTTGGACGCAGCCCCCCATAATTATAGGGTTGGAGAGCACTTCACTTGAAGCTTGGCACCTTTAATCAGAGGGTCTAATATATCTGTCTGCACTGGAAATCTGTTTCTTTCACACAAATACCACAAAATCCATGGTCTTAACTGAGTTGCTGATGTTATTACAATAGTTTTACCTCTACAGAATTAAAGACTTTTTATGTTTCACCTGTCTTAGCACATGCATGTTGTGGCAGTTCATATGATCTCTCCCGTCTTGGTTGACATCATTTCATTTGGATTTTGCTTCACTAATTTTCCCTGTTGTTGGACATTCTTTATTTCTAATTATCCCTCTGTAAACCTTGAGTACCTTTGTCAGGAGGAATGCAGCAACCCAGTTTTGTGCTCCATATAGGAGTTGAGCATACACTTTTCCTCACTGTGGTTGCCATGGCAACACTCTGCCGTGGCCATTCCATGTAACTGAGAGCCGTTTTGTGTGTCCATGCAGGGATCAAGTCAGCACACGACAGCAGCCTAATTAATCTCAGTAGGTCAGGCAGCAGCAGACATTACACAGCCTCACACTTTGACTGGAGCAGCAATACGTTAAATCCAGCACTCTGTGCAGCACTCCACTCAGGATGTATTGATATTGATTAGTGCTCTACACATGAGAGAGGGAACTGCAGTAATGCTCACCTCAGCTACTTTCATCCATCACATTTTGTTTGAGTCTGCACCTGTCCTGAAAAGTAGAAAAGTGCTGTTCTGTAGTTGTAGAGCTGCTGCTTCCTCCTGTCTCATCTTTTCTCTTACTGCACTAATATGAAGGAGGGAAGTGGGTGGTGATTTCTTATTTATTTCATCTAAACTGTTTTTTAAATTAAATCCAACTGCACATTTCCCTGGCCTTCAAAGTAGGGCTGTGGACATAAATGGCTGATAAAAACATGTTTTTTAATTGTACTTCCCCTCTAACCTGTCATATCAGAATGGAAAGAACAAGTTAAGTCTATGTAAACGATCTAATGTGGTAAATGTATGCATGTGCCTTCCTGTAGTGCCCCATTGACGCACGTAAGGTGCTCTCAGAGAACCTGGTGGTGATCGGAGGCACGGCCATGCTGCCAGGTTTCCTGCACCGGCTGCTGGCTGAGATACGCCTCCTGGTGGAGAAACCAAGTACAGCGAGGTGCTGGCCAGCAAGAGCCTGCGTATACACGCTCCACCTGCCAAACCCAACTGCACCGCCTGGCTCGGAGGTCAGATATGAGGTTTTATTTAAATATTTATCACTATCTCTGAACTGAAGGCTTTCCAAGTGAGCAAAAAACAGCAATGTGGAAATAAAAGTAAAAACTAGACTAGAAAAAATAAGGTTTTTGACTTACAAAACTAACTGAAGGAAAATGAAATTATATCTGAAATGTCTGTAGTTTTTTTTTTTTTTTTTGTGAATTTGGTTAAATTTGTCAACATAACAATCATGGGGAGGCATCTGTGCCTATGTTTATTGAGACTGGGATGTCTACATGACTGAGTCATTTACCTTCTCAAAGGGTTGTGTTTGTATTGTAATACCCATACTGAACTTCTCAGGTCTTTCCCCTGACAAAATAAATAATTAAAACTAAACAGAAAAATAAGCAAACAAAAATGGGAAAATAACTAAAACTGACCTGATAACAAAAATTAAAAATGAAATAAAACTATTCCAAACTAAAATAACTCTGCTCTGTTGTACAGGTGCTATCTTCGGAGCGCTGCAGGACATCCTGGGCAGCAGGTCGGTGTCACGAGACTACTACAGCCAGACAGGCCGCATCCCAGACTGGTGCTGCCTTAGCTCCCCTCCTCCTGAATCTCTGTATGAAGCAGGAAAGACCCCACCCCCACTCATGAAGAGAGCCTTCTCCACAGAGAAGTAGAACGTGCCGTAACATAACTCAAACTTTGTACTCTCCTTTACTCTACCTGGTAGAACAGTTCAGTAATCTTCAATGTAACATCTTGTTCATGTGTTAACGATAACAAACAGTTCCGGATGTTTGTCATGTCCAATAGTCACACCTACGTTTTTGTACGCACTGATTGTGGACTGTTTGATGATCAGATGAGCTGGTTTCTGACCTAACAGACAGAACAGATATCAGGATTTTTAGAGGGTTACGTTGATATTCTGTGAGCATTACAGTGTTAGAATTTCAAATCATTCCTGTGCTGCACACAACCATGTGTTCTGTTTCATTTGAAGTCTCAGTGAGCAAAACACTAAATATGTACGTGCTCACTCTGCTGAAAAACATGTCATGTTCAGCAGAAACGTTAGCCAGTTCAGCTGTAGTCACCCATCTGTCAGCAAAATGACAAAATATTGCTAAATTTTGGAGAAAACAGATGTTATTTCAGTGTGGTGAATGATCTAGTGTGGGAATCTGACTGTGTATTTGAACGGTAATGTCTCATGACATTTTCAAAAGAAAAAAAAAAGTTTAGCCTATTTATTGTTTGGATTTAATGAAGGTCTGTGTGTACTCATGGAGGTGCTCTCAGTTATTTTAGCTCATTAAGAGCTTCTCATGTTTAATAGAAGCCACCACAAAGATCAAAGTTGTCCCACTTTAGCAAGTGTAGCACATGAAACAGGAGGGTCATGGACGTGTCAGTCAGTCTAAACAGAGTCCTGAGAAGTGATCTAATCAAGCTGAAAATAATTGAACTCACCTGTGTGTGCTGACCGTACTTTTTGTTGTTATTTATGGACTTTAAAATATCCCCCACACAATGCCATCTTTCTCTGTAACCTGTAAATTCAACTATTACAACAAATAAATATACACAATCCAGTCAGACCCGCTTGTTTTGTCCCTTTCATCAAGAGAATGGTGTATATTTTAAAAAATAGAATAAAGTAACTCAAATATTTTAAGAAGAGGCTGATCAGACAGTTATTTTTGTTCCCAGTATTCCCATTTCATAAGACTTGAACTAGTCCACAAACTCTATATACATATTTTTTTTTCAAGGGTAGGAATATGCTTGAAAAATGCTTGATTTTCAACATAATCTGGTGTTTCATCTATACAAATGAAATCATCCCATTGTTATATTAATCATTCATAGCTAGATAAGTCCACTGTTACGATGATCAAAACATACAATTAAAGTTAATATGAACAGTTGCTAAAATAAAAAAGTGACAATATATTTATTGCTGTGGACATGAAGGAGTTTGCAGTTGCATTTATAGATACAATTTAAATGTGATCATAAAGGCTTTGAGACTCTCAACATTTCTGGTTTGGGTTCCTTGAAAGTACTTGAAAGTACTTGGATTTTACTCTTAAAAAGCTGTATGAACCCTGCCTACTTCTAAATGCTAGAAAATAAGTAGATTATTTGTGATGTTGCACCACAGGTCACTGCCACAGATCCCCCAGTAATAAAAAATAAAGATACTACATATCTAGTTTTAAGTTAAGATAACACCATACTGTGCCTGTCAAACTAAAAAAAAGTACAGTTTTGCCCCAGACGTTCGCCCCAGGTGCTGTCAAAATCATTCCATTTGAATCTGAGCTATAAATTTTTTACAGTATCACAGTGAAGTATCATGTTCAATCAGGCCTCGCCTCGTTCTGAATTTCTTAACACCACGAAGAAGGAAACTGGAATGGTCGCCGGCATCTCTCTGGCTGCAAATACAGCAAACACAATGAAGTGTTCATTCATCTATACAAGCTTTACCTGAGTTTACCTGGGAAATCAGCACAGAGTGAAGTTGCAGCCACTGTCACTGTAAACAAGAGAATAAACTGTAGAAAATGAGGCATGTATGTGGCAGGCAAACGTTAAGTGGATCCACGTATGCCAAGAGACACAATCCAAACACATTTAAATCTCATGTACTGCCTGAATCAGCTGGTGATTTGGCAAACCAGCCTTTTATGTTTATGTTTGTTTGTGATTTTTTTTTTTTATTACGGTGACGTCCACAGAGTAGGTTATTCCCTTGTTCAGCTAAACTTACTCAAGAAATCCCCAACACACTGTTAATGTGTGTCCCAGAAGAGTTTCATCTGTTTGGCCTTTTGGGTCACATTCATCACTCAGCGTTGGTCCGTCTGGCTACTGTGGGCTTGGGAACCAGTAGACATTACCCACAATGCACCTGGAGCTCAAGACTGGCAAAAAAGTGTGGGAATCAGATGGAGTTTGGATTCTGATCACAGGCATAAAAATAGGCATAAACACTGAACGGAGGAGAACGTCAGGAGGTGTGTATCTGTTTGTCTTCTTCAGTGGCTGCATTAAAGCCAAGCAACCCTGCAGAACATCTTTATCCTCGATGGAAACATTGAATGGATTATGGTGATTTGAACGTGAAAGATTGCAGCTTTCAAGCTAAAATCTGGCAGTTTTATCTGATTCTGTTTGATGTAGGGTCAAAAAAGGATGCATCTTTCAACTCTGCAGGGATTCTGAAGAGGAAAATAAAAGCTTTGTTACTCATATGATAGTTGATATTTTAGACTACAGAGTGCTGACCTCCTACCTGTGGATGCAGGCCAGCCTTTGTACTAAGATGATCCTTTTCTGATCATATAATAGCTAAAGACAGCCCCAGCCGCCTCGCCCACATCCAAGGACATAAAGCTGTATTGGTCCCACCTGCTGCCTCTGCTCCAGCTGAGGGAAACCCCATCCTCCCTCGATGGGGACTGGGACTGGAGCATCAGTGTGGTTCCCAGAGACAGGAAGCAGCAGCTGTCAGTCTGACCTCTGGCTATCAGACTGGGAGTCGGAGTGGGAAAGGGAAACCCCCGGAAAGTGGGTGAGCCCGGCCTGCGAAGGAGTGTTGGCAAACCGTTTGATGGGAGGACAGGGAGTTCGAAAACAGTTCACAAGCTCAAATATGTCAGCATTCACTTTTACAGATGACAGCCTGATGTTGAATGACAATTACACATTATCAGTATTCTGCACTGGATTAAGAGATTGTTCTGATAGATCTGGGTGTGCAAACTCTTCTTGAGCTCACTGAGCAAAATCTTTTCTTCTGTTTTTTTTATGACACCAGGAATATTGCAGAATACTCAGATCATACGAACCCCTATTCCAAAAAACGTGGGACACTGTCAAGCAGAAATGAAAACAGAATGTAATGACTTACAAATACTTTTGAGCTACATTCAATGGAATACACATAAAGACAAAATATTTCATGTTAAAACTGATAAACTTAATTGTTTTTGTAAATAAACATACATTCTGAGTTTGATGCCTGCAACACATCCCAAAAAAGTTGGGATGCCATCATGTTTACCACTGTGTTACATCTCTTTTTCTTTTAACAGCATTCAGTGAGTGTTTGGAAACTGAGGACGCTAATTCTAAAGTTTTGAAGTTAAATTCTTTCCCATCCTTGCTTCATATGCAACTGCAGGTGCACAACAGTCTGGGGTCTCCGGTCTGCCGGTAACAAGATGGTCCTTTTCATCTTTAGCCTGGAGGTCATGAAGTCCATGATTTCTGAAAACACTTGACTGTGGATCACAGGACTCATTTCCAGTTCATCTCAGATGAGCTTGGGCCCAGGGAAGCCGCTGCATCTCTGGATGTTGTTGATACATGGCTTTTACTTTGCATGGTAGAATCTTAACTTGCATTTTCAGAGGTGTTCCGAGCCCATGAGGTATCCTTTATACAATAATGTCAGTTTATAAGATTATTTTTGCCTTTTTTTATAGGGACAGCTGAGGATATGACAGCAGAGGGAGTAGAAAGAGGGGATGACATGCAGCAAGTAGGTCACAGGCGGGAATCGAACCAGCAACCACTGCAGAGGACTGATGGCCTCAGCACATGGGGTGCACGATCTCCCAACTGAGCTGCAGTGGCGCTGCGATCGTGTTAGTTTTTAATGCAGTGCTGTCCGAGGAGTCGAAGGTCACGGGCATTTAATGTTGGTTTTCAGCCTTGTCCCCTACTTGCGGAGAATTCTCCAGATTCTTTTAATCTTTTTTTTATTGTAGATGGTGAAACCCTAAATTCCTGCAGTTTTGTGTTGAGAAATGTTCTTAAACTGTTGGACTATTTTCCCACACAGTTTTTCCACTAAGCGGTGAACCTCACCCCAACTATGCTTGTGACCGACTAAGTCGTTCAAAATTTGGCTTTAATACCCAATCATGATGCTGTCACCAATTTACCTGTTTACCTTTTGAATGTTCCAAATTTGTTCCAGCTTTGAAACATGTGAATAAGTGCGAATTTACAAAAACAAAAAACATGATGAGTTTATATATTAAATATCTTATCTTTACTGTATTCAATTGAAAACAATTCGAAAAAGAATTTGCTGATCATTGCTCATCATTTTTGGAATTGGCATTTGTATGCATAAGCAGCAAATGGTTAATACGTGTGATTTCACAGCTATGTCATCTTTAATCATATGTTAGTCATCGGTGTTAAAGATGGACAGGTCAGCACTTTATTTAAAGGGCCACAAATATTCTGAAATCATGAAAAAGTCATGCTTACTTAATCATCATTACAACACTTGGAATTCAACAGAATACATGAGCTCTCCTGTGACTGGTCCCGTTGCTGTGACTGGCCCCTTAACTGCAGACTTATCTGTGAACAGGACATGAACATCATTAATAAGTCAGTAATCATGATGATTGAAATACCTTAGTTGTTGCATTAATGAGTCTATTGTTCTTGCATTATGTCATGGAGTTAATATAGTTCATGAAGTACTGCATGAATGAATTTATGCTTTTCCATGCATTAAGTCATGTATAAATTCATTGTAATTCATGTATCCTGACCATAAAGTGGTACCAACATGACTGTTTCTACAGGAGCACCAAGCTGCTCCACCATCACAGCCTGCAAGGAGTGAGAGGGATGATCCATCTTGGTTATCTCTTCCACAGAGGCTGTTTTCAACACAAACACCAGACAATTATCCCATAAATCACACTGGGTGTGAAAACACATCTGAGCCCTGCAAATAAATGTAGGGCCACCTCGGCGCTTGTCATTCTCGCCCTGCGCAACGAGCAAACAAGAAATGTGGCTGGTTGCACTGCACCTGGAAGTCATTTTGTAAACATAATCAGGAACCAGTATTAGCTGTAAGTGAAAGCATCAAGAAGCCTGATATTGTGTAACAGGAGGGCTAAATTTATACAGCAGATGTTTATAGCACTGAAACCAGACATGAACTGATGATAACAGATATCTGTAGTAACAACATGATTGCGCATAAACATGCCAGAATCAGGAATGGAGGAGGGTTACCTCTAAGACATTCTGCTCATTCTTGTAGCAACAGTGTCCATAACCTCGGATCTGCTGCATTTGTGCCAAGACTTTACTGAGAGCCCGAGTGCATAAACACTGCAGAGGAGCCAGACTGCTTAAACTAGGAACCAGAGCCAGAAGTGAACCCAGAGCTGTTGTGTGTTGGCAGTTAGTGCAGAGATACAGGGAGCCCCCTCGTACTGTGGCCTGACCCTGTCAGACAGCATTTCATCTTGTCATAATCAGACTAGTTTAAAAAAAAAAACAAGAGGACTTAAAAGCACCATATCAGTCTGTTTGTGCCTTTTAGCTTCTGAGCAACAAAACAGGAATACTTTTATACTGCTCCAGGCCTTTGATTTTCATTCATTTCTGTAACGTCCTGTTAAATTAAATGAATTAATTAAACCTTTATTGCCCCCAAGTGAATTTGCTTTGCACAAAGAACCTAAAACAAAACAACAACCAGTACATGAGCGCACATGTTATAACATGAAACATAAGCATCATAAGAACAACATAAAAACTACAACCTACAAAACAAGCTATGTTATAGTATTGAACATACTAGTCCTTTATGGGTCTGCCTCATTGATGTAGCATGGTGTCTTAAAACCAGTGCTGCAACGATTAGTTGATTAATCACTTAGTCAATCAAAAGACAATTAGCTGCCAACTATTTTGATAATAAATTAATGCGTGCCCCTATGGTAGATAAAACATGATAAAATGACATCTAGAGTGTCCAAATGTGCAAAACAATGTGTCCTCTGTGGTGTCCTTCCAGTGGACATGGTTTTAAAAGACAGGAGCACTTTTTTTTTTCCTCTAAGAGCAGTCTAACTAACCTTTAGAGAAATATTCATATTGAAATATCATTTTTGTGTATTCAAAGTTGAAATTGGACCAGGTGAGGTGAATTGCTGTAGTGCCATTGTGTTTTCCAGCTAATGTGTCTCATAGTTCATCTGCAGGCATCTGTTTGCAAAAAAAAAAAAAAAAAAGCAGACTTATTATTTTGTTATTTTTATTCTTTAAAAGTGTTTAATGTCATGTGTGGACGGTGGGTTGAGGGAAATGAGATGGGATGAATCATTGTTTTGGGAATGGGATAGAACAAGATTTTTTTTTTCCTCTCTGTTATGAACCCGGGATGAGACAGGAGTGAAAATCCACTCCTGTGTCTCACTCAAGTTTGTGACCCCCATAACTCCCACTTTGGTTTTGCAATCCTCCCTATTTTGCGGATTTTATTTATTTTAAGATTAGCACCACATACAGCTGCTGCCCTTTTCATCCCCATCCCCAGCCCCCCGCCCCTGCCCCTCAGACAGTCTGAGTCCACCGCTGAGTATGAAGATATCAGTTCATCGTGTTTGTTTTAGCTTTCATGACTGGCATCATGATTCCTGTGTGTGTGTGTGTGGGGTGGAGAGAGAGAGAGAGAGAGACAGACAGAGACAGAGACTGTGATTACTTTTCTTCCTCCTTTCTTTCCCTGTTAACTTGGAATAGTTTCTTATCGATCATCAGCTGGTGGTTATATATTCAAGTCTTTGGCGCGCGCTCTCCACCTCCCAGCTCGCGCACAGCGGGACCAATCAGAAGCCTGTCCGCTTCACGAGCTGCTGCTGTTGAGAGTTTATCAGTTGTTACTGAAGGACAGAGACAGAGGGGACGTCACTTCTTGCGTTTGGCATCATGCAAAGTTTCATCGGACTCTCGCAACTCTTATTGGCTCTTCTGCTGCAGCTCGTACCTGCGCAGGTAAGTCGGCATCTTTCAAATCACGACTTTTTGTAGTGTCACTACTAGCAGGCCACGTTTTGTTTCTTGTTAAAATGTGAAAATTGGCAGTTTGTTTTGCTAACGACATTTATTTGCTAGATGTGTAATTTATTATTTACTTATTTTGGCTCATCCTGTGATATTTTAAGTGTTGTTGAAGACAGAATTAAGGTTGTCCTTTTTAGTCACATTTGAATTAGAGCTGCAGGGATTATATTCATTATCATTTAAAGCTACCAAAAGGATTTTTAACAGGTTATGAAACGGTCTCAATGCATTCTTATTTTATTCGGAATTAAAGTTAAATTAATTCCTAATGCCTCCTCTCATTTATTTATTTATTTATTTATTTATTATTGTGGTTGTTATGATGAAAACAGGCTTTTGTCCCCAGTAGCCTTCAAACTCAACATAATATGAAATTCCTTTAAAGTAGTTTCAAACCGTGGATTATTGTCTCGATTCATCGAGAAAAATTAGAAAAATAGTTTTTACATTTGCTGTTTACCAAAGTCCAGGGTGAAGTCCTCAAATGTCTTGTTTTGTCCTCAACCCAAAGGTATTCTGATTTCTGTCACAGGTACACTCTAAAACAGAGTTTGAGAAAACTCAGAATCCTAAGGCAACTGCTAGACTAGATTTTTGAGGTCTGAAATAAACATTTTTTCTGCTATTAAGATAATACTTTAATTTTCTTCTTCAGATAAACTTGGAGCTGTATTCCAAATTGGTCAGAGTGAGCTATGAACCTGTTTTTTCATTATTTGGCAGCTTGAAAATTAAATGGTTGCAACTGAAAATAAAACTCAAAGATTCAAGTTTATCTGAGAGTAAAGTATCTCAACAAAATATAATAGTAAAATACAATTTAAAAAACCTTAAGATTTTGAGTTTTGCTCAAAACTCCAAACTTTATTGATGTAAGTTGCCTTGAAATTTTGAGTTTTTTCAACATTTTCATTTTTACAGTACAGAGGAGTAAAGAAACCAAACCATTCACATTTGAGAAGATAGAATTTGACTCTTTTCCCTCCTAAAAAGACTCAAAACAATCACAATCAATTAATCAATCAACAAAATAGTTGCAAATTAGTTTAATAATCAATTATCACTGCAAAATCATCACTGTATCTCTAATCTGAATGTGAGACTTTTTCCACTGGGATAGGACAGATCTGCTCCACACTCCAGCCTTTTTACACTCGATCTATATTTTAACTGGCTGTGCCGCACCGTTGAAGAAACCGTCTGTATTTAGGGGTTTGGGAATCTCCATGTTTACTGTCGTGTGGAGCTGCAGATATTGACTCAAGCAGACAACCTCAGATGCAGCTGCTGCATGTTTATGATATCAGAGGAAGCAGAGCTACAGACTGTAAAACTCAACCCAGAGCTCAACTAGAGGAGTATCAGTAATTTAGAGAAGGTTGTCTGACTGGCGTGAGACAGCAGTGGTGGTTTGAAGACCGTGGCAGCTCCCATGGTTGTGTGATGAGTCCGTAATCCTTCACATCTTTGTGTGGCTCCCTCTTGGTGTAACAACATCTGAGCCCAGGCTAGAGAGAATACACTGAGTGCAACCCAGCAGGAAGCCGACTGCACAGTGAACATACACTGCAGTTTATGAGGAGGCGATGAGACTGTGATTCAGTAGCAAGCTAAAATCTATACTGGCGTCTCTCATATGGACTGTGGGATAACATAAAGTCTGTTTAATATGTTGTAGTGCAGTCCACAAAGCTCACAGGTGTACTGATGTGAGATGACTTTGAATAAATGTTTAAATTCATCTCAAAATATTGTAGAGCTGCAATGATTAATCAATAATGGATTATTAAATTAATCGCAACAATTTTGATAATCGATCAATTAATCAGTTTGAGTCATACTTTAAGGAAAAATAAAGTTAAGATTTGCTTATTTTAGCTCCTTAAATGTGAATATTGACTAGTTTCTTCACACTTCTCTGACAGTAAACTGAATATCTCCCAGCTGTGGACAAAAGCTTGGGGAAACACTGATCCACATATTTTACGGACTGAACAAGTGATCAGTTGATCAATAATGAAAAGAATCATTACAGGAAAGACTTGAAAAGTAGGTCCATGTGGAGCACAATAACGTACATCCGTGTTGTATTCAAAAGACTTTTATTTATTAATGACATAGTAAGTACATTTGGTTATGCTGTAGATTTCAGGGGTACGGTGTGTCAGAAGGAATGTCATACGACTGCATTGTACTATATATTATGACATAATAGAGCTGCACAATTAATTAAAATATTATCAAAGTCACAATATGGCCAAGAGCAGAAGCTGTTTTTTGATAAAGTAAAAATATCAGACAAACCAGCATCTCACTGAAGTACTGTGGCCCTGGCCTACAAATCTTGTTCTCCAGATGTAAGAAAACATATTTGGTTGGTATAGACCCAACAAATGTCACAACATCATGATTTTAATAGTTGTTTGTTTGTTTTAACTGAAAATTAAAATTGTGGTGCAAAGCTGATCATTCCCACTAAACTTTAAGAGCAATATGATTTTTTTTTTACCATATTGTACCATCCCAGCACTGATTAATCAAAGTTTTAGGTTGCCATTTATAAAATACAAACTGCCCATCACATTAATAACTGCAAAAATGTAAATCTAGATCCCAACAAATACTTTGATTCATTTCTAAACTCTTGTCAGCGCAGATGAGACTTGAGTGGGTTTAATGCAGTAAAACAGCAAACCAGCTATTTTGTCTGTCAAGCACTGAACCAGAACATACATGTGACATTTAAAAATCATATAAAGAGAAATAGGAGAACATGTGGGGAAAATGGCATGTGAAATCAATTTTTGTTCAGAATGATAATAACCATTGTGCAATTGCTTGGAAGCTTTGTTCAAGTTCCAAAATTAGAGCCAAAAAGAAACATGTGAGAGGAACAAGTTTCCACATTTTCCCTAAAAAGGAAAAATATGGAGAATTTTGTTCATGCATGTCTGCATGTGTTATGCTAATTACAACTTTTGTAATGCATCTGGTTCTACTGTTGGAAGACGCTGCAGAGACTCTGAGTTTGCATTGTAACCGGCACAAATACAAGCTCACTCACAAGCAAACGTATAAATCCCACAATAAAGCCCACTGTGAAGACGGTTTTCCCATCAGTGTTCACAGAGTGAGAGAAGAGCAGCAGAGAGGTGAGGAGACACAAAGACGTTGTTGATATTCAAAAGAAGAGAGCCAAGATCAACTTTACACTTGTGTTCCTGCTCAATTTGGCGTTCAGAAATTGGGAACGATGCCACAGTGAGCTTGAAGGTTGGATTGTGAGAACTTAGGAAAATTCATGCTGTGTCACGGTACTTGTCAGTACTGCCTTTGTTTAAACTGTGTTGATTGTGTGTTAAACTCCCCTGAGTGAAGGCAGCAGCTATTCTTTGCTGTTATTCTTTGCATTCTTGGAAGGTTTTTGCTTCTTGTAAAAATAAACCTTCTATTGTTGCGACAAATTGAGAAATCAAGTGTGTTTTTGTTGTCGGCTGGCTCATTTTACTGCTTTTTTTTTGCTGATTTAGAAACAGCGGCACAGTGGTACACTCAAGAAACCATGCTGCATCATTGTTTGTACTGGATCATTGTGTGTGCACCGCTTTTTGTCTGCCACAAGAGGGCACTCTGCAACTGCTCAATGAAGCTACCGCTACTGTACCCTACCTACAAACTCATACCATGCTCATATATAGCAAATTAAACTGAAAGGTTAATCTCTACAGGTTTTTTATGTATTTTGCAGATTCCTCACCCTCCAGAAGAACATCACTCAAGAGGCAAGTGTGCACTGTAAAAACAAATCATACAGGAATTACGTGGAATCTTTTCTCATCAACTTAATATAAACAAAAGTTTTATTTATTCAAGTTAAGTAAACTTAAAATTTCTAGTATTTACTGTCAGAACTTACACTGTAAAAACAAAAAAATTGAGAAAACCCATCGTGCTACAATAGACTCAAGTTTTGATGCAAACTCAAACCCTTACATTTCAAAAAAGTTTTACCAACTAATATTGTTTTGCTGAGATATTTAAATGTTGTTGAGTAAATCATTGCATAGTGACAGATGCAGTAAGTGAAAAATGGTTAATAATTTAATCTTTTCAGCTGCAACCTTTTAATTTACAAGCACATCAGGTTCACAGCTCACTGTGATCAATTTTTGAAGTAAATTTTTATAAAGTAAATGTTGTTGTTGTAGTTTGTTTGATGGTTTGTTTGTTTGTTTTCTTTTTTGTTTCTAAAACTCTTCACTTCACTTCAAGTTTATTTAAAGAGGAAAAGTAAATTATCTCAAGAAAAGATTATAGGTTAGCAAACTTTGTTTATTTTATTTCAAAACTTAAGAGTCTGAGTTTGATTCAAAACTCAAAAATTTAATGAAGATAGCTGCCTTGAAATTGTGAGTTTTCTCAGTTTTTTAACAGTGTATAAACATGAGATCTTCTAACTTTAAGTCTTCTGACTTGAAATGATGATTTGAATGAATGTACTGAGCGGAGTTCAATCAACTTATTAATTTAAATTTTAAAAAATACATGATCAGCATAGCATACTTCCCAGCATGCATTGCTTGGCAGTTTAAACTATCCTGAGATCCTTCTTTTTTTACATTTTATAAGAAAACATTAACGCTGTGTGTCTAATACATTTTAAGATCAGTCGTGGTTGTTTGTTTTCATAATAATGAAACAAATCAAGTTTATATGGCTAGAAAAGTTTATTTTTTTTAAATTATTACATATTTACCTCAACTTGTCTTTACAAATTCAGTCAAGTGAAATATTTAAGGCAGCCCAGTCACCAACTGTTTATGTTAAAACAAGCTTTTTATTTTTACAGTATTGATCACATCCTATTGAACAGGCATTACTAACTCACGATTTAAAGACTAAAGATTCAACTTGTGTTGCAGTGATGGCCTTCACCGAGGTGTGGGCAAAGAGCCTGTGTCGACCCATGGAGCAGTTGGTGGATGTGGAGCACGAGTACCCTGAAGAAGTGGAGTACATCTATGTGCCTGCTTGTGTCCCACTTTTGCGATGCTCTGGTTGCTGTGGCGATGACAACCTGGAGTGCCAACCCACCCTTGAACGTAACATCACTCTGCAGGTGGAGCAAGATTTCTGATCGGAAATGATTTATCAGAAATGTTTAAAGTGAGGTGTCAAAATGTGCTGTCTGTGAAATATGTGGCTCTGTATTCAGTGTTAGTTTTCCCTTTGCTTTGTCTCTCAGGTGATGAGGATTAATCCCATGTTTTCTCAACTGACCCAACTCACATTTGTGGAGCATCAGAGATGTGAATGCAGGTAAATTATGGGGTTGCACTTTATTTTACAGTGTACTAATAAGATGTAACAAGCCACACTTTGTCTCAAATTAGATAAAAAATGTTAATATGTTCTTTATTGGACAGATATTAAACCCTTTATTTAACCCTTATTAGACTTTCTTACAACAGAACCGTACTTTAAAGTACAGTGCATTGTTTTCCCACTGTTAGACCTTATTAGAATTTACTTACCTTCTTTGGCTGTCCGGTACAGTTGATAGCTGCAACGATGCAAAAGTCTGTTAATCTATCCTTTTACTTTTTCTATTATTATGAATTTATTTAGTTACTTCTATTTTCTGGGCTGTTTTCCTTTTAATATCCTCTATTTTAGTGTTTTATTTTTTATACTGTGCTTTTAGAAGCATCATATGCAACATTTTCTTTAAAAAAAAATGCATAGACTCAGAAACATAATCTCCTACTCCCTTTCAATCACCACTTATGAACCACTAGAAGTGTGTGGTGGTGGCATTATCTGCAAAGACCCTGTCCTCTGTCAGTGTTTTCTTATTTTCTCATTATTTTACTGTGCTTGACCCAAAATATCAGTATTTGACTTCTTGTGAATGAGACTCACCAATCAGCCATCTTTGCGGTATGTTCAACAGCTCAGACAAATTCTACTGATTCTACCTCTAACCTTTCATTCACTTTTTATCTGCTGTATGAAGTTATTGATTTATTATTTAATTATCTACTGTATTTTTCTATGTTTAGTTTTTATCTTGCCTCTGGTGTTTCCTCATTTATGATAGCATTTCCTCATTTCCTGTTTTGAAGGAGTGCTGTTCTAATTTTAGTGCGTTATTAATTGCCAAATCGTTGCTTTGTGTGTGTGTGTGTTGTGTGTGTGGTTGTGTGAGTGTGTGTGTGTGTGTGTGTGGGTGGGTGGGTGGGGATATTGTTTTACTGTGTGAAGTTCTTTGTTACCTTCTAACTGCCTGTTGTTTGTGTTTTTCCCTTCTTTCAGAGTCCGTCAAAAGCTGCTAAATAATAAAAGGTCAGTAGATGAACATTTTATCTATCAGACATGAACACATCAATATCTTCATTGCACTTTGGTCTTCCTCCTCCACAGCAGCAGTGAGTCTATCAAGAGCAGAGCTCGGAGAAGGAAACACAAGAAGACAGCCAGCGGCTGTGGCAAGTAAGAGATGGATTACCCCCCCGTGGTACACACACACACACACACACACACTCACTGTTTCATAATATTTGGACATTCACTGCTACATCCATCACTGTTTCCTTCACACTGTCAGACTACCAAGGACAGATGAGATTAAACCATATCACAATATACTGTCTGATGTGTTGCTCTTCTCTTTGGCAGGCCTGTAGCCGCCAAGCATTTGTAGCATCATAATCTAGACAAGGCTGCTGCTAAAGTGTCAAGGTTCAGTCTGAAAATAACCAGGGGCCATATTACAGAAACCTCCTATCTAGAAGTGTGTGGTGGTGTCTTACCTGCAGAGACCCTGCCTGTGTTTCCTTTTTTTTTTTTTTCAGTATTTTGCTGAGCTCAGAACAATCATAGATATATTATAAGGAACTAGATAGTTAGATAGATAGATGGATAGATGACCCACTGAATAGCGCAACAGTTTCCCCCTTTGCCCCTGCCCACGAGTTCCCGCTCAGCCCACAGACTTTACATTGTGATAACAGATTTTTAAGTGGCTTTTTTCAGCTCGAGGACAATTTTTAACAAATATAAAAACTCCATGGATCAAAAATTCATAACAGAAAGAGTCACAATTGACCTGGTTTGCAGTTCGAGGTGTCCTGTCAACAGTTTTACAGGCATTTCTTTTGTAATGGGGGCTTATGGGGGAAAATGCTGTTTGGGCTGGTCTGTAATTGTGCGCTGCAATACCACAAGTGGCCACTGGGAAAAACTGGCAGCAAAGTACTGTTTGCAGCTGTGGTCAGCCAAAACAACAAGTAGCTACAGGTAGCAAACACTACCATTAGCTAATGTTAGCTAAAACTACTGTTAATTACTGTTAGCTAAAACTACAATCAGCTACTTTTAGCAAACACTGCTGTTAGCTTGTTAGCAAGTTAGCTGCAGGTGAAAAAAAGTGAGAGTTAATTCAGCTTAACGATTATCCTAAAATTAGGAGAGTTTATTCAAGATTTTGGGAAGTTAAGATGCTTGTGTGATACATATTAAGTTAGGATAGTTACAGTTGGGATCTTGAGTTAGGAACTGTTTGTGTGTTTGTGTGATACACATTTACGCTTACGTTAGGATAAGAACAATGACTTAGGAACTGTTGATCTGTTATGGCTTTTTTCCTATATCAATTCCTCATTACCACAGTTATCCAACTGTTAGGATCTGCAAGTTAAGAGGTTTCTGTAATATGGCCCCAGATTTACTTACCAAGAATACCCCAAAAAAAGAAAAGAAAAGAAAAAAAAAGAAAAGAAAAGAAAAGAAAAAAGAAAAGAAAAGACGTTACATAAAATGTTATCCACAATAAAGATAGTCAATATACATGACTCAATCCAGTGCACAACACTGGAGATAAAGGTACAACTGAAGTGAGTTCAAAAACAGCTGCTCAACTCTGACCTTAAAACTTAGTCTGACCAGGAGATAAATCCAAACAGCAGCCAAATCTACCTTCTGCACAAGTAGAATCCAGTGAACTTTTAAGCCCTAGCAGTAGAGTCACAGAACAATATGATTTTACAGTCCACTCCAGATGTGCAGTGAGTTTGGTATTTTGTTTGTCTGTGGGCTTCACTCTTTCACATAAAGGTGAAAAGAGCACCGTGCATCACTAATCTCTCTGCGCCTCTCTCCTTTTTCTCTTTTGTTTGACGTGGGAAATGGTTGTGTAACCAATTTTAAATTAGTGTACAATGAGGGCGTTGCCATAAAGAATGAGATGTCCAAAATAAATAATGTGTACTGCATTAGGAGGTTTAAAAGTTTAAAGCTGTAACTGGGGTTTACAGAGTGTTATGAAGTGGTTATGTTAAAAGGGTCACTCCACGGATTTTACATATGAAGATCAGATTACTCGTCTGTGTTAAGTACTACTCAGCCTTTTAAAACAGCCGTATAATGTCTTCTGTCTGTGGCTTTAGAGGGAACTTTCTAAAGTCTGGAAATAAACCGGGTGATGTCATTTACCTCTGTTTGGGGTTGGACACTGCAACAGAAAGCCTGTTTGGGGACTGGAGGGACAGGCAGGGGGACACTAGCCAACTCATATAGGAACTGTAGGATCAAGGACTGTAGGATTTTTTTCAAATCTACCTTAAAACAACACTTATGCCCATATGTAAACTGAAACATTTGAAGCGCTAGTGTAATCATTGCTGCTGTCCACACTGGCCTGAACTCAATCCCTTCTTAAAGTGAGAGTATATGTGTGTGCAGTATATGTGAGACAAAATCTGTACTCCTCTTTTTCTGCAAACTTGCATTCTAAAGTTTAGCTGAAACTAATGTGAAGTGAGATGTGCAGATGTAGTATGAGCAGTCTGAGTCAGTCAAATCAGTCGGGCATCTTGTGTTTTAGACTTTTTAGTAATAAGAGGAAACTCTGTGTCATTATCTCTGCACCTCAGCTCAGTGAGGAAAGAATTTCAGACTGAATAATGAAAAGACTGTAAGATATCCTAAACTGCTGAAACCTTCTATTAGCCCCAGCTGAACATGAGAAGGCATTTTTGTACAGAATGTGAACAAACTGTGTGTTTTGTTACCCATTACTTCCACTGTAATCACATATGGAGGGATTGCTTCACTAACCTTTAAGCATTCCTTATTCTTAGCATTGGGCGGATACTGGATCAATCATTGAAGCAAATCAAGTTTTTGCTTTTGTGAAACAAGGAACAATGCGTGATTTGAAGTAGTTCGGATCTGTTTAATGTTCGTGGTTTGAAGCAATGACTACAGGCTTTCACCATCTCCTCTGATAAGGAGGAGAGTGAGGGGACGTCTTATCCAGCAGCCTTAAAAGAAAACTTACCTCTGAATCAGCCTGGCTAAAAGTAAGACATTGCACTTGAGGTCATTGTGGGGTAGGACTGTGTTCAGTGGTGGTCTGTATAGGTTTCCTTACAAGTATTTTATCAACTGTTTATAAACCTGTGTGGCCATGTTGCTGTAGCTGTTGACTGCTCAAGCACACTTCCTCTCTATTCCTTTGTAAACCCAAGGCCCTCCACCCCATCTTTAGTGGTCAAGGGACCACACACTGCAGCATTTTTAATTTCTGACAGCATATTCAGGGGCCCCAAATTGTATGATGGGTTGACAACCACAAAGTGAATGTTTAGGATTTTACTTTTGGTTGTTTTGAAGGACATTTTACCCCTTCACTCTGCAATGAGCATGTCACCTCTCACAAAGGCTCAGTCTTAAGGGACCTATGACCTCACAGGCCCCTGTGCCTGTCTGTGCTCAGTAGGCCTGTTTTATAATCCATCCATGTGAGTGTCAAAATTCTCATTTTGGTGGTGATTTGTAGTGCTGAGATTGCATTTCGGCACATTAGTGCGTCCACTTGCAAACTAGAAATAGTTGAGAGCTTATAAATTTAGGATACATATCTGTTAATGAAAAGAGTGATTTAACTCACTCACAATGTAGATAATATTCACTCCAAAATCATCCATGGAGATAAAAATGAGGTTGAAGTCAAAGACTTTTAAAATGGTGACTCAAAAGCATGTTTAAAGACAGATTCAAGTACACATCTCTGCTTAAGAACAGGAGTACTATGGATACCAAGATTTTGTCATTTCTCTGTTGTTTGTGGTTTCAGCTCAGGGATGTTATGTAAGTGCTCTAAAACATGAAACGGGTACTTGATGGGCGTTTGAACAAGCCATAGTGATGGAGTACTGAGAGCAACTAAGTAAGGTATAATGTAATATATATACCCCTGTCAGGGTTTATTTTGCCATATCGACTCACCCACTGTACATTGCCCTACTTGTTACCAGTCTATTTAATAATAAAATCAATAATTTGACACAAAATATAATTTTGAAAATTATTTTATTGATTTAAAAATTAATAAAAGGAGAGTTTTCTCTCAAACAATGCATGCTGTGAAGTGCCAATGTGCAGATAATGTTTCTTTAGAAACTATTATTTACCACTTTGGATTGTCTCCCAGATCAGTTTTTGTTTCAAAAACAAATTAATTTCGTGCCATTGCATCCAAGCATACGATAGCTAACAGTGATAGCTAGCTACATGATGATGTGTCATGGTTGGGATGGTGTTGAGGTATAAATGATATGAAGTACTTAAGTTATGCACTTTATTTTGACATTTCTTATTGCCACTGAGGTAAAGTATTCTGAAAATAAATACTAAAAATGTTAAGTTTGATTAACTCGAGTAAATGAAACTCGTATATTTGCATTAAGATAATGAGAAGAGATTAGTTGATTCCACTAAATTCCTGTAAGATATTTTTACAGTGTATTTAGAAATAACAGACCAGTGTAATTGACCAATCAGAATCGAGTATCTAACAAAGCCCTTTAATAATGATATTCAATAACCAATTCTTCTTCCAATTTGGTGTCTGAATCAGGTTTGAATGATTTTGCCTGTGGTTGATTAGCCACAAGTCAGTTGATGGAGGAACAAATCCAGCAATAAGACCAGTAAAATGGAAGAGTAGCTCATACATAATGCATAATCAATATGCAATTATTAACACCAAATGCTCTGCTGCCTCAGAGCTGGGTTGGAAGATTTGAAATTCAAATGACATTTGGTGAAGTCAGACAACATTGGTTGAAAAGATAGACTAACTTGAATTTCTTTAATAATTTACTTTTGTCTTTTCAGGTGCCAGTTCCCTCAAAGCAAGCTCAATCTTCACTGATTCACACATCTGTCCAAAGTTTAATTTGACACTGGACATTGGAGTGACAAACAACATTCACATCTGTGAACCGATCATCTGACTTTTCATCTTCTATCCGTATATCTTTCTTCATCCAATCCATCCATCAGACAACAGATTTTCAATCCTGTCTAGGACATCGTTTTCTTTTTTGACTCATTATCAAGCAAATAATCATATCAACAAACAACTTTGGCTATAACTGCTGTTTTTTTAATGGACCAAAATCAATTTTAATTTTGATTTAAAAATCAAGTAGAGAAGTTACAAATCGAGACTTCATCTTCATTGTGAATATTGTTATAATTGTGATGAAACCAATTTCTTGCTGGTGCACATAATCCATGTGACTTTGTGTAAAGTGTTAGTTACTCTGTGTTGGGACATGATAACTTCATGAAATAAAACTCCAAACACAAGGAACTTCTGTGTTGTCTACATTTGCATTGGGAGACCATTAGGATGGGTGACGTGGGGACACTGTGAGCCCTTTATCTTGCGAGGCTGTTTAGTAAGGGCATTGTTAACAAAGCACAAGGAGATACTGTTATCCACTGATTTGTATTGCATTCATACTCCTTTCAGGAACATGTGAGATGATAGAGGTGTGGCTACATTAAACAGCAAAGACTGTAGTATTTCTCTCAATAGAATGATTAAGCTCACCAGGCATACCTTAAATGGTATAACCACACGACTGTAACTGTACTACTGTGAAAGTTTTCTTTTGTAGTATGTGACATGCCTATTATGCTGCTCATATTGTGTCATAAACAAGTGGTTCCCAACCTAGGCGTCCTTTAAGGATAAAGGTTGGGAACCAGTGTTATAAATATTATTTTGTGGTTGTCTTCTCTCCCTATGTGTGATTGCACACTTGCAAACATTTTTAATTATTGCAGGTATGGGAACAAGCTGCAACAGTAGTGTAATAAAGAGCACCATGCCCTCACGTGAGGACGTTTTGTTCTAAGGGGCAGTGTTGTATTTACTTCTTCAAACATGCTGCAGAGTTAGGTTAGCTGTAGGCCAACCAGGCTATTATGTAATACACGGGAACATTACGCTCTACACATCACGTCACAGGGTTCCCCGACAGTGCATTTCAGTACTGTACACCTCCTGAGTAAAACAGCAGCGAACACAATGTCCTTAACTTGCCACACATTTAGCGGCGGTCACGTTTTTCAGCTGCTGGTTCCGCTAGCCAATCAGAAGCCAGGAAATCTATCAAGTGGGCGGACGTAGCAGCCTACAGAATGTGACGTGTCGGCGCTCCAGACATGGTTACGCCCTAAACTACCAAATATGGCAGAGCGTCTGAAACGAATATCCTGTCCCGAGCGTTTTTCTGAACAATTGTTGGTAGATGAGTGAAAAGCCGACGGACCGTCAATATCCTACTGTTCGCTTTGACGCTCGGAGAAGACAATTAAACTGCAACGGTGGACGGTGCTGCCACCGTGCTCTGCATGTGACCGAGTGGACGGGGAGGGGCGCTCTGTCTCGTGTGTTGTACCGTGGAACACCGAGTTCCAGGCAGCGTAGCTGAGCTGTCGCAGCACTAACGGCCACACCAAGAGAAAGACGTCTCCGAGACAACAGCAGACACCTCGGACCCGGCTGCTGTGAGCTCCCGTCCCCCTCAGCTTTACAGACAGCGTCGTTGGAGCAGCGCCAAGAACAAAGTACGCATATTTTTTTGGGGGGTTTCTCAAACGTTTGTAGCGATTCTGTATCAAATGTTACTGCGCACTTAATGTCAGTTAACGCTCTAACGTTAGCTCTGCGTTCAGCCGTGTTAAGTTAACGTTAGCTCGTTGCTAACCAGAGTGCTAACGAACTTTCATTGAATTCTTCAGGTGCTCAGCTGCTTTTTAGCTAGTTAGACAGTCAGATGCTGTTAGCATAGAAACATCATTTAATTTGCTGATGCAAAATGAACGTTTGTGGCAGCAACATGAGACTGTACATCAGTCTCGTATAAACAACATCTAGCTATAACATTATCTTTATTTGTTTTTGTTAAGGTATTCGGCTCCCTAGCCTGCTATCGTTATTTAATATTTTGTATGGCAGCTGTGAGTTTTTGTCTTTGTATTTAACTGCAGTAATCGTAGAAAACTAGGTTAGGGTATGGAGTCATAGGAGTGCCAAGAAAAAATAAATCTGTAAAAGAATAAATACATGTGTATATATATAAATCAATATATGTATAAATGAATAATAATAATCATTTTAATTTCTTTTCACGTTTGTTTATTTCTGTATAAAACATAGATGATGTTTTTCTGTACTTCTAAATTTTAAAATTTTATTCCGTGTAATTTACTTATTTTCCATTTTGTGGGATTCATATGTGCAGGAATTGACTACTCAGCCTGGGCAGGAAGGGATGCCCAGAGTCAGGTGACAGCTTGGCCCTTCAAGGGGTAGCAAAAGCATTAGAGAAAAGCAAAAACTTTTTATTGCCTTATTATTTATTTGTTTTTATTCCTGTGTATATTTACGCATTTATTTTCTTGCTCTTTTACAGATTTATTCTTTTTTTATGCCTCTTATAAGTCCATACTTGGGGAGGATGATGGTTATTCTGTCAGTTCACGGCTCCATATTCTGTCATTGACATGAAAATATGATCTACTGAGTGTTGTTTGATTCCCAGCCCTTGGTTTGCTGATGTAGTTGCTGTGAGGGCTTGTCAAGTCAAGGACATTGTCAGTACAGCAGGAAAGGAGATGAGCACCAAGAGGAAGGCAGAGAGTCACTCAAGGGCAGCAAACAGACCACGCATCATGAAGGCTGGAGACTCCCGGGCTGATTCAGAGAGAGACTCTGGATTCTCAGGTTTGACCTTTTTCTTAACACAATTTTATGTGCTTAGATTATAAGGTGTCACTTTTTTTAACCTCAGTTACTCTTCTTCTTGGTATATAGATGCAGGCTCTGAGCACATGAGCACCATGGACACCACAGACTCTGAGGATTCACCCCGCCCTATGGTGCAGCAGGGACCGCACTCTACTGGCTCGGGGCCCCAGCCCTCTCAGCTGGCTGTGGTAGGAGGCTCCTACTCCAACCTCTCTCCCATGATCATTATGAACAACGTCCTACTCAAGCAGGTACAGTGCTGCTACACACTGCGAAACCTTACCTCTGTAACATACACCTGAGCAAATAACTTGATCTGTGTGGATGAACTTTCACTTGGGTTTAGCCCTCCCCCTTTCAGCTTCAGTCAAGGATATAAGCAGGTAAAGACAGGAAAGTTGTGGTGTAGTTTTATTGCACCTGTGTTTAACTTGACTGTGTCTTCACAGTCCAGTCACAGCTGCCTGGAATGTGTCACCAAAAAGACACTGACCATTGACATAGGCTCGAGACTACTTGCTGACCAACATCAGAGACATAAAAATAAGAAGTGGATGTACCTCAAAATTAAATTAAATTTTTAAATGAGAGTTCATGAATGAAAATAGGAAAAGATTAGACAATAAAACCCAAGAATTCTGCTTACTTGATTCATGGTTCTGTTGTGGGTTATTTAAGTTTCTATGACAGGTTTTGACCTTGTTTGTTTGGCAGACCTCTGTTGTTGACCTTGTTAATCAATTAAACTCAATGGTATCAGACTAGCCTGTGTTAAACCTTTTTGTTTTCATTGATTAAATGAAATGGTTAATTTCCATCACAGTATGTCGATACAAAAGGGTTGGGCGACGTGTTAAAATGTTCCTACTGGCCACTGTCAGCCAGCAAACATGATTACAGATATATATTTATATAGGTGTGTGTGCCACTTTTCCAACAATCACCAACTATGTTTTGGTCAAAATGGATCCTTAAAGCGATATTTCACTCCTAGATGATAATCCACTCAATATGTACTCACCTCTATGCCGATGTGACGATGGTCGAAGATCTTCAGTTCACAAAACAATCCTGGAGTTTCAGCAGAAAACAGGGTTGCACCCAAGGCAGTGATTGGAGACCAAATGTAAATGTAAAAAAAAAAACACAAAACAAACACAAAATGTCTCCATCCTGCTCGTGTGGTGTAATCCAAGTGTCCATGAGCCGCGACATTAAAATTTAACCACAAAAGACGCCATTTACACCATGTTTTTGGCTGAAATGTCAACTGTAGCATGTAGCGGGTAGCATGTAAACATGGCGTCGATGTATCGCGAGACTTCGTATATCTCGCGATATTTTTACACGTGCATCCATTAAGAGATATACGAAGTCTCACGATCCATCTCGCGAGATATTTGAAGTCTCACGATACATCAACGCCATGTTTACATGCTACCTGCTACATGCTACAGTTGACATTTCAGCTAAAAACATGGTGTAAATGGCGTCTTTTGTGGTTAAATTTTAATGTCCGAGCTCACGGACACTTGGATTACACCACACGGGCAGGATGGAGACATTTTGTGTTTGTTTTGTGGTTTTTTTTTTTTTTTTACATTCACATTTGGTCTCCAATCACTGCCATCAGCTGCAACCCTGTTTTCTGCTGAAACTCCAGTATTGTTTTGTGAACTGAAGATCTTCACCCATCCTCACATCGGCATAGGGGTGAGTACATATTGAGTGGATTATCATCTAGGAGTGGAATATCGCTTCAATTTACTGCGTTAAATGTGAAAATATACAGCTTTGCAGGGTTTTACTCCTACATGTTCTGGGAGTACACAGTGCCACTGAATGAGAATCTGTCCCTACGCAGTGGGTCTTGCTGTTCTTTCGAGGCAGACCATTAAATTAGCAAAAAGAAATAAAAAAAATAAAAAAAACAGTAATGGACGCAGCCAATCACAGATAGCTGACATATTCGTTCATTTGCCCAACTCTACAATACAGTGTCACTTACAGTGCTCTTCCTATTAAAATGTATTTCTAACTTGTAGGCTTCTGTTTAAATGGAATTGTTGGTGGCATAGCTTGTGTTATTTTGTCTTTATCTTGGATTTTACATGGGTCCTAGTTAAACTCCATTCTGACAGACACAATGACATGGGTCGTAACCCGTGTGTGCAGTTTGTCTGAATGAATGGACTGCATGTTAGTGCATGTCAACTGACCCTCCTCCAGATGGGCTGAACGCGGGTGGCCAGGCACCTCAATGAGGGATGAAAATAATAATTTAGTGATTTGTGTACAACAGTCATTTCAGTGCCACCAAAGACGAAGAGAGAGGTTGCATGTGTGGGAATGTGTGCAACAGTGAGTGAGATACTGAGAGAAGAAGAGAAGTTAAAACAAAACAATTTGGTGATTATGTATTGTAATTCTGTGGTTTAACAATTAAGTGTATAGACTGCAAACTGGAGTCCCTGCGAACAGTAACATCCAGAGACTGACCTGTGACAGCTGCCTTATGAATAAATCCAACAGGGTTGAGCTATATGTTTAAAATTTTCCAACAGACAAAAGTACACCATCTTGAATTCAAGTTTCTCTCTATAACTGAACTAAGACAAGCTTTAATTGCCTTGATAATTCATTGCAAAACAGACTTCATTCAAACTCGACAGATAGAAACAAAATTAAAACTCACCAAAACCATCTTAGTTAGTTTTTCCACTGTTATAACAGTCACCAACTCTGGCGTGGTCAAAGTAAATGTAAAATTCAGAGTTGCATGTGAAAATATTTAGCCTCTACAGACTATTTTTCTTCCCCTTGTTCTTGGGCATAGTTTGTGTGTACTGTGCTACTGAATTATAGTGTGTTGCTGAGCAGCAGGTCTCACTCATTCAGATCATTAAATTAGGTAAAGAAAATTACAAAAAATGCCCCCAAAAAACAACTGGCAGTGAACCAATTGCTGATTGCTGATATATTCATTGAATCACCCATACCTAAGGTCCAAGGCGGGTTGAATATGTGGACAGTACATGTGCATTGTATGCCCTTTCCAGAAAGGGGAATTACATAGGTTGCTATGTAGCCATGACAAAACTGTGGGGGTAATGGTACTGAAACTATTACTGACAGTCATCGGAAGATACTTTTAACTATTGCTAATTTTAGTAATTTGGGACAGTGTTCATGTTTTTGTTCATTTTTTTTCAGAAGTGTTGCAGTTACACAATTTAATTCTTTTCTTTGTGTCTCACAAAAAAGTGTTTAATATTGAAGTGCTTTTGAGGGACCTGCCTTTAAAAGCTCTTAATTTTGACTTTGTTGCTTTTGCAGCCTGGAGATAATCCTCCTGCTCTGAAGCCCTGGGGTTTTAGTCCCACAGTGGAGGTGGTTCAGCCTGTGGTCCAGCAGCCTCAGGTGGTCTTTCTCCAGCCCGTGGTCTCTCGTCAAGCTTCCCCTGCCTCCAAAGAGGCCTCCTCCAGACACCGACGCCCTAAGAAATATCTTCCAATCCTGAAATCCTACCCCAAGATTGCTCCACATCCAGGAGACAGCTCCAGTTCCTCGGGGAGAGGAACTGCTTCCTCATCTTCCTCCTCTTCCTCTTCATCAGGGTCAGAGAAAGGCAGCAGTTTGACCTCCAGCCACCGGGAACACTGTCAGAGAGAGAAGCAGCAGCAGAGAAGTCTGTGTGTTGGTGCCAGTAATTCTGGCTCAGCTACTCCCAGTCTTCCTGCTACCCCCACCACCATGTCTCCTCTGCTCCAGAGCCGACTTTCTCTGCACACAACAGAGGCCAGCACCAGCAGCAGTCCTGCAACTCCTGCGAGGGTGACGCCTTCATCAGCAGTCAGCCAATCAGAGTTTACCACCTCCCTGTCTTTCACCAACACCACAGGCTCCAAAACTCAGACACAGCCCGTTCCCCAGGGGGCCACCCAAGAGAGCAGCTCATCAGGAGAACAGAACCACACTGACGCTGATATAAAGAGGAAGCGCTTCTGCAACACATACAACATCCTAAGCAAATCTGGCCTGCTAGACATCGCACTCCGCACCAAGGAGCTCCACCGGCAAAATCGACGCACTCAGAGTGACCTGGACCAGCTGAAAGAGCACACAGACCTGTTCCTTCAGGCTCTGTGGAGCGGAGACACCAGCATCTGTGTCAAGCTGCAAGCCAGACTTCAGGAGGAGGACCGAGAGAAAGAGAGGGAGAGAGCTGCTCAGACCAGCTTAAAGGTAGATTAGACCTAGCCTAGTGCTAGACGGTAATCCGTGAGACTGAGATGGACGGAGGAAGGCCAGAGTTGGGGGTTGGAACGCACAGAGACAGATGGACCGAAAGTAACGTGCTCCACAATACACACCCACCTCCAGTCTCTCTCTCACAGCGTGCTGTGGCCTACATTTTGGCTGCCGGCTGCCTTAGGGCCCTGACACACCAACCCGACCTCAAAGATGTGGTGCAGATAAAGACTTTTTATTGCCTTGCGTCTTCTGGAAAAAGTTGCACGTGAACTCATTGTATGACTATAACTTGTGGCCAGTTGACTGCCACACACACACGTATGTTCTGCACCTGTGTGACAGGAAATATTTGAGTCAGTAGTTATAATCTAGAGACCGTCACGGAAAGAAAAGCAAAGCAAACAAGAAAAGCAAAGCAAACTACCTTACATTTATTGTGTCAGAATTCAAGAAAAAAGTCTCATTCTGTGCTTAGATTATGAATTGAGAACACCTGTATTAGGGATGGCTCGATATCACTTTTTCATGTCCAGTACTGATTCAGAAACATTGAGTAACTGCAGATACTAATCCATTGCCATCTTTTTCCTTCTTTTAAAGCCATTACAAGGAATTTTTAACACGTTATGAATTTGTCTAAATTTATTGCCGATGCCTGTATATGGCCTACATAAGTTAATGAAACTATCAGCGAAAAGATTGGCTGTTTCTTATCTTCTTATTCTTAATGTCTGCCAACAGTTCATATTCCTTGAAATCAGATGAAGAGAGCCTGTGTTTACATTTTCCCTCAGAAAATTTAAGTAAGTCATACATTAGCCAGTTAAAAAGAAGTAAGGGGAGATTTTTATTCAGATAATTTTAAGTTTGAAATGTTTTGTTTTGTGGCTATTACAGTGAAAACACTACCACATTTGTCCACAAGGGGCCTCCAAAATTTACAAAAATGGAGTAGCTTTAAGTAACTAAGTTGTTAATACATTTGTATGGATGCACTTTACTTAAACTAGCCATCTAAAAGAACATCAGGCTCAAACTGTGAAACAATATTCCACTCTCATGAAGGAAGAAATACATAGGCCACAACATCGGTAATGATGTAATTATGTACTAGTGCTGTTTTTTTATTTAAACTTTTTCACACAGAGAACTTTTAGCAATGTTTTCAACTGGTCAGTATATCAGGATATAGTCCATTTATGTGATAGTTTAAGATAATGGATTGTATCAGATCATGCGTTTTCTCTGATCCAGTGATTTTTGACCAATACTGGACTGATACTGATACAGAGTATCATAGGGTATCATATTGGCCCATCCCTAATCTGTCTGCCCTGTTTAAAAAGTTTCATTGGACGTTTGCTTTGCTGTAACCTGAATGTTGTCACCTGCAGTCTTTAGCCTGTGAAGGCAAAAATGAGGCAAAAACGGTGCTAAATCAATGAAATCATACATCTGTTTGGTCAGAGCTCTCTCTAATTGACTCCGTCATTGATACAATAATCTCATTCAGATGTTCACAGATAAGGTCTGACTAGTGCCATCAGTGAAGGACACGCTGCAAAAACCTATTGGTGATGGTCGGCTGCACACTTGAAGTGCTGCCTCGTCGCCAGCTGTCGGCTTGGTGTGTCAGGGACGTCAGGTCAAATGGGCCAGGACCACAGGTCACTGTTCCACCATATTGAGCCTGACTAAATCTCTTCCACTGAAACTGCTCCTCTGTTGCTCAGAGATCTTTTCTCATTGGCAATCAAGACCCAAAAAGCCCCGACAGATTTGGATCTAAGGCATGAAGGGTTGAACGAGTACAAACCTTTTTTTTTTTTTATACCAAATAAACAATGCAGGCTCAGAATCTGATAGCTTGATTAAAACCCCCAAGACTAGACAGTGCAAGGCATGGTGTTTTCGTCTAAAATTGGGAAACATCAGTATGCTACTCACTCAGACAACTGAATGTCACTATATGATGAATTGAAGTAGGTTGACATTACGGTTGTTTCAACAGCTTTCATCATTCACGGTAGCTCTCTAAGCTGTGTTCCACTGATCCTGATATGTTGCTTAACAGACATCCAGTCAACAATCAAAGTGTGTCTACATAATCTAAATTATTTTATGCAGCAGTTACGATCATGTAACATTGATGATTTATGACAAGCTAAAGGAAATGTCCTCATGTCACAGTGAATGCATCCAGGGCCTCCTGCCAGTCAGCATATTTAAACAGACAAACATATGCCTAAAGTGTCTTTTCAGTTTCAGCTGCAATTTAAAACTTGATGTGAAATATTTGGCACAGCCCAGTGACAGTCTCAACTTTAGCATTCCCATCATGTTGATGGCAGCTCCCATATAGTACATATTGGCTGGAAGTAAAGCTCTTAACAGCCATTTAGATGCTTCCCCTGATAACATCCCAGAATACACAGTGCTTCCTATAATTGAACCATATTTACCAGTGACTTGTGCGCTAATTTTATCGTGTTTTTGCGTGTTTTTTTATACACATGGATGTAATTTAATATGGCAATATTATCTAACTTAAGTGCAGACTTTTTCTAAGTTCCTTTCTGTTTTTTTCTGTATGAAATATTCATTGTGTGAACATTTTCTGAGATAACCATCAACAATGAAGACTGCTTGTTGTGCATCAACTTTGGGCCTCACAAGTCCAGATGATTAATTTTTTTGTATGTTTATAAATTATGGCCTTAATGTCCAAACCTATTGTGTGTCACAGAACTTTGTATTTGCACTAAAATAATCTGAGAGTAGCTCTGAAGCTATTTCTAGGCAGAATTTAATGGCAGCTATGATAGTTCATTTGAGGCACACTGCAAAAGTTTTTTGTTTAAGTTACAGTAAATTAAGTGCATTGTGAGGCAACACAATCACACTACTAGTGTTAATACATGCCTATAGTACAGTGGTTCTCAAACTGGGGGTTGTGAAACACCGGAGGGAAAATATGGAGTGAATGAATGATTTATTTAGGGAAAACATACAAGAGATTACTGATGTGATCATGCTTTCCCTTATTTCACTATTATTTTATTTTACTCTTTTTTTTTTAAATTGTTAATTAAAAATTATTGGGGTGGGGGGCATATACTTTTTCTGCTTCTGAAGGGGGGCGTAACAAAAGGAGCTTAAAAAATACTGCCATGGAACAGCCATGCATAACATTTATATTGTCAGATGTTTTTATTTCTAGTACTTTCCTCATTATTAAACAGTTTTTTGTATACTCTTGTCTTTAACTATGATAATATTTGATGCGATGATAATGTATTTGCTGTGCTTATGTTGGCTTAAAATGGCTAATGAGGAACATCGAGTAAGGGATCATTTGTTGTCTGCTTCTGCAGTCTTAGCCAACGCGAACATAAATACAGTTAAGTAAAAAAAAAGTTCCTGTGCACTTGTGAGAGTCATGTGTTCTGTGACAAAATGTATGGAAGTCTTTGGGTTCTGTTGTGAATGAATCGTGGGTGTTCTGAAAATAACATCACATCTGTTTTGTTGCACATCTCAGCTTTTGAAGGGACTGGAGCGTACTGATTAACTTTCAGCTGACAGTTATGTCTTCATCAGAACCAGTTAAGTGGACATTTTGACTCTGAAGAAGACAAAGCAGCAGATGACACAATAGTCTCTTTTAACAGTAAACACTATTTTCTTAGATACTTCCAAACTAGATTTGATGTGTATTCAGGGTCATTGTCAGATTACATTTGAGTCATCTTGGAATGTTTTAGTCTTCCTGACCTTGGAGTCCACTGATAAAAGTATTTTGTACTTGTGGGAGAATTTATGTATAGAGATGAATTTGGTTTTTGAACTTGCTTTGGTTCCAAGTAAAATTCTTGAATCTGCTTTGTCTGTATCTCAAGTGGTCTTCTTGTGTCTTCCCACTATAATCAGTGTAATTTAAACAAATTAGTTCAGTCAGACTTGCTCTGTTTGTATAGACTTTAAAAAAAACTTGCTAAATGTACTGCTTTTTAACCCCACAGATGTTCAGAATACCCACAATTCATTTATGAATTTGTGTTTTTAATGTTTGTGTTAATGATGCATGTTTTCCACACGCCAGAAATTCTTGTTCATGTCATGATCATGCATCTCTTACAAAGTTACCCTTATTACAAGGGTTTAACATGCTCAGTGGATGCATGAAAAAGAGCACAATCTTTTTATAAGGCTCTAATATTTGTGCTTTTGTCACTGTAATAGATCAGTAATAAGTTTAAATACCATGTGTCCTTAATGAAGGCCTTATTAAGACACTGAATCCAGGACAGCAGCCAGCAAGACTGCTGGCACTATTTTGGTCTTTTGCCTTGGCCAAAAACTAATAAAAAACAAATGCCAGTGTTTGAGCTCTACAATGATCTACAATTATTACAGAATTCACTTAGAGACTTTTGTTGGCCTATTCCTCCTCAATCAGATGCACAAACGTCTATTCTTTGAATTAATGTCAATATTTATTTGTCATTATAGAGTCTGAAAATGTTTTAAATGGTTTGATGACCTTTTTGCTGAAATTAGATCTTGCTGTTCTGGTACTGGTTCACTGCCAGTGAAATGATGGTACTGAAACATCAAAGGGACAATGATGTTTTGGCTGATAATAGCACAATGACAATTCTCTTTTTTGAAGAGCTTTTCTAGTTTGCTGCCCTCAGCTTTTACCATAGCACATTTATTTATTTCAGAGCGGTTACCATTAGCTCACATAAATCTAACGCTTGGTCTTGTTTACATGGATCCCCACTGCTGTGGTTACTCTTTCTTGGATCCTGTCCATGTGATTGACTATTGACTTAACTGTGTCCAACCATAAGTCTCTGGTGCTGCTATTATAAATGCCACATGCTTTGTTATAGATTATTGCTATCATTGTGTCTATGATTATGTGTGACCACAATTTTCTATTTCAAGTTTCGAAACAGGTTAATTGAAAAAGAGTTACATTTTTGTTTGTTTATTAGGACACCTGTAATTTTATAACACTGGATTCTGAGTTTGTTTTTTCATCTAATTGTTGGCAGCTTTGTTTACTCAGTGCATTTCAGTCTGCCTTCTTTAATTTTAAACATGCTGAAAATGTTTGTGAAAATGATTGTGTGTTTCAGTAGTGCTCCAGCAGTAGTGATGGACAAAATGACCATTAGCCTAAATAATATCTTTACCAGAATTTGGCAGATTGAATGTAATGTGGCTTACTGGCAATCATTTTTCTCTGTTCTAAAAAATGTAAATGGAGAAAGCTGTAGAAATCCTCCTGGGACTTTGACACTGCAGAGGATTTACTAAAACGTCGGTTTCAATTCTTAAAACCACTGAGGACGCGGAACTTGTTAAAATTTATGATACTTAAGCTATACCAATCAAAGATCAACAAACTAAGATTGAGAAAGGGTTTGATGTAACATGCTTTAGGGCTTTTTTGTACATTTTAAGTTAGAGACTCATTGCTTGTGTAATAAATGTCATTCCAAAGAAAATGTTCTTGTTGATGTCATTTTTACTGGGATGTTGTTCAGATGAATGGTACTGCTTCTTGACAGTTCAGACTTCATTTTTAGGTTTCATGGGGAGGAATCTTGGATAGAGATGAGACGCAGAAAGTTTATTTTTGGAGTTTTCCACACACCTTTCTTATCATCATACTAGCAAACTGAGAGAATGTGAATTGCTTAGCTAAATAGAAATCTGTGCCTCTTTTAGCACAGAAGAACAATACAATCACTGTAAACAATATGTGTGTATTTTGCAAACAAAAGATCACATTTACATAAACCCTATTATGTATATATTCCTCTGCAGGCACATTTTTTAAAGTGTTGGTTAGAACTGGTTATATATACATATATACATATATCATAAGGCAAAGGTCACCGCAGAGGACAGGAGATGGTGCACACCCGCTCTCAATTGTGTGTACATGAAGTTTGGTGACCTCCCAATAGACCATTTTCATTGCAGCCATTTTGACATCAAATAGTAGAGGTCTTACCAATGACCTTACCTCTTACCAATCACAGTTCTTACCAATGATATTAATTGAGTTTTTTTTCCATTCCGATCAAACATAGTCAGGGTGCTACCATTGTGCATGTAATGGTACCTTAATTAGTATTGTTAGTAACATCTGTGTTTACCCTACTATTTCATGTCATTGTGGCTGCCATGAAAAAGGTCTGCTCCCAGTAAAGCTCCCCAAATTTAACCTGAACCTGGGGGTCTGTGCAACCAGAACAACGGAGAACACCTGTGTAGATGTGCAGGGCCTTTACAGTAAATAAAGCTGTGAAAAGGGTTAGGCCTACTTCAAAACTACACCGAAAAGAGAAGGGGTAATTAATCTTTTTTCACTGTGGTCATATTGCAGGGTGAACTGATGATGCTGATGAAGGTCTCATTCTGTTTAGTATAACAGAGTCTTTTCAGTGAGCCAACATACACAATTGCAGCACCCTGACTCTGCTTGAGCTGAATGGAATGAATCCTTAATTAGTATCATTGGTAACACCTGTGTTTATACTACTATTTAATGCCAAAATAGCTGCTATTTAAAAGACAGAAAGTTGCATAAAAAGAAATCTTTACAGATTTTTCAGGTATTTGTATATTTCATTTATTAATTTAGCAAAAAATCATTTAAATAATATTAATAATATATGAATAATGTCTCGATATATTTTGATTCCAGGATCAATTTAGTCTTGTTTGTTGTTCTTGCGGTGTAGTTTACAGTTTTCACCACTAGATGGCGTCGGTGATTCAGGATCCCCGTGTGGAAAACGCGGAAGTGTCCTAACATTGTTCCATCAGAGACTCCGTAGAACAAACCTGCTACTCTGTTTTGGGACAATTATCCAGCTGCTCTCACCCTGTGGCTCAGTTACACAACTGTTACAAGGTAAACGATTTAGTTTCATATTTATAGAAGGTTTAATGTCGTTAAAAATACGCAGGGTGTATGGACAGAGACTAGCCTGTGACACCGGCCAGCTAACAACAGTGTGTTAGCCCCGGCGGCTAGTTTGATAACTGCTAACCCTGCTAGCTAAGTTAGCCGCGCAGTCTTGACATCTGTCTGTTTTATCCAACCACAGTTCACACCGACGCCGAGCTGTCGAGTCATACAGCTACACTTTAGCTACAGGATTTTCCTCTTCAATCCTAAAGCTGATACGTTTGTTTTATAATCTGACGTCTTGTGCTGCAGATTGTGCGATGGTTTTGACTCAAAGATGACCTGCACCCCACGCTTATGACCGACAGAGGATCCCACATTTAGTAGGTCAAATTGAGGTACGCATTGTTTTGATTAGACCTAAGCCAGTCGTATCAAATCTGAGTGCGTTTGATGAATCAGTGTCACCCTGTTGCTCCACAGGTTCCACACAGGGTGACCCATGCTTTCTGATGAGCTCGACTCCAAACCAGAGGTAATCTTCTCATCATTGAAGTGCTCTATCTTTATTACAGAGGCAGAAGACTTTGTTGTGACAAGAGCTTTGAGTTGTTATAACTTTGTATTTTTCACTTAGTTTATTAGTTTATTTGGATGTTTTGTATTTATTTATTTTTATTTTTGTTTTCAATTCGATTTCAGTTTCAGTTAGTTTCTAGTGTGGGTTTACTCGTTTCAGTTTAGTTTTATTTTTTAAAAATGTTTAGTTTTAGTTAAGTTTTTATTATAACAAGGAATATTTGTCAGGGTCAAGATTTAAGAAGTTACAAATAGCTATATTTAAGGAACATAACACTTTGCAAAGCCAATTGACTCACACTCAAAGGGTCTGTAGAAACATATGCACCAATGTCACTTCATGCTTGTTGTGTCAACAAATTTGACCAAGTTGAAGACATTTCTTGTATATTTTTATTGTATTTTAGATAGTTTTATGAATACACAATTTCATGTCAGTTAGTTTTCTTTTTTTTCCCTAAAGTCTTGTTTAAATCTTTATTTTGATGTACTAAAATGTACTTTCATCTCTAGTTTTAGTTTTAATTTAGTTTAATTAACTATAATAAACTTGGACTGTGCTTGTTATCATGCTGAGGCTCTTTTCTTCTTCTCCTCTCAGCTGCTGGTGCAGTTTGTGCAGAACGCGTCCATCCCGTTGGTGCAGGGTTTGGAGGACTCAGAGTCCAAACACTCCTGCCTGCCTCTCCTGGCTCCAGCTGAGAGCTCGCTGTGCAGCCCACTGGAGCTCACAGGTCAGCAGCTGCTCACCGCTCTTAACCTGCCCACCACAGGACAAAATATAGCAGTGGCATTCTGGGCTTTCTCGTAATAAGTGTTACTGCATGTCACACAGTACCACTAGTGATTAATTTTTTATTGTTTAGTGATATTATTATCGCCTTTGTTGTGAGCCACAGAGTTGACACCTTCGCTGTCAAGATAGCACCACTATTGGGCTGGGATTTACAGGGTACCTCAGATTGTGTTTCTCATGCTAATAGTATCATTATCTAGAACAGTCAACTCAGCTTTATGACTCATATATGTGTAATTAAAGAATAAACATAACCGTAACGTGTTTTGAAAAAGCCATTAACAGTTGCATTTTTATTTAATGAAGTTTTAAGTATTTTCACTACATGTTTGTCATTATTAAAATGCAAAAATGCCACAAAATAAGAAACTGAACTGTCAGAGAGCAGAACAGTTCCACATGTAAAATGTCTGTAGTGAGGAAAGGCTCTATGTCTGCCACACAGTTTTTGAATCGTTCTAGTCTCTACATATTAAAGCAGTTATATTTCATATTCTTTGTAACTATCAAATTAATAATATGAAAACAATGTGAAAGGGGTTGCTTGTAGCGATTCACCTGAAGAGAATTATCACCCATGTAGCTTTAAGGAACTGTAGAGTAATTTTTAGCCCATTGTCTTTTCTCCTGGCTGCAGCAGGCAGATTTTTTTCTGAATTAAAGCTCTAAAAACCTACTGAACAGCAAACAGACTCAGTTAGGAAGAAGCTGGCAAACAAAGTGGAGTAATCAGCAGCTAAAGAGCCAGATATTTTTGAGCTGGTGGAGACCAAAAACAGAGTTAAAAGAGAGTGAATATTGGACTTGCATTTGCCAAGTAGTAGCTCTGTAACTGCTGAATCCATCAACAAGCAACTGTTCGCTAACAAATTCATCATATTAGTTTAAAAAGTGCTAATATGTCAGTATTGTGTCCACAATGCTTTTCTGCTCATGCTCTCAAAAGTCAGAAAAAAAAATCAGTTATTGCAGCATTAAAGCTGAGCAGAACGATCAAAATCATAAATCACTATAAAAATAGTCTTTTTTTTTTTTAACATTCCACAATCACAAGTTTTTTAAAATCTGAATCTGGATTAGTTCTGCATCAAAATGCATGAGTTAAAGACAGTCATTGATTATATGTGCCATGTGTCTTAAATTCAAGTGCACCAATCTGTGACAAAATAGTGAATATATATATAAAAAAAGCCAATTTTGCAATCTTCCCTTTGACCTGTAGATTTGGATTAAGACTTTTATTTATATCAGTGGTGCATTTCTTTTAACCCTGCATTATTAAAATAAGCTCTGACAAGCTCCACCTGACTCTGCTGTGGAAAACAAGGTTAATAGGTCGAGCTCCAGCCCTCAAAAAAGGACATCACTCACTTAAGATACTTCAGCATCCATAGGTTTTCTGTTTGTATGGGCGGATTCCCTACATTTTGACACATTGTGTCTATGATTGGCACAGCTGATAGTTCAGATGAATATTGGAAGTACAGGAGTACCCTGGTAGCTAACTGGATACAGCATGCATCCCTGAACTGAGGCTGAATCCTCAGCAGTAGCCCAGAGAGCTGCACTACGAAGCAAGATTAATGGGTTAGTGAGGTGCGTCGAGTTGAAAGCCAGAGTTTTTCCGTGCCATGAAGGTGGCTCCCTTTTAACCTGGCTAGATCACCATGGTAACTTATGCTGGCGTCATAACCTCATAAATGAATTCTTTTCATGCTGATATTCTTTATGAGTGATATAGATTCTCAGCCGAGGGAAGACATTATATATATATATATATATATATATAGTGTGTGTGTGTATATATATGTGTATATATATATATATATATATGCTAAACCATACGTTAACAATGTCACGACTGAAACTGTGTAATGTAATTAAAGCAGCACAAGCCTTATGTTGCCATAGGAACCTCAGTTGGTAATGCAGTCAAGTCTGTTTTGCACTGCTGATATTGCAGATCAGAACACTGATTAGAAAATTGATCAGTCTATCCTATTTATCACGGGTAATAGTCAGTCAGTAGCATCCATTTACTCTGATTTGGCCAAATACTAAAGTGATGTCCCTGTCTCCTTCATGATGGGACTGTGTCAGACCAACATTGTCATTTTTAAATATGCTGTCAAGTTTAAATCAAGTTTAAAGGTCAGTGTGCAATTGCCACTCACAATAAAGAGCAGACATTCAGCCTATTAGTCATTTTCTGACAGCGAGGCTTTTTTGCCTTATTTGCTGCAACAGTGTTGCTTTTTGTTGTAATATATTTCTTGTAGCTCTCCATTATAACAACTTGTTCATCCTGACTGAAGTGGGTATCGTGCGATGGGTCCACTTTGTGCGGAATAATTAGTCAAGTGATGCACTAACACACTTTTTCATGTAAACGTGCACAGAGCCTGAAGTAGAAAGCTTCGGTTAACGGAAAGTTGATAAGCACCATTGTGATAATCGTCATCTCTGACTGTGGTTTTAGGTTTTGTTGAGCCTCATGTAAAGAAAGCTTGGATATGTTGCGCTCGCTCCGTAGTTCAGTCTTCAGGTTTGATTCTGACCTGTGGCCCTTTGCTGCATGTTGTCCAGTCTCTTCCCTCTTTCATTTCTGTCTTTGGATGCACTGTCTAATAAATACAAAGCCCCAAAGATAATTTAAAAAATATTGGATGTGTTTATACATTAAAGGATATATTTTTCTCATTATAATATATTGAAATGATTATTTTATATCTCCATTTTAAACCTATATTGTCTGTGGTATGTTCACATTTGCTAGTCTACACTTGTGCCATTAAAGCAGCCACTGTGCTCCTATTTTATCTGCCAAACAGTCTTAACCATAGTTTGATTATTTGAGGTGTTAATTTGCAGATGACATGCAGTGTTTATTTACTCAGGACTAAAACTTACAAACACTGTTTTTCTCTCAGATGGAGGCCTGAGCCATGAGCCTGAGAGTTCTCCTTCCCTGTCAGAGTTTGGAGGCGTGCCGGAGCGAAGCCCGTTAGTGGTCCAGACACATTCTCATCCACGGGCTTCACCCAGCCCGCCACCCATCCTCCATGACCTACAACAGTCAGACAGCACTTCCTACGTCCTGCTGAACCTTGCAAAAGGTAAAGGAACACTAAACAACCAATCCTTATCAATTCACAATCGCCAGAGTCAGACATGCACACATAACTCAAGTGTTGTGTGTGTCATTTTCCCTGTTTTCTTACATTTAATCAAAAGAAAATGATCAATAGATGGACCAGTAATGAAAATGATAATTAGTTCTATGATGAGTCACTCCCTGATGGATTTCTAACATCATTTTAAGAGAGCGATAACTTTTACATTAAAGCTCTAAATCTTTGTGTTGTGCACGGCTGCTGATTCTACACAGAGCACTAAAAAGAAATGGGGTGACACATTTTCATGAACAAAAAACTGAATTATTTTGGCTGGGAGAAATGATCCTTGGCAGGCACATTCTCTTGGTTCATCAGCCCTTGGCAGGAGAGCCAAAAAATTAATTTTGGTCTCTTGACATGCACCTTTTGTGCAGTGTGCTGTGACTCAGTGAGCGATGTGAAGGATAGAAAAGACTTTTCAGCAGACAGAATCACTTTCACTCTATTGTTACATTAAATTCAAACCCTGAATAAAGAGGGATTGTTTTTTTGAGTGTGTTTATGTGCTTTTTCAGTGAGTCTGTTGGTCTGCATCCTCTCAGCCTTTCAGAATAAAGCTATAACATTAAACCCAGAATTACAGAGCGTGATGGGAGGACAATAATGACTTCAGAAATGTGACCTGGAGGGCTCAGGCCATTGGTGATCTTGCTGAACATTGCCTTGGCCTTGAATTTCTTGTTTCACGGTGATTCTCCTCTCAGGCATCACAGCCTCATCAGAGTCGCTGATCTTCGCCGCAGATGGCGCCGGGGACGACGACGATGAGGGGGTCTCATCAGGGGACTACGGGATAGATGGCAGTGCTCCCTGGTATCTGCGGGTACAGGAGCTGGCACATGACAGCCTGATTGCCGCCACACGAGCACAGCTTGCGAGAGACGCCAAGGCCAGCCAGGACGCCAGAGCTGCGAGTGTCAGTAACGGTAAAGTGACTTTGTCTTATTGACACAAGAAGAAATTCTTTTAGAGGTCTTTTACTCTGGAAAGTAAATCCAAACATTGTCTTTAGAAGGTACTTTTCCATGTTGCCCTCTTGTATCTGTGCAGTGCAATAGAGCTGCAACAATCTATCAATTATTAATTGATTATTAAATTATATTTTTTTTTACTTATAGTTTTGAATTGACATATGACAGACGACAAAAACTGACATATTACATATAACATATATACTGTTAGGCAATTTCACAACAACGACACTACGTCCTGTGCTACACTTTCGCCAGCTATTTTGACAATGCATTAGTCAATTTAAAAAAAAGTCGAAATTTTCATCTTCTTAAAAGTGAATATTTTCTCTTTTTTTAAGTCCTTTATGACAGTTAACTGAATTTCTTTTGGTTGTGGACAAAACAAGGTATTGGAGGACGTCACCTTGGACTTTGGGAAACACTGATCACATTTTCTGATATTTTATGTATCAAACAACTAATCGATTAGTCGAGAAAATGATCGACAGATTGATTGATAATTAAAATAATTGCTACAAGAAAGACTTGAAAAAAAACCTTTGGACTATTTTTTAACAAGCTCGTGACAGGATTAATAAATCGACTAATGACAATAATCGTCAGTTGTATCCTACAGTGCAAGTAGCTTGTGCTTTACAGCCGTTTATTCACGGGTATGAAATGTCAAGTTCTAAGACTTAATTTACAGAAAAACAAAGAGACTAAAAAATAAAGTGACGTGCATGGGAAACGGGAAAGAGCACATTTTTAACATCAGCTGGTCTACTTAGAGCCAGCATCAAAGACAGAAAGAAGAGAAATGAGGTCAGTGATGAGATGAAAATGATGTGTAATCAGCACTGACTGAAACTGTGTTCAACATTTCTCATCATAAGTCTCTCAGTCAAAATGAATTTGTAGTTTTGTCTACATGACTGCAAATATCCAGTGAAGTTTTAAATGCCACATTATCGTAAAACACTAATCATGCTTCATTACTTTTTCATGTGATGTGACTGTCAGGTTTTAGTAATATGGCTAATGCAGGCTTCAGAGAGGGAGACAACACTAAGCCTGTGTTCCATCAACAAAGATTAATTTAATCTAAGATTAGTTCTAATCAGAGTTTATTAAAAGTAGGTTTACAGTGAGTAAATCCAGATTTAAAGCTAAGCAGAGCTCTGTTGCACAATTAAAAACCAATCTGCATTTAGGAAATCCAAGTTTAGTGATATAAACCAAAATTAAATTTAATCAGTATGAAGATGCTTGCTTACCTAAAATAAGTGGATTAAAACAAATTTGAGTGCAGTTGGGAAAAAGTAAGTGTAGAAGAGCAGGGGGAACCATTTACTTTTGGCTGCTCTTCAGTATTCTTTAACAAAATGCTGGATTGTTTACTAGCTATCTAAAAAGTTAGTTAGCCTAGTTAGCCTACTTGTAATGGCTCAGCAGAGAAGCTCTAATCTGTCCGCCTTTCAGAAAAAGTTGTTGGCTGAATTATTGGAGCAGTATGGCCACAGATTAAATTATTATTTTTAAAACGGACAACATCACAGTAAGGGTAAAAAAGAGACTGCCTGGTAACAACTGGGAGACTGTTGTATTTTAACGGATCAGCTGTAGTAAGACATCCTGAAAGTCACTTGGGTTGAGTCTGTCCCTTAACTTTTTTCAAGGAACTTGATCATATTGCTCAATCTATCTAAAAAAAACACATGGGGGAAACAGCTGCCTTGGCTGAGTCCAATGTTGGGTTGCCGCCCAAAACTTGTTTACTTGCATTTTGTGAGTGGAATCACTGCACTTTTTTCGCTGTGTCTTGCTACACAGAGCAGGGGCAACAGCATAGAAGTCAGCGGCTGCTCTCATGTTCTCTGCTGCAGTGAAATCGGCTATACCACTCTTGAACTAGATGGTGGCACAACCTCCTCTCACCTCCGCCTGACATGTCAAGTACGGCTGCAGTGACACCTCATCTAGAGAGTCAGGCGTCTCACCTGTTATTTCCACACGACACATGCGGTTCTCTACAAAAATAGACAGTGAAAATTATCTGTTGATAGTCATGTCGACATCAAACCAGCAACATCACACCTTCCACTACAGTGTCAATGTCTGTAGCTGTAGAATATGTCACAGACATGAAAAAATCAGGCGCAGGGTAGTGTTTTTTAAGTGCACTCTCTTTCTCCCTCCCTCCCTCTCTTTTTGAATGAGGGGAAAATCCCACTGCCTTCTGGTTACAGCTCTTTTCTGCACCTCAAAACTCTTCTGCAAACCCGATGTAGAAAGACAGGCTGGCAGTAGCAGCCCTGCAGCAGAAACGCTGCCTGTGTGGTCACGTCAGAGGCATGCGAGCCACAGCAGTGCAGCAAGCTAGCCGTCACACACACTTTTACTTTCTCTGACTGTGTAGAAATCTGAATTTTGAAATCAAAGATGACTAAGAAAGGCATTAAAATGCAAAGTAGCCTAAAAAATGAGGCTGTTGTAGTCTGATGTAGGAGTTTAGTGTGCAGCTGAACTAAAAAAAAGGAACAAACCCCAGAAACATGAACAGCCAAATCCCGTAAGACTGACAAAATTGTGCCCAAAAGAGATGGGTACAGCCCTAGTCCAAAAGTGACAGAATCCACCTTCCAGCACCTCTAAAGTGCAATAATTAATATGTTGTATCTTTGTTTAACCTGTATAAAAACCTAAGTGTTAAAACAACTATTTGATGTTATAACAGGGCTCATTCTTTGGCCAGGACCAATAAGTTACTGCAGTCTTTACTGGTTGCCTGACAAGTGCTCCCAGCCAAGAAATAGTGTGATAGCTTTTAACCAAGATTGTGACCCTCTATTCAGATGGATAAGAAAAGTTTAATAGCTGTGAAAGCACAAACCTTAGTACAGTCTTACAGGTCTGTCTGAACTCCCTAACTGACAATAATTGTTCAACACCTTTCACATAACTGATCCTCAAATGTCACAAATTTCAGTACACTGAAAACACAGCTATCTAAGCACCATGTTTGTATCCAAATAAAGTATGTGAGAGTTGTTTACTGCAGCTTCCTCACTGTCCCAAATGATGTCTTAATCTGCTGCTCACCTGAAGTTATCCATGCCTTAAATCTCTCCTCGTCTCTGTACTGTGAAGCTCTCATCTCTGATCTAAGACAGACACTCCTCTCCTGCAGCACGCAGTGCCGTAGAAAGCTGCTGACCCACACCAGGACATCACAACCCATTTTGACTTTTCTCCACAGGCTGCCTGTTAGATAAAGATTTTACCCATGACATTCAAGGCGCCATGGCTCCTAGCTACACCTGTGATCTTTGAACTCCCTCTGAGCAGAATTACAGCCGGGGGTCCTGGTTAGAAAAGTGATGTGAGAGTGATCTCCTCCTTTATTTTCCTCCCATCCCAACCTGGATCTTTTCGTTTAGTTTTTCCACGGTTTATGATCTTCTACTTAAATGCTGCTTCATTGTACATGCTGTTTGTTTTATTGTTATTGCACCACAATCACTGCATAATTGTCTTAACTGTCATTTTTGTTAAACACCTTATAACCGTGTGTGAAAAACTGCACTTTTTGTTAAGTTAATCATAGCTGTCGGTGTCTTAGAACTTGCTTGTACTGCATTTTGAGCTTCCCACAATTCTTTAGCTAAGCAGTATTGAGAAGTGGCTGTTTTTCTGGTTCACCTCAGGTGATCATGTAGCCTAGTTTAAGTTCAGATGGACTCTCAGCACAGGTGTTATTTCCTTACCTCCTCATGCTTTTTCTCTAGTTATCCATGGCCTTGTTATATTTCTGTAGGGTCAAATAAGAACAGTCAAGGTATCAAAGAATTTTTTTTCATTCCACAACACAGGGGTGCAAGACAAAATGAAAGTTCTTGTTCCTTTATGATACACAACATAAAACATAATAGTGGTTCATAATGGAGGGAGGAAGCGCTGCAAGTCTCTGACGGCTGATACAACAGGTGCTCTTTAGTGAGTGAAGAACAAAAAGATCCAGGAAGTCTTGAAAAATAGAGTTTCAGCAGATCCTCTAGAAGTCTAAAATCCAATAATCAAAATTTTAGACAGGTCTTAAAAATTGATTGTATTTTGAAGTTAAGATTACTTTTATTAAGTTGCATGAACTTCAGGCTCACTTTTTAAAAGTGTTTTTGGGAAAATTTGTTTTGATCACACTGTAACAACTACAAAACAAGACCAACACTAACCAAAAAACCACTAATGCAAACTGTGCTTGTACTTTTTTGCTAGTATGGATGTGAAATATGTCTTAAATTCATTATGGTCTTTAATAGGTGTTAAGAAGTCTTAAATTTAATTTGTTGAACTCTGCAGAAATCCTGTAAATATCAACTAGTTTAAACAACTATGGAAAAAACTAAGGCACTCTGTCTTCTGGTGAAATAAGAGGCCCACATAATATTTAGCAAGACTTCCTGGATCTTGGGGTCTTTTTTTTTTTTTTTTTTTTTTTTTTTACAAGACATTATAAGTAAATATATTACATATATATATATATATGTGTGTGTTATAATTATTATATGTTGTGTGTAATATATATATATATGTGTGTTTACGGGTGATTAAATTTAGAATAGGATAAATATTAAACTAATTAAAATACAACAATATAAAGAGTTATTTATGTTCATTAGGGCTGCGTGATGCAGTAAAAAAAATCATATTGCAATTTCTTTGATAAATATTGCAATTGATTCACAGTTAACGTAATGACAGTTTTTGCATCACAATTTTTATTTTCACTGAAAAAATAGTTTTATTATGTTGAAATATTATGCAACAGTCAGGCCACATGAGTGCTCTCTCTCTCTCTCTACTCCAACTGCAAGTCTGCATCACTTTTCTCATCAAAACAACTGCAAAAGACATTTCTCACAGCTAAAACAGCGCTCTGTCTGATAGGGGCTATACACTTTAGTGATTGGATGTTCAATCCAACATGAAGATCCAGTCACTAAAGCACCAAACATGTTTATGCAAACAGTGAGTACTCCACTTCCTCACTTGGATAAAAAAAAAAAAAGAAGTGGCAGAGCATCGTTCTGGTGAGATCCAGCAGCACTACACCCATGTCAGTACCAAGAAACATCTTAATTATAATTCTGTTTTGTGACATATTTCTGTATCACACAGTTGCAGTTTCTGCGATTTGGATGTTGTACTTGGCCATATTGGGACAGCCCTAATAAACATATGTACAAATTGTGTAGTGCACTTTTTGAATTAGTGTCAGCAGCAACAAGATGATGATGACAGTGTGGTCAACATCTTCACATCTGGGAAACAGTGACCATCAGCTTTGACTGTGTTTGAAGTGTTGCAAAGAAAAGACTAAAAAAAAATTTACTCTGGATTCAACCTTGCATGTCTTTGTTGTGACCCCCCAAGACCAAGATGAAGCGCTTTACACAAAGTAACACATTCAAAAAAAGTCTTCCTCTGAGCTGTTGTGGCAGTTAAGAAGGCCTTGAAATACTTCTGTACATTGTTAAAGCCACAACAAGGAACTTTTATATCGTTGATTTTAGAAATCCATGGACAAAAGTGTGTAGTTTCCAGTGATGCAGCCACAAAATCTAATATCTAAAATAAAATTAGCAAAAGCAAAATCTCCTTTTGCTTCTTTTTAACTGGATAATGTAACTTTGCCTTGGAAAATGTAAACCCAGGCTCTTCAGTCTGCATGTCATAAATCACTTCATCTAATCTCAAGAAGAATGTGACCCGGTGGCAGACATTAAGAATAACTGTATAGAAAAAGCCAATCTTCTCACTGATGGTCTCATAATGTTTATGTAGGTCATACAGAGCAGGGCTGGACGATTATGGCAAAAATAATAGTCACTATTATTTTGATTGATACTGAAATCAAGATTAATAAACACGATTATTCATTAATTTGAAAACATGAGTATTTATTGAACCACCAAAACTCAACTTTAAATATAACTTAAAAGAACAACCAGAATAAATTAGTAACAAGTAAACAACAAGTAAAATAATAATAATGACAACAACAATAAATTAAAATAACAATAGCAATATGTAAAAACAATAAATTAAAATAAATAGCCACAACCTACATGCACTCGTGCAAAACTTGCAAAATTTGCAACATGCAAAAAAACACTAGTAACACAGCCCAAAAAACCTTTTTTAAATACAAAAAATGATTGGCCACATAGTCCTATACTCCCTCAGCCCAGCTCCCTGCAATCTGCCTCCTACAAACTCAAGTTTTTGGCTTGGAACACCAGACTGTTCACTTGGTCTGGCTTTAATGATGACCGAAGGCAGGAGACAACATTTCCACCTGAGCTAAAAACCCGCTCTGATGCAGCACATACGCAGCACGTAAGACTGGTGCATTCACTGTGCTTTTACAGCTCAGGAATTTGCATGCACGCTGCGTGGCACATTCATCATTTTTCTTTGATTATAATGTTTTTATGATCGTGAGAGGCCGAAATCAAAATCAAAATTCGATTAATCGTCCAGCCCCAATACAGAGGCATCAGTATTAAACTGAGGCTGTTTCATAATAAAAACTACTTACAGTAGCTTTAAATAAAATCTCTGCAGCAGACTGTGTTTCAATCTGGGGCTAAAGCTCCACTATCTGAGCTGCTGTAATGGCCGCCCTCCCACTAACTTGCATTAGATTAGACAAGTTTCCTTCAGCAGCAGGGTATCCGTTATAGGTGCATTACTGCTGGCACGCCGTAAGCTAAATTGGACCTGTTAAAGGCATTCAAAGCGGGGAGTCGGAGCAGGTGAAAAGGGAGTGATTGCATTCAGCTTCGGGTTGTTTTCTTTTGCCTGTAGTTGTTCAGCAGGTCTCAGTCACTACCCCATGATTAGCTTTTATATGGCCGGGCCCCAGAGGCCAGCCACCTGGCACTCCTGGATTGTTTTCTGCAACAACCCTGCTCACTTTCCTCTTCTGGTTGCCTAGGTGACCACACACACAGTCTAACGGCAGAAGGGGACAAGCAGGAGCTGCCGCCTCGGACCAGCCGCCCCCTCTCCAAGCAGATCCTCCGCTGCTCGTTTGAGGGCTGCTGCAGGACGTTCACCTGGCCAGCTCATCTCAAATACCACCTCAAAACACACAGGTAACAAATAACACACACGGCAGAGGAAGATAATGGATCCCAAGGAAACTGGAAAAAATTCAGCAAGAGCAAATCCTGGTTAATGTGGATACACTTTCCAAAGTGAAAAATAATAATGCAGTCTTGCGGGTTAAAACAGTTTCCAGTTTTTTATGTAAGTGATGACACACTGTGGCTTTTAGGCATCATGTGTGCAATCAACTATTATATCTAAACCATTATTACCTGTAAAACCGAAATGCAATGCAGATGTTTTAAGTCTTAAAAACAAGGCATCACTTTAAAGAGCTTCTGTTACCTACAGTATGCATGACTATTATACACACATTTTATCCCAAAATCTGTACCTACCACCAATAAATCAGACTGAATCACAAAACATAACAAATTCAATAATGTAATTTCATCAAACCTTTAACTGTCTACAACAGAGATTTCTGACAAAAGCAGTAACTGTGTAATACCAGAGAAATCAGAGTAAATCAGAGTACCTTTGTTTAACTTCAACTTAAAGGGATAGTTCGGATTATTTGAGGTGGGGTTGTATGAGGTACTTGTTGATAGTCAGTAGATGGAGGTTAACATACCTTCAGTTTGGAAAAGCAGCAGGAGTGCCAGCACGAAAGCTAAGAAATGAACCGCTGCGGACAGGGACAGAAGCAAAATTTATCCCCCTAAAAAAAGGCTCATCTAAAAAAATCAGAATCAGGTTAAGTGTATGCTATGTTTAAAATATTTTCACTGTTTAACTTTGCCATCAGGTAGCCTTTTCTGACAGGAAACCATTGTTATATAAACCACATATTGCTCTCTCCAAACAAACCAAACTCCATAGATGAAATCAGTTAATTTGCCTCAAAGAACACAGGAGTTGTTGATCTGCCGTTGCCTTTATCTGTTAGTTTGTTTGTGTTAGAGATTTTGGTGTTTCAAAAGGTTAGCTCAGATTCAACAAAGTTGCACAATAACACAGACTATCAGATTGAGGCAGGAGTAGACCAACAACTCCCTTGTTCTGCGAGGTAAAGTTGTTGATTTTGGCTAAATTTTATTTTGCTGTTGACTTCATCCACAGCAGTACATTTCTCAGCTTTCTCCACCGGTACTTCTGCTGCTTCCTGAAACTGGGGATGTGTCAACCGCCGTTTTCTGTAGGTAATACGCTGACCTAGATAAGTACCTTGTGTAACCCCACTTCACATGATCTAAACTATCCCTTTAATTCAAAGTGGTAACTGTAAGTGGAACAATTAGTATTGGGTTTCTGTTCTTCATTTTAGACAGATGTCCTAGATCAGAACAGTACAGATGTTTTCCAGCATAGTTAGAGAAGTGATCACACAGTGTTTTCCACAGGTTGTTTGTGGTGGAGGCAGACAAACAGGAGAAACACAGCTGAGAAAGAAGTGTGCACTCATACTGCAGGAGCTCTCTTAACATCAGTGTAGGAAATCTATTTGTGGTTGCCACGTCTGACCTCGCGGTGGGCTGCTGCGAAATGAATCGTGTGCACAGGAGACACTGAGCCTTGTTTGTTTGGTTTATCTCTTGGCTCCCAGGAACGACCGAATGTTCAGGTGCGGTGCTGAGGGCTGCGGGAAGAGCTTCTACGTGCTGCAAAGGCTGCAGGTTCATATGAGGACGCACAATGGCGAGAAGCCCTTCATCTGCAAGGAGAAAAACTGTGGCAAGAAGTTCACCACGGCTGGAAACTTGAAGAACCACAGGCGCATACACACAGGTGGGGAGCAGGAGATACCCTTGTATAAAAAGCCCAAACACGCTGGAAGCAATAACTGACTCAGGCCATTTGACTCTGCTCATTTAGTGCTTCCTCGGTTGAGATGTGAGGAGTCAGCAGCACTGGCGCCTCCATGAGTAACAGCACTCTGTCATATTTTTTTTAGGGTGACATTAAGATTTTGATGGCCTGTTCCACAGTCTGCTTCTTCTATCCAGGGACCTGTTAGCAGACCGGCTACACTATACAGTGTTTATATTTTGCCCATATGTCTGGAAGAACGGCTTTCTATGAGCTGTTATAGCCACTAAGTTGGATGAAATTATATCACATTTTTCAGCTGTCACCACAGGTTCCATAAACGACAAGAAAGCTGCTGCGTTCTGCACTTCCAGAGCGTTTGAGGCTGTTGAAATCACTTTCAACACATTCTGCAGTAATGAGTTTACTAGATTAAGTCTTTGTACTGTGGATTTCAACTATATGTATATGTATATGTGTGTATCTGTGTGTGTGGTGGGTGGCTGCTTCCAGGAGAGAAGCCTTTCCTCTGTGAAGCAGATGGTTGTGGGCGATCCTTTGCAGAGTATTCCAGTCTACGAAAACACATGCTCGTACATTCTGGTGAGTGGGACAGAGTTTACAGCTGTACAGCTGAGCACTCATTTCTTTTGTAATTTGCTTGCTATAGATTTACACTCAATAGAAATATGAATGCAACACTTTGGTTTTGGCTTCTTTTCTTCATGACTTGAAGTAAAAGATGTAAGACGTCTTCTCTGCACACCAAAGGGTTATTTCTCACAAATTTTGTTTGCAAATTTGTTAACGTCTGAGTGAGAACTTCTGCTTTGCCAAGATAATCAAATAATGCAGTGGAAGTAGATATATCACAATCAACACAAGTATTACATTTTAATATTATAAAATAGAATATTGAACTGCAGTAAGATTAACACATCAAGAAACATGAATGTGGCATCATTGTAATTTAAGATTTTATCTTCTACTGAAGGATATTTTTTATATATTTACTGCAACAAGTTTTTATTTCCAGTGTAGAGAATTCAAGGTTGTTTATGATCATTATACAACACAGAGTTGTAGAACGAAAGTTGTAGTTCCTTTGTAACAGAAACTACAACAGAAAAGGAAGTAGAATAAAAATATAAAACAAAATACCACATATATACATACAGGAAATAATTCTGTAGTGTAATGCAGTTTTGACTTTGCATCAGATTGAAATTAAACAGCAGCAGCAAGATGGTGGTGATAAAATGTCGACATCTTCACATAATGTTCTTACTGGGGAACGCTGTTCGTCTTTGACTGTTTGTGCCAAAACATCATCAGGTCATATGTGTTTCAGCAATAAAGCAGAAAAAAAATGATCAAAAGAGAAAAGTAGCTAAGTTTGTAGTAGCTATCTGCAGCTGCATCTTCATGTGCAGCCGTTGCCAAAGTAAAACAAAATCTTTTGATTATAAAACTTTTAAAAAACTGTTTTTTCAGTGTCTGATTGTTCGGTGTCTCCCAAAAGACGGTACATAATATATTTTATAATTCATTCTATACTAATATTAAATCAACTGTGCATTGAAGGCACATTTGCATTACCAATGAATATTAGGTTAGAAAATTTTTGCCTGATTTAACGTGACTTCTCGTATAAACCACACCCACTTCTGGTCTTCAGACAGAGATAAAATGATTGACCTTTTTCTTTTGTTGTAGAAAATTTATAGGAAATAAATGTTTTATCCACCGTTTTACAGGAGCTTGACTAAAGAGAAGTGCTTCATCACCAAATACACACCTTCAAGTAGGTGTACACACTGCTGTGCTCGACTGATGCCCAAAAAGAAACAATTTCATTTGACCTGAAAATGAATGCCGATTGTACCCTTTCCCACTGAAGACAAAAAACAGATGTTAGTGGGTGTGTTTGCAGGAGGGAAAAGTCGTGACCCATCCTACTCTGCGTCTTACTGGCTGGTACTCGTTGCTTACGTTGGTTGGTTTGGTTAGATTTAGGCAGGAGTGATTTATCAGGGATAAGAGTAAGAATATCTGGATAAGCCAATCAGAGGCAAAGAAGGGCAGGTCATGACTTTGCCCTCCAGGGAAAAAAAAAATTGGTATCTGTAGCCCTATGTGAAATAGCCAGAGTTCAGTGCCTAATAAAGGCCTTTTTTTTTAAAAGATAAAACTGCAAATTTCTATTGGCCTTTCATTGTGACCAGTCCAGCACACACCTGTGCAATAACCTGTTTAATCAGCATCTCTATATGACACATCTATCAAGTGGATGGATTATCTGCGCAGGAGAAGTGCTCACCAACATGGATTTTAACAAATATGTGAAGAAAATTTGAGAACCTTTTATGTGTACAGAAAAAGTTTGTGTACAGAAAAAAATCTTTTACTTCAGCTCATGAAAAATTGGAGCAAAAACATGAGTGTTTCTTCTATATTTAGTTGTGTCGTTCATCATCATGTGCCTTGAAGAAATGCATCCATATCAGATCAGACGGGATCACACAGGATGGTTCATCTCTTTTGTGTCTGTTTTACAGGCGAGAAGCCTCATCACTGTGGGATCTGTGGGAAGACATTCTCTCAGTCGGGCAGCAGAAACGTCCACATGAGGAAGAGGCATGGAGAGGAGGGGCTCAGCAGTGAAAGCAGAGAAACAGGTCTTTCTCACTCATACACACACACACACAGTGCAGTAGGTGGTTATGCTAATCCATGGATTATGTAGCTTCAAGCAGCCCATACATTTTAAAATGTGCATAAAGATGGTGTTGGTTTAAGTTACATTTAGGAACATTCCTTGAATAATTAATGCCCCTCAGCAGTTAAAAAATTTATCATTCAAATTTTTATTCTCCAGGGCCAGCAGCTGAATTGTTTTAGACTGCACATATCTGTGGAAAAGCAGAGACAGCACAGCTCTGCTGCAGAAATAGACCTGTTAGGCGTCACGTGATGGGGTCAGATTCATCTGAAAAGTGTGTAATCACTGAGTTAAAATGGCACAGTAACTCATATTCAAGCGTTTCCTGCCTTACTTTAATGTCTTTTTGCCTTCACCTTACAAATTACTGAGATAAACGAGTGGATGCTTGAGTACATCTCCCACTGCAGCTGTGGAGTTCACTCCTGTCTCTATTCTTAGCATCAGTTTCAGCACCCCTTCAGATTAAAAGCGTCTCTCTCTTAATGAGCTCTTTACATTCAAACATATGGTCTAATTGTACAAAATCAGCCAAATTAGGTGGGTTTTTTTGGGGTTTTTTATCCACTGTTGAACAATGAGAAGCAGACAGAGCATTTGCCGTCTTGTCACATTTCTGTAGAGGTGGGAAGCACCGCAGCTGAATCACCACAAAGGAAATGCTGCCAAAGCTCTAATTATAAACTGCAGATTTATTCGGGTCAGCCTCCCCAAAGAGGCTGGTCTTTTGTAAAAGCAGAGCAAAGGAAGATGAAGCTTCACAACAGAGGGGTACTTTCTGTGTTATTTATACTAGATGAATTATTAAATCGACCGTGGTGGAAAAACTACAGTTATAAAAAACAAACAGCAAAACACATTTTCATGCAAGAGTCAAAAGGTAACATAGAAAGTTAGTAATAATGTGCAGGTTTCAGTTTTTACAACTGATTTCTCAGACTTGCTGTTGGCCTTATCTCCTTAAAAATATGGATTGAAGGGATTAATTCAGATTATTTACGGTGGGGTTTTATGAAGTACTTATCCATTGCCAGTGTATTACCTATAGTCGATGGTGGCTGACATACCCCCAGTTTGGAGAAGCAGACAGGAGTAGCAGCACCTGAAACTAAGCAATTAACTGCTGTGGATGGGGTCAGTAGGAAAATGTATTTTAACCACCTAAAAAAAAGGTTCACAGAAGAAAATCCATATCAGTTTGTGTACACTATATTTAGAATATTTTCACCATTTTAATTTGCAGTCAGACAGACTTTTCTGACAGGACATGACTGTTAAATAAGCCAAATATTGCTTTCTCCAAACCAATCAAACTCGAAGCGAAATCAGTAATTTTACCTCAGAATACCTTGCAGAGCACGGGAGTTGCTGCTCCACTGCTGCCTCAGTCTATTATTATTTTGTGTAATTGTGTGACTATGGTGTTTTAAAAGGGTAGTTCAGATTAACCGAAGTCACACAATAACAACAAACTCACAGATCGAGGCAACGGTAGACCAACAACTCCTGTGTTTCTGCCAAGTAAAATGTTGGGTTGGTTTGAAGTGATATTTGGCTTATACAACAGTGGTTCCGTCAGAAAAGGCTGTCAGAGGGCAAAGTAGTGAAAATAATCTAAATATAACACACACTTGAACTGACTGATTATTTTTTTAGATGAACCTTTTTTAAGTGTCTAAATACCTTTTGTTGCTGACTCTATCCTCAACAGTTAATTGCTTAGCTTCCATGCCGGTACTCCTCTCTGCTTCTCCAAACTGGGGGTGTGTCAACCAAGCAACTTTCCTTTTAAAGTAAACCGTTAGCTGTAAGTTTAAAGATCATGGATTAAAGGTGCAGTAAGCAATTCCGAAGATAGCTGAGTCTCATTCCCAGGTTAGTCCGAGCACCAATCCAAGGGGTCGTTATTTGAAGACCTGTGATTGAGACTCTGTCTTTCTCCAAAATTGCTTACGGTGTCTTTAAGTACAGCGTGTGCCTCTCTGCATTTCATAATTCTCAAAAGTTTTTATTTGTTTGCAACTGACAGGAGAGGCTCTGACACAGAGCAGCCTGCTGGAGGCAGACGGTGAAAACGGAGATACGATGGTCACCATGACGACATCTGTGGAGCCCATGAATCTTCACCACGCCATGCTGAGATCACCAGGTAGGTGTTTACATATATATGTATGTATGGCAGGAAAAACAAAATACAAAAGAAGACACAACAAACCCTGCTGTAAGCTCACAGTGTTCTGTTGATGTCAGAGGTGCTGAGTCACCTCGTGGTGTTAATGTCCTGTTAAGTGTTTTTCAGCCGTTGCTTGTGACAGTATTTTGGTAACTCCTGTTACTCTTTGACAGTCCAGCTTTCTTGCGTTTGCCGGAGTTGTCACGATTTCCAACAGTCAGGCAGAAGCTTTCAGGCCTCTTTTTACTGTAACTGTGTAGTTTGCTTATGTTGCCTTGAAAACTCTCATTATATGAAAATAATGATTGTCAGAGCTGAAACAAACAGTTTGTTGGTAGCTTGCTCTACTTGATATGAGTCAGTTATGTAATTGTATTTTAGAATAGAAGATCTTTGTGAGTTTTTTCTTGCTGCATTGTGGCATTTTGTGTTTACAACACTTCTTTGTTTAGCAGTATCACCATCTCTTCTGTAAACCTCGACAACCAGCTGTTAGGTTACTAATTTTTACAGAGTTTACCTCATGCCAGCTTGTAGATTCAGGACGAACATTTCTTATTTTGATAAATGTTACGTGTGCGTCTGCTGCAGGCACACACTGCATATGCACGTTTTGGTATTGTGTTGCTGTTTGGATGTTTATCTTCGACACTGTGAGCAGTCTGCTTAACAAACCTGTCTGTCCTGCCTGTTTCTTCTTTGTCTTACTCCTGCTGTTCATCTCAGACACGCTGCTAAAATTATTGGTTCCAACCCAACTATTATTTACTAAACTCGTAGACCATCACTGACAATAATATTTGACAACTGAAGCACTCAACAGCCAAATTACACTGTGTTAATTCCACTACGCTCAGTTATTGTTCCCACATTGTAAAATCCTCCACGGCTTCAATATAAATCTTTTTTTTTATTTTGATACATGTAACACTGACATATCGTATGTTCACATAACGATGAAATATTTATCTGACTGTTCAGTGCTTATACTTACATCATGTTCTGCTGAGAATGAGCTGCTTCTCCCATTAACACTGGGTATTCATATTAGTGTGATTAGTTAGTTGAGCTTTCCTTTTTTTTTTTAATGAATTGCCTCAAATGTTTTGGCCAGTATTTCCATATTCTTTGACTGTATCTTCTGTGATCTAAACTTAATAATTTATTTATCAAACACCAGAGAACTGCACTGCTGAAGAATGATTGCCACAAGTAGACTGTTACTACAACATACTGAAATTTACTTAGTAGAGTGTTTATGTAACATCACTGTATAGAAGTGACCAAAACTCAGTCGACACCTCAGTTCATTCTAAACAAACAGCAAATGCAGACTTTTACTTCTCTGGTATTTACCTCTGTCGTTTGTCATTTTGTCCTGTAGCGGTTTTTTACTCTATATCAGTGTATGGTTTTTCACATTATATTTTGGTAACATGATTTTTGCACACAAATATTTGTATATATACATGATGAACTTTTTTTTTTTTTTACTATGGACATATGTAATGTCTGTAGATAGTATTACAGGATTCGTACAGCATTTTTAAGAGCCAAGCATATTCACTGTATCTAAACCAAAAATTTCCAGACTTTGTCAACACATTTAAATTGTTACTATAAATGCAATTGGGAGAAATACAGTTCACAGAATTCCTTTATACCCACAAGTTACTTATTTTACCAGCTGTTCATATTAAATTTGATTGTATGTTTTGATCAGGACTATTTAATGTTTTGATCAGGACTATTTAATGCTTGGTATGTTGAAAGAATCGTTTCATTTCAAATATTAAAAGATTTTTGGTTTACACGAGGGACTGTAGATGAAACACCACATTATGTTTAAGACTAATCATTTTTCAAGCAGTAGATTGGAATTCAAGCATATCCCAAACCTTGAAAATATAAGTGTTAAATTAAGCATTTTCCAAACTTTCAAGACTTTGTACAAACCCTGCCCTTGGGCATTTACTCTGAGAACTTTTTATAGGCTCAGTATTACACAGGTCTTTGCATGTCCTTCAGTTTTTTCCTAAATTGGCCTGTCAGCATTAAAATCAAAAGGCAGAACCAGGTGAAAGCTTGCAGAAACTCAAGGACAAATGTATGAGTAGATTTTTGCCCTCAAAGTTGTTTCATCTTATGATGTGACTGTAGCTGGACCTTTCTGTAGGTACTGTACAAAGTGACAGATGTCTCACTATGTGACAGTATTCATTAGTGCTGCAACGAGCAATTATTTTCATTATCGATTAATCTGCCCATTATTTTTACAATCATTCTATAAAATGTCAAGGAATTGTGAAAAATGCTCGACAATTTCCCAGAGCCCAAAGTGACTCTTCCAGTTGTTTCTTTTGTCCATCTAACAGTCCAGAACCCAAAGACTTATCCTTTACTCTCATAAATGAGAACGAAAACCCTTACATGTAAGAAGCAGGAATCAGCTGTTAGCTTGAAAAATCACTGTAATGACTGATTATCAAAATAGTTTGATATTAACTAATCAATTGATTGACTCATCGCTGCAGCTCTAGTATCCATGAACTTATCTTTGTGTCTGTCCCTCCAGGCTCTGCAGACTCAGTGGTCGTCCTCTCTCAGCCACACGAACTGGTGACCATGACGACCGAGGGCCATGCATATGGAGAAGATGTGGTGGCGCTGCTGTAATCTGCCACCATGAAAAATGTCACACACACACACACACACACACACAAACTGCCTGTTTGTGCAGTCACAGCGGACTAAACATAGACATGTATCTGTAAATAAATTAATCACTGACTTTCACCCCTGTAGATATTTGTAATTATCGATCAATGATGGTTTTATTTTGACAAGTGTAAAACGGCAAAGTTTGTACAAACAACCTTTTTCCTCAAGTTTTTGAAAACAAACAGTCCCAAAGAAAAACTGAGACGGGTTTATGAAAATATAATGACCGTGCATTGTTATGTGCAGCAGTTTCATTGTAAACAGAAGTCTGAGGTTGAACTGCGGTGATGATATTCTCTAATGGAAAACGAGTCCCACTTAAAACTTCAGTGGCGGATGTGATTGACTGTCAAATTGAAATGTACCAGACATGTGTATACCCCATTATCCTTATTACTAATAACAAACACTTGACATTAAAAATTGCTAAGGCACAGCATATCATATTTCAGCATGTAAACACTGGTCTTGCACAGCACCACCAGCATAACAACCAACAGGTCACACTGTTTATCAGCCTGAGTAAAATACAGAAACCTCTATCTCTAACAAAACGTGTACCCAGTCGTGCCCAAAGCTGCATTATTGTTTAACATCTTTCACTCAAATGTCAACCTCCAGCACTTCACTTGGACTCTGAGTAAGGCACACATTGCTCATTTTCAGCTCAATATATTAACACTTGAGAATAATAGCTTTTTAAAACTGAATTAAGAATTACTCATGAGGTTAGTTCTGTCCTTATGAAACAAACCGCAGATGTCCGGGGACGTTAGATAAGGTAGTGGCCATTACTCGTATTTGTTATTGAGCAGCACCACCTACATCAGCAGTGTTTGTCCCTCCCTTCTTCTCTTCAGTGGATCCTCAGGTGGTGGAAGTGGTCTAACGTGGCGCCCAAAGCCCAGCTTGACTCCACATTGTTCACTTTCTTGGTCAACTAGGAGGGGAAAAAAAACCCAACACCAAATCACTCAAATGCCTTTTGTATTTATTGAAATAAAAAAATAACAGAATCTTTGTGTAGAATTTCTTTTTTTTTTCATTCACTTTTTGTGTCGCTGCATGAACAGAGCTTTTTTTTACAGCAGACATGAAACAGTAAACACAGGTGTTAACCAGTGATACTAATTAAGGTTCTGTTCCGTTCGTGTCAGACAGAGTCATCGTGCTGCTGTTGTGCGTGTTGGCTCGCTGGAAAGTCTTTGCTGACCTTAAAGGGATAGTTCAGAGTATTTGAAGTGGAGTTGTATGAGGTACTTATCAATATTCAGTGTATTACCTACAGTAGATGGTGGTCGACACACCCCCACTTTGGAGAAGCAGAGAGGAGTACCAGCATGGAAGCTAAACAATTAACTGCTGGTGACTGGTCAGAAACAAAAGGTATTTTATCCACTTAAAAAATGGCCCACCTAAAAAAAAATCTCTCTGACAGTATGCTGCAGTTATTAGGTCAAATAACACTCTCGCACAACCAAACTCCTTTTGCAAAAACAGTTATTTTACTTTGCAGAACATTGGAGTTGCTGTACTGCTGCTCCCTTGATCTGTTAGTTTGTGTTATTGTATGAATTTGGTGAATCTGAAGTAACCTTTCAAAATGGAGAAGTCACACAATAGCCCAAACTAACAGATCGAGGCAGTAGTCCATCAGCTCGTGTTCTGCGAGGTGAAATTACCTGGAGGTGGCAATATTTGGTTTATATAACAGTGCTGTCCGACAGCAAGATGAAGTGGTGGAATATACTGTATTATAAAAAAATAGCTTGCCCTTACACTAAACAAGACTCCTGGAAGAAAAGCAATAATTTTATCTTTGAAAACACAGGAGCTTCTCGACTATCACTGCCTTGGTTGGTTAGTTTGTTTGCGTTATAGTGTGACTTTGGTGAATCTGAACAATCCTTTAAAAACACAATAGATTGAGGCAGCGGAAGACCGGCAAATTGTAGTTGATATTTATTCCTGATTTAATCTCTTAATTTTTTGGGTAGGCAAAAAGTTGGTTGCTGACCCTGTCAACAGCAGTACATGGCTTAGCTTCTGTCCGTTTCTCTACAGGAGGTAATACACCAACTAAGGATAAGTACCTCATACAACCCCACTTCAAATAATCCAAACTATCCCTTTACTTAGTCTCACTGGTAACACCTGTTTTTACACTACCATTTCATATCAATATGGTTTCTGTGAAAAAGCTCTAGTGTGCTCTTTTTTTTTGAGGTCTGGGACAACAGTCTTTTAAGAGATTATGTCGAAGTCTGTGCTGCTATCTTTTCCATTGCTGATGTGTCATGGTCTCCTTATCCAGGGTCTATTAAAATGGTACTAAGAACTGATAAATTGAAGCCACTTTAAACATGACCATGGTTGTCTTTTTTTGTGAGGTCACAGTTTAAGCTATACAACCTAAACCATGAATAGTCTGTTACAGTGTCTCGCAATGTTTTGCAAAATGCTCCTCCCTGTCTGTTCCTTCTGTCGCAAGGCCGCAAACCCTGTTGATCGTATTGTATGGAACTTGCTCACCTGTAGCACTGTGCTCTCCTTGAAGCCGAACCCATCCTTGAGCAGACAGGTGATGTAGGTCATGTCCATACACAGGAAAGAATTGATGGGAGGGTACTTGGTCATCTTATTGCACACTGAGACAGACAAAAGGGGGGAATCGTGTCTGTTAGCTTGGATAATCAGTCATCTGTATTCTGCTGAGAGGATGAGGGTAGGATTTCAGATTGCAGCGAGGACACACATCCGGACTATTGAGATGCACACTGTGTCTCAAGTACAGCGAGCTGCAAATCTGTCATGGTAACGATGCATTGCTGTGCCCATCTCACCCTCTTTAGCTCTCTTCTTGAAGTCTCTGACCTCCAGCATCCCTCCTTGGACCCCATCTGCAACAGGGAGTGATAAGAGGTCATCTTCCTCATATTTAAAATGCTATACCGTTCATTACAGGAGCAGATCTACACGCACATTTCCATAATACTAATAACAGAGCTGGTGCCCTTTCAGCTCGGACTGGCAGAAGATAGCAATTTCTCTAATAACTACACACCTATAGCTCGTCAAATCCACCGAGACGGATGACTCACAGTGTCCTGCCTCTGTCTAGCATTGGAATGGGTAACAACATCCTGCTGGGTGTGTATAATTATGTAAGGTGTGTGTGAGTGTGTGCTAACCGATAAGGCCTGCATCCACAGCTCTGTCAAAGTAATAGGAGAATGCATAGAAGACGTTGCTGTCTTCCAGCTCATACGGCTGATGAATAATCCCCTTCACCACCCTAAGTACTTCCTGATAACAAAGCTTGTATCCCGCATAACCTGAGAAGAAACAGAGACAGCGGTGTAAATTATGCAACTTATGTTGGAGCAACAATAGGAGACGATGCGTAATTCAGCTAAGTCCATTTTAATGGGCTTTGGAAACATGACTGCAGGTGTTTGGTTGCCAAGCCAAAATTTTCAGTTTTAGGATTTGCTCAAATCTGTTACTTAGTTTGATTTACTCAATGTTGTAGTCTGCAAAATATTCTGCCTCAAAGGGATAGTTTGGATTATTTGATGTGGGGTTGTATGAGATACTTATTAATAGTCAGTGTATTAACTACAGTAGATGCCAGCTGACATGCCCCCCGGTTTGGAGAAGCAGAGAGGAGCATCACAACAGAAGCTACGCAATGAACTGCTGTGGACGGGGTCGGCAGCAAAAGGTAATTTAGCCACTTACAAAAAGTCTAAAAAGGCCTAAAAAAAAAGTCTATATCAGTTGAAGTGTGTGATATATTTAGAATATTCTCACTCCTTTACCTTGCCATCAGACAGCCTTTTCTGACAGGAAACTGCTGTTACATAAGCCGAGTATCACTCTCTTCAACCAAACTCATTGGCATAATCAGCTTGTATCATGCAGTTAGAAAAGACTTTCTGGTGCTGGTGAAATATTCTGAATATAACATATACTTAAAGGAGAAATCTGTAAAATTTACTGTAATAGATGATAAAACCATGATATGTCATCAGAGATTAAGGAAACATGCCAAGTTGACATATTAGCTTCCCTGACAACAGCTACAGCCGTGGTGTTCTCATTTGAAATTTAACTTCTGGCCCCCTAACTTGTTATTGTTTGCCGTTTCATATTGATTAGAGTTCAAATTCATACAGAATACTCACTAAATAATGTCTGTTAATGAGTTGTAAGAAGTCATTAATAATCTCTCAACTGATATTGATCGTCTTAGGTGTACCTTTTTGAGGTGGCTATAATACATTTTGCTGCTGACCCTGTCCACAGCGGCACAGTGCTCAGCTTCCTTGCTGGTACTCTCAGTTCTCCAAACTGGGGGTCATGTCAGCCACCATCTACTGTAGCTAATACACTGACCATCGACAAGTACCTCATACAACCCTTCATCAAATAACCCAAAATATCCCTTTAAACCCCATCACAATGAAATTCAAATGGATGTTTAAAATGCGTTTTACTCGACTCTGCTGACTGATTCCACTTAAAGTCAACAGGATCTTACCATCTGGGGCCCCGCTCACTTGATAGGTCAGTCCTCCGAAGCTCCATTCACCCCTGAACTTCTTTGGCAGGCAGGAACTTTTGAACACTCGCCACTCCAACCCTGCGAGAGCACAGACATGACTCATTTAATCTTGTAACTGGCTGAACGGCTTCACACCTGGTCATTGTGGTCTGAGACTGACTCAAGAACTCACTAACACAATTTCCTCTGAAGCCCTTCGGTGATTCATCTCAGGGTCTCACTTGAATTGTTTATTAGGAAGAAAGACTTGAAGTACATCCCACAAAAACACCTCTCTCTCGGTGCCTTCTTAACTCAGTATTTGGAGAAATGGGAAGGACGGAAAAGAACACCCGAGAGAGCACTTGGAGAACTGACTCACTGTTGTGTCTCAGTGTCCTTAAGAGACACGCTCACAATGAACAACACTGACCCACAGCTAATGGCAACTGGCCACCTTTTTCTCATGTTCAGCACAGTACCTTCTGCACCCAGAGCGCCCAGTGCGGCCAGACGCGCCGCCATCAGTCCATTTCCAAGGTAACTGGAGGAAGTCAAAGGATCGTTACACAGATACAAAACCGACCAAGAACAGACAGTTGCAGTTCCACAACAGTGTAACAAGCAAGTCAGTGTGAAAATAGGCCAAACAAATGCTCTGCCTATTATTCACATCCTAATGACTAAGCAGACAATAAAAGTTATCCTAATTAAAAAACAGACTCAAGTGAAGTTGCAACAACAAAGTCAGATGTTTTCGCAACATAATGAGTCAATACTGGAGGCCAATTAAAACATTTTTAAAAATATATGGAAATTACCTTGGATAGAGATTAAATCAGGATTTGATATGATGCTTTCACAAATAATTCAGATGTAGGATTACTATGTTTTATGAAACATGCATTAATGATTGAATCTCTTACCTGTGAGTGTACAATTCAAATGTGGAGTTGAAGATGTCAAATCGGCAACGTAATCAGCAACAGGAACACTTTCAATGGTTTTCTGCGGCAGAAGATGAAGGATACACGGGTGACTAATCACTGAGGAGTTCAAAGGGATAGTTTGGATAGACAATAGACTCTTTTCACTGCAGCCATATTGATATGAAATGGTAGGGTAAACACAGGTGTTACCCTTGGTGCTAATTAAAGGGATAGTTTGGATTATTTGAAGTGGGGTTGTATGAGGTAATAATCCATAGTCAGTGTATTAGTTACAGCAGATGGCTGTCCGTACCCTCACAGAGGAAACACAAGTACCAGTGTGGGAATCTAAGGAATGAACTGCTGTGGACGGGGTCAGTAACACAACCTATTTTATCCAGTTGAAAAGGGTCTACCTAAAAATAAAAGTTGAAGTGTACACTATATTAAGAATATTTCACTGCTTTACCTTGCAGTCAGACAGCCTTTTCCAATGGGAAACCACCGTTATATAAGCCAAATATTACTCTCCAAAGCAATACGACTCCCTTCAGAAAAACCAAAAGTCACAAAGTAACCAAAGTCACCAAATAACAAAAACAAACTAACTGAACAAGGCAGCAGTAGACCAGCCACTACTGTGTTCTGCAAGGTAAAATAGCTATCTTTGCCAACGGAGTCTGGCTGATTTGGAGAGAGCGATATTTAGGTTATATAACGGCAGCATCCCATCTGAATCATTGTTGGCATTAGAGGTGCAATGGATCACGAAGTTCGGATTGTGTCACGGATCAGATAATTTTTCAGATCAGCACAAAAAAGAAAAAGAGGTGGGATTAAGGTTAAATTATTTTAATGCACTTGGCTTTGAGCTCTCTCTGTCTGTAGTTACCACCGTAGTAATATAATGTAATAATAATAATGATGACAATGTTAAAAATTACATACAGTCATGTGAAAAAATTAGTACACCCTATGAAAGCCTGTGTGTTTTTTAACATATCTGGACATGTGGATATTTAATCAATTTTAACAATACTGAGAGATTTAAAACTGAAGAAAAGATTTTTTATAAAACTTTCTATAAAATGAAATTAAAAAAAAATGCAATTTCTGGTGAGGAATAAATTAGGACACCACCACATTTATCCCCACTTAAAATGGCTAAAATCACACACAGGTGAATCACATCAGGTGCACATGATTAGAACATCGTTACTCAGCATTTTGAAGGAGGCTTCTCTCAAAAGAATATAAAATCAGCCATTCCACTGTCCGGAAAATAGTCTACAAGTGGAGGACATTCAAAACAACTGTCCACATGCCCAGGTCTGGCCATCCAAGCAAGTTCACCCTGAGAGCAGACCGCAAGATGCTAAGAGAAGTCTCCAAAAACCCTAAAATGTCATAAAAGGACCTACAGCAGGCTGTCGCTAACTGTTGATGTGAAAGTGCATGCCTCTACAATCAGAAAGAGACTGCACAAATTGAACTTTCATGGGAGGTGTGCAAGGAGGAAACCTTTGCTCTCTAAGAGAAACATGAAGGCAAGACTGAAGTTTGCCAAAGTGAACATAGACAAAGACCAGGAATTCTGGAAGCAGAGAGGAGCTGTAGAAGTTAAGATATTGCTAAATCTCTATCACTAAATATCACAATCTTATGATCTGTTTCTTTGACAACAGCATAGTTACACCAGTGAAAATGCCCAAACTCATGGTCAGGAATTCACTTGAGGCAATATGACAGCTTTTTAATCATTCTTTAGTAATTCTTCACAGAGATGCACTGCAAGGTAAAACAGCATGCATCTGTCCTGCCTTTCACTGCAACTCCGCCTTAAGATTTCACATATTATTACTTATATAAACATAACAGTGACAGTAAAAATGTGTTTCACACTATGATGGTTACATGGCTACAACAGCTCCCCAAAAGTGAAGCCAAAACATCTTGTTTGCCCCCTGGTGGCTGGCTGCAGTATAGGTCATAAATCCTGCCCCCTTCATGTTAGCAGACAGGGCATGGGTTACAATAAAACATCACAGTACAGGTCAAAGAAATTTTTCCCAAAGGTAGTTCTTATCACACTGGTGTCTATTTGGATTCGTTTTCTGATAAGTTTGGTTTTACTCAGTTACTTTATGCTGTAAGCATGTTTCATGTCATGATTGACAGCGGGGCCCTGCTCATGACAGAGTTGGCCGGGTGTATAGGAAACTCAAAAGCATGGATACAACTTCTGATAAATACTGCACAGACTCTGTCTTTATGTCACAGGTCAGAAAAGGCAATCTGATGGCGAGGTAAAACAGTGAAAATATTCTGATATAGGGTACACTGAAAGAGAGATTTTTTTGTGTCTTGATTTTTTTATGCTTTGCTGCTGACCCTGCACATAGAAGTACACTGCTTATCTTCTTACACTGGTAATCCTGTTGCTTCTTCAAACTGGGGGCTTGCAGACCGCTATCTACTGTAACTAATACACTGACTATCGTTAAGTCCCCACTTCAGAACACCCAAACTGTCCCTTGAAGTTGTCAAGGAATCTCTAAACATGCAAACAAACAACTGACCCTCAGCTTTGGCAGGAAAGTGATCTGCGTGGATCCTCCTCCCAGATCCAAGATTCCCACTGTCTTCTTGGTTTGTGGTTTCAGGTGACCTGAAAACATTTCCCACTTTAATCCAGCAGCCACAACACAGAAGAGCTAATCAGTTATACCTCAGATGGTATCTTCAAAAGGCCTATTTGACACACAATGTGCATCCCAGAAGTATAAAATCCCAACACTGAGCCTGATTAAGATCAGAGCTATCCCCTTTAGGCAATGAAATCATAGTAGTATGTATTCAGCCTGTATTTGTGAGCCAGAGTCTACAATAAAACACTACAACAATTTAAGACACCAAATAAAATTTGGATATACAGTAGCTGAGCTCAGACACCACATTATAATCAAGAAAAATATTTGTGTTCTGTTGCAGACAAGGCAGGGATGAGTTTGAAATACTCACCTGTCAGAAAATTCAGAGATATCCAAGCCAGGATTCCTGCAGTAAAGAGATTAGCAAACGGCAAATCAAGAAACAGAAAACAGTCATTTCTGGTGGAACGCACGCGCTCATTTTAGAAGAAGTTCAAACAAATTTTCACTGAAATTAAAAGTGATGGCACATACAAACGCATGTGCAAATGCATGAGTAAGAGCTGACAAATCAATTACACTGCGACAAAACAGACAGCAACAAATTTTCGTCACATAATTACAGCTTATAAGGTCACAACAATTTTGTGGTGATGACCAATTTCATTTTCTTAAGCGTCATCATAAAAAACGGTGATAATCTCCTGCAATTTAGTTAAATGTGCGCAGTAAACAAAGATTCCTTATAGAAATTACACAGCCCAGTAAAAGTAGGGCAGGAGGATCACTGACGCCACCTACAAAGTACTGCGATAACTGACGAACGTGCTGCTTGTCAGGGCGAAGGGCGGGCAGACGTTACCTTCGTTTGTGCCGTTCATTATGCTGACGCTGTTGTCTGGGACCAAAAAAGGAGATTCGTCAAACACACGTTGGACCTGTGGAGGAAGAAGAAGAGAGGAAGTAATGAGAGGGAGAAAGGGGAGCAGGGAGAATGAGAGCCAAAGAAAGCAGCAGAGAAATGGCCTTAATGTTATCTACTGTAATGGTAGCTCATCCAGAGGTGCCCTCCGCTTGAAGGGATTAATTAATTCCCTCAGGGGGATTAATAAAGTATCACTTATCTTCCAAGGTGCCCCAGGGCCATCCATTACTATCTTATCCCCTGCACAAGACCCTTCCACACTAAGCTCACAGCACTCTGATAACAATACTCTTCCTCTTGTCTCTGTGCCACCTGCCACAGCACTGAAAGTGTTTCTGCCTGTCCCTGCCCTGGATAAGAGGCTGCACTTTCCTTTCAAAGTGTCAGACAATGTAGCGCCTAACAACTCCCCTGTGATATCTACTTTACACACATCCCAAAAGAATGTCACGTCAACCATTGCAATGTTTTACCGGGGCTGCTGCAGGTTTCAACAAGTTAAATTTAAGAGCTTTTGAAGACAATTATCATAGATTACAGCAAAAAGAAAACTTCTAATAAAATTTTTTTTGGGCCAAGTCATGTTCCTCATCAACACTTTATAAAACAAGTTACAGAGGACACCTGCCACATTAGCTCTCACACCTGCTAAACAAATAGCATGATATGTAAAATTATCAGACTTCAGCACCACCTCACGCATAACCATTGCTGCTGTTCTCCAACACAGCCATCAAATTTTAAAAAGGTTTTAACCTATATGTTAAATACTCATGACCAAGAGCGTCTGAAGGGAAGAAGATGCTTCTCAACAGCTTTTCTATTGCTAGTTTGCATTTATGTAATTTTAAAGCTTTTTTCAATCCGTGAAATAAAGTAATGTTTCACGTCTGAATAAAAATATTCAATTTAAGAAAGTTTGAAACATCCTTATTAAATAAGCGTTATGCCTCCCTTATTCAAATGTACTGTCAATACACGTCACACTGACATTTACCGTAAACATAAAGACTTGCAGCTTATGTGTGTGTTGATGAGAGAGGAGGGTGGGGATCACCAGAAAGTTTCAGAGCAACAGAGACACAGAGCGTCTCCATAACCAAAGTAACTCAGAACATTATGAAAGCACTGGTTGAGTATTTGCTGGGGGCTTTTATGACGTCTTAATGTTTTTCTGACTTCCTTTGCAACTCTTATACCTTTATACAAAGTTCTAATTTGAAAGTTTTCTTCTACAAGGTGCAGCAGGCTTCAAATTTGTCATTTTCAACATACTTCACCTAAGCACTAAATGCGCTTTTATTATTTATTACTTCTAGAAGTGGCTTTTTATTTAATGAGAGGATTTATTCCATGTCGATTTTGTTTTGTAGTTTTTCAAAAATTTCCCCAAAATACACTAAAAAGTGGCCATTGCAGCTTCCAAAAAGTAACATTAACTTAATAGTGAGATTATATAAAGGTTGAATGAATGAATGAAATTTTTGTCTTGCTAGCCAATGCTAGCTAGTTGCTTGTTGCTTTAACTCCAGGAGAACTCTGGACATGTCAGATACGTCAGAGAGCGTGGAATGAAGACTGTAAACGGGACTAAATGTAATGGAAATAAAAATTTAATACATTTCCTCATCCATTAACATGACTTTTGCCTGAATCATGTCATGTAGATTTTCATCAGCTATGGTGGTTGTTTTAAAGTGAAGAAAACAAATCCCATGATCTCACACCACTTCACAATGTCATCAAACTAAATTTTGTTATTGTTTTAATGAGAGAGACCCCTAGCAGCATTTAAGAAAAACAATTTTAACTTGTTACTTCTAGAAATGGCTTTTTTAATGAGAGGAGATGCCTGACTGTTCTGCAGAGTTTGTATTGGTAGTTACTGGTTCCATGTTGGTTTTGTTTTGTATCTGTTACAGTGTGATACAATTTTTTCAGCAAAACACATTTAAAAGCAAGACTGATTGTTGCAACTTTATAAAAGTAATCCAATCACGTTTTATGTCTTGCCAAAATCTTAAAACATTTTCCTGTGAAAACCCAGTTTACCTGTTCCAAAAGAGCCTGGGCTTTCTCTGCGGACAGTAGCCGAAGTCCAGCTGTGGCCCTGAGGACCACCGGAGTTCTCTTCCACTCCAGACGAGGAACAGTCTTCTTGGCCACCTTCAGCAACATCCTCACTGTGTGTCCAGCCTTTAAAATCAGAGACAATGCTCACTGTAAAACAGCACTGCTCAGAGCTGGCTTTGACTACAGGGTGACTGTTTAGAGTTGAAAAAACACTGCAAGGGATTGTTTGGATTATTTGAAGTGCAATAATGTGTTAGCTACAAAAACATATAAAGTGTTAGCTATAGTTACAGCTACATTTTGCAGATGGAGTTTGGTTTGGAGAGGGTGACATTTGGATTATATAACAGTAGTTTCCCATCAGAAAAGACTGTCTGAAGGCAAGGTAAATGGTGAAAATATTCAAAATATAGCAAACACTTATACTGATATTGATTTTTTTAGGTGGGCCTTTTTTTAAGTGGCTAAAATATCATTTGATGCTGACACTGTTCACAGTAGTTTATTGCTTTGCTTCTGTGCTGTTACTCTCTGCTTCTACAAACTTGGGGCATGCCGACCAATCTACGGTAGGTGCACTGACTATGAATAAGTACCTCATACAACCCCACTTGAAATAATCCAAACTAACCCTTTCAAGTGTTACATCAGGCTCCTTGAATCTTCACTTGTTTGTCATGTTGTTTTTCTCACTTCCTACTTACTTTCATTAGCAATGTGACTCCCTGCAGAGGGAGACTATTGGCAGGGTTTATGAATACAACATAAAGCCTCGGGACCTTTTCCTTTGGCTCAATGTAATTGATTAGATTTGACAATGAACTCACCATTTCAGGGGAGTCGGCATATGCTGACAAACCGGGCTTTATGGAATGGAACATCTCATTGTCCAAAATAGGCAGCTCCACTAAAAGATACAAGATCCACCCACATCAAATATGCAGCAGCTATTAAAAGCATTAAGACGCTTAAATCTGCTTAGCATACATATGCAGAGTATATCCCCTTATTCAAGATGAGGCATGTTGACTCGAATCTGACAAAATAGGATTATTACTTGAAAAGTTAATGGAGTCAAGTATAACCTATGTCCCCTGAAGTGAAAACGTGCGGGTTTACACAAGTGAGAGGCTGTGAGGAGAAAGAGAAAGCTGAGGAGAGGAACAGAGACTGCAGAACAGCTTGTTACTCTGCTGTTTGCATTGTAAATCAATATTTCACAGGCCGTGTAAACACATTACATGACGCCCTTGCTGTAGTAAATACACATATGATTTAACCTGCCTCTTGCCCTTATATTATAAAATAAGAACAAGGGCAGAGGGAAGCAGGGCAGAGTAATCTGAGTCAATGTCCAATTCTGCCCAGCAGTGTTAATTTTGACAAGAATTTCAAATTTAGTTTCCGTTTTAGTCGTTTACTGAACATTGCAGTTAGTTAAAGGCACATATTGGTCTTGTTTTTGTTTTGTTTTATTCAAGATTTAGGAGCGCAACAGTTTTCATTTCAGTCAATGCTTTAGTCATAATTTTCTCAGACAGTTTCATGATACTGTAATGGATAATACTGCAGGATATTTCTACTGGGTGTAAAATTTCAAATGAAAAGTGAACACACCTTGAACCATGTTTGTGTTACTGACACATTCTCTCATATCTTGAAAATGAATGCCTAAAGTTAATGTGCTATTATTGGTTATACGTCTTATGTTAATTTCACCATCATGTTTCAGTCAAGAGAACTCAGGTTGAATAAATCAGCAGGTATAAAAAATGTCTAAATTACATTGTTAAGGCAGACGAGCAGCGTCTTGGAAACACTCTGTCCTCATTGTGAATGATAATCAGTACTTCAGTTTGAATGTTAAAGAAATGTGTCCACAGGTCTTTGTCGTTTAGTCATGAAATAAAAGGACATCAACAAATACTAGTCGTCAAAATCTTCATAGACAAAATTAACACCGCTGCCCAGCATTACCTGTGCCACTGTGGATGAAAGTGTAGACATGGATGCGCGTCCCAGTGCTCCCTGCATCAAACATCACTGCATAAAAGATGCGGCTGTGGTTTGCTGGTCGGTTGAGGCTGGGAAGGATGCTGCCGATGCTGTTGGTCAAATCCAGAAGAGAAGTCCTCTGGGCTCTGCTCAGTCCTGCAACAGCGAGCAGGACCAGGAGTAGAAGTGGCCCGCTGAGCTTCATCTTCACTCTGGAGAATCAGCATGAACACAACAGGTCTTCTTGTTAGAGCACTGAAATGCTGTTATTTTATTAAATTGTGTTGAACTGCTCAAAAAAGCAGCTAAAACTGTTGCTGATTAGCAGTGGGAGATGTTAAAATTACAGCATGACAAACAACAGAAGAGTGCCAAGCAATACAGTTATTATTCACACCAGGTCATTTGACCACACCCAGTCAGACTTTCCAACCAACCACAGAGATGTATCCCAAAATTAACCTCTCCACCTGCTGAGTCAACTCCTGTGGACAATTTAGAAAACATCACAGTTTCACCATGTTGGACTTACACTGGTGGAATTTAATCCTTTGATCTTGACGTTTGATCAATACACAGAAACTCAAGCATGTCTCAACATCGCTCTACAGAACTCGGGTATATAATGTGAGGAGTTAAGATGTCTTTAAAGCCTCAGTCAGGCACAGCTCAGTGGGAAAACCCTGCTGAGACACTGTCACCCTGCTTACATAGAAATTTAAGAGACTGAAGACATTTTACTGTCTCTCTAGTCCAATTAAGGTTTTAAGTTTCATGTATTTATCTCGCATTATTGTAAAAAGCAGTTTACAAAAATTAATAGAAACGCTACAACTGTACACGTGGCTTGTTGTGGAATCTATGGCACAGCTTTACAGTTAAAAGACTGTCTACCAGCCGGGCCCCTGGGCTCTGTCCCTTTATTTCGTTATTATTTATTTATCGCTGAAATGTTTCAAAAGCTAAGTGGTATGTACAGTATAAAGAAGAGTAATGGCTATAGATGAATTCCTCAAGGTTTTATTCGCCCACTGCAAAGGCTGCATGCTTCTCTGTATGACCTTAAAATGAATCAAGGGATCATTTTCATTCGTGGCCTGGATGTTTGCTCATTTGGAGCTACTCTCTGCGAGAAAAGCTGCAAATAAACACACCTTGAGAAATTTACAGAACAAGTTATGCGTGTAAAACACTGCCAAATGCTTCGGAAGGTTCACTGTAATCATGAACTTGTCGTGACCATCTCACGATATGAGATGCCCTCCCCTGTCGGTATGAGAGAAGAGCATGTATTAGAAAGAAGCGTGTACTTATGTAACTATCTTCTCACTCATGCATCCAATGACTTGTATCCATGTAAAGTGAACCTGTAGCTCCAGAGAGGACAGTATACTTAGAGGAAGAGCAAAATAAGTAACTGAAAAACAAAGAACAAAACTGTACATGATTCACTCAAATCACCTCATAATCCTATTCAGTTTTGCAAAAAATTTAACAATTCCTTGCCGTTCTTAAATAGCTTAATTCCCATGGCTGACTAAAGGCATGCAAGAGACTCTGCATTCTCAAGGTCACATTGCAGAAATATTAAAACAATGCAGTCACAATCAGTGCTTTGTGGTTAAATACCCGTACTGGTTAGAAAGCATGCAGAACGGGGCTTGTAAAATCAAACTTGCCCAGAGATGCTCTGGATACCCAGAGGCTCTCTGCACTCTTGGACTGTGTACCCTAGCTTAGAGACACATTTTGGCTTTGCATTGCCAGAAAACTACTTGAGTCCAAATTTAGTGACTGCATTGTAAGCTAAATTGTTAATTAGTAACATTAACAATCAACATTAATTGTCATAAAATAAATTTAAAAAAAAAAAAAAAAAAAAGTGCTTACACCAAACAATACCAAATGCATTTCCCCCTCAATCAAACCTTTATTTCACCAGAAGCATACATACATTGCATGTTCACTGACAGCATTACATAGCATCTGAAACATATAAAGTATATATACTTGAACATCAGATAACATGTGGGGCACTCTCATTAAAATATGCTGTTATATTTCAGATCTTCATTTGATAATAGAATGATTAAATTTTACTTGATCAACCACACTCCTAATATCTGATTAATTGATCATCAATTAATCATTATCATCAGTTATCATTATTATTTGTGTTTTGGGGTGGTTTAGGATGCTTCTATGTTGGCTCTTTCTAAAGCTGCCTCACTTGATACTGAATTTAAAGGGAAAACTTGGCACTTTTCCTATGGACGTGCAGTCAATGTTGATGGTAAATGTAGTCAGCTGAAGCAATATATTCTTCCCTCTGTGTGTGCTATATTGGCTGGGAAAGCTGAGTTCTCCTGCTGCAAAATCTGTAGTTCTTGACCAAGCCATTACACTATGTTCTGGCCAACAAAGAAATAGCTATATTAGCGTTGTGTGAAGCTTGCATGCAATGCATCCTTGTACATACAGGCACTGTTAGCACGGCTCCGCAAGCAGGAGAACTGAGCTTTCTTGGTCAATCTACCACACACAGAGGAATCTATTGCTGCTACTGACTGGATTTACCATCAACATGGACTGAAGTGCTGGAGTTTCCCTTTAAAAAAGTGGCTCGCTGGAAAATGGCAATTTTATAACTAAGATAAGTGTACCTTTACTGTACCATTAACAGAAATGAAGCAGAAAATGTTTGCATAAAAATATACTGCTACAATGTCCATAAAGTTAATAATCAGTGTCTGTGATGTACTGCATTAACGTGGCATCAGTGAAAAGGAGCAGGATGTTTTATCAGCCATTGTCCTCTGGCTGGATGTGATGGTGATATTCTGCAAAAGAACAGGCTGACATGCAGTGTTAAATTAAATTAACAGGTTCATGCACACAGCACTACAGTGCAGAAAAGAAGCTGGAGGTTTTCACGATGTGTTGTGGCTAGTTAGGCCAGCCTTTTCTATTTCTTTTCTGTTTATTTGTTTGTTTTATCTTAACCACGGCGATATCACATAAAACCTATTTCTGTACAACGGGGCAATAAAGAAACTGAACAAATATCGCGAGAGTTTGGTTATAATTTAAATAAGACTTTCTCCTCTACGGTGAATTCTTTCCTATTGCCATTTTTTCACAGGACTATCAGAAACAGCTAATCTGGATGTCAGTACAATATAATTCATTCAGCGTAACGTTTAATAATTGTAACTTATCCTTACCGTCATCTATTTTAACCACAGCTAGCGTAACCGGAGAAAGCTAGCCGGTGAAGTTTGTCAACAAGCTAAGTTAGTTAGCTAACTGCCGCACGTTACAGTCACTAGGTTTTTCGAAGCAACTAAAAAGGGGAGACAACTTGCCAAAACACACCACAAACAATAAAACAGTGTTAATAATCTGTAGGTAACTAATTGGAGTGTTTAATGGACGTTAGACACAGCCTGAGCTCACCATGATGTTCACCCGGCGAGCAGCACCCCTCTCTTCTCGCAGCTGACTCTTCGTGGTCGTGCCTAGAAGGGAACCCCAGACCCGCGAAAGATCTCGCGAGAGTGATTATTTTAACACAAACCATGATCTTTTCCCAACTATAACCAGTCTCTTTATCCTAAATCTAAACAGATCTAAACTTTAGCGTTGTTACGTTATAAAACATAATAAAATTGTGCAAGGTGCACGATGTCGAGGGCGTACAAATATCGCGAGAGCTGGTAAATCAAAGGTTCCCTTCTAGACACAACCTCCTCGGAACGTGATGAAGTTGAGTGTCGTGCAGCAGGAGGGGCTCACCCATGGGTGTCAGAATAAAACATGCTGAGTGCCAAACAAACAGCCCACAAAGAGAACAATGTAATGCCTGTTCACTCAATGAGAAAAGCCTTCAGAGGTTAATTTTCTGCCAGCAGTAGCATTATTTTTGATGTTTACATTTCACAGGTAGTCAAAACAGTGGAAATGTTTTCAGCAGCAAAATTATAGGCTATGCACGTTTTGCTGAATCAGAATAACTTAAGTTTAAACACTATCACATAATTTTCGTCTGTGGAATTTACCAGGAATCATTTAGATCTCTGCCATCTTCTTGTTTTGCCTTTTATATCTTACTAAAGAACTTATATGTGCAAATGGGAGCACTAGAAAGAAAAAATAGATATAAAAGAAAATAAAAATAAAAACAAATATACAAACCCAATTCCAAAAAGATGATATGTAAATAAAAATGGTTTCAAAAAGTTGGGACAGGGGCAACAAAAGACTGGGAAAGTTGTTTAATGCTCAAAACTCGCCTGTTTGGGACATTCCATAGGTCAACAGGTTCACAGGTAACAGGTGACCACTTTGAGAAAAACTGAGTGGGCAAGTAGTCCAACAGTTTCAGAATAACGTTTCTCAACATAAAACTGCAAAGAAATTAGGGATTTCACCATCTACAATCATAATAATCTCATTAAAGATTCAGAGAATCCAGAAAAATCTCTGCACGTAAAGGGCAAGGTTGGAGACCAACATTGCATGCCTATGACCTTTGACCCCTCAGATGGCATTGTACAAAGGATATTACTACATGAGCTCAAGAACAGTTTAGAAAACTGTTGTCAGCAAACACACTTTGTTGCTGCATCTACAAATACAAGTTAAGACTCTACCATGCAAAGAGAAAGCCATGTATCAGTGTCATCCAGAAACACTGCAGACTTCTCTGGGCCCCAAGCTCATCTGAGATGGACTGATGCAAAGTGGAAAAGTGTGCTGTGGTCTGACATGTCCACATTTCAAATTGTTTTCAAAAATCATGGATGTCATGACCTCTGGGTTGAAGAGGAAAAGAACCATCCAGCGCTAAATTCAAAAGCCAGCATATGTGATGGTGTGGTGGTGTGTTAGTGCCCATGACAGGGCATCTGTGGAGATACCATTCATGCTGAAAGGTATACACAGGTTTTGGAGCAACGCTGCCATTCAGACATCTTTGTCAGAGACATCCCTGCACGAAATATGACAACAGAGACCCCAGACTGTTGAGCACCTGAAGTCGTATATCAGGCAAGAATGAGAGAATTTTGCTTTCAAAACTGCAACAATTAGTGTCCTCAGTTCCCAAACACTGATTGTTATTAAAAAGAAAAGGTGATGTCTCACAGTGGCAAACATGCTCCTGTCCCAACTTTTTTGGAACAGACATCAAATTCAGAATGAGTGTATATTTATCAAAAAACAATTAAGTTAATCAGTTTGAACATTAAAAATCTTATCTTGAATATACATTGAACAATTTTTGCAAATCATTGCATCATGTTTTCATTCACATTTTACACAATGTCCCAACTTTTTTGGAAATTGGGGCTGTAGATTTTTAATGCTGGGGGGAGAGATCAAAAAATAAATGATAAATATCTATAATTTTTGACAGTTAAAGTTTTAATTGCTTTTTGTTAGTGTCAAACTGAATAAATATATTGTTTTAATTCCTCACTAAATGTGACAAAGCATAGCTTCCTACCAGTAAATCTCACAATTTATGGATGTGGAATTTACTTATTAAAACAATGAAGTTAATCATATTGTAATTGTCCTGTGCACCATTTTCCTGGAGAACAAACAAACTCCGAAGCAAAACAAAATCCTCAATTTTCAGTAATAAAAACACATTATTTGCCAGAAATTCTTAACAACTGGGAAATACCCAAACAAAGAGACAACTATAATAGTAACTACAATTCACACCAACATCTCATTTATCTTTTTAATATAGTCTTGGGCTGGATTAAATTTATGAATGAGTCTAAAAGAAATAGATACAATGATTATTGTGGTGATTAAGTATCAATTAGGTAGAGAACAGGGGTTCCTGCATACTAGACTATCCACAAATCAATTCCAATATGAAATCACATCCTTCAATGTTGTAATATCTCTTTGGAACAAAGATCTTATCGATCTGTTATTATTACCAGGGTAACTGGAAAAACAAATATTGCCTATGAGAGTGTATGTTTCAACAATTTCAACACAAATAAGGATTCAGTTGAGTCAAATTGGTGTCTTTATTCAAACCGTGAACTACAGACTCAAATACCCTTATTAACACCTCTTAATCTTCAGTCACATGACAGAAAAGAGAAGTCAAGGGGACAAAGTCTGAAACAGCTTTGGACGCAAAGATGTCTAGGACATACTGTACTGTAACTGCAGCACTACTACTAACAGTTTCATCCCAGGAGTTTCACCAGTGGTTTATAAAGAATATCAGGTCCATGTCATGTAAACACTGCAATTTCTCTATTATTCATGACCCAAAAAACTATCACTGACAATACAGTAGAAAACTGTGGACTTCTATCTGACACACAGAAGACACATGATACAGTAGGATATACATTTAGAGAACAAAAACTCAGTAACCATTGTTTCACTTTTAACGGAGTAACAGAGTGGGTGTGTCCTTGTTCTACTGTGGCATTTGTCCCACTTATATCTTCTTTTGAAGTATCTACACAGTGCTCTTATAAACAGAACAAGCTAAGGAACCACAGAGGATACTGGTGGAAGACCGTGACTGCTTTAAAGTCAGAATCTCTGGTCCTTTTTATTTCTTCTGTAGGTTTTAAGTGCACAGCAGATCCTTGAATATCATTGACCATGACTGAATTATAGTCCCCCGGATCACAGCAGGACATGAACAGGAGAAACCAGGTACAGAATACGGCAAACCCACGTAGAAATCCATAGCACCATTCATAGCATCAGTCCAGTTCATCCTTCCACATCTCCAAATGAGGTGTAATTTGCATTTGTGTGTTTGTGCAATGATACTCTAAGAGTTCAAACGACCAATAATCCCCAGTGTGAATTTTTCTCAACACTAAAAAGGACAAGTAACCCAATTCACCCCCAATCCCCTGTTTTTGCTTCTTCTTAAGGCATATGAGAAGTCAGTGAAGTTAATGCTGGATGTGCTGTCGACTTAGCGTCCCATGGTTGGCATGGTAACAGCTGGGCTTGTCACAGTGGCGTCCTCAGCCTTCCATTGCGATGTCACAGTTTTGATCTGAGTGTAGAACTGGATGCCCTGGTGGTGAAGAGACAACTGCTGTGTCAGCTACCCTGTACAAGTTTTTATTTAGATGCAGAGTATTTTGATTCTCTAACATATGACAAGGTGTTTTTGCCATTTACCTGCTTGCCGTAGAAGTTAGTGTCTCCTCTGAATGAGCCTCTGGAGCCGGTGAATGAGAACATGGGGAGGGGGACGGGAATGGGCACATTCACGCCAATCTGTATGAACACAAACACACATTAACAAGAAATCATACATAAGTACTGCAGGGCTACAAATGCACCGGGGAGTGACGGATCAATACAATGCATTTTCATTTTTACACATGTACTACATAGTCCCCTAGATTTACTTTAAGTAAATGTGGATGAGACCTGGACAAATAATTCCTTTGGGATGAAGGTTGTGAAAAATGATTTTCTGTCTATCTGCAGGAGAAATGCTGTTATACATTTAAAATTGTGCATCGACTCCACTGAGCCAAGGCTTGATTATCACAGAGAATCTGGACCAGACTTTGGACAGACTCCTGCTGCATTAATGCAGGTTTGAGACTGTCCCAAACTTTCTGTGTATTGGCAGGTGATACCTGCCACAATCTGTCTTAAAACATTAAGCTGTTTTTGCTGTAATCATTCCTCCTGTTTAGGCTGGCTCTTCCTGGCATGCCTTCAATGTACACGTGGGCATGTGCGTATTGTTTGAAGAAAAACTTTAAAAATTGTCAAACCATCATGTAAAGTCACTAAAAACATTAGCACAATTCTCTACTTGGACAATGTAGTATGATCAGTTTTTACGAGCTGCATGTCTTTGTACTTCCTGTATCATTACCTTTGCCTACAAACTTTTTCATCCTTAATTATTTCACTTTTTACTGTTAGCTTGCCACATATTGTTAATAGTATTTACTGTTCATTTTGCTTATTGTGTTTTAAGTGATCACCTCAGTGTCTTAGACAGCCATTAGCAACATTAGTTGGCTAGCTAGCATTGTCATCTTCATTCAGAGTCAACAGAAACAAACTACAACTCAGCAGAAAGGTATTGGTTGTCTTTCCATTGCTCCAACAATCACCAACTCTGGTTGAAATAAAGTCTCATTGCATCACTTTAAATGTGAAAACATCACTGGGGGGAGCGAGAGGGGAGAAAAACAGCCGGGAGAAACGGTATGCCGAGCCAGAATATTTTTACATGTAACTCAGTGAATTGTATATTCCAAAGTCCGGCCCCTTTTCAGCTTTCTCTTTTCTTCCTTCCTGCACTTTGATATGCTCTGTGCTTAGCTCATCTATGTTTAAAAGAAAACCAAATTTTGAAGATGATAAAAAGACAATGTTGAAGGACCTGTAAAAGTGACATCAATTCACATCTTAAGTCAGCTAATGCTGGCAAAAAAATGTTAGCCAACTAATCTACATCAGTCATTAATTGGCTAGTTAGCAAGCAAACCAAAGTTTATGATTGTTGGAACAGTGGGAAAGATGAGCCAAGATATTTTTGTTGAGTGTTACTTTATTTGAACTTAGATGACAATGCTAGCTAGCTAACAGTGCTAATGGCTATCTAAGAAGAGGTGATATCAAAATGCTCAAAAACACTACATAGAAAACAAACAGTGAATACTATTACTGATATACCAAACTAAATGTAAAAAGTGAAGTAATTAACTTAAGGATGAACGATTACTAAGGTTGGTGGCGAAGGTAATGTTACTATATTGTTGAAAGGGAGTAAACAGACGTGCGTACAACGGATATACGTCACACTACCTTGTGCCAGCAGAGAATAGCTCCATTCCTTTGGCCCAAAAAGTCCCAGCTATAAATATTCCCCTTTTATATGAATGATGTCTGTTTCCTCTCTTTTAAATATAACACCTCCCACACCAAATGTTTACTCATCAAAGTTTCACACAGGTGACTCACTGAGGACCAAAATAACACCAAAGGTAACCAGTTTGGATCTCCAACAGTCAAAATTGAAAACGGAGAGAAATTAATAGCTTCTTCTGATATATCATCAGTGTCTGTGTCTAATCAGCCTTTGTAAAAGTGTCTCTCACCTGACCAACGTCCACTTCATGGGTATATTTGCGTGCTGTGGCTCCATTGGTGGTAAAGATGGCGGTGCCGTTGCCATAGGGGTTCTTGTTGATTAAAGAAATTGCTTCATCGAGATTGTCAGCCTCCAGGACGACAAGCACAGGTCCAAAGATTTCCTCTTTGTAACACTTCATGTTTGGCTGGAAAGAACAGAACGCTCACATCAGTGTTTTCTCCAGAATTCAACATCATCTGCAACTAACACTCCACAAGGTTATATCAATACACAGAAGAAAAAAAAATGAGGAAAAAGCTGTCTTAAATGCATTTAGCAACACTTACACCTACTTTCTATTTTGATATGTACCATGTCTGACACTCCAGAAATATTGATGGGTGCTAGAAAATGTCCCTGAGAAAACTACACTTTATTTTTTGATGATGGTTTTATAAGTCTGTACTGTGACAGCCAAGTTGTCTGGGCAGGAAAATCTGTCACAAGTCCCCAACATTCACAGAGTGGACCGACTTTTAGGCTTAGAAGTGAAAGCATTTTATCAGCTTTCTAACCTGGGAAATTACTTCCATCTCTGCTGGATACAAGAGAGCTGTGGAGCTCTTCTGGCCTGTGCTCAGCAGACGGACAATATGAAGACTAACAGTGACGCGCGTTCAAGTTGTAGAGAACAAGCAGTGCAGATTTAAAATGACAAGCTTTGTAAAACATACTGAATTGAAGTTCTTGTGCTACATTTTCTGTTCAACATAAATAAGCTCTTACAATTTACCCTTGCAACGGACAGGTTTTGTTCTTACTAAAAATGATGGTGTGTTTAGTTTGCTTTTTTCAGCTGGAGACTGAAAAATGTACCAAACTACATTTGTCTCTAAAACTTACAGTTCTGCAAATAAACTAATTAAAGGGATGTAACAGTATATTAAACATAATTTCATAAAAGGACTGCTGCAGACCACTGCATTGTTTTTGTTTTGCAATTGTATATGCAAAATTCAAACATTTATTGACAAAGACAATTAATGCCACTTTTTTGCACATGCTTAGTTCATAGCTCACTACTTTTATTTTGTTCACTAAACGGAGGAAAGAGTAAGATCTCTAAGTTAAAAGGAAAAACAAATTTTATATGAACAAAAACTGCTACACATCAGATTTATTATTCAATACAGGACACTTTATGTTGAGATAAGTATCATATTGTGGCATTATCATACTGTAAGTTTTTGGTAATTTTACATCTCTACTTTTTAGTGGTTGAAAAAGGTGGCAATGTTGTATCCTGTTTCCAAGCCAAATCTCACCTCAACGTTTCCCAGGATGGTGGGTCCTACGAAGTTTCCATTTTCATATCCTTTAACGGTGGGATTTCTCCCATCCAGCAGCAGTGTTGCACCTTCATCCACCCCACTCTGGATCAAATACTCCACCTTGGCCTTGGCTTCAGGAGAGATCAGGGGACCAACATCTGCTCCAGGCTGGTCGCCTTAAGGAAACATACAAGTGTAATTTCTTTTTATGAAGGGCAGAATCATGCTGCCTTTACATTACAATGCATAAGACCAAATACTATCTGAAATGCAAATGTGTGTTGACACCGTTACTAATGAAGTTACCTGCGTTCACGCGCAGTGATTTGGAACGCTCCACCAGCTCGGGGAGCCATTCACGAGACTCCCCTACAAAAATAGCAGTGGACAGAGCCATGCAGCGCTGGCCAGCTGCTCCAAAGGCAGCACCCACGAGCTGGTTGATGGTGTTCTCTTTGTTGGCATCAGGCATCACCACACCATGGTTCTTGGCACCCTAAAATGAGAAATATAGGACACAGCTCTGTAGGCTCTCTCTCTAGTCACTGTAAGACATCAAACAGAGGCAGCCGTCTGTCACATATGTATAAATCTCAGTGATTGACATAAGCACTGAGTGTTGCCTGCAACAGCAATAGCATATATTTTGCTGCATTGTTTTGTACAGAACAATACAACGCATTTATATGCAAGTTATTGTGAAAACAAAACTTCAGTCTAATGAGCTGACAGAGAGAGTAGGGCTGGGCATCATTCAAACATTTTAGATACCAGGACCTTCAATCCTTCAATACAAGACTTCAGGAAGGGTGGTACTAGGGATTAAGATTTTACCCGAAAATTAGACATTTTCTATCCGAGGAAATGCACTTGTTAGGAAGCAGAACTTCAGCTACAGTTAAAATGCACTGGTCATATTTAAGGTAACACTAAATGCGACAAGGAGAAATATGGGTTCCCAACCTGCCCATGTTAGTATATTATTTGGTGGCATTAATATTCATTAAGGCAAAAGTCATTTATTTTAATTAACATTAGAATGAACATAACCTAAACTGCTCAGGTAGCTTGAACTTGACTACAGCTGTGAGGATGAAATGCCAAGTTCACTGCCTGTGATCCGTCACTGTCTGACTGAACAGCTTCATGAAAGTGATATTTTACATTTCTTCATTGTGTACACAAATGAAATTCATTAAAGCAAGTCATTTTGTATTTTCAAAGTCATTCTATTAACTGAGACAGATTCATTCGGTTAGCATTCAGATGTGACTGTTGCGATTCCAGCAGAAGGTTGGCGCTGTGCCTGCTAAGCAATGTACAATATAGTAGGCCTAATAAAGTCAAAGTCAGTGATCACTTCAAGTTAAAAAAAAAATGATGCTCTAAAAAAGCCCTCACTCACTTGGTGTGAGATTATGAATGGATACTTCGGGAAATTTTGAAGGTCTTTATCCAGGGCTGCTCGGAGAGAGGCACATTTTCCCATAGCCTACTGCCAGTATTTAGCCCAGAAGCATTTTGGATAAAGTATGAATCCAGATTTCTCGCACGCTTTGGTGGGCTTTCAGTTGGTATCAGAGATTCCAAATGTTGCCACAAACCGTTGTTGAACTTCCACATTTGATCCCTTGTTAGAGCGCAGCACACCCTTAGTATTTCCATGCCAAGCTGGTGGCAGACATCATGTTGTGTTAGCCTAATTCAGTTTATAGAGACAAAAGTTACTGTACTACTCTGCATTAACACTCAGACATTTTGACTTCATGATGCTATGTTTATTAATTGATTAAAGATTTGGTGTGTATATGCTTTAATAAAGTAAACTAGGCCTACATATTTTCTAACTGTATTCCCATATGTTCTCAATGTTAAAATGTTTTTCCCGTTTTCCTGTTTTTATTTGGAGGGCAATCCTATGAATCTCATTTTCTGGGATTCAATCCTAGCTGGTACTGGGAAAATAGTGGCAGAGTGAGACCACTTTTTTTGTCTGTACTAAAGAGCAGCTAGCCCAGTTCTGACAAACATCCATCATGTCAACTTGGCTATTTTTCTCCTTTTACCTGTTGGTCTGTAAGTAACAGCACGCCTAGCGTCAGAAACATCATCATTATTAGATCTTGGTAAAAGCATGTTGCACGCTTAATGGTTCACTGACTGACTTACTCCTTAGTTATCAAAATTTGAGGACAGTGAAATGAGTAAAATAAGTACTGTAAGTTCTGGTGTACCATGTTGGACTGCACTCTCTTGCCGTTCTTGGATCCCCGCTCGTAGATGTATTCCCCAGCCGAGTTGGAGCCTACAAAGCTGATGGCTTTGATGGCCGGATGGTCACAGATGAAGTTCACCGCTACAAAGACACAAACAGAAAGTGTAAATACTCTCCTCTTCATCTGTGCTGCAGCCTTAAGGCACAATAAGAGCACAGAGGCCTCGGATGCAGAGATTTACATCCTCTTGACTCCAACAACCCTGAATTTACTTACACATATGGGCTGCGCATATTGTGCAAATTTCCTATCTACATATTACCAGGGGGTATATGATTACTGTTTGAATCATCCTTGGACCTTTCCCCATTGCTTATTACACGCACAGATTGCGTGTGACTGAATGAACACAGACACACACTCACTCACTCACCTGCGTGCTGACCGTGGATGATGTTGAGAGTACCATCTGGTGCCCCGGCATCCTGGAGCAATTTGGCCAGGAGCATGGTGCATCCTGGGACACGTTCAGAAGGCTTCATCAGGTAGGTGTTGCCGCACACCATGCCGATGGGGAACATCCACAGAGGAATCATGGCAGGGAAGTTAAAAGGGGCGATACCGGCACACACCCCAATGGGCAGGGGGTAGGTGTAAGTGTCCATGTCCTTGGTGATGGAGGGTAAGGTCTCCCCCAGCATGAGGGATGTGATGCTGCATGCATGTTCAACCACCTCTGGGGAGTGAAGGGGATGACAAAGAATGAGAAGAAGTAAACCAATAATAAAAAGAGATAAACATACAAAATATACAATAAATTAATTGAGTCTCTGAGAATTGTAATGTAATTAAGAGTTATTTAAATGGGTTTTTTTTTTTTAGGAGGACCTTTGTCAAGTGTATAACTATATTTAGAATATTGTCACCGCTTTACTTTGTTGTTAGACAGCCTTCTTCTGACAGGAGATAGCTCTTAAATAAGCCAAATATCGCTCTTTTAAAACCAACCAAACTACCACAGGCAAAAATCAGCCTGATTCCAACAGAACACAGAGGTTTCTGGTCTGCTGATGCCTCGATCAGTTAGTTTGTTTTGTGTTATTGTGTGACTTCTGTGTTTTAAAAGCACAATAACACATAATAACACAAACAAACACATCATAGCAGTGGTGGGACCAACACCTCCCGCAGAACATGTGAGTGGAGTGGAGCAGTCAGAATTTCTGCTCCTCGCTCACAGAGCTGTAACCCTAAACCCTGTTTTTCCAAAGGTCATGATATTTGAGCTGAAAACCATGGTTTGGTGGACAGTAACAAGGAAACATTTACTTGAGTACTGTATCTTAAGGAAGTCACTCGCGTTTTCGTCAGTAACACATTAGAGCAACAAAACCAAACACTACCCCGCTGTGGAAAATTAAATTCTTAAGAATAATATACGTAGCACATGGCTATGACTTTATTTTTCTTACCTGTCCAAAATGCCAAAAAATTTAAAATTATTAGTCTAATGGCTATTTTACAAATGCAATTTTTTTCTGCTATTGTCTCAAGATTTTATCTTTTCGTCATCAATGTTGAAGGTGCTGCACCCCCACCTTCAACATTGGGAGAGCATAAAACCCAATGCCCCTCATAGATGCCGCCTATGATAATAGTTTATTTCTTTAATAACACGTTGTCCTCTGAGGGGAAAAATCCTCACCTTTTTTCAGCTCAGTCTATATAATGACTAAACGGCCCACATATTTATGTGTTTGTATTAAGATCATTAATATCAGTTTCACTCAGCTGACATCAGTGAGGATGTTTTAGACAACAGCAGACAGCAAACTGAACACTGACACACGCAGAGGAGATGACGAGGGAGAGACAGCGCCTGGACAGTTTATCAACAGGACAGTGCAAAATGGTGTGGGTGTTTGTGCAATGGGCACTTGGGGACATGTCAGACTCGTGGTGTGAGCGGTGCCTGAGCGAAATTGGAGCAGGACGGAATGGGAGAAAAGGTGGCACTCCATTGTTTTAAAAAAGCCGCTCTACGCTCCATCCAATCCTCCGCCACTCCCGCTCCCACTCCGCTCCGCTCACATGCTCTGACCTCCCATACCCTGGAAGGTGAAATTACTGATTTTGTCTATGGATTTTGGTTGGTTTGGAGAGAGAGCCATGTTTGGCTTAAACAATGGCAGATTCCTGTTAGAAAAGGCTGAGAGAAACAAACAAACAACAACAAAAAAAAGTCAACATCAGTTTAAGGTGCTAAAACATCTTTTGCTGTTGACCCTGTCCACAGCAACACATTGCTTAGCTTCTGTGCTGGTGCTCCTCTCTGCTTCTCCAAACTGGGGGCATGTCAGCCAGCATCTACTGTAGCTAACACACTGACTCTCAATATGTACTTCATACAACCCCACAAAATAATCAGAACTCTTCCTTTAAGAGGGCAGGCTACAGTACAAAGTGGATAATGAATTGTAATGTAGACATTAAATCATCCTCTCACTAAAGAAAAAAAACAAACAAGCTAAAAAATTGATTTCTTTTCCCTGTGAGTAAACTGTAATAGAACTCGTGAAAAACTTCAAGCACCATTGGTCCCAGTACTGTGGGAAATCTCTAATGCTGGCAGCACACCTGCAGATGTAGCCTGTCTTTCAGCTGATAAGTTAAAAGTTAGCATGCCAGAATAACTCGGGCATCTCAAAAACTGGGAGCTGTACCAAGTACAAAAAAGACTTTGGCTGCTCTGTCTTGTAATAACCAAAATATATCTCCCTTTATTTGCAAGTGTGCATGGCTCTTTTGATTTCTCAACATGGCTCTTGCTGATGCAAGCCTGCCAAAGTGAATAAGTGCAAGGCAATGACGGGAACTGCATAATTATCTTTATATAGCCTGCAAAGTGTTTTACATAAAAACAAACTAGGTAAACACACTCTGACATCAGGATTGAACAATGCGATGCTGCAGGGATGCTGCCTCTTTAACCTTTGTTTTGTTCTAAATGGACACTTTCTGTCAGCAGTTTAAACCTCAATATGCCAATATGGCCAAAACAGAATCATTCCCCCATTATTAATTTAAAAGTGAAAGTCACTTTCGCAGGGAGTGTTTGGTTACGCACAAATAACTGACACCCTGCAGCCACTTAGTTTGTGCAGGCAATGGCCCGAAGGGTTTCCTAAGATATAGACTTTTCACCAGGGGATACAGATACGATAGACAATAGTTTGAGCAGGGGAATTTGATCTCTGCTATATATTCACCTGCACTCTAATCTAATCAGGATATAAACCCAATAGCACACTAGGAGGTACATGCATTACTTACGGAGTCCTCTAAATACATCTCCTTCTGCGTCAGCAAGAGTTTTGCCCTGCTCCAAGGTGATTATTTTAGCCAGTTCTTTCTGAAATAGAGGAAAAAACAGATAATTATTGAATATTTCAAGAGATCATTGAGGGAAAAAAGCAAAAAGATGGGAACCGTACTGTAAACTTAGGTGCATTATTTCCCACTCTTGGACCCTTATTCAGCTTTATTTTAGGGTAATTAAGGACACTACAACAGAACTGTACTGTAAACTTAAGTGAAATTACATATCTGCTATTTACGACATACCCTCTTTGGCTGGTCCCATATACCTCTAGAATTTGGCTTTACTTCGTAGATCTGGTTCATGTATTGTTTTAAAAAAGGGGAGGTAGCAGATATGTGCCTTTAGTTAATAGTTCTGTTGTAATGTGCCCCTAATTACCCTCTAAGAAGTCAAATACAGGCCTAATAAAAGGCCTAATACTGTTTAATAACATAATAACATTTTATTTCTAGTTTTTGTCTAATTTGATACAAAGTACAGCTTGTTAAGTCTTATTGGTGCATTGTAAAATAAAGTGCAACCAAAAGATGTACACATACAAACTATTTCCTTGCACTCTAAGGTCACGTTCACACCAGCCTTGTTTAGTCCAGTTGAACTGAACCCTGGAGCGTTTACCTCCTTGGTGCGGTTCATTTTGGTTGGTGTGAACGCTGGCCTCAAACTCTGGTGCGGACCAGTCAACCGCTCTCGGGTCCGCCTGGTAGGGGTGGTCTCGGACCGCTATCAAGTGAACTCTAGAGCGGTGTACTTCTGGTGTGAACCCCATCCGCACCAATCACAGGAAGCGCGCCGTTTTACACATCATATCTTATATCATATCATCATTTCTTGATGAAAGGAGAGCAGCTTAATACATTTTTTGTGTTTGTAGCCTAGAGTATAGGGGTAGGCCTATTCATTCATTCAAGGAGATGCATGGATTCAGTAAACAAGAGCTGCTTTTATGATGAGCCAACTTTGTGATTTTAACATGTATATGATTGTGAACTTTTTATTGTCTACTTACCTCACTGGTCGCGCTTGTATGGCAAAAGAAAAAACATCATGGTAGGCTCTCATTATTGCCTGTCGTCTTCTGTGATATGACCGTCCGATTGCAGAGCGTCTTCTGCGACGTGTGTGTATTAATACATTATTTAATTGCTGCAGTCTTACCAGCCGTTCATATGCGTGGTCCGTTAAAGTCTGCTGATATGCAGTCCAGATCAGCACCAACATGAAAATGAGCAGACGATGCTCCATGATGTACAGTAAAAATTGCGAGGGATTTGTTGTCTACCCGCCTAAACTGTATAAGCAATCACCGAATGGCATTTGCTGCCACGTGACAATTTTGGGACCGTTTGAGTTTGGCCTTTGTCAACGCGAAACCGGAGAGAAATTTGAGAAATTGCAACAATGTATCATCCTCGCTTTGGTTCGAATCAGAAAACGGACCTTTTGGTGTGAACACGACATAAATCTTCATCTTAAAATGGAAACACATCGGTGAAAGGTGGAAAGAGGCGTATGAGCAAGAGACAGATTTCCTTACAATGTTATCCTTGATGAGCTGCTGGTAGCGCAGGAAGATCTGCTGCCTGCTCAGGATGGAGGTCTCAGACCAGGAGTGGAAGGCTCTGGAGCAGGAGTCCACAGCTGCCAGCATCTCCTCCTGGGTAGCTTTGGGAACACGTCCCACCACCTCATTAGTGGCCTGAGGAGCAGGAAGACAGTCTGTATCAGACAAGTTGACTGAGAGCAGGGGAAGTGATTACTTGCCATCATTACTGCATGCACATTAATTCATTAATATTAATAACCAAATGCTTGTTTTCTATCCTTTACAGGTTTGATATTTAATGTGATGAAAATAGATGCTGTTTTTGCACAGCCTTGCTGGGGGCTCATGTTCGACAAGATATAAAACTTCCTATGTAGACTCTGTAGGCTCTGATTTCTCTCACTTTACAAATTAAAATATTGGGAATTGACAAATCAAGTCTCGTTTTCCCTTCAGCAATCTCTATAAGTTACTGCTGCAGAGCTGCCCTGGTTTTTTGCAGCCAGCTTTCTGTATGGTAGAGGTCTTGCTACTGCAGCCTTGTTGCAGATTGGATAAAGTTCATCTATGAATACTTACAGGGTTGTGAATGTCGAGCCATTCAGACGAGTTGGACTCAACGAACTTGCCATCAATGAACAGCTTGGTGGTGGGCTAGAGGGTCACAGAAGCATATGATTAAATCCCTTCCTGCCTGGTTACATCATTACTAAGTTCATCAAGGACATCCTTCCCTCCATCATCACATACTGTATATACAGTCACATACAGTGACTTTCTAAAGCATTCATTTTAAGTCTCTTTACTTTCTATACACTGAGCTGTGCAACATCTAAAATAGAGGTTTTTCTTACCAGTCAGTTCTAAGCAGATTCAGAGGGTCTTCCATGTTATATTGGCAGTCTCCCAAAGTCACAATACATACAATTCTAAGCAGGTTTGCGGTTGTGTAGTGTAGTGTGCCCTGACTCAAATAGTAATAAAATTAAGTCAGTATGCATTGCATTGCATACTATCCAAAGATTTTAGGGTGAGTTGCTTACATTTTTGTCCCACAATGCAATGGACAAAAGAAATGTAAGATCTAAAAAACAGGCATTAATTATTTAGAAAAACATTTTGCTATCTTTGTGAAGTTTCTGGCAGTGGCTTATCCAAGTTACAGTTTGATTGACGTCCAATGACATGTTTGTATCATTTCCTGCAAAACAGTATGTTGATTTCTTGTATACTAACTGCAAAAATGGTAATTTTTTAGACAACTCTACGCAGTCTCTCATCTTACAATAAGTACTGGGAACCTGTAGTGCTTTACATATTTTTAAATACCCTTTTGATTTATGCTTCAACATAATCTTAGTTGAGGCTACAGCCGAGATACTTTGACTTAATGTCACAATAATTGCTGTGACGCTCTGAAAACTAGAAAATCTTACACAGACAGGTTTGCCTTTCTAAATCATTTCCAGTCAAATTATTTTGCACAACAAACAAAATTGGAGACATCTTGTGTAGAGCCCGATGAATAAATCAACCAGACCAGTATAATCAAGATATTGAAGTAAGAAATACCGAGATATGATTAATGTAATTAAGACATTGTCTCTTTATTACATGGTTTACCCACCAGTAAAGATTGACAAGATTTTTTGTTTTTTTGTTTTTTCAAAAAAATGTCCTACTTGGTACATATCTTGATCACAATGCTTTAACAAACAAATGCAAGGAATCCTAATCAAACGTGTGTATTATGTTTGTTAAACAACATACAACCCCAATTCCAAAAAAAATATGATACTGTATAAAATGTAAATAATGCATCATTATACAATGATTTGCAAATCCTTTTTGACCTATATTCAATTGAGTAGTATAACAGCACAAAAACAAGAGATTTAATGTTTAAACTGATGAACCTTATTGTTTTTGTAAATATGCACTAATTTTGAATTTGATGCCTGCAGCATGTTACAAAAAAAGTTGGGAAAGGGGCATGTTTACCACCATGTTACATCAACTTGTCTTTTAACAACATTCAGTAAATGTTCGGGAATAATTTAAGTTTTCAAAGTGAAGTTCTTCAGGTGCTCAACAGTCCAGGTTCTCTGTTGTTGTATTTTGTGCTTCATACTGCTTTTACACTTTCAGTCAACAGGAGACAGGTCTGAACTGCAGGCAGGTCAGTCTAGTACCTGGATTCTTTTACTATGAAGCCACACTGTTGTAACACATGCACAATGTGTCTTGGTACTGTCTTGCTGAAATAAGTAGGGACGTCTCTGAAAAAGATGCTGTCTAGATGGCAGCATATGTTGCCTCAAGAAATGTCTTTTTCTTTCAACATCAGTAGGCTCATTCAAGATAAACTGTGCCTTGCCTGGATAGGAGAAGAGAGCAGGTGGCTGCAAAAGGAGGCAGTGACAAAAAGCTGCACTCAAGTGAGAAAGTTTCGAGCTGCCTTCATAGAATATACAGGAAGTGACAGAAATATTTCCATCCTGTTAGATCCATCTGCAGGCTACCTATAGTTTGCAGATCACATTTGGATCATTATAGCTGAAGAAAAAAAGCATGTGTTCTTGATCACTGATGAAGGTGAAGCAGAAAGATCCCCCTCCTGTTCCATGATCCTCTGTTCTTTTCATATCTGTCTTTTAAAGCCCTTTGTAACTGCTTGTTTCGATAAGTGACATATAAATAATCTTTATTATTATCAGCCACGCAATATTTTAATCTGAAATGTGGACTCCACTTTGCATGGTTGAGTCTCAACTTGCATTTGCAGAAGCAGCATCGATCTATGTTTACCAGTAACAGGTTTCCAAAGTGTTCCAGAGTGTTTTATACAATCATGTTGGTTTTTAATGCAGTGCTGCCTGAGAGGTTAAAAGTCACATGGAATTCAATGTTGGCTTTCAGCTTTGCCTCTTACATGTAGAGGTTCCTCTGGATTCTCTGAATCTTTTAAAGATACTGTGCATTGTAGAATGGTGAAATCACTAATTTCCTAAATTTACGTTTTATACAAAATCCCAAAGGTTTTGGAATCAGTGTTGTAAAAACATGGTGTTGCTTTGACATCAAAGAGTTATGAGTGCCCAATAAGAACAATGTTTACCTACTTTAAGTGACTTGCATAATGCAACAATATGTAGCACATGGAAATCAGTGTGGTGACTTCTCAAACTGACAATTATAAGAGCCTCTGTTGATCACACTGCATGCACTCATTCATTGCTTAGTTATAAAAGCTGGCGAGTGGAAGCTCTTACCACTGAGGAGGCGGAGTAACAACGACCCAGCTGGAGGGGGATCTGCAAGAAATTAAGCACCACCAGAGCATTAGTCAACTTCAATTCACACTATCAAAGGTTTAATGCCAAGAGGCAAGCCTGAGTGCTTCACTGCTTGTAACCCCAGTACATGTGATGCCCTCACTGCCAAACCTGAATTACATATAACGTTACATATGTTTGCAAAAAAAAGTGCAGTGTGTGCAACGTGCTTGGTAGGCAACGACTTAGTTAGCTACCAGCACAGGTTGTTAGCTATTTTTTTGTTGCATAAGCATCAAACAAAACCAAGTGTTCTGTAGAATATGAGCATGAATTCGTTTTACCTTCTTATTCAGAAGGGACCGGAGGAGAATCGCTGCCATTGTGGACGGTCAGGTTTCTATTTCCCTGCTCCGAAGCCCTTCAACCGACCCACAAGACAGTGGAGTGCAAAGAGAACTTCAGCTAGCAGTTACGTAGCAGAGGACACCGCGGAGGGATACAATGTTGCGCTTTCATAGATCTACAACACATCATCGACGTGGACGTCAGTAAGTAAAGCCAGTGTACATTATTTGTTGATCTACGAAAGCTGCGTGTTGCGGCATTCGCTGCTTTTGTTGAGTGTGGGCGGGACAGACCCGATTTAAAGGCCAATCACAGCGCGTGATTTACCTACCGCCCTAGATTACAAGAAGTCGATTGGCTGGTTCTATATAAACAGGGTCGTGTCTAAAAGAGAACCTCAGACCCGCGAAAGTTCTCGCGAGAGTGATCATTTTAACTCAAACCACGATCTTCCCGTTACGATAACTAGTGTTTTTTTGTCCTTTAATTACCCAGACCTTAACCACAGCACTGCCACATTTTAAAACATAATTAATTTGTACAACGTGCAAAATGAAGAAACGGAGCCTACAAATCTCGCGAGAGTTCCTCAAATTTAGGGTTTCCATTTAGACATCTCATTAACACAGCCTGGCGTCTTCTCCGTTGCTTTATTCAACCAGAAAAACAGCTTCTTCAGGAACTTCGGTGTCAAAATGAGGCCTAGTTGCCTTGCTAAGTCCGACACAGTTTTTCAATATATATTCATGACTGGACCCAATTTGCTTTTATGTGTGAAGGAAACACTTATCAACACCTAACAGGTAACAGTTTCCATGGTAACACGCTTACAGGCAACATGGAGTTTCTGCAGTGGAGTTGTCATGATGTTGCAAGATGGATTGAGTCTTTAGGATTCCCACAATACAAAGTATGTTAACATTCACCTGACCAAACAGAGATAACATTGTACTATACAGGATATGCGTCAGTCAACTTCCAATGTTGTTTTTTCAGTTTTTCACAAAGCTCTGACCTCATTATTCATTTCTGTCTGCAGGCATGTTTCACGGAGAACCTCATCACTGGAAGAAAGCTCATTTATGTAAACTGCATCTACTTGCCAAGACTGGGAATCACAGATTTTAAAGACATGCAGGTAAGAAGAAACTGGAGTTTTTGATTCCAGCCTTCAAAAGAGGTTGATGTTATTATGGAGACTTGTTTACATATCAAAGATGGAAGCTCACACAATGTTCAAAGATGTTTCAACAGGCTGAGTAGCACCAAGATAATGATGGCACTGTTACAACTACTGTACTGTATATAACCTACTCTTACCTTTTAGTTTTCCTTAATTGCTAAGTGATCATTTAAGGAGCCTAATTCACCAAATTTAAAAAACAAGCATTTTCTGCACATAAGACATCACTCTGGGCTGAGCATTTTGCCTAATTTGACCAGGTAATGTAATAGACTCACTAAAATGAGGACACAATATCCCATTAGTAGACATAATTCTTAGTTGCCTTTTCAATTGTCTCTCCAGTCAGCTCCAAGTGGACTGTAAACACCAGAAAACCGGTGCCTAGTCTGTGCCAACTCAATTGCACATTCCATTTGGCACTTGAATGCTCCTTCTTTGAACAGTGTGACATCCAATTAAAGTTATGTGTTGTACCCAAGCATCTCTGCCAGCACACACCTCACATCAGCTGTATCACATATATGCTGTTGTTTACAGTTAAAGCAGCTGTTTTTCTTATCTCTCCCTGAGGTCAGAACTAAATTCGCTGAAGGTTCCTGTATGTATTCATCTCTGCTTTACTGTAGAAGCATCAAACCACATATCTTGAGACGGACAGACTCGGTTAAGAAATGCCTGTGCTATAGTTAGTCAAGATTTATGCTGGTTCAGCCTATAAGTCCTTTGATTCACTTGTTTTTGGGAGTGTAACCGCGTAACATTTCTTCCAACACTCTTAGAACTAAAAGTGCTGACTAGAACTGTAAAGGGTTCCTCGGCTTGTCCTCATAAGAGAACCGTTTTTGGTTCCTGGGAGAGCCTTGTATGAAGTTTCCACTAGGAACCTTTTCAGAACCCAACATATAGATTTATACCTAGAGCCATCTGTGAAAGGTCCCAACCAGAACCCTCTATGAACACCCTTTTTCACTAAGTTAGCTCTGGTTCTTGAGCTGGTTCCATTCAAGAGTCTTAGAACCTTGGTGCTATCTATTGAACCAGCTAGCATTTCCATCAGTTTTGAGAACCATTGTAATCAATGATGCTAGCAACAGAGGGCACTGCACAATGCACAACCACTTGTAGAAAATGAGACGCCCACTTTGGTTCCCAGGGAAACTTGCTATTTTTTGGTTGCAGCTGGGAACCCGCTTTTCTGGTTCCAAACCAACTTATTTTTATGGATAGGCTAAGAGCGATTCAAAATGAGGTATTGGTGAAAAAAAGCCTATGAGAGGTCCTAAAGAGTGTAATGGTTCCACCCAGAACCCTCTCTAGGGGTTCTATCAAGAACCTCTCCACTTTCTACAGACACTAAGAAGAACCAACATTATATTATTCCAAGCATTTCATTCAGAAACCACCAAGGTGGTTCTACCAAGAACTCTTTCATATTTTAAGGGTTTCATGTAGAACCTACCCTGGGGGATCCAAATTCCTTAGAAGGATTTTACTTCTATCCTCCTGTCCTCCAAAGGTTCTACAAAGAAAAAAGGTTATTTGGATGAAAAGGGTTTTTGATGGAGCCTATAGTCTTACAAAGAACCCTTGATGAAGCCTTTCTTTAAAAGGGGTTCTTCAGAAGCAAATAGTTCTGGGTACAACCCTTTTGGAACCCTTATTTTTTAAGAGTGGCCAGTGCTGCAATCTCGGTTAGATCTCCTTGAAAGACTAGACACTCTGACTCTCAGTGGGACTACCTTATTAAATAAAGGTTAGATGCTGTAAACATATACTTTATCAAAGGACTCAACCTGCTGTGCACCCCCGCAGGTCATCTCTGCTCGTGTGCGTGAGCTGCTGGGGATCACAGAGACCCTGTGGAGTCGCAGTATCGCTGACCCTCCGCGGGACAACATGGGCCTGTTCTTGGAGAAAAAGAGCAGGACAGGTGAGCAGGCGGACAGCCTCACCTACCAGCAGTTTCTGGATGGCACGCATCAGTGAGCGGCAGCCCGGCATGAATCACAACAGTAAAGGAGCACAACAAAAACCAAGACATGTCAGTGTCATTTCATATCACAAACTGTCAGCTCAGGATGACTCCAGTGAGACACTCAGTGTGGGTCACATGCAGGCCGTGACATTAACACTTCCCACAGACAAAATGCTTGTGTGTTGTTGTTATTGTGGCTGGTGAAAAATCAGCTATTCAAGGGTTTTGTGCAGGTAGCCAACATGTGTTCAATCTGAAAATTAAGGGCTGGCCAATGCTGGATTTTTGGGGCAGATGTCAATGTCTCTTAAAAGTGGTTAACACTGGTGACAAAGATATGTAATGGCAGGACATTTTACAGTTTAAACAATAAACCTTATTGTCTAAAACGATATGAGACCACTTAAACAGTAAACATTTGCTAGTATTTTTAATAATTATAAATAACTAAAAATTTGAAAAAACACAAATAGAGCAAAATATATGCACATATTAAACCTTAACAAAGAAAAGGGATCGGAATGTTGCCTATAAAGCTAACAAATAAAAACAATGTTTTATGTTTATTAAAAAAGTTATCATATAGTTGCATATCGAACATCATATATGCAGATAACAATATAGACTGATATAGCTGTTACAGGCCAGTATCAGGCCAATAATATTGGTCGACAGTAGGGATGTAACAATATATCAAACATTGCTATATCACAATAAAGAACTGTTACTGCTGCTGTATTGTTTTTGTTTTACAATTGTTCATACATAATTTAAACATTCAGTGCCAAAGACAATTCATGCCAACATGCATAGGTCATGGCTGGCTACTGTTATTTTATGTTTTTATTAAAGAAGGAAAGCACTGTAAGTTGAAAGGAGAAATGAATTATAGATGAACAAAAATTGCATTACACTAAACACATCAGATTTATTATTTAATAAAGGATCATTTTTTTCAAGTCAGCATTTTACTTCTATTTTTGTTTTTTAATATCGCAATAAATATGGTATCGTGCACTGTTTATTGTGGTATTATCATACTTAAGTTTTTGGTATTGTTACATCCCTGGTCAACCTATATATCTGCATCTACTGAAAGTCACCTCTGAAATGAATCTACTGGCTACTGAGTGATCTCTCAACAATGACTGAATGCAGCATTTTTTTCACACATGTAATATCAGTGGCTTTGTGTGCACACATATGATAAACAGATTAAATAGCTCTTGCTATTTCAGTTCTGGATAACTGCTTAAACCACTTAGGCAATTCCTATTGATCTCAAGTGGATGTGTTGTAACTGGATGGAGTTATCGATCTGCAGTAGAAATCCTCGGGGTAATTCTGTGGATGACAACGAACACCTATTTCAAAGTGCCAGGAGGCCCCCAAAGCTGTAGAGGTCATTGTTCTTGGAATAAAAAAAATAAAAAAACACTGAGTCTGCGAGAAGACTTCTGTGCCGCTGATACTATAATAGACTTATATGAACATATAGACTACTTTGCCAAGTTGCACAAAAGGCCATGGGATCATTGCATCAGATAGTGATGGGTCGAGTGCCAAGCAGTCCCTCAGGGAGCCAGGGCTTTCAGTTTCAGCCAACTCAACACTTTCTTGCCAATAATCTATGTAATACATGCAGGAATATTCAGCTATAGGCTGCTATACTGTATTTGGCTTCACCAAGAGCAGATGCACCGTGCAAGGAAACTGAAAAGAAGGAGGGTCATTACATCACTAACTACCATGCTATGCTCTGCTTGTGCCAGGCTTTGGTGAAGCTTATGGCCAATGTGTGGAGAAGCACACTAAAACCCAATATATCTATGTTGACATTTGAAAAGATGTTAAGAATATGCACAAATGTGCAGCATGTTGTAGGACTGTAACCTTTACATCAGCTTTACCGTAGAAAAACATGCCGTTGTAGTACGTTCATGGGAACATGCAATAAACTTCCCAAGAGCATTCTGGGAATGTAACTACAATGTTAGTTTTACCTTAGAAAAAACACTTTTACCATCCAGGGAACATTAAGGGAGAAACTTTCCTGAACATTCAGCTCTCCTCCCCAGAATGTTTCTGGGAAATAACAATTAGTTGTGTTTACATCAGAGAAACACCTAGGGAATGTTAAGGGAAAACCTTCAAATAACCTTCCTAGAACGTTCAGGAAAAGTAACAAAAACATTATTTTCAAGTAGGAAAAATTAGACATTTTAACGTCTAGGACATATTATGTTCTCATGAGAGGAAACCAGAAAATATTTTCTCAATAAAATATGATCCAGTTTCAACCAAATCAGTGGATACATTTGAAAAGTTGTGCTTTTGTTCATTGAGGCCCGTTCTCCAGAAACACTCCAGTACGCTCTGGTGAACAAATGTGTTTTTCTTCCATGTTCCACTGCATCATAAGCATTGAAGCGTTTAATTGACCGCAAATTTATTGCACTCCCCCAAGTGCAGGATCAAAAATTTCTAATTGTTTTCCAGAAAAATACAATTAAAAGTACCTGAGAATATATACTTTTTGTCACTGTTGGGCCAGATACTGGCATATAGGTGATGTATAGCACAATACGATAAAAAAAACAAAAAACTAAAGGTTCAGTGTGTAAGATTTAGGGGGATTTATTAACAGAATATGGCAGAAGTTGAATGTAATATTCATGTGCATGTTGTCACTTGAAAATACGAATTATGTTTCCTTTACCTTAGAATGAGCTACAGAGGGCATATTTCCATATTTTCTACAGTAGCCCAGAATGGACAAACCAAACATTTACATCCTTTTGCATTTTTCATGAGTAGCAAAGGGAGAGTTAGATGAGGTGTTTGCAATCTGTAAGCTCACTGCTAGATCCACTAAATCTTACACACTGGTTCTTCGATTTTTGACTTAATGGTAAATGTTGAAGTAACCTCCCTGGAACATTCAACTAATCTCACCAGACGTTATTTTGAACCTAACAGTGATGTTGGTTTTACGTCAGAAAAACTTGCTGTTTTAACATCCAGGGAACGTTATGCAGGAATGTTCAATCAACTCAACGTTCCCAGAACCAAAACAAACGTAACCACAATGTTTTGGGAACCCAATTTGTCTAGCTGGTTTATTTGAAAGAAATGGATCGATTTTCAATAAAACTCTTGTCTGGGCCTCCACTGGTTATTATTACCGAGGTAATTTTCTCTTCTATACGTCTAAGTCTGATAAACACTTATGTGCTTCTTTTTAAAAAAATAAATAAATAAATAAATTGGATTTGAGAGAATATTACAGGCCAACTGCATTTTCGTGCAGTGGAGTTCAATCTACATGAATAAATGATGATGCCTGCCTGTGAGATAGGCTGGGAGGCACTGCATCTGTCTATGCACACAAATGGTCTCTGTGCAGCTCGGAGCGCACTGATTACCATTCCGAGCACAGCACCTCTGGTCAGAAATGGAGCCGGGTCGGTGGTTGACAGTAGTCCGGGGGCAGCGGGGGGAGGAGGGGGGTGCATATTATGGCAGCAACCTTTCAGTCAATCTGGATTAACTCGCACTGAGCCCTGCGTCGCCAGCAAAACCCCCCTGTGAAAGCGATACGAACATCTGGCTGAACTGAGCACAGCACCAGTCGCTCAGCAGCGCTGTAGATATTAAAGCAGCCCGTCGCTACAAAGGCGTTTTCTCTTCTTCTTCTTCTTCTTCTTCTTATGCTCCTGGAGGTGCATACATGCAGGCGGATGCGCAGTAGAGGCGATCCCGCACAGCTGCAGCCTCGAAGCCACACCGGGACCATGCAGGTTGCGTTTTCCAGTGTTTTTCTCGAAAGGGGGACGCCTGGTTACATTTCTCCGGTGTGAGGGAATGGCAGAGGAATCGTCCGTCCTTTATCTGCTGCTCATGGATTTCTTGAAGGGCATCGCTGGTTTCGCAGGCCGTCACATGTTATAGGAGCCAAGACGCGTGTTTCGGGACACCTGAATTATCTCCAAAGAGAGGCACCGTCGGTCCCATTTTAGGCTGCCAGAATGCTCTCAGCCCTCTTGGGAGGAAATCAGCTCCTCCTTTGACTTGGCTTCATGTTTCATCTGCAAGGTAAATTCAATATTTTATAGTCTGGATTTGCAGCCTCTGAACTCTTTTGGGGAACTGTCTTTCAAAGAGGCGCAATATTGACTTGAAGTACTTCTCACAGGACCCATCTGAAAGGGCTCACATCCTCCCCTGTGACAGACAGACAGGGGTTGTGGCTGTATAACCCACCAGCTCAGGACCTGTACCGCAAGGTCAAAAAAAAGCTCCTCAATTGCCAAGAAACGCCGTCAGATCGCAATTTTTATTCTTAGTATCTACTTGGCTGCGTTGTGTGCTGATTTTCTCCCTACAGGTGAAGCTGAGAATCATTGTAATGTGGCCATTATTGAGTCCAAGCATGAAAAGATAGATTTCACATGTTTTATTGTGTGTATTATGAACATAGAGGGTCCTGTGATAGGCTGCTTGTAGCTGATATGCAAATTACCCATCAGTCATTAAGCTGTGATAAAGTCTAAATTAGCCTAAGTAACAAAATTGATAATGTGATGAGTGTGTGGGCAGGGGAGCATGTTGCCAGGTGACTGATGAAGACAGGTGAAAATATGGCCCCAGTGATGCTTTATAAAGGATGTGAGGTATAATGGTCCTGTCTTATGTCGAGTGTTAGTTATCACATATCTTATTATTCATGAGTGCCTCAGGCACCATTGTAACTGCTACACCAGTGAAATCAGGCCCACGCCTCATTTTGCTGCTTCTATTTGCTCTCACTGCTATGTTAATGCACTCAGTGATGTGGCTCCTGTGCTGCTGCTACCTTTCACTGATAGCAGAGGAGTGATGTGTGGTTCCTGAACACCGACCGAGGCTGTTTCTGCAGACCAACTCCACATTCGCTGACCCAAATTTTTTTTTACTCGCCACAAAATACGCCTTTGTTTTTAGCTGAAGAAGTGCTTTCATTTAAGACTTGAAACACTTGAGATTATTTGACAGGCACTAACTCGCACACACACCTGGTCCGCATGTGTGTGAGAGTTGCTTTTCGATTACACAACAAAATAAAGAGAAAGATTATGCATTATTTAACTATTTTGTTGCCACGTGAGGTAGAAAACACATCTGATCCTGAGAGTCTTTGAAAGAGGAAAAATGTGTCAATGGATGCATTGATTGTGGATTTTATTCGGACTGTAACATGAACGTAACAGGGCATAGATTTTGCTTTTTCTTATGCCTCCCGCACCTGAAAATTGCACTTGGGATTTGGCGTATTTGTAAGTCTACAGACCTGCGGGCCCATACCGTGGAGCATATTCACTTGAGGAGGCCATATTGATATTCAGAGGTGGTGTTCACCGATTCTGCATTCTTCTTTCTGGAAGAAAATCCCTGGTCATAAGCCCCTCACATCAGGGCACGTCACAAAGGCGCAAGAATTAAGATCGAAAGTGAGTGATCTGCATTTAAATTTGCACCCCTGCTTTAATGGGAACATGATCTGAAAAATGAAGAGTGTTTTCTGCTTGTTTATTTGTTGTTGGACAGGAGATATCTGGCATACCAAGGTATCGCTGAAATTTTCCTGTGATAGCGTGTGAAGGAAAACACTTGGAATTACAAGGGGGAGTTGTAAATGCTGATGAACAGCACTTCTATTGATGCAGTAGGGTCCGCTTAGTATGCTATCCCCCTGGCACACACACACACACACACACATTCCCACACAAGCTTGTCTGAGAGAAATAATTTCAAGTTCTACATCAAGTCATTTAGGTTTTTATTTGACTGGAAAAACAGCAATGATTCAGTCACTCCAGAACAAAATTAGCTGAGTTTACAGTCTCCTTTTTTCTCATCACGACAGGGTCATAAATGGCCCACAACCAGAACGTCAATTGTCAAACCCCTTCCCTCCAGAGAGCACTCTTTGTTCTAAATATTATTAGGTGATCTGAAAATGAGCCACTGATTACATCTCACCCAAAACTGACGTTTTCTGTGTTGCCATGGCATCAAGGCTGTCACCCAAGAGCTATCGCATTCTAACATTGGCAGACTCTGTAGGAAAAGGGTGTCACAGCACAGCACATACCCACATGCACAAACACAGATGTGTTAGTTAGACGATCCATAACTGCATCAGTGTTTGGTCAGGATGTTTGGACTACAAGCATTTACCCGACAAAATAGAATTTATACCGGCTCAGTCAAAATATGATCCACTCCAGCAGATGCAGCAGCTCCATTTGGTCTCATAAAGGCAGGCAGGCAGGCTGAGGACCCGTTTCACTGCTTTGTCGATACCGTTTTACCATCATGTTGCAGCATCAGTTTACCTCCTTGACATAACACAGCTTATTTTTGGCAGAAGGGAGCGAACGTCCGGCTGCCTCTTCTTCCTCCCTCCCAGAGTAACCCAGGTGAGACCCTGCCGAGACGCTGCCATGTGCCATCGTGTCGACCTGCGTGGAGGCATACCAAGCAGACTTCATCTCATTAACTTCCTCTCGCAGGGCCGCTTTCCCTGATTCCCTGCCCAGACGTGGATTGCAGAGGCTTTCTCACATGAGCTCCAGCATAAGTTAGACCATCTGAAAGCATATCCCCCATGACCTCACTGGCCGATTGGCATGCAGTGTGCTGCATAAGGCTTTTCTTGGCGAATGCCGCCCCAGGGACACCATAGATATCCTCTCCTACAGTATACTGCTGCTGCTGCTGCTGCTGCCGCTGCTTCATGCGCATGAATGTCTGTCTCCATTGCTGGGGGTTGTTGTGTAGTGAGCTACCTCTATTAGGCACAAATCCACCCACTGGTGTGCGTGTGTGGGTGTGTGCTGTCAGTCTGTTCTGTTCTCTGAGGGTGAAAAGACCTGCTCAGAGGTAGTAAACGAACGTTTGATTGACTAAGACGGAGATTATGGTTAATGCATCACTAGATTATCTGTTTTCCTGTTTATTTGTGGCCCTCCCAAGTCGCCTCACTATAATGAACAGCCCAACCTGGAGGATAATGATTTTCTGGGGGTGTGACATTTAAAGATGAAGTGCGTGATTGATGAATGCATTGATTGATTATCTACTTATTTGTTCGTGTACCTGATGAGTGCAACCTGTTATGCAAATCTCCGTGGAACAACCATAATTAAATGCAAATTAGAGAGACAGCCACAGATATTTCCTGCCCTGTCTCACCAGCAGCGAGGGGCTGTCCTTTTGTCCTCACAGAACGAATTTTGTAGGGATTACCGTTGCAACCATTCTCTTCACGTTTGGCTGAGTTTTCAGCAGCGAAAAAAAGCCCCATCTCTACAGAGTGAATCAATATCACGTCTTCAGCGCCATTCGAGTCTGGAAGTAGCAGGTCCTCTCCGCCTCATTGCACATCCAGAGGCCGTGCCATTCAGAGTCAGAGCAGAAGGTGGTTGGCACACCAACACGAACACACTTGCCTACACCTCCGATTTTACACTCTCCTCTGATGCACACACACATAAAATAGATATTAAAGTTTTCACATAGGTACTTAGGCACCACTACACTGAGTTTTGCAGCTCTGCTTGACATTGAAGTCTGCCTTCTGTAAGGAGAGTCATGACAAGCTATTAAAGGGCTAGTTAGGCTTATTTGATGGGGTGTATGACTATTGAACAACTAATTGATTGTTATAAGTACAATGTGATTTACAGCCAGCAAAAGGTATTTAAGCCACTTGAAAAAAGGTCCACCTAAAAACACTTTTCTGAAGGAAGCGCCCCCCCCCCCCTTATTTAAGCCAAATATTGCTCTCTCCAAACCAGCCAAACTCCACAGGCAAAAGTAGTAATTTTACCTTGTAGAACACAGAAGTTGCTGGTTTACTGCTCCCTCAATCCGATTCATTCTCATCCCAACTCATCACATGCTGATGTTTTATCACTGCCCCTCGCGTCTTGTTCTGAAGCACAAGGGCAGCTGTATGCTGCCAAACCCCTGTTTTGAGATTAAAATAACTACATTATGTACATCAAATGACATCACACACGTAACGTTACATACCTTGCAACTTTATAATATGTCTGTGTTTGTTTGAGCCGTCCATCAACCCCACCTCCTCTACCTCTTTATACTACAGTATGTCGAAAGAAGGGACGTGCACAGACCGGGTGCTTTGGTGAAAAAAAGGGCATTCCTATAATTATTTATAAAAAGTTACGTATAGTAGCACATCTTTTATTAAACTTAATTACTTAAATATTTATTTATCTCCCATAGTGGAAAGTAGCACTTTGAGATAATTGAGAATTAACCAAACACCAAAGTCACACTGTAACACGAACAAAGTAACAGATCGAGGCATCGACAGATCAGCCACTCCTGTGTTCTGCAGGGTAAAACATACATATTTTTACAAGATAGTTTTTTTTAGGGTTGTAGCCTTTGAATGACAGGGTACCTCTTGGCAGACAGCAATGGTGGGGCAGACATGCAACAAAGGGCACCAGGCTGGAATTGAGCCCACAACCACTGCTGAGAACCCTGTATGTGGGGCATGCACTCAACCAACCAAGCTACTAAGGCACCCTGCTATTTGGCTTATATAAGGGTGGTTTCCCGACAGAAAAGGCTGTCCGACAGCAAAGTAAAGAGGTAAAAATATTCTAAATATAGTGTACACTTAAACTGTTATTGATTGTTTTGAGTTGGGCCTTTTTTGTGGCTAGAGTGGCTAAAATGTGTTTTGCTGCTGATCCTATCCACAGCAGTTCATTGCTTAGCTTCCTACACTGGTTGAGTGTCATCTACTTGTATCTTAAGTTATTTTTTTAGCCTTTTTTGCCTTTATTATATAGTACAGCTGAAGAGTAGACAGGAAAGGGGGCAGAGAGAGAGGGGATGACACGCAGCAAAGGGCCAAGGCGGGAGTCGAACCAGCAGCCGCTGCAGAGGACTAACAGCCTCCTACATGGGTCGGACGCCTACCAACTGAGCTAAACTCCGCCCGAGTGTCATCTACTGTATCAATAAGTACCTCATACAACCCCACTCCAAATAATGTGAACTATCCCTTATTGACTCTATTTCTCACCAGCTCAGATCTCTGCAGCTCTGCACCCCAGACAAGCAATCCACCAATCTGGGCTCTTGTGACTTGGTAAAGTTGTCCCTTGTAAAAATGGGTCGAGAGAGACATTGATTCATTGCTGCCTGATCAGCAGTATTCATGAAAATGTCACACCCTGCATGCTTGTACCAGTGATTTCATTCCTCCCTTTGCCGTTATGGGCCGTTTTAAGGCGACCTCCCTCCTGCCTGCGTGTCGGGCTGTGATACATTTTACCCAGCTGTCAAAACGCAACTGTTGTCAGCGGATGCCACCAGGCTTCTTCGCTCCCCTTCTCACATTAAAAACATGCCCCCACATGGCAAGCATGTCACTCCCATCCTGTCTGATGTTTTCTTTACTCGATGATATTTTCCTCATACTCCGACTGTCAAGGTTATTACACCGTGAGTGTGTCACAGCTCCAGTGCAACAGAAGCTTTTGAAGCATGAAGCTACTCAGTTGGCACGCTCTTTGCTGAGGCAAGATTTTTATGCACACTCTCCAAGACCCAACATCGACAATGGAGGCATTACCAGCAAACCACAGAAAGCTATAATCATAAATCAGCCATTGTCTTCGGTATTTAAAGGTTAGCCTTTGGATTTTTACTACAGTTGTGGGATTGGATCTCTTGTTCTCTTGTGTTTGATTGGGCTGGTGTTCCTTTCTGTGTGCTGTAACGGGACGCCCAGAGGGGTTGAATATTGCATGTTCAACCAAAATGACACTAAATTTCAGTTCTAAAAATAATCGCGGCTAATGTCACACTCGCTCTGCTACATTGTGTGGTGCACCTGCAGAGCTGTGATCTGATCTCCACTGTCTTAGTTTTATGACATGCTATATCCCTGACAAGGTCTCAGGATTCATCAAATGGATCCCTCCTTATCCCCCATCTCAGTTGTGTCATAAGTAAGAGTAGCAGCAGAGAGAGCAGAGAGAAAATCAATAGAGAGGCATAGCACATCCTCACAGAGGCACTGGGCCCAATCATCCCTTCCTATTGGTGATATGATCCTGGGAGATATCAGTCTAATTCTGATGAGGCCCAGCGCTGCCAGTCTAGACTTTCATCCCTCTGTACACAAACATAAAAGGCCTGGCATTATCATATCAAAAAAGTACGATCGGAGGAGCAGGGGCTAAGAAGGAAAGCTGTCACAAAAATCACACAAGATTACCGGGGATGTTTCACTCTCAAGTTTGCAGGTGACTAATTAGTTTCATGTCTAATTGCACAGCGTTTATTGTTTGTTCAGGCATTGACTCGCTGAGCTTGCTGCTCAGAGTTTGGAATCTCTGTAAATCTTGGCTGTGAGCTGGCAACGATACTGTTTCAAATCTAGCAGAGAAGCTTCTGTGTTACAGAGCAGAATCCCCCCGGTTCTCTTTGCATGTGTGAACACTGAGCTACAAAAATGACAGTTTGATAAAGAGGATACAAATTGCAATCGCAGATTTCATGCTTGTTCTTTCACTGCTTAAAGGAGAAATATGTGATAGAGTTTCTGTACTAAATCATAACATGACCATGAAATGTCATCAGAGATTTAGGAAACATGTTAAATTGAAATACTCGCTTCTCTGACAACAATGTGGCAGTCGCTATCTTTGAAATTTTTGAAGGTCTGTTTTTTATTTTGGCCTGTGTTGAGTCTGCACACGAATTATGTTAAATGTCTGCTGAAGTGTGTCTCTTAATGAGTCGTAAGAAATCATCAAAAATGTAATGGTTAAATTGATCAGTATGTTAAGAAACAGTCACAGTCTAGTAATGACGTCTCTACAAGACCTACAGAAGTTAACGAGACCATCCGTAAGAAGATTGGACTTTTCTGTACAGGTTTTCTTAATGACTGCCACTGGGTCAGATTCTCCTTGAAATCAGATAAAATGACCCTGTGTTTACATTTTCACAGTCAGAGTTACAGTGAGTCACTTAAAAAAAAAAGTAGGAGGAGATTTTTATTTGGATTGTTTTATTTTTACAGTATATTTTGTGTTTATAGCAAAGGAGACACTACTACTTTTGTCCACAGGGGCCTCCAAAATCAACAACATTTGAAAGTTCCTTTTATTACTTTTCACAGACAGCTATGCCTTGTTAGACTATAGAGTCTTAATTTGATCAACAGATCATTGGTTGTATGCCCTGACAAATATCTACATTTTCAAATTCTGTGTGATATAACGGCTGGTAAAATGCATTTAATCAGTTTAGATTATTGAAACTGCAAGCTCATTTGATCAGTTTTCAGTTTAATATTTAAATCATGACAAACTCTCATAACTTTTTAGCAGCACAGCATCACCTAGATGACCTGACAATTTTTTTATCCTCTGACATACTGTATCAACATTTTGGACCCAAAATCACACAAAATCAGATCAAGTTTATATGATACTATGTCCGTTTTTTTACTTGGGTTGTCAAACAAAAACTAGAACTCTAGTTTCAAGTATGTTAAACTGAAGTTGATAGCAACTCAATGTGATGAAGGTTAACGAATTATGTGGTATCATATTGGTGTATAGACTTGGGTACTCACCAATAATGATGCCAAGATTTTAGGCAGTATTGGAAGCCTATACTGATACTGGTGGGTTAAATAGCACTACAGGCAAGAGAAAAAAAAAATGTATTTTTGATTTGTGGTGAACTGTCCCTTTAATGACTAATGTGCTCTTCTCTTTCTCTCTTTATGCTTTGATGTGTTTTAGGTGTGTTAACCTGACTGAAGAACCAAATGGAGTCTCTCCTGGTTTATCTGATAGTCCTCGGTGTGGCTGTGAAGGCCCACAAAGTTCAGATCTGCCCCAAACGCTGCGTCTGCCAGGTGCTGAACCCCAACCTGGCCACTCTGTGTGACAAAAAGGGACTTCTCTTTGTGCCCCCCAACATCGACAGGCACACGGTGGAGATGCGTCTTGGGGATAACTTTGTAACCAGCATCAAACGCAAAGACTTTGCCAACATGACCAAGCTGGTGGACTTGACCCTCTCCAGGAACACTATCGGCTCCATCGCGCCTCACGCTTTCAAAGACCTGGAGAACCTACGAGCCCTTCACCTCGACAGCAATCCGGCTGACCCGCATCACCAACGACACCTTCAGTGGCATGTCCAAGCTGCACCACCTCATCCTCAACAACAACCAGCTCACCCACATCCAGATCGGGGCCTTCAATGATCTGACAGCATTAGAGGAGCTGGACTTATCTTACAACAACTTGGAGAGTGCACCATGGGTCGCCATTCAGAGGATGTCTAATCTCCACACGCTCAATTTGGACCACAACATGCTCAGCTACATCCCGGAGGGCACCTTCTCTGGGCTGCAGAAGCTCAAGAGGTTGGATGTGACTTCAAACAAGCTGCAGAAGCTTCCTCCTGACCCCATCTTCCAGAGAGCGGGGGTCCTGGCCACCTCTGGGATCATGGGGCCTTCGTCATTCGCGTTGAGCTTTGGGGGGAACCCTTGAGGTGTAACTGTGAGCTGCTCTGGCTGCGGAGGTTGCGGAGGGAGGATGATCTAGAGACCTGTGCCTCACCGCAGCACCTCGCTGGACGCTATTTCTGGACTGTTTCAGAGGAAGAGTTCCTGTGTGAGCCTCCTCTCATCACCAGGCACTCTCAGGTATAACCTTCAAACGGAGCTGTGCACTGTTCGACATAACACTCGCTACTGTTCCACTCCCTGAGCCAGGCACTGGATCCTGTCTCAGCTAATCCAAGGTGGCATTTGTGCTTTCTTTGACTGTCACACCAAATATTAGCTTTGAGAGCCAGAGGAGTCTTACAAGACTTGTGGGACTCATCTGACTCGGCTAACTGAATATTGTAAAATATATAGGACTTACTTTAAAAAATGTAATCAAATCGTGGCCTGTGGAGAGTTTTCAGAGAAGTTCTTTAGCAGGATTTTCAGTTTAATAAAGCTGTTTGCAGGTTTATGATGGATCCGCCATGAAGCTCTTATTACACACCAAGAGCTTACAGTGATTTAGCCCCTGATTCATGCATCCAAACAACATTATCTGATCAAATCCTTGCCAAATAACTACAGCTATATCATCTCATTTACATTCAGCAGACCTCTTTTGCATAATTGCAGGGGAAATTATCTTTGACTTGGACTCCGTCATATACACTGCAGTATACTGTCATATTGATTATCTTGCCTTCATAATTATGCTAATTAAATATCATGACAAGGATCAATTGTTGATTATATTTACAGGGAATGTAGCTTTAAAACACAACATCATCAACATGGGCATTAATTATGATATCTCAGTTATTCAGGCTGTCTCACTCTAAGCCAAATTTACAACACAAAGGATAATCCAGAGGGGTTTTTCAGTTTTGGGACTTATCTAATCACTGTGTCTCTGTATTTAACATATCCTAAAGTCCTCCCACTGACTGCGTTTTCAGGAGCTGCGAGCTTTGGAGGGCCAGAGCGTGACTCTGCGCTGTAAGGCCAGGGGCGACCCGACCCCATTATCCACTGGATCGCCCCTGACGGACGCCTTATGTCCAACTCCTCTAGGGCCGCGGTCCACACAGACGGCACGTTGGACATCCTCATCAGCACTGTCAAGGACTCCGGTCTGTTTACACCCCCAGTGGCTGTGCTTGTGTTGTTGACTGAACAAAATTAGTTGTTTGCTTGTGTACGCAGAAGACTATAGGACCTAAGTATTTGTCTACATCAGGTGATAAAGTTTAGAGTGTGGAAGAGCATCGGCTTGCACACTGATTAAAGTCACAATGGAATGACAAGTGACTTTTTCACCTTGTAAGCCAAATGTCTGTCTTATACATCTATTTACAAAAATGTTCTTTCCCACAACTTCATGTCTTAGTGGTTAAACCAGCACATTAAAAATTCCAACTTAAATAGTCTGACATTTTGGAAAATAAGCTTAATTGCTTTCTTGCTGAGAGTTAGATGAGAAGATTGATACTACTTTCATGTCTTGTCTATTAAAGGGTAACTTCTGTATTTTTCAACCTGAACCCCATTTTCCCATGGTTTTGTGTCTAAGTAACTAATGGGGGCAGCAACTGTTGAATTTGGTTCAGTATTGAATGAGACTGCTGCAGCCAGCAGAAGCGAAACTGAGCTACAGTGTAATACTTATGGGCAATTTCCTCCATCAAAGTATGGCCAGAGGGTTTGTTTTTTCAACTGAGAGGCTCAGATTGTCATTGTAAGTGTCTGACAACATTATGGAAAGGACTGATACAAAGAGAGACCTTATCTTAAAGAGTAAGATATGCGTTGTTTAACCAGAAACAGCTGTTTTATTGCTCTTATCAAACTCACCAGACTCCATTTACAGAAACAGTCATTTTAATGTCATCATTGTCATCTTCATTCAAACTCGACAGAAACAAAATCAAACTCACCAACAACATCTCGGCTTGTCTTTCCACTGTTCCAACAATCATCAGCACTTGTTCAGTTGAAATAAACCCTTTATTCACCATGTTAGATGTGAAAATATCAAAGAAGCATTGGGTAGAGACGGCATGCAGAGCCATAATATTTTCACATCTAATGCGGTGTTTTAAGGGATTATTTTGACTAAACAACCAGAATTGGTTGGAACAATGCAAAGACATGTCAGAGCATTTGGTGAGTTTTATTCTGTTTCTGTTGAGTTTGAATGAAGTGTGCTTTACAATAATATAATTACTGTTTCTGTAAAGGGAGTCTGGTTAGTTTGGCAAGAGGATTAAATTGACTCTTTCTAGTTAAACAAAACATATCTTCTCTTTAAAAAGGTCTCTCTCTGAATAATCATTTCCTTAATGTTGTCAGACACTTCAGAATAACTGTCAGAATAACGACTCAGCAGTAAAATAAGCATTTTTAGTGGACAGTGCCACTGTTAGTGGACAAGTGCGCAGTTGCCCATAGAGATTACATTGCAGCTCAGTTTCGCTTCTGCCGACTGCAATGGTTATTTAGTCACTTAGACACAAAACATGAGAAAATAGTGTCCAGGTTAAAAAAATACCAAAGTTATCCTTTAAATATATCAAGCTACAATATAGCCAGCAGGCAGTTAGCTTAGCTTAACAGGCTGTTATCAGGAGGAAACAACTAACTGGGTCTGTCCAAACGCAACAAAATCCACCTACCAGCATCTCTTAAGCCCCTCACTAAGGCCCCGTGTCCACCAAAGCATTTTTTTCCATCTGAAAACACAGGGAGAGAGGACGAACCTACTCATCCATGCGGGCTCATGAGATTTTGTGAGCGAAGCATCTTGGTGAGTACCACTGTTATGTTCAAGAGCTGAAGTGCGACGGTTTAAGGAGTACAAGCAGGACACAGTTAGTGGTACCCTATGCGCCCCCCACCCCCACCCCCCCTCCACTGTGATTGGACGGCTGGCAAAACATTGACAAGCACAGCGTTATACCCAAAAAAGAAAATTTTCAACTCTCTGCAACCAGAGAAAAATACCAAACATTCAGCACTCAGCACAGAATAGACGCTCAGCGCTTCGCCTTGCTGCAGGCGTTTACAGCAAAGCAAATATGCGGCCTTCCCATTGGAAACAATTCAAAAAATATGCTGGCCTCAGGAAAAATCACCTTGGTGGACGCAGGCCCTGATGAACACACAAAACACACACATCTTGTTTGTTTAATCTCTACAAAAACTTCACTGTAAAAATGAAAAGTTGAGGTTTTATCAGAAGTCACGAGTTGTATTATTTCTTGACATGGAACAACCCCATTGTGATGACAAAACTCCTAAACTAACTCCCAAACTACTACCACCATTCTTTGTTTTTACACTTTGGTTTTTGTACAGATTAAACAATAGAGATATAATATTTTAACTAGTAAGCTTCAGATGTGATGGCAGGTGTATATTGTACCAGGTGAGCTGACTGTACAAAATACCAGGGTAATCTAAGTGTCTGTTGGCTGTAGCCTTATATTGACTAGATATGACATTGGTGTCAATCTTATCATCCAACTCTCACCAACAAAACAAAAATGTGTACTACAACAGAGCCCCTGAACTCCCTAAAGATATATTTTTTATTATCCTGTGTGCACAAGATAAAGAAATGTCTTTCAGGACTTTGAGGGCTCAGTACAGTTCCCAAAATATGAAACTATTTCTGTACATATGTTTTTTGCATGTTTTTTCCCCCTAGCACTTATCTGTACATCACAATGTACCAGGCAGGATAGTAATCTAACTATTTTGTGTTCCAGGCTCCTTCACCTGCGTGGCCTCAAACCCAGCAGGAGAGGCGCAGCAGACGGTGGATCTGGTCATTGCTAAACTCCCTCATATTGCCAACAACACAGTCGCAGAGCGGGAACCCGACCCCGGATCATCAGATATTGCCACAGTGACCAAGACGGGGGCGGAGGCGGGAGGGCTGCCTCTGGGGAATGCAAAGACGAGCCAGGAGAAGAAAGTAGTCATTGCTGAGGCCACGTCCACCTCAGCCCTGGTCAAGTTTAACTTCCAGCGGAGTATTCCTGGAATACGCATGTTCCAGATCCAATACAATGGCACCTATGATGACTCACTGGTGTACAGGTAAACAGCAAGACATAACCTGCTGGGATAAAGTGGCTATGTTATGCTAATTTTTAAGCTCATGCTTTTATTTTGTCTTTCTACTAGAATAGGTTTACATGCTTTTATGTTCAAAAAAAACACATTATTTTTCTGATATTGGCCGTAGTTTCACCCTCTTTCTCTGTTTTAGTTCCCGTTTCTTTCTTAGCCCATTCCAAATTACATGTGCATGAAAACTGCAGGCACACGTACATGAATACAGAGGAGGGGCACTCGTCTGCTGAGGCAAAGTCTTATTCGTCCTATTCGTTGAGGCTGCGACTTTGACAGAGTTCACCAAAGTTTAACTTCATGTGAAGAAAAGATGTTTTAATTTGTGCATGTGTGGCTGTGGCCTAATGCAAATGTGTTGCAGAGTGATGTCACCAAGTATTAGAACAAAGGCTGGGTTACAAACAAGGCATTTTGGGCAGTGTAAGTGGAGCATTTTCTGTAGGAGTGAGTAACTCCCGTTGGCATGGACTCTGGTCTTTGTGACTTTGCAGACTTGTTACATGAACAAAAAGCTATATAACATATTAAAGGCAGAATCAGTAGGATTTTCAGAAATGCAGCAGAAAGATGGTTTATTGTTGAGTCTCATTTCTAGGATGTCAAACACTGGGTAGAGAACAATAATATAACACATACAATACAATAATATGTTTTTTTGCCTGGAGACATCAGAAATGAAAATGAATGCAGTATTTTTAACATTTACATCTGCTAATACAGCAATATCAAACCTAATGTGCCGGCAGGATTTTATTGTGAAAGCCTACGATACAACCCTTGACCTCACATCCTGCCAAACAGTGGGACGTCACTGTTTGACCTGTCAGCAATGTAGGCTAGCTGCTGGCTAAAATGTATAACACAGAGGCAAAAATAGCCAGCGGAAGATACCAAATTGTAGACAATACATTGCCGAAGGCGAAATTGGACACTGGACATTGGACTGTGAGAATAACATTGTCAGTGGCACTACTGCTTGTAAAAAGTTTCAAGTATTAGCGTTTTGGCAAGTTAAGCTCATCATCACTATGGAAACATATCGACAGCTGCAGGAGCACAGGTGCTTCACCTGATTGAGAGCAAGTGAGTGACAAGTGAGTGACAAGTGAGTGACTGCGTATGTGTTCAGTCATGGAATCAGGTTGCGGGACTTACATTCATGGTTTCAGGTGGGTCTGCATTTGACTTAGAAATAATACAGGTAGCGGGTTGGTTTTGGTTCTCAGTAGGGTTGCAAATTGTAAGCCCTTTACTTAATCAATTATTAGTAATATTAACAGTCAATGAATCGATTAATCGTTATTTAAGAAAAATATAAAATTTAGCCAATAGCAAACAATACCAAATGCATTTTTTTCCTTCAACCAGAGCTTTATTTCCATAGCAACATATTACATATTCTCTGACATTACTTAACCTATATAAAGATAAAGATTTCAGATCTTTATTTGATGGTTCATGTTTCGTTCATTCAGGTGCATGTGGGGGCGGGCTTGCAAAACCGAGTCTATGCAGGTACAGCCACCACCAGACACTTCTAGTGGGTCATAAGTGATGATTGAAAGGGATTATGTTTTTATGACTCTATACATAGTTTTGTTTTTTTCTTTTTTACAAAAATGTTGCATAGTCTACTTTTGAAGGAAAGGGAAATACCCCAAAAGCATAATATGGCCAGTTTATTACAAAGCAAAAGCATGAAATCATGAGTTGATTAAAAAAAAAAAAAAGTCATTTTAAGATACTGGCTAAATAACGCAGTTTAATCTAGTAAACAAACCTTAAATCTGAATGAGACTGTATGCAAATAAACCTTAAGCCGATTGGAATCATATAATAAAAAAATCCTCTGACCCGTATTTTACCTTCGTCCACTTTGAACGCTTAAATCACTTTGGATATTAAGTCATTAAGAAGTGGACCTGGCTGTCGACATGATTATTTGTGGTGTCTATTAATCCCATCAGGAAGACACACTAATGCACTGTTATCTGACTCCTTATTCTTCGACTCCTAATCCTCCCTTGCTGGAGTGTATCGTTTACTATGTGCAAAACCTTGATAATGCTTAATCAACAAAATCAAAACAGAATGTCAGCACTGCTGATAGGAGATGAAAGAGTAGTCAGCCAGTGTTTTACAAAAAGCATCAGAGGCTTCACACATGCCCATCTGAGAAACCGGCGTACACAGCATTCTTTCATCTCGACCCTCTTTCACTCTAAATTTGGTGCTAATCACTGTGATATGATAGGATCGTCGCACAGGCCCCTTTTCTCCAAAGCAACTTGGAAGTTAACGACACATATGGTGTTTTTCAGCAGCGGCTACCGAGTTCAGCAGACATTAGAGAGTCGACTCTGTATAATCCTGATGTTGTGAACAAACGGTGGCATGCTGCCTCCCCAGTGACTGAAACCAACCTTTTATCAGTAATGATGCTGCAGAGAATAAATCAAATGTCACAAAAGATTATGCCCAGACAGATCTTAAATAGCCCCCTGAGAGATAAATGATTGTCATGTTATTTTATCCCACAAACAATAAGCTGGATAATCTGATTAGCTTCTGTCTCCTTTCATTTAACCCTCACTAATCTATGTCAGAACTCACGTTGTTTTGTTTTCACAGAATGATACCCCCGACCAGTAAGAGCATCTCCGTAAACAACCTGGCGGCTGGTACCAACTATGACCTGTGTGTGCTCGCCATCTACGATGACCAGGTGACCTCATTGACTGCCACCAGGGTGATTGGCTGTGTCCACTTCACCACAGAGCCGCAGTACCTGAGGTGCCATTTCATGCAGTCGCAGTTTCTTGGCGGCACCATCGTGGTTATCATTGGAGGGATTATTGTGGCCTCAGTGCTCGCTTTTATCATCTTCCTCATTGTGCGCTACCGGGTGTGTAACCAAGGAGATGCAGATAAGGTCAGTTTGGCATGATTCCCTCTGTTTTGTTCTTTTGTCTATTCATTATTTCTGTCGATATTGATCAGGGGTGTCTAATAGAATTGCTCTCATTCTTCTTTCTCTTGTCTCCTGCCGTGTCAGGCTCTGGAGATGGGGGACATTCGGTCACTGAGCAGTGATGGACAGCTGCAGGGCTGTGGGATTCCCAAGTCCCTCTCCAAGCAGGTTCTGCGCCCAGAGAAGAATGACAAGGACTCCCTCAGAGTCGCCCTGCCGCCCCCAGAGCCAGCCAAGCAGCGACCGCCAGTCGTTGTAGCCACCACCAAGCCCTCTGTCCCAGACTGCACTGTCTCTACCTCTGCTGCCAGCCACAGCTGGCACCCGGCATCCCCGGGTGCTCCGAGGCCCAAACGGTCCAGTGCTGCACCAAAACCCTCAGAGGCTCGCCGCTCTGAAGCTCAGGCGGATGTTGAGCTTGATAACATGAACCGGAATAACTCGTCAGAGGTTAAAATGGCCACTGCTGTCGCTCTGGCTGTTCCAGGTCAGCCCACCAAATGGACTACTGTTCCCAGGGGTCCACGGCCCCAGCAGGCCCCTCAGCATTACATGACTGTGCCTGCAGGGGGAGTGAGGGTCAACCGCAGACACTCCCTGAACGCAGACTCATACAGGGAGCGCTGCTATGTGGCCTACCCCAAAACTGGGGCCAGTCTGCGCTCCAAGCGGAGCCTGTCAATGAGTGGCGAACTGCCGCAGCTCGAGAGCACAACAAACATTCACCGGGCCAGGGACAAGCTCTCCAGGTCTGAATGGCTTCTGGAGAGCACTTTATGATTTGGAGTTTATGACCTGCGTTCTCTTGTTTTCTTGGATTGGATTTGTGGCCCGCTGTGAAACAGACAGGGATTTTATGCCTTGTGTTGAGCTTTGGTGCTCTCCACTGAGGGACCTGTAAGCTTCTCTCATATATTTTGGGGGGCAAGGCAGGCATACAGGGTTATGGGAAACGTTTCACATTTGTTTTCTACCTTATAACCTATCAAAGTCTTCTTTATAATGACGTTTGATCAAACTTTGATGAAAGGCACAACAATGTATAAAACGACTCCATGTACAAAAATGTTATGTTGTGTGAGATACTGTATATCTCAATACAACTATAAGTGTTCATGTGGTATTGAATGCAGTAACCTGGACATACTGTATTATAACAGAAATACGCAGGGGGTGGGGTTATTATACTCAGTCTCATTGCCTGTTACTTAAAGTGATACAATCTCTGTAGACTTTGAACATGATTCTTGTCTCCAGCTCTACAGACAGACGGTGACATGTCTTAATTACCTTGGTGGCGGTTTTGGAGAGATTACGAATGTGCTTTACATCCCAGAGGTGCTGGAACAGAATGTAGTAGACAGACAGCGCTCCATCTTTTCATCCCAAACGCAACACAATGCAGTATTTTTGTGGCACAAGTCGACTCAGCCTAATACTGCCCTCCGGTTTGAATCGATACATTTTTATCACATAATTACATAAAGACTCAACTCTGATAGGATTCCTGTCATGACTGATTTGAGCGACAATTGAACCAACACCCACAGCATGACAGGTGCGGAGAGTAATCTGATATTACGTGCAGATGAGATCCAGAGGAACGGTTCATTTCCATATTTTTTACTTACTGACGTTATCATGTCACGCCGGTGACAACCATTGTAAATTAACTTGTCGATGTAAGAGAAACGATAATCACAAGTATGGGAGGACGTCAGCTCTTGATTTTGCTGTTGTTTCTGTTTGATGTTTACCAGTATAAATAAACCAGTGATAAAAGGGACAGACTTATCTCATTTTCAGCTTGCTTTGTTAATTCTGACAACTTTTCCCACATCAGGATTAGAGAGCAGCCACTCGCTGTGCGGTTTCAGAGCAAAACTAGGAGAGTACATTCAGTAGAGTGCAGATCTCTGCCAGGCAACACAAAAAGAATATTTGGATTTAACTGATTTGTCATCACCAACATTTTGATTAAATCACTGTGATTTATTTACGTTTTGCCAGTAACTGTAACAGAATACAGTTACATTTATGTTGTAATTTAATTATATGTAAGTAGTTACCTCCAGCACTGCTAGTATCCTATTACACTTTTGTGTACTTTTGTCATATTTTGCATATGAATTTTTGAGTTATGGCCAAAAATGTGTTTTTGGGGTTACAGCGATCTTTGACCACCAAAATCTAAGTGGTTCATCATTGACTCAAAGTGAACATTTATACCAAATTTGATGAAATTTCCTCTGAATGTTCCTGAGATATTGCGTTCATGAGAGTGGGATGGACGTGAGGTTCCGTGACCTTTAACCACCAAAAGCTATGAAGCTGTTCATCATAGAGTCCAAGAGGATGTTTGTACCAAATTTGAAGAAATTCCCTCATGGTGTTCTTGAGATATCTTGTTCACAAGAACTGGACGGACATGAGGTCAAAATGATCATTGACCTTTGTCCACCAAAATTTAACAGTTCATCCTTGCGGCCAAGTGGACTTTTGGACCAAGTTTGAAGAAACTCCCTCCAAGTGTTCCTGAGATATTACATTCATGAAAGTGGGATGGGTGTGAGGTTCCAGTGACCTTTAACCACCAAAATCTAAGTGGGCCATCATTGAGTCCAGGTGGACGTTAGACCAAATTTGAATTAATTTCCTCCAGGCATTCCTGAAATATCACATCACGCAAGAGTGGGATTGATGTAGGGTACAGTGACCTTTGACCACGAAATCTAATCAGGTCATCCTTGAGTTGAAGCAAACATTTGTGTAAAATTTGAAGAAATTCTCTCAAAGCGTTCTTAAGATATCATGTTCACAAGAATGGGGTGGACATGAAGTTGCACTGATCTTTGACCACCAAAACTGAATCAGTTCATCACTGAATCCAAGTGAACGCTTGGACCAAATGTGAAGAAATTCCCTCTAAGTGTTCATGAGATATTTATTCATGAGGGTGGCATGAACGTGAGGTTACGGTGACCTTTGATCTTTAACCACCAAAATCTAAGTGGGCCATTTTTGAGTCCAAGTGGATATTTGTACCAAATTTGAAGAAATTTCCTCTACGTGTTCCTAAGATACTGCGTTGACAAGATTGGAATGGACATGAGGTTACAGTGACCATTGACCTTAAATCACCAAAATCTAATCAGATCATCCTTGAGTCCAACTGGTCATTTGAGCCAAGTTTGAAGAAATTCCCTCAAGGCATTCTTGAGATATTGTGTTCACAAGAATGGAATGGACAGACGGATAATTAGTGGCGATACTAACAGATGCATCCCTTAATTCAGCACTCAGTTTCTCATTCCAAAGCGGTGATGAATTTGGGGTTTTAGTAGTCGTGCAGCAAGATAATTCCCCCTTTCTCAGTGAGTGGTGGACGTCTGACAGCTCCCCGGCCCTGAGCCCTTGTGTTTGTTCAAAGAGAGGAGGGAAGCAGATGATGAAAAGAGGGCACGCTAGTCACCGGGGACGCCTCTCGCCTCGCCTGCGCATCTTCCTCGCTCGTCTGACAGCGCTGTGCCTGTGCCCTCGGACGGCAGCCACTGCAGAAACCTGCCGCAGGAGAGGTTTAACACAACCTCCGCAGTGGGAACCCGTGCACGACTAATTCTACAGTTACAGTAATGTTTCCCTGATAGCAGCGCTGACATGATATGCATTATCTGCTGGAATACGAGCTCTGATTCACTGTGTCTTCTGGTGGTCGGATGCAGCCTGATTGATTTTTATAAACATGCACTGGTATGCCTCTCACAGCATGAAACCTTGAGGGATACAGTGTGTTGGTTGGAAAATACAGCACAGTGCAGCAGGGAAAACCTGTTAAGATGAGCTGCACATGCTGTATGTAAGACATAAATTAATTGCTGTCATCCAAACAGGCTGGATTCAAGCCCTTTTATTCATTATTTCTTGCTCATTATGGGTGATTAAAATGCTGAGGAGCTTGGCCTGAACCTTGGTTCAGTCTTTGGCGAGAGCCAGAGGTGTGTGTTAATAATAGATGCATTTCTGGAGAGAGGGAGAGAGACGAGAAGGGGAGGAGAGGAGGCGAAGATGGAAGGTTTTGTGAAACAAATACGCCGAGGAGGGTGGGAGGCAGAGAGGCAGGGGTGAGAGGATGAAGAAATAGAGAGGGAGCAAGAGGTGCATAGAAGAAAGTGAGACAGCTCAGACGTGGGGAAAGAGAGACGAGAGGGAGAGGGCACGGGGAGCTCAGAGTAAGAAAGAATGTAGAGTGAAACAGAACGAGAGGAGTGCAGGAGACAGAGAAAAGAGCATCCTTTGTAAGCCAGCCATGCAGCCTCTGGCTCTTCGGTATTCAGTGCACCTTCACAAAGGGGATGAGGGTGGGAGGACGAGGGCAGCGAGTGGGGTGAGTGTGGGTGATAGACCTCGGCTGGAGGTCTGGCAACGAGTGGAGCCGAGTGAGCCCTGCGGCCAGATCAGAACCACACGCTCCCCTTCACAACACTGCACAGGCCTGACCCGCTTTCCAAACCCTTATAATGTGTTTCCTGGCCCTTGTCTAGTCTTCCTTCTCCTCCCCTCACCACCATCCGACGCCCCCACCCTCCTCCTCCTCCACCTCCTCCTCCTCCTCCTCTTCAGTCTACTGTCTTGCATCATGCTGACTCACTCCCCTCAAGTCTTGCCATGCTCCCGAACAACCCTCGCTCACATCCAAACCCCCATCCACCCACAGTCTTAGAAATAAAGGTGTTAACTAGAACCATAAAGGGTTCTTCACCTTGTCCCCACAATAAACCCTGGGTGGTTCCTGATAGAAACTTTCATAAAGGTTCCACCCTTTCAGAGAGTTCTACCCACAACCCAACGTATAAGCTTATACCAAGAACCATCTATGAAAAGGGTCCACCCAGAAACCCCTGTGAGAAATTGTAAAGGACACTTCTATGGTATAATGGTTCCACACAGAACCCTCTCTAAAGGCTTTTAATGGTACTAACTAGAATCTAGCTGGAAACCTGTTAACATTGCAATGGTTATATCTAGAACCCACCCACTGGTTCTACCATGAACCCTACTAACCACCACGGTTTACCAAAAACCCTTTTATATTCAAATGGTTTTATGTAGAACCCACCTAGGGGGTTCTACTAAGAACCCTTTTATATTATGCTCTTGATGAAACAGTTCTTCAAGGATTTCAAACATCCTTGCAAAAAGGGGTTCTTAATGAAATTCTTTCTCTTACAAAAAACCCTTGATGAACCTTTTCCCTCTTCAAAAAAGGGTTCTTCGGAAGCAAATGGTTCTGGGTAGAACCCCAGCCCTTCAGGAGGAACCCTTGTTGAACCCTTATTTCTAAGACTGCACCCACACATTCACTGGCCCGCTTGAGAACTGGACCCGCCAGTCTTCCTGAGTCTGACCTGCCTTCTACAAACAGACTGGCCAATCCGCCCTCAGTCGGGTCTGATTTGATATGCTGCTCAAATGCCACCAAGGGTCAGAGAGATCGTCAGAAGCATTTTGATTAACTTCCCCCCACCCTCCTCTCAATCGTAGCGTCAATGTTCCGCTGATTAAATTCATTTTCTGCTGTCACTGCTAATGGGCTTTTCATTCCTTTGTGTGAGTTTCACTTGGTTCTGACAGAACGAGTCCCTTTACAGAGCACTTAAACCAACATGGTCTCCAACGCCACAATTGCCTGCTTTTAATGACAATCATGATGTGGTGAAAATCACATTGGGGCATTGATGTGTCCAATTTGTGGTCAATTGTCTTATTTAAAGAGATTGTTGGACCTATTTCAACAAACTTAAGAGCCTATTAGAATCACAGTTAGAGAGGGGTAATACGAAGAACACTGAGGTCCTCCAACAAGTGTGTTAGCACTTTTTTTTCTTCATGCTGCAGCTCGGTGTTTCATTATCTCCACACAGCAGGCAGTCTTAGTCAGAGTCACACATGAGACATTGTTCCCCTGGCAAGCATTATCCTGCGGAGTGCACGTAGACTGAGCTGCACCAACAAAGATTCATTTAATCTAAGATAAGTTCTAATCAGACACCACACTGCTATTAAAATGTGATCTGTTATGTCTTATCCAGATTGCTATTTGGATTGCGTTTACATCTGCCTAAGATCTGACCATAATGCAAACCAGACTATTCTTCAGATGTGATCAAGCAGATCTGATTACATTCTGATCACCTAGCATTTACAGCTTTTCCTTATCTGGATACAGATCACATTGTAATAACAGGTGTAAATGGGTGTTAGTTTTGCAAAACTAAAAATGATGTTAAAATTGAAAATTAAGCAAAGTTCTTTTGCAGAATTGACAAATAATCTCAATCTAATCGAAATTAAACAGAGTTAATCAGTATGAAGATTGCTCGCTTATAAATTAAAATAAATAAACAAAAAATAGATTAAAGTGCTATAGGAGTAAATATAAAACAGGTGGGAAACCACTAACTTTCGGGTGCTATGTATCCTTACAAAATTACATGTTGCAAGCTAGTAAATAGTTATTATTATTTACTTGCTAGCCAACACTGACAAGCATTACATTGTTCGGTATCTAAAAAGTTAGCTAAACAATACATTGTGTTTCTACACAGCATAAAATAAAAAAACAAACAATAAAAAAAAATTTGTTTGCCAAGCTAATTCAAAAGTTAAAAAAAAATGTTGCGTTGTTGCAAGCTAGTTAAAATGTTAGTAAGCTCTAATTTCTTCTCCGTTGAGAAAAAGGAGAAACGTATCATAAAACTCAATTGGATTGAGTTTGTCCCTTAACTTTTTTCTTGTTTTGAGGAACTTGATTACTTTTCTCAGTCCACTTCAAAAAGGCAGCCATTTTAAAACTTAAACCTCCTCAAGTGTAGGTTTAAAGTTAATACTGGATCACATTTTAAATTGAAACTAAAGCTAAAACTAAAGTTTAAAGAGAGTTTAAATTTAATCTTTCTTTTAACTTTGAAAGTTTGAGTGCAACGTATTTTAAAATTAAACTAATGCATAATCTATAACAAATGTTTAGCGTTTTTAGACATTTGAATGCGGAAATGTTACATATATCTTTAATCAGGTTTAAAAATAAATCTTTGTTGGTGCAACACAGCCGTAGAGAGAGCCTGGGGCCAGATAGCAAATGTGTCCAAAACACCACTGATATCCCTCTGAGGGGGGAGCACACAGAGGAGGAGGTATGTTCCCCCCCAAGTGTAAAATATGCACAGGCAATTCCAAAGAGTATGCATTATTGAGAGGAGTAAATGGGTCCAGGATGAACATCATGGCTCATTAATAGTGAATGTGATTACTGTTTCTGGGAAAACAGCAGTCTGGGCAAGAAGGAAGATAATTGAAATGGTCAAATCTAAACTAAAGACTTCCTTGTTTACGCAGCACCAACTGTTACTGTCTAGTCAAACTCATGATTAAAGCTGATAACTAATGCTGCCAAGTGTCCTGTTATGATGTCAGATCCTCACAGTGAAAACTACTTTGCTCCCCTCTTGACCAGTGGTCTCCTGCGCCTGACTCTGCCTGTTCAATGGGTTTAGAGAACGGCCGGAGTCATTCATTTTTTATGATCTCAGCTTTTGAGTCAACTATGCTTCAATTACCAACAGGATTTTTGACAAAGCCAGGAGAGAAAATGAGTGAGCATTTCTGAAATCTCATTAGGAAGTGGAGGCTGAGTGAAGGTCACACACCAGGGGTGCTGACTGAGTGGCTTCCTCTGTTTGACACGCAGACTTACTAAGTGACACAGCGTCATCCCGCAGCACAGACACAAGATTCGGTTTGACGTGAACCCAGATTATCGTCGTGCCCCCCCGAGGGGTTCCCACGCTGAACGAACAGATGCTTCCTCCTCTTCCTCTCCTCTCCTCCTTTCAGTTACATATGCTCCAGGGTGATGGACGACAAAGAGGCTGGCTGCAGTTTACACCAGACATACCAGGCACCATTAGGAACCATTTTCTGCCCATTTGCCTGATAGCTGCTATCGCTTATAGGAGTGATTTGCTCTCTGTCTGTGCGCTGAGTGTCCCCAATGATGGATCTCTCATTGATTTCTCAGTGTTGGCGATCACTAAGAGAACAGTGCAGCAACCAAGCAGATGTGCCAGTCAGCTCCCAACTATCTATCAGCTGCTGGTGAAGGGGGGGACAGCTTAAGCCTCTTTAAGGATCCCATTCACAGTGACTTACTAAAAGTGCTTATGCTAATCTTGTTATCACTTCAGGCTTCTGGTAATGGAGGATAGGAAGCTGTTGGGAGGTCGTGGGCAACATTATTTTTCACAACTATCGCACTAGTACCAAGTAGTCCCAAACTGTTACATGTTACTGTCTGCATTTCACTCGCCCATCGCTGAGTAATTTCTACATCCACACACACTGAGGCATCTGCATGGCTTTAGGGCTTTCATAACCAGCTCACACCAGGATTATGAATTGTCTGTGTTTCTGTGTGCTAATCTTATTTGTTGCTCGAGTGATCTCATCTAAGTGTGCTTGTTACGTTGAGATATCAAACCATGGTGTCACATTTAACGTGAATTAATTGGGCTGCAAGTTTATTGCGCAATTGAAAATTAATCTCAGTTTAGTAAATCCAAGTTGAGTGATTGAAGACAACTTTAAAAAGAGTTTAATCCCTATGGAGATGCTTGCTTACCCAAATTAAAAAAAAAGTATAAAAGAGGAGGGAAAACCTCTGTCAGCTGCTCTGTGTTCCTTAACAAAATGTTGCATTGTTTGCTAGCCAGCTAAAAAGTTAACAAAATGTTAGTTAGGCTGACGCCTGATGATGGCTCAGCAGGGTAGGTCTTGAGGTCGTTGGCAACATTATTTTGCTCAGCCATCGCACAAGCACCAAGTAGTCCCAAACTGTGAAATGGCATTGCCTGCATTTCACTCGCCAATCACTGAAGTTCTACATCCGCACACGCAGGCATGAATCTGAATGGTTTTAGGGCTTTCATAACCAGCTCATACCAGGATTATAAAGTGTCTATGTTTCTGTGTGCTAATCTTATTTGTTGCTCAGAGTGATCTCATGTAAGTGTGCTTGTTAAGTTGAGATATCAAACCACGGTGTCACACTTAACATGAATTTCACACTAATTGGGCGTATAAAGCATACACGCTAACACACATGGGGATATGGACAGAAAATAACAGAGCAGTGGCCCCTCTGCTATTGTTTGATCAGTTGTCATCAACTGCAGCTGATGGGACAGAGCCACTGCCGATTAAATTGAGAATGTCAGGTAGCTCTTCATAAACAAGGCTTTAAAGGTCTTTTGATCTGACTGTCACCACGTTTGACGATGTAAAACCTGCAGGCCGATCACATCTCAACACAGCCGTACAGTCAGAGATTTGAAATGTAGATGCAATGGCTGTGCTCTTTTGAAGAGAGATCACCTTTAGTGACCGGGTGGAGCGGAGCGGGGACGTGACGGGGATCCTGAAATGAAGCATTAATCAAATAAAGGTCGATGTGTGATTGACGTCTGGTGGCTGATGAGGAGAGAGACTGAGGCACAGGGGAGAGGGTAGGGAACAGAGATGCCACAGTAAGTGACAGAACAGTACAACCTTCACACAATCAAATACAGCCAAAGAACAGTTAATGTGCAGCAAGAACACAAAGTAAACTCAAAGCTATTAAGCACTGATCAGAAAATACCAAGTGGCGCATTATCTGAGCAAAGACTGAATACAAAGTGAGTGATCACAATGAGACTGGAGGATACCGACAAACCTGGCAATCAAGAGAAGAGCAACTGAGTCAGTCTGCCAAAAACAAGAAGTAGAGACTGAGCAACACTGCTATGCGGCAGCCTGTTTAAAGACAGAAGAACCACACTCTTTACCAGAGTAAAACTCAGCACACTCTCAAACTTCAAAGCACTATCATTACAATGTACTATGTTGTCGGGCTGCAACCAATCATTATTTTCATACTGATTAATCAATTACCAGTTTCAACATCAGGGCTGTTATTGTTTTCGCCTTGTGAGTCTGTGTGTGTCAGTCAACCTGGCAAAATGTGGTGCTGGAGATGACTACTGTAGTGGGTGCTACCACAGAAGTGGTTTGAAGTACTTTGGCAGGTGCTTATATGTCATTACAGGTGTGCAGTTAAGCTCAAAATCACCACTGAGATAGTAGATAGGTGTGGTCTGAGCAAGAGCACCAGAAATACAGGGGTAGGAAGTAAAGAAGAGGCCATTTGCCCCTCAAGTTATGCCTCCGTCCCACATTTGTTAAGTCGGGCATCGCTGTATTCCAGTTTCAATAATTCATGTCCACTCTGTAAGACATTAGGTAAAATTTCACAATGTGTGTGTATCATCATGGCAAAATGTGGCCCTGGAGACACAGTAGGCATTGCTGCTCAGCCCTTTCCCACCGGCCCAAAAAGCAATTTCCACCATAAGCAACCAATCTAAAATAGATGTCTGTAAAACTGTTGACAGGAAACCTCACACTGTAAACCGGGTCAGTTATGACTCTTTCTATTATGAGTTTTTGATCCATGGATTTTTTTTTTTTACTTGTGAGCCTGAGAAAAAGCTATGTAAAAATCTGTGATGTCACTAAAGTGTTAAGTCTATTGTCTGAGAGGGAACTGAGGGGCTAGGTCAAGGGAGGAAACACTACCGTGCATGTTCAGTGGACCATATAACCAGGAAGTAAACCTGGAAGTGAGAAAACTTTTTTTGGCTCATGCACCAGGTGAGCAACTCTCAATGGACTGAATTTGCGCCATCTTTACATACACAATCTAGTTCATCACATATACATGTACACATATAACTGTATCACACATCACTGTATCCCAGTTTCAATCATTCCAATCCACTCTATAACATGCGGTAAAATTTCAACTTGTGTGTGTAACACAAAACTACCACAGAAGCAGTTTTGTGTGTTGAAATCCTGGGTTAACTTTAAATTATGTTGCACCAAACGTTTATACTAGCTTTAAATTAAGAGATATTAAAATCAAACCTGTCTTTGAACCAACTCCTGCCAACCACGACTCAGACTGACTCTGGTGGTTCATGTGATCCACCACAACATGTTGTGTTCCCATGAAGTCTCAGGTCTTCCCCATTTCTAAAGGGATGGGGGGCAGCACAGAGTCCACTGGAATTCAGACAGGCTTTGTGATCTCTGCCTTTTCCTGCATGAGGTTTGCATGTTCTCCCCATGCTGGAGTCCTCCGGTCTCCTCCCACTTCAAAAGACATGCCGAAACTCTTAATTATCTGCACGTCTGCTTTGAATCTGGACTTCAGTAAATGCTGTAGGCCATATGGAAGCATCAGCATCAAATTCAGACTTTCATTATCAATTAAAAACTCTAAAACTAGTTTTAGCTTTAAGAAATATTTCGAATGCAGAACTTGTAATGGAGTATATTTTCACACTACAGTATTTCTACTTTTACTTATGTAAAAGATCTGAGTACTTTTTCCACCACTGTCTGTCTGTGGACAGATTTTGTCATGCAGTCACGTCACACAAGATACAGTCACAAAACTTCACGGGTGTGTGGTTGAGACCAGAATGAAGGCCGAGTTTGAAGATGAGTGTCGTTCGACCCATAAATAGTGAGTACTCATAAAATAATGTAGTGATGCCTCCTGGGTTCTCATGGGTGAGAGCATCAACATGTTGATGATTGATCTTCTCTAGCTATTACAACAAGGCAAAAATACTCCATTATAAGTAAACACTGTAAATTATACTGATGTAAAGGTACACAAGTATTAGCAGCAGAATGTACTTATGTATGAAAAGTGGATGTACTCAGGGGTTGGAGGTGTCATGAGATGATTAATGAGGTAGGGAAGAAGAAAATACAAGTTCTGCTAAAAAGAAAAGTTGAGGTAAATTTGTGAGAAAGATTCAATTTAAACTTCTCTTTAAGTCTTAGTTTAGTTTTAACTCCAAATCTAGACTGAATTTAAGTCTGCTGCAACAAAACTTCAACTTCCAATTTAAAATGTGGCCCGGTATTAACTTTTAAACTCACACTTGAGGGGGTTTAACTTTTGAATGGCTGCCTTTTTGAGTTTGATTGAGAAAAATAATCCAGCTCCTAGTAGAAGGTTAAGGGACAAACTCAACATTCGCTCCAGTTGGTAATTTGCCCAACAAATTTTTCTCAAAGGGGAAATTAGAGCTTCTCTGCAGAGCCATCATGAGTAGCCTAACCAGGCTAACTAACTTTTACAACTGCAACTTAATGTTCTAACTTTAGTGCACCCAAAAAATGTAATGTTTTGTCAACATTTTGGCTAGCGAGTAAATAATAAAACTTATTATATTTTTAGCTAGCTTGCATTGTGTGTGTGGTGTATATATGTATGTATAATTATATATATATATATATATATATTATATAATATATATTATTATATATATATTTCTTTTTAGCTAGCTAGCAAACAAAGCAGTGTTTTGTTAGAGATACGAGCAGGCAAAAGAGCTATCCCCCCCCCCCCCCACCTTATGCTTACTAGATTTCCATATTGATTAAACTTGGATTTACCAAACTGAAATTAGCTTTTAATTTTGCAACAGAGCTCTGCTTAATTTTAAAGTCAATTTTTGTTAAACTCTGATTAGAACTAATCTTGGAATAAATTAAACTTTGTGGGGGCAATCTGGTCCCAGTGTTGTAATCTGAAAAAAAAAAAAAAAAACATCTATTGCCATTTTTATACTCAGTATTATTCTACTCACACTGCATACCTTGTACAACCTACTTTAGCAACCGTGTGGTTAATTATGGCCGTGCCGATGAAGCAGTTTTGAGTTTGACAGACAGAGAGAGGATGAGAGAGGAGACAGGTGTACACAGATATAGAGAGAAGAGAGGGAGTGAAACTGAGGCGCAGGAAAGAGAGAAAGGCAGTCAGTCTATATATAGGTGGAGACAGACTTGCGGAGAGAGAAAAGAGAGCTGATAAGGGGAGCAGAGGTGAAGAAGAGGGTGAGATGTAGAAAGAGCAGGAAACTGAGAGATGAATTACAACCCGTACTGTTCTTTTGGTGTGAGCAAATGGAGACAGAAATAAAAACCCAACTGTCTTGACATTTAAAGCGTTCAAAGACAGCCTTCAAGATGTGTAAACGAGTGTTGTACACCGGGCTTGAAAATCCGATGCTGCTGCTGACAGGGTGGAGCGTTTGTGCTCTACGTCTGCAGCGGCAGTCCTGGTATTCAGGGGATATCTCAGCCTCTCTCTCTCTCTCTCTCTCTCTCTCTCTCACACACACACACACCACACACACACTCTCTCACTCTCTCCTCTGTTACCTTGGCAACATATTTTCTGCATGGAAATAGCATCTCTTGCTGTGCCCACCGCAGAAAAAAAGGCACTTCAAGAGATTTTTAACGTGTCCAGAACAGCTTTAAGTTCAGAGATTTGACCTGCAGATTGGATGGAATTGAGTTATTGCTGTTCTGCATGCCTTACCGTCAAATTGGCTGTGTGATGGAGCAGTAATAGTAACTGACAGGCTTTCACTATGTGAAACTGAAGATGTGGTGGAATATCTTTGCACGAGTCTGTTTTTGCAGAGTTCGCTCATCTTTAATGGGCTTAAATGAGTGTGTCCTGCATTATATGGAGATTTAAACTGAATAAATCAATGTAGCTCATATAATTTAATGTTTACACTGGTGTTTGTTTGCCTGAGGGTTTATTTACATGCAGTGCCACATGACTTATGTATTCCAGCTCTTGACAAGCAGAGCACAAGCAAGAGAAAGATCCCTGCAGAAGTGTTATTAAGAAATGTAAAAATAATAATAAAAGCTCAAAGGGGCTGAGGGTAGATCTGTAAGGATTTCCTGATTTAGTCTCCACTCACAGATGAAGGGGTTTAGCAGTGCAGCAACTATGGGTATCACCCTGCTGCTGAGGCTGCCTGGCATGCTTCAGTGTGATAAACCTTTGTTTGTTTGCCGCCAGTGCAACAGAGAAGGGAGAGAAACTAATGAAAGAAAATCCAGGCGTCGAGATTGTAGGTGAGAGCATACTCGATTGCAAATAAGCTAAGACTTGGCCAAAGCTGACAGAGAGACAGAAAGAAAAGCAAGAAAGGGAATAACATCCAGGTAAACATGCAGCACAGAATTAAAAATAAAAGAAAAAAAAACCACACACACACACACCACATAAGTGCCTTGACTCCTGGGAGAGAGAAGCCATAATGAAATAAGCATCTGAAAGAGAGCAGGTGTTGGAGGCTTGACAGACTTCAGCTGCATAACAAGTAGCGCATTTACTCTCCCCTGCCTTTGTCAATCAAAACAACCAATCCTGTGAATAAATGCTGCACTGTAAAAAAAAATCACACAGGAATTTAGGGCAATCAATTAATCTAATCTTATTATCTTAACACAAATATACACGTTTTATTTATTCAAGTTAATTAAACTTAAAATATCTAGTATTTATTTTCTGAACATTTCAGAACCTACAAACATGAGTTCTTTAACTTCCTTTTGAGTTGAAATAATGAGTTGAATGAAGGTGCTATACAGAGTTCAGTTAACTCATTAAACATGATTGGCATAATTGCAGACTTCCCAGCATGCATTGTTAGACCATTAAAAACCTTCAAATTTGTTTGGAATATTTGTCAGTGTGATGATATATTAAGCTAATTGAACATGTTTTCTCAAGTACATCTGAATTAATATCAAGTTTGTTTGACTAGAAAAACTAGAGAACTAAAAAGCTGGACTTATTCAAGTAAATTAATGAACATTTTTAGTATTGAAGTCTTTATACTTGAAATGATGTGTTGAATTAATGTACTTTACAGATTTCAATCAACTCATTAAGTTTCTAAAGCAGCATGATCAGTATATTCGCTGCATGCAGCATGCATTATTTGAGAGTTAAAACTTTCCTGAAACCCTTCTGTTTTATAGTTTGAAGAAAACATATATGATGAAAACTTTGGTGTGTGTCTGTAATACACTTTAAGATTAGTCATGGTTGCTTGTTTTCAAATAAATGAAACCACTGTGAACCATGAAGGAGATTAGTGTGGAATTAGTCAATTAAAAATTATGCTGTAAAAATGAAAAAGCTGAGAAAACTCAAAACTTCAAGTCAACTTATTGAAGTGAAAGTAAATAATGGTTAATAATTTAATATTTTCATTTGCAACCAATTAATTTTCAAGCACCTAAATAATGACAAATCAGGCTCACAGCTCACTTTTGCTGTGAGCTGTTTTTGAGGTTTTCTAAAACTCAAAGATTCAAGTTTATCTAAAGAAGAAAATTAACCCTTAATTAACCCCCCCCACCCATTTTTTTTTACAGTGTAATAAATTATAATAAATGTTAAATGCTATAAATGTTTGCCAGTGTGTTCAATTAAATACATAAGCTTACTGAGTCTGTTTTCTGAAATGCAACTGAATTGATATAATAATGTAATCTATATGACCAGAAAGGTTTATTTGTTTTAAATCATTACAAAATTAGCCAAACCTTTCTTTTCAAATTCAGTCAACTTAAAATTTTAAAGCAGCCTGGACACTAACTTTTTTAAGTTAAAGCTACTACAAGTAGTTTTTAACTAGTTATGAAACAGTCTCAATTTAATGCAGATGCCTCTTATGACCTACACTGGCAAACAAGACCATCAGCAAGAATACTGGCTGTTTGTATATAGTTATTCTTGATGCCTGCCACCGGGTCAGATTCTTTGAGAAATCAGATAAAACCTCAAGTCTGTGTTTACATTTTCACAGGCAAAGTTAATGTAAGAGGTATGTAAGCCAGTTAAAAGGAAGTAAGAGGAGATTTTTATTTATATTGTTTTATTTTTGACATGATCATTTCTGGATATTACAGTGGGTTCACTACTGTTTATGTCCACAGGGGCCTCCAAAATCAACAAAATATGAAAGTTCTCTGTAGTAGCTTTTTTAAGTTTATTTTTACAGTGTGACTTAGGAGGAAAAAAAGGAAAAAAGACAGACACCCCCAAGTGGAATCATGTCTGAATCAGCCTTTACATACACTGAGTCTCTCTCTCGCCCAACACACACACCACACACACACACACACACACACACACACACACACACACACACACACACAGGGTGGACGTACGCATCACACCAGTCACAGTTGGTCTCAGGTAGAGAGGAAAACATGCCTGGTTCTGAATTTCAAGCAGCAAGTCTGAGCTGTTTGGAGTCTAAAAAAGCCAATAAGACATCAAGAATGCACCAGAGCTAAATCAATGTATTTCCTCAGCAGAAACACAAAGCAACACGGCTCCTTTTTGTTTTTCTCTTCCTCTTGGATCTCTCTGTGTGACAGACAGTGGGGACTCTTCACAGCACATTTTACTCAGCACACAGCAGCGTGGTGATGAGGATCAGCACCATGGATAGCACTGCCACCTGGGTAAAGAAGGCATGAGAGTTCAGTGCCAGAAGGGGGCAGTAATACGAGCCAGTGTAGAGCCTGCAGCAGGATGACCAGGATCAGGCCAAAGAGCAGGATCTTAGCAGGACGCTGAGGTCGACAGTTGTGTTAATCCTGCTGGGTGAGCAGAAAAAGGGAAGGACTTATGTGTAAAACTCAAAAAAATTGCAAGTGGAGACCCGAGAAAGACGGAGGGAGATTCCACCGAGCTGATGCAGCTTTCAGAAAGTCTGTTATCCTCCAGAGTCAAACGTGAATGAACACTGGAGGGTTACAATTGTCTTCTTTTTTTTTTTTCAAAATTTCTTTTAAAAATGCACTTTCTGAACCACAAGACCACAAGAGTTGATGATTTAAGGGTGGTTTTGTAAAGCTGAAGTTTGGACGTTTTCTGGGTACAGCTTCTCAACTTTTATTAGTCTTCTTAGTAAAATTAATATCAAATACACAAAGTAACAAATTTAAATGATGTCCATTTGGACTCTTAATTGAACCAATAATTTGTTTAGTTAGTTTACATGATAATGAAAAATAATTTTTAGCTGCAACCTTATACTTTTGTGATATTATATGTTTTTGCACATATAGTACAAATCCCACATACTTTATATCAATGTTTTTCAAATTTGGGGTTTGCGACCCAAAACGGGTCATGAGCCTTTTTTTCTATTGGGTTGGCAATTGGCAACCCAATAACCCAATAATAACAACTTATACACCAAGTGCGTAAAATGCATCACAATAATGTGATATGTGAATGCATTTTCCACATTCCAGTTTGTGCATCTAAGTTTTGACTTTTCGAGCATTTTCACCAAAAATAATTTAGGTCTGAACCTGAAAAGTTGGTTCCCAGCTGGAACCAAGAATAGCGGGTTTTTCTTGCGAACCAAAGTGGGTCTTATTCTGCACGTTGTACATTGTGCAGCACCCTCTGTTGATGAGCGTTCTTGATTGCAGTGGTTCTGGTGCAAACGCAGGTTCGTCCACTAGATAGTACCAAGGCTCTAAGAGTCTTGAACGGAACTGGTTCACAAACTACAACTAATTAGGTGATATGTATAAGCAAGTATTAATGATAACAGCACTTATTTTGCTGAGTGGCATCATATTATTGGATCATTACTGATGCATTAACATGTCAGCAGTTCTTTAATATTGTAATTGGTCTGCTTGAGGTGGAGCTAATATAGACCACTTTATGATCTGGGTACATTTATCTTTAACAAGGGAACATTTTTCATAAACTTTTTATGTAAAATGTTTTAAATCTGCAAAGTAACTAGTAACATTAGCTGCCAAATAAATGTATTTCATCTGCTAAAATGTATGCCATAGCACTACATCTAGGTGTGACACCTTTTCCTCTAGATTTTGTCTTTATAAAATTAACAAAAATAGTAAAAAAAACACCCATTGATAATTTCTCAAACCCTGAGAAAATGTCTTTACATTTCTCATTTCCTCTAACCATCTGTTCAAAACAAGACATTCAATTAATGACAAAGAAAACCAGCTGTAACTAGAGAACGTTGGACATATTTGCTTGATAAATTTGAACAATTATTGATTATGACAAGATTTCCCAATTAGAAGAGGTCACTCACCAGGCAACAGATGGTGAAGCACCTGCTGCAATGCCACCACAACTGCCGGATGCAACCAGCGGAGATTTACAAAGTTCTGCCAGCATTAACACGAGCCCTACATATGTTGTCCCAGACTAAAACAAGATTTCAGACTGAATCAGTTGTTGATCACTCGCTGCCCCAGGCAGTCGGTTAAGAAGAGAGAGAGGTCAGCTGTCAACGGTCGTATAAAACAGAACAGTCAAAAAATAGAATTATTGCCTCACAGTCACAAACTGTAGTTTACATCCATGTCTGTTAAGACTCATATGATGTATTTAGTGAAGACTTTGATGGAACTGAATATGGAACTTACCACAATATCGACCAGGAACTTTGAACGAATTTAATCAAAGATATGAAGTGTACTGTATATTTTGACAAAATGGAAGTTCTTACTTTACATGTGTGATTCCACTGTCTTCACTTAGAAACCATTTTTATGGAGGAGTTCAGAGGACTGATAGAGAGCTGAACATTATGATGTCACAGTATGGTTGACCTTTGACCTTCTGGATATTAAATGTCATCCCCTCATCATTTTAATCCTATTAGATATTCGTGTTTAATCTTGTCATAATTAGCATATGAAATTCCGAGTTCTGTGTTTAGTGAGGTCACCATGACCTCGGCCTTTGACCACCAAAATTTAATCAATTCATTTATGCCAGGTTTGAATATATTCCCTAAAGACGTCCTTGAGATATCACTTTCACAAAAATGTGATGACCTGAAAACCTAATGCCTCCGGCCATAAAAACATAGAAACATAAAGGCATAAAAGTCATTAAAAAAAATTTTTTTTCTAAGTTTTTCAGGTATTCTGAATCACAGAGGTCCTTCAAGATACAGTCATGGATGAGCACAAAAAAATTTGGCTGATCTGTCCAGTAATATTTAATATTAGCTGTGAACAAGATATAGCTCCTGTGATCACACGTGCAAGCACTCATGCCCACACACACAGAAGCTGATTACATGATCCCCTCCAGGCTTGCTGGTGATTATAACCACACCTCCCTATTCACCATTAGAGAAAACTATTCTAAAGGACCATACAGGAAAAATAATATCTGGGTTTTATGACTAACTTATATCTCGGTCCCCTCAGCGTTCCAAAGCTAAACTTAAAGTTTTCAATATCCAAAAATAGTGAAAAACATCCATTATTAATTTCCCAGACCCTGAGAAAATGTCTTTACATTTCTCATTTCATCTGCCCTTCTGTTCAAAACCAAAAGATGTTCAATTAATACAAAGACAACCAGCTGGGACTAAAATGTTTGACAGATTTTCTTGATAAATGATAGATTATGAAAATATTTCCCAATGAACTTTATACTAATATGTATTAAATGGGGTAAAATGGGCCGAAAAAACACTTGCATAATCATTTTAGATCAGGTAGAACTAATAATAATGAACAGGCTAAAGAATAATATTGACTGTTTATCAGAGGGAATTTATCTACAATGAATAACAAACACTAGTTAATCAAAATTTAAATTCAAAACTTTCCGTCTGCACAAGTCTCTCAGTTTAAAGTTGCAAATCATTCGAGATATTTGGTTGTAAACATATTACCCAATATAAAAGATGTGGTGAATTCTAATTAGGTTTTATGGAATCGATTACCAGCTCAAATAAAAAACTGACATCTATTCAAATCTCCTTAACTGGAAGAATCAACATTCTGAAAATGAATATACTCCTCAAATTGCTTTATTTATTCCAGAACATCCCATAGCATCTTTCTTCAAATTTGATCTCAAAGTTAAATAAATTATTTATGTTTTCTGTGGAATAACAAATGGCCCTGATTATGCTTTCCTGTACCCTATAATAGCAGGGGGCTCCAGTGTCCTAGCTATTGTCCCTGTCACTGCCAACTCCTACAGTTTGGTACATAGAGGGAAGCTTGTTAAGAAAAATGTTGGGATGTAATCGGGTTCGGGCTGAAATATGCTAATGAGGTCCGGGTTCGGGTTGGATTCTGGGCCCTTGCGGGTTCAACTTTTCAGGCCTGATTAGAGCTCTAAAACTGTGTTTACTGACAAAAGTTTTCCAAAGTGTTCCAGACCCCATGTAGAGTATCCTTTATACAATTATGTATTATTTAATGCAGGTTTTTAATCCAGGACTGCTGAGGTGTTGAAGGTCATGGGCCTTCACTGTTGGTGTCTGGCCTTGGCCCTTACTTGCACAGATTTCTCTGGATTCTCTGAATCTTTTAATGGTATTATAGATTATAGATAGTGAAATCCCTAAATTTCTTGCCGTTTTGTGTTGAGAAACATTGTCCTTAAGCTGTTGGGACTATTTGCTCATGCACTTTTCCACTAAGTGTCAAACCTGGTCCCATTCATTCATGCTTGTGAATGACTGAGCCTTCGTGGACGCCCCTTTAATACCCAATTATATACTGTCACTAATTAACCTGTTTACCTTTTGAATGTCCCAAACAGGTGAGTACTCAACAACTTTCCCTGTCTTTTGTTGCCCCGTCCTAACATTTTTGAAACATGTTGCATAAGATTTAGTTTATATTTACAAAAAACAATAAAGTTTATCAGTTTGAACATTAAATATCTTGTCTTTGTAGTGTTTTCAATTGAACAGAAGTCAAAAATAATTTGTTAATCACTGCATTCTGTTTTTATTTATGTTTTTACATGTTACAATTTTTTGGAATTAGGGTTGTACATTATTGGCTGCTGTACCCCATGTAAGAATGGGCGTTGCAAATTATCTTGGGCCATAAATGCTGTGGTGTGTGGCATTGGTTTATGCTACACACTTGTCCCTATACAAATACACATTAAATAAATAATTAGTACATTCTCATCCAAACGACCATATTGTGAGGGAAGAAAGAGTGAATCTTTTTAGATCTATGTTACCAGCAAAACAGAAGATAGCGCTACCATGGACAACTACAAATAGACTTAGAGAAGTATCTGTACAGTCTGTATGTATATCGTCAGAAAAAATACTCATTAAGGGAAATCAAGAGCTATTTTAAAAAGAATTAGGTCCTTTAATCAGTTATCTTGGAAAGTATACTGGGACAGCAGAGTGAAATTGGAGATGATGCCTCACTATTGACAGTACTGTGAGATGAAGTTGGTGATTACTAGCTATAGGAAAAACATTTTTATTCATGTTGATTAAATTTTAACACATTTTTATTTTATTTGTCATGTGAATGTTAAGTGCTATTTATGAAAACCTAATGAAGAAAGTGCAAAAAAAAGATACACTTAATAAAAGCTTGTGTATATTTCGACAGGGTGGGAATGACCCATTTTATTGTGGGCAGTTGAGATACATGGGTGTAAATATCAACAAAGGAAGTTAATGGTTGACGTCTGTACATTACATTCTAACAAAGAAAGTGATGGTCTTGCAGTCAATTTGATGTACGCTTCGGATACTTTTAACTGAGACACGCTCTGAGTAAAGTTTATATTACTCATTCATCTGTGTAAAGACAGTTCATAGAAAATATAAAGCAACTCATGACTAAAAGTTTAATTGGTTAACACTTTAAATCACACCTCTATCTATTGTCTACGTAATTTCAATACAGCCATACAATACAAGTATACAAGGTTATTGTTGTGGTTAGAGAAAAATACAACCAAAGGTATGGAAATGCAAACATACAGCTGTTTTTAAACTTCTCATACATGTGAAACAGGTCACACAAACAGGCCCGGGGCCTTTTGTATCATAGGTACGATCTCATAATGCAGGAGGAAAAAAAAATCACAATTTTACTAAACATAGCCTGAGTCAAGTGTACAATATGCACACTTGAGGAAAATAAAAGCTATGTGAGAAAATAAAAATACTAATAGATTGCTGCTTCTCTCCTCCTCACTCTGGTAAAAATAAGTCTCTGATGTTTGTCCATGAGTTCCATCTTCTGGCAGCCGAGTGCCACCGGAGAAACAAAGGGGCCGTGTTGGCCGGGGCGCTGGGGAATAGTCACTGTGTTCCTCATCCAATATGACAGCAGAAGAAAAGGGGACGCAGGAAAACTAGCTGAATTTCAGTGTTTTTAAGTCTTTCAATTTTTTTATATAAATCAATAAGTCTCAAGCTTTTCATTCCGTCTTTGAAAGAGGTTTCACGTGTGCCGCTAGGATGCTCTTTTTTTTCCCATTGGTGTGGCCTGACGCTGGTGGAAGGGCTCTCATTGGTTATTTTTGGCTTTGGCGTGTGTGAGGATGTGAGACTTTAAGTTGGTTGACTGCGCAAACTTCTTATTGCAGCCGTCGAAGGGGCAGACGTAGGGTCGGTCTCCAGTGTGGATCCGCACGTGTGTGCGCAGGTTGAAGTCCAGAGAAAACCGTTTCCCGCAGCCTTCGAAGGTACACTGAAAGAAACCAGAGGAGCAGAGGAGTCAGTCTTCACATCAGTCATACAGTGTGACATCCTACTTCTGGGCATTATTGACAAGTTTGAGTTTTGACATGAAGTAGTAAACACAAGTGTTATCAATGATACTAATTAAAGTCCATTTCAATGTGGTTTAAGCACAAACCCTGGCACTATGTTGTTTTTTTGGGTCTCTCCCCAGCTTTCCAGCATGTGGATGAGAGCAGCCCCTCTACTTTGCTCCTGCATCACGCCCCCGTACCTTTTTGTGTGAAAACAACCACTCTAATTTGACTGTTGGCAAATACAAATGCTGAGGTCTTTGTGAGTTTAAATGCATAACATAAGAACACCGCATCACTTTTTAGCTATTAGGAGCCAAAATCCTCTGGCCTGTCAGGTGAGCAATCATGTTGTCTTTGCAGATCAACAATCAGTATTGTTACACAGACAAAATTTAAGAGAGGGTCCTTTCAGTCTGCTTCTATCAAAGTAAACAAACTCGACATGCAACAACTTTGCTGAATTTTATGTAACATATTTCTGACATCTGTCCCCTCATCAACACATTTAACTTTGCTGTTTTGGCAATGTTGAACCAAACTCCATTCTAAAAGCAGGTTACTTACTTGAGATTATGTCATATTGCTTGACAGACGTTATTTATGATTGTCAATGATGTGGGTTTACTATTTAAAGTTGTATGTTATGTATATATATGTATGTATGTAATATTTTTCTACATGCTGCCCACTCTATTCTAGTTATTGATGTTTTTCAATAATCAATGTTTTGATTAGTGTCATTGGTAACACCTGTTTTTACCCTGCTATTTAATATTAATATGGCTGTTCTGAAAAAGGTTTATTTGCTAAACATCTACTGAAATCAGCGATTGTCCAGTCACAGCTTAGCAATGGCAGACCTGTCAAGCATCAGGTTTCTCCACATGCTGAAGTGGTGCGTGTGAGACTAATAAAAGCTGCATTTTACAAGTTGGAAAGCTTTTTTAAGCTTCCCTAAATCAAAAACACAAAAGTATAAATGTATGGAATGGAATAAACAGTGAATTAATTTGCTCTAAATCAGCTGCAAATGTTAGCATGTCTGACTAATTAGCTTCAAACCTACAGTAGTGACTGAATGCTGCATCCAAGGCAAAAGAGCTAATCATATACTCACAGTGCATAGTTTGGGGCTTCTAATAAAATAAACCCAAAATTAAATCAAAAAGCCTAATTTTCAACTAGCACATCCACTGTGTAGGATTTCCCCACTGTATGAAAGCAACTCTGTCCAGCAATTTATTGGATTTGAGGAAGTTAACTCTCCAGCCAACATTACCAAAGACAATGTTGTTTGCCAAGCGCAGTGGTTAGTATTCATCCTTCAACCCTTTTCTCTTGTAATTGTAAATTGAAACATGGATTGATTGATTGGAATAAGAGGAAGAAGCCAAACAGGGTGATGTTAAAACAAATTAACAGTCTGATCTTACATTTTCCCATATCATACTACTGTTGTGCCTAATTAGCTCTAAACTGCAATACAAAAAGAATACAGATTCTCATATTCAATCATTTGGTGAGGATGCTGACTTCTCACTTGGGACAAGCAGCTTTGGTTTCAGTCTTTTAGGACAATATCATATATGTAGCCATCAAATACATAATGCATTAACATTTTTTTTTTTTACAGGATTTTCATTTTAAGTTACGAAACGGGAACTCATTGAGCCAACATTAGCTTAATTAGATAGCTACTTAGCTACAGCTGTTGCTGTAAACTCTGCTGGCGACAGCTGTCATTTCAGCCCACAAAATCAACAGCTGTGGGCCCACAAGGAGAAGTCTGCTTTTGTCTGCATCTTTGTGAAATAAAATAACCGCTGTTCCCAGAAGTTAAGAATACTGATGGTAAAGCTGCCTTCGCTGTCATTGTAAATTGCATTTTCGCACAGGGATTACTGAAACTAAGCCTGAAAAGTTGTCCAGGAGAAAATGTGTACAATTCATTGATATTGAGTTTTATATAAACTTAAAACTGCTCTGTGCCTGAGAACTTTAAGCCCTGACAACAGATAGCTTGACAGGTGCAGCAGTAGTAATTAAGGGGACAGGGCTCGCCAAGTGGTCAGTTGAAAAAGACTGATTTGCATGCCAAGACACCAGCCAATACATATTATTGTGATTGAGATATGTCAGTGTTTATAAAGAGCTAATTCAAATAATGAGCAAAGTCTCAAAGTTTAAGATCAAACAAATACTCAAAATGTTACCAGCCAGAGTGATGTGCGATGTCCTCTGATTTATCCACCAAAGACAAAAGAAAAGTTTTACTGGTGTCTGGTACTTGGTGGGTGATAAATTTTGAACTCCATGAGCCAGATATCACTTATTATCCCATTCTCCTTGGCTTGAATTTGGCTCCAAACTGTGATGGGCTTATGCGCTTAAAAAAATGTAAAAATAGTGCGAGTGTATCTGTGCGTGGGGGTGGAGTGTGAAGTTCGTCCAGATGCCAACCTGGAAGGGTTTCTCCCCTGTGTGAACAAGTTGGTGACGTTTGAGTTTGGAGCTCTCGACGAACGCCTTGCCGCACTCGGCGCAGACGTGCACGCGGGGGCCGTGGGTGTGGAGATGCTTCCTCATGGCTGAGTTATCCCTGAACATCTTTGTGCAGCCCTGGGGACCAGAGAGAGTGCAGCACAGAGTTGACAAACAGGACAGGCAAGCAAATAATGTCAGGCTCTTCTCAGGCTTGTAAACTCTGAAGTGGTGCATCAAAAAGGTTTTTTGTTATCTTGTACACAAATACACTGTGAATGTCAAGTGTCCTCAGCATTTGGTATAGCTCCCTTTAATCGGGTTTAAATCCTGAAAAGAAGTGGAGCTGCCTCTATTTTTCCTGGAGGCAGTAATGTACAGTTCACAGCTTCACACTGCAATGACAGACTCCTTAGTGAATAAATAAAAGCCTTTACATTACTAAACATGTAGAGTTCAGATGAGGTTTGGTTGCAAGTACATGAAAATCAATACACTCCAAACGCTTTCTTCACTTTTAAATAACCGTTACAGAAACTTCCAATCACACAGAAAGCAGCAATGTAAGATATTAAACCCATCAGAAATGTGAACCCCTATTTTCAGAGCAAAGTGGTGGCAAAGTTCCTCTGAGGGCAGCATCATTAAACTCACTTTATGAGGGCAAGCTATCGTCCGGGGAGCATCGTCCTCTTTGACTTTTCTGGGCTTCATCCTGTTTAGAAAAAAAATGGTTTTGGGTTTTGAGCAAACAACAACAGACACATCAGCCACAAAGCCATTCCTTCTGTGCAAGCATTACATCTATTACAAGAGTTCTCAGCCTTTTGTAACTTTAAGCCCACTATTGTTAAACTATTGTTAACACTATTGTTAAAAAACTTCGGAGGACCATCTTCCATTTACATTTTAATTTAATGTTTTTAATTTATGGGAATTCTTGAGCACATTTAAAATAACATGCATTGTTTTGTTGTTTTTTTATTTTTATTTTAATCTAACCATTTGGTAGTACCACTGCCTCTGGGATCCACTAAATGGCGCTCTGAGGGCGGCACAGTGGTTGAGAATGGCTGATCAAGCAGTCCAGTTTTCATGCTGATTTTTTTTTCTTTTTTCAGTTAATCAATAACCAGAATCGGTAAGAGCCAGTCTGTTACACCAGAAACATCTCCACTTGACATTTTACCCAAAGGTGGAAAAGAGAAAAAGATCTCTTAAGTTATTATGGTAAATAATTACATAATTCTGTGAACATACACTAGCTTTTAGTTGACCTGCTTGCAAGGCTGTTTGAGTTTTTTGTTCAGCCCGTTCAGTCTTTTGTTTTGCAAAGGTGTCAAAAAGTCACTGGTTACAGCTCCTAAAGTGTTAATATTTGCTTTTCTAGCTTTGTGTTTTGAGCTCCTGGTTAGACAAAAGAAGCAATTTGGGGGAGTCGACTTAGGTTTTATTGGAATTCTGATGGGCAATTTTAACTATCTTCTGATATCTTACAGACTATACAATTAAGTGACAAAATAACTGGGTGAATAAGCAGTTATGAAAGTAGAGCTGCAACGATTAGTTGCCAGCTATTATTATATGAGTGATTAATTGGTTTGAGTCATTCCTTAAGAAAAACAAAGTGAAGATTCTTTAATTTCAGCTTCTTAAATGTGAACATATTCTAGTTGTTTAGCCCTCTGTGACAGTAAACTGAATATCTTTGTGTTGTGGACAAAACGAGCCATTTGAGTACGTCATTTTGGGCTTTGGGAAACACTGATTGACATTTTATGGATCAAACAACTAATTGATTAATTAAGAAAACGATCAACATATTAATAGATAATGAAAATAATCTCTCTTTTACTGATAGCATTTAAGGTCTTTTCTTGTTTTAACTTCTTTGGTTGTCACTTAAGTTTTGATCGTTACCAGACACCCCCAAAACACAACATGAAACTTTTGGGCAGCAGCACCACAGGCACTTTTTTAAAAACAAAAATTTATAATTTTCTAACCAAGTATAATGTAATAAGGGTCTACAGAAGACTCACTTTTGGTCTACTTTAGCATATTATCATAACAGTCCACCTTCCGTAAATACTATACACATAGCTTGCTAAAACCTAGTGCATATACATAAATCAATGCAGACACACAAAAATGTCTATATATCAACCGTAAGGGATTTTTTTTGTATTATATGTAAAAGGTAGAATAAGTAGGATTTATCAATTGCTGTTTGTAAACACACCTTCTGATGAGTAGTTGGTGATGACGGATACATTGTTTTTGTATTATTCTGTATCAGTCTATGCAATGTTTTGGGGGGGAAATTCTACATAGTTTGCCTTTAGTATACTTGCATTTTTAAAATCTAATTTCTTTTTAACATTTATATTATTATTTTACTATACTTTTATATTTTTCTTTTTGCCTATTTTTAATCTTATTACTGTTTAATTCTAATTACTATTATTTTTTGCACACAAGCCTTTTAGCACAGCCCTTAGAGTATCCCACCCTTCATTTAACTACACATAACACTTACGTGATGACATATAAAACTTCTGAATCTTAAATCTTGACAAGAGAACAAAACAAAGATGCAAAAATCCAATAAACACAAAAGTAAAAAAAAAAATTAGCATGCATTTTTTTCCGGCAAACCATATTTCACCTTTGAAATTTAACAGCGATGTCTCTTTGTATATGCACCAGAGATGTGCACAATTAGTTTTTCTCAGTTAGCAGGCCTGTTCACATTTATGAGCGAAGGATGCAGAGACCCTGAGTCACACTCACCTGGCAAACTCGGCCAGCTGTTTGGGGTCTGAGAGGTCGATCCCAGGGATACCACCAGGGGGCAGCTTCTTCCCTGTCATGTACTCGGAGTAATCTGGAGGGGAGTTCTCCCCGACGATCTGCTCCTCCACCACCGACTCATGGTCAATGTCTTTATTGTCATCTAGAAACACATTACAGAGACTGAACCGATAACATACTGGTTTTTCCTTAGCTACAGGTCTGAGGGAGGGAAACACATCTGCAGCTGCCTCGGCCATGAGGTTTTATTAGAAGCCACATAATTGTTGCATAATTACTTTGGATTTACATTAACGTTAATCCTGCCCAGAGGTATAAGTGGCTTTTTGTTATGTCTCACAGGTGCTTTATTCTATCAGTCCACTTTTTCATTACTTCATTCAATTTGTTCCTTACAGACTTCATATCATTGTTTTCTGTTTATGTGTGAATTAGTACTTTTTAAACTATTTATTGAGTTCATGTTTGCCATGCGTAATAATTTAAAATATCAAACACTATCTAGGGGGCACTCTGTCAGTTATTTTGAAGGAGACAGACCAAATGCAGCAGGCACAGATTTCCTCATTTGCTCTGATCATTTTCAATCTAGACAGTATGCAAATTAACTAACTTTCCTAAGACAATCATAATCTAATTTTTTTTCTTCAGATGACATTAATCACATAACGAATTATGTTTAGAGAAGCATTCTGCTGTTATGGTTGTTTGTTACAGTAATTAATTCTTGGGGTTTCCAGGCTGTAGTGCTTGTATGTTAAATATGTTGGTAGGTGACGGTTAATAGCAACAAGACAAATTTCCACACATTTTGCAGGTTTGTACATTGCAGAATTATACCTTGATAACTTAGATTAAGTTAAAGATGGAAAATGTGCAGACTAAAAAAAATAAACAAGAAGCAGTTAAGCAGGGCTACAAGTAGCCTAATAAAAATAATTTAAATTTTATTTAAAAATAATAGAGCCCAGCTGATATTTCTGGCTGATAATGGCCTATCACAGCTATATTTGTCTATCAGTACATGATGTACATGTACATGTGGTCCACTATGTGCCTATATAACAATATGACAACCTTTTTTAAAAAACATAATGCAGACTGTATTTTGTCAATCAGGCAGCATTTTATTTATATTTGATCCTTTCTCTGAAATCAAGTTTAATATATATTTTACATTTAAGTGCTCTGGCATCATTTTGGTCAATAAAGTTTATTGCTAAACTAAAATATCCCACCTCCATTACATAACTTTGTCACAAGTGTCACTGCAAAAAAATGTGTATTTATATCTAATTTCTATATTTTGTATATTATTACCTATAAAAAAAGAGTATCAAAGATATATCAATTAGAGCCTGATTGATATATTGGTCGAAGTAGGCCAATGACAGATACTGGTGTATATATTTACCAATATGCACAGATAAGAAAACTTTTTACATAACATATAATGCAGAAAACAATACCAGAGATGATTTAGATTTAGCTCAGTGGGAACATTTCTGAGGACAAGATGAGCTCTCTGACAGGTGTACATGCTGAGAAGCTGCTTCTTGTTTTACAATCTGTCCCTAACTAACAGTATTAGAATATTCAGCAATTGACTGTACTAATGTATATTTTGCTGTTTATTTTATTATTATGTAGTCTTTATTTTCTCAGTGTTCATTTCTATGATTTGCTGACATATGCATATATTATTTTTTTAAATGTTAAATATGTATATACTATTGATTAATAAAGGTGTTTAAGAAAACAGTCTTCTGAGTACCTTTGCATTGTCATTGGTGCAAAACCACACACAAAAGGTCGATTTTTATTCAAGCTCATAAAAGCACTACAGCGGCCACCCATCTGTCAAATTTTCCCCTCTAAAATCAATATCAGTCTCAAAAAATCTGATATTGGTCAGGCTCTAATATCAATATAATAATTTTTGACTCCCTAATGTTGATCAGTCAGGTCCAAAAAATAATATTTAACAATTTTACTCTAATGAGAGATTCTTGGCTTCATTTAGATGTAACGATACATCTTTTTAAAGGTACAGAAGAAGGGAATAACTCTAAGGCCTGATTTGGAGACATCTTAATTTATGAAAGTGGTATTTATAAAGCAAACACAATAATTCAAGGCCTCCCTAAATGAATGTGTAAAAATAAGAAGCAGAACTATTGGACCCTACTTTAAACCAACCAGCAGAGTGCACTAAAATAGCTCCAGATAGCTTTGACAGTGTCCTGAAAAACAACACGAACAGACAGACTATCAGTAAGGAACATGTTAACCAGAGTCCTTACATCTGGCTGTGAAAATAAAACAAGCAACCTGTGAAAATAAAAGCACGTGACTGTCTCTGAGTGTTGATGGATTACCACCTGGACACGCAGCACTCTCACAGCGCGCAGAGGCAGCAGGAGCAGCTTAGCCTGACGCAGACGTACAGCTGTCTGCTGACCTGCCACCAGCAACCACAGCTAACAGCTAAATCATTTACTTGCTAAATACTCCCTTACTCAAATTTTCACGCGTATTAAACTTTTACATGCTGTACACGACCCTCCGGCGATGCACCAGCTACATTTGAGCCTCGGGTTCGCATTAATTCTGCGGCCTGCAAATATCCCAAACCCAGCTGTCTGTCTCCCCCCTCAAGCACCGCCGCCATCTCTGCCTCACCGCGACTATCGCCATTTTTTCGGGGCCGCCGCCATACTTACTAGTCTCGGGGAATATGGCGGCGCCCAGCAACACCTAAAACATGGCCTCCGTTCAAAACAAAAACATTTCGCTAAGATACAGTGGGTTCTGCATCGAAAACGTGCATTATTTGTCGCTTTTCGCAGCGGTGCAACGGACCTCTCCAGGAACTAGTCTGGTGCAGCAGGACAACGCCCTGGCAACGAGGCCTCATGCAACGGCTAACAACAGATCTGACAGACTTACGTTACTTACCCGAAGCCCACATTGTGACAGAAAATTCCCCCTCCAGTGTCTTTATTTGCACCTGCTTCTGTTCCCATTTTCTTCCTCCGGCCTCCGCGCCGCTTAAATAGCTTTTTTTGCCCGCTTTCTTTCCCCCAGTGCCGCCTCCCCGTTTCACCCGACCCACCGAGCTCTTCCCGGCCACAGTCACCAGAGTCTGTTCGATGTACTCGTCCTCCACCCCGGAGCCGGTACCGGGATGAGGATCTGGTCCTCGAACCCGCTGCCGCCGTCTGTGTGCAGATCCGAGTCGTCCCCGCCGACCACCTCCTCCCGGGTCTGAACCAGGATCACCTCCTGGTGGTGGTGGATCGAGCTGGGGTCGTCCGTGACCAGCGGCTGGAGCGCGATCATGGGCTGCCCGTCGTCGTCGTCGTCATCCCCGCCGACCACCGTGGTCTCGATAGTCTCCACCGGTATCGTTTCCACCTCTATCTCGTGGAGCTCCACGATCTCGGCCGGCATCTCCGAGCCGTCTGTCTCAATGTACAGCGTATCTCCGGATGCCATGTTGAATTCCGCCAGCTTGCCTCTCTCATTCACGCCGTGTTGTGCTCCTGTTTTTGGACCTCACAAACACACTCACACACCCCCAGCGCTGCTCCTGCCTCTGTCTGCTCTCCCTCTTCTTCGATAACAACTCTCTTCACTCCGGCCCACGCCAGTTCTCGTGGCCACTATGCTCGCTAATACCCAAACATCGCGAGACTTGGGTGAACCCAGTGATAGCTGTGCTGCTGGTGGTGTCAGGAGGGTTCCCAAACTTTGCTGGTTTAGGTTTAGGTTTGGCGTGAGGTTTATTTATATTTGTCGCAAAACAATAATCTGAACATTTATATTTTTTAATACAGATGATTTAACGGGTAAATTACACAATGACAAAACAACAATTTACATTTCAGTAATTACAGGTGCAACTATGATTGAACTTCACTTGTGGTATTGATTATATTTTCTTTTTTTTTTTTTGGAACTTTTTTTTAACCTATTTCAACATAAAGTCGACACTTTCTTTACAAGGGCTTGCAATACAAACAAGTCAACATGAAAATATGTATTAAAAATAAAACAGATTTTGAAATAGTAACTGCACTAAAAAAATGCATATTCCACAACATGAAAAAAATCAAACTAAATATGAGTTATGAATTCACCTTATAGACATTCTGATCGTTATTATTATTCTGTTACAAAATACACTCTAGTTAATCAACTGATGATGTATTATTGATGAAGATGAAACTTTGATCCATGAACTTGATCCTCGGGGGGAAATTCACAAACTACCAGCAAATAAGGTCCACCTTTACATTAAAGTTAATGCATTAATTAATGCATCTATAATTATAATCCAATTCTATAAAACACATTCTAAAATGGGCCTTTGATCATGAGTACTTACATACTTATGGTACCTCAGGTATGTTTTCATGCCAGTATACAATGTACACTTACTTAAGTGAAGTTTTAAATGCAGGACTTTTACTTGTGACAGAGTATGTCTACACTGGGATTATTATTTTAACTTCAGTAGAGGATTTGAGCACTTCTTCCACCTTTGTCTAAAATGGCTAATGTCCATCATAAGTGACTAAATCCTAAAATTATGTAATAAGGGCATCTTATCCTGACCACCAGCTCAAAAACTAAAGTACTGAGCATGAATGTGAATATCTGTTCAGTGACCTCAAATATAACCTACAGTACAGAGACAAATCGATAGATTTTTTCATAGCAGCCACATTAATATGAAATAGAAGTGTAAACACAGGTGCTACCAATGATACTAATTAAAGTTTCGTTATATTCAGGTCAAACAGAGTCAGAGGGTGCTGATATTGCGCATGTTGGCTCACTGGAAAAGCTCTGCTACACTAAATGAAACGGGACCCTAATCAGTATCATTGATAACACCTGTGTTTATCCCCCTGTTTCATATCAATATGGCTGCTGTGAAAAGGTCTATTCTGGCCTTGCTGCATCAGTTTAAGTCTATTCTTAGATTTACATAATGATGATCAAATCTAAGTCTAAATATAGCTGAAGCCTACTGGCTGTAGACATATATGGGTGGCCAATTAAAAAAAAACACTGCTGCTGCATTACCGCTCTCTGTGGATTCAAGCTTCCCAGCATGTTGCACCTGTGTCCACATTCGGTGATGATGCTTCAGCAGTTTGTGCATTTGATGTCATCTATATCAATATTTGTGAACACTGTAAATAACACTTTCTTTTATTGTCTCAAACCAAAAAGTAATTTCTGTGGTTTGTGTGGACCATTGTATCTTCTCAGGAGATTGTTACTGATAATGCAGCCTGCAATGTTTTAGTCAACCTGCCAAGTACTGTGTGCACATGGAAAAGACTGTGTATATTATTACCAAGCTATTGATTTAAAAAAAAAAAAAAATCAGTTCCAGTAAAGACAAATGAGAACTACTTTCCTGCTGTGCTGACATACTTTTTTGTTAGATGATTTACATATTTGACAATGTACAGATTGTATTATAAATTAGTGAACATGAATATCTTTCTCATAGCAAAAGATGACTGGTGTATTTTAAGTAGTCTGTGAGTTATGGAGGAAAATGTAAAAAATGTTACAATTGTCCCTGCTCTCCCCTACTACATTCATTTTTCTTCTTGGGGTTCATCTTTTGAATCTATTTAACAAATACTTTTTTTTGCAGGATACTTTAACAGCATCCTACATAGTCTGCAACACTTGACTAACACAATAAGGTAGCACAGGAGCAGCTCAGATGTTTCACACTTCTCTGCGCTGCACCAGCTGACATTTATGGCACTTACTCAGTAAGCACAGCACACGTTTTTGTGTTGGACAAAAAATAACCGAAAATAAAAATTACAGTCAGACTAAAGCACCAGGCAGGCATCAAAATAACACCCAAACACAAAAAGGAAAAGAGACGTCCTTGTTTATCCAAGACATTGTTCACAGTTTTATTTGAATTCATTTTAAACTTAGTGCGTTTCTTTTTTTGTTGTTGTTGTTGTCAAACCAGGAAGCACTTTTGTCATAAAAGGAGAGAATAAAATGAACAATATTTCACCATATCCTTGCAGCCAATAAACATTTTATTAACAACATGATCACAAATACTCTGGTGTATTATTTAATTTTTTTTTGTTGTTGTTTATAAGATTGCAATATCCAAAGAAGTTTCTTCCACCCTCGGTTTCAGGTCAGAGCCTGTTTTTTAATGCCATGGTTCCACACACATCTGTGTTGGCGAAAAGGATAAAAAACCTTTAAAAAATGTTCCAGGTTAGATGATGAGAAAACATTTTTTGGATGTGCTTTATCTAAAACAAAAACAAATGAAAACAACCAATATAAAATACAAAAGGCTGACATAAAATGATGTGCAATAATAACGATCAACATTATCATTACTATCATAATCTCATTATCATTTCCTCATTATTACCATTGCACTCACTATACTACTACTACTCATATTAACATTACATTGACAATCATAAAAATGACAGTAATAATAATGAAAATGATAGTAATAATACAAAAAAAACCTTAAACAAACTTGTGAAAAAAGCAAAACAAATAAAATCATCAGAATTTTATCCATTTTCCTTCGGGCTGAGGACAGAGGGGCGAAGTGGGCGAACAAACAGACAGGAAATGTTAAGAAATCAGAGTAATCAGTGCGAGAGTGTGCCCCGGTCACGTCCATCTCTCCTGACAAACAAACCAAACGTTACACAGACACGTCTGAGGTGTTACAGCAACGTTGCCGCGTTGCTTCAACACCACAGCTGAACAGGATGAGTAGATGTCACAGTTTGGGCCTCCGTTCCTGACTTCTCTTTCTCCTCCTTTCTCCTCTTCCTCCTCAGGGCCACAGCAGCTGCTGCAGGGGCAATGTTTCGAAAAGGTGGTTCATGTCGGGGAAGTGGCTCTTAAAGATTATGTCGTGCTAACTCGACTGAGTTCATGTCTAATGGCTGCAGGCAGAGGAGAGAAGACACAGGAACAAAGTTAGATTGATAATATGTCCTCACAGCCTAACACCTTGTCTCTATACACCTTTATCACAGCAGACATTTTGACATGAAATAGAAAACACAGGTGTTGATACTAATTCAGGTTCTGTTCATTCAGGTCAAACAGAGTCAGGGTGCTGCGATCGTGCAGGTTGGCGCACCGGAAAGGTTCTGCTACAATAAATGGAACAGGACCTTAATTATCACTGGTAACACCTGTGTTTGTCTGTGGTCTGTCCTCAGAAGAAGTTCAGTTTAGTCATCATGAACAATCCTACATATACTACCTTCTGTAGCTCTGGGGAAGCTTTACAAAGTTTGAAAAATCAACCCTGAATATTTCATTTTGATGTAATCGGGATTATGAGGGTCAACATTTTAACAAAAAGCCTGTGTTAAAAAACAAACAAACTTGGGGTTCTAAAGGCAGGCAGGGTCTGCTGAAAGATGCCATTTCCATACAGCAATTGGATGGCGTCATTTCACCAGAAATGTATACATTTCCATACTAGGACCACAAAAAAGATCCACAAGAGAGAACAAAAAGTCAGGATGCCCCTCAATTTATAATGTACCCCTTTATTGTGGCAAGTGTTTTATTTTATGCTGCAGTCTGCTGGGGAGGAAGTTTGGGAAAAAAGCAAGCAAGGAGGCTGGATAAGCTTGTGAAAAAGGCTGGCTCTGTGATCGGAGTAAGGATGGACTCTCTGGAGGAAGTTGTGGAGAGAGACACAATGAGGACGGTGGAGGCCATCCTAAACAACATGGATCATCCACTGCATAACACCTTGATGGACCAAAGAAATAATGGTGGTGGAAGGCTTCTCTCTCTTCGTTGTAGGACAGAGAGATACAGAAGATCTTTCATACCAACTGCCATCAGACTCTATAATTCTTATACAAATAGATGAGACTACAGACAAATGAATTTCCCCTTGGGGATCAATAAAGTATTTCGTATTCGTATTCGTATTCGTATTCGTATTCGTAAAGAAAAACAAGACGGTGTGATTTTAGATGTATCATGAATAATAAGCAACAACTGCAAATGATCCTGTTAGTGGTATATTGATAATGTAATAAACATTCCTATCAGTTCATATCATTGTTTTGTATATTTATATTTCCTATATATGTGTTACAGTGAGTATGTAGTATTCAATTATCAGGATTATGCACCAATTTATTATTATTTCTATTGCTATAAACTATAATATGTGCGTGTCATAGTCTATATTATTTTCAAGATTTACCTTATGTATTTTTAATTTAATTTTTTTTACTATACTGCAAAACGTGTTACAGTTTATAGATATAATATTCTTTACATTTTCAGGATCTTTTTAAAATCTATTAGCATTTTTATTATAATACAGGATGAATATATGCATCAGCATCACATCTACTGTCATAATAATTTATACATTTATGTCTAATTTCTATAAGATACAGTAATATTTATTCAATTCTTTTGTAATGTATCATCATTTTTATTATATATTATATACATATATATCTAACAAACGTGTTGCTGTCGCTATAATGTAATATTTGCGAATATACTGTATATATTTGTAATAATGTAAAGATTGAAGATTCAGGAGTTTTCACACCCACATGAACAAATTCTAACACACACTAATATTTTCAGCTCACTCAGAAGTCTGTTGATTATATTTATCAGTATGGCTGAAATATTATTACTTTGTTCACAATATGATAAAAATGACTGGGGTGACAATGTGATAAATACTCATGTGAGCTGTGTAACACACTTTTAAGTAATAATACTACTGACTAACAACATAATAACCCCATTTTATGAGTTAATTTATCATCTATCTATCCATGTCTTTAAAATGCTGCTTGTGTCTGTATTGTAAGCTTTGATGTATTCAGTTTCCATGTTCGGATCTCTGGGACTCTAGTGCGACCTAGTGGTCACAGCACTACATAACCGCCTAACTCCCATGATCCCACTGGTTAGATTTCCAATTAAATAGTCATCAGCATAAATTAGGAGAGAGAAAGTGTTCCTAAATGTTGACTGATTATGCCACTTTCGTGTTTGAAGTGCAAATTAAACTTACCATCAATGATTTCATCCTTCACTTTGTGCAATTCACGAAACACCTCGTCCAAGATTTCCTAATAATGCACAAACAAACAGAAAACATCAGTCTTCATTATAAGTCACATCACACTTTCTTTATTTACTGTAGAAATCCTCATACACGTGAAACAAAAAGCATTTTCCGAAATGATTTTTTGACAGCGATGGTCACATGCCAAAACATGAGGAGGATTAAAAGACACACTCATCCACATTATGGCTGATGGTTGGTGTTGCGTGGATTTTCTTTACCTGTTTCATCCTATCGAGGTCTAACGAGTCTGTGTCACTGCCACCGCCGCCGGGCCGTGCCCTGCATAATGAAAAATCATTCTCTGTTAGAATCACAGCTGTTGTTCTGGTTCACAGACACATATCTAATGAGCTGCGCTGCTTTCAGCTCTCACCTCGAAACCATTGACCTGTCTGCAGAGTTAGCTCGGTCCCACGGCTTCTTCGCACCATCTAGACAACAGTAACAGAGTCAGACAGAGTTACCAGAAGGGATTTACTGACATCTGACATCTCAGACAGAACCAGCAAGACCAATAGACAGGAGGCACTGATAGACAAATACTCTTTATTCAGTTTTCATGATCACCACCGTCATCATCATCAGTCTCCTTCCTGAGAGTTTTTGCTTCATTAACTACAGTATACAACCTAACTTTCACATAATTTCCTACATTTCCCAGAGTTCCCTTTAACATCTATGCCACACCTGTGGAACAGGTGGAACAAGTCCTCAGATCCTATCATTACAGTAGATATATGTCAAGTACCATATTATGAGAAACATAAATCCAATGTGAGTCATATATTATTACATGTTACATTACATATTATTAGTTTTTGATAATCAGATGAATTTATATCTAAGTATCATTATTAGCAGTTGTAGTTGGTCAAGATGGGTTCATTTTAACTACTTTAAGAAGTTTATTTTATTAAAATACAGTGTATTTTGTTTAAAAAATCCTAATCTGTTACTAGTTACTGTAAAGTAACTAGTACGTATATAACTATTTGAGGGGGGATGCCATCACTCTTGTTAGCAAAACAACCAAAATGTATCCCCCTTATTAACCTGCCATCCCCCCTCTCCTTACCCCTAGTAGCAGACACAGTGCAGGGGCAGAGGGGTTGTTAGTCTAGTCTGCCTGACTCATGGATCCTTTATTTTATTTTATTTTATTTTATTTTATTTTATTTTTAGATCCTTTATCTGACTGAAGTTTGTGCACGTTAGAGTCTATTGCCCCGGCCATGGCTCTGAAATATCAGCAGCCTGACTGTGCTGTGTATTGATGAATCCATGGCTCTGTCCATGGTGCTGAAGTAGCAGATGGATTTGCTTTTTTCTCTCAGCCCCAGCCTTCTATCAGTGTAGTCTTGGATCTATAACATTATCTACTACACTATTAAACTATGTAGTGTGAACAAAATAAACTGAGTCACCTAAGTCTTCTCATCACTCGGGTGCTGCCGTTAGGTCATCCCCCCTTTTTGTTTCTGTATGTTTGTATTTTGATTCTTATGTTTTCTTATGTTTCTGTGATGAATGTTTCGTATCTCTCTTTTGTGTCTTTGGTACATTTTGTTATGATGTATGTTTTGTATTCAATTGCTGTCTGTGGTTTGTTCATACTTTTATATGAAACTTTTTATGCTTTTTGCTGCCCAGAAGAGATTTTGTATCTCATTGGAACCTTTTTGGTTAAATAAAGAATAAATAATAATAACAAAAAAAATAAAAAGAATATTTCCACCTGACATGTAGAGTACTTTAAAACAGTACTCAAATACAGTACTTGAGTGAATGTATTTTGATTCTTTCCATCACTGTGTCTGTTACACGACTGTCTGATGAAACAATGATCTGTTCCTCTCTGTATGTTTTCAATAGTTTTTGAGTCAGGCATTCACAGAATAATTGTATATTACTTTTAGGTAAACTTTAATGTAATCAAAAGGCATCATAAACCCAATCCTCTCAGGACAAACCCCCCAAACACACACAGACTATACACAGACATATAGTACATACTTGTGGATATAGATTGTGAGTGAATGTTTTTCAAAATAAATTACTGCTATTAAACACATAAAAGCCTGTTTCTCTCACTGCCAATCACTCAATCACGTTCCTCTGTATGTTTATATTTTTTAATATGTTTTCCCCACCTGTGGCATTCTGTCCACTCCGGGTGCTGGGTGACGGAGAATTTGGGTCATCCTAAAGGAAGACACAAGGATGAATAAGCATCATCACTTTCATCACGGATACTGCTGCTTGAGGCAATCTACTTCACCTTTATTAATTCCACCTGCACAAATCAGTGCGTTCCTTTGTAATTTTCTCATTGCGGTAATCATCATTATAACTGTGTTGTTGTTGTTTTTTATCAGTTTGCCTCTATGTTTTCATCATTATGCAAATAATAAAACTTGGGATACATCAAAATAACAATGATCATAATCATGATCATCACCACCAACATTATCGTGATTCCTACTTGCATCATCATTTCTAATTATCATAAATCACAGCTTCATGAATTAAAAACCATCACTGTTTTCCATTCACTCACATTTTGGCTGTCCTCGGGCTTCTCTGAAGCTGCTTTCCTTCTGGGGGGAAAGAAGAGGCCTTGAGTAAGAACAGAACATTTCATCCACAGCCATGAATGTCAATAGTTTTAACAAGTGTAATAATAATAATATCCACTAATGAATCCTGAAGCACACATTGATTAAAAGCTTTAATGATCAATTATGTGTAATTGTGGCTACGGGATATCGATGTAGAATGGTTTTGTGGTTTTCTCAGCTCATTGGTCTGACCTTCGTGCCAACAGAGCATTCATCTCCTCCATCAATCCTCCGCTTCCCCCACTTGTTCGGTTGGCATCGTTTTTGGCGCTTGAGGAGCTGTCGTCAGGCTGAGCAGAGGAGAGGAGTTACTTGTTACTCTGATATGTACAAACAGTCAACTTTTCAGTATGTCAGTCAGGTTTGGTGAAGATAATCCAGTTATATCCTCTCTGACTTGAAGGAAAGATTAATCAAAACATCAAAGCCACAAAGATAAATCGGTGTCTCACTCTTTGAACGCGCCGCAGTTTGGCTCCAGCGATCATAGCGGCAAGACCCGTCTGGGCGGGGGGCTCATCCCCGTGACTCCCTCCGCCCATGGGAAGCGGAGGTGGGAGCGGAGGCTGGGGCGCGCCTGCTGAAGGTGGTGGCGGTCCCGGGGGTGGTGGAGGCGGAGGAGGACCACCCATGTTCATTGGAGGAGGTACTACTGGGGGGGCCACAGAGAGCACAGCAGGGTGGCCTTGGAAAGGAGAACCTGGAGGGGACGTTTGCATGTCAGTCTGTCTCTATGTACACATACACAGAGGTGACTCAAGTACACACATTCTTTACTCAAGTGTGAGAAAGTAACAGGCTCTGAAATGTACCCAGTATAAAGTAAAAGTAACTTTTTATGTCTTTTACATCTTGTTATGTCTTTGTTGTCTTTTACATCTTTTTTGCCTTGTTACATCTTTTGCATCTTGTTAGGTCTTTTACATCTTGTTACCTTTTTTTGTCTTCTTACATCATTTAAGTCTTTTATGTCTTGTTAACTCCTTTATGTCCTGTTACATCTTTTATCTCTTTTTACGTCTCTAACACCTTGTTATGTCTTTTATTTCTTGCTACATATTTTTTGTCTTGTTACGCCTTTTACATCTTGTTATGTCTTTAACGTCTTGCTATGCCTTGTTATATCTTTTATGGCTTGTTATGTCTTTTACGTCTTGTTGCGTCTGTCATGCATTATTTGCACTGTTATATACACCAAGATATTGTCTCTTCTATGTGTTATTGCCCCATCCATTTAGGGTTCAAATCAGTCTTGATGTTTAGAAGGCAGCACACAATGAAAATACAAATAACCACTGAATCCCATCAAAATAATTAAAACTGAAGTAACAAGTCTTTTTGGGGAAACGTAAGGAGCAGAAAGTACAGGTATTTGTGCCAAAATTTAGGGAGTAAAAGAAAAAGTTGCCAGAAAACCTGAAAGCTTTACTTAAGTACAGTAACAAAGTATTTGTACTTTGTTGCTTCCCACCTCAGTGTGTATCTGAATATATAACTGTGTGAGATGCACTGGTTGATGAAAACATTTTATTGTGACTGATACAAAAGGTTTTACTGTATAAACGTCAGTTGATGTGTGCTCTTTAATGTGAGTACCTGAGTTGGACGACCGTCGCTCCCGCTCCATGTGCGCCTGCATCTGCTGCTGCTGCTCCATCATCTGCCTAAAGGGACAGGTAGGAGACACTTCTGGTCACTTCATAACACAAATGTCATGACTTATCTGTGATTCTGTCACAGATAAGACACACAACAGTCCAGCCAACCATATCACAGCAGGAGCCAGAGAAAATTCCTCCTGCCTTAAAGCTGTAATAGGGAAAGTGACAAGTGATCTAAAAGGCTTCAAACACAGTAATTACTGCAGGATTCAATACTGCGCAGAAGAGGTGAGCAAACCTGCTCACATCAATGACATTTCATCACCTTGTTAACTTGATATATATAACATGTTAACAAACAGTTGCCTATTCACACATTGAGCATGAATGCTGTTTACTCTCCTTTTAGCTCTGATGTGGACTCCAACCTGAGGGAAATATCTGGCTCATTAGTGACTAAATGCTCAGCTGTGTTCACCAGCTAGTAGCTAACTTTGTTTGTCCGCTGGTTTGGTCCTGAGCAGATTGTGCTCAGTGGGTTTATCAGAGATAAAAGGATGAAAGATTTTCTGGCTCATGTTTATCTGCCACATACAATGCAGTCTTAAGATCACTCCCCAGGCAGTTGGATACACACCTGAAATCATGTGACTCCAACATGTCACATGATGGCAGGGACCTTAATGACTCTCATTCACACCTCCCCCCAGGTGACACCCAAGGTCCACAAAAATGGAAGGGTGGGCACATGAGACACATGCCGCTCTAGGTGTTAATGACCTCTCAGAGGTTTAATACCTGAACTCCCAAACCAGTCAGTCAGAACTGAAGAAGCTTCTTGGATGAGAGGCGAAACGTCTTCAAGAACTCTATCAAGTCCAGTTGCCTACGACAAACCTTGCTATGAATTTGTCACTACTTGTGAATTTCAAATTACATCTAGCCATTTGACCCTTTGATTATATCAACAAAGGTTGGTACTTTATATTCAAATTGGAGTGAAACTTATAGTATTGTAGGTATTGTAGAACCCCACTGTAACATATTACCCAAACTTAGAAAGAACAAGTTACTTTCACCTGCTGTAAGTTGGAATAACTTCACAATTAAGTAAATACAACTAAGTTGTAAGTAAACCATAACTCAATTTGATTTGATGGCAGAAACTGAATACAATATTCATGTTAATGTTTTCATTAGTGTACAATCACCTGAAAATAAGAACTGTTGGCTCTATATTAGCTCTGCTTATGGCTTTTCTCGTTTTTTGAGAGTTTTGTGGACATAATAGATTCTTCTACACACTTGACAAGCAAGTTGGTGAAATGTGCTATTTCACTGCTAAATCCTACACACTGGTCCCTTAAGACTAATTGTTATATTTATTTACCTTTTTCAAGGCAACTGTTTACGAGATTTTTCAGTATGAGCAACTTATCAGAGTCTTAATGTCGGGACGCCCCCCATAGTTCAGTTGGTAGAGCGCATGCTTCATGTACTGAGGCTGTCAGTCCTCTGCAGTGGCTGCTGGTTCGACTCTTAATGTTGATGCTAATGAAAGCCTTGTAAGCAGCTGGAAACCAAAGTTAAATGAAAAGAGAGGCAACAAAGTATATTTGGAATGCTTGCTATTCATGCCCAGCACCTCAGTACCCAGAAATAATGTGAAATGACACAAGAAAATAAGGTACTTTTTTGAAACGTCTTTGTTTTAGAGTTGCGAGTTAAGTTTCTTATTCTTTAAGATCAACTTTAGTTTCCATGTCTCCATTATTTTTTTTCAAAAACTGCATCAAATCATCACAAATAGGATGATTTCCTCTGTTGTTGTCATCTCACTGAAGGCAGGTTTGATTTGTAGCTTGCAGACTTTACCTGACATGAAGTAATCTACTTGTCTGCACATTTCAATAACTTTTTGGCACTGCTGTGCAGTTTTCCCTGTACAGTTACAGCACAAAGCAAATGTCTTCCTCCTCGTCCGTCCAAGCCCATATCACTCTCTCCTTCATCTCCGTCCGTCTCCACGCTCCACCTTGCAACCAACACCCCCCCTGTCTCTCCTCACATCTCTGTCTTTGATGTGAGAAGCATATGTATGTCACGACTCAGGAGAGATGGAGAGAAAGGAGTCAGCTCATGGAGAGGAAGTGGAATTTTCCAGCTGTGTGTTGGAGAGAAGAAGTGCTGAGGCAGCAACCTCTCCGATGTGACAGCAGCGCACGCAGCAGGTGCAGAGTGATCTGCTGAGCAATACTGTCCCGCTACCACTGGAGAGAGCTCAGTCAAATTAATTTGTGTCCGCTGACACACACACATGCGCACCACACAAACCCGAAATCCACACGCATAAGCACACAATCTCCCCTCACAATCACAGACCTAATCCTTTGTGCCAGAGGTACAGTTTAGCAGACATCAGGATCAGAGAGAGCCGTAACTCCCATCATATTTGTTCTCTTAAGCCCTGGCATTTGGCATTTGGATGAACCAATAGGCTGAGCTGAAATAGGTTTAAAAACAGCAACAAAGACCTAGTTGTGCCTGAGTGTGTCTCTGAAGGGGACAGTGGAAGAAATGCAGGCCGTTTATTAAGCCGCAGAAAGTGCCTGGAGCTTCATTTCGAATACTAAACTGCCTCTATGATTAAGAAAAAGGGACATCTTGTGTTTTTATAAAGCCCCCTGTCTTTATCAGACTGTCACCCCTGGGAGTTAGTCCTATGAGGGGAGACAGAGGGTATTAAGGAGAGGAGAGGGATGAGAGAGAATAGGAATAAAAGTCAGTGAGGGCAGCTGTCTGCTTATTTCAGTCGCTTGAGTTCATATTCTCTCTCTGTGTGACAGGTTGTCGGACACATGGGGCCGCACTCGCAACCATAATCCGAGTAACCTCTATACTCGTTTGGGCTGAGTTCACTTGAAGTTCACCCACTGGTTTGGGGATAATTCGTTAATGTTCTGAACAAGCTGTCCTACCTGTACGACAATACAAGAAGTCTCACTGGTAAACATGCTGGAAGCAAGAAGTAAATGTCACATCACTGGTGGGACGATCTAAATATAGATGACAGTGTCTTTTTCAAACATCCAGTCTTTGGAGTATTCGTTGTGAGTTGTGTTCCTGTGCCTGTGTTGCATCACTCGTCTCTAGCAGGACCGCCTCTCTTATTTAAAAAGGAGCATCAACCAGCTTCTTGTTATAAGTGAAGGAATCCTTCATGAAAACACAATTTTCTGCCACAGTTAGAACTGTTCTGATTATTTCACATGGAAGAGCCCTCTGTATTTTTGGCCTGTACTCCTTTCATTGTTTTGAAATGGGCGTGGCTCCATTTAAAAAAGGTGATGTCATATACTTCTGTCCAATCAAAGCTTAGCAGTGTTTGAATTTTGAGCAGGTTCAGTCTGAACGCTTTCCTCAAAACGGTTGTACAACAGGCTTTAAAGTACATTTTCTCTTGTTCGACGGGTGTATTAGAGGTGTTGACCAATCTGCAGTGAAGTAGTCTATAAAAAAACCCCCAGTGTATTAAAGAGGCAGTGCAGTACGCTCCACAGCAGGGAGTTCAATGCACCACCATTTTGTCAGGCTGAGAATTTGATGGCAGGTGTGGTGTTGTTTGCTTATGTTGTTAAACTACTGTCAATCAAATCTGATTCAAATCAAACCCACACAGTGTTTGTGCAGTAAAATCTTCAATGAAGATGAATCATCTTCATCTTCATTGCTTAAATTTTGGTCAATATTTAAAGATGCTATAATAATTAAATTTTTTTATTAACAATGTTCACATGTTAAAGGGGTAGCTAGTAGCATTTAGCTGCTAAAGAAGACCCTAAGGAGTTGTTGGAGAGCAATAGAAGAGTGAAAATTATTCTATTATTCTATTTGACAGCCACACAGAAACTGCACAACTACAATTGAATACTAATGTTAATTATGTTAATACTGCTCTGCATATCCTGCTTGTGTAAATTAGCAACTCTTTGCCAACAAGTTTGCCTTATCAGTGTTAATTTAATGTTTCAGAGAAGTACTGAAGATTTGAAGGCAGGTTTCTGGAGGCTTTGAACATTTTCAGGGACCAGTGTGTAGGATTTAGAGGAATCTAGTGGTGAGCCGCCAGATTTGCATCACTTCACCTCACCCTCCCCTTCCAAACGTGTAGAAGAACCTACGGTGGCAGCAAAACTTGCAAAAAATGCAAAGTATGCATCTAGAGCCAGTGTTTGGTTTGTCCAATATGGCGGCCTCCATGGAAGAGGACCTGCACCCTCTGTAGATATAAACGGTTCATTCTAAGGTAACAAAAAGACAACAATTCATATTTTCAGGTGATTATACACTAATGAAAACATACTGATGAATATTATATTCAATTTCTGCCACAATCTGCTAATAAACCCTGGGAAATCTTACACACTGGTCCTTTAAGTCTTCAGTTGAGAAATTTTACCTCGCTCTCTGAGCTTCTATCTCATCTGAAGTTGGTCCATTCTGGACTTGGCGCTGGACAGCTGGACCTACAGACACAAATGAAAGCAGGGAGAGAGAAAGAGACACAGATAAAGTGTAGTTGGTCTTAATAATCCATTTGAGCAGTGTAATGTTAATTGAAATTAGTCCCAGTGGAGACAATTAACTAGAAAATGACAGGGAATTAAACAGCAGTTGATCATTATGTCCTCTTTCTTCTGTAATGAGTAATGTGCAATGAAAAGCATATTAATCCCTCACTCTAGGTAAATTAACATAAATTGATTTATCCTCTTGTACAGTTGAAGGCAAAGCAGGCTCAGTACAAAGGCTGTGTATGTACACAGGAGAGAGCTGCTTGACCCTGCTGTCACACTGCTCGTGTTTACTCCTGTTACCCACAATGCTCTATGAGGGACACATGATGCTCCATTTGATTCTTTAATACTGTCTGAGAACAATATACCTATCTCACACACATATACACCACAGAGACTTTTACTTTTATAATTTTGCCCAAATGACAATAAGCACTGAAAATTTCTATGTGACTCTCACAATTTTCTCAAAATTTATTTTTTTCTTTGTCATAATTTTAAATTGTATATTATAATTATGATTTTTTATCTCATAATGTCAACTTTAGTTGTATAATTACAGCTTTTTTTTTCTCAATTTCAACTTTTTTTCTTATAATTATGATTTATTTTTTATTGAGTTTTTTTTAATCTCATAAGTATGACTGTGGGGATATTTTTTTTCTTTTGCTGGTAGAAATGGTCGTCCATACAAACACACACAAGCACACACACAAAAGAGAACACACAAGTATTATACTGTGATGAAATGCAGTGCATTGCTGCTGGGTTCAGTGTTATGGAACATAAAAACAACGAGATCTGGAGTGTGTCTGAGCTGCTCTCCCCACGAACGGCGCCCTAAATTGGAAACAGGAAAATCTGTCATCTGCAGTTGTCAATGCAAGTTCACAGACAAGAGAGAGCTGACTTCAAACTGGGAGTATTTTTTCACCCTTAAGGCGAATTTGTGACATTTTTTGACATTTTTTTTTGATAAGACTATAAAAGCTGTTCCTTCAAAATCAGCTCGGGCAGTTTTGTGTTAAAAGACATGAAGTTTGTTTATTGATGTGAAGAAATCACAGGAGAGGAGGATCAATATCAAAGATTTGTGATTCCCTCCGGTGTCTCCCCCTCTTGCGTATGATGTGATTTGAGCTACAAGGCACTTGCAGTGTAATCCGTTTAACACCATACAGTGAGACGTGCAGATGGAGAGCCAGATAGGGAATGTAATTAATTTAAGACATGATAAGATGAAGACAAGAGGACGTCACTCAGGGATTACAATCGAATCAGAGTGAATCATCAGTTTTTCAATGAAACTTTTCTCATCACTTAAGTCCTCTGGGACAATATTAATCTTCATTGTTCCTCCTGAGAACAACTTCAGAGCAAAGATTAAGAATTCACACTCACATTTTATGTTTTGGCACTGGTCTCTTTTTTTAAATGGCGAATGGGATGACATCTTGAGGAGAAATCCTGCAGAGTAAAGCCTTATTTTGTTGATTTATGATCAATGCTGTTGGAAGTTGTCATCAATGTACACAAAACAAAAACATTATTGTCCTTCATTTGGGTCTCTTCCAAAGACCCTTTCTGTCCCACTTCTGTCTAATGAAAAGTGTCCCTTACATAACAGTTTTACAGCTCCACACACTCTTTTCAGGGTCAATACTCAGTGATGATACTCCCCACTGCTCACTCTCTAATGGAAGTGACTCTCTGGCGAGCCGATGGTGATAATGGCCGCCATTGATCAAGTGACAGAAACCCAAAAATAACACAGCACGACAAAAGACCTGACTCACGCCTACTATCAGATACCTCATCCCACACACACACACACACAGACAAGTTACAACTTTGTTTATCTCACACACACAGGGCAGCAAATTACTGTATTTATTATTTCAAGTACTTTCAAGAACTTTTTAAATCTTCTTTCCATTTAGAAATGAGGCTACATCAAAAATTTTATGGCCAATCATGTCATGTTTTTTCATATTCACTACAGTGGGGACTTAGACTGATGCAGCATATGATTTCCCAAACTTTATGAGAGATTTTCCCATTAATGGAAGTTTTAACCATGCATGTCTTATCTACACACAGGTAGGCCAACAATGTGTTGTTTTTTGGGGTCTGGAGTCTCGGCTGGTTGCCTGGCAACCTCACTGTGATGATGCATAACTCCCAGTAAAACCGCAGATTGTCATTTTTAGACCTCGGTTTTTGTGCTGGTAGGTGGATTTGTTTTTAGAGTCGGACAGACCCAGGCCAGCTGCTTATCCCTGTTTCCAGTCTTTATGCTAAGCTAAGCCAAGCTAACTGTCTCTTGGCTGTACTTTCCTGTGTGAACTATACCAATGACTTTCAGGAAAGCTTGCTTTCTTTTAATGGATATACAGTATAACAATCAGAAAACCATCACATGGGTATCATAACCAAATATCACAGTATGATATCTGATAATATCTGCATGTGACTACAAAACAGATAAATGAATAATGGATAATGAATAATTTTCTGATCTTTGAGTTAAAGTGAGTGAAGTTTATGATACTGTGAAGCCTTCAGTGGTGATGAAAAGAACAACATGCATGCCAGTACCTTTATTAAAGTGAATTAGTAATGAATCACCCTCATGCATGACTCATACATCAATAATAGCCTAAATTTACGCATGATCCATGATGATGAAGATACAGAAGAATAGAATGCAAAAATAGCGTACTGTCAATATTTTAGAGACCCTGCAAAGATTACATAAATCATGTTTTCAGGGAGCTCATGTCTTATTAAGAGAAGCCAAGCTACTCCTGGCTCCCCTGTACTTCACACCCTGGTATTGAACTTGTCATGTAACTCTCCACAAGAATAATGATAAAAGTATTTACCAAACAGACTATCTACAAACCCACACAGCATATTATATATCAGTTATGTCTGCCATCAGGTTAAACATGGTCCTTTTTGTACGTCTGCTTTGCTGGTCTTCTGTCAGGCATAACTGTCTCCTGGCAACTTAGATCTCAAAACCTGACATTTATAGGTTAGTTAGATTCTACTTAGTAATGAGGCCAAATTCCATCTTCACTGGCTGACATCAATGAACAATATCTATTACAGTAGAACTTTTTCACAGCCACAAAATTGAAATAGTAGAGCAAACACAGGTGTTACCAATGATACTAATTAAGGTTCTGTTCCATTTAGTGTAACAGAGTCTTTCCAGTGATCCAGCATGCACAACAGCAGCAACCTGACTCTGTTTCACCTGAATTTAACAGAACTTTAATTAGTATCACTGGTAACACCTGTGTTTACTCTACTGTTTTAAGCCAACATGGTCTATGGACGGGCATGTGAAGTTCAATCTGTAAAAAGTCAAAAAGTAGTGAAGAATGGGCATCAAATGTTCTCTTCAAATTGCTTTGTCTGAACAACAGCTCAAAGCCAGACAGCATTTACAATCATATAAACCAGAAAAAAGCTGCATTTTCTGACTTTTAAGTATATGGATTATGGTTGAGTTTTTGTGCCTAATAAAGTTCTTAAAATATGAACTGACTATGAAAATTGTCAATTATATTCTTGTAGACAAAGTGATTCACTATTGTAGGACTAATATACATACCACATCAAAAACTACAGGATCAACACAGGATACACACAGGTTCTACTGTTATAATCACATTGCATTGTGGCTCCACCACTTACAGAACTTATTTAAAAAGATCAAAAGAACTGTTAATACCAATTCTTTTGTATTTAGGGACCTTACTTTTACTTACTGTTCCACTCAACTAGTGACTCATACATCAATAATAGCCTAAATTTACGCATGATCCATGATGATGTGTATGCTGTCCTCTCTCATTAAGAATCAAAAACCCAAAAACTGGTGAGTGACTTAGTGTCAATCATCAAAGAAGATAACATTTTTTCCACTTTATTTTGTAAGTTCTACTTTTTTAATTAAAATGATATATATGAACTCAGTCTTCTCGGCCTTTTGAAAGACATAATGATCAAGAAAGCAATATTCTATTCTAGCAGCTCAATAACTTTTTAAATGGGCCATTTCTTTACTGTTTTAAACATTTACATGTATCAGAGAAAACTAACAAATTGCCAACTACTTTCAATCAGGTATCCCTACCACTACAGAGCTACAATGATTAGTCAATTAATAAATTAGTTACTCAAAAGAACTAACTACATTATATTTTGATAATTCATTAGTCATTTCAGTTAGTTTTCAAGCAAAAATATCAAACATTTGATGGTTCCAGCTTCTTAAATGTAAGGATCTGCTGCTTTTCTTTGTCATTTATGAGAGTAAATGAAGAGTCTTGGTTGATTTGTGGTAAAAAGTGTGACTTTTGCCTCCACTATGAAATCATCAAACCAGCTGATGGCAACACACACTTGCAGGAATGGACACTACAACCTTCAAATATACACACAAACTTAAAACAATAATCATCATGCAGAAGTTCAGATGCACACAGAGCTTTTCTACCTACATGACATGCTGAAGAAGAGGAAGCGGCTGTAGCAGATACAGAGGCACTGACAGACCCACTCCCTGCTCACCATCTCTCGCCTTCAGCTCCTCTTCCTCCCCCTCCATCACCTTCCTCTCTATCCCTCTCCCCTCACCTGCCTGCCTGTTTCCCCTCCTCCCCTCCTCCAACAGCCACAGTATCATCTGTCATCTTCTTGTAACCCACACCTCCAGGCAGCAGCAGCGCAGCGAGCATCTCTGGTTAATGTTTCAAAAGGTCGGGTTTGTCTGGAGGCTGCGCTGCCTGATGCCACTCACACACACACACCTCACACACACACACACACACACACACACACCACAAATATTACCGCCAGCTGATCCACAACATCTCTGCTGCAGAATGAGCTTTGTACATACAGACAATCATATAAAATTAAAATGTCATGCAAAAAAATGAATGTGTTGTGTTTACTGGAAAGATGGTGTTTGACCTGGCAGCCCGAGGTCAAACACTTTTAACCAAATCAAACACAGAAATTTAAGCTGACATGGAAGAAAAGTCAAAGGAATCTACATGTCATCTATATTTCTGTGACGGGGAAACTTAAGTTGCTGAGGAGGACTGTGTGATATGATTGAAAGCCTCAAAACAGGTGACAGGTAAATTGTGACATTTTTGTCACCTACTGTTTCCTGGTTAAAAAAAAACTATGAACCGCAATCTATGAATAGTTTCTTCAATTAGTCAAGGAATCCTTCACTCTATTATAGGTTAGAAATAATAGTATATGTTTCAACATTGGGGTGGAACCTATAATGCAGGGGTCCTCTCCCAAATCTTATGCACCTAATTTCCTGCATTCTGGTGGCTTTTTATGCACCAGCTTGTGCTTTACCTGCATCACTTTATTAAGTGGCAATTATAGATGAAGAGTATAGTAGCAGTGCACAAAAAGCAACATAAACTACCATGATTGGTATTTGTTTTGGTAACTTAAAGTTTAAGCTATTTGTTTCAGTAACAATATTTCAGTCAACTCACATTTCAAATTTTTTATGTTTATTGGGTGCGTTCAGTACGTACTATGGAAAATGGGACATGTCACATGTGAATGGCAGTTCAGCCGAGCTGACCGCCTGAACTAGCTTTCAGGCGTTGCATCATTTGTGTCAGTAACATGGTGTCAACGCCATATTACTGCAAGAAAGTAATCATTTTATTATTATTATTTTAGACTCTGGGACTGGGGCCACAGGGGGGTCCAAACACAGCATTGCAGGGACACTGGCCCCTGTCACACTGCTGTGAAGCAGCTCATCAAAATAAAATTCCTCTGCTATTTTCATGTTGTTATTGGGGAAGATAAATGCATCTGTTCCAAATATTGAGGTGCCCCTCTCATCCCCTCCAAAATCTACACGTATGAACATATGTCTTAAAATTCAACCTCATTAAAAGACAGTAATCTCCTAATATTCAATATGGAATCATGTGAAATACAAAACAAAGCAAACACCTTCTTCACAGCAGCCATACTGACAGGTGTTACCAATGATACTAATTAAGGTTCCATTTCACAGTGTGGCAGAGCCAACATGCACAACATCAGCACCCTGACTTGTTTGACCTGAATGAACAGAACCTTAATTAGTATCATTAGTAACACCTGTGTTTACTCTATTGTTTCATGTCAAAATGGCTGCTGTTCTTCAGCTTTGTGAAGCTGTTACCAGCACTTTATTTTGGTATGTGTAGTTGATTCATGACTCAATCAATGACCAAACTGATTTTCTTATTTTTTTCTTTCTCTGGTGATCATCAACTAATCACTAACAAATTGACATTTTTGACAGGTGATTATCCAAGCTGGCCTTTTCACGCTCACAGGTGACAGATAGTCTTTCTGACAAGCCAAGTATGAAAACAGACATGTGAATGATCCCAAACACTGATATTTTGTAAGTTTATTGCCTATTATTTCTACCACAATCTACAGTATTTACAGTATTTACTGTACTCCAATGTCAAAACAACAGTGAGTACAAAAGGTCACAATAGGTTGACCCTGTTACCACTAGAGGGGGCAGGCACACCTGTTTAGAGTGGAGGAGGACTCACATCATCCTGATCTTTGCTTTACAGAGAGTGAATGTGTCTCATAAAATCACTTTGAACACAGATGTGCTGAAATCACATTATTTTCCATGTGGAAGAGAAGAAACACACACCAAAATACATGAAGTAATTCCTCTATCTATGTCTCTCACTCAGTACACACACACACGAACATAAAATCTGCTATTCATGAGATTTCTCCAGTGTCTTTGTGTATGCTGTTACCCATGTACACACAGTATGTATGTCTTTATGCAGCTATAGTGTATTGTAGCTGGTAGCATTAAGGCAATCAGTCTTTCTATCTGTCTGTGGGTGTGTGTATCCTTCTCTTGTGTATTTGTGCACTTGTGTTTGGCTGCTGTCACTCGAGCCTCTTTGTTCCTCGTCCCATGTTATTAGGCAGATGAAAAGATCTGCTCTCTAGCACGGGACCCGGGGACATCTTCTCAATGACTCATTCTAATTAAGAAGCTGGAGGGGACTGCAGGGGGAGACACGCTGCTGCTGCTGCTGCTGCTGCTGCTACTGCTGCTCAGTAATGACTGGCACGCTGTGAGACTCGCTCTGTCTCTCTGTCTCTCATTCTGTCACTCCCCAATTTGTATTTGTCCGTCTTTCTCTTTCTAACACACATACACACACACTTGTGCACACACAGAGCTCAAGAGGATAAGCTTGCATGTATATTCACCACTGTAAGATGTCTTTAAATAAAACTGGTGGCTAAAGCTCTACATTAGATTCATGCAGATTAATGAATGATTAATGAGCACAATGTGATTGGTTACAGTGCATCTTTATGAATTTTCTATTGCACTTTAAAGGCTGCTACACTGCAGGTCAGCATCTGCATTCAGTTATCATGTGCTGAGGCTGCTGTGTCATGACTTATTTTCCAAAGTGCACAGTGGAGAGGACTGGGTGTCAAAATGCTTGAGCTACAATATTGAAGACTTGCTGCTTAGCTGAAACTGGGAAAGGCCCCACACACCCACTGTCCACCCACACAGGGTTTTCACTCATTTTGCATAATCAGAATGATTGTAGGGTGTGTGTAAAGACTGCTTGAATCATAGACATATAACACGTATGTTTGATGTGATTCCAGCATATTTTCACCAAACTTTAACAGGGTCTGCAGGGTGTTGCAGAGTCTAATTTATCACACATTTATTTTATGACTGTATTTGTACTGTTATTGTTATTTTTCCATTCTGCCCAACAACTGACTTACTTTCATTGTTGAAACTATGTGGATGCTATTCTTGGCCACGTCTCCCTTGTGAACAAGATCATAGATCGCAGCTGGACTAATTTAGTTAAATAAAGGCTAAATAAAATAGTAAACTAGGGGGAAAAATACATTCACATTTAAGAAGAATTAAGAATTTTGACTTTTTTTCTTAAGAAATCAATCAGCCAAGTAATTGATTACCAATATAGTAGGTGATTAATCATTACACTCAACTATTAGTATACTGCTACAGCTACTACTACCACTATGTGGCTAAGCTGTCAGTGACTAGACTTTCATCAGGGCAAATATTTGATGGAACGGAAGCCTATAGCTAGAACCATATCACATACATGTGCTTTATTGTGCAACATGGGAAAACTGCAGTTTGCAATGGACCTTTTTCACAGCAGCCCTATTGATTTGAAATAGTGGGGTAAACTCCCCGTGCTTTTCATTAGTAGCTCCACTTCCCCTCACTCACTTAGCCTCAGCCCTTGGTATGATGTAACAGCTTATGTCACACGGAGGCCACTTGGAGAGCAAAGGGAAAGTGGACAGGGCAGGAGCAACGCACTTGCCCTTGTACACTTTAAAAACCCAAACTATCACGGATTGATCAACAGTTACTTCTTTTAACGAATAATCAGAAATACCTGCAGACTCATCTCAATGAGGCAAAGGATGTTCTCTGCACTTGGTAATGAGCTGAATCAGTTTCTGATTTCTGTTTGGAATCTGTGTCATGATCATCATAACCCTTATTGCTATGAGCTTATGACATCCCATATGTCTACAGATAATGTTGAGAATAAAGAAATCATACAAGCTGAATAATACAACAATCTGAGTAAATAAAAACTGCAATTAGTTATATGACATTTTCAGTAAAATATAGGCTATCAATAAGATTTTCTTAAGAAACTATCTGCTAAATAGGCCAGTGAACATATACACATACAGTATGTTGATGAGTAAACTGAAAGTTTTACATGCATTACTGGCACCCATGGATGGAGTGTGTTGTTGACTCCCTCAGCCCTCCAAGGGTCGATCTCACCAAGTTCACCTCAGTTTATTGCAACAATTATAATGGCGACGGTGATTCCCACGACTGCTGAGAGGAAGTCAACAAGGGCACATCGAACAACTAATGAAACAGCCACAGATGTTACCGATGATACTACTGATAATTAAGGTCCTGTTCTATTTAGTGCAGCAGAGCCTTTCCAGTTAGCTAACATGCACAATAGCAGCACTCTGAATGGAACAGAGCCTTAATTATGAACACCTGTGTAAAACCTGTGTTTACTATTTTATGCCAAAATGACTGCGGCTGTTGTTACATTTCCCCCATGAACATTAGTATGAATTTCTCTGACACTACGACAGTTTCAAGGTTACATGTACCTACTGTATCTTGAGCTACATGTTGTGTTATGTTGCTGAATGAAGTTTCACAACCTCAGCTACCTTGTGGCCTTAGAGAAGGTGTTATTACTTGAGTATTATTTTAGAAAATGATGGCATGAACTAAAAACCTGATGCCCACATGGAGGCAGGATTTAGGAAAGTGTTCACTACAGGGTGAGACAAAATGTGTGACACGGCACCAGCAGCCTAACTCATACCACCAGTCCACAGTGGCCTCCTGCTGTCAATTTCTGTTGCATTATTGATAGGCACCATATTAATATTTGGCTGGATTTTTAAACTACTGCACCAACGATACAAGTGTGTTACCGCCATCCCTGGAGGAATATGAGAAGTTAGACACAGGCCAGTTCACCTGCCCCGAAAACAACCTTAATCAAAATGATGACAAGCACTTTATCTGCTGACACGAGCTTTCCCCAAGCTGTGTCAGTCATATTTGCTCACCATAGTCCAATCAGCTTTTTAAAGTGGCCACATGTGAACACGAGAAGCCTGTAACTACAATCAGGTGCTCTGGGAAGGAAGCTCACCGTCAGATAAGTAAAATATATAAGAAATCATCCATGACAGGCTTCTTAAACATTACGCCATGTGTGCTGACAAAATGTTCGTGTGAAACGCAGATGGGAAACTCACCTCCATCCTGAGCGCTGAGGACGTTGAGGGCGAAGAGCATGGCGTTGGAGAAGGTGGTGGCCTCCTCCTTGCTGGCAAAGTTGAGGCCATAGACCTGCCTGGCGTCCCGCCATTGGTGGAAGGTGGGGGTGGCCTGGTTGTACTTGAGGCCCTTACTATGGAGTAGTTGATAACCACCTGTGAGAGAGGAGGAGGAGGAGGAAGAGGAAGAGAGACGGAGGTGTAGTTTTACAGCAGAAAAACAGATTTTTCACTTTATGCTATGCAGCTTCTTTATCTGAGGGATGATAAACATCTACAGATGGCAGGCTGGGGAGATAAATATGACATGATCGCTATTCTCATAACTCTGTTCTTACTGGCAGAAAACAACCTTTAAATGCCAGAGAGTTGATGGCTCTGTGTTTGAAGGGATTTAATGATTTATGTTTTCTATGTGGTTCCAAGGTAAAGACAAGAAAACATATTTAAGGCTGGCGTTCATCAACAGCACAGCTTGTAACAGATTTCAAATTTGTCACCTGTCACAAGTTTAATGTGGCTCACATCATGAGCTATAATTTTAATATGCAAAACACGGATGTGAAAAGATATTGTTGGTCATTATTTTTTCCTCAAAGCTTCTCATCGGCTTCTTATACATGGTGGACATCTATTTTTATCTCTTGTCCCATGTCATCAAAAGTGAAACCACTACAGGATACACACCTTTCTAAAATCAGATTTTATTCAGTTGTGTTTGATGTCAAACTGCACACACCTGGGTCAAGTGCAGGTTAACATGTCACCATCTTTGCCACCCTACCCCCCCCCCCCCCAAGGGGAAAACTGTGAGTCATCACAAAGTCACAAGCTATTAGCTGTTGCGAGCGAAGAGGCAGAATAAAAATGTTTATTTTTTAACATAAAAATTTAAGACTAACTCTCAGCATTGGTAACGTGCCCACATTGTCCCACATTGTCCTATACAAGCATAATATTTGTCCCACATTTGGTTTGTTAGGATTTGGTCACCTTCTGAACATCCTGAACAACCTTAAGAAGCAGCAGAGAGAATTAGATGTGGACATTTACTTCTCAGTTTTTAGAGAATATGCTCACAAATATGCTTTTTTTCAGACAACTTTTTACATGAAAAATATTTATATTTTCTTATTCAGGTTAGTGTGTTTCTGTAACTGTCTTTATTTATGACCCCGGAAGAATAGCTGCTGTGATGCAGAAGCTATTGGGGAACTTAACATACAAACAAACACAACTACTAAGCATTTTAGATGAAGTTTTGATAAGAAAAGTTGTGGTTGTTTACTGTGCTCAATTTTGTCTAATTGAAAAATCCAGCCCATCCTCATAAGAAAAACGAGCATATAAATCATGTGTACAGATCGCTTTCATTACCCATATTTACATTCATTGTCAGGCACTGATCTGTAGTTAAATTGTCAATAATTATGATGACAGAAGCAAAAGAAGAAAGTCAAATGATGTAGAATAAAGAGCAAGAAAGTCTCTGTAATGAGGTAGTTGGTTTGGATGGATGGGTCAAACTATTACAGGACTTTAACTCAGTGAAACCAAGTTTTTTATTTACATGACATATATAATATACTTATTTAAACCAAAAACACAATCTTTTCCTAAATCTAACCAAGTAGTTTAGCATGCTGTTTCAAATGTTAGCATCACATAATTTATGACATGTGATTTACACAACATACTTTGGTGCCAGTAGCCTGTTGCTGGTGCTCTCCAGTGATAGAATACTGGCAATCCACCTAATCTATCGTTTGGATCAGTCACGATGTGTTTGGAAAAATCCAACATCAAACAACTTAGCAGTCATGTTTAGTAATATTTTAACAGTCTCTGTAATATATGTATTGCTTATTTAGACAATCAGCACAGGAATGGCAGACTCTGCCACAACAAATCAAAATACAACACAGAGAGATAATTACTGAATGAAAATGCATGGATTAAAGGACCAGGGCGCAGTATTTAGTAGTATCTAATGGTGAGCTTGCAGATTGCAAACATCTCCCCTCTCCTTCCCCTTCCAAATGCGTAGGAGAAATTGCGGTGGCCACAAAAAACACAAAAATGCCCTTTGCGAAGACAGTGTTAAGTTTGTCCATTCTGGGCTACTGTAGAAATACTGGGGTGCAACATGGAAGAGGACCTGTACCCTCTGAAGATATAAACGCTCAATCTAAGGTAACGAAAACCCGATTTTCATTTTTCAGGTGATTATATACCAATGAACATGTACTTATGGATATTCTATTTAATTTCTGCCATATTCTACCAATAATTTCTGTAAATCTTTAAAGGCAGCAATCCTATAGTTTAGTTTATTTTATTTTGACTTTTTTCCCAATATTATTGTGAGGTCTGTGTCTTATCAACACATAAACACACATGGGAGCTGAGTACTAATGAGATAAAGAGGAAGAAGACCTCAGTCACGTCACAGTGAAAAAGGATTAGTGCCACGAAAGACCTATAATGAAAGGCAGGGGTTCATGCACCACACAAACACACACAGACTGTGACCAGCAAAAAGTTTTAAGTTTCTACAGTTCCCACAAGCACCTGTTTCTGTTTAAACCACCACTATTTTCTCCTATTAAACTCTCCTTCAGTGGCAGCAAGTGTTCTGTCTTCATGATACTTCAAAAGAAATCTCACAATCCCAAACAGACTGAATGTTCTGTATGCTGCAATCCTCCCACAGCTCGATGAAATCTCTCTCTCCAGCGACTAAATGGCTGAAATTAACTCCACAGCAGCGTGTCGTCATCTCCCGTCAGTTACCTGCTGGTCCTGCAGTTTGACGCCCACCACTCTGAAGGTGTTGTTGGCAGTGTTGTGGTAGATGTTGATGCGGCTGAATCCCTGCTGTCCAGGCTTGATGGGCACCCACTTCTTACTGGTGTCATCGTAGACCATGACCGAGGCCCTCGCCTGGCAGATACTCTGCTCACTGGGAGAGAAAGAGAAGGACACAGACAACGGACAGAGTTAATTATGTGCAGAACTCATCAGTTAAACCAGTGAATCAATGTCAGGAAACGATTGATTTACAGGAGAATCCACCCTCAGATATTCGGATATGCTTTTTGATTTAATCATTTTAGAAATGTTCACTATATTCCACGAGTTACTAACTTTTTGATAAGCCCATTTTTCATCAACCTGCCACAACTACCTCAAAGTCACTTTGCAATTTCCCAGACATACTTTCACTAAGTCTCAGAGAAGAGTGTGCACTTAGCAACGTGTTATACAGATTCTACATGTAGGTAATAATAATAATAATAATAATCAGTCTTTGGTTAAAGTGGTCAAGAAAACATGGCTCTGACATGTTTTAAGTTAGCATTAGGGTGATCTCAGAACCCATCGGATATTGTCTGATTATGATTTAGCTTCTGGGGCAAGGCCAGCTGATACCTGGATAACGGATATTCCGGCGAAGTCTTCCTCTTTCATGTGCTGGTCACTGTTTACAGTCTAATTAGCCACTTGAGATGGAGAATTGATGACTGTGACTATGGTTAATATCCATAAACAGATACCTTCATATAAATCCAGGTGAATTTCAAAAAGCTAGTAAAAAGCTAAATCACCATCAGATGATAGCCAGTAGGTTCCAAAATTATGTTTCGAACAGATATCACCAATTTTCACTCTCCAGACAGACTCTTTACCTGCATGCAACCAAAGCCTGTTCAAACATGATTGGCCAATACTACTGGGACTACAAATGGACTACAAAAAGACATCAGAATGCTTCCAACACCAAAATTGTGTTTTTTGCCTACTGATTCTGCATTCATACGCAGATATCTGTTTATAGAGATTAATCTTAAGACAAATCAAAGAGACAGGAAACCATCTGTCTTATCAACCCACAAAAAATCAAATTAGTAACATCCAGGAGCTGTAATGCAGTGTACAGATGCTCTCTGCTTTTTATTTTTGAACATGAAATAGAGAGTACTCCAGTCAATATAACAGTCCTTTAAATACCAGGTCGATCACTATTTTTGTGAAGTATTTTTAGGGTCAAATCCTTCTTACACAGTAGTGACTGATGTCACTGTACAGCTGTGTATTTGTCTGAGGATGTAAGTGAGATAATTACAGTAAACAAGGCCACAACTCAGTCTCCTAATCCTGTGTTACACTAATAGTCTAATCCAAATGTAATCAAGCGCTTGTCCAGCATCTGTTGATGTCCTTAATGAGTGGCAATCGTAATGTGTGTGTGTGTGTGTGTGTGTGTGTGGTCCTCCAGTGTTGGGTCTGCCTGGTCTCCCGTCTGACTGCGTTTATCAGCCCTTGCCCTCACTGTAACACACACACACATGCACACACACACACGCACACACACATTGATGGTGTGTGGAAGTTTTAACGCTGAAAATTCTGTCCTGAATATAACCCCACATGGGCTGTTTCTGCAGCCCAGTGCTGGGTCACATATGGACTAACACTGGATCATTTTGACCCAGTGTGTTGGGCAACTCTATGGTGATAGTTGGGTACAAACCCAACAAGCCGGGTCAAAGTAATCCAACACTGTTGTTTTTTGACCCAGCATGTTGGGTTGCATAATCAACCTAACCTAACATGCTGGGTAGTTGAGGAGGAAAAACACAGAGAAACAATTTTGACTTGCAAATGAGATTAACAAGAAGAGTCCCATCTGTGTCTTTGCCTCATTGCCAAGCTAAAATTAGTGGATCGACCCCTGAGGCTGAGTGAAAGAGCTGCGTCAGAGAAGAGGGGAGAAAAATGAAAGAGGGAAAAGTCTTGGCTTGTAGAGTACCGAGTGCACACAGCATGAAGTACAGTGAGGGACAATCGTGCATTTAGGATGATATTTAAGGGATATTATAAAAGGAATGGTTCCAGATTTGGGGAAATATGCTTATTTGTCTTCTTGCCAAGACATAAGATGATCACCCCACACTCATGTACGCTCAGTACAGAGCGGGAGCCTGGACATGATTATCTTAGCCTAGCATAAAGGCTGAAAGCAGGGGAAACAGCTAATCCATACCTGTACATATAATGAATAAACTGGCATATGAACAAATAGTTTGTTACTGTACTTATGTAGAGTTTTCAGGTATCTGTACTTTACTTGAGTATTCATTTTTCTAACAACTTTTTACTTTTACTCCCTTTATTTTAACAAAATATCTGTACTTTCTACTCTTTAGGCTACATTTTAAAAACTGGCTTGTTACTTAAGTTTTAATGCATTTTTACTTTGCATCACTGCGTGCCGTACAGACTCATAGAGCTGCTTGCCTGACTGCAGACTCTTGTTGCATTTCTATGAACAGATTAAACAAATTAACAAGTGGTAATGAGTGAGCTTTAGAGGTGTTGTTAGGTGTATTTTTGAGGACCAAGTAACCGTTTACTGCTGATGGCTCTATACTTAACATACAACCATGATAATTGTATCAAACTTCTCATCTAACTCTAGCAAATAAGCTAATTTCTCAAAATGTTGACTTTTTCTTTTAACAGAGGAAGAGAGTTTAATGCATTGATATTCTGAGACAGAAATTTATTTGACAATGCCTATGTAGCACCCCTCATTGAAACCTAAATGCTCACTGCAGGCTGCTGTGCCAGACTTGTGCACACATGGCATGGAATAGTGACACATTCTGAAGGTATTCATGAAAAGAAAGTGCCAGGCTAACACCAGGATAAAGGAAAATAACACTAGCTTTCCTTCTCTTTCACTTCAAAGCACACTAAAAGGAGAGCAGTAGGAAGCAGCTGAAACATGTTGGACCAGAAGCTATTCAAAATAACACAAAAAAGCTCCATATAATACCCTGCTGCATGCATTTTAAGCTGGAGGTATAAATAACTCTCACCCAGGTCTCTACACACATGTTATTTTGCATTAGCGGATTTGATGTGCACACACTTGAAATCAGCCCGAGCACCAGCAGGGCAATGATGTGTTTAATTTATTTTCTTTAACTTGTCGACTGTGTTAATTTTTAAAAAGGAGTTCTTGGCAACCAGCTGAAAATGGCATCGAAGGCCCAGAAGCATGAATAAATGAGGTTCTTGCGCTAAAAGAGACTCGAGCAGGAAAAACGGAGGAGACAGGGAGAAGGAGATGGAGTGGCGAAGGAAAAGGAGGGGAAGATAGGAGCTGTGAAGGAGCCGAGGCAACAAGAAAACAAGTTTTTCTGACTGACGGTTATGGCACACAAACACACACTCATGCATACACATGCACACAAACACAGGAGCGCAGTGTAGATCGCTCCACGTCACACATGTTGAAAAATTAACAATTGCTCCGCAGGACATGAATAAATCAGATGCTTCTGTATTCACCTTGACAGTATGCACAGATGCACATACACACACAGGGACACACACTCTAAATGCCATCCTCTCTGCTCTGTTCATGACCGGTCTGCACTACAGTAAATTCAAGCTGACAGCGACAGACAGAGAAATCTCAGAGAGCTGCTCAGGAATCGTCTTCGATTGAGTCACTTGCGCAGAAATGGTCCAATCGTCGAGCAGGATGATGCATATGCAAGTGTAAAATATACTCACTCACGATTAAAGTCCTGATCTCCCCTTACTATTTTGCATGATTGTGCACATTTTTGAGAGACTCTTTTACACTGTTGCATTTAATTCAGCTACATTGTATGACGTCATCCCTCAATCACTTTAAACTTCACAACATACTCTTGACAACGCAGGCAGAGATGACTGCCCTGCAGGTGATCGAATGCAACACAAACCCTGAGAACAACTGCATGCAGGAGAAAGGTATGATGTTCCAGCTCTGCGACTGCTGACTGTACTAGGAGCAGATATAAGGAGAGGAATGAGAGGAACTTTTTTATTTTATTTTGCATTTTGCAAAACAAAGTTGAAATGTCAAGAGTAAAGTATAAATGTCAAGAGTAAAGTCGAAATGTTGAGAATAAAGTTAACCTCCAGTATCACTGCCAGGCCTAAGAAAAAATAAATCAGAGGTGTGTTTTCTTCTTCATGTTGAGAATAAAGTAGACTTTAGTCTTTACATTTTGACTTTATTCTCAAAATGCCAAGTAAATAAATAAATAAACTCTCTCCTCTGGTTGAATTTTTCTCATGCCTGGCCCTAATACTTAAGATTCAATTTTATTCTCAGCATGCCGTCGACTTAACATGTTCTCAAAATGCAATACATAAACCTGAACAAATAGATAATAGAAAATCTTTCTCTCATGTTTTTTCTTTCTTGTCAAGGTTTTGGGTTTCAGTTTAGTCTTGTGTCTTTCCCTCCTTTCTTTTCCAGTTTGTCTTCGTCCCTCGTGTCAAGCTAGGGTGACGTGAAAAATTCAGGACAGTCCCAAATTGTCCCGAATCATGATAATTCTCTTCCGTATGACTTGGACAGATTCATTCTGAACTGAAAAAAAAAGATTTTCAATCACAAACTAGTGAACTCAAACAACAGTCCAACCATTTAAACAAGTATCCCAGAGTGGCTTGTACAGTCTGATTTGTAGCTTTTAATGACTTTAACACAAAATAACATGATACTATCATTAATGTGTTTTGCCTTCTGAGCATCAAACCTCTTAAGTTAATAAGTCCGTGTGTCTGTCTAAGGTCAGATTAATGGGGGTCGGTAATAATAAACACATGAATTATTCATCCACACTGCTGCATGTTTGCAGGGTTGCAAAGAATAATTATTGCTTAAATGCACTCCCTGTTTTTCTTTTTCATCTCCTTCTTTCAAACTTATACACACACTCATACACAACACCCGTGCTGTACACGCATCAGCCCAAGTTGTTTTCCCTTGTGTCTCAGGTCATTGCAGGGTTAATGAGACGCCACCACAGTTGGCTTTTCTCACTTCTCCTCTCATGCACATGCAAAAAAGTAATATTTTTATATTTTGCCAAAGTCTGCAGTGTTTGTGCAGTTGGAGGAAGTAGAGACGGGTCGTCCATCTTTATTTGTCATCATTGGTAACATCTGATGGCTTAATTTATGTCAGTCATTAGCTAGCTAGTCATGTCTGATAGCCAATGTTAGCACAACGGTAGCTAACCAGTGTTCTTCTAACATTGGCTACGTAACTTGACTGTGTATGTGTCGCTTTTACAGGTCCCCAGCAACGTCTCTTAGCCATCAAAATTTGGTTTTATTTTCAAAACAGATGAGCCAATCACATAGCATATATAGTAAATACAGTAAACAAGGAAACTAAAATTAAATTTCACTGACAGCAAACAGGAAAGAAGAAAGTTGACCAAGGTTCCCACAGGTACCAAGCTTGTTCAACTGTTATTGGAGCACAGACCAAAAAGAGGCGGGACTTATGAAGGGTCAAAGGGTGAAATATAATGCTACTTCTTGAGCTTTAGCAAGGATGGCTGAGCGTGAACAACTGTAATACGTCATAAAATTACCAAGATATGTCATCAGAGATCAATGAAACATGTTGAAAGTATAAACATTCATTTCTTGAACAACAACACTACAACCATGGTGTCCTGTTGTACATTGAGAAGTCTGGCAGGCAGTCACTGAACTCCAACTCCAGAGTGTGTATTTTCAAAGCAGTGGGCTTTTGTTTTCAGGATAATTGGCTTAATTTTATATTGACAGACAAGTGACAGTTATAAACAGCTGATCAAATTACAATGTACGCTGATGCAAGGCAGCAATGGCACATACAGGCAGAGGTAGAGATGGGAGGTTTTAGCAGTTTTAAAAGCAGCAAGTAGTCACACAGTAGGAAAAAAAAAAAATCATGTAGAGAAATCAAAAACTTTCATGCACCAAGATGCATGGATAATCATTTTATAATCACATTCTAGACCCCTGAATCATAATCAGAATCAAATTTGAGGTTCCAAGATGCAAGCACTTCACAAATATTTTGCAGTTCTTTCATCACTGATGCGGACACACCAGTCTGTTCACACCTGGACCGGTCACACCGTTGGTTCACTCTAATGAGCGGCGTCGAATTGTCAAAGTGTTTCGTTCTCCTCTCTATTTCTGGTGCCAAACTTCCTCTCTGCCTGCACTAAATTTACTCCGTTAGCATCACTCCTCTGATCCAAGATGAACGGCAAAGCCATGAGCCGTCAGGGGAGGGGGATACGCTTTAGACTCACAGAGAAAACCCAGGTAGAACAGAGCACTTCACATCATGCAGAGGAGAGAGAATCACGGCTGAAATATACACATAAAAAACCCCTGAAGCATGAAACATAATTAGCACTTTGATCCTCTCTTCTGCTGATGAATTGCCAGAGAGGGAGGTGGAATTTAAATTTAGCACCATAACTGCTTGGTAATGGCATTTTGCAATGGAGAATAGGTGGAAATTCTCACATTTCCACATAATTTATGGCTGTTGTGTGAATTGGTTCTACCTCTGAGATGAATAAAGTGCTTATCTATTTAGAGTTTTATTGAAACTGAAACTGTTTGACTTTCGGAGCAGATTTCATTCATCTTTCCGTGTGTTTTTATGAATCAGCAGCAGCCAGAGGGCGAGTCGGTTAGTGAGGAATTTAATATCAGCAGCTCTGAGTCAGTTACGAGCGTTTTGTAGCTGCATATGTAACATTAAGTGTATTACCGTCACTCCATTCTCTCATGAACATGTGTGTGATCACACTCCTGTCAGAGTGTGAGTCTTTGCACGTGTCAGTCCCTGCATGTCTCTAACAATAATCTGTGCTGTCAGAGGGCCTTGTATATGTCTCAGTCCACGCAGCAGGCAGGCTGCAGCTCGTACACCACCCTGCAGACATCACAACATCAAAGCTATTGTGCTGCTCCACTTTCTGAGGCCGCTGCGCTCAAGGCAGCGGTGTGCAAACAACACAGAAAGATCTGCCCTGAAATAGAAACGCAGCCGCACACAACGCTGCATGCAAATTTGTCTATACAGTCACAGCACAGATTCATATCGTTCATTTACACTCTGCTTTGTGTGGATGAAGACTGGTAACCAAACCAAAGGCAATGATTTAAACTGAAGTTAAGGATCAAAATGATTGAGTTTAGAAAAGTTGACTGATGAATGTTAACATGGAGGAAATGATCAGGAAATCAAGTCAAGTCAAATCTGAAAAAAAACCTCTTAACAGGGGAAAATGAAAATTGAAACAATTTCCCATAAAGCAACATGTCTCATCATATTTTACATTAGTTGAAGGTCTGAATACAGTTTGACCTGAAAAGCTGCCAGTGAATGAGTGTTAAATTAGTTTATGTAGCGAGTAAACTGTGGCGTTTTGCCAGCAGTCAGTGTGGGAGTGGAGTGCAAAGGTCATGGTGTTGTGTATTTCAGTTGGACCGTCATGCACAGCAAAGGAAACACACTCAGTGTCTGCGAAGCACATCTGCTGACAATGTTAAACCACATAAACCAGCAGTGTGTGACTAATACTGTAATGTTTGGGCTTTCCTCTCTTGGCAGAGATGATAATGTAGATTAAAGTTTTTGCAATCCATGCAGGTGGTGGAAATTTGTCTTTGGAGAGACGAGAGGTAAAAATAGAAAATCTACACGTGAAATAACAGATACAATACAACAATTCAACAGAACATTTTTTTTAAATAAAGGACACCTTAAATCACATTGTTAGTTGCCCTCAGCAACTCAGAAGATCTATAAAAGCAATTTAAGAAAGGATGCAAAAATTGCCTACAATTGAAGCTGCTGCACCAAGATGAAATGTCAAGACAGGCTTCTCATAAAACATAACAACAACAGACCAGTCTTTATAACTGACAAACTGAGCACCATGAAACTAAGACCTGAAGAGACAAATACAATTAACAGAGTCAATCAATCAAATTGTATTTTTGGTTTGAAGGTGCTAATTGGAGATCAGTGAAGGTAGACTGACTCTCATGTAATTGACTCATATTTAAACAATGCTGACAGAGAGCTCTGTTATAAAGCACACAACTAAAGTGATCCTCAACAGGTTGTAGACACCTGACACAAACAAATCACTGTTAACTGTTGATGAAGTGACCTCTGACTTCAGATTAATGAAAAGTTCAGCACTGATTTAAGAACCAAACAAAGCTTCAATCAGAGAAAGACTATATAATAAGGATATAATAAGATGCAAAACAATGTCCAACAAATTCCAAACCTGGAAACTCGTCTGTCTGTCGCTGCATGTTTTGAAGAGAAATACACAATCCAACAAACAAACTGGCTGACAATATTGTCCCTGAGTGGAAACATGCCAGTGGGCAGCAGTCGCTGTCATTAGGAGATCAAAATGTCCTAAACTGATTTGATGGATTAGCTCATCCAGTGATGCCGCTGAAGCCAGAACAAGAGGTTAATACAGTACATGGTAAACCTCCTGATGACGCATCAACAATGAGACGCTCAGAAACGGTGGAAACGACATGGAAATCAAAACAACACAGAGCTGGAGCCCACTCGCTGCGACAGAGCATCAGGATAATTATACTGTAAATCACACAGCTGCCTGCTAAATATGAATAGATATTACTATAAACATGATTATTCCATAATAAAAGCACGCATGTAATGTAAACACAGAGAGAAAGAAGGATGTCAGACTATAGAAATAAAGTGGAGAAAAGTTGTGATCATGTTAAAACTGTCATCAGGGCCAGTTTCAACATCTGCTTCCTCCATTCAAACAAATACTGCGAAAGATGTCATGTAAAACTGTCATCAGGGCCAGTTTCAACATCTGTCTTCCTCCATTCAAACAAATACTGCGAAAGATGTGTCATATGTAATACTCTTCAAATGATATGGGTAATTAGCAGACAGATGAAAGTTCCATATATAAAGATTTGATTTGTCTAGTCCAAATAGTCTCTGAGCAGCAGAGAGGAATGCAAAAAAGCATTTTAATCATCCCCAGTCTCCCCTATATAAATGCACTTGAACACAACGCCTCTTAATACACTCACCCTCCACACTTGATGCGTGACACTTTGTCTCTCTGGGCAAGTGTAGTGAAATGGCACATATGCATACTGTAATTGAGTGCGCTCAGTCATCAGTGAAGATGACTATTAAATATAATTTTGCTTGCCAGTCAGACAGGGATATAAAATCTGATCTGAGAGTTAGATCCAAGGTGTTGAAGCTGGCACACACACACACACACACATAGCCTACGTCATTTGCAAACCAAATATTGGATTCTCCTCCAAGATTTGTTGCTTCATGTGCAAAAACAACAGTCCCACTCTTGTAGCCTCAATACAATCATTACACACCGCAGCAGCGACCTTGAGACCAGACGCGCAGCTGCTTTATTTCCAGACGATAAGATTTAGCTCCAGCATTCCTGGCTAATATCACTCTGCTGTCTGTTCTGGTGGCTCAGCAGCAGACGCTGAGTTTGAGTCTAGTTCATATCTCCTCTTTCATAGCCATCCGTTTTAAGGAGCCGGACACTGAGTACCTACAGGTGAATAACAAGACAGAAACTCAATTTAGGATGTAACATCATTTGGGCCAGTGGTTTAGAAATCTTTATTTTGTCCATTAGCGCCCAGTTGAGGAATAAATATTCTAAATAGCATCTCTGAGCGCAGCCAGACTAATCATCAGTATCAAATGTGTTAACGATCATTAACTTGAAGCTTGCTATTTTGGGACAACTAATTTTGTACTGGGCTGAGTATATTTTAGCTGTGATCAAAATGTATTAAAGCACAATTTTAAATGTATTTAGTGTACTTGTGCTAAACAAATTCAAGTACACTTAGTACGCGTAAAGATTACATTGTTTTTGCCGCTTTTTCAAAGTATGAGAAGCACAACTTCAAATAAACTTATAGTGAAGCATACTTAAATTCACTTCTAAAGAAAGGAAATTAAAGTACAATGAAGCATATTAATAGTTTATTGCAAAGGACTTGAAAATAATTATATTTCTTAAAAGCACTCTGATGTTATTTTTACTACATTTAAGTTGGATTTAATGACATCTATTTTGAAATACACTTTAAATACACTTTAAATTAAGCAAAAAATTATATTTCTAACGCACTAAAGTATACTACTTTTTTACCCGGGTGCTGCTGATTCCCTCTCCTTTTGTCACTGTTTAGTAAAGATGTTTTTAGATTTGTGGTTCTGTAGTGATCACAGAGGAGGAGAGCGGATCACAAAAAGTGTCTTTGTGTCCCGCAGCCAGCTGCTTACAGGGAACAGCTAAATCCCGAGAGTTAGCTGGCAGAACAATCGTCACCACAAATTGTTTGTCTTTTTGTCTCACGCCTTTACTAAACACTCTCTGTTTTCCTTGACAGGAGGAAGATGACGGAGAATCCACTGCCTGCAAACTGGCCAAAAAGGCTGCACGCTGAAACTTCTCGTATATGCATACAAGTGGGTTTCTGTGCGTGTGAGCATCATCTGCATGAAACATCAAAGCTGCATAAAGCAGAAAGAAGAACAGCTGACAGCTTAAACATTTATAAGCGTGCCAGGGCAGAGCTACATTAGCAATGAGCCCGAGCTAAACCTCGGCTTTCATAGAAAATGGGATAAATTGCGCTAAAGCAACCCTGCAATCCAACCACGGGGGCCAGTTGGCATAATGAGGGGCCACTTTGGGTAAATGACATTAATTTCTGCTCTCATCTGAGTCTCAAAACAAACCACTGTCGTCTGTTACTTGAGCGAAGATGCACAACCACTGACAGACAGTTTGTCCCAGTTGCTGCTGCAGCTTCTGTGAAATTGGAGAAAATGTCCAGACAGCTTGTTGTCCTGTAACTTTGTGAAATGATCAAAAAGTTTTGACATTCACAACAAGGACTGTAGAGGGGACTTCACTAGAAGCAGGCAGCAACACTAAAAGCAAAGTTTCATATGGTTTAAAAACAGAAAAATACGCTATTTCCTAAAATGTTAATTTATTAATCAATTATCAGTTATAACCACAACTATAGATTTACCTTAATTGTGTATTTGTGCTTAAATGTAGGCTAACCTCAATGTAGCTAATGTTAGCTCCTGAGCCAGCTCAGATTGCTTTTCCCCTCCTCAGTTACTCCATAGCAAATTAAATTGCGTACATTCCCGAAAGCAAAATGCGAGAGAGAGAGTACATGGTACAGTACAGAGAAAATAGATACAAGCTTTACTAACTAGCCCCATGAATAGCCCCTCAGTCACCACTACACTAGGATCAAATATTTTGTGCCACTTGCTGATGTGACTGCAACACCGGTGTGACAAACAAACAGATACTGTTAATATGTGCTCAGATTGCAAGCTGATTTCAGAAAGCTGTGTTACCTTCAGTTTGCAAACTCTAAACGTTCCCAGAAGGTTCTGGAAGTTCCCCTGAAAGCCGCCAAACAACGCCCCCATCACCCAAAAGACTCCACATTGTGACCGCCCGGAAACATTCTGGGAGCATTACAAGGCATCGTCCTTGGTCTGGGAACATGCAACATCTACTGTAGCTGCAATGGACTCCAAAACATTCCCCAAACATCCTGAATGCTCCCTGAAAGTCCACCAAATAACCCCCCCCACCCCCCACCCCCCCAACCTTTAAAGAACTCAACATCATGAAGATCCAGGAACATTCTGGGAATGTAACAAAACAAAGGCTTTACACCAATGGGGGCATTCTCAGAGGGTTCTGTGAACATACAATTTCTAGCTGGGAGGGTCTCCTAAATGTTCCTGGAATGTATATGAATATGTAAATGTGCTCAAATTTGATGTTGATTTCACAAAGCTGTGTTACCTTGAGTTTGGGAATTCTAAACATTCCAAGAATGTTTTGTTGTTTTACACCAGCAGAGATGTTCCCAGAACATTTGGGAATATAATAGTTTCTAGCTGGGGATATCGTTGCCAGAACATCCTGAATGTTCCCTGAAAGTCCGCAAATTAGCATCCCACCTGAAAACGTAAAATTTCTAGTTGCATGCCTGCAGTGTATTTAATATTCACACATTAAAATATTAACAAAATCTAGCTTCATCTATCTCCTACATTATCTGTGAGTGAAGATTTACTCTCTACATGTCCCCATTTAGGAGGAGCAAATGAATGAGGATGACATTACAGTGTGTGTGCTTGCTAGAGTCCTGTGGTATAAATCACTGCATGTTTATGTGTGGAAGCATGTTTATGCATATATCTGTGAAAGATGGTCTAGAAGAAAGTAAAGTGTCGGGCTGGTTTGCAGGACAGTTACATAAGCAGCTTGCTTGCGTATTTGAGGTTTTGGTGGTGAGGGGGGAGGTGGTGGAAAAAAGTGAAGCAGGGAGAGTAAAAAAAAAAAAAAAAAAGACAGACAACTCAGAAGAGAGAAAAATGGGCTTGTGCTGACAGCAGACTTTCAAGCAGCCTGCCGGCTCTAATACAAACAGTTATAAAACAAACCAAACTGCTCAACGTGCAAAGGAAAAGTCTAAATATAGCTTTAGTCCTGGCTGAATTAGGTTGTGTGGAAATCACTGCCACTCACCGTGTGCTTGTCTAAATGTTATAGTTAAGGACAGTCTGACCGAGAAGATGGTCATTAGTCTTCCACTGACTAGTGAGCAATGCTTCTTGGGAAAGCTGTGCTGTGACTCAGTTAAAGTTATTATTGTTGGATATGACATTGCATATTAGTACCAAAATAGAAGAGCGGTTTTTAAACTTCATCTCTGAGGACTCAGAGTTTTAAATCATCTCTCGCTCTGGCCCAATTTTTTCAGGCTATTGTGCAAACTGTCCACTGTTTTAGACCACTGACACACTTACAGGGACATTTCTTAAAACCAATATAGAAAAGCCACGAAACTGCAATTTAACAGATTATGCCAGTATTTTTTACATGTTTAAGGGCATGTGTTACAAATTGCAACTATTTGTGTTTGTCACTATGCTACAGGTGAGGAGAGAGAGAGAAAGAGAAAGAGAAAGAGAGAGAGAGAGAGAGAGAGAGAGGGATTATGGGCAGAAGTGTCGATGTAAATGTGTACTTAGCTCAAAATTCAAAATAGTTAACTATGAAAGTGAACTAGTTCATTTTAAGTTCTGTGAACTGCTAACTAACTAACTACTGTTAGCATTGTCATTGTGAGCATTTTTGCATCATGACGTTAGTATAAAGCGCTGCTGTGCCCAAGTAAAGTCTGACAGAGCTGCTGTAGACTTGTTTAAATTTATGGAAGATGTGACTTTAAATTAGTCGGCATCATGACTTCTTGGCTTGTTAGATTAAACGCCTGTTAGAAGAAGAGACAGTTTTAATGCTATATGCTAAGCTTCACATAATCCTTTTAATTATGTTTTCAGTTGTTTGTGTTTCTTTCAAGCACCAAAGCTTACGAAATCAGTGCTTTTGGGCAGCTAATACTGAAATCTCTGATCATCTCATCAGCCCCTCTATCATCCCAAGACAGACAGGCGTGGCGGGAAAAACGCATTCATCTCTCAACAAAGCTATGTGCTCACAAAAATGAGTCAAATATTTGCATTTGGCCCCATTTTCTAACACGCCATCAGGCTTCAAGACTTTAAAAAACTTTTGTCGTTATTTCGTTGCATATTTTTAGTTCCGCCACACCGCTATCTGATGTGAAGTCTGCTACCAGAGTTATTCAAAAGCAGTGTAATGAAACAGTGTGTGTCTGAGTGTGTGTGTGTTTTCATCTCATGTGTATTTGAATACATGCCAGAGCCTGGAGACCCTGCAGAGAAGACGCACACACACACAAACACACACACACACGCAGTCACATGCACACACACACTCATAGACTCTAGTGCCGACTGCTGAGACCACGCAAGAGCACGCTAATCTGTTGGCATGACAACTGGAGTGGAATATTCGCTTGGCCTAGAAAATATGGCTGTGAAGAAAAGATGAATGAGCAGTGAGATATGGATAAAAAAAAAACATAAGCCTTCAGACAGTCTGCTCTTTAATTACAGACGCAAATGTCTTTGAAACAATGCGACACAATGTCCTGTCTCATCCTGTCATCATCACACAACTCTCACGTGACTGCAGCTGTGCATTAACACGCCAGTATGCATCCATATGAGTGTGGGAGTCAGTGTACACGCTTAGAAATGAGGGTTCCAAAAAGGTTCTTCCTGAAGGGCTGAGGTTCTACGCAGAACCATTTGCTTCTGAAGAACCATTTTTTTTGAAGAAAAGCTCTGTTTAGTAAAGTTTTTACTCATTAAAACCTTTGAATGTTTCCTCAGTTTAAACATTAGTCATTTCAACGTGGACTGTTGGGATTCAATATTTTTTACTTCATCTGTAGAATACAGAATACAGGTTCTTTGTAGAACCCTCAGACGGAAAGATGTTTAGATATGAGAAGTCATTGGAATATTAGAGGGTCTTGGTAGACTATCCTGGGTGGGTTCTAGATTAAACCATTGTAACATAAAACGGGTCTTGGTAAAACCCTCTGGGTGGGTTCTAGATGAAACTCTTGGAGTATAAAGGGGTCTTGGTCTGAAAGGATTCTTGGTAAAACCCCCTGGGTCGGTTCTGGATGAAGCCGTGGGAATATAGAAAGGCTTCTTGGTATAACCTTGTTCTTGTGAGCACCCTTAGAGAGTGGAAAGGTTCTGGATAGAGCCCGCACACAGGGTTCTGAGTGGAACCATTACATCATAGATGGGTTCTCTGTAGAATTTCTCATAGAGATTCTGGGTGAAACCTTCTCCAGATGGTTCTAGGTATAACTCTTTATGTTGGGTTCTAGGTAGAACCCTCTGAAAGGGTTCACGTGGAACCTTTATGAAAGGCTCTGACAGTTCTGAGTTGAACCATTACATCATAGATGGGTTCTCTGTAGAATTTCTCATAGAGATTCTGGGTGAAACTTTCTCCAGATGGTTCTAGGTATAACTCTTTATGTTGGATTCTAGGTAGAACCCTCTGAAAGGGTTCACGTGGAACCTTTATGAAAGGCTCTGACAGGAACCAAAAAGGGTTCTCCTCTGGGACAAGCCAAAGAACCCTGTATGGCTCTAGTTAGCACATCTATTTCATAGTGTATGCACTGCCTGTATGTCGCGTCACCTCGGAGGCACACACTACAGACTCCACAGACCATAAAGCATATTTTTAACAGTTTGTGGTGTCCACTGTACATGTTGACCTGCTTTGGGGGTTTTGTTGTTCTCTTTTCAGACCACTAATAAAACCTTAAACGTCTCTGACAGTGCACAGAGGTCAGCCAGGACGGCGGGAAGGAATAAAGCCATGTGCCGGTGCCATAAAACAGGTCTGAATTTATGGTTTAAATCAAGCTGAGAGGCTGTGAGGAGAGTGCAAGGATGAGGTTTCTTTTACTGCTGCTCCGCATGATCGCATAAAGCATTTAAGAGTTTCCTCAACCTCGAGCACTAATGCCGAGAGTCTGAAAAAGCAGCAGCACAGCAGCGGGGAATCTTGTAGGGGAGGGCAGAATCAGGAGATCAGCTACTCTCAACTTTTATGTTTGGCCAATAACAGCATGTATTATGAAGTGTGATGGATGTGAAAATCTTGCCTTAAGATTAACCCAAGGTTTAAGTGGTCTGAAGGAGGATGTTTTAATTTCTGGCTGTGGTCTCTAGCCACATGTACAAAATTTAAAAACTTGGAAAGGCCTCTTGTCACGTCAGCAAAATGGCGGGTACGTAAGGTCAAATAGCGAGTTGGCGAGCTCACTTTGGATGGTCTGAGCTCTTAACGGCTGTTCTCAGATCGTCTTGTTCCCTCCTGACTTATCCTCCCATCACTGAGAGGAGACGCCAGGCGGAACAACTGAAATTAAAGAGAGGACCGTCTGTGTCTGACCCCGCTTGGCTTATATCAGAGAGACAGAAGAAGAGTGGAAAATAACTGAGGGACTCAGCGGCGGAGGATTTAGTCTTCGGATGGTCCTTTATGTCTCTGCAAAGACGGCCAAATCCTCTGACATAACAGAAGCATCGGCAGAGACAACACATGGTCAATAGATCCCTGATGAGTTGACTGCAGCCTTAAACAAACAAGTTAATCTGCTGTGAACTCAGTGAAACCCGACATACAGCTGAGGTTTGATGAGGTGCAGGCCGATAAGATTCAAATCCAGCAGGTGCATGAGGATCACCTTAAAGGAATAATTCCACATTTTTGGAAATATATGCTTATTTGCTTTCTTGCTGAGAGTTAAATTAGAAGATACCACTCTCATATCTGTCTGTTACATATAAACAGTATTGGTTGTAACATGTTATTACACTGATATATTACTTTTAGTAACATAGTAATATAATGCATTACCGAAATGATTTTGGTAATATTATTACTAAGACATGTAACAATGAATGGTTAAAACTATAAACCAGCACAAAAATGACAATCACCAACATAAACCACAATGATCCGAACTGATCTGCATTTTGGAACAGCAAACTTAAAATAGCTCATATTTCCCATCATGTCTATAGGAATGGGCTGAGTAGTTGCAAAATGTAGATAAATATATTTATTCAGTGCCTTTTATTGGGCCTCAACCTTGCTTTTCACACATATTGTTGGAAAACTAGACCTGAAGTGTAAATGGACACTTTAAGTTGTGGTCTGGGTCCAGCTGAGACGTGAGCCTGCACCATTGGAGTCACAGGGTTAATGAGAATGATTGACACATCTCTTTTACTTTAAGTGTTGCAATACAGGGACATTTGCAGGAATACTGCTATGAAACCCCTAACTGCTCAGGGCGCTACTATAAGTGGCAGCCCTTTCACTCTGACAGCTCCTTTGATGCATATCTACAGGTCCTGTTTGTGCATGTGCGTATTTCAGACCTTTTCGGGATTAATAAAATACGTCTTCTTCTTAATATATTACATTTTGAAAGTAACTTGTCCAACACTGCATATGAAGGTACAGCTAACAGCTGGTTAGCTTAGCTTAGCATAAAGACTGGAGACAGGGACACAGCTAGCGTGGCCACCCCAAACAGCACATCTGAAGCTGATATAACGTGTTAATTAGTGAGCTTTAGATATGTTCGTAGGCAGTTTTTTTATCTTTGAACAAAAACAGCAAATGAGCTATTTCCACTCTTTATGCTTAGCTAAGCTAACAGTCTACAGGCTCCAGTTTTGTATGTATAAGACCCATGTGTAGGATTTGGTGGCATCTAGTGGTGAGGTTTCAGATCGCAACCAACTGGCCTCACCCTCCCCTTCCAAGTGTAGGAGAAAATATGGCGGCCGTGAAATGCTCAAAAAATGCTTAGGACTATATCTAGAGTCAGTGTTTGGTTTGTCCATTCTTGACTACTGTTGAAACATGACGGTGCCACATGGCGGACCCATGACCTCTGTAGATATAAAGGGCTCATTCTAAGGTAACACAAACAGAATGATTCTTTCAAAAGTGGTATCAATCTTCTCATCTGACTCTTGGCATGAAAAGCGAATAAGAGTATATCCCAAAATGTTAAACTATTCCTTTGAAGGATATTTCATATCTGTTTCATGTGTGGCATTAAAGGCTTCAAGTCCAGCAAGGACGCCAGACATTCCTGTCTCGTTTGTTGTTCGTGGGAATCCTGATGGCAGCTTAATGAGCATTTGCTGGAATGTTTAATACAGAGTCTGCTGCCTCAGGCCATCCTCGTCTACCTCCAACTGAAACTATGTGCTACTGTAAACATATTAGAGGAGTCAAACTCTGTCTGCATCCACTGGTGAGTGAGTGTGTGCATGCATAGAGAGGTCACTCATTCCCCCAATCAGCCCAGGCATAAGTCACCGAATCAAATGGCTGGGCAGAGTTGCTTAGACCCCATGCTGAGAGCAAAAAACAAGGGACGGAGAGATAAAGGGAAGAGCGAAGAAGAGGAAGGGAGAAATTAAGACAGAGACAGGAAGATAAATCTAAGGAGGCAGAGAGATACAGAAGATAGGGAGCACAGAAAGGAGCGGGGGCGGCTTTAAAAAATGCATGCGTCTCCATTTGGCAGAGGGGAGAAAATTTCCCAGCAGAGAGGAGACTGTAGGTGAGAGCCTCGCTGGAGCATTAACACTCCGATTGTCTAAGAGAAACACTTCCTTATCCCTGGAAGCAAAAAAAAGGAGGCAGGAGAGAGTGAAGGGAAGGAGAAAAGGAAGCCGTGGTGATGCCCTGAGGCGGTGCTCCTCTCCCCCTGTGATGCCATTTAACTGCTGCTACTTACCGTGGAGACTCACACACATGCACACACACACTCACACAGCGCAGACATGTTTACATGTGATCCATTTTACAGTTGAGCGTTCACTGAAGGCCATTAGGTTAAGTGCTCTCCATTGCACACTACAGTAAGACCTGATAGTCTGCACAAAACACACTCACAGGTTTCTGTAATTGGCAGAACTCATCCTCTACGGAAACACACACTCCGCCACGGTGTACATGTGGTTTTATGTGGTTCCTATTTGCACCACATATCATCAGTCAGTGGAGTCAATGACCCAGAATAATTCACAAATTCCCAGCAGTGCTTTCTTATGTTTGACATGCATGTGCGGTGGACTGAGGCAATAATACAGACATTCTGGTCTCCTCTGGGAATCCTCAAAAACAGGAAGCTCCTCCATCATCGCAAGACATATAATCCACAAGCAATAACATACATTACAGCAGCTCTTGGATTTAAGTCTAAGGCTTTCAAGGTGAACAAGAAGTGAGTGAGCTAAATGCTAGTACAACTGAAATCCTGTTTATGACAGGAGTGGTGGTCAGAGAGACATTTGATTTAAGCAGACAGGAGAAGCAGCCATCCTCTCATCATCTGTTTGAAGTAGAGCTAAAATAATCTTATCTCTCTGTTGTTTGTTAAGGTAAGTGTAAAGTGACGTGTAACATCAGTATTGTGGGAATCTGACCTCCTTGGAGAACTAGTGCTGTGTTTCAAACAGCGTCAGAGGTGATCATTTCCCTGTTGAGCTCAAAGTGTTCCAGGTGTACAAACTCAAAGGTAAACAAAAAACATGGCTGACCCTGACAAACTGAGTTTCAATAGCAGGTGTACACAGTTGAACCCTCGGCAGTGCAGCCTTTTTGCATAGGGGGAAGAACAACATATGAGGTAACAAGAGGCCATTTGACATTTTATTTCACCACACTTAATAACATTAATAACATATTTTGACATCAGTTTACATGCAGACTAAGTTTTACTTTATGATAGTATGTGTTATTTAGGGTCAATGGGTGCTGCCATTGTTGTGTGTCATCAGACAGCTGCACCGTCATTAAGTCAGGGTAGATGAATTTACTCCAAATTAACAACTAGGACAAGTGGTGTTCAAACGTACTTTTTTGTTTTAGTAGGAGGTTGGAAATTTGAGTTCTGAGTGGTCTGGAATGCAATATTACCCCTCTGGCTGACATGTCGTCCAAACTAATGGTGCGTTTCAGTTGAACTAGGAAGTTGGATTTTCAGAGTTAAAAATTTCAACTGGAACATCCCCTGAAGTCAGAAGAACCTCGCCAAACCCCAACTTCAAAATCCAAGAAGGCTGCCTGTGCATCAATAGTGCACGAAAGCTGCAGTAATGTACTGTTGTCTTTTGTGTCTCATTAAATCATTAAATCAGTTGTCCACACAGTACTGTCCATCTTCTAGGCTATCTGTGGACATGTTGCTACTGTGTTTGTATGTGTAAAATACCATGTAAAAGCAAAAGAGTAATCACAATTCCTGGAGGCGTCCATATTGGTTTTCCAACTTGTACTGGATGCGATCATGAGTGTGAAGTGATTCCCAGCTCTGTAGTAAATGGAACGCAGCTTAAATTATTAAAATCTGTGGGTCATTTAGTAAGAATGCCTTCAAAATCAAACCATACAAGCGTTTTCTGATCTGAATCGGCTATTGCTTTTGAAGCATTGTTTATCAGTACCTTCCAAACCATTATAAGTGAGGATTACAAAAATCATTCATGACCATTTTTATGATCTGCTACTGCAATTGTTAAGATATGGTCACACACACACAAAAAAAAAATAGTTAGGACAAAGAAACGACTCATAAAAGATAAGGTTAAGAAAAGATCACAGCCATGGTTAAATGAAACCAACACTGACCATTTTTCCATCAAAGTGCAGAGGTGCATTATGAAACATCCTCAATTTCACAAAATTGTGTTTGCTCGCTGGTTTTTGCCTTCTTTGAAAGTGTTAATGTGTTTATTTAGAGATAGAAAGATGTTCTTCCGAATAAGTTTTAACGCAGCAAACATTTAACTTTCGTGATCAGCTGATTCCACTCCAAGAGAAAAAAAAAGGAGCTGTTTCCGCTGTCATGAATAAAGCTGACGTGAAAGAATATACAACTTGCCCAAATGACAAATTAATTGACATTTATTTGAAATGACAAATTAATGTCACTGTCTGGTGGATATCTCAACTGAAGGGGAAAATGGTTGATGGTGAGCAGCTAGCTTTAGCGCAGTAGCATTGCTAGCAGTATTTTGTTAGTGTTAACAGTGGTTTATGGGGATTAATTGGGAGAATATATCAGATATGGAATATAATATTCATAAGAACATTTTCATTAGTCTTTAATCACCTGAAAATAAGAATCATTGTGTTTTCTTTACTGTAGAATGAGCTGTTTATATATACAGAGGGCGCTGGTCCTCTTCCATGGAGGCCGGCATGTTGCGCCTCCATGTTTCTACAACGGCCCAGAACTGACAAACCAAATACTTTCTTAGATATAACGTGATTTTACATTTTTCAGGAGTTTCACTGCCATCATAGTTTATTCTATACGAAGAGAAGGGTGAAGACAGGTGTTTGAAATCTGAAAGATGCCTCTAAATCCTACACAGTATACCTTTAAAATGGGCTTAAAACCAAAATGTTTTTTGTTTTTTTTTCTGCGTGGCACAGAAATGAAGTGTGTAGCTTTTAAATATTTTAGGTTCCTTGAGTACTTTTTGTTTTTGTCAGTGAAAAATAAGTCATGAGGCCAACAAAAAACACTTTTTCTCACTGAAACAAAGCTAATATTAGCAGTTTATGAACTGCTTAAGAAACTTCATTTTTTTGAATAAATATTGCCCTGGATCTTCAGAATAAAGATCTATAAAACATAGACACAATAACACACAACATAGTATTAAGAGGGTTGGGTTTCTGCTTGGAGCTTGAAGAGGCACTGAAGCAGAAGGTCTCTCTCTGTATGTATGTGTGCGTGTGTGCATTTCTGTGCATACATGGACTGTACATGTCTGTGTGCTCCCAGAACTGGTTGTCATGGTTATCTGGCTATACTGTGGCTAAGTCTACTCCGGTCACCATGGAGCCCAGGGTGGTGCTAATATCCCAGCATCCCTTGCAAAGGTTTTCCAAGGCGTGTGCCCCACCAAAAACCCACCAAAAACCACCATCATACATATTTTCATGTTTTTTCTACAATCGGTCCTTTCTCCTCTAATTCCACCCCCACCCATCCGACTGTTTCCCGCTCACATTTACAATCCACTCTCTCCTCCTTTTGCTTAGCTTTGCTTTTCTCACCATCCCCCCTCTCCCTCTCTCCTGGTCTCCTCTCATCTCACGTCCCTCCTCTCCCTCTCTCCTCCTCTTGGTCTCTCTTGATTTTTCATTTTTCTATCTTCAATCTCTCTTCTTCTTCTTCCCTCTCACTCTAATGAGCTCACCTTGCTAATAACTAGATGACTGTCGCTGATGTGTGGCTGTGTCCTGTTTACAGTGTGCTGAACTTCAGCAGCAAGGAAAAACACGACAAGTGATTAATCTGCATAGAAATGTATTTATGTGTATTTTCAATAAAACCTCTCTCTGCTTTTCTAAGGGAGTATTCATTGCATAAAATCTGATTTGTGAAACATTAATATTGCTTAAGGATCTGGATTGGTTTTATGAAAACACATTGCACTTTAAATCTCTTTAATCTCCGCAAATGCGTGTGTCTGTGTGTGTTGCTGTGCCTCTCCGACACTACGTGTCTCTCCTCCAGTGAAGAAGAAGACGAGAGGTGTGAGGCACAGCCGGGAACGTGCGAGACTAGTTGTTTTTTCCATGAACGCTGCAGTCAACACAGACACATCAAATGCTGATATTTGCTGACATTTCCTGATGTTTGCTGATGTTTGCTGATGTGGACATTTAAACACAAGGTCGCTGAGGTAAGACAGCAGGGGATCGAACATGTTTAATTGTTTATTAGGCTGAAAACACTTTCAAGAAACCCTTCTGGCCATAAAGTGAAACAGTAACCTGGGTTAAAAACTGCTGGTATGACATGCATGGGAGCACGTTAGAGTTAAAAATGTGATCATTTAAAGATACAGTTCAGATTATTTGATGTGGGGTTGTATGAAATACTTAACTGACAGTCAGTGTATTACCTAAAGTGGATGCCAAGCGGCACGCCCCCCATTTGGAGAAGCAGAGAGGAGTACCAGCATGGAAGCTAAACAAGGTACTCCTGTGGACACAGACAGCAACAAAAGATATTTTAGTCAACTAAAAAACTATAGAAATCTGCACCAGTAGAAGAAGTCTGGACTATATTTAGTCAGACAGCCTTTCTGGCAGGAAAATACCGTTATTTAAGCCAAATAACACTCTCTCTAAACCAACCAAGCTCCACAGGCAAAATCAGTAATTTTACCTCGCAGAACACAGGAGTTGCTGGACTACCGCTGTCTCGTTCAGGTAGTTTGTTGTTATTGTATGACTCTGCACAAACCTTTTAAAACACCAAAGCCACACAATAACACGAACAAACGAATAGATCAAGACAGTGTAGAGAAGCAACTCCCTCTCCCTTCTAGGAGATAAAATGACAGATTTCGCCGATGGAGTTTGGTTGTTTCTGAGAGAATGATAAGGCTTATACAACAGCAATTTTCCTGTCCAAAAAGGCTGTCTGACAGTAAGGTAAAGCAGTGAGAATATTCTAAATATAGTGTACATGTAAGGTGATATTGATTTTTTTGGGTGGACCTTTTTTAAGTGGCTAAAATACATTTGTTGCTGACCCTGTCCACAGCAGGAAATTACTTACCTTCTGTGCTGGTGATCCTTCTTTGCTTCTCGAAACTGGGGTCATTCTGACCGCCATCTTCTGTAGCTAATACACTGACTACCAGTAAGTACCTCAGACAACCCCACTTCAAATAATCCAAACTATCTCTTTAAGAGATGTCACAGGATAACTAAAATGAATAGTTAGAAAAGTGCGTATACAGATACCAACACTGTCTTTCCCTCTCTTTCTCCTGGTGATGCCGCCCAGCTGTGAATGCCCTCGGCCTCCTGTGGCGCCATCAGGGAGCTCGGCCAGGCCGTGATAGTGACACGCTGTAGCCCCATAAAGCTGCTCCAGCCTGGAGCACCAGCCAAACTAAAAGCTGCTTAGCGGGGCAAAACTCTGGCTGAGTCCCTTAAAGCTGCACTAATCAGAGCTGTTAGAGGAGGAATCGTCAAACATATCGCGCACAAGATTACAAGGACATCTCAAACATGAATGCAAGGATGGAAGGAGGGATGGATGGATGGGTGGATGGAGACAAGAACAGATGGCTCAAAATAATTATGAACATGTGCTTCATCGCAGTGAAAAGACAAATATTTTCTCATGTTGATGTCACACAGCATCAGGTCTGACTTCTTGCACACCTGAATGCAACAGCTCCATCCGGCACAATTACATCTGAACAAGACAAAGAGCAGGAAGCTGTTGCATGTCTGAGCATGCGTCTTCGAGCGCTCTGCAACCATGACGGCAGGCGTCGGCTGTGGATGCAACAACCCACCCTGAGCACTTTCAGCGTTGATTGGAGTAGAAGAGTAGCAGAAAAAGAAAGAGAGTGAGGCGTAAACACAGAGAACAAAAGAGCCACAGAGGCGGCCGACGGAAGGGCTGCAGCGGCCACAGGGCCCTGGACTGCAAACATAACACAACTGCCGCACTGTCACCCCCTCTGTCCAAACTTGGCAGGCTCCTCCACAGGCCATCAATGCCCTCTGCTTCTCCCAGGAGCCTAACACTTTTCTGCACAGCTAGCTAACACATTAGCATGCAGCCCCATCCCCCTGCAAGGGCAAGCAGCCACTCACAGCAGCACTCATCGTACACAGAAACGCTTCATATGCAGCAGCAGCAGCTGTTGGAAAAGAAAAGCATGATGCTCTGGCTAGATTTTGGGTGGATCATGGGTGTCTCCACCATTGATGAAGTGATGGATGCGTTGTGAACACCTTTCACTCCCTCAGATGCTTACCTGACTTTGAACTCAGTGAGCTGTGGTGGTGGCTGCGCCCCCGGTTCAGCACAGTAGATCTGCGGGAAGTAAAATCGGTGCGATTGCAGGTTGATGTCCATGGTGTCCACGCACAGGTCAGTCCTGTTTCACGACTGCAAAAATTAGGCGAAAAGCACTTCTTTTCTTTTGTCTTTCTTGAATTTCTTTACACTTTGGCTAAAGGTCGGAGTTCAGCGGCAGCATCCCAAGTCACCTTCTCCCCGAGTGGTCGCAGCAGGGCTAGAGAGCGCTACCGCCAGCAGGAAGGCATCCCCCTCCTCTTCGTCTCCACCGTGCACAGAACATTCAATCACCTCTGCTGCCCGGCACCGAACAGGCACACTAACCTATTTCCCCACTAGCAGCCAGTGTACAGTCAGCAGCTGTGAGCACAAGAACAAAGATGACTCCAGTAAAAAGGTGCTGAAGATCCTAAAGACACAGAAGTGACGAGAAATAATCCTGGTTTGTGGGCATCAGTTCATCCTGTAGCAGGTGGAGAAGCAAAACGAGGTGAAAAATGATGGGAGGGTTTTGAACAGTGGGGGAAAAAGAGGCTTATAAATATGAGCGCAGCCCTCAGCCACATACAGAGAGACTGAATGGGAGATGAGAGTCGTTTGGTTTTTACGCTTCAGAGACAGAAGAGGAGGGGGGGTAAAAAGAGAGAGATGGAGATAGAGAGAGATTCCCGGTGCTGTGAGGCGTTGCCCTCGCGCTGCCTCTCCTCTCTGTGTCTCATTGGATTACCTCCTCCCTCTCCACCCCTCCTCCTCCTCCTCCTCCTCCATCCCTCCCATCCTCCCCTCCCAGCTGTGACAAGAGCGATGGGCCGCCAGCCCCAAAGGCTGCTGGTCCTGCCCCTCCTTCTCCTCCTCCTCCCCCCTTCCCTCTCCTCTTCCTCCTCTCCTCTCACCCCCCCCACCACCCCACCCCCACCCCACACCCCCACACCTCTCTGCTCTCCTCTACTGCCGGATTGGCCGAGGCGAGGACGCGTAAGCCCGCATGCAGAGTGGGAAGGGAGGCGAGGAGGAGGAGGAGCAACAGATTTTAATTCATCTGATGGCTCCCGTCTTTTCTCGCATATGATTTGAGGTGGCATGCTGGGCTTGGGTGGAGCTCTGGATGCTACACAATCATACACACATACACACAGACACAGATGCATATACACACACAGATCTGACAGCTTCTACTGGATGTTTATTAAAGGAGAAATCTGTAATATATTTACTCTAATAAATCATAAAATAACCATGATATGTCATCTGAGATTAAGGAAACATGTTAAGTGGAAATACTCGCTTCCCTGACAGCAAAGCTACAGCTGCGGTGTCCTTTTAAATTTTTGTTCCAGCCCCTTACTTGTTTTTATTTGCTCGTTTCACATTAATTAGAGTTCAAATTAATGCTGAATGTTGACTGAGTGTCTGTTTATGAGTCGCAAGAAATAATTAATAATTTTTTTTAGAAAGGAGTAGATGTTTATAACTGTTAAACTGAGCAATATGTTAATGGGGTCTGGCAGGCAGTAAAGCAGGCAGGCACTACTGCTTACAATGTAGGGCTTGCTGTCGCATGTTATTGTCAAATTACAAAGTTGAACTCGTCTTGCACTCCTGCAGTATTCCTCCAGCCTGCCTGAGCTTCCTTGAGTCTGGGGAGGAGGGGGCGGGGAAAATGACTTGCTTCAACCATAGATCGTATAAGATTCAACCTATTTCATATACTGTCTATGACTGTCTCCTGTTTTCACAGGAAACACATATGCAGAAGCAAAGAGCATTCTGATTTCTGTGTCGTGGACTTAAACAGAAATGGACACAGGTACAAATCAAAAAAGCAACACATCCCACTGCTGGAATATGTAGAGTTAAAATAAAACACACAGTTAAAAGCATGTTACATATATATGTGAAGACCCATATCTGTCTATCCAGATGCATGTAGATTATAAAATATATACAGCAAGTGGTGTGAGGCTATAACACTAATCTTCTGGGTAGGGTCTGCATCACAGCCAATAAATCCCTCCCATATTTACTGTACATCCTCCAGGAATGGTCTCTTTCTAGTACAGCTCACCCGGTTGACATCGTCACCCACATCTGTCCTGCTGTGTTTTGCCAACAGGCAATTTCATTGATTGCACACAAGCCACAGAACTGTTGGGTGACACGGTTTGCTCTGTAATCGCTGCGGACAGCAGTGGACATTGCAATTTGACAGCAGTTTAGTAATGTTTACTCGCCTGCCGACTGTGTTTGGACACAAATCTTCATGCCAATAAAATGTGTTTCTTGTCCTTTTTATATCCGTGTGATATGAGTTCACATATTTGCCAGACCCTGGAGGAAACTTATTTACTTCAAGTGAGAGGCAAACGTCTGCTTGCAATGAGTTGCATCATGTAGCCTTCTCGCAGAAATGAGGCGTCATTACAGCTCCACAGCAGTTTAAGCACAGATTTAAAGGGGTACTCCAGAGATTTTATACTGCACTTCCACAAAGTTGGAAGGCTTGCAAGAGACAGACTGAATCTTTCATTAGGCTTCCCCTGCCAGTTAAACACACGTCTTTCAAACTCAGTGCCAGAGTTTGTAACACAGGTTTTCTGTTACAGGACCAGTGTGAAAGATTTAGTGGCATCTAGCGGTGAACTTGTAGATTGCAACCGACTGAATACAGCTCTCCTCATTCTCCCCTTCCAAGTGTATAGCAAAACCTACAGTGGCAACAAAACTTGTGAAAAATGTGAAAGGCCAGTGTTTGGTTTGTCCATTCTGGGCTACTGTCAAACATGGCGGTGCAAAATGGCAATCTCTATTAAAGAGGACCTGCGCCCTCTGTAGATATAAAGGGCTCATTTCAAGGTACTGAAAAGACAACTATTCTTATTTTCAGGTGATTTAACACAAATGAAAACATATTGATGAATATTATATTCCATTTCAGCCAAATGCTGCTATCAGAGCTTCCTAAATCTAACACCCTGGACTACGGATGGATACCATTCACATTTGAACCCATTCGGAATCCAATCCTGGAATTCGGTACAGGTACTGAATGGTACCTTTTTCGGTACTTTACTCTCTCTGTAACAACAAAAACTTCATTTCATTTGTTAAGTCCAAACCAGTGTCCCAGAGGAAGTACATGCAATATCCTTCCTTTAATGTTGTAATTACTACTACGGCGCATACTGTAATATTTTCCCATAAATGAGCTGTGATTCACATACTATTGCTCTCATACTAAGGTTTCGAACACACTAATAAATCTCACATACTGTAGCACACTAAATAGCATGTTGTGGAGTGATTTTGGATGCAGCTAGCGGCTGAGTGTTGGCTAATGCTAGTAAAAATGCGAAGGCAATGACGCAGCTCTAACAGCTCTAACAACAACTTATCCAACTAGTAAATTAATCAGCTGAAGATGTCGATGCCTCACTTCATAGTTTTGTTGTCCGTGGAAAGTTAAGTTAAACCTCTTATTGATTAGATGCAGGTGTGCTAACATTAGCTGCAGCTGCTGTGAGAGAACTTGGCGTACAGACTATCAAACACAGTACACTCTTTAGCTTTTGTGTTACAAATACTACAGCGAGCGTTGTCTGCATAAAGTTTTGAAAACTTCAGCCACACTTGGACCGCCATTGCTCTGACTCACTGTGACTTGAACAAGCTGCACTGGCTGCAGGGGTAATGTTGCTCTCTCTTTCTTTCTCACCCAGATGCGCTCTCAGGTAGGAAATTTGGCACCAACTGAATTAATGTGAATGGGTATTCAGTAGTACTAATGTAATTTGGACAGTACCCTTAAAAGGGTACCAACCCTGCACTGAACCTTTAATCTATTTTTGATGCAAATCAACTTTTTTTCAAAAAAAAAAAAATCTGAGGCTTGTGGCTCTGTTTCTTGAAACAAGCGAACTTATTTGTATTTCTTTGTCTTGTAAATTTTCTTGTTCTCTGAAAAATGAGTCCAAAAGCTGAATATGTGACTGAATAATTTGTTAAGGGGGTGATTTTTGCCGTGTATGAGTATATTGTGTAGTTAAAGCTTGATTTATAACTTCCACAGTGTCCAGTTTGTGTCCACACAGATTGAACACAGGACTGTTAAATCAATGAATGACATTCTTGCCAAATTAAACTTCAGCACGCAAAGGGCAGGATCCTTTTCCCTTAAACTCTCACGATGATTCACTGACTGAGAATCAGACTGAAGCAGCTCACTGGGCTGCATTTATATTAAATCAAAGGCATGAATCCTTTCTTTCTGTGAAAAGGCAGCAAAAAGACAAACAAGTCATTCACCCAGTTCTCGCCTTTTCTGTTCAAGAGAAGAAATACTTGTTAACGATCATGTCACAATGGACACTAGACTGCTCTAGTCTCCAACATAGTGTGTATGTGTGTGTGATACTGTGAGAGTGCAGGTCCTTGAATTTTTATCTCAGCAGTAGAGAAACTGTCAACATGAGCAAGAAACACAAGAGAAACTGAGGACAAGTGGGAGAAGTAGAAAAAGACTGACAGATTAGGGGTCACAGATGGAGAAGAGAGTAGATTTTACAACAAATGGATGAGGGAGGGGCAGTTGGAGTATTAAAAACAAGGCGGAGCGAGGGAAGGGGATAGAGGAGTAGACAGATGGGCAGACAGGTAGAGAGTTAAATGACCAGGTGGAGTGGGAGAGAGAGAGAATCAAGGGGGAGGCAAGAACACAGGGGAGGAGAACAGAGGAGAAAAAGATGGAGAGAGGAAAGAGAAGAGGCAGAACAGGAAGGTGGAATCACATCCTGCCTCCAGTTACAGCACACACCCATCCCCCACCCCCATCCCTCTTCTCTCTCAGGTTAGACCCCAGCAGCAGATTGTATTCTAATCCTCATAGCTACACACCTCCGGTTCTACTGAGTGCGTGCGTGTTATTTGAACTGTGTGTGTGTGTGCTACTGTAACAATGTGGCTATTAGCATTCAGCAGGAGGGATGGCCTTCTGTCTGACACACAGCATGACAGAGTCAGTGTGTGAGAGTGTGTGTCAAGAAGTGTGTGTAAGTATGTGTGAGGCAGTGAAGAGAGGACAGAAAAGGAGGATGTGATGGAGCTTTGTTGTGAAAATGGGCAAATCACACAAAGCAAGGATGGTGTGAAAAATTATGTTACCAATATGAAATTGTTGAGGAGAATGGTAAAATGTGTGTACATGTGTAACTACACACTGTGAGGCTGAGAGGGTTTCAAGTTTCAGCTCTACTCGGTAGTCAGATTCCAGCACATGATTTGCTGGAAGCTGCTAGTAGTCAGAATGTGAGTCACCTTTAATAAGCATAAACAAGCAAATGTGCCTTGGAGTGTACACACTGTACATATTTGACTTCACAGCTGATTGACACAATCTAAAGTATTTTTCAATGCCTACCAATTGTCTTTTTCTTGTGCCATCTCCTTGTTAACTTCTACAGAGGAGCCCAAAGGACATTAAAAGACAATAACCACCCTGCTGCTCTCTGACAAGAAATACAGAAGTATCCGCTGCCATAACACCACACTGAAGAGCAGCTTCTTCCCTCAGGCTGTGAGACTGTTCGTTCATCCTCAGCACTCTACCTTATTAATTAGGTTGTTCTTAATTTTTATTCATCTCTGCAGCCAATTCCAATCAATCAATCAAAGTGGAAACTACATGAAATTGTCATTAAAATCGCCTCGTGTGCTTGTATCCTTGTCTGAGGATTTTTAAATGCAAAATAGTTGCTTGAATGGCAAAATTCAAACCACTGAGGGATATGCCTGACTGAAAACGATGCTCACCAACCATACTTCTCAGTGTATTCTCACCACACCAACATGAAGGACAGGGTTTTTTTTTTTAATTCTCTAATTGTTTCCAACCAATCTTTGTAACAACAACTGAGAGACTGTCTTTGGTCGCCAGTGAGCGAAGTGTTGAGAGACTTCAGAGACTTGTGAGTCTAAGTCTAAAGACAGCACACACAAACAAATGGGTGTAAATGACTTTGATTTTGGCATCTGAAGTCTTTGGAAGCATTTTTAGTCCATTTGTAGTCTGTGTGTAGGATTATTGACCAATCATGTTTGAGTGGGCTTTGGCGGCATGCAAGTAAACAGCCTGTGTGGAGAGAAAAAAAAGTTTAAATGCATCGTGTCAAATGTTTCTAATTAGATTGTAAACATTGGCCAGCACAAGAAGAAGAGGATGTCTTGGCTTGAATATCTGCTGACTAAACTGGAAGCCCCGAAACATTGACTGTTGCACCCAGAGGCTAAACTGAAGTCTTATATTGTTTGTCCACTTTGTCCTATGCCAGTAAGTTGGATTATTAACAATGTGTTTACAGTAGCAGATGCACAGTATCTTGACTGCCCCCCGTCATGTAACACCTCTGTGATGTGAGCTCAGTGAGAGAGAGCAGAAAACTCTGCATCAAAGTATCTGCTGTGCAGTGGCAGCATACTCCACAGCTTCTTGTTGACATACTGTAGTTGCATGTCACTTTACTGTGATTCACACACTAACACACACCACATGAAGGCGCTGTCACTGAGTAGACAAGTCTCACAAGCTGTCTGTGTATAGTATGCACCCGCAAACACACACACACACACAGGACACACATGACGCAAGATGGAGAATCAAATATTCATAGTGGCTAAGAACCAAATAGTAAGACTGAGTTAGTTTTGACAGTCACTTGCTCGGGTCTGTTCAGCCATCATTCATCCTGCTGCAGAGGAACAAGCCAAAACACCAACTCCACCACGTTTGACAGATTAGGTGGTGTTCGGTTCTTGGATCCTGAGCGGTTCCCTTTTCCTGGCATTTTCTTCTTTCCATTACTCTGCTACAGGTTGACCTTTGTCTTATCTGTCAAAAACACTACATGACATTTACTTACTTATTTATGCCTCTGCAAACTGTAACCTTTATTTTTTTTTTTTTGTCATATCAGGGGTTTGCATCTTTTGGTGAACCCCGAAGGGAATTTTTTTAATCTGCTAAATGGGTTTTCTTTTTTTTTTTCGCCTTTTGATCTCTTATATCCACTATGCTAGTCTTGAGTGGTCTGCCAGGTCATTTTCAATGGCTTCTTGCCATTACACAGCACACCAAACATACAAATTAAACACATTTTTGGCAACGTCTCTGAATGACTTGATATTATTTCAGCCTCATAATTGAGAGACATCAACAAACACCACATGCAAATGCACTTGACCTTTGATTAGTTCTTCTCGCCATTAAAGTTAAAGGTGGACCAAGTCATTGTTTTGCAAGTCATGCTTAAGTCTCAAGTCTTTGCAATGAAGTCCTGAGTCAACACTGACAAGTCCAAAGTCAAGTCCCAACCCCTTAAACCATGAGTTTCAAGTCCTAAACAAGTCATAAAGTAAGAGTATATTTTCAGCCTTTACAAAGTTATTTAGCTGTTAAGGTAACATTAGCTTAGCATTAGCTCACTAACTATGTTGGACTCACAATATATAAATTCTGCCACTAGTGGTCTCTCTCACAGTAAAACAATAACAAAAGATATTTTGATGACATGAGATCATTGGAATTGTTATCTTCTTTTTTTTACAACCACTTACATTTATACTTTCATACACTTTTAAACTCAGGGCCAAGTGAAGTCACAAGACACTGGTTTTAAAGTCCAAGTTGAGTGGCAAGTCTTTTTCGATTTTGTCTCATGACTTGAGCTCACACCTCTGCCATTAAAAAACGATTAAATGAAACACAGCTGCCCAAAAACCACTTGAGCAACCAATTGTCAAACTGCCTCCTTAAAATCCAGTGGCAAAAGGGTGATAAAAATGGCTATAATTCCTATAAAGTTGACCAACCATCACAATCACCTTCAAATTAAAACTTAATGAAAGTACTATGACATCATTGTCATTGTTTCATTTCTAATCCGACATACTGGAGTTAAAACAATATAAAAATGTGTCACTGACTGTCCAAAGACATGTAGACATCCAGTCACATGTTATTCTCTATAATCCAATCTGACTTCCCTCTCCCCTCATCCCCACAAACACCCACAATCCACCTGTACGCCGTCACGCTACACAAGGCAAAGTGCAGCAGAGAAAGAAAAGGGATTAAATGAGTGTGAGAGGTGTGACAGTGAGGAGGTTAAAGATCTGTGACGTTTCCTGTCTCCTCAGTTAACTCACTCCGGCTCATCCTCTCAGGCCTGGGGATTGAATATCACCGGCAAACAAACACGCACACACGCACAGCACACACTGTTTGACTCACATGAGCTGATCATTTTAATTACGCCACACACCAATGGGAGCTGGCAGAGGAGATACAGAGGGGGAGGGAGAGAGACGGAGCGGGGAAAAGCAGGAGGGAGTGATTTCCCTCTCATTCACAAAGATTTGATTACCTCTGCCTCTCTTAAACACACACACACGCACACACACACGTCTGCGTAGATCAGCTTCAGCACTATGCCATGTGACGCCTCAGTGTGCATAATTATGACTCATAAACCACACTGTTGTCACCCAGAATGCACTGTGTTATTACACAGATTCATAACAGAGACAGGACACGTGAACTCACACCTGACACTGGCTGTATCACATTCTGCAACATCCTTCTCCATTTTGTGTTGTGTGTGTTCGACTGCAGTATGACAAATGTGGCTGTTATTACTCACAGATGTGAGGTGGCTGCAGCATCGCGCACAGGCATCATGTTACAATCTGTAAGCTACAGCTGCTGCAGTATATAAATATATACAAGTCACTGGAAGTCCATTAATTTTCCTCATGCAAGTAGAGAAACTAAACAACAAGCAACTGGACGTTTAGTTCTCAAACGCTGTCACAGATGTCTTGTTTCCGACCCATTAACAAAATATGTTTTCATAAAAGTTGGCTCACAATGTAGCTGGCAAGTGCAAAACAAACTAGAAATTGTTGCGAGTCGATAAAAGTATCACAGTTCTTTGCAGCTTTTGGTAGAAAAACTCAGCCCTAGGTTTTTATGTCACAAAACTGAAACCTAATTGCTGCCTGGATTATGTTCAGTGGCTACATTTTTTCCAGTCCACAAAGTGCTAAATTCTTGTACTGAAGTCAGAAGTCACAGAGAGGTAGTGAGGGTGGGGATACAAAGCATAGGACGGCAAGTCTGAACTGAGGTTTAAGTCATCTTCAGAAGTATTTTACCAAGACCCTGATGGTTGGCTATCTGTCCAGTCAGGGGTTGAACCTTAGTTTGATCTAACTCTCTGAGGGTATTTTTAAATATGCATTTTATTCCTTTTGTATGTAGCCATCTTTTAATTTTTTTCAAAGGATAATTTACTTTATGGATCTTTTTACTACTCAAGGTTGTATGATGAGGTGTTAGTTGTAGTTCTCTTTATGCTACTCACAAAAACAAAAAAACACACGCAAAAAACTATATACAGCAAATGGTGATTAAAAAATAAATCATGAAAATAAAACTATTTTTCATGGTGGAATGCTGAGGATATAAGTAGAATTATAGCTGCTGCGCAGCAATGGTCGGGGCCGGGCAATTTTAGGCAAAATTAGGCAATTCTGAGCAACAAGCAGAGTGTAGGAAGATGAAAAAAAAGGTGGCATTCTAATGTGCATTTTACATCAGTTGAGGCTTGAACTCACAATTTCTGGCACAAGAGACTCTGCATATTGACTGATAGCTAAGCCAAATAAACAGGGAAAAGAGACAAGGGATAACAGGGAAATGTGTTGATAAAGAGTATTTGTCTCTTCCCAAAACTCCCTGAATCATAATTATTTAAATCTTAACAGTTTCTAATCCACATAGCATGATACCTGAACATAAAGCTTTCACATTTGAAAGTCCATCCTGCCTTAGCTGAGGCTCGAACTCATGACTTCTGACACTGAAGTCCATCTTTTATCTCACTGAGCTAATTGGCAAGTGACAGTTCATGTGTGGCTTCACAAATTGACTAAGCCAAGGATCAGGGTGCCAGGCAGCAGCCATCCATGCCATGGAAAAGCAAATTTCAAAGTGAAAGTTCCAAAGCTATAGCACATATGGTTGATTTGTTGTGAATTTTCAAAGTTTTGAAATTTAGAGGCTTGCTGTAGCGCCACCATCAGGACTATTGTCTTGTGTTTCCAGTTGAGGACATCTGGCATGGGACTGGACCTTTGTGAAAAGTTTGGGTAGATTTCTCATATGGAAATGTTGTACAAGCTGAGGCTTGAACTCACAACCTTCAACACCAAGAACCATCCTCTATCTCACTGAGCTAATTGGCAAATGGAAACACCACTTGTAGCTTCACAAATTGACTAAGCCAGTCACCTGTGTGCAAGACAGCAGCTGTTAGCATGTAAAGGCAGATTTCAAATGGCTGTCAAAAATTCAGTTATTGAGACAAAAATCCCAAAATACACAAATTGCATCTAGACAGCATGGAGATGTTGGTCATTAGTTTTTAACAATGATTTATTGGCTCTAAAAGTGAAAAACTGATGTTTAAAAATGCCATTTTTGCATTGACTCCAATTGTTCGCATGAGAGTGAAATTCAAAATGCTGTAAAAAATTCAGTTTTTGAGATAAAATTCTGATATTTTCCAAACATCATCTACCATGACTCCAAAATTTTGTCATTTTTTTTTCATGAACATTGAAAATGTATTTAGCAAGAATTTGCAAGTATATGTTTATAATACTGTTTACAGTCAAACATTTTGATGCACTGTAGGCTCAATTTTTGATAAATCAAAAATCTGTGTGGATCGTTTGTGTAGGACAGTCTGAAGATGCTCTGTAGCAAGTTTGGTGCCAATTGAGCAAAAATTGTGGGAGGAGATAGGTTTAATAAGTTTTACAGTTTTTGAAAAAAACAGAGTGATGGACTTCATAATTTGCAATAGGTTTAAATGTACAAAAGTTTCTTCAGTATCGGGGCTACATTGTGGTGAAAGTTGTAAATCTGTAGCACATATGGTTGATTTATTATGAATTTTCAAAATTTTGAACTTTAGAGGCTTGCTGTAGCGCCACCATCAGGACTATTGGCCTGTTTTGCAGCTGAGGCAATCTGACATGGGACTGGACCTTTGTGCAAAGTTTGGTCATTTTTCGTGCATGGGAAGTAGGATTTCCTCGGAAGAAGAAAGAAAGAAAGAAAGAAAGAAGAAAGAAGAAGAAAGAAGAAAGAAGAACATGCAGGATTACAATAGGGTCCTGGCAGCTTAGGCTGCCCGGCCCCTAATGAAGGTACAATCATTTTAAGGACTTAAAGAGTATGGAAGCTTTATATTAAGCTATATTTGTATCGAGCCACATTGTTGTGTTGTGTTGGTAAGACAATTTATCTTAAATATATAAGAAACTGTAAGATGCTTTAATGTTAGTAATGAAAGTAGATATGAGAAGAGTAAATGAATGCTAATCTGAGTGTATGTGCATGCGTATGTACGTGCATCTGTATGTGCACAAGAAAAAGTCCAAAAAGTCTGGAAACACCCCTGTAATAGGTAACACTTTACTTGAAGGGGTGTGCATAAGACTGACATGACACAGTCATAAACATGAAGGAGTCTTTTTGAATTTTACGACTGCTGTCATTCATTCAGTTATGACATTTGTTGTCATTGTTTGAGATGTCTTTGTTACCACGACAGCATAACCTGTCATAGTCTTTGTCATGACAGCTTGACATTATCAACCTTAAATAAACTGTTTATCTTTATGTTTTAACTTTACATTATGCTGTCATGAGAAAAATTATGAATGTGTCATTTTCCTGGACTTCAACCAAAGTGGCACCATTCAGACTCGTCATTAAGATGTCATTAAATGTTATAAGTCCAGTACCAGGGTGGATTACAGAATAACCTGATGGGCAGATAACAGTAAGTTAGTTTGCTAGAGTGGGCTAACACCTAACTGCTGTTAACTGTATCTGCAATTAGCTAGTTAGTTATAGCCTTTCAGCTAGCTGTCCTAATTAGCTGACTCAGTGCCAGGGTGCCAGGAGCCAAACCTGGCACCAAAACCACCTTGGCACTGTAGTTTTTAGGAGACAGAATTGAAAGACTGTATGTTTGCATTTGTCATTGTAGTCTAAAAGCTGTTGACCTAGTTTTGATCAACTGTAACCTACTGCTTGCCAACTAGTTCTGTTAACTCATCAAAGTTATGCAACATTATCCATTTTAGCTCCAAGTGTTCCACACGCAGGAGCTTGTGGTGAAACATAATCAATAGTGGTAGTCAATATTTGCCAAATTACAATCAGCTTATTAATTAACATGCATTAACTTGTAGATAATGCAAGCCACGTTTTAAACGGTTACATTTGACTTACAATGTGTGTGATTAGTTGTCTAGTCCAGAATTATTATCATTAGTTAACTGCTGCATGATGTTAATGCACTAAGGCTCAGATGTAAACCAGCAAGAGGGACAGTGGGACAAAGATGACATCTAAACCGGTTTGGCAGTATTTTGATCTATAAAATGAAAATAAGGTTGTATGCAACCTCTGTGGAAATATACTGAAATTTAAACACCAGCCCAGAACAATATGCAATACAGGCACAGGCACGTGGATGTTAACCTGCAAGGAGAGCACGCTGCTTATGTTAGCACTGCTAACATTAGCCACATTCTACGAATCAATATGACATTTACCACCCCTGAGTAAGTTACTTTTAGGCTAGTTGACTAGTCCAAATTTAAATTACTTGAAATGGCTAACTTATTAGCAAATGGTTGCTTATTTGGAAGTGACCACCTCATAATCTAAGTCCAATATCCATTCTCCTTTTAGCTCTTATTTTGGCCTCTCCCAACTCCTGTGTGAAATATCTGGCCATGTTAATAGCTTGCTTAGCATGTAAAACCATAATAACATAAAAACAAGAGCAAGCAGAAAACAAAACTCTCTCTGTAAAGCTGAGGAGAACCAGTGATAATTATGTCATGAGTGATTGCTTTCATGTTGACATAGTCAAAAATATTTATTATAGCTGCCTTAACTATTCACCAGATGGTGTTTTAATGGGTATGAAGCCTTATAACACTGAGAAATGTTAGATCTTTTCTTAGGTTTATAAACATTTAAACAAAAAGCAATGCTGTGTTTACTCTGTTGAGTGAATATTAGATGACTGCATCCCTGATAGCCTGCAGGTGAAAATTAGTCAAAATTTCCAACATCTCTGCCAAAAATTGTAAAAAAAAAAAAAAAAAAATTACTTCAGCTTTAAGGTTGTAACTTTGTAACATGGGTGTAATCAAGAGCACACACCTGTTGACTTCAAAGACACAGCTGTGCTCTGAGAACAAAGAACTCAGAGAGAAATCTGACCTCCACTGCCAGTCAGGACTCTCTGATGCAGCAGGACATTACAGGCAATACCATAAACCAAGACAGGTTGATTTATTTCAGCTCAGGCGCCAGATGGATGCGATATTGGTTTACAGTGTAGGTGTATTATGGAAATGCCAAAGTGATCCACTCCTCTTTGAAGCTTCTTTTCCTCTGACAACATCACCAAAAAAGCAATCAGAAATTCACCTTCCACACTTCTGTGCACTTACATTTGCCTGTTGGTATGAATGAGCATCCAGAGTTAAACTGAGTCACCTCTAAAGTGTTCGTCCTTGTCCTGCATTCATTCAGCACCCAGTTACTATTAATGTTGGTATTCATATGGGTCACACACACCACCAACTGCTCCTGTCAATACCCATCAGGCAGCAGTGATGACGCTGGATCGATAGCACCCACACTTCACTTTCAGAGCACAATGAAACACTCCAGTCCACGCAAATGGAACCGTGGTGGCGACGGTGGGAGGCCACCACGGGCAGGCTCACGCCGCAGGCAGAACCACACATCAATCCTGCCCTCAAACTTCAGTAGAAAGGCGGGTCAATCACAAGCAAATGTACACAACAGTCGTTTAGTTACAGAATATGACACTTAGCATGTAGTTGATATGTACACAAAGTTTCATCATTTACTATTATTTGAAGGCAGCTATGTGTTTTCAACATTGAGTGCAAGACAAATTTCCCTACAGGAACAATAAAGTATATCATCTCGTATCGTATCGTACTGTATTATTGTATAGTCTTGTATCATTCTTGTATTGTATTGTATTGTATTGTCTCATCTCGTCTTGTATTATTGTATCATATTGTCTCGTATTGTTCTTGTATCGTATCCTATCACATCATATCATAACGTATTGTATAGAATCACAATCAGCCACATCATATTGTATACTTTAGAATGAGCAGTAAGGCTGCGCTGATTATTTTCATTATTAATAAGTCTTAATTGAAAAAAATACTGTACTTGTTTCCCTGGTTTATAAAAGAAATTTGTCAGAATAGTGAACCAACAGTCCAAAACCCGAAATATCTACAGCCATGCTCATGGCTCTGTCAAGCTGCACTTTGGCACATTGGTGCTTTGAGCTAAGGCTAACTTTAGCATGCTAACACAATAACAATGCTAACATGCTGATGTTTATTAGGTATTACGTTTACTAATATTTGCTAATTAGTAGTGAATGCAAAGTACAACCCAAGATCAAAGGTCCAGTGTGTACGATTTACAAGGATTTATTTGCTGAATATGGCAGAAATGGAATATAATATTCATTAGTATGTTTTCATCAGTGTATAATTGAAAATATGAAGCGTCATGTTTTTGTTAGCTTAGAATGAGCCGTTTATACCTACAGAGGGCGCTGCTCTTCCTCCATGGAGGAAACCATGTTGCACCGCCATGTTTCCACAGTAGGCCAGAATAGACCAACATATCCTCCAACTCATACGCCCAGATAGGTCGTACGTGGACATACGACCCAGTAGAGCGTTTCTGGTCGCGTTTCTGGTCGTTTTCTGTTGGAGAACAGGCTGCATTAAGAAAAGCAAAAGTCCATAGAACAGTGGCGTGGCTCACCAGGGAGGTTTCCCTGAAACAGGAAACCCGAGTACGAATCCCGGTAAGGCCGACCCCGACGGTGCTTCTATTTTTGGGGGTTAGGGTTAGGGTAAACGTACATATAGGTTGTATAAAGCTGCTGTCAAAAACGACCTCTCTGGTCATTTTCTGTTGGAGGACAGGCTCGAATAGACACACCGAACACTTTTTTTTCCCTCAAATTTCACAGCCACCATAGGTTTTTCCTACATGCTTGGAGGGGGAGGGGGAGATGAGTGATGTTCAGTTCAGTTGCTCAGTTGCTTCATTGCTAGATGCCACTAAATCCTACACTCTCATCCTTTAAGGGAATATCATTATTTTTGTAATAAACCAATGTACTGCACACACGTTATTGTGTCTATCAAATTTAAAGGCAATCCATCCAATAGCTGTTGAGCTATTTAACTCAAATTTCCCTCAAACCACAAATGTCATCCTCATGGTGGCGCTACAGCAAAAGTCAAAGTCATGAGGACTCTGTACAAAATCCATCAATTGCTGAGATAAATAATTCAGTCTAAAGCAAAGTGGTGGACCGACTGACAGGCTGACATACTGAAAGTGTGTTTGTGTGGTATGAAATGAACTAACATTAGATTTTTGAGTTATCAGATCTGTCTAGTCCCACTTCAGTACCTCTGTACAGTCTGCAAATTCAGCATGAGCAGTCAAGAATTCAGCACTTTATGTGGAGCACATAAAGCAGTGAAGGAGTTCATCACATACCCAGGAGTTATTGGTGCTGTGTCAGACCAGTAGATTAACATGGAAAAGAGGCTGCTGCCTTAGCAAATCACAGCCTATTAATCAATAAGTGGGAGAGAGAGGGAGATGGTGGAGGAGGACACTGGAAAGATAAAATGATCAGACATTCAGTCTCCATCAAGCCAGGGATCAGCCCTTCAACCCAAATCCCAGACTAGAATCACAAACCCCGGCTTTACTGTCCCAGGATTTTCCCCCAGAGACCCTCTTCCCTATAGCACCTTGAGTCTCTCCACAGCTGGAGATAATTGAAACCAATACTGTCGGACTAATCTTGACAAATGAGAAGCAGATAGTGTAGCTGTGTTGGTTTCTTGCTGGTTGCTTTGAATGCCACAGTAATTGAAAAAGGAAAAGCCGAAACAGGATTTTCAGATCTATATATCAAGCATGAACCTTTGCTGATTCTATGACCAAATTCAAATGTGTTTACGAGATGATATATGAAATTTAGAGCAGACATCCCTGAGTGTTGTATGAGAAATCTAATCTTTAAAATGTGATCTTCTTTCTAAAAGGACTTTATATAATGTGATAGAATTTGTAAGTACTTCTAAACCCTTGCAATGACCTTTGACCTTTAAAGACACTTTAAAACACCTCAGTTTCTGCAGTTCCCCTCGATACTGCTGTATATTTGACCTTGACTAATGTATGTTTGAACTGTGGCACACAGCACTCAGATCAATGCTGATTAGATTACAGCACAAAACAACTGTTTGTGTCCTACTAACATGCATACTTTAGTAGAACAGAAAACACACACAACCAGATAAACTATTGGACCAAACAAACACTGCCACACTCACAGTCAACAGAGCCAATATTCTCCCTCAAGCCTGCGCATTTTAAGTCATACGCACATGTAGACAGAGGAGGATAGAAATGCCTACAAACAGACCACACACTGACAAGCACGCAACACACTCACAGGCATCCAGCTGGGCTGCAACAAACAGTATGAAGTGCTGGCTTGTTGTGATGAGTCACAGTCTATGTTGCCACCTACAGAGCACCTCTGTGCAGCACACAATCGCTCATCCTAAATCACAGCTGAGTGTTTTAGTGGCTGTCAAACAAAACCTAAAATATCAAGTGTTAGAACAAACAGCTTGTCAGGGTAACAGGGTAGTGAATGTACAGTATTTACACAGTTCAGTACATTTTGCTGTATGCATGTTTAATTGTGATTAATATGAGGCTGAGTTCCCGAACAA